>OW119934.1:50895075-52145075 GCA_933210815.1 Meta bourneti | reverse complement strand
GCAGTAACCAAGCAAGTGCTTTAATGTTATCTTCTCTGAACATGCATTTAATTAAGAAATCAAGTGAACGTTTTAACCTCATAGTTACACACTTAAAATTATTCATAGTAACGCTGTTGGTATAAAAACGGGTTAGGCATTGAAATGCGCGTAAAGTTTCCACTAATCAAGAAAATATTTCTTACTTATGATTCTTATATTAGAACAGGCATGATCTATTGGAATACGAGCACGTTTTCAGTAATCAAGAAAGTGATTTAACGTTATCTTTTCTAAGCATGTATTTAATTAACAAATCAAGCAAATGGCTTTAACCTCATTGTCACACATAAAATTCTTCATTGTATCGCTTTTGGTATAAGAATTAGTTAGCTATTGAAATACATATAAAGTTTGAAAAAATCACGCTAGCGTTCTTCATATCTAGTCATGCTTTTGGTATAAAAACGGGGTGGTTATTGGGAATACGCGTAAAGGGGGTGTATCTGCATTAATCAAGCAAGAGCTTTAACGTTATCTTCCTTGAACATGTATTTAATTAGCAAATCAAGCAAACGTTTTAACCTATTCTTCACTCCTTTAAGTAACACTTTGTGTATGAGAATGGTTTAGCCACTGAAATACTCGTAAAGTTTGAACTAATCAAGAAAATATTTTAATCATGATCTTGGTATATGAACAGGTCTGGGCTATCGGAAATGCGAGCAAAGTTTGTAGTAATAAAGCAAGTGCTTTAATGTTATTTTCTCTGGACATGTATTTAATTAATAAATCAATAAAACGTTTTAACCTAATTGTCACTTGGAATAAGCAATTAAAATTCCACATAATAACGCTTTTGGTATAAGAGCGGGTTGCTATCGGAATGCGCGTAAAGTTTGTCTTCACTAATCAAGGAGGTGCTTTAATGTCATATTATCTGAAAGTATTTAATTATCAAATCAAGCAAACGTTTTAACCTCATCGTTATGCACTTAAAATTTCTCATAGTAACACCTTTGGTTACGGGTTAGCTAATGGAATGTGCATACAGTTTGCACTAATCAAGAAAATATTTATAAGTCATGCTTTTGGTATAAGAACAGATGGGCTATCGAAATCCGCTTAAAGTTGTATCTGCAGTGAATAAATAAGTGCTTCAATGTTATCGTCTTCTAAAATGCATTTAATTAGCAAATCAAGAATAAGTTTTAGGCGTATTTCACCTGTCACGTATGGGACAATCCCACACAGATTTTAGTCATGAAATTGACTGTATAGTTTATTACTCTTTATTAATCAATAAACTTTTTTAACTTGAACAACCACCCCTAGTTTTGTGCAATTATATCTTTCAATTTTTTACTCCAAAATAGCTAACATCAAGCCGTCCGTCCCGTATGGGAAATCTCTTGCCACATTGAAGTACCTCATTCATGACGAATGGATATTAACTTTTAGTATAGAAAAAAAATGCGATACATGCAAACATTTGGGATCAGCTTACCTGAAGGGAAGATAATTTGAATTAAAAAATATTTTGATTAATAAAGAATAATAAATGATACAGCCATTTTCATGACTAAAATCATCTGTGTGTGATTGTCCCATAAGTAACAGTAGAATGCCTCTAATTTCTTCGTTATTTAGAATACGCGATGAAAATTACTGATAACTCTTTTTGGTATAAAAGCGGGAGTAGCTTTTGATATGCACGTAAAGTTTACAAGTGATAATCAAACAACTGCTTTAACTTTGTTGTCTCTGAGTATATATCTAATTAAAATACTTTTTTTCTTGAAAATATTTTTCAGTTATGAATGCTTTGTGTAAAGGAGTTATATGGCATGGTTTTGAGATCTTATACAAGTAGAATAACTAATCACACCGCGTTGAAGATTCAATAAAAGTCACGAATAATTCTATTAATAATTTTGTTTAATTCTCTACTAAATCCACATATATTAAAACCTCTTGTCTACAGAGGTATGGTTCTTGATTATGTAAGGGCTTGTGTAAAGAAGTTGAGTATGATATCAATATATGTTATAGGAAGAACAAATATAATATTACATTGAGGGTGCAAATTAAAGTTAAGTTCAAGTGAAAATAGGGTTCATTTTCACTTGAACCCTATTTTCACTTGACTTATATTTATTAATTAGATTCTGATATAACATTCTCAATTGCATTAGGAGAATGGGCGAATTTGGTGGTGGTGGTGTTATTGTATGGACTGAGGCACCACATTAGATATCAGTTTCACATTTTGGAAAATTAAATGTCAGAGTATAAGATATTTTAAATACTCTTCAAAGGTAAAAAAAGGACGAGCAAAAGGAAAGGTAATAATCTTCAATAATGAATAATGTTGATGTACATAAACCAAAAGGGATAGATTTTTTGAAGTGAAAACAAAGGCATATATCATAGAAGTTGCTTACCATTTCTCTAGATGTGAATACGATAAAACAAGGCTGGTACGCAGTCTCCAACAAGGATCATTCCAGACTTGTGCTCCCAGAGCTCTTAGACAACTTGATAAAAAGAATGAATGGTTTGTCTGATGCTTGTATAATTGAAAGTAGTAACCACACCCTTTATCAATCATACTATTCTATAGCTTTTCCTACGCGTTATTTGCACAACATGAAAATCGTGTTTCATTATGTAATTAAACGTTTCTTTTCCAATTGTTGCTTTCTTACATAAGAATATAAAGTTTCGAAACATTCCTGCAGTTTGTTAATAAAGTATTCACCTGCACATACGTTATACCTAATTCTTGTGTACTAAAATGCAAACATAAAAGTAACATTAGTGTTTATTTTCTTTGATATGGAGAAAAATATTGCTGCTAGTCACATAAGGGAATAACATCGTGATACACGAATCCGGCGTTTTGACGCCGATTTCACGATGTCCTATACACCACCGATGCAATATACATAAAATGAACATTAGAAAAACAGACTAAGAATAAAAGATGAATCACTAAATTTCCTTAAGATAGTTCTAAAAATGTTCTATCCAGTGCAGTAGAACAAGATATGCTCCAACGTCTCTCTCATCAAGGTAAATAAGGCACTTCTTGGAGTCATCCAGGTGAAAATGATTCAAGTAGACCTGAGTTACACTGTGGCCTATTCTGGCTTTAGCTGAAAAAGTAACAACTGCTCTAGGATTTTTGTGAAATAATGGAGGTAATTAGGCTCACTATGGAATTGAAAAAGATGGCGATTCATTGCAGTGTTCCTCCATAAGAGATCGAGCCTCTCTCCTGACCCTACCCAGATACCTAGGGAGGGTAGTTGCCTTACATAAGTAGGCCAAAGAGATCGAGCCTCTCTCCTGACCCTACCCAGACACTTAAGAGAGGGTAGTTGCCTTACATAAGGGGAATGAAATTGTTAAAAATTAACTACTAATAATTACTATAACACATATTTTATCCTAGCTAATTTGTGGAACCTTGAGTGTTGACTTTTTCCATGCATTAAATGTTTTGATGAATGTATTAAAGCAAATATAAACTAAGGTAGGTAGGTATTTTAGTTAACGTCGGCACTGGAGCAACACAGCGGGCTATTGGCGGGATCTAACCCGAAGGGAAAGATCAGAGGACAACACCACGTAATTTTGAACCACGGTCAGATGACGAGGTCACACCTGAGCTGGCACCCCCTCTCCAAACTTCCAAACCAAGCCAACGTGAGGGCATTTGAGGCCACAAACATTTAACGTACACCAGCCCCCTATAAGCTAAGAATATTTTATATTATAATTGTAGTCACGCTTTTGTTTATTTTTGCTCTATGGACATCTTTTGCTGGACAGAAGTTAAGTAACCTCAGGAAAGATTCCATTGGCCAAGAAAGCAAAACTGGTTATAAGCCACGTAGAAAGGACTGCAGGATCTAGAATGGATGTGCATGAGTGTGAACCCTTCAGAGGGTTAATTGAGACCGTAAGTTCATTCCAAAAACCCGTAGCATAAAATGCTGTAATATACAACAACCAAGCAATTAAATAATGGTAAAAAGTAAATTATTTCATAAGATCGTAGATTTTCACGGCAACTGAGAATTTCATTAGCCAAACCCGATATTCAGATTTTCAACAAGTTTAGCAGGTTTATTTCTTTTTTTGGAGAAAAACCTTGAAAATATTTTTCTTTAGTTTCAGATCCTCTATAGAATTAAAATCTTAGCGTATGAAATGCATAAATTTACATTTTATAAAATGGGTTTCTATCACAAGGCTATTTTTTCACGTATATCTGTCTCTCAGGAGTCAAAATTTTTGCTCATTTATGCCCATTACTGAAGACCGCAAATAAAGTGAAAGTGATATTCAAATTTTCGTACTTGTTTATGTGTTCGAATTCTGTAAAATAGTTTGATATTTTCAAAGTAAAATACGATTATATAATTGTAATTGGTGTACTTTTATTTCTCAGGGATTATGATCATCACAAATTTTCTAGTATTTTTCTTCCTGATTCCCGACCACTGACCTCTTTGGCCCTTCGACACTGCAAGGAAAGAACTGACCACTATTTGTGAAGGAAAACACACTGGATGACCAGTTGCTACTCTTCACAGGGTCATCACCACGAGCTTACAAACAGGAATTCAAACCTGTGACCCATTAGTTGGCAGACGAATGCTGTGACTATGATACTAGTTAGGCAGCAATCTTGAAATATTAATAGCATAAAATTAAAGCCCATTATTTTGAATCTGGTTTCTATGTTATGTAACTATTTGAATCGAACTTGTATCCCGTTCGTTCCCCGAATTGTTAATGGAATACAATAGAAATTGCAGCAGAAATAACTAGTTTTATTATGTTCCATTAACAATTGATCCTGAAACGTGGAAAAGACACCAGCTTTATTATATTAGTTACCATTGCTAAAATTTTTCTTATTTTTGCTTTAAACAAAGTTATTGCAAAAAAAGTTAGGGTGGGGGTTGATTGAGTTAGATCTATCAATTCTTCTGACATATTCGGGTAGAAAAACATTTGGATCTTACTACGTTATTTTAATTCCAGTGACTACAACATAAAATGAAATATATCCAAAAACTTTAACATTTCGTTTCATTCCATGCACTGTTTCTGCATATGTGTGATGAAAACTGAAGTGCCATTGATGTTATAACCGCACAATTTTAACTCCAATACAAAAAACTCAGAATGGGAATTGACGGCGTTAAACCTATCAATTCTCTGGCATGTTCCGGCTGGAAACTTTTGAATCTTTATGAAGTTCTGATTCTAGTGACTATTATGCACAATTAACAATTTCCCCAAAACTTTTAAGTTTCGTTTCGTTCCATGTATTATAACAGTAGATGTGTGATGCTAGCTAGAGTGCTATTGATACTAGAGCAGCAAAATTGTAACTGCTGTGGAAACTGAGGGTGAAGGTTGGCGGAGTTAGACCTGTCAATTCTCCTTCTAACAGGTTTTGGGCAGGAAACTTTTGGATCTTATTTCGTAATTTGTATTCCAGTGTTTACATAAAATGAAAAAAATTCCAGAAACTTTTGCATTTCGTTTCATTCCATGTATTGTTGCCATAGATATGAATGATTTGGCGTAGTGTGCTGCTGTTGTTGATTGTAAGAGAATTATCTTTAGAAATTATCTTATTGTTTGTTGGCCATTTCAACTGTCATACACTAGAGCTTTTTACAGGAAAAATCTTTTGAATGGCAGTTTATTCAAAATATAATAATTGTTTTCAAATTACAGTATTTTACAGGACTATGTACATTTATTGATCAACATAAAATAATGTCAAATTCTAATTATTTTGATAAATGAATTCTAATTTATGTAGTTTCTCAGTTTACAAATGTTTACTTTCCGAAAGGTTAATTTTATATTTATATTCTTTACTTTCCTAATAGTTTAAAAAATTGACGTATAGTTAGTTGATTTTAATTTGTAATTACAATTAAAAATGAGAAGTGTTCATTTCGTTTTTTATTACAGGTATACTAATTATCCGTTTTCAAGAAGAAAGGTTGAAATTATTTATCTAGTATATTTTATTACAGAATTTTTAAGTAATTAGAAGCATAGTGTTGGCTATTAAAGATATATGCAAACATTTCTTGTCAACCTTCTGAATGCATTCAAATTTATCCACATTTTGTATTTTCAGTGGGCTGCAATTTTTCGTGAAACTTGTTTAATTTTCTAATAGAAAGCATAAGTAAGTTATTACTTTTTGAACTAATAAAACATGGTTTTGATAAATACATTAAATAAGAGCATCTAAGATTCCACCCAAAATGGGATTATACTAAAAGATATATTTAAAGTTAGTTCTTTAAGTTTAAGATGCAATTTTTAGATACATTATAAGGCATACTGTGAACTGAATCGTATTATATGCGTGTGGATTATACGTTTTTATGAACTGCTTAAACTTGAGTTTAATATAAATAAAAAATAAGAGTGATTATGAATTCTTTGAATATGTCAACCTAATATTTTAACAGCATAAAAATAGATATGAAAGGATAAATTTTTGTAATGGTTATATTAAAAACTATTTTGGATACTTAATATTGATACCGATTAGAGCATAAGGTGTTAGAATATTTGAACTTCAATTCATCCTTATTCTGAAATTTTCGTGATTTATTCTTTATTCAATTTTATTTCCGTCATTCCATCTCTATTTGGCATCTTCTATCTACTTTTATATATTAATCACCTTAGTTTTAAAATATTACTTCATATCAGTAATTTTCATTGTGCACATTAAAATAATTAGTTTTACATAGCAGAATACTTTAGCACAGAACTGAAAAGTTTTGAAAACAATTTTTGATGCATGGTATCCATAAATACGAATTAACCTTACATATTACGTTAAGAAATACTTTAATTTAAAGTCGGATTAACTTTATCCGAATAGAACTAAAACAAACACTGGATTTATCTGCTATTAATTAAGGGACATTAAATACAAAATTTTATGCAGTATATATTTTACAATAAGGATTTAATAAACAAGAAAAGTAATTTAATAGAGAATAATTATTTATACAGAAAATGAAATTGAAAGGGTACAGATAGAAACAATCCATCGTGATGCCGATCACATTAAATGTCTATTCCATGCAGCATAAATTTTTTAGATACATTAAATAATATCAAGCTACAATGACAAGTGGAGTTAAACAGTCATCTTTTCGTCTGTATCAACACCCTACGACCGACGCGCTCTGCATTATTAACCGTGTTCAGCAAAAGCAATCTCGCTTACCCTGCTTTAAGAGGATGGGCAATGAAAAACAGGTTTTACAGGGGCATGAGACCTTTGCGAGTTGGTTACTCTCAGGTTTTATGGTGTATGGGTAATATTTGGCCAAGCTGCTCCAAACACAAGACAGACACCACAATGGGAGAGGAAGAAAAAGCAAAAAGCAAAGTAGGCAAGGGTAAAAATGAAAGGTAGGAACGATCACTCGGGTACCTCGGGGTTGTGATGCCCCTACACATCTAAAGATGTGCCCCTGAGGACGAGCCCTTTGTGGGATTCGCGCTGATAGATGTGTTAAAGCGTTTTACAGTACATGTGTACAATTGATATTCATTGAATAAATGATTTTTAACATTTTAAAATTGATATATCCATGAAGAAGTTAAAAAAGAATACCAAGATATTGTGACTTAAAAAGTCAATCCCGAGTATAGGCAATTGTGAATATGCACTGGCGTGCAAAACGTAGGAAACAGTAAGGTTAACAACTGCTGCTTTGAAAGGAATTGACCTGGATGTGGGAAAACGATACAACAGGTACTTCGAGAGTACTCGAATCGATGAATAAAAACAAAACTTTAACAAGAACAGAAGAGAACAGTAAAAAGGTATTTCAACTGATTTGGCGATACTGCACTGGGTGCAACGAGACAGAAGGTAACTGTGAAAACTTCAAAAAAAAAAAGAGAGGAAGCGATTCTTTTGTAGGCTGTATGACCACCTCGGCCACTGATGCAGATTTTGCACGGCGTTCGCCTACAAGTTCATGTGGTAGTAGAACCCATTCCTATGGCAGAGTCTCTGAAGTCACCATTCCAAATCTTGAATAGACGCCATCTTTCTACTGAATATCCTTGGTTATGTAAATTTCCGCAGGCTGTTATTTCCCGTAGTTAATAAAATTAGCAGTTTCATGTGAACAGATTTCCAAGAACCGAATTCAAATCTATATAACATAAATATAAAATCTATGTAATATAATTATAAAATCGCCGGTTAATAGTCCTTTGTGACTATTTAGTTGAAGAAGGGTTATTTTAAGAGGGGATCATAGAAAAGTGACTAGATGTGCGAGGACAAATATATAGACATCCGACGATTCTTGCATATTTTTAAAACACTCGAACTGAGAAATGATATAAAAATACCGATTTTAATTTTTTAAGAACACTTGAAATATTGCTTACAAGCAAACCAACAGGCGGCTTTTTTGGAGCAAATCAACAGGGGAAAGCTTGATTTTCATATGGGTAACTAAATGTTGTAATTAATGTACTTACAAATCAATATGCAGTTTAATTTTAAAT
Organism: Meta bourneti; assembly: GCA_933210815.1. Lineage (NCBI taxonomy): Eukaryota > Metazoa > Arthropoda > Arachnida > Araneae > Tetragnathidae > Meta > Meta bourneti. The sequence goes on along the minus strand of OW119934.1, from coordinate 52,136,501 downwards.
TTGTAGCACGAATTATAATCTGTTTAAAAATTAAACACCATTAATTACTTTGAGTTTAGCTTTGATATTATTGTTAATCAATTTTTTTGTTAATGATGTCATTAAAACTAATACTAGTTTTTATAAGTCTACACTCGGAAAAGCCATTTATAAAATCAGATACTTAATAAAGTTGCATTCGATTGAAAAGAAGTGATTTTGTTAAGTGACGAATTCAATATTTAAGCAAGCAATCCTGATTCTAATTAATTTAAGCTTTTGATTCATGCAGTGCGAATTCTTCTAGCTGGTTTGGAAGTATATTTCAATGACAAATAGAGAAATCAGCCTTCTCGTCTTACCGATCGACAGTTACTCTACGCTTGAAGCATTTGCCATGTTCAGCCAAAAGTTATCCCGCTTACCCTGCTTCAAAAGTAATAACAATGCAAAACAGGTCTTACAGGGACATGAATACTACGAGTTTCTCTCAGTTACATTCAAAAGGCGCCTTATACTGTATGTGTACGAAGGGGATTTAGTTAATCCAGTGGTTCTCAACTCTTGCAGGCCACGAGTACCAAGAGTTTCGGTCAGTTAGTTACGTTGATAAAGTGTTATATATTGTATGTGGACGACGTGTGTTCATTTAATCCAGTGTTCTCAACATTTGGGAGACCGCGTCACCATAAATTCTATTTTGTTTTACAAAACGAGGGACCGATCACAACAAATTTACTCTTAAATATCTTTCCAAAATTTTTAAGTTCATAAACTAAACTAATATAAGTATTAATTATGGTTAACAATGATGAGTATTAATGTACTTATGTATACTGTGTGGCATGTCGATAAATATAAAATTACATTAAATTAGTTATCAATCACTGGACTAATGAAATCGTGTAGAGTATTGTACTCTCCAGATCAACATCATTAAATTAATTTTTGCTGATTTTTATTGACATATCTCATTCTGATCTCCAAACATTTATAGTTGTTGCTCCACAAACACCTTCAATACGAGATTTTTAACACCAAAATTAAACAAAGTGCCTTGTCATACATATTAAAATTTAAATTTGAGGGCCTAAAACTTTTAAAGAATCACGTCACTCGGGTTTCGAAACAAGCACTTAAACTCTGCAATGCGAACTTGATGAGAAACAGTATTCAGTGCTGTTAGATTTGAGAACCGTATAGACTCCCTGTTTCTTAAATTTCTGAGGAAAGATTCTCTCTATATTTATCTACTTGCTGATCGGTCCTTAACAATTGCAACACATATGTTACTTCAGCGTTCTGGGTCTGAGCTTTTCGACACACTAAGGAATATTATTCTCCTCGGTATATTACACTATGAAATATTTATTAACAAAAAACTACTTAGAAAACTCTAAATTGACAAATTCCCGGAGAACATTGTGCAGAACGGCATAATTGATGCCAAGGCCCATTCGGTGGTTGAGAAACACAGATTTAATGAATTGTGTTTGGAAATTTTTAAATTGATAAATGTCATGCATAAAATTTCCCTTTTTCATTCAGTATAAAAAAATAAACATTAATGGATAATTTGATTCCAGTACTTTAGATAATAAAGGTTTTTATGTCGTGAGATTAAAAAAAGGATTTTGAATTATTCCTCTGAGAGGTTCACGCACATATATTCCCTCATTTTTCTATTTTCTCTCATTCTTAGTAGTTACTTTTTAATGTGCACATCACTTCACAGTTTTAATGTGAGCATCACAAGATTTCCAAATAGCATAGTGTTTAGTGTTGTTTTTAGGTTTTTAAAAAATCTATAGATTATTGTTTAGTTGAAATTTAAAGGATTTTATATTAGTCCTTTCATTTGAATAGAACTCTTTGGACTGACTCTATTGTCCTTTTATTAGAAAATAATCCTTTGGTAAAATTTTATTATTTTCCTTTCCTTGGAATAAATACTTTGGAATGATTTTATTGGTACTTTCCTTAGAAAAGAATTCTTTGGATAAATTCTATTGGTCAAGGTAAAAACTCCTTAGTAGTCATGCAGGGAAGACTTTAGGTTCTGAAGTGGAATTATGTGTGTGAAACCCTCAGAGGGTTAAAAATCTTTCGAAGTGTCTTGATTTTATTTTAAGCCAGAAATACGGATTTCTATCATTTAGCCTTGTCAAAGACGAATTGTAGTGATAATTGAATATATCTCGTCCCTTTCTAGACTTATTAGGTAAATTAAATTTGAATGTATTTGTAGTTTAAATTAGTTTTCCTTACATTAATCGCTAACAGAATATTTTTCATTCATAAATGTAAGAAAAATGTGCTTGTGGTCTTGTCTTTATACATGCATACAGTTCTCTGTAAGAAAAATTATTTACCCTTTGAGAGGTTCACAAACATAATTCCAGTTTGCAAACTCCAATCTTTCCTGCATGAATTCTAATCAGTTTTTGATCTTCTTGACCAATTGAATCTAACCAAAAGATTCGTCCAACCAATAGATGGATTATTTAATCATTACATGTGCTGTGGGAAAAAGCAATAATGTACTACTCCGAAATCTCATTAAAGTTCGCAGAGTTAAACTAAATTATTCATATCTTGTGTGTTAAAGCGGGATTAATACATTGATGAAAAAGTTATAAGTATTTCATGATAAGGTGCACATAGTAAATCCTAAATATAAGCAATGGCGTGAATTTAAACGATCAAACTATATTATAATCGATTTGAATGTGATTCATATTATTTTAGCTGACTTTGGGAACACCATATTCCCATGACAAATCTCGAAATCAACCATCTAGTCATACGGATCAGCAGTTGTGCCCGGTATGAACTACAGTATTTATCGCGTCTCGAAAAGTTTTCTCGCTTACCCTGCTTTAAAGGGAACAAGAATGCAAAACAGGTTTTACAGGGTCAGAAGCTGTTTGAGTTATGCTTTGTGCGAAACTTCTAATAAAGCGTTTTACAGGTACTGCATGTGGACATCTCATATCACTAGGATCCTTTGCAATTGATCCTTTTAAGTTGATAATTATTCCTGAGATATAACCGAAATAAAACATCAAAATGAATTCGAAATAATTTGAGTCTCTCACACTGGACTTACAATATTAGTAAGAATGTCATTGCAGACAAATATAAACATCGACAGATTTTAACTTTTAGAATACAACGTGAAAGTCTTATGCTTTACTTATTTTTCATTCTTGCATATCAAAACAATAATGTTTTGATATGCAAGAAAGAGAATTTCATAGAAAATTATTGTTTATACATAAAGGTGAAATTAAAGGAATGTAAAAACAGTCGATCGTGAGTCTGATCAAATTATCATATTTTATCCATACAGTATTATCTTTTCAGCATGCATTGAAAATACCAAGTTGAAATGATAAGTGGAGAAAACCAAGTCATCATTTCCCCCGACAACAGCTTTCGCCCGACCCACTCTACAATATTTAATGCGTTCAGCAACAAGCAATCACGCTTACACTGCTTCAATACTAATAGCAAGGAAAAACAGGTTTTAGAGGGGCATGCGCTCTTCATCGTTTTCGCGCTGTTAGATAACACGTTCAAGTACTATATGTACGAATAACATCAAGATCACGAGTACATTTTTCAAAAATTAATGAAATAACAAATATTCTAATAGCGATAATGTAAGGAAAAATAATTTAAACTATAAATACATTCAAATTTCGGAACATTCAATTCAGACTCGGAGCAATAAAATCAAGACACGCCAAGAGATCTTTAACCCTTTGAGCTTCGCGAGATTTCTGTTGTATGGCTTTTACCCAATAATACACTTAATGACTAAATAACCACATCTTTCTAAATAATCCACAAATTCTTTCGACCTTTAGGAAGCTTTCTTTGGAATAATTTTATTGGTCTTCTGTTTAGAATGAATCTTTCCTCCTATTGGGTCATTCTGTGGATTAGAATCTTTCGGATATACTATATTTGTCCATTATGTACAATAGAATCCTTTGAAACGATTATATTGGTTCTTTCCTTAGAATAAAACCATTTGGACTGATTCTATTGCTGTTTTCCTTAGAACACAAAAATATTAATTCCTCTGATTGGTCTGTACACGTCGCTTTGCGCCTTGCGCTTCCTGTTTGACCACGGCTTTAGAAGTGATATCGAATTCTGAGCTACATTTTGTTTAACAGAACATTGGTTAAAATTGAAGAGTGACTTTTATTCATCGGCTATTATTTTTTTAAAAGTATTTAAAGGAATTTTGCTTTATTTCGTTGTTAAAAATTTATAAAAACTCGTAAACTATCTGAAGAATACATCTCAGTTCGTGTTGTCGATATATGCTAAACGAGCTAATAAAAAAGGATATAATAGAATAATCCGATCAACATCGTCACTTTGCTGTCATTTTATAGAATCTAAAATATATTTAAATGGATTTAATAAGGAATTTTACAATGTATCACTAGTGGCCGCGTTTCGTAAATAATTCTCTGAAAAAAGTGCAAACCAAAAAATAATCCGTTACATGTGACCTCCGTTTCACAACATTTACATCTACCTTTTCGGTCGCCAACTTCTAAACTGACAAAACCTAGCACAATCTCAGTTCTTTTCAAACGATATTTTTCGTTTTCAGTGACTTACGAAACGGCTTGTTTTCACAATAGAAAATCTGAGACTCTTGGAACGCTCGGTTTGAAAAATTCGTACAACCGGCGCGATTTATTCGCGTTTACGAACGAGCCCAGTATAGTGTATTAAATGACAATAAAACAAAACAGACACAAAATAAATAACTCTGCCTTAGAGCAGAAACTCAGTAACTGACATTTTTTAGATGATATAAATGATTTTTTCATGGTGGGAAATAAACTGTCCTATTTTAGTCTCTTTAAAATATATAAGGCACTATCAAAGTGCCTGTAATCCTTATTTTTATCTTAAAAATAGTTAATCCATTTACTATTGTACAGCAAAAAACTTCTTTTTTGTCTATTAATGAGTTTCTGCTCTACGCCGAAGATATAATAGCTATTTAGAATTTAATATTTATAATAGTTTCAGAGTATTTACGTAAAGAATGTTACTCAATATTATTTATTAGTAAACATAGGTATAGATTTTGAGTACTTAAATTATCTTTAGATTGAAAAATGCAACTTTCCTAGTTAATCGAAAATATAGAGAAGTAGTGTCTCATTAAAGCTAAGCAGCGTCAACTACGTGAAAATTGGAATTGAACATTTTATTTCTCTGATTAACTTCTCGTTAATCAGAAAAGTAAAACAATAGGAGATACATGAAACGATAGGCGATTTGATGTACTGTCTAACATAGAATTGTGCGTGTCTATGAAATAGTTACCTCTAATAAACACTCTGAAATATATATATATATATATATATATATATTTCAGATATATATATATATATATATATATATATATTTCAGATATATATATATATATATATATATATATATATTTCAGATATATATATATATATATATATATATATATATATATATATATATATATATATATATATATATATATATATATGAAAAATTCTGTTATAAATGTGGTCTGTCTATAAATGTGGAAAATTCTGTTTGAATTCAGCCCATAAAAAAATCCCGCGTGGCAAGCGATAGACCCGAAATTTTCGGATATCTCACCCGGATCCCGACATATCTTCCCTACTCCGAAATCTGATGCATCGTCCAGAAACATCTTTTTTAAAATGTTTCTGGACGATGCATCATTTTAAAAATAAAAATGTTAATACCACCTTAAGTTACTAGGCAGATATTGTAATCGGAGAAAGACAATTACCTGTTAGATTTCGCATGGAGTTATTCTTTTAATTGGAATGAATTCATTTCACCATTCACGTAGCCACTTTATCAGAATCAAACAATACCTATTCATAATTCAAAACCCTAAATGAAATCGAGAATTCCGTAATCTAATAAACGAACGGTGTTACCAACCTACATTAAAAATTTAAAACTTTATTCGTTCTATTGAAAAATATTTCTATATATAGAAAAATTTAAATATATATTTGTGTAGGAGTCTTTTCAGTCTTCTCTTTGTGTGACTTCTAACCAGTTTTTATCTTCTTCACCAGTAGAATCCTTCCTACGAGTCTTTCAGTCCACACATGTGCCTATTTACTTATTCTGCCTGTTGTGCGGTAAAAGCAAGACTACACTATTCGGAAATCTCGAAGGGTTAAGAAGTTTCTGGATGAAATACCACTTAAAAATAAAAATGCAAATACAATCTTTAGCTAATAGGCAGATGATATTTTAGTCGGAGGAAGACAATTACCTGTTTAGGATTTCGTGTGGAGTTCAATCCCTTTAATTTCAATAAATTATTTTCACCAATCACGTGACACTTTATGAGGACAAAACATACCTATTCATAATTCAAAACCCAAAATGAAATCGAGAATTTCGTAATCTAATAAACGAATGTGTTCCGCAACCACATTAAAAATTTAAAACTATATTCGTTCTATTTTTCGAAACTATTTCTATATATAGAAAAATTTTAAATATATATTAGTACAGCAACTTTTCCAGTCTTCCCTTCTCTATGCGACTTCTAATCAGTTTTTATCTTCACCAGTAGAATCCTTCCTACGAATCTTTCAACCAACACATGTGGTTATTTACTCATTCTACCCGCTGTGGGGTAAAAGTAAGACTACACCACACGGAAATCTCGGAGGGTTAAAGATGTTTCTTGATGCTACACCATTTAAAAATAAAAATCTAAATACAATCTTCAGCTAGTAGGTAGATATTGTAGTCGGAGGAAGACAATTACCTGTTAGATTTCGCATGGAGTTACATCCCTTTAATTTGAATAAATTAATTTCACCAGCCACGTGACACTTTATCAGGACCAAACAATACCTATTCATAATTCAAAACCCTAAATGAAATCGAGAATTCCGTAATCTAATAAACGAACGGTGTTCCGGAAACCGACGTTAAAAATTTAAAAACCCACCCGCTCCTGTAATTGTTTCCCAAATTTCACTCACATCCCCGTTTTTCACGCAAAAAAGAAAAAAAACAAGACGCGAACATTCTCTCGCTTTCGCGTTTCCCCGATTCGAGCAAAAAGCGAAAACGCAAAAGAAAACGTCTTTCATCTAATCGACAAAAATACAAGCATTTATTAATTTTCATCCCGAAACAATAAAAAAAGCCGCACACTCCTAACAATGCGAGAGCCCCGACCATAAATATGTAATCCGCTGTTACCCTTGATCGAGAGAGAGCGCCTAAAGGAGCATCGGGAGAGGCGGCCCAGTGCGCATGCGCCGACATAAATAAGCTGACGTCACAGAGGAACACCGAACTCCAGTTGAGAGCCCGTGGTCGCACCAAATCAGTCTTCGGAATCCGCCCACTAAACCTCCCCATCAGTCGTTGTATTCTCCGCTTTAGGCTTAGCTGTGGCTGGAACGAACCTGGCATTCCCTAAACGGGAGGTGTGTTGCGAAGAAGACTGGCTGAGTGTTTCTTCGGCCATGAATGTCAAGCAACATGTCCCCTTACCGCCACCTATAAACACGGGGACGGGGACCTGTTTTCCCGGTCGCTACTCCCCTACCTACCGGAGTGCGGATCCGATGCGACGGCACTGCATGGGAAACCCCGGGGTAAGTTCTCCACCTTTCCCATATATGGGCTGTTGGGGACGGACACGCGTATCTCCACGTACCGGCTCAAACACACACAACACCCCGCACAGACTCCCGCTATCGTGGGTAGAAAAGCTGCAACTAAAAACTCGATCCAGCATGGGGTTTATTTGGAGAAAACTTTGAACCCTCACAAAATATTAGAGCGGATGTTGATATTTGAGTTAAATTTACAACACTCGGACATGATTTGTTAAAGTAATTGATCTGCAACAAAATATTCGAGCTTCATAAAATATTCTAGCGGATGTTGTTACTTAATTTAAATTTCCAACACTCGACAAGAGTTGTTAAAGTAATTGATCTGTAACAAAACTAAATTTGACCCATCGATGAAATTCATAAAATATTCGTGTAGATGTTGATGTTTACATTATGTTTTCAACACTCGATGAGACTTGTTGAAATAATAAATTTAGTTCATCGATGAGCATCATAAAATATTCGAGTGGATGTTGATACTTAACTAACTTTATGAACACTTGACGAGAATTGTCAAAATAATTCATATGTACGAAACCAAAGTGTGTTCATCAATGCGATTCATGCAATATTCGTGAGTATTTTTACATTTAAATAACGTATTCAACACTCGACGAGAATTGTTAAAATAATTAATATGAAAAACAAAACAACTAAATTTAGTTCATCAACACACTTCATAAAATATTCAAGCAGATGTTGACATTTAAATTAGATTTTCAACAAAACGAGAAAATTATTAAAATATTTGTTACCTTAAAAACTGAATTCACTTCATCAATGAGTTCATAAAGCATTAGAGCGGATGTCAACAACAAAACATTTTCAATCCTCATTCGTAAGATTGTTAATATGTTTAACATCTAACAAAATTAAATTTAATTGATTTAGTACTTTTAATAAAATATGTTTAAGTCGAATGGTTGTAAGCATGTAAGATCTCTTACCATTCATCCAAGAATTGTGTTTAGTGTTTAATTTGTCACAAAACTAACCTTGGTTGAAACAGTATCTTTAGTAAAAAGCTGAATGTCAAAAGCACTCTCAGAATAATTTCTTAATTTCTTCGTTGACTGCTAAAAATATTTACTTGTAAAAAAATTAACAAATTTGGGATTCTGTGTCTAATGAAACATTTCCAAGTACTTGTTAAAACAATTGAAATAACCTTTTTTAGCATACTTGTGTAAATAATTAAATTGCTCATTTTTGTTTAATGTATGTTAAACGCCCGAACGACTGGGTTATTCCGTTTCAACTGTTGTAATGTAAATAAAAAATTAGATGAAACACGTTAAGATTTAAAGGTAATATTTAGTTTGTGAATTATTAAAACTATTCAATAAGTTTCGAACTCAGAGCAACAAAATAATAGTTTCGACAGTTCGTATAACCATGTGCTCATCAAAGTAAGGTACGAGTTAAAAACAATGAATGAAAGAGCCCTTCAGACAATGAAAGAAATACGCGAAATGTCTAAATGATTTTGAGAGAATCCAGTTAAGCTAGGTCATAGAGGAAATTAATGTTTAGAAGCTCCCGAGCAGCTGCTTTGAAATAGTGTTAAATATTGATAGGAGCATTAAGTATTTACATAGCCAGAAAGATTATTTTTAGAAAGAAGAAAAACACAGTTGCGGGAAAAGTGGCTTTTGTTTCTTTGCATGTCTTTCATAACCACTGGTTCTGGTGAAATGAACTTAGCATTTTCGTTTATACTAAATCATGTAAATATGAAAATTTAATTTTTTTTATTGTTTCTTTGCCTCATCTGAATTTATTTTAAAGTTTTCAAACAAATATCCTTTTTAAAGTTACATTTAAATGAAACATTTATAAATAATATTAAAGTATTAGTATTTGATTATTATATATAGTTGCGATTCTCTTGTTAATAATTTTAATTCCATGTAGTTTGAGTGATGAAAATTCTCAAATAATTTACTTTCGTATTTTAGTTTACTGTTGTTTTCTTTCGAATAACTTTACAATACTTCATGGTTTGTGATGTTATAAAATAAAACAAACAATCGGTGTATTCTGAATCTAAATTTCCACTGCTAAGCATCTAAACCATGATAAAAATTTTATGCAAATCAAATTTTACTCTTTTTTTTATGGATTAGAGTTTCTTTCGCATAGTTTAATATTCTTCATATTTTACTAGAAATATGTTATGCAATGTAAGGTTAAGACAATTTTTGTTATAGGTTCAGGAAATTTAGTAAAATGCAATGATATTTAAATGCTTGAGGTAGCAGATTAGTACAAAATATACTTATAACGATCTCTGATAAATTCTGAGCTTCTACATTTTAGGGAAATTGAATTTGCATGGAAAGCGTTTTCCCAAACTATATCATCTACTTTTTCATGACTAACTTTCGTTCGTAGTAAATTTGATTTAATTAAGTATAAATTTTGAATTTGTTGATAATTTGGTCTCAAGGTATTACGATTGATTGGTATATTTTGGTGTTAATCTAAATAATCAACGCTAAGAAAATATCCTTTTGAGGACCGTTTTAAAATCATTCAGTCTGGATTTCAGAAAATCGGACTTGTAATTTTAAACTTGAAGAAAAACATTTAAAAACACTCTCAAATATGCTATTACATGTTGTAATGAGTAAATAATTATAAAATTTTCAAATTTTGCTTTTTAATAATTAAAATTTGATAAGTGACATTTCAAAATTAATATTATCAATTTTTATCAATATTTAGAAAATGAAATAGTCATTTAGATCGTTATGAAACACAGAAAAAAAGACTCCCACGTAGGAAATTCATGTTCTGATAAAGAGACAAAACTTAAAAATCAATCGGAATGAAATGTATCTTTAATGTATAATAAAATCTCCAAAATAGTCAAGGAATTTATAAACCACAGATAAATCTACTGTATTAATCTTTGATAAGCAGGTTGCGTCTTTCAAAGAAAATGGTAAAAGAGAACACCTTTTAACAAATACTAACAATATTAAAAAGTTAATCTGTACTTAATAAACTATACGATATTTTTCTGCTATTGGACTACTATAGCAGCACATTACTAAAATACGTATATATACCCTGCTTCACCAACAGTGCTTTATGATTCGATATAATAACCAAAACCTTATATTATTTATAACAGATAAATCATTAGCACGACTATGTTTTGAATTGTAAGATTATGCTTAAAATGTATAATTTTGATTGAAACATTTTAATTTCACATATTGTTTTGTACATTCAGGTTCATTATAAATAATCCATTATCAATAAAATATAGCTGGCTTGTATATAAATATCATAATTTCAACTTAATTTTAACATAAAATATTGCAGCTAAATTTTTTCAAAAGTTTATTTGATGAATTTTGAAATGAAAGTTTTTGAAAGGACTTCTTAGGTAATCGGAAACGTCGTATCCTAATTGACATCTGATTCACACAGGGAAGTTTATTTAAGTACATAAATATGTTATACTCATATCATTGGAGACATGAGATTAAATATAAATTTCGTAAGATTAATGGCAAAACTTGAGACTAATAAGGCAAGACCCACTTAGATGATTGAATTACTTTGTTTATAATTCGCTGAAGAAAAACCACACACAAATATTAGAATTGCTAATTGAAATATTTTACGAAGTGAAAACAAATACTAGAATCCACACAAACTACTAGATTTAGAAATGCACGTTATATAATTTCAGTCATGATCTAATACTTGATAACTGCAAACATTCATGAATATATTAGGTATTTATTGTCCTATACTTTAGAAACCATCTTCATTGTATATAAGTATAGAACTCTAAGATCAATCTGAGTAATGCCATTAAATTTAATTTGATAGAGTTAACAAAAATGAATAAATTTTGAATCTAAACTAAAGAATGTGGTACAGAAAATTTTCATCCGAAAATGGTTTTGTGTCACTGGTTCCATTTGTAGCTCTGTTGATCATTGTCAGCTACAATACGAATTTAGACTGATTTACTATGAAATACTTATGCGAAGAGAGAGACTATGCTACAAGATTTGAAATGATATCTGAAAAGGACTGATTTAAAATATACTCTTACGGAAGAATACAATCAGGGTTACTGTGAACTTTTAATCGGCAATCAAATGGTTTTGCTTTGAAAATACATTGAAACGAACTGATTTCTTATAACGGTAAAAGGATTCAGAAACTAGGCTTCATTTCCTAAATGCATTTATCTGGATACACAACTAAAATTTAAAATTGTAAGTATATTAGAATAAAACGATAAGCTGAAACGAATTTAAAAAATGTCAGCTAGCTGTAATATTTAAACATTTTGCATGCAGATATAATTTGCCTCCTGTTAGTAAAAACAATCTCAATACATTAGAAACTACATATTTCACTTCATGCACGATGTGCTTGGGGATAATTGTTCTATAAATCTCTAATAACAACTGCGATTGCTCTTTCATACTACAGGATATAAAACTAATACCGTTGATTCAATTATAAAGTAACTTGAAGCTAGATAAAATGGCTCAACGAATTTTTCTAGCCTTGTTTCAATAGTTCTCTTTCTTTGCATTTTTTATTCCTTCCAGTAGCGTGTTAAGGATCTTTTGTCTCTGGAGCGTTAATTTAGCAAATCCCTTGAAGGCTATGGGGACTTAGGAGATTACCTGCAATTGGATTTGCCCTGATTTTGCAAAGCCTTGCTTTTTATGGCGAACCACAGTTATTGTAGGACTTTATTTTGAAGGATTCTCTAGGGGGCATTGTGAAGATAAACATATTTGGATTTGATTTTAATTGATGGTGTAAACTTAATGCCGGACTAATTAAGTTTGAATATTTTGGGACAAGAAACTATGACAAGGTGAAGTCTTTCTTCCCTTCCTTTCATCTCATTTTTAGATAGACAAGATTCCCGATTTTGTTTCATTTCTTTGAAGAAGCATTTTAATAAGTACTCAATTTGAACTTAAAACCGAAATTAAAGATATGTATTTGGGTATAAAATTATTCTTATACGCCTTATATTCGTAACACTTACCTATTTTAAATTTAAAACTGAAATTTAAGATATGGGCGGCTCAGAGCAGAAACTTATATTGGCAAAATTGTTTTTATGTGCAGTTGTTTAATGATAACTATTAGTTATTAGATCAAAAGATATAAAAATTATAAGTACTTTAATAGTGTTATATATATATTTTCGTGGTGATAAAATTATATATAGTCATATTGTATTCTGTTTAATATATATATATATATATATATATATATATATATATATATATATATATATATATATATATATATATATATATATTTTAAACAGAATACAATATGACTATATATAATTTTATCACCACGAAAATAGTCGCTTAGTGTAATGGAAAAGTGTCAGTTTAGGAATTATGTTCTAAGCTTACAATATGCTCTCCTTTATTTCACTTTTGGAACAAACCTGGTCATGACTACAAACATCAAATTCGAAAATTTACATTTGAATTTATCCTTAAAACTTCAGTTTTATTAAATAAACGCATTAATTTTCTCCAAAAGTATAAGTATATATATGAAACAAATATTCAATTCAATGAGTTTTAAGTAAATTATAAATAAAATGTGAAGTACAAAATTATTTTTGCTGAAGAAAATCTGTTAAAAAAAGAAATTTCATTCATATATTTAAATTGCTTTCTGATTTTTCTTATATTTTAGCATCCTTGAGTAGGATTTACATAGGATTCATTTATATCAAAATTAAGCAATACAAAGGCTAATTCAGCATTAGTTAGTATTTGAAGAATGTTAAAGATTATTATTCAATTATTAATTTACAAGGATGACTCCTATCTTAAGAAAACGATTGATTCAATAGAGTTAAGGGAAGATTTTCATTACTACAATTTTTAGCCGATAATTCAAGTTGGTAAACTTAATAACATATACGTTAAAATTTTAGATTCAGTTTTTAGCAGAGTATCACGAGATTTCCGAGTATTATAGGATTGTTTTCCCCACAACACACATAATGACTAACTAACCCCATCTATTGGTTGAAAGAACCCAGGAAAGATTTAATAGGGCAAGATACGTTAAAATTGGTTAGAAGTCACTCAGGAAAAACTGATGGTTCCAAAGTGATATATGCGTATAAACTTCTCAGAGGGTTAACATTCAACGAAGTAGGTTTCATTAGTTGGGTACAGTTTTGTTTCTTTAATTTTAGACATAATGCTATAGGAACTTTGAAGCTAACTCATATGGCAGATAATTTCAAGTTGAGATTATAAATTTGTTTGCCACAAAAGATCTTACATACGTACCTGTTCAAATTTAAAATAAAATGCGATGTTAACCCTCCAGGTGGTTTTGACTACATATCTCGTCCATCAAGATCTGACCAATTTTGCCAATGGTGAGATACCTCGCCATCAAGGTACTGCAGATATTTTTATCATGACTGGATAAAGATCTGGTCAATTTTATTCTAATGACGAGATATCTCGTCTATCAATATCTGGTTATTTTTTCTAATGACGAGATATCTCGTCGAGAAAACCACCAGGAGGGTTAAAGAACGAGCATAAAACTTAGTTAACTTTTTTTATCATAAACCTAACAAAATATAAAATAATTCAAGGAAACTTAATAATTTACCAATAACAATTAAATTCAAACTGATACATATGTGTTTGGATCATAGCTACAACACATTTTATAACTATTACACGTTGAAAATATTAGGTATGCATCATTGTTGCTGCTTGAGCCCAAAGAAAACTTTAGCTTAGAATTTTAGCTCGAGATGCCATTAAAGATAGAGATAACCTTAAGGAGTAGGATTTTGCCTTTGAATTATTTTATCTATACGTTTACAATTTCAAGAAACAAAAGTTATGAAATAAGGTATTGTAAGTTATTAGTATACATAATAAAAATTGAAGTGTGAAATATTTTAATAACGTTCGTTTAGATTTCTTCTAAAGACACAAGTAATATAAACGGGATTAGCATGTGTGTGAATAAGTAATTTATTCCTTTTCACCTTTCTAGTAACTTAATAAAACAAATTTATTCATTTTGACGGCACTTTATAACTACCTTCACTACTCCTAATATGTATGAAGATTTATTAATTCTATAATTTCATTACTAGTTTTATTATTATAAACTAAAACTGCATTTACATATCATTTAAAAAAGATTTTGTTTATTTCAGTAACTTATTGTCTTTAAACATATACTGCTGTATCAAAGAACAATTTTAATATCACTCTGAAATTCCCTCCGGAAGTTGAAACAATCAAGATACAATTTTAGATTACTCCTTTCCATTAAATCTCAAATGAATCGGAATTTAAGTGTATCTAATCAAAATCAACCGGTTGAATAACGTAATAAACATTTGATAATAGGTATAATACGTTTTGAAAAAGGTAATAAGGACATAAACCAATCATTATTCAGGTTTTCATTTTTAAACCCCTTATAATTTCCTCAAGTTAAACATTATCTGCTTCCTATTGTAGACTGCTAAGATGCTCAAATTTTATACCTGCATAGAATAACTATTATTAAAAAGGATCTTTCTTCGTATTAGAAAATATTTATATATAGATTTGTCTAATTAAATTTAACTAATTGGATTGCGAGTTTGATTTGTTAAAGATAGAAACTAAGATATCTTTCGAAATCTAACATTCTTTTGCTTTAAACCTTAACATTCTTTAAAGAAACCATAAACTATTACTTTTTTGTTGAAGTAAAATTTAAAACACGTTGTTGAGAGGCACAAAGTCGAGAAATGAGTAAAATAAGTTTTTGAGTCTTGCATAGATCAATATTTCGGACTTTACCGACAGCAGAGCGAGATTCTGCCTGCACATCGACGGTATGACCCCGCCAAGCGCTTCGCTGGAGTCTTTCGATTACGTTTCCGCAAAGCGCTTGCAAGTTCCGCCCGCACAACTCCCCCTAGCGCTCGGGGAGTTTTACGTAAATCCTTCATCGGGGTTGCGGGAAATGTGCAACAGTGACCGGCATGCTTATTCGCAAGTACTGCACCAATGAATAGCTCTTCATATCAAAAATGAATGGCTACTCGTATGCATTTCTTCTCGATTTAATCATTAATTATGTATTTTAAATTATGGGCACTCAGATAATTTCTAAGTATTGCAATTATCCCTGCTGATTCAGCATAGATCGATAGATAGTTTTTGTATGTTTCTAACAAAATATTGCTAATATACGCAAGAATTCAGAAGTAGAAATAGGATCGTGATTGTTTCTTTACATAATGTATTCTGTAATTTGAAATTTTCAAAGGTTGAACGATAATGAACAGTTTAATTGATAGTTTAAGGAATATAAGCAATTACTTAAAGCTTTTGAAATCTTAGAAAAAGTAGAAAAAAGCAAAAAATCTACTCCACAAAACGTTTCATCGATTATTTAACTTCAATGAAGTGCAACAATGTCTAACTGCGATGTTACATTTGATTATAATAAACTAACCGAAGAAACGTTGTGGCAATAAATTTTTATTCTTATTTCTACTTTTTCTACCAAGAATGAACATTTATACTTTTTTTAAGAAGAAACATCGTACTGTATAATTTTATATTAATTGCTTGTTTTCTGGAAGTAAATATTTGAGTATCGTTAATGAACACATTATGCATTATTCTAAGATAAATATATAAGCATGTATTTAAAAATAAGTACATGACCATGATATACTAACTTACAGATAATTATTACACATATAAAGACCCTAAAAACGACATAGAATTACATCACAGTTTACTGAAAGGCGTCTGTTTTCATTATTATACTCATATACATGTACTGAATTCAGTTTTACATGAAAAGTATACTTTTAAAATTTAAATTCAAGTATTGAAACTTAGTGTCAGTTTCAGTTCAAACGAAACTCGAGTTTTAAGTATTAAAGAAACCAATAACTTACAATGAACATTTTAAACTACAGCAGTTCAATAACCCGCATCTGTTAATATTTGGGCAATGTGTTAATAAAATTTCATGTTTGGTTACAAGAGTAATATTACAACAGAAATAGATTCCAGTACGTTGATTGGGTTTTATGGTACAAGGACGATAGTTGGCCGAGATTCCAGTAAACGTTTTCTTTAATACTTAAGTGATAATCACCAAGTATGACTATGTACGACTGCCACTTATCTGTACTGTTAACACTCCAAGTGATTTCGAAGAGTAATATCGTCCATCAAGATCTGACCAATTATGCTAATAGCGAGGTGTCTCGTCATCAAGATATTGCCTATTGTTTGATGATTACAAGATCAAGATCTGGTCAGTTTTCTTCTAATGATCGTGATTGTGTTTTCTTTTAATGGCGAGATATCTTGTCCAACAAGACCTGGTCAATTTTTCTGATGACGAAATACCACGTAGGGACAATCACCAGGAGGGTTAAGAGATGCTTCACCAACTACGATCCACTCTTAAATAGAATTGCCAATCTACTAATAAGTTTCCACAAAGAATCCAGTATTACTTTTCAATGGATTCCATCTCACGTTGGCATCCCTGGGAACGAAACCGCTGTCGATTTGTCGAAATTTGGACAAAGGAACTACCTGGAACCAATGACTTAGCCCCCTCAGAGGAAGACCATCAGACTAGCTGAAAATTCAACCTTTATATAAAATTTGTACCTTCTTATAATTCATTGATATATAGGCGAATCTCTGGGTGAGCTTTCATATCTCCACATTGTCGAGAAAGGTTTTTCCATGCTAAAAAACGCACTGGACATCTAAAGCATATGACCTTCGTCCATAGTACCAAGTTTATCCCACAGTGCGCCAAATGTGAAAAATAGTCAGCCTCTTCACATCACAGCCTACACTGTATCAATGTCAATAGCCATGAAATCTTCTCCAACCCCACTACAATAGCTGAAAAACTAATTTTGAACAACATCCATGTCGTGGTGTAGAATTTATCTAACACCATGGGATAAGCAACAATCAACCAACTCAAACAACGAACCACCACTTATATGAGCCAATCTGATGAGGAAAAACTTGCGATTATGTTAACGATAAATGAAAAAGTTCTTGACCCATTTGAAAACTAAGTTTTTATACTTGGAACAAAAGGTAAGATTTCAAATGCTTTTGAGCACTTTCGTTTATGTCGGCCGTGCGTGTACAATGGGTTACGTGTTATAACATAAAAATCGCGTGCCGCAATCACATAAGTCATCTCTCACAATCTCTAAATACCGTACCAGACTATTCGGAACTGACAAAGACAATGAATAATATACTCATTGATTGGAAATCAATCCTACTAGCTTAGTATCAAAATAAATGCGATGCATCGAGGTTTATATGAAACTATTTTTGGTAATAGCCTGGACTTGAATCGCGTCACAGATTTGGACTTGAAATGTTGTTATAAGGCTATTAATTATCAATTATTACTTTCGAAGTTATAATTATTTATACGGATATTCAAAACTGACAAATAAAATTCTTAGATTGGAAATTCATTCTACTATCTTAATATCAAAATAAATGCGATGCGTCTAGGCTTATATGAAACTACCTGGAACTTGAACCGCATCACAGATTTGGACACGAAGTGTTGTAATAAAATTTATTAATTATCAATTATACACTTTTGAAAACTATTCTAAATTATAATTATTTATACCGATCGAGAAAATTAGAAACTACAAAGACGATAAATAAAATTATCATTGATTGGAAATTGTTTCTACAAGCTTAGTATCAAAATAAATGGCAGCCGTCGAGGTTTATATGAAACTATTTCTTTTAGTAGCTGCAATTTGAATTTTATCACAAAATTTTGACATGAAGTACTGCAATAAAAGTTATTAATTACTAATTATCAATTACACACTTTCGAAACCTATTTGAAATTATCAAGATCATAATTATCTGTAATTATCGACAATATTCAAAATTGAAAGACAATAAATAAAAAAAAAACATTGATTGGAAATCGATTCTACTAACTTTATATCAAAATAAATGCGATGCGTTAAGGTGCATATAAAACTATTTCTGTTAGCCGAAACGTGATCCTCATCACGAAATTTGGTCATAAAATGCTGCAATAAAAGTTATTAATTATCAATTATAAGCTATAAAAAACTGAAAATTTAAGGCTGGTAGACTTTTATTATCAGGATTTCAAATAACTTTGAGTAACTAGTAAACTGAAATGTTGACATGTAATTTTAATAGAAAAAAGTCAAATCTCCAGTCAAATCTCCTTAAGTTTATCAATCCTTCTTAAGAAAGTTTAAGGATACTTGCATATATTTACTAATTATTTACGAAAACTACGAGCACTTAACTGAAGACTTAAGTAGCAAATATTAATTTTGGGCATTCAGAGAATAAATTCCCAGTTATATTCTTATTGCCTTATTTAAGCTGTATCGCTTGTAATTATTACTTACCAACGATATACAGTTGATAGGGAAACCTTGTATTTAATGAAATCTTAAGGATAACACCACATACAATTTTTACAAAATCTTGCAATATATTTTACTACACCTGTTATAAAAGCACATACACTACTGCACTTACACTAAAATCTGTGAAACTACAAATGCATAATTGAAACTCACGTAGCAAAAGCATATTTGGGGCATTCAGAGAATAAATTCGCGGTTATTGACTTACAACCGCCTTTAAGCTATATCACTTGCAAATCATTTGTCACATTTTACAGTTAATAAAAAGACTGTTTAATGAAATCTTACGGTAATAAAACATACGATTTCTATGAAACTCTTACAATATATTTTTCTGAACCTATACTACTGCCATATACACTGCTGCACCTACACTACAAGCTGGGAAAACTACAAACGCATAACTGGAAACTCACGAAGCAAAAACAGTTTGGTTTGGGCATAGAGGTATATTTCAAGTTATTGACATACCGTATTAAAGCTATATCGTTTGCAATCATTATTTGTAGCGGTTTATGGTCGATAAAAACCCTGTGTTTAACCCTCCTGGTGGTTATCTCTACGAGGTACCTCGTCGTTAGCAAAACCTGACCAGATCTTGATGGACGAAATATCTCGTCATCAGAAAATCTGACCTGATCTTGATCTCGTCATCATCGCAAAAAGGCAATATTTTCATCATTCGGAATTCAATAGGCATTCTTGATGACGAATTATCTCGGCATTAGTAAAATTGGTCAGATCTAGATGGACAAGATATCTCGTCGAAACCATAAATTAGAGTTAATAAAATCTTAAGATACAACTAATAAAGATTTACTATATCTTGCAATATATTTTTCACGGATTTTATACGGATGATAAATTTCCCTCCCTCAACAACAAACAATTAAATGGAGTAAAGGAATCCGCATTAGTTTGCTTGATAAAATTGCGATTGAAGTAAAAACAAAGCTCGAGACGGGCCCCAAAGCTTAAACACACCATTCCAGAGTCAAATAACATATCTGACTTAGTGTATAAGTATTTGATTTCTGCAGGAGCAAACATAACGACACTGAGGCATAAACGCCATTTTGAATATTTCATCGCTCTCCAGAGGAATAACGCAACACAACGTCGAAAATAAATTTATCATACTTTTAAATCCAAGGAAGAACGGAGAAAAAGCCAATTTTGGACTTCTTAATTTTTAATGAATCAAAATAAACGCAGGGAGCCTTTAACAGGACGGAAAGTTTCCCGCGATATATCTCCTTTTTAAACGCATCAGAAAAGTTGTGACTATCATCAAGTTTTTCTTAAAAGTAAAATTAAGTTTTGGGTGGTTAAATGAAGAATGGGGAGAACCTTTTTTTCGGGCTTCCTCTGGAAGCCACCAAATCAGCTGTGGTAACAGGTGGTTAATATTTAAGAAAACCTCAGACAACTCTACGTAAGTGCTTTGAGACACACAGGAGCTTTAAGGGGATCTAGTTAAAAGGTTAAAGTTATAATTTCTGTCAGATTGAACAAAGGTAATGTGTTATTTATAACTGAGATCGTGGAGTTTTATGAGATGGATTTCATTATGTTCTTTGGAGATATTAGAGAATTTTGCGCCTACAAAATTATTTTTATGACTTTCTGCTGCATTTACCGCTTCAGTTCTTGAATTTCAGGCACTTGCCTACAGTTGACTCTCTGCTTTATTTACCTATATTTTAAAGGCCCACTTTCTAAATTTAATAAGTATTTAATTCTCCATTGTTTAATATTTATGTTTACATGAAACAACATAAATCGGCAAATTTTAACTATGTGTTGTAATATGATTCGGAATTTGTAACGATAAAGTAACACGTTTAATCTATATTATCAATGATAAAACAGCAAAAGAAGTATGAATAAAATAATGTAGTAAATAAATTGAAAAGGTTGGTTTGGTTGTTTTTAGGTTTTATGGGGCCATATCTGGCCAAACTGCACCAAACACAAGACAACGTCAAATAAAAAATTTCATTAAAAGGAAAAAAGAAAGATTGGGGAATAGAATTGTGTGATGAAAGCAGAAAAAAAAATCTCTTGGGTATCCTGGATGAGTCGAAAAGGCAGCATAAGCCTAAAAGCGTATAATACAGTTTATTTAAGTAACTTTCAGTGACTAACACGAATCGAATTTAATAGCAATAGCATATAGAAATAGCGTTATTCAGTTATAAAGTACATATTTAGATCTTTGCTTAACTTATTTATTGCTTTTCATAAGAACGTATTTTTTGAACTCGTCATTTGATAGAAATGCAAAAACTTGGTTGTCAATAAGAAAAATATTTTTTAAGTTTAATACTCTATCATCAATATTATTCACTATGAAATATATATATATATAATAGTTTGTGAAGTAGGTAGCCTTAAATGGGAGCTTAATCTATACATAGTTAACAGACAAACATTAAAATTTGAGACGATATTGCAAAAAATCTAGAAAGTTTTTTTGAAAGAACGTCCGTATTGCTGAACTTTCAGTTTACATAGGAACAAATTTCAATTCGGAAAAATGGTTTAAATAAGTTTTGCGTCATATCTAGGGTTTAACAGAATACTTCATGAAATCTATGTAACTCTCAATACAATATACATCAGAAAATTACTATCTTCGTAAAAATTCTACCTGTAAAATAACCGAGAATGTTTTTAACTTGTCCTGTCGTCAAAGAACTAGTCTGTTGAAAGAATAAAGTTGAAATGATTTGAGCGTGACTTGAAGAATATAAAATGAAAAACATTTTTTATGAATTTTATTAATTTTTAAATGATAGTAACGTATAGTAAGTTTACATTTATATCCTGTATATAAATATGGATATGTATAAAGTTATTGAGTTCAATAAGCGAACTAATGAAAATTAGATTATTTTTCTATGTATGAAAAATGTAAATATAGATGTATCATAACTATTTCTTATTTAATTAATACAAAACGTAATCCTCACTATTACACAACATAGAAGTTACACAAGTTTAACCGTTTATTATGATTAAATAACAAAATTTGCTTTGAAGGAATAAAACATTTGTGATGCTTGAAAACACCAACAAAATTCAGTAAACTGCTCTGTATAAGAAATCACACCAAAATCAAATGAGATATTTTTAAAATCTTTGACCCCCTGAAGGATTACACTCATCATTTCACCTTTCAACCTACATTCTTTCCTGCTATGACTTCTAACGAATTTTAAAATTCCTGACCAATAGAATCTTTGCAAATTATTCTGTTTTAAGGAAATAAACAATAGAATCCTCCCTAAAGATTCTATTCTAAGGTAGGTAGGTAGTTAATTAACGTGGCACTGGAGCAACACAACGGGCGATTGGCGACGGTCCGAGATCAATCCCGAAGGGAAAGACCAGTCAGATTACCGAGAACAACACCTGAGTTGGCACTCCACTCTCCAAACTTTCACACCACGCCAAAGTGAAGGCATTTGAGGGCACTACAGATTTAACGTGCACCAGCCCCCTTGTACACGACGGTCTTTGACTGGACCGAGTATCTAACTCGCAACCATCCGATTGCTAATCCGATGCTCTTCCAACTGGGCTACCACGGCCCTGTAATATCATGAAAGGACAATAGAACATTTACAAAGGATTCTGTTCTAAGGACTGTCTAAACACTAGAATTTTTCTACAGGTTGAAAGAATCCATGGAATCTTTCAACCAATAGATGTGGCTATTTAATAATTAAATGTGTTGTAGAGTATAAGCAATACTACACAGATCGGAAATCTCGCGAGGGTTAATACCCACATATTCTATAATAAACTATTGATATTTTAAGATAATGAGCAATATAATCTTCTCAATGGATTCTATGATATATAAAAGTTCCAAAGGATTCTGTTCTAAGGAAAGGAGCGATTGAATTTTTTCTAAAGGTTGAAAGAATTCACGGAATTTTTTTCTGTCATAGATGTGGTTATTTAGTCATTAAGTGTGTTGTGGAGTAAAAGCAATACTACGCTACTCGGAAATCTCGGAGCTGAGACGGTTAATTCTATAATAAACTTTTGATGTGCTCCGTTACGCTAATGTATCTATTTCTAAGCAGTCACGGAAAACCTTCAATACCCCGTTGAAACAACATATGCTTATACAAACGAAAAACTATCGTATATATCGGATATGTATTTTGCACAAATCAATCCTAGTATTTATCTACAATACTTTGTTTGCAAAGAACCAGTCCGCCAAACAAATATTTCCAGACGTTTCTTTCAGGGATTTACATGGATGCTATTTTGCCCGGAAAAAACATGGGTTATTTCATATATTTTGATACCCTTTTCTCTAAGAGCAGCATGCAACCGAACGGCATAAAACGCATAAAACGGAATATATGTTGGTCACTATTCGTAAATCATAAACTTTTCGCTGCAGGATAGCATTGTAAAAATATGCTTTTGTCATTCATGGGAAATGTCGACACGCTTTGGGAGAACAGATTACATCGCTTGGTCCCTGTACTGGGACCGAGAAAGCTAGGGAATAGTCCGTAAGATACTCAACGAGGTTCTTTGCTTTCTTGTGTTTTCGTTTGTCCGTCTGTGCCTTTGTACCACTATGGGTCAGTTGGCGATATAAAACAGACGCTGTCAGATTTTATGTGTCTACTTACATACATCAAAAATAAAATTCGGACATATTTATTTTGAAGCGATTATTGGTCGCTGCTATTTGAAGAATTTTTTCCCGTCCCCTAAAAATGTGTAATATGACAATTTTGGTAATTGTAGTAGAGCAATTGGACGTCCATATATACAAAATGCTTTGTTTTATCACTATGGGTTTGGTTTGTTACATAAATTAGTCATTCGAATTTATGGTCTACATCAGAAATAAAATATTGAAACCATATTTACTTTGAAGCGATTATTGGTCACTGTTATTGGAAGAATTTTTTTCTGTAGTTCCTTAAAAATTCGTAATATAACAATTTTGGTAATGTAGTAGAGCATTTCGGACATGTCAATAAATATAAAATATTTTGTATTTTACCTCTATGGGTTTGGTTTGTTACATAAAATAGGCGTCAGATTTTATGGTCGACTTACATACATCAGATATAAAATACTGAAATCATAGAATCGATTGTTACTCACTGTTATTGGAAAAACTTCTTTCTATAGTCCCTAAAAATATGTAACAGCAGTTTGCGTAAGCGTAGTAAAGCAATTTGGACATGCTCATGTATACAAAATGCTGTTTTTTATCGCTATCGGTTAGTTTTCTACATAAAATAGATATCTGATTTTATGGTCTACTTATATACATCAGAAATAAAATACTGACATATTTATTTAGAAGCGAAATTTGGTTGCTGTTGTTCCATGAATTTATTTTTGAAATAACGTATGCCATTTCAAGAATGTCTTCCGGTAGCTATATAAAAATTTGTAACATGACAATTTCGGTAACTATAGTAGAGTAATTAGGACACAATACTATATGTCTTACCCCACATGGACCAATTTTCTTTTTAAAATTGAGGAGTTAGATTTTGTGTGTATACTTACATTTGAAACTAAATGTTGATATATTTATTTTTAAGCAATTATTGGTCACTATTATTTGAAGAATTTTTTCTGTAGTCCCCTAAAAATTTTCAACGTGACAATTTCGGTCATTGTAGTAGAGCAATTAGGATATGCCCATCTATACATAATACTAGTTGTGTATAGATGGACTACCACTATAAATTAGTTTTCTACATAAAATAGACTCTCTCACATTTATAATTGTATATACCTACATACATTATGAATAAAATATTAAGTTACGTTCATTCTGGGGCAATTACTTGTAGATGCTATTTTACTATTTGTTTATGTTTGTACGGTATTCCATTTTTGCTGAAATTGTCAAAATAACCATTTCAGTCATAACGCTGTAGTACAGTGATTAAGTCCTCCATCTGGGGTATACAATACTATGTACTGACCCATTATGAGCCAGTTTTAGATATAATTATACGAATAGTAATGTATTTATTTTCATACATCAGAGATAAATATCAACGATATGTTTATTTTCAAGAGATTACTGGTCTTTGCTATTTCGGAAATTTGCTACCTTTGTTCGGTATTCAGTTGGTATAGTATTTGGAGAAGCAATCCTGATTGGAATGGACAACAGTTTGGTTGGATTCATCTTTAATAGATCAATGGCTCGATTCTTCGTATAAGATTGAGATTAAAAATTCACGTTTTAAGAACGTTTATTTATTCATATTTGAAATGTCAAGACTAAAGATGGCTTAAGGTATGTATCCATAAATAAACACACAAATAATTTCACACCTCTTGTCTTCATTTAATTATGGCAATCCGATTCATATATTCATACTCATGAAATATAATTTTGAAATAAGGGAGATTGAGGAGCTGGTGGCCCCTTGTCAATAAGCGCAATTGCTTTTTCTTGTTCTAGTGGTATATCGTCAGTTGTAAGCCTCTCAATTCATACTCATATGAAACATAATTTAGAAATAAGGAAGGTTTAAGATGCAATGTGACGAGCGTCAATAAGCACGATTGCTTCTTTGTGCTAGTGGTATATCGTCAATTGACATATCTCTCTATTCATACTAATATGAAACATAATTTTGGAATAAGGAAGGTTTGAGAAGCGTGTGACCTTGTTAATAAGCACAATTGCTTCTCTTGTGCTAGCAGTATATCGCCTATTGATAAGCCAGTGAATTAGAACCATGATAGAGTTAGGAATCTTCTCAATCTCAGGTTTTATGAATTCTTTAATAATTTTCATTAAATAAGTAGTTAGTATCAATTTTTATTATTATTATATAAAGCCTACATGATAAGCTCAATTTAAATTTCTATTATTGCTGGTTTTGTCACGAACATCGATGGATTATAACATTTTTCAGAAATTCAACCCTACACAGTAATATATATATATATATATATATATATATGATTTATAAATCACATATAGCTCACAAAAAATCAATACTCTTAATTTCTCTTATATTTATTCCTCAAAACACAGCTTGAAATCTTTAAATACTAGGAATATATTTGAATACGATAACCGTTTTTCTTAGATTTCTAATCAGTTTCATTTTTTACTACTTGCCGAATGAAAGTAGTTTGATTAATGCAGCAATTTTTTTATTCAGTGCTTCTTTAAAAACTGGGAAATGAAGAACGACCTCAGGCTTTAAAACCCTCAAGCAGCGCTGTTTCATTTTTGAAGACTTTTTTGAGTGCATTCTTTCTAAGTTTCTTCGAGTTGAAAATAAAGATCGTTTACCATTCAATAATACAATTCATTTTCTTTTATCACGTTACATTTGGGAATTATGATTGTATCTCCATAACTTCTTTTTAGTTTTCGTTTCATTTTCAATTGGAAAACGACATTTTTTGCAAAGAATTAATTGGCATACGGACCGAAAGTGGAATGGTCATTTGTTTTATAATGTATTAGAAACGAATAAAGATGTCTCTTTATATCAGGAAAGCGTCATTTTTACAAAGTATTAAGTGGTATATCTACCAGAAACCGGAATGTTAATTTGTTTTCTAATGTATTCAAAATAGATAACAAAGTTTCTTCGAATATATATATATATATATATATATATATATATATATCCTTTGTTCTCAAGGCATTTGGCAAGTGTCAGATATATAGATAACACCCAATCAACAGTAGGTTGAGTGACCATGTTGTTGTATAGTATTGTTAAGTATTATATACTTATATACGCTGCAAATAACAATAGTCAATTCAAAATGACCAAACTTGGAGATACGACAATTTTGATCAGCAAAGGCAGTATAAAAATGAGTAAGCATAGTGACCACAGTGGTGTTTAGTTTAAAAAATATTGAATATAGTCATGCTAGATAAAATGTCTAATAGCAGCCTGCGAAATGAATCTAAAAGTATTTCGTAAAGTAAGCATCTCTAGCAGGTGGAACCACTCCTCTGTTTTGGTTTTTCGTTTTATGTAGAATAGGATTTGGAAATTACCGACATTCTCAATACCGGTATTTAACTGTTTTGAAATATCGAATATCGGTATTTACCAGTTTTTCAATATTAAATACTGATGTTTACTCCGATTTTAAAATATTGAATACCGGTATTTATCGCTTTTGAAAAATTAAATACCGGTGTTTACCGATTTTGAAATAACGATCACCGGTATTTATCGGTTAAGGTGTATTGAATACCGTTATTTAACGGTTTCAAAATATTAAATACTGATATTCATCGCCTTTGTATATTAAATACTGGTTTTTACCTGTTTTGAAATAAAGAATAGTGTTATTTACTGGGTTGGAAATATCGAATACCTGTATTTGCCGGTTTGGGAGTATTGAATACAATTATTTAACGGTTTCGAAAAATTGAATACAGGTATTTACCAGTTCGGAAATATTGAAAACCGGTATTTACTAGTGGGTGTGAACATAGAACAATTAATCGGGTACTAGTTTCCTACAACTTTTAATGAAAACCATTTTCAAATATGCAAGGATATAATGTAGAATGATCTCAAGGTATTTTCAGTACTGCATACAGCATCCTCATGACAATATTTTTTGCAGTCGAGAGACCTTATTTTTCGTAAGCGTATGCATGAACCATAAAAAGGAAACTGAAATTATTTTTGAATTCTTAGAAGAGTTAATCCTTTTATCCCGTGAAAGTGCAATAAAAATAAAATGTCTTTGAGCGAATGCGGAATTTTGTAACTGGTTGTGTGTATAATCTAAGACCTCACAGGAAACATGGGAAACATGTTCATATTAGGTGTCCCATACTGTTTCCGCTACTGTCGTCATTTCATCCCTAGGTGTATTTCTATCTTGGGCGTCAGTAAAATGTTCTTCGTATGTGTGTGTCCATTACTTGGCGTTGTCTGTATCGTATTTGGCACAGCATAGCCTAATATGGCCCTTTTGCCATGAAAATCCCGACCAACCAACCACTACTGTCGTCATATAAATTGATTCCTAAAATATGATCTTAACAACATAAAGCCAACTAATACAAAATTAAAAAATGACACGATTGAGAAAACTGGCAAGAATGCTTCAGAAACGGTAAATCTCAAAATATTACAACTTCCGTTATAAACGGCATTCAATTACCAGTTTTATAACCTAATCATAAGCCAGACATTTTGTTTGTCAATATGAAAGAAAATGTACGGTAAGCTGATTTCATTATTTGGGTGTCCATTTTTCTTCGCTAATGTTTTTCTTCCATGTATGCCTTAGTGACAGGAGATTTGTTGTAATATTTTTGCCTATTTGCTTCATATTTTAAGGACACAAATACAACACAGAACAAAACTAAATTATTATGAATCAAAAATGAGAAGCTTCACTGTCTGCAATATTATGCTTTACTGAAACATTTACATATAGTTGGTTGGTTTTCGGTTTTATAGCGCAAGGGCCATATTTTTCCAACTTGCGCCAAACACGACAACGTCAAGTAAATGGACAAACACACACAAAGGAAGTTTTACTGACACAGAAAAGCGAGAAATACACCCATGGAAGAATCAAACATGCTCAGCTTACAACTCTCAGATGTCTAGTGAGGAGACAAACCACTGAGCCACGGTGACTCCTACTCAAACTTAACTCTCCTGATGGATGTCTCGAAGAGAAATCTCGTCATTAGCAAAACTGATCCAATCTTGATGGACGAAATATCTTGTCATTAGAAGACACTGACCAGATCTTGATCTCGTCATCATAAAAAAATCGGCAAT
This sequence comes from Meta bourneti, assembly GCA_933210815.1. NCBI lineage: Eukaryota > Metazoa > Arthropoda > Arachnida > Araneae > Tetragnathidae > Meta > Meta bourneti. The sequence continues at coordinate 52,107,510 of OW119934.1, read as the reverse complement.
ATCTTGAAGGACGATAAATTTCGTCATTATCAAAATTGGTGAGATCTTGATGGACAGAATAATAGACATAATCAGACATAAGGTGCAGAACTGATTTTATAAATTTATTCATACACAATATGGAATATTAAATGATTTTTGTTCTAAAAATGTCATTTTTTGACTTGTACTGTTATTCCCGCCCATCAAAGATATAGCTGTTTATATATTTTGACACGAACATTACATCTACCTAACAACTTAGTAGACATGGATAAATAGCCTTATTTATTATTGTTAGTTTCACAGAAGTATAACGTTTGTGTTTTTAATCAAAGAATATATTTTGTAGTTGGAAATGTATCATTTAAAAATATTGAATGAGAGATAGCATGGGGCTGAAGAATCATTCATTCCCTTCAGGAAAGTACGCACTGTCTGTCTAGTTCTTTTGACACTCCACGAAGAGCATAAGCCAGGAAATCAATACGGTCGATTGACAATCTAGAATAGGCGTATAAATTGTCCGAGAAGTTTCGTGTAGATTATTTATTACACAAGTTTGTTCTCTCGTCATATTTGTAGGGATACCACTGTCGGTTTGTTTTCATAAGCACGTAGTCATTTAATTTGTTTTATTGCAACTATCATAAGCTTTTATGTATCAGTAACTTGCAAATCAGACGATTCATGAAATCAAAAAAAGTTAAAATTGATTTCACACATGAGAATTGAAATTAAAGATAGTGAAATTCTTAATGCGTAACTATTAATTTTACTATGTACTTTATCATATAAAAGCATGTAATAAATGTAATCAAGTATATTTATAACTTAATGTACTGGTGCTAGTTCAAAAGGGAGCGTCATTTGGTTTTCCCGAGTTGACAATTGTTCCATGTTTCGTATATAAATTATAATGCTTATCAAGACCAGAGATAAGGTATGATTCCTTAGTAAACTGTTGGTTGAGGGTATTACAGTTTCCTATCGATTGAAGGAAGCCATGGATTTTTTCAATCAATAGATGTAGTTATTTAGTCATTATGCGCGTTGTGAAGTAAAAGCAATACTACGCTACTAGAAAATTTCGTGACGCTTAGAGGTTAATTTTCTCTTCCTAACACAATCTTCATCTTCTGAGCATCGTTTTGTGAAGTAAAGTTTCATTCCAGGTTAATGAATGTACATAGAAATACTGACGTTTCTGTAGGAATATTTTAAAATAATCCTAATAAAATATCATGGTATATATTCTTGTGATAATCCAAAAGGACACTTTTCCAAGTTCAGTTTTACCAAGTGAACGCTGATTATAGGCTGCATGTATAAGTACCTGATGTTTGGCAACACTAAGTAAGAGTATGATATCTCAATCAATTGTTAATTAAGTGCGCTCTTACAGTTTTCTAGCGTTATGGGGCATCAGATACTTTAGCACGCAGCAATTCCAATCTAACATAAAGACTAAACATTAACCGTTTAAACGTTAACTTAAAGCCAAATGAGGAGATACTATCTTTTTGATTAGCACGAAAGTGTATTAAGAAGCAGTACAAAATACTTGGATTAAGAAATTATGAAAAATTCTCCAAAAAAATTGAAAGAAAGTCCAATTGAAGGTTCACTTCAGTGAAAGCAAATCGTTGCATAGATTCCAGAGAAGTATGATATATTTAAAGCATTGATAAAACACATATTACCAGTGGTATGTTATAGAATATAATTGCAGAAACTAAATGTGGATTGGAATGCAGTGATAAATATTTTATGTAATGATAGACAATTTTGTCCATTGTTTATAGTACGGAACAATAACTTTTGATCTAGTTTCGAATTTGTATCTTAAAGTTAAGATAGTATCTCTATGATTATCATAAAGCGTGTATGTCGTAGTAAAATTCCTTAGACTGAAACTTCATTCCAATATATTTTGAAGCAAGATAATTAATAAATTAATTTTTGGGGTAATTTCAGCAATAATTTGGGAAATCTCTATTTCTAGTGTTTCTGTTACATATATATATGTTATCTCATATGGAAAAATCAAACTCTTAGTTACATCATGTCTTGTGTTGCTACGATTTCTACGGCCAAACAGGCGAATATTTTATTAAAAGTTTACGGGATTTATCGTACTGCTTTTAAATCGCAATATAAATAAATAATGCAACGTAAATATTTCATTAATACTTTAGATTATATGAGATGTGATAAGAAAATAACCAGACTGCGCTTTCACGAAGAACGAAGAACTATTACTCAGAGAAGTAACTTATATTGACATCATCAGCTTAATGTAACTTCAAAGTTCGTGCGTCTCACTCAAATAGTTATTCCATACGAATTATTTGTTGTGAGGGTTTTTCTGTTGGCGTTTTGCAAGTATACAGTCTGGTTATATTTACTACCACACCTCAAATACACAAACATACAATTGCCGTATTTCTGCGTTTTCACACAAATTTGCATTTCAGAAAATGCTAACTAAATGGAAATGTACAGTAATTTAAATTTAAATTTATAATATAGTAACACATTGTTATATCTTGCTTCGATATATCGCTTCTTTTTACTTTCTCCCGATGGATATTAAGTAGCGAACAGAAGAGATTTAATTGTCTTTAGAATTGGGAGTTCAAATGCCTTCTTTCCAGCAGTTTCCTAAACTGAATTGGACCAAAAATGCATGTGTCCTTTAAGTACGAATGAGAATGAATTTATCTTTTCAAAAATATTCTACAGTATTTAACTTCAGTTTAAAAGTGAACTATTGATTTTACATTCGACTTTGCTTAGTTGAAAGTGAAAACGCGCAGTTTAATGTTGTCACCATGGCTTGACAAATAGGAAATAGAAGGACAAGTCATAAACAGTACGTGAACAGTAAAAAGATGTAGGCGTTAAGAGTTTCTCTTTAAAAAGTATTCTGCCGTATTCAGCTTTAGTTTAAAAGGCTGAACCATCAATTTTACTTTTAACTTTTAGATTTGAATAATTACAAATGAAAACGCGCAGTTTAATACTGTCACCATGGCGTCACGAATGGAAAATAGGACACGTCTTAAATGCCACGTGAACCAATACGAAATAGTAGGACGTACGTCAATGTGATCATAAAGAGAGGGTCAACCAGCCAACAATGATGCAATTCCTTATATTATGTATAGGTTTACGTGCCGTTCATGACTTATCCTTCTTCCTTCTTTTCGTCACAGTATGGTGACAAATGTATAATTTATGCATCTTTACTTCTAATAAAAAGTTTACCCGATCTTTACTATATGGCTGTCTTGGGTGTATCACGCTTTTTCTTGTCCCTCAAGAAGCGCAACGTATCGAGAGTATTTTCATTTGTATTTGACATAGTACTTTTATCTGCAAGTATTTTATTCTTAAATATTGGTAAATAAAACTAAAAAGACCATGGTAGTCAACTCAAATTATAGACTAAATAATCGATGTAAAAATGGAAACTCAGACACTACACATTTAATGTACTCAACATCATTCATATTGTTTTAAACGATAAAGTGATTTTGTTTCCTACTTTTCATAATATTCTAATAATTTCAACTTTGCTAAAGATACTAATTTTACACATTATAATTGAGATACGTTACAATACTTAAGATTTCGCCAATAAGCATAGTTAAATTTATAAGTATAATTAATAAATTTTTTACTTAAGTTTTAATGTTTTTAGAGCATTTCCTGGTATTTATTAATTTTAGTTTTTTTCAGAAATTACACGTAGAAGAATTATATGACCATACCAGGTTCAGTAGTGGAACACGTTTTGAATGTGTAAGGAAAATTTACATTATCATTTAACATAAAAACCTTTGATTTCAATATTTGTGCATAAATTTTGTCATCATTAGGTTTAACGTTTGAAAGTTTCATTATTATATCTTTTTATATATTTAAAACATGTGCTTTTTCTAAGTATGATTTTCATAAATATGAATGATATGCTAAACTAATTCCTAAATTTTTATTTACTTTTAGTAATATGGTGTCTGATTTCCTAATTAATGTTATATCGTATCTATGTGCATGTAGAGATATTTGGTCAGTTACATTTGTATACAAATATTAAAATTAAATTCAAGATGAAGTATTTTGCATACTGGATACAAACTACAATATTTTGCGGGCCAAAATCGTGCTTAAAACTAATTTCTTTTATATATTTTACGATCTCAGAATGAAAGCAAATATTTACAAATCATAGTCTGTAAAACTCATAGCTACACTTTCTCAGCTGTTCGCATTAAACTGAAAAGGCATCGTGGTTAAAATTCAAGTTCAAATCGAAGTATCCTGAATTTATTTCCCCTATACATTTTGCTATGTATTAATAAAAGTAAATTTTGACGAATAATTAAATCTATGAAACTCTTAGCTACATTTTTCAGATTTTAGTATTAAACTGACATATATTGGTTGAAATCTAAGTATAAACCATAGTTCTTGAATCTTTATTAAAAGTTAATTTATTTCATACGTTTTACTACCTATCTGTAAAACTCTTGGGTACACCTTTTCATCTTTTAGAATCAAACTGACAATGTGGTTGAAATCTAAGTATAAATAAGAGTACCTGAATCTTTATCAAGAATTAATTTATTTCATACATTTTACTATCTATCTGTAAAACTCTTAACACCTTTTCAGCTTTTGGTATTAAACTGACATCGTGGTTGAAATATAAGAGTACCTGAAGCTTATTAAGAGTTGATTTCTTGTATACATTTTACTATGCAAGAATAAAAGTAAACATTGACGAACAATTAAGTTGGAAAAACTCTTAGGCTTCACATTTACAGCTTGTAGTATTAAACTGAACAGACATCGCGGTTCAAATCGAAGTACAAATCAGAGTAATTGCGGACGAAGAAAAGCCATTAATTAAATATTTAGGTCTCGGGAATTCGAAATACGGCTGACGAGATATGTAGGTAAATCGTGACGAAGAAATCTGAACTGTAATTTATAATAGTCACGCCCTGTCACTTCAAACACAGCGACTAACCTAGAAAATGAACTTGAATCGTTGGTATTCAGCTGCTAAATTGATTTTTCCTATTTCTCCTCGGCATATCTCTACGGGTCGATAGCCCTTTCATTGTTATCAATTAGTGATGCATTCCGCCTCTCACCACTAGTTCTATCGACGCTGTTTGGCGCATGAATTATTGAATTATGACTTCCAAAGTAATGACTCGAACAATAAGGTAAAACACTGTGCAGTCGTATATTTCGCGACATTCTGACACACTTGACCTTCGAATGAGGTCTTCTGTTCAGAATCTAATAAATACTAATAGGATACTGAGATTAGTAGACAGTTTACTTCACCAGCAGCGGGATAACTAGTGTTGGGACAGCTTATTTGACAGTTTCGTTCTGGGAATTTGGTATTTTTGAAATATTTTTGACGGTGTAGATTTTTTAAATGAGTAAATTTTTAAATATTTTTGAAGGAATAAATTTTTCAAATATATTTTAGAGAAGATTTTTTAATGAGTATATTTTAAAAATATTTTTAATGAGTGTATTCTAAGAAATTTTTAAAGGAATAGATTTTTTGAATTTTCTGCATCACACTTACGTAAATATAATATCTCTCGCAATTCTAAAAGGAATGTAATTCTTGACTTTTGAATGAGATTTGCTTGATAGACACTAATAAATACTACTAGGATACTGGAAGTCGTAGATAGTTTACTTTACTAGCAGCAGTATAACTACTGTTGGGACATCTTGTTTGAAAATTTCTTTTTAGAAATTAATCGCATTTTTAAAATATTGTTAAAGGAGTGTAGTAATTCTATTTATGTTATTTGGCGCATGAATTATTGAATTAGGACTTCAAAAGCAATAACTCAAACAATAAGATAACACTGGGCAGTCATATTTTTCGCGATATTCTGACACACTTGATCTCAGAATGAGGTTTTCTATAGCAAATCTAATAAATACTAATAGGATACTGAAAGTAGTAGACAGTTTACTTCACCAGCAGCGGGATTACTACTGTTGAGACATCTTATCTGACAATTTCGTTCTGGTAGAATTTGTGGTATTTTTGAAATATTTTTAAAAGTGTAGATTTTTCGAATATTTTTAAAAGATTACATTTTAAAAATAGTTTTGAAGGAATAGATTTTTCAAATATTTCTGCATCATTTATATAAATATTCTAATTTCTCACCCAATTCAAAAATGAGTCGAATTCTTGACTTTCGGATGAGATTTACTCAGCCGACATATGCATTTTTTACGCGATTTATGTATAATTTACGCAAATATTTTATTTTCTCTCCCAATTCTAACATGACTAGAATTCTGGACTTTTGAGTGAAGTTTGCTCAACAGAAAGTTACAAATACTATTAGGAGACTGAAAGTTGTTGTTTGTTCACTGCAGCAAGAAACTACTTTTAGAACAGCTCATTTGGAAATTAGTAGCATTTTTATAGAAACATAACTGTCAAAGATTGCACATAATTTACTCAAATATTTTAACTTTGCTTTTCATTCTAACACACGAATAGAATACTTGACCTTCAAATGAGGTCTATATACTCAAAGTAATATATCATTTACTAGCAGCAGATCACTACTTTAAAACAGTTAATTTGAAAAAATTCGTTTTGGAAATTAGTATTTTTAAAATATATTTTTAAGGTATATATTTTTTAGTTTGTAATACCTTAAGTTTGTATAGTAATATATAATGTATACAAATAATGCAGTTTCTTGCTACATTCTAGCAGACGAGTAGAATACTTAATTTTATCATGAATGAGAAATGCTCAATACATAATCTCTAATAAATACTACTAGGATAATCACATAAAGTAATTGATAGTTTACTTTACCAGCAGAAAAGATAACTACTCTTACGACAGATTGTTCTTAAAAATATACTTTGGAAAATTGCAGTCTTTTTATGCTTGGCCCAACTTAGTACATGGCTTACCTTACCAGTGCAAAGTTAACTACTTTTTACAAAAGTTAATAGAAAATTTCGCTTTATAAATCAGTGGCCCCTTTTAAGTTTGTTCAAAAACTCTTACAAATATTGCGATCGCTGTCCAATAGTTGAATCCTTGACACCGGAAAGAGCAATGTTTCAGGGAGTTTTTTAGAGTTTGAAAGAAAAACCGAAAGATGGCTCTTTAATTTTGAATCTTCGAGTTCTAAATAGAAAAGATTAATATTTCCAATATTTAAAGTATTTAAAGAGGTTTTTCCAGACTGGTAAGCCAGACAGCATTGATTCACAGGACAAAAAATACCACTCCTCCAAATATTTTAGAATGATGTATGAAAATGTCTCGTTCAGAAAGTTTCGAGGGTTTTCAAGATTGATTGTAGAGGTTTTGCACCGATATCTATCCCATGGTGGATTTACCTGTTTAGATGGTCTCTTCTGGTCAATAATTTGATTTTTAAATATCGTTATATATATTTTGTGTTCCACAATAAAATTTTATTGAACATGTTAAAAATGTTTAGTTTTAATTATTTCTGAAATATCAACATAATGATTGTAGGAATAAGCCACAATGCTAATGATATTTTGCATTGAAATATTTTATTTGCTTCGATTGATACATGGACACGTCCATTTAATATATCCACCTGCGCAACTAAATTTTCAGCTATATACAAATCATTAAATGTAAGTTTACCGTCCATGAATTTCGGTTTCATTAATCTGATAGTTGTAAAGATCTATTGTCTGCGGTTTATAGATCTTGCATTTGGGGGGGGGGGGAATTTCAATTAACGTCACACTGGAGCAACACAATGGGCTATTGGTGACGGTCCGGGATCAATCCCAAAGGGAAAGATCCGAGGACAACACCACGTAATTTTGAACCACGGTCAGATGACGAGGCAACACCTGAGCTGGCACCCCACTCTCCAAACTTCCACACCACGCCAGCGTGAGGACATTTGAGGCCACGACAGATTTAACGTGCACCAGCCCCCTTTGTACACGGCGGTGTTTGGCTGGATTTGAACTCGCAACCCTTCGGTTGCTAGTCCGTTGCTCTTCCAACCGGGCCACCGCGGCCCTTCTTGCATTTGGTCTGTCACTCTACATTTTACTAGACGAATTAGACCGGAACGATCAGGTGTCAGTTGTCATAGAAACACTATTTTTTGCTCTTATCAGATGGTTTGTTTTCTATTAAATTTGATAACACCCTTCAGGGGGTGCAATTCTCTAGAGCAAGTCCACATATTGTAATTTACGTCAAAATGTCTACCATTCTTTAAGATTTAGAGAACATTTTATCAATGGTATTACTTCGTAAAATTAGGCACTCTTGAAGAAAATTAATACTGATAAAACTAAAGATTGTTTTTCTGAAAAAGGTGATAAATTATAAAAATATTTAAAAGTTCTTAAATGACAGTTTTGATGTTAATAAATAAATGTTCAAGTGATTCTGGTGCGAGTATTTCGACTTTTCTTTCACTATCTTATGCAGTTATACTGCAACAAAATTACTAATTCCATAGCCTTATTAAACCTAAATAAAGGTATTAAAATTTTAATCCTGTCTGTCTTAAATTAGGAAACAATTGTCTGGTTCGTTAATTGGATTAATTAAATTAATCGCATTCTGCATAAATAGAAGAAAGCGACGTTTTACGAAGATGCAAATCTAACACCTTATCACATCATCTATTATGAGAGAGTATTTTTAACTTGTAATAACTTTTAATTAACTTATTAAAAATGGTAAAAGGCTTACTAATATCAAAATTATTTTGTGCATAGTCATTATTATGATTTATCAGTCCGAAATTAGTCTACTAAATTCATACCAACACAGTGAAATTGCAGCTAATAGCACTGGACTCCTGTAATAAAGTTGTATTATATTTACAAGTCCTATATAATTCCACACGACTTCACTCAAATTTTTCTTAAAAATATATTTTCTGCCCTATGTAATTATTTGAACTGAGTTTAGAGTAGAATAATATAGTTTGTCCCAAATACGAATATATGATTTTCAACGTTCTGTCTCCCAGTCTATAGCAATATATTTTTAGTTTTCTTTTCCCTTTTTACAAGAATATTAAGTTATCCCATTATGAGTACCAACAGTTATTTTAACCCTTTGAGAAGTTCATACGTATACGTATATCCGTTCTGTAACATGCAGTCTTCACTGCATGAGTTCTGATCAGTTTTGACATTTTGACCAAATGAATCTTTCCGAGGATTCTTTCAGCCAATCGATGTAGTTATTTAGTTTTTATGTAGGTCGTTGGGAAAAAGCAATACTACAATACTCAGAAATCTCATGACACTCACAGGGTTAAACTTATTCATATCTTATGTATTTAAGCGGGATTTATACATTCATGAATAGGTTATAAGTATAACGTGAGAAATTGAAAAGTAAATCCTTAGTATAAGCAATGACGATAATTCAAACTATCAAAACTGATTTTGATCAATTTGAATATGTGATTCATATTATTTCCTCTTACTTTGGAAATGCCATATTACGATGACTAATCGCGAAATCAGCCACTTCGTCATACTGATCAACAGTTGTGCCCGGTTGAAGATACAGTATTTACCGCGACTAGAGAAAAGCTATCTCGCTTTCCCTGCTTTAAAGGGAACAAGAATGCAAAACAGGTTTTACAGAGACAGTAACTGTATGAGTTTTGCATTGTACGAAATTTTTAACGTAGCGTTTTATAGTACTGCATGTGGACATCTGATATCAATAGGATCCTTTATAAGTTGATCATTATTCCTGGGATATAGTTATGAATATTGAAATTGAATTCGAGATAATTTTAAAACCTCTCACACTGGAATTAAAATCAGTGTAGAATGCCATTGCAGATAAATACATTGAGAGATGTATAATCATTGAGAGATGTCAGTTGGTGGGTGCTTATCCCAAGGTGCTAAATATATTCTACACTCTGAAAAGGAGGTTGTGCGAAATTAATTTTTCAGCTATTGTAGGGGGTTGGAGAAGATTTCTAGGCTATTTGATATTAATATAATGTAGGATGTGATGTGGAGATGCTGGTTCAGTTTTAGATTTGGTGCACTATGGGAAAGACTTGGTACCGTCAAAGAAAATCATTTCATATGACAGATGTTAACTTTTAGAGATGCGACATGACGCCCATATCATTAAATTCCGAAACATAAAGAAAAATGCTGGTGATTTTGCTTTAATTTCATAAATATTGCATCATATGAAACAAACAATGGATAAAAAACAAAATCTTAATGTATAAGTATCACACACACACACTTTGTGTAGGCCTTGATTCCTAGATAAACCTCTTTAAATAAATAATACTAAATAAATATTCTAAATAAGAATTAGAGAACATTAACAAGATGAAATTATTTGACATTGTAAGTTCAAGAAACAAATAGTTAATCTCTACTTTTATAAAGATTGGGAGCATTATTCCAAGATCAATCACTGAGTCAAAATAAAGATATGTAAGAGATATGTAACTTTAGCGATAGATATTTGTAATAGAAATTCTAGTATTTTGGCAATCGGATCATGCGTGTTTGGTAGGCATCCATCTTGAAATCTAGTTACGTTTCTTGTGTGACCCACCCAAAAAAGAAGACTACTATCGTGAGAGGTACTTAGCAGATTAAAGAGATTAACAGCAGAATCTGCCTTAGCCGGATCCATTGTAAAGTTGCAGTTCAGTCTCCTACTTGCATCCAAGACAGTAATTTTCCATTTCCCCTTATCTTACGGAGATATTTAAAATGCTTCCGTGTGGTTCTTTTAGTTCAATAATACGATACGGAACATTTATCAGTTATTTGTATATACTGAATAGATTGTATTTCGAAGGAAAGATGGATTTTCTTTAACCCTTCAAGAGGTTTCGACGAGATATCTCATCCATCAAGATCTGTTCAATTTTGATAAGGACGAGTCATCAAGATATTGGCGATTTTTTTATGATAACGAGATCAAGATCTGGTCAACTTTCTTCTAATGATGAGATATCCTGTCCATAAAGATTTGATCGATTTTGCTAATGTGACGAGATATCTCATCATCAAGATATTGCCGATTTTTTTATGATGGAGAGATCAAGATCTGGTCAGCTTTCTTCTAATGATGACATATCTTGTCCATACAGATCTGGTCAGTTTTGCTAAAGACGAAATACCTCGTCGAGACAACCACCAGGAGGGTTAAATCTGAAATGCTGTATGTGGTTAGCTAACCTTTTGAAGGACACGATACTAAAAAAGGTTTCAACCCTCTGATCGGCACGAGATTTCCGAGTTGTGTATTATTGCTTATCCCCACAACACATATACTGACTAAATAATCACATTTATTGGTTGAGAAATTTCTAGGAAAGATTCTATTAGTCGAAACTGATTAGACTGAAGGTTGCAAAGGTTGGAATTTGGGTGACAGTGTTACAAAACAGTATGCGTGAAAGTCTCTCACATGATATGAACGTAATTTCCACTTAACAAAATTTAGTTTTATTAAGGGTGGTGGGGTTCTCTTATGAGTCTTATCTCACATCTTTGGAACTCCTAGATTTCAAATTAGAAATCATATCAAATTAAAAAATATCATAAGGCTAAGTAATCGCACTTTGTAAACTAAGATAGATAATGTCTGAAGGTATTCTCTTATTAATTTATCACATACAACGCGATTAGAAAAGATTGACAATATACTTCTAACATCGTAATCATCCAGATATTTGTGTTCTAGCCTTCATATACAATTACAATTCTGATATAGCTGGCAATTACCATTTCAGGGATGAAGGGAGGACTTCAGGCGTTCCACCATCCCCTATGAGGGGCTCACACCCATAAATCCTTTTTGAAAACTGCAGCCTTCCCTGCATAAGCTATGCCCAGTTTTGACCTCTTTGGTCTATAAAATCTTTCCTATGATTTTTTTCAGACAATGGACGTGGTTATGTAGTCATTGTGTGTTTTGTGGGGTAAGAACAATACTACATCACTCAGAAATATTGAGAAGTTCAGAGGGTTAAGATTATTTTCATGGTACTGTGACGTAAAGTTTAGTATTGCACTCATAACACTACTGATCAGCCTATCAAAAACTCCTTTCAAGAGTTTTATATACCATGCTTCAAATTATAATTTTAACTACTTTGCAGCGAAGGGATAATGCTTCTGTGACATGCGCCATTCTTACGCTGGTAGGCTTCAACTACCATTACGTAACTTTAGCGAATTAGCATCTGCATGTTATTCTGTGAGTGACTTGACTTTCCCCAAAATGAGAATGATGTCTAATGACGTAATATTTAACGCCCTACATTTATTCCATCAGAAATATTGTTTTTGCTAAGAGGATATTAAAGTTTTCTAACGAAACAATGAATTTGAGTGTGGTTAGCAATTTTTATTGCATAGCAGTGATCACGAACTTTAGATCCCGAACATTTAGAGCCCATTGGTAAGTTTTTGTTGCAATGCTCAATTAAAGATTTTTACTTTTTGAATTTTCAATTCATAATTTTCTAAGAGAGAAAAAATTTCTAATTAAGCAGTGATTCCTATCCATTAACCGCGAACATTTGAAATCGATGATAACTTAAATTATATTCACTTATCGGAATCAATTTAAATATCCTAAAAATTATTTAAAAATTTATTTTACATACAATATAAAATATTTTAATACCAATTATTGAAAAATGTAAATTCAAGATACTGGTAAATCCCTTTTCTAGGTCAATTACCAGATATAAATATAGAAAATTGGGTTCTGTGGTTAGATAATAAATTATATGAAATATCGTTTTGTGATCTTTATTAGGTTTCTTTAAAACAAATTTTTAGAGAAAGTACTCACAATGTATCCAAAATAGTGCTGTCATTTTAAGATTCCAAGTTTAGAAATTGAAGATAGGACTGTCTTTCGCAGTAATAGTTCAGAGGACTGTTATAAACAAAATTATGCAGGCCACTGAACAAAACATTAAATTTGAAAACCATTACTTCCAAACTCTAAAGATATCTGTCAAAACCAAATAATTACAGTAAAGCTTATAAAAATCTTCCTAGAAGTTGTTAATCATTACACATTTGTTACTTTACTCTATATTTATTATTCAGAAATATTTATCAGTTTCAGTTGTGGAGAGAGGATTCAAGCTAGGATTCCAAATGACCATGTAAGAAGATTTCGGAGTTGCTAAGAACTAGCTTTTATGCCAAATGATGATATAGAACTTATTACGGTCTTCTTGTATTCGAAGACTTGTCTTATTTCTTTTAGTTTGGAGTTTGGTGTTAGCATAAAGAGTGACGTGTTTCCGTCAATCAGAGTACAGAAAGCACCTTGCAATGATTGGGTTCACTAAACTCTTATAGTGACACTAAATAACACTAATCAAAAATCCAATTCTTGAAATTCACTAGTTATCTACTTGTCCCTTTTTGAATCGTTACGGTGTATAAATCATTGAATCAGTGAAAATAAATTGATGAAAATAATATTAGTATTTTCACATATCGCGACGAATGATTATTTTAATGAACTGTTAATTAATTTAATTACTGTTATTTTATTTAAATAGGTAGGTAGGTAGTTAAAATTAACGTCGCACTGGAACAACACATTGGGCTATATTGGCGACGGTCTAAGTTATTTAAAGGATGTCATAAAAATATATGAGCTTATATTTTAAGGGAGACTCTAGGAAAAACTTAGAACCCCTTTGATATCGTCATTGATTAGTTTTATACCTTTAGGTACTAAAACTTCTACCATTCTTACCTGTCGAGAATTTATTTGTAATCTTGATCTATTAGATCAGAGCAAGATTAACAATTGAAAAGTCTAAATTCGTGATTTAGGCAATAGGCGTAATTTCGTGATTTAGGCATTAGGAGATCATACACTTGCTGGGAAACAGCATTTACAGATAATTTCAGTTGCAATGTTTTTGGGTAGGAACTTGTTTAGTCCCAGAATTCACCACTTCACAATTCGTGATTTAGGCACCCTTTTCTAAAGATGTAAATTCTACATCTTTAGAAAAAGTTCTTAAGCAATCATGCATCTACCTAATAAACTCTCTTAGTAACTATACAGCAATATTTCAGAATACCGCTTATCTTGATTCCCTCATTGAGCAATTTGCAGATTATTGATAAGCTCTTGATTGGATTTCGATACATGAATATTGAACGTAGCTTCTCAACGTCGATCATGCATTTACACATAATTTCGGTCAGTGTTTTTGGGCAGGAACTCGTTTAGTCCCAGAGCTCACCATTTCACACCTTGGACTTGAAGTATACTAGTGACACTTGGCCTAATAAATATTCGTGGAACATTGGTATATTAGATTTCCTTGTCAATGTGGTCTGGAGAAGTTTCTAAGATAATTATTGCAGATTATTAAAAATCTGTTGATTGGATTTCGGTACTTGAACATTGAGGGTAGCTTTCCCGCGTCGATCATACACTTGCTGGGAAACAGCATTTACAGATAATTTCAGTTGCAATGTTTTTGGGTAGGAACTTGTTTAGTCCCAGAATTCACCACTTCACAATTAGGGCACAATTTATACTAGTGATACTTGTCATAATACATATTCGTGGAACATTTGTATTGTAGAATATTACTTTGTTTGTGTTGCTCTGGAGAAGTTTTCAAGAGAATTATGCAGATTATTGAAAAGATCTTGATTGGATTAAAGTACTTGAACATTGAACGTAACTTCCCCGCGTCGGGGCTTGCTAGGAAACAACATTTACAGAATTACAAATTTGGGGCAGGAACTTATTTTGTACTAGAACTCACCATTTCCACTCAGGGCTTGAAGTATACTTATGATACTTGGCCTAATACATATTCGTGACTCAGGAGAAGTTTCCGACAGAATAGTTTGTAGAATATCCGAATAAGACTAATCAGAACAGCTAGTTAATTGCTATAAATGTGCAACAGGTGGAATAGCACCTTCATTTTGTATTTCATAAATTTTGTTTGTTAAGGTTTGCGTTAAGTTACTTTATTAAGTGTTGAAAGAAAATGTTATTTCGATAGTTTAGTTTTTAAGTGCTTGGCGTTCATAGGAATGTTTTTATTAGTGGTCAATCCTAATGTATCGTACAACAAATTAATCGGAATAAGAAATATTAAAACATACACTTATTTTTCCAGAGAAACAAACAAATATATACTATTGGTCCAATTTCTAATCAATGGTTGATGATATAAATAATATATTAGTATGATAATAAATGTATAAATATTATAATTTTAAATAATTATTGAAAATAAGAGTTGTGCAATACAATGCAGGCTAATACAACTAATTGCTGTAATACAATACATGTGGTCTATAGCTGCAGTTAGACGTGTTAAAAGTGAAAATTAATAACCTCTGAAACAAAAAATGAAGGGAATAAACCCATTTCATAATCAAAACTCTTTAACGTTTAAAAATCTCCAATAATGCAATAGTAAGTCAATCATAATACTTCAATAGCTGTGTACTGGTGCACATGATGTATTGCTATGAGTAAATGAAGTTTCGTAAGGCAAGTATGCATTCACTAACATTAATCTGTCTTGATGTTGGTTTGAATGCATATAAGTTATAAAGTACTTTTTGTGTATTGGTAGAGAAGTTTAACATAAAAAACAATGGAAGAAATTACGAAGTGTGTAGTAAACATAGCCCTAAGAAACAGTTTAAGTCCAAATAGCTGGATCTTTGGAAGTGCATATTCAAACTAGACAGAGCGAAATTCATCATTTGAACCACAGATTCACTTATTGAAATGTTCATTAAACATTTTAAAATCTTAAACCGTGGTTACAAAAAATAAGGCGACTCATTTCGAGTTTTAAGAGACAAAACCAAAATTTACATATTCCTTTATGAAAGAGTTCGGAAGTAGGTGGACCTTTAGATTTGCTTCTTGAAACCAGTCTAAGAGCCAAAATTCGTTACTTTAACCACAATTTCACATATTGATATGTTCATTGAACATTTTAAAACCTGAATTCGTGACTATAATAAATAAGGTGGCCCTTGGTTGGGTTTGAACTAAAAGTCCACATATTCCATTATGAAAGAGTTCGGAATTTTGGACGAACCATCACGAAGTTCAGACTTTAAAAACGTTGAAACTGCAGTATTTTAATTCGAGTATCCCTTTAATCCTCCTGGTGGTCGCCTCAACGAGGTATCTCGAAGAAAGAGGTCATTAGAAAAGATATTATTAGGAAAGGTGACCACATCTTGATGAACGAGATACCTCGTCATTAAAAGAAAATTGACTAGATCTTGATAGACGAGATACCTCGTCATTAGAAGAAAATTGACCACATCTTGACTTCGTCATCAAAAAAAAGTCGGTAATATCTTGACGAGATATGTGGTCATTAGCGAAATCGGTCAGATCTTGATGGAAGAGATATGTAGTCGAAACTACTTGGAGGGTCAACCATAGCTGCTCGCTTTCTGTTTCCACCGAAGAGCAGCGTTCAGTGATCCGTTATTTTGCAGGCTGAAGGTGCACCTACTGAGTATCTACGAATGGATTGAAAATTTCAAAAAGGGAGCAGAAGTGTCACGCATGGAGAAGTCAGACGATTGTCCTCTACCATAATTGACTAATTGACTACAATAACGATTTTTAATGTATGTAGCATGGTTCTGTTACACAGAAGAGTGACTATTGTTGACGGAGTGGCCCATTTCTCATTCACAGCGGACTAAGAACGGAGAATGGGTCCGGTTCTCTGCTCATCGGAAGAATCCCTTTTTCAGGGCTTAACCCTCTGAGAATCCCTCTGTCCATCATTAATATCGGGACCTAAACGAGATTTCCTAGTAGAGTGGTGTTGCTTTTACCTCACTACACACTTAAACACTAAATAACCACATCTATTGGATGAAAGAATCCATGGATTCTTCAACGTTTAGAAAGATTCTATTGGTACTTTCCTTAAAATAGAAACACTGCAAAAGATTTTATTGCTCCTTTCTTTGGACGTGAATACTTTGGAAAAAATCTATTGATCCTTTCCTTAAAGTAACCCCTTTGGAAAGATTCTATTGCTTCTTGCTTAGAATAGAATTCTTTAAGTTTGCGTTGTTCTGTTGTTGTATAAGCGTATACTTTAAAGGTTTCTTTGAAAACCTGTTCTACATGTTTATTTCTGAATCATGGATGATTAATAAGTTACAAAACTATTAAAACTTCATAACTTTATTCCTAATATTTTAAAAATTGGAAAAAGAAAAAAATATGGCGTCACTATTAAAGTTGAACAGAATCTGTGTCAAAATCCGTTTCTGAATTAATTTTTAATATGCAGCATTAATTACGAAATTAATGCTTGAAAAATTTATGAATTGTAACTTTTTTATATATTTTGATGGCAATCAATTCAGAATGACCATTTAAATAGCAAAATTCAGCCATGTATATAGCAAATGCAAAATTTCAGCTTGCTAATCTCGTGTATTTACTGTAATACGTTTAATGGTCACTGTGTTTAGGCATTTTTTGAAAAAAAAAACGAGTGACTAAATTCTACAAAAAATAGCAGAAATTTTACATCACAAAAAGTCCTGAATCTATTTCCTTCAAAATATATAAAAAGGATTGCAATTCATAACTTTTAAATATTAATTTCATAATTAATATGCATATTATGAATTACTTGAGGACATTTGAGTCCACGACAGCAGTTTTAACGTGATCATAACCCCATGTACCCGACGGTCTTTTGTTGGAACGAGTTTCAAAAATTCAGCCTTGTGATATGTTCATAATTAATATTGAATATTAATTATGAACCTACAACAATATTGGTTGACAATAAGATCGCACGTTATTATAGACCAAGGTGCTGTGTTGACCAGAAAGTATATTGTGTTCGTCAGGATGCTAGTCCCTGGATAGAAAGTTTTCTGGTTCGAATGGGGTGAGGCATGGATGTTTGTCCGTCTGGTATGAATGTGTGGACTCTTTATAAACGGGTTGTGCCTAGAATTCGTGGTATGTATGTGGAGTGTAACGCGAAGCCCTCACCCCTAAGGTACACTAAGGTAACGAAAGGTTTTTCATAAATTTGCTCTTGTATAACGAATAACTATAACGAACACCTATAACGAATAATGCTCAATCGGCCAGGTATTAGAGAAAAAATTGCATATTAAAATTAACTGAAAAAAGAAACTTACATTGATTCTTCGGGGTTCTTTAATAGTAACACAATAAAAATTTAAGCGTAATAGGAACATTACTTTGGGAATTTATGAATAAAAGTTTGGGTAATAGATTTAAAATAAGGATGTTCCCAAATTCACATCCTCGTAATTCAAACACGGCTGATTGATAGTTGATTTAACGTCACACCAGAGCAACACGACGGGCTATTGGAGACGGGTCCTCGATCAATCCCGAAGGGAAAGATCCGAGGACCACACCTTGTAATTTGAACCACGGTCAGATGACAAGGTCGACATCTGAGCTGGCACCCTAAACTTCCATACCACGCCTAGTTTTAAAGTGCATCAGACCCCCAGGTCTTTGGTTGGATCGAGTTTCGAACTCACAGCCCTCTGGTTGCTAATTCGCTACTCTTCCAATCGGGCCCCTTTTCTTAGAATTGAATTGGAAATATTCTATTAGTCCTGTAATTAGAAATGAATCCTTTGAAAATATACTATTGGTCCTTTCCTTAGAATAGAATCATTTGGAAACATCTTTTGCTCCTTTCCTTGGAAAAGAATCTTTTGAAAAGGTGCTATTCGCCATTTTCTTAGAATGGAATCCTTTGGAAAGAGTCACGAAGATCAAAATTAAATAACCGGAAAGACTGCAGGTTGCAAAGTAGAATCATGAGTGTGAACCCATGAGAATGCATAGCAAATTTTATGTTCGAGAATTTACAGGAGACGTTATTCCGTACTGAATGGTACCTTTGAGTTTGCTCACTGTGAACGATGCGCGAATAAAGACGGGAGGTTCGGTTTCCCCGCAGCTGTTCATAAAAGTAGCACATATGATAATGAAAACAAAGTACGTTAATAACCCTCCACTGAATGCGATTTGTTTCAAATTACTCCCATTCGTCCTTGAGACAATTTGTAGTAATGAGTGTCAGACGCTATTGGAAATTGTTTTCGTGTCTGAGTAAAAGGTTAAATGGTGTCGGGGAATGATAAATTTATCCGGAGTTGAAGAATCACCTGTCCCTACTGACAATCCTTGTAGCAGTAACTGCAATAAATTGATTCTCGTTGCTCATGGTAAATGAGATTTTTTGGAGTTGCCTTAGGTAGAATCAATAGAGATAGTATTTAATGCGTCTAATGTACTTGATTTAGGGCTCTTGAAACCAAATTAAATTAGAAGAGTCTGGGACATGTTAGTTTGATTTGTAGGTGATGAGATAAAAGTAGTACGCTGGATATAAAAAAGCTCTTGGAAAATAGTATTGATTGGATAATTACCTTTTTGATGTATTTGAGGTACAAAAGTAGGGTAATGTTTTTAAATTTTACTGGTAAATGGTACAGTTTGAAAACAAGATAAGGTTTTTGTGATCTCTGTGTATATATTTATTGGACTTTTAGTTTTGATTTGAAGTTCTTTATAGGAAATTTGATACCACAACATCTCTCTCTTTATTTCGTTTTCATTCATTCTCATATTGGTCATCTGACCATGGTTCAAAATTGCGAGGTGTTGTTTTCGGACTTTCCTTTCGGGATTGATCCCCGACCGTTGCCCATAGCCCGTTGGGTTGCTTCAGTGTGACGTTAATTCAACTACATGCCAACTACCAACCAACTTTTTATATAAATATTATTTCACTAACATACGGGGCACATAAATCCACGTTATTTGTTTATTGTCGAATGGCGCAAAAGTGGATATAAACCACAAAAGATCGATCTTTCAGGAATTCATTCGTCAGTTTTGCCTCTTAGTTCAAATATGCTTGGTTTTAGCTATGAGCTGCATGTATTACTAAAACTGCATGGAAGAGCTCGTCACTATATAAATTTTTCAGTAGTTTGATTACAGAAAGGATTGATAAATCTGGAAGATGAAATCACTGCAGGAAAGAAAATATGATAAAAAGTAGGTCTAGCTTCAAAAAATGCTGAATCGCCTTTGAACAAGGCAATGGGATGAAATTGAAGTTGACATTACGAATTTAGTTGTGGTAACATGGCTGAGGTGTCTTTTTCGTCACACATTTCATTGAAAATACAAACTAACACCGTTTAAAGTATAGGAAATGCTGTTACATATTTTTTTATACATTAAGAGATATGAAATCCATTTATGGAATATGGATGCTCTATTCGTTATATATGTATTGAAATAAGATGTGAAATGTGAGTAAGACACTGCTATCCATGGATTCAAGCAATTAAGAAAGTTCAGGGCATTGGAAATACAAACTCTTATTGCCGGGCCAAACCTAATGTGATAATAAACTGTTTACATTGGTTTGCTGGGCCTATAACACTAATCCTGCATGCACCCAAATAAACATCAATATCGAAAGCACACACGAACAGACAAACACATGGCAGAGGTATGAGAAAAACATCCCATTAGCTGCACCAAGTTAAGGTACCATCTATAACTGAGGAAACTGCAGTTTGCACACATGTCTACGAAATACTTCTCTCTAATTTCAAATCAAACTTCTGCGCTGTATACACATAATGAGAAGTTGTGATGTCACAGGTTGAGACTAACATGTCCAATGAAAAAATGCACTAAATACTCAGAAAACTAGAATGACCGCATTAGAGGATTTGACTTTGAATCACAACACATTTCATTCAAGCTTAAATATATCTGTTCAAATTTATTTTTATTTCAATAAAAATGTACGTTTTAGAAGTAATATTTGCCATGATAGGCTGTCTACTGCCCTGATTAAGAGGTTAATATATCCCGCAAATAATAAGACTAAAGTTAAATGACAAGAAACTGAATTATGTATTTTAAGCAACAAGTTTTACTACTGCTGATTTTCGAATATTTGAAATTAAATAAGTACATCTTTATTTGTTCTCTCTGAACAAAATTAATAGGTTATTCATGTCAAGAGAATGTACATATAAATCTCTAGTTTAATCTCTTTTAAATAAACATTATGACTAAAAAAATAATTCCTAAAACTTTTGACGAAAACAGATACTCCAACAATGCTGATTAGTTGATGAATTGAAAAATCATAAAAGAGAAAATTAAACAAAATGTGTCCATCGTATTGATGAACAAATTGTATCGGAGGAACTACCCGATTTTCTATTGTGATTTTTTTAAAAACGAGGAAACAATTATGCAAATAGGCATTGAAATAATTAGTTACAATATTTATCAATTAAAAGACATTTCACAGGAGATTTTTGCTTCTTTAATGCCGGCCTAAAAGCCAAAAGGTTTCTGTTCTGTCCCTCAGTTTGACAGGCTCTCTAGCTTCAAATCGTTTCCTTAGCTTTCCAAGATATCTCGTGCAAGATCTGGCCAATTTTGCTAAGGATGAGATATCTCGTCGAAACAAAACTGCCTATTACTCTAAGGGGAATGAAGATCTAAGTAGGAAACACAAAATGCCTCTTGCCCAGATCTGGTGACAGCTTGGAACACGTTTTTGCACCAGAGGCTGGACAATACAGGGTACTTTTCGACGCTAAGATAAGCTACCAGAAAGGTTAATGATTGTCCGTACTGGTGTGAAATGCAATTTAAGTGGTTGGTACCAGTCGAGGTAATCCTAGTATAGCAATGACCGTATAGCAACAAACCAAACCCTGTTCAATATAGGATTGTTTTATATGAATACTTTAAAATTTAAATATAGATATAATTCTTAAGATAATTTGCCAGTAATTTATGAATTGTAATTAGAGCTAACTGAAAAATGCTTTTTTGAAATTAATTACTGGGTGGTTTATCTGATATTTGACAGCTTAAGGGTTAATACTATTTTTTATTGCGATTTTGATACTATTCGAATGCGATTTCAGCATGTTGCTTACATTAAAAATTAACTGGCCAAACTGGCAATGAATGTAATTAGTTCTTCACCAAGAATATTTTTTCTTCAGTTGTAGTTTCTGTTTACGCTGAAAACCCCTCGCACATTCCATAACTTTTGTAATTTTGTTGATGTTTACTTTTTGCACAATGACGTTAATATTCATATTGGCAAACTATCATTTGGTATTGTAAATTGTTTTATTATGTTTACAATGCACTTTTTGGAGAGATGATAAATTGTTTATTTATGTTTACACTGAAAAACCCTCGCATATTCAACAGCGTTTGAAATTGCTGATGTTTGCTTTTCGCACAATGGCGTTAATATTAATGCGCCTCGTGATCGGTAAACTATCATTTGGTACGGTAAACTGTTCAACTATGTTTACACTGCACTGTTTGGGGAGACAATAAACTGAAATAGAATTAGAATTTTACTGATCTCTTTCGTAATTGTTGCGAATATTGGCATATTACTCGAATGCCAATATACACAACAATTACGCTATGAATATAACAATGCAATAACAATGTATAAAGCATGTCGCTTACATTAAAAATTAACAACAAATCGTAATAAATCAAATTTGTTCTTGAACGGAAGTATTTTTTCTTCGCCGGTAGTTTGTTTAATTTTACACTGGAAAACCCTCGGACATTCCACAACTTTTGATTTGTTTATATTTACTTTTTCACAATGGGCGTCGATGTTCGTGAGCTTCATGACTTGTAAACTTTTATTTATGCTTCCAAAATTCATGTTTCCAGAAAACGTAAAAGTACAAAATTGATTTAGTACACATAGGCAATTTATCAGTTATACGGTTGTGATATCAAAGCTATTGTTAGATTAGATGTTACCACTTTTTCTATTGGAGTACAATATTCTTCGGGTCTTACAAAAGCATCCTCGAAATCGAACTTCTTTTTTCATATTGTGTCAGAAGTAAATGATACAACTTATAACGTGGATCGATATCGATTTTCGTTATTTGACGTTGATGCAATGGAACATAGCGTTAAATAAAACTACAACAAAGATATTCCAAGCATTCTTTAAATATACGATAATTTGTAATTTTTTAGAAAAAGCTCTCGCATTCTGATATTAGCATTGTTTTTAAATGAAGGAATTAATAAAACTCCTTAAATTTAAACTCCTTATGTTTTATACAATAAAACAATTTTTAGTTTATCCAGTATAATAAATTGTGAAGCTGATAGTTCTTTTTATATAAACTCAAGTTTAAATATCGCAATCTCGAATATAATAGTAACTAGGTTTTAAAAAATTGGCAGTGAAATACCGTCTAAATCCAGTTGTGGAGATAGGGAAAAATTATCATTACTGATACAAAATTGGCGGTTTTTTTAGTTGTGATGTTTTAGCTTCACTAGCTTTGTTTTAAATTATTACATTTTAATACATGAGTCCGGTGAATTAACGCCGATTTCACGATGTTTTCTATAAACCAGCGAAGCATTATACATAAAATGAACATTGGAAAAAACAGTAAGAATAGAAAATGAATAAAGCCCTTCTTAGTGTCAGCCAGGTGAAAACCAGATTCAAGTAGACCTGAGTTACAATGTAGCCTATTCTGGCTTTAGCAGAAAAAGAGGAAACTGCTCTAGCGATTAGCTTTATTTTAAGATGACAAATTTTTTCATAGATCCTTTTTCCATCGATCCACTTATATGACCACACACTAACGGCAAATGCCGTTAAAATAGGGTATGATCTCAATAAAATCTAATCTGAACAGCAATTTTTGCAGGTTAAATAAACAACAGTAAGAAAACGCCTCATCCACAAAAGGAGATTATCGTATGTTTTTATTATTTTCATGGTTTATTCGATAAAAGGATTATTATTCGACAATTAAAAAATAATTGTAATTTCTTTTTGTATGTTAAGGCATATACTTCCTTAAAAGAAGTAGTTCTTGACTACAGTTCACCGGAGGTAAAAAACATTATCATATTTGATGTTCCTGTACGCAGGACACAAAATACTTTGAGATCCCTTATCATTGAATTTTGTAGTGCGAAAGTAGTACATAATTCAACTCCCTTGAGGTTACTTAGAGAATAAAACATAGAATTACATAAACACTTTATGTATTAGAAACTGATTACTTAGAAATTCTTTAGTACACAAGGATTACTTCAAAAATACTGCATTAAAAAACTATAATGCGATCTAATATAATCCATTCATATAATAAATGTATTTGTGAGAACTGTATTCATGACTAAAAATGCTCATAAGTCAACTTTGAATTTTCACTTGCTAAGTAGGTACAATCGATTGCAAGGAGTTCTACATAGAATTTAATAAACATTTAATCTAGAAACTGCTTATTTAACAATATTTGATGTAGAAACTACTTACTTGGCAGTACCTTATGTAGAATTCCCTACTTAAAATCATACGTCATATTAGTTTTCACTTCCTGTAGAAACAGCATTAAAATAAATTAAACATTTTAATAAAAATATTTGTGCTAATTGTCGTCATGGCTGAAAGCTTGTAAGCCATTGATGGATGTTCATTAGATAAGTTGGTAGTTAATAACTAAAAGAGTTTAACATAGAATTAAATAAACACTTCATGTAGAAACTATTTACTTAGCAAAACTTCATGTAGAAGCTCCTTACTTAAAACATACTTCATTAGAAAGTCCTTCACACACACACACACACATACAAACTTATTACTTAAAAACATACTTCATGTTAGTATATACTTCATGTAGAAATTCCCTACTTGAAAACATACGTCGTGTTTGTTTATACTTCAGGTAGAAACAGCAATAAAATCTAACTGAATAATTTTAATAAAACTGTATGAACTGTCGTCATGGCTGAATTCGTGTCGGCCACCTCTGAATTTTCATTAGACAAGTAGGTGCGATCTATTGTAATAATAATTTTGTATAGGATTCTTTATACAGGTATGCCAACGGCATACAATGGGGCATCACCTTTTTTCTTCATTTCTCTAAAGTAAAATAATTTTGGGCGAGGTCAGTATATCTGTGTGTGGCCACCTGGGAAATCTACGTGTCATTGGCCGTCGTGAATACACAAGGTATGCACATATTAAGTTAGAAGGCTGATAACTCCTTTATGAGTGGGCATGTGAGGTATACTAACTATATGGAAGCATATTGAGTTCACAGCGCTGCCCCTGTGAATCTCCCTTACATTCTATACATACTGATTCGATATCTGGTTATTTTATAACAAAATCATGAAACAAATTAGCCAAGGCAAACGATATTAATTTCTTTCCTATAAATTTAGCTGTATTATTTATACAAATAAAAAATGCTTAAATGCAGTAAAACAATAAAGTAAGGCAATATGGGCTCATTAGTCATGTAACATATTCACACGAGAAAAAGGCGTGAAATCCATCACTACTAAATAACTAAACTAGAAATGAATTGACTATACTTAATTTAGCTATATAACTCACTTACAAATGAATGTTTACAGTTTTAACATTAAAATTTAACTTTTATTATGGTGTATTTATACACTAGAAGATTTTTTAAATTTTGACATTGAAAATCTAGTTTTCTTTGTTCAATTGGTCATTGGGTTTATGCTTAAAATCATTTCAGTGTGAAAAAATCAGATTAAGTTAAACATTAATTTTCTAATGTAGATGTAATTAATTAATTAGCATGTTTTTTGAACAGTGATATCTCAAATTCTAATTTATTAAGAAAGACAATTCCTGTTGGAAATTATTCTTAATATTATTCTTCATGCTTTGACTCTCAATCAAGTTGATAGAGGGAATAGATATTTTTACAATTCTTTTCTCCAAGGAAGCGTAAAAAAGATTTCCTTCAGGAATTTAACACTTAAAAATTAACTAAAAATTCATTTCTTAACTAATAACTCTGATTTAGGGTTAAAACATCAATCGTATTATATAGATTATAATGATACGAAAATAATTATAATAGATAGCTGAGTTACCATCGTGGGAACAAACCATCATATTTCAAAAGCAGTTCTTCAGAAATTGGATTTAAGTTTTGGAAATATGTTAGTACATGTTGACAGTACTAACAAAAATCCCTTGTAACTAGAAAAACATTCGGAATATTTTCAAGATATTGGTATCGTTTGAAAGCTAAGGAGTTGGAAAATATTTTGAAGCAATAAAAAATCTATATTCTGGTCGATTTTCGTGATTTCTAGTGTATAAATGCACTTTAACATTCTAAAGTTGTCTAACGCAAGCAAGCATTACAAATATCCGTTGGATATTCCTCTGTAACTCTTCCTGTTACATTCCTACATTAACACATAATGTTTGAAACTGGAAGCCAGGTAAATTAGACCAAAAGAATTTTTAAATAAGATCTTGTATTTTGACATTTTATAGTTCTATAAAATGACTATTCAAATATTTTACTAATTTTAACGGTTTATTTCATTTATTATTCCATTCACATTTGTACTGTAGCAAAAACTGTCTATAGAGACACAAACCAAGCCTATTCATATTTATGTAGGCGTGCTAGATTTAGGAAAAGAATGAATGCCTCTGGTAACCACATTCTTTCTTCTATTGGAATAAACCCTTCAGACTTATTCCAGAATCCTCATGACATTATAACTTCTTTGAGGACGAATGACTTGTTGGACTTGGTCTAGCAGGCGGCTAGACCAGGATGAATAAGAAATCACAATGGAACACATCCTTAGTATTCACATTTTTTTCTAAAACTTACCATGTAAATGAAGCTGATGTATTTACAATTAATTTATTCTTTTATTTCTTGCACAAGTTTCCGAAATATCTGGTTTTATCTAGATTGCGCAGTAGGCAACTTAGGAGCATGAAATTCCCGAATAGTCAAAAATCTTTTCCAGCTTCTCCTAGGTATAAGGGGAACACGTCTCTACTAATCTCATTCTTTCCTGTATTAGAATGAATTTTTCAGACTTATTCCAGAATCTTGGTGATATCATAATTCCTTTGAGGACAAATTACTTGTTGGATTTGGTCTAGCGGCTACTAGACCATGAATAGTAATAAACAACATAATTTGTGTAGTATTAAAATTTGTCTAAAATTTACCACCCAAATGAAATTGAAGCGCTTACAATTAATCCATTCTTTCATTTCTTGCTCGTTTCCGAAATACCTAATTTTATTTTCGTCGTTTCTATACTCAACGTCCTACTGAGTCTGAAATTGTAACTGCCCCGAATCTAAAGGTTTGCAATGCTTATATTTTGAAGCCGCCGTGACTTTTTAAAAATATTTACCCCGAGTCATGCTTAGCGGTTTGAACAATTGTAAATTTAATGATTCCAGCTTCTTGGGGGTTGAATGGTAAGATTGAATATGAGTGTCCTATTGCGTATATCAAAGTCAAAAATCTTAAACATTAGGATTGTTTATAACGCAAACAGGCTTCTATTAAAATAGAAACAATATTTCAAATTTAAAACTTCATTCTGTAACGGAATGCCATCTCGGAGATATCCCAGTTTCAAGAAAATATGCTTAAAAATCTATCCCAGTGCCTATCCGTTTGTATGATAATTATTCAGTTTTGCTCGTATAATATATAATATGCTATAACGATTTAAGTGACTTGTCTTTTAAGTTTTTCACATTAGTAATCTGGGTTGTTTGTTGGGTTTTTACGGCGCAAGGGCCAAATTTGACCATGCTGAGCCAGACACAAGACATACATCAAGTAATGGACATATACGCACAAAGAAAGTTTTACTGACACAGAAGAGAGAAATAAACTCAGGGAGGCAGAACCTGACAGGAATCAAACCTGTGCCTTCTACAACTTTCAGCAATAGTATATGGGAAAACACTAACATGGTAGTTTAGAAAGCAATATGTAAGTTTGGCGTTTAGTGTTAACGATTGTTAAAATGCTGTCCGAAAAAAGTATCTTCGAATTGTAGGCGGCGCAGGGCACATCCTAAAGTATTACTGATATCATACATCAAATGAAGTAAAACAAATCTGTAAATATATGTTTATTTTGCCAGAGAAACAAACTAATCTATGCTATTAGTTCAATTTTTAATAGGGGCCACCACAACGCTCAGTGGGTTTTCCCACAGTGCTAGCAACCTTCGAGTTGTAGTCGGCATAGGCTCGATTTCTAAAACTTACCCAGGATGTATTTATTTATTTTGTGTCAGTAAACTTTTTCTTGTGAATAAATTCCCATTACTTTATGTCGTTTGTTTTGTGTTTGGCATAGCTTGGCCAAGTACAGCCCTAGCGACATAAAACCCAACCAACCATAAAAGTATCTGAAGCCACCAAAGTATCTGACCGTGCACCGCCTACAACTAGCAGATATTTTTGTGCGTTTTAACAATCGTTAACACTAAAGAACAAACTTTAAGATTGTCTTCTTGACGACCATAGCAGTATAATTCTGAAATAACGCCGCTAAAAATCACTTGGAGCATACATAATCAACAAACAGTTGGTGGAGTGATCGTACTGTTATCCAGTATCACTAACATTTGGACCGTAATAGTATAACAGTACGATCACTCAACCAACTGTTACCAGTATCAACTAACATTTGGGTGAGTGATCTCATACTGTTATCCAATATCAACAAAAAGTTATGTGAGTGAACATATTGTTATCCAATGGCAACGAAAAGTTGGGTGAGAGATCATACTGTTATCCAGAATCAACAAACAGCTGGGTGAGTGATCATATTGTTGTCCAGTATCAATAAACAGTCGGGTGAATGATCATACTGTTGTACAGTATCAACAAGCAATTGGGTGAGCCATCATACTGTTACCCAATATCATCAAACAGTTGAGTGAGTGTTAATACTGCTATTCAGTGTCAACAAACAGTTGAATGAGTGATCATACTGTTATCCAGTACAAAAAAAACAGCTGGGTGAGTTAATCATATTTTTATTTAGTGTCAATAAGTATTAGATACTTAGATACGCATCATGTAACAATCGTCAACTCGCAAAGAGATATTTCGTTTCTGAGTAGCATGGCAGTACACCCCATGACTTTTTTAGGATTGTTTACAAATAGATTACTGTATAAACACTTATCTATGTTAGTTCATTATGAATTCACATTGTACGAAACTCGACTCAATAAAACGATACTCAGAAAATTGCAATGGTGCAAATGCGATGCAAACAAAACATAAGTCTAATAAGCGCAAGCATATAAAAATAAAATGGTCATATGAAGTATATGTTATATTCGAAAATAGTTTTACACATACTAATATATGGATGCGTGTATATCATGCGATTCATTCAGAAAAACACCATGAAATGCCCAAGGCATCACAAGTAGCGACATCCGTTAGTCTGGAAATGGCGATTAATTTTTATATGGATATACAATATTCAGAGTGGAACGCGGATGTTTAAATGAAATGGCGGAAGAAACGCGCCATGAATGAAATGAAAGAATTAGTCTGGAAATGTACTTATACAATAGGATAATGCCTTTCCTGCCTGATTTAATTTGTTTTGAAAATATTAGATTGATTTTAAGAGGTTTAATTATAGTTATCGATCCTCTGTGAGCTTATAATTATTTTATTTACAAGCTTTTGATAATAAGTAATATTATTTATGTAGAATTTTTTTCTACTCGCGGCCATGAAAAACTGATGTTTAAGTGACATGGTGGAAGAAACGCGCCATGAATGAAATGAAAGAATTAATCTGGAAATGTACTTATACAATAGGATAATGCCTTTCCTGCCTGATTTAATTTATTTTGGAAATATTAGATTAATCTCAAGAGTTTTGATTATGGTTTTCAATCCTCTGTGAACTTATAATTCTCTAATTTACAAGCGTTTGATAAGTAATATTTGTATAGAAATTTTTTTTTCTACTCTTTATTTACCCAAAATAAAGTAGTCTCTGTGATACAGATTAATCTACATGTTTGGGATACTAAATTCTTTAGCCATAATATTCATTTAATGTTTGTACTTTTCTCTTTGTTACCATTCCATTGAGGCAGACGAATTTCTGGAATTCTTCGATTATACAGTTAAGGAAATGCAATATTTACAATTAGGAAATTGTATATATTGCATTTCCTTAATTATTACCTAGGGAAATGCAATATTTACAATTACGTCAATCATCAAATATTAAGCTTATAAAAGCTTATTTCGCCAAAATAATCTACTCTCTATTATACAGATTAGTCTACATGTTTGGGCAACTAGCTGCTTGAACTAGAACATTCACACCATGTCTTATTTTACTCTGCCATTATTTCAACGAGACAGACACATTTTGGAATTTTCAAGTAAATGGTTACTTAGAAATTCAAGATTTAAAATTAAATCAATCATGAAGCATTAAAAAAATCCTAGTGTTTATTTCTTTATAAGAAACGAATCGGCCATTATACTGATTAGTCTATCCAAAAGCTCTAGATGTCCTATCTTATCCAATATTTGTATTCTCTGCCACAATTGTATGATGCCAATTTCTGGAATTCTCTTTAATATTAGGGCACTAGGAATTCTTTCATAATTACATCGATCACTGAGTCCTGAGCAGCGTTTTCTAACAGAAGGGCGAGAAACTAAACAGAAAGTATTTGCTAGAAATAATGAAAATATAAGAACGAGATTTTTATTCGGAATGCTTCCATACGGAGGTACTCCAAACCCCTACTTTAAAATTTAATGCCAGAAAAAAGAATCGAGCTCTTCTATGAGCTAGCCTTTCTTCAGAGGAAGTTACTTAGCAATCTTTCGATAGAGATTTGAATCCAAGAAAAACACAACGTATTCTAAAAAGAAAAAGCTTTGCATCGTCTTGCTTCGTACCACTTGGAGTCCAATTTCCCAGATGCTCAAAGAGAGGAATCCTAAAAGCTTTGCAGGAATGCATCGTAAATAGAAAAAGAAGATGCAAATAGAAAATAAAGTAACAAAAAAGTAACCAGTGCAGGTAGAAATCACCGTTCTTACGTTGCGTGGACTTGGGTTTTATGAGGGGAGGGGGTATAATAACATCTCCAAGCTTGTAAGGAGGATCCTTGAAGACAATTACGCATCTTCTACAGAAATGGCTTTCAAAGTATGAAGAAAATGCCGAACCGACGTCGGCACTACACTTTGTGCATATATTGCTTATATGCAGCTTCTGCAATAGCATATGAGGCCTTGCCTTCAAACCTAATGTTCTAGTTTTGATCGATGCACGTTCCATGCCTCAGAATTGAAACAGCTGGAACCTTTCCAATACGCATTCGAGCCTTTTTCTTTCATTTCAGCCACCTACGCTTCCAACGCTTTTCCAACACTTGCATATTTTCCCTTTCGTTCGTAAATTGATTGAAATTAGGGGATTTCAAATTTGAATTCCAGATGTTGGATTGAAATTTCAAATTCCAGTAAGTCTTAAGTTCTATTCATATTTTCCGTTGTAGTTTTAAATGTGTTTTAAAGGCAATTACGCGTTAGACTTGACTTGAACACATGAGAATTGCAACTTATTTGTCTTCTAGTTCTGCTGTTTCGGTTTAGCTACACAGAGGCAAATTAGGTTAGAACATACGAAATTACAATTGAAGAAACTCACTCATCTTCTCGAAAGGACTTTCGAAGCAAAGAAAAGCCGAATCGAAGTCGGCCCTACACTTTATAGCCATATTAATTATATGCAACTCTGAAATACATAGAAGACCTTACCTTCAAACCTAATCTTGGATAGCTATAGCATAGCTGATAGTGTCAGATTAGCAACCAGAGGGTTGCGAGTTCGAAATTGTATCCAACCAAATACCGTAATTTACGTCGGGGCTGGTGCACATTAAATTTTTCATGGCCTCAAGTGTCCTCACATTGATGGGTTGTGAAAATTCGGCTTAGGTATTGACCTCGTCATCTGACAGTGATTCAAAATAAAGAGGTGTTGTCGTCGGATCTTTCTTTTCGAGATTGATCCCTGACCGGCGTCAATAGCCCGTGGTGTTGCTCCAGTGCGACGTAAATTCAACTACCTAAACTAACGCTAAAGTTCTAGCTTTGATCGATGCACGTACATGCTTCAGAATAGAAACGGTTGGAAACATTCCAATGCGCATTCGAGCCGGTTTCTTTCGCTTCAGACACTAAAAGTGACATTCCTCTATGCATTTCCAACACTCGCAGACTTTTCCTTTCGTCGATAAATTGATTTCAATTAGAGGGAATTCTAAATTGAATTCGGGATGTTAGATTGAAATTTCAGATTCTTGTAAGTTTTAATAAATCCTATTCATATTTTCCGTTCTAATTTCAAAAGCGTTATAAAGACAATTACGCGATACAATTGAGCACAAAAGAAATAAAAGAGAAATACAATTGAGTTAAATTTAATATGCTAGTTTTGATCGATGCACGTACCATGTGTCAGAACTGAAGCAGACGGAACCTTTCCAATATGCATTCGAGCCTGTTTCTTTCATTTCAGTTATTGAAAACAAAATCTTTCTACGTACTCTCTATACTCGTACACTTTAGTCATCCTTTTCGTTCATAAGTTGATTGAAATCATAGGATTTCAAAGTTAAATTCGAGATGTTAGATGGAAATATCAAATTTCTATAAGGTTTTAATAAGTCCTTTTCATATTTTCCAATATAAGTAAAAGTGTTGAAAAGGAAAGTATAATTAAACTCTCTTAATTATAGTTAAAAACTAATTAAGATATAATAGCATTCACTTTTGGGCAAAAACAATTTGTTTATAGAGAAATCGTCTAGTATAATTCAGTGAGTCTTGAATAGCTATTAAAATCCTATGAAAAGAAGAAATACAATTTGTTTCTCGATTTCTTTGGCAGTAAAAATCAAAATGTACTTAGTTATAAGGCAAAAGTATTTTGAACACTATCAAACTATTATATAATATGCGTTATTCATATAGATGTTACTTTTGCATCAGGTATATGCATTCTTAAAAAATATGTTTAAAGTGCTATTTTAGTCCTTATAAAATACTGTCTAAGGTGTCGTTAAGGTTCTCGTACAAGTCTACAGTGACGTTTGACTCATGAAAAATATGTCCATTGAGCAACTCAGATCCTTGATAAAATACTCTGTCAATAGTGCCGTTAAAATCTTTTGTAAAATATTTGTCTATAGCGTCGTTTAGATCCATGGAAATATAATATGTCCTTACTGCCATTCAGCACTTGAAAACAATCTGATCATTCATTTTAGGTCATTTTAGGCTAGAGCCTTTTAGGTCCCGGTAAAAATATTATTTATGGTATCGATAAGGTCTTTTGTAAAATATTTGTCATTTCAAAATAGCGTCACTTAGATCCATGTAAAAAATAATCTGCCCAAAGTGCTGTTCAATCCTTGAAAAAATTTGACCTTAGAGCATTTTGGGTTCTGGTGGTTGAATTCATGTCGCACTTGAACAACACAATGGGTTATGAGTGAGAGTCCGGGATCAACCCAGAAGGGAAAGATCCGAGGCAACAACTCGTAATTTTGAACGACGGTCAGATGACCATTATTTAAAAATAGCGTCGTTTAGATGAATGTAAAAAAATAATCTGTGTACAGTCCCATTCAGCCCTTAAAAAGTCTGTTCATAGAGCCTTAGATCATGGTAAAAATGCTTTCTATACTACCGAGGTGTTTTGTAAATTGTTTGTTTAAAAATTGTATTGTCTATAAAATATTTGTCGCTTAAAAAGTGTATGTAAAATCCAGTTACTTAGATCCACGTAAAAATAATTTGTCCTTAGTGCCGTTCAGTTCTTGAAATTCTTTTTCCATAGAGATTTTTAGGTACTGATAAAATTACTGTCTAAAGTGTTGATAAGGTCTTTTGTAAAATATTTATCGTTTAAAAATAGCGTCGTTTAGATCCTTGTTAAAGGTAATATGTGTGGGTGCCCATAGTGCTGTTTACGGAAAAGAATTCCAACATACTCGCAGAGAAACGTCATCTTAAGGTTCATTTGCACTTGTACGTGCCTGAATCCTCTCTCCATTTTCCGAACCAATGAACAACGAGAACGAAAATGATTGACAGGTTTAATCACTTCCTTTCTCGTCGTTCATTGGTTCATCGAATCCGAATGTGGACAGCTGATTCGGACAGCCACACAAGTGCAAATGAGTCTTTAGCCACATCAGATTTGTGTGCCTTATTGTAGAAACAGAACAACGCAAATTATTTTTTTAGATCTGCACTGACGAAGCACATATTTTATACCGTCCTACGAAAACAAATTGAATTAATCGTAGTCTCTAAAAAGCACTTTAGACCATTCTTACTTGGTACACTTGACATGTACTTTAGCAAAAATTACTCGGGTGGTAGAGAGCTTCTCTTTTGACAGATGCAAAAATGTCTCGTTTGGAAAGGCATCTATTTCAAGCTCTTGCAATTTCATGTTGAGAGTGGCGCTGCTGCGTAGTGATCCCTCTAGACTGACACCCCTCATGAAAGAATCTGGATTTGCTTACACTTTCCTGTGTACGATTTCAGAGGAAGGTAAAAGCCGGATAAGATTTTGAAGGCCGATGTGTTTGGTCTAATGTTTTGAACCTGCTGGAAGCTCATGATATCCAGATTCAATTTGTAAATAACTAATTGCATGTAGATATATTAAATCCATTTAATTTAAATTATTTTCCCTGTCCTTTGGCTCATGGAGCTTGCTTTGTTTTGAATTGGCTTTTCACACCTTTGCATAAGCTAAATTTCGCAAGTTGAGCATTTAAGTTCAATCCCTTGTATTAACTCAGTTTTAAGTTATTTGTACCTACATAGCATTTAATTATCAGCACTTTCTGTTTGAGATATTTGGAGAGTTTTGCACTGTAGCTCATAAGTTGTGTCACACTTTTTAAAAATACTTTCAATACTTTCTTCAACAATACAATCAATACTTTCTATTTGAGATATTTCGGATGTTGAAAACTCGATAGCTCATAAGTTGTCTCAGCAAGTTTAAAAATACTTTTCGTATTTCTACAACACAATCAAAATTTTCCTATTTTAGATATTTTGGGTTTGGAAACTTGGTAGCTCATAAGTTGTCTCAGCACGCTTCATCCACTGAGCCATAGTGGCTCAGTGGATATATCCAATGCGCTAGCAGCCTACGAGTTGTAGGAGGCGCAGGTTTGATTTCTGTCAGGTACATTCCTCCCTGGGCGTATTTGTCTCTTCTGTGTCAGTAAAATTTTCATTAGTGTGGTATGTCTATTACTTGATAATGTATGTCTTGTGTCTGGGGCAGCATTGTCAAATATGGCCATTTAGCCATAAAATCCCCCCAAACCAACCCAACACTACTCGCAACATTATTTTGTCAGTCCACGACTTGTAATAAGGCGGTAGATGTTCTTACCCTCTAAGGGTCATGAGATTTCCGAGTAGTGTAGCATTGCTGTGTAACCACAACACACATTTTGACATTTTTTAACCACATCCATTAATTGAAAGAATCCTAGGAAAGATTCTATAAGTCAAGAAGTTCAAAACTGATTAGAAGTCGTGCAAAGGATACTGCAGGTTGCAGAACTGTTTGTACAGTATGCAGAATAGAGAAATGATTGTGAATTACTCAGAGGGTAAAGAGTATGTTATTTGCGTTTCATAATTTCATTCATTTAATGTACATAAATTGAAATGATGTATAACATTGAAGCAAATGTAAACTGAGCATTAAATACGCGGTAACATTTTTTATTTTCTATTGGGATTATTTTCTATTCTTGGGATTGCCCCAACCCAGTGGGTTTGCCCACAGAGCTAGTGAACCTGCGAGTTGTAGATGGAGAAAGTTCAATTCCAATTACTTAGCCTGGATGTATTCCTCTTTTCAGCATCAGTATGACTTTCTACGTATGTATATACAATATATGTGAAAGACAGATATCTGGCAAATGTTGATATTCTCCGATGAATGTCAGCATTCGCATAGTCGCTTGATGTCCGAAATATTTGCTAAATATCATTATTTCTCACACCGGCAAATGTCGACATTCAGCATGCAATGATGGTGAATGTTGAATAAAAATATTTTTGTTATGTTAAGACAAAAATGCAACTTTTTAAATCATATTTTATTATTAAAACATATGATATATATCAAAATAGGAGAAAGCTTAAGTAACAGCACATGTAAATAAACTGTTGAACCTAAAACGAACAGTACATTATAAATGAGAAAAGAAAATAATACCAATAATAAACTTACACATAAATTATGTAATTAACGTTATACAATCTTATTTATTGCAACAACTTAAACTGAAGGTGGAGTTTCGGTGGAGAAGCCTCTCTGGCTGTGGCCTCTCTTCCTTCTCGGCTTCTTGTTTCGACCCCCACCAAAGCTTATCTATACTTGCCGACATACACCGTCGATGGTCCGAATGTATAAGAATATAACCAAATATTCGGTCTTTCACCGACGTGTTTGGTATGTGTCGACATTCACCGGAGAATATTGACATTCTCTAATTTCGGTCTTTCACGGTAACATATATATTACTTGACGTTGTCTATCTTGTGTTTGGCGCAGTTTGGCCAAAAATGACCGTAAACCCCAACGAACTAAATTTCCTTAGTGTTCTTTGTCGATAGCAAATACAACTTCATGACCAACAGTTTTACGCATTCGACTATTCTCACAAAAAGTGTTACCAGTTGAAATAATATCTTGAGGTCTCTAAAACTAAAATTAAAGCAAGAGGACAATAGAAATTTGCCTTGTTGAAAACATTATAAATGTTACTTATAATAAAACATCAAATGTATTTTGAATACCAATTTATGTGTAATTTATATTAAGATGAAAACATACACATAAACACAACTACCATAGAATAATATTTAGCAAAATTATAATGCTTGTTAACAATTTTTATTTTCTGAGTCAACCTTTTAGATGAAATTTTTAAAAATGAATTACTTTAACCCTCCTGGTGGTTGTGTCTACGAGGTATCTCGTTGCAAGCAAAAATGACCAAATCACAATGGACGAGATACCTCGTCATTAGAAAAACTGATCATATTTTGATCTCGTCATCATAAAAAAAGTCTCCAATATCTTGATGACGAAATATCTAGTCATTATCAAAATCGTTCAATTCTCAATGGAAGAGATATCTCGTCGAAACCATTTGGAGGGTAAAGAAGAATGAGATGAAAATCTCTAAATATTCTGGAAATGTAAATTATTTTTAGTTAATACCAAGAAGATAAAAAAAAGAAAATGTGTGTGGCAATTTCTGTCTTATAAAGTAGCTGTTCATATACACTTAACGATATAGTCTCGAAGCATTTCAATACAAATTTGTATTTATAATATTTGATTTCTTTTCAGAATTTCAATTTAAATTTGGATTTTTTTCAAACTAAAATATTTTAATTTTATAAGAACTTAATTCTTCGATAGAAAGTGTGTTTGACCTACCTGTGTAACTTCTTCATAATTCCTTGAACCTAAAGGGAAGAAGCATATCTCCATTGAATTATTTAGGATTTAATGACAGCTTGACCTTTTAATGCACTTAAAGAATTTTAAGAGAAATCAACAAATTGGATTTCAACTTATTTTTAACCTAATTGTATTTACTAAGGATTTGACGACTGCTATCCCTGAACACATATTGCTGAAACGTATAGTATACTCAAAATATTTATAGTAAAATAATTTTTCCAAAAGGACGAAACTTAATTCCGAATTTTTAAAATGCATTCTTTATTTTTAGAAAAATCCCAACACAAATTTTTATACGGTCAAATTAACTGAATATCAACCTTTAATGTTTTGAAGAAATAAATAACTATAATAAAATAGCTATTGTGGGGTTATAGGATAGTTTTTATAAGTTAAAAAGATTGAACGGTGTAAGTATTATTCCAATATTAAAAAACATCAATATTTCTCTCAAGAAACTATACTTAAATTATAAACAAAGGAAATATAATTATAAAATATATTAATTATAAACATTTAAAACCAGTTAATTTTTCATTTTTTATAGGTTTAGTTGACAACGCATCATATGTAAAATCATGGAGAATTTGACAAAATGCAATGTTCTAATGCTGATAAAACTCTGAAAATCGATTTCTACTTGCTACATAGATTTGATACCTTCATTTTTTCATGTACTTCTTATCTTACTACTTCTTAGCTTGCTATCAGCAGGAAATTATGGTTTGGATTAACTTTTTATAGAGTACGTAATAAAGGGTTTGTACATATCCCGAAAGATACATGATGGGTAGACACTCTACTGCCCTCTTCACGGGTTAGTAAAAGTACGAGTTAGTTTCTCATTAATACTCCTTTTGGCAGTTAGTATCTTGGAATATGAAGAAAGACCCCGCCCTTCTGGAAGCGGTACAAAAATCCACTTGGAAAAATACGAAAACCACTATTATCTCGCTCAGATATATTTATATAGGTTGGTTTCTTTGATGGTTTTGTTGAAAAATAAAATGAATGATTTGGCGTTAGTACTATTTAAGCAATTTATTTGAGCCCATTAAGAGACTTAATAAAACCATTTAAGAAGAAAAATATGTAAATTTTTCATGTGTATGTCAGAGTATTCGTGTTGCAGTAATCGGCAGGATTTTTGACTAACTACTATTTTAATTAGAAATATTAACCCTCCTAGTTGTCTTGATGAGGTTTATCATCATTAGCAAAATTGACCAAATCTTCATATTAGAAAATTTGGACGGATCTTGATGAACGAAATACTTCGTCTAAACCACTTCGAGGGTTAAGTTTTGATGTACATAGCGTATAGTCTTCTTTGAAACCTTGATAAAAATTGTTGTTTCAGTTCATTTATAAAATACATCGAAATGTTTATTTTTCTCATGGCAGTTGTATCAATATTCTATTATATTAGCTAATTAAATACTATCAATTAAAATGCCTTGAAGGGAGTACCTGAAGTGACCAAATTATCATAGTATTTTATTGTAATTATGCAGGATTTAGGTTGTATATGCAAACTTTCATATCTGTGGCTATATTATTTAGCAAGTTGAAGTTTTTCCATCGAATGTCAGGTCGCCAATAGTCCGTTGTGTTGTTCTAATGCGACGTAAATTAAACTACCTACCTACCATAGAATGTCAGGATTGAAATTGACTAATTTTCAGTCTTTTCTTTCTCGGCTTTCCATTTTTCATGACGACCATGTTTAAAATGCTAAGGCTTTTCTTCTAATTAGTATACAAATTTGAAACGTTTGTGGTTGTTTTTATAATGTACAGGGTGTTCCGCTTAGGACTATAATAAAAGAAACATTTGTAAAGTTGAAACAAATTATTCGAATTACGAGAAGTGTGTGGTACGCATGTTGAAGTGTACTAGACTTACAAAAATTATTTCTGAGTCAAAGTATGTACGTAAGAAATTTTAGAAATAAATCATGGTACATAAAGAAAATATGATTTTCTTTTATCATAGTCCTAGGCGGAACACCCTGTATTTGATAAATTTGCTCATAGGATAAGGTTAATTTAAAATAATTGGTAAAGGAATAGTTAATTTAAAAGAATAAGAACAATTATAACTGATTTTCAGAATATCAGAGAATAAAATGGTTAAAAAAATCAATAAGAGCAATGCTTACAAACCTATGCATGAAACTAGAGAAAAATTTTAAGATAAAGAAAAAGGACAGTTTGAAAAATATTTAACTCTACAAAAGTAATAAGTTGTACAGAAGAGTAGCAGTAGAAGTATTGAAGTAGTATATTCAAATTTACAGATGTAAGAAGTATTTAAAATTTTCCATACATTAAAATACTTAAAATATGGAAAATCTTGCAGAAAAAGGAATTCGCATTCGGACGGTTTTCGATAAAGATACGTATCTTGACTTGGCGGGAAAAATTTGTACTACATACTCTGAAATCCTGATACAGTGTCCATGGTTCTAAATAGTTCGCGTTTTTCTGGTAACCATTTTTGTTATAATGAGTAAGGGGACTGAAGACTCAAAATAACCAAAAACGATCGATAAGTTGATTTCTTTATTTTTAGTTTAAAAATCAATTGATATTGAACTCTATAGATAGCAGAAAGAATTTATTTTTCAATTCCGATAATTTATGACGGAGTTATAACAATATATTTCTTCTATCTTTCCTTACAAATATTTCTGGATAATTCTTATAATCTGTTGTATGCATCTAAGTGCAAATGAGAAATTCATCGTGCTTCCTAGTTTTGAAATTTTGTTTTAAAATGTTACTTAACATACGCTTTCTAGCGATTGATTTATGTGTTTTAGTACAAAAATAATTTTGCGTTACAGTAAAGTAATACACTAGCCAAATGGAGGCGTTAATTTGATTTATATGCATAATGTGAATTAAAGCAATGCAAAAACATAGAAAATTAAACAAAACATAGAACATTAAAACAAAAAAAAACATGAGACCCATCAATTTTTGTTAATTTTTCAAAAGTTTTGAACCACATATGTAATAACTTCCGCATAATTTAATATTTTTAGACCAAATTTCATACATTACATTTTCGTGGAAAACAAAGTGTTCAAATTTTATAATACTCAGATCATAATTTCGAAAGTTTGCTTTGAAAGTCTACTATGTGAGGTAAAATTGCTTGAAATTATTCCAGTGTGGGGTACTTTGGGTTAAGCATAAGGCACATCGTACATACATATATACAAATAGAAATCAGAGGTATACCATAGCACTGTTAAATTTGTTAGCGAAATTTCGTCCATTACGATGTGCAATAACGTCTGGATAGTTTGTGATAAAAAATATTTGTATCTGCATAGTAATTTAACAATAGAGTTAATGTGGAGACAAATTCAATATCTAAGCTTACATTGATAAAGAAAAATACGTACTTTACAGGTAGGAAGAACGATGCTATTTTACTCTATTTGTAAATTACTCCGAACTGAACGTAAACCAGCAGAATCCTGACCACACAACTGTCATCTAGTAGAAGTAACTTAAAGATTTATCAAAAGTAGCCCCAAAATTACTTTTTAACAATATATGCCTCTAAGTAAATGTGACCCCATATTCCAAACACAAGCTTGATTCATTTTTCCTGTGAATTACGAGAAATATTCAAGTTTCCTAATTTATTTTTGTAAAACTAAATGTTTTATGTATTTTCATAAATAGCCCTCTAACACTACAGAGAATTTCGTAATATAAACTATTTTAAAACTTAATGAGTAATTATATGTGCAAACTGTCGTAATCTTTCTGCATTAAAAAGTCCTTCGTCAGCAAAGGTGTTTTGAATAGAAATGTATATTTTAAGTAAATTAGTTAAAAATATTTGTCTTTAGTGAACATTAGATTTCAGAATGTGTCTTCTTTATAACTAGTTCAACTATCAAGTTTAATATTTTGACGTGTTTCTTTTGAAATCCAACATGAATTTGTTTTTACAATTCTAACTATTTCAAAACTTAATAGGGTAAACAATCCAAATTAAACGATTGTAGATTCCGAGTTTGTAGAATAAATTTGTCTTTCGTAGTGAATGTTAACAGTTTTGGTTTAGTAATTAATAAAACTTTATCAGTTATTTTTGAGAAGTAGAATTATGTTTAAACCATATGGTCTTAAAATTCTGCAGAAAAATGCTAAAACGTGAAAAACATTTCACAAAAACGTAACGAATTTTCAATAAATTCAAAACAGTGCGATTAATGTGTAACACAGCTATAAAATTTAAATAATTTATATAAACAACTTCCTCGAAATATTTCTGAAAGTGTTGCATTGTAAAGTTCAAAGCGTATACGTTCCCCACAGTAATATTTTTCATTAAATAGTTATGTGAATCACACAGTTTCTGAAAAATGTTACCTTTTTTTAGGAATGTCTAATAATGAACAATTAGTAATTAATCATTCCTTTGTAAACAACGTTGGTCATTTTTATTACATAATTAATATTACAATTAATAAACAAGAAAGTTCTAACTATGAAACGTCTAACTACATGTTAGATAAAGGACAAAATAAATATCAAGAAAGGCGATGGTAAACAAATTAGAATAAGTTAGTGTTCTTATACAATCTCACTGGTATTATTAAAGAATAGCGGATTAGCAACCGAAGGGTTGCGAGTTCGAAACACGATCCAACCAAAGACCGTCGTGTACGTGGGGGTTGATGCATATTAAATCTGTAATGGCCTGAAATGTCCTCACGTTGGCGTGGTGTGGAAGTTAGAAGCGTGGGATGTCAGCCCAGGTGTGGACCTCGTCATCTGATCATGGTTTAAAATTG
Source organism: Meta bourneti (assembly GCA_933210815.1). NCBI lineage: Eukaryota > Metazoa > Arthropoda > Arachnida > Araneae > Tetragnathidae > Meta > Meta bourneti. The sequence goes on along the minus strand of OW119934.1, from coordinate 52,065,119 downwards.
CCAGATATCCTCATATCTTTCCCTTCGGGATTGATCCCGGATCGTCGCAAATAACCCGTTGTGTTGCTACTGTAATGTACGGTACGTAAATTCAACTAACTACTTACCTTGATTTTGGCTTTGATAGAGGACCGTCGCCAATAGCCCGTCGTGTTGCTCTAGTGCTACGTTAATTCAACTAGCCAACCCCTTCCTATCTTGAGTTGTAAGACTTGAACACCGACAAGTTGCGGTAGCTAGTTACATTACAAGCATCATTCCATAAAATGCCTCCTGTTATTAAACGCGGATATATTGAATGCAAAAATCTAATGAACAATTGCAGAAGACACGAACCTTGAGACTATCAACTATTCAAGGCTTTGCATACTTTCAGTTTCCTATTTCTCTAAGCGCACTCGAAGTCTTTGAAGCGTTGAGCAGTAACGTTGAACTATCAAATGTACCCTTTTTAACAACATCAAAGTGAATTGTATTGAAATTCCTAGAAAGATATTCTACCGTCCTGTCTTTGAACTTCAAATAACGAATATTTGGAAATACCTGCATTAATTTGACAAATCTATCTCCTTTACTGTTCATTCACTTTATGCAAACCAAAAGGTTGAAACATTAATTTCTGGAACAGCATGCTTATTTTCACTATATTGTATTAATTTACCAATTTCCATGGAAACTTATTGTGAAGTTATTGAGCTTTGCAAGTACAATAATTTTCATAGAACAAAGTGATGAGATTGCAATAAAATGCAATTTAAGTTTTGCATTTATCAATAATTCAACGTTGTTTACGATGTGCGACTAGTGAATTATTTATGCCTTAAATTGATTTGATTTTTTCCCATAGTTCTTTTATTTCGTCCATAAGTTTGCTTATTCATGTATATAAAAATTTCATAATTGATTTGATATCTTTTGCATACGTACCTTTTGTATTCAGAGTTTTCTGAAGACATCATTGTCGGAAAATTGATATTGCACTAAGGATAATAAGCCTTTCTGAACGCACCGATGTTGTTAAATATAATACACAAGTTAATTAACCCATGTTATAGTATTTAAGTGAGGTTACACTTTGTCCTAGTTATCAATATGGTTTTAAATTTACTAGATAAATAATTTTATGTACCCAAAATTATGTATAACAAAGTCAATAATATTTAATAACAAACACATTTCTGAGAAATTATCGGTATTTATTACATTTGAAACATTTAATATAACACGCATACGTTTAAGGGGTGTAAGCATTCTATATTAATATTTTTTCACTGTTTACGTTGAATAAAATTTTAAGTAAGAGTAATAAATAAATATTGTAGTTAATTTAACAAATACGGCAATAATGTGTATTTACTTAATAAGTACTTAAATAAGTGCTAATTTTTAATTTTTGTCCCGAATGAAATAAATTAAATACTTCCTTTTTATTTTTCAATTTTTATGTATTATTTTTTTATTTTCCTAACGATATTTGAAAAATAGGAATAGCATGTCATATTTGTAATATATTTTTAGCTTTCTTTACAAAACTATTTTCAAATCTCTAAATCCGAAATCTTATCTGTCTAAACTTAAATACAGAAAAATGTCTTCTTTTAGTCTTAGTTATTTTTAAAGGATGTGGACTTCCAAAATAAATTTTTGGAGCTAGTGTATCACTCAATTGTAAAAAAAAAAGAAAAATTTGTACTAAGACACCTAAAATTTTTCAAAAGAAAGCTATATAAAGCAACCTTTTAAACCAAATTTCAAAATTTGGAAGCATGAATTTCTAATTGTCATTTAGATACATATAATAGATTTTAAGACTTACACCACAAAAGATTTAAAGTAAATCAATTTAAACCAAATGTGCAGGGAACATTTTGAAATCAAGAATGTGAAAAATCTCAATCGAAAACAAACGCGTATTTGCAGTAGACTTAGTACATTTATCTACTATATCCTTTGTTCTTTGATAAGTAACTCCGTCAAATCTGATCGTAATTAAAAAAATTATTTCTGTTATCCACAGAATTTGATAAATTAATTTTTAATCTCTAAAAATAAAAAAATGATATTTTGATCGCTTTTGGTGATCTAGAAATTTTACTGTCCCGTCGTTAAAAACAGATTTTACCAGTTTTTATTCCACGAAAAATTCCTTCTACGTCGAAACTACAATAGAATCGTTAACATGTGCATATTCACGTCATCATGATATTATTTGGTCCATTTTCCTTATGATGGAAAGATTATAAATAACCTAAAAGAAACTAACTTCTTTTTCTCTTGATTGTCACATTTCCTACTACGCAGTAATCTTAAACAGTATCGGAAAAAAATTTCAAAACCATCAGATATAAGACTTGGAAAGAAGCTGAAGACAGATTTAAACAGCTGCTACGTTCATTGTTTAAAAGTAAGAAAAACCGAATCGTCTAGACCTTGGCTTTGATCATGAAATTCTTGATGTCTTGAAAGCCATCAACAAAATATTTTCTACGGATCCTTTGGATGATCTCGAAATGGGGCAACACAATATACTTATTTTTTATGTATACCTTACTTCACACTACACAATACTGTTAAATGCATGTCTAATATTTCTTAGAGCCCAAACTGGAAATTTGTTATTCAATTAACCAGTCTAACTATAGGTTGTTTATACTCTAGTACTCAATCGATATCTTTATAAATTGTTTTTACGATCTCCTTTATTGAATCAATCTTAACTTAGAGCTGTCGGAAATTATCAGAGCTGAGATATGTAAACATCCACCAAGACAAGAGAGTAAAAGTCTAATATTCATAATAGTTTAGAGTGCTCAATTCTGGCTTATCCAGAACCTTTGAGTTGTTTGAAATTGGAGGTTTTCTAAATGCACATGTAAATTATGTCATATATTTAACTATATTTTAACTATATATAACTATAACTTAAGATTGAATTTTTAAAGTTTTACAATAATGCTTTTAATCTTTATCGTGGAATTCGTGTGGGATGTAGTTTGGCAGGAAACTTTGTTCTGTAAACTTTGAGAAACTTCAGTTGCACAATGACTGTATTGAACTCAAATATGGATTTAACTATTTGGGTGAGGTTTGTTATTAATTATTAAAAAATAATTAATACTGGGATTCAGTGAGAAACGTATACAAGCGAAGTCAATGTTTAATTTGAAAATAATTCTATACCTAGGTAGAAAAGGGGCAATGTCCCTTTTGCAAGTTCTGATTCAATAATTGTTATTTACAGCATACAAAAGTAGTTTCCAATGTTTGAATTTTTTCATAATGTATAGACAGGAGAACAATGGCACTTTTCTTTTATAACTTTCATTACCTTGAAGTGATTTGTGGACATAACTCAAAATCAGCCGATTTGGACATTGCCCTACATTCTACCAAGGTACGGAATTCCAAAATGAATTTTACAATACATACAATTGAAATATTCATAAAAGATCGTTTTAATTTCTACTTCGCTTGTGAATGATAAAGACACCAAAATATCGTTTCATTTCTGCAATGCTGAAAAGGAGAATAATAAATTGATTCCAGATTAATTTTGTATTCAGATTTATGTATTCTTAAATTAATAATTGAAAGAAAACAATTATAGAAAATTTGTTTTCCCCTTAAATAAATAAATAAAGATAAATAAGCACATAAAGTAAATAACTTTCATAAAGGAATTCATGTCTCTCTGGAAATTCAAGAGTGAATATGCTCAGCTGGTAAAACTTGGTGAAGAGAGGACAAAAATTCACACATGGGGTAAATAACAATATCAGGTTAGGGTTGTTTTTTTGGTTTTAGAGCAATGAGAATTTCTGTAACGATAAATGTAGATGGCGCTAGTGTTTTGTAGTATAACGTGCTTTCTGTACTTATTCTGGAACTGACGTCACTTGGCTCTCATTTTAAGATAACTCCTTTATCTACTGAGCGAGGATATCGTATAATCAGATACAAAATCCTCGTATTCTGGTGGTTTGTTTGTTTAAAAGTCTTATTTATTTTTATACACAATACTGCTTCTTATGCGACACTAAATTTTATATTTTATTATTTTCATTGATCCACATCTCAGGAATCTAGTCATCAATCACACTAGTCTAAGTGACCCGAATGCGGAAAAAATACCCTATGTTTGCACTCCAAAATATAAATTACACTAAATTGCCTTAAGAAATCGGACATATAGGTTGAAAGGGTAATTGTATTTGTCTTACAGATCAACATTTTATATCTGAAGCCACCCTTAATATCACTGTCTTAACTCTTGAGGGAGAGTTTTTCAATTTGTTTTAGGGCCTCTTCACATCAACAGAATCCAAATCAATCCGAAAACATTAGAAACTGAATAGCGAATATTCGTGTGCATTGTGTGAAGCGGAACGCTCTGGATCCTAGCAGTGTGAAATATTTTTTGACGATCAAAACTACTGTCTGTTTACCTCGAGAGCTGCTTCAAACACAAAGTCTGCTCCTGTCCGTTGCCGTAGAAACGGACTTTACCTTATTTTCCATAGATGGTGCTAGAAGAAATGTCACATTGTTGCATTTGTTGAAAAATTGGAAATATATTTGTGTTAAAATCTTTACTTGTCCCCGAGAAGATCTATACCCGTAAACTACAAACTATACCAACATTTGCGAAAACTAAAATACAATTAAGTCATCTTAGAGTCCCCTACTCAAACTGAACAAGCCCTAATTCCATAGCGATTGCCTCCATCCAGACTTGGTATCGGGAACAGTTCTCATGCTAGACACAGTATTTCCTATGTGAACGGCTTTCTCAAATCTTGGTTAGTCAGTTTCTACTGGATTAAGACTGATTCGGATTGCACCGGAGTCTGTGTGGAAGAGCTCATAGGCGTCACAGCCTTCCTCCAAAGAGGCCACTAATATTTCACTGTGCTTTGATAACCTCGCTCAGAGACGATATGATATCAGTGATATAGAATCACAGAAAATAAATAAATCCTTCTCGACAGAGAATATTTTAATGAAGTATGCGTTTGGTTAGGTGACCAATCGTTGGCTTAGTCACCTAACCAAAAAAGAACTTAAACTCATTAACTGACAAAAATAAATTGTGCAGTACAGCCTATTAAAGACTAACTATTAGTTTTTAGGCAAAAATAAAAATTATTAGCATTTGACAATGTTATATTTTCTTTCAAACCGAATACCCAATATAACAATTTATTTATGAAAATAATCATTTAGTGTCAAAAAATGCCTTTCTTAAAAATGTTAATTAATGAGTTTCTGATCGAAGCGTTGATTGGGATCCTTGTCAATAAAAATTGGAAGCGGATAACGGCTGGAACTTCAGCCTTGGAAAACTAGTTGATTGGGTTTTGTGGCCCAATGTCCATGTTTTGGCCAAGCTGCGCCAAGCACAAAGCAGACAACTTCAAGTAATAGACATACATACACCCAAGGACAGTTTTTCGGACACGGAAGAGAGATATACACTCAGAATAAATTACAGGAATCAAACCTCCTCCGCCTACAACTCGCAATGGAAAATTGAGGATGTTCTGAATTTCAATAGGGCCGCGTAATATCCCGGTTGAAAGAGTAATGGACTGGCAACCGGAGGGTTGCGAGTTCGAATCCAACCAAAGACCGTCGTGTAAAAAGGGGACTGGTGCACGTTAAATCTGTCATGGCCTCAAATGTCCTCACGTTGGAGTTGTGTGGAAGTGATTGTCGCTAATGATTCTCTAAATGTTTTAACCTTGAACATTAGAATTTTTCCGGTGGATTCTATCCTCAGAAATAATAGAATCTTTTCGACGGATTCTGTCCTGAGGACCAATAACATATTTCCACAGATTCTATTCAAAGAAAGGACTAATAGAATCTTCCCAAATGATTCTATTAAAAAAAGGACCAAGATAATATTTCAAATGATACTATTCAAAGGAAATGATCAATAGTATATTTCTGAAGGTTGAAAGATTCGTTGGATTCTTTAAACCAACAAATGGGGTGATTTAGTCGTTACGTATGTTGTGGGGTAAAGGCAATACTACACTACTCGAAAACCTCGTAACTTTCAAAGTGTTAAAAATGTCATAAAATATATTACAAGTTATTAAAACGTAAATTTTAAATTAATATACAATAAATTGCATATGATTTAATCGATTAAACCAATTAAATACACATAATTGAATTTGATTTAATTTATTAAACTAATTAAATACACAAAATTGAATATGATTTAATCGATTAAACTAATTAAAATACACATAATTTAACTAATACAATCAATTAAAATGTACTAATTAGAGTATTTTATTTAATTAGAGTACACCATTTACCCATATATTAGATTTATTTCAAACTTGTTTTTCATATAATTCGCTGAAATTTATGTTTCGATAAGTAAACGTGAACCAAAAAACATTTAACCCTCCAAGTAGTTTCGATGAGATATCTCGTCCATCAAGATCTGACCAATTTTGCTAGTGACAAGATATCTCGTCATCAAGATATTGCCAATTTATTGATGATAACAAGATCAAGATCTGGTCAGTTTTCTTCTAATGACGAGAGACGACTAGATCTCGTCCATCAAGGATTTGGTAAGTTTTGATAATGACGTAAAACTTCGTCGAGACAATCGCCAGAAGGGTTAAAAAGGCTGTCATATGATATTCTTTCCCCTAACATTCGCTGTCTCAACTGTACAAATTATAAATCCTCGTTTAAAGCAGATACAGATGTAGATTTAATGAGCAGTTCCGCTTGAGAACCGATTTAATTTCCTTATTTGTTCCAAAGTGCAGGTAGTTAGACTACGTCGCACTAGAGCTATTCCAAAGAACATTGAAAGCATTGAAGAACCAATATAACTTCAATATATTTTGCTCTTCCAAGGTTCCATTACATTACCATCAGCATTTGGAAGGTTAAGTTAAAGGAAATAAATAGAGATCATTTTCAATCAGACAGATTTTAAGTTCTTGAATGTCTAAAAGGTTTCCAATTGGATGGAGTTGATCATTTCTATCGTTTTGTAGTTTCTGAAAACAGTTTCTAGATATACTTGCATTGTGTATAAATGTATGGCTTTAAAATATATCAGGAATTTTTTGAACGCTAGATATGTTTGGATTTTTGTATCTAAGTTAGATTCAGCCTCTTGCTATACTTCTGAGTTTTTGTCTATTGAATAGCATACAAAATCAAATTGATTCAACTTGTCTAGTTAGATATAGTTAGCCCTGGTGTAGCAAAAATTGACCATAGAGTGATAAACTACACTAAACCATCAAACCTTGGACAGCGAAAACTGATGAAATTTAAATCCTTTAGAAAATCTGAGACATTATGAAGAGCCATATTCAGAAGCATGGCTCACCGAACAGAATGAAACTTGTTGAATCTGAAGATAATATGAACTTGCATGTTTGAGTAGCTTAGAAGAGGGAAGTTTTAAATAACGAGACAAATCGTTTCATTAAAGTTATTAAAGCTACAGATGATGTTACAAAAAACTTTTACCATTTTGTGATATTCTACTGTTAAAGTTTTTTAAATATCTATCTGAAACTAATGTTCACTCTATTAAATCATATATTTGATTAAGAGTCTACATGGGCACATTCAATTTAACAATGTTTATAAATATCTTTTTTTAATTCGTATTCGTTAAATAGAGAACAACTTCAGGTTACTCAATGCATTTAAATTTGTTATTCTGGTTTTTGAGTTTGAGTTGAGTTTTCTGGAGATGAATTTGAGAGTACTGCAATCAAAAGACAGACTTAAATATACTCAGATAGGAAAAATATCTATTGGTTTCGCTTTCGTTACAATAAATAGACATTTCTTGGACTTAAGTACGCTCATATTATTGAATGAGTTCAAGGATGATCTGTCCATTCACATCACATTCGACAAGTGCTTGTTTTCCACTAGTAACGAGATAATCACTCATCATAAGCTAAAGAGCTAATGACTATAAGCTAAACAAGGGGACATAGTAAGTCCGCATGCTAAGAAAAAAAATTAAGTCACCCCGTTACAAGTCAACTTACAGTGATAAACGATGAGATGCAATGATGAGTCTGATTTAGACGAAGCTATACTAGTATAAGTTACTTAAGATTCCCCTAGATCTTGCAAGGAAAATTATGTGGCATTGCTTAGAGATTATTTACGGGGCCTTTTGACATAAACCACAATGCCTAGAGGCTACTTATGTGTCCTCTAGGAATCGTGGTGTGCGTGTGATGTGTAGCTTGTATGGTTAGGATAATTTATATAGCCTTGACTATGAGGAACCATTAGCCGTTTACCTTTGGATTACATCTGCTGCTGCTTTGATTTTGTAGCTTGTATGGGGATAATAGCCTTGATGGCTTGACATCCCTGCAAGCCAAGTCTGATTCAGACAAAGTTATAAGTTTCTTAAAGTTCCCCAAATCTTGCAACTAACCCTCCAAGTGGTTTCGACGAGATATCTTTTCCCTGAAGATCTGTCCAATTTCGGTAATGACGAGATATCTCGTCATCACAAAATTGTCGATTTTTGATTATGACGAGATCAAGATCTAGTCAGTTTTTTCTAGTGGTGAGATATCTTGTCCAGAAAGATCTGGTCAGTTGTACTAATGACTAGACAACCTCGTCGAGACAACTAAGAGGATTAAAATGAGGGGTAAATTACGGGACCTATTGACATAAACCACATTGCTTAAAGGTCATTTATGTGGCCTTTGGGGAAATGTGGTTTGTGTGATGTGCAGTCTGTATGGTTAGGATAATCTGCATGACCTTGAATATGAGGAACCATCAGCCTTTTATCTTTGAATGACATCTGCTGCGTTGGGTTTGTAACTTGTGTGGGATAATAGCCCTGATGGCTTCACATCCCATTAAAGCCAATTCTAATTGATACCAAGTTATAAGTTTCTAAAGATAACCTTAACTATTGTAATGAAAATTATGTGACCTTTCCTAGAGGTCATTTGCGGGTTCTATTGGCATAATCCACATTGCTTAAAGGAAGTTTATGTGCCTTTGGGGAAATGTGATTTCTGTGGTTAGTAGTTTATATGATTCTGATAATTTATGTAGCCTTGATTAAAAGGAACCACCAGCCTTTAATCTTTGAATGACATAATCTACATTGATTTTGTAGATTGCGTGGGACAGTAGCTTTGCTGGCTCCTGATACCTTTCAAGTTAAGTCTGATTTAGACGAAGTTCTAAATTACTTTACGTTACACACTAAGTACCTCATGTTACTATTATTTAATGTCTGTGGCCTTCTCTATCATAGCTTTGACTTGAAGAAACCGCTAGCCTTCTTCATTGATTTGCATTAGCTACTGTTGATTCTTGAACTCCAGAAGACTGGAATAGCTTGAAGAGATTGGTTAATCGAGGAGTATCCCACCATCATACCTCTCTGGATATCCATAAGTGCACAGTTGCGTGTCATGCCAGTGGAATTTTTACATTTATTCACAATCATGTTAATATATACTTCACAATGAGCAAGTGAATTTTGTCATGCAAATTTACCTTTACGTGTTATGGTATCGGAATCGTGTATGCTTAAGATATATACATACATGCATTAAATAAAATAAATTACATCTTACATTACTAAAACATTTACAATAGTTAGAATTTCTTAAGTTTGATGAGCTATTCTTGGAGTATGTTATATATTGAACAAACGCTTGGTAATTTTCGTGTGATGATTAGCTTCGTAAAAGTCAAGTATTTGTGGTTATGAAATGTGGTAAAAAGTGAAGCGTGTTTAAGGCATATTGTAATAAATGACAAAATATTTTCAATTTTATAACTATGGAATGCGCAACATAGTTTTGATATTATTATAATTATTTACACTGTTTCTTTATATATATGGTATTTTGTCAATCGCGTGAGATAACACACCGTCCAAAGGAAAATACCCAAAGGTAAGAACTAAAGTAATATAATATTCTATTTATTGCTTGGTAAAGAATTACCTTAGAAAGTTTATTTATGGAGAGTTTAGGTTTGTCTGATCTTTTTGGAGAAGTCAAACTATCACTCTCTTTACGGTGAGTTTCAACAGGTATTCTAAATTTAAAAATACTTTATAGATCAATTTATCATAGTGACGAATACGAACAATAGCCTCAAAAGTTTTACATTTTAAAACTGAAAGTCTTGAAAGGAATGCGGATCTCACTTTGGGTACTGGTAAATAAGCAATCCAATTTTAGTTGAACTTTTTCTTTATTTATACAATTTTGAATTAAATTTATAACTTAAACATTGATTCAAATGGCAGCTTCAAACGGTTCACTTTTTACCACATCTCCTGAAATAAATTTGAAATGCATAAACGTTACAAAAAATCTATTCATTACTTATTTTCTTAGTTCATAACCTAAGAAAGTAAAACAGACAAATGTGACAGATCGTTGTAACTGTTTTTAATTTTGATCGTATTAACTATTAATGGATTGCTTTAAAATGCTAAGGTAAGTCAAGAAAGGATTTAACACTAAGAGGCAGAAATTGCTGACGCTTTACCTCTTCTAGAAATTTAGTGACAGTTCGCTGACGGGTCCAACTTCCAAGATTTTAAAAGGTAAGTAATTTTTATGTTAAATTCTCTTATTACTTAAATTACTGCATACTGTACTTTTGACGAGTCTTCTGCATTTTAAAAGGTTTGTTTTGCTTACAGGTATGGTATATTTTAAAGAAGAGAAATATGCTCCCACATAGTAGAATCTCTCAAAGAGACAAGAGAAAGTGTGTTGACATCATAGTTTTTCTTCAAGTAAAAGGGACCACAAGGCAATGAAGACGAAAATGAAGTTTTTAGTATGTTACTACAGGAGATTTTTGCTCTTTTATTTCTCGAATAAAATAAATTACTCGACAAAAGAATATGCTTTTCACATGTTGTTCGTTAAAAACTAATTGTAAAGTAGAAAACCCGCACTATGAAACTGCCCATTTAGTAATAGACAATATTTGTTTAAGGAGGTCACTTCATGAGCTAACTTTTATAAGACTATTAAAAATGTATATTTTTAAGCCCTACTAATGGCTGTCTCGATGAAGTATCTCGTCATTAGCAAAACTGACCAGATCTTGATGGACGAGACATCTTGTCCATCAAGCTCTCGTCATCTCCCATTCATTAGAAGAAAACTGACCAGATCTTGATCTAAAAGCGGCAATATCTTAATGTGGAGATATCTCGTCATTAGCAAAATTGGTGAGATCTTAATGGACGAGATATCTCGTTGAAACCATTAGAAGCGTTAAGGAACCTATACCAATTTCAAAGCCTTAAATTTTGTAGAGAATTTTCACATCTTTTACTCATTTCAACACAAATTTTATCGCTATTCTGGTCTTCAAAGTTTTTTAATTCATAATAAATGCTCTTTGATTTATATTTAGAATTTATATTACAATACTTCAGAATTACATAGTGATGAGCCATAGAATGAAATTCCGTAAGGAAAAAAATTAATGGCAAAATATTCAAGAGAATCAACAAATTTCTCGCTGTCTGAACGAGTAATACTGAAAGCTTACGGTAATATTCCCTCTTGAATAATTGGTAAAACATTATTTTGGAATATTTTAAATTTGAAAATTACTATCCTAAAAATTTTGAAAAGTGGCTTATCATTATGTTGCCACACACACATGAGTTTTTCAATTGAATTAGGACTTGTAAAAGAAGTTTTATCGAACTACATAGCTTCCGAATTCATCCGGTGAAGATCGCATCTTCAATAATCTAGATTCAATGCGACTAATTTTAAACCAAATTTAAGCACACTTGAGCAAATTCTGAACACAGGGAATTTTGTGTTCTACCCCTTTTTTGGTGACATCAGAATATTTGGAGTGCATTAAAAAAAAGGTTTCCTTCCCAATCACTCTCATTGAATACTAAATTTACCGACCTTTTGTAAATACCTATTTTAAACAGAAACGGGTTTAAAATGACCGAATTTCTGTTAGAATGCAGGTAGCAGTGGAATTATTATTTGAAATAACGAACAAAATTATCTTTAAATAATAATTTAATGATTATAAGCAAAAAAAAAATAATCATAAGTAAGATATTATTTCGACTTTTTATTCAGTAGTTTTAATTTTTGAGTTCTCAATAATAAAATCTCGATTCATTTGCAGCATATTTTAGATTCAAAGTTTCTCTTTCCAATACATATTTCTTGCACAGAGTACAAATTTCAGTGACTTTATTTTCATGGCAATATCTTATTTGGCACTTTTTACTCACTTCAGCAACTTTGCTGGAGCTTGCCGATTCTACTGCCATAGTAGTCCCTTTTGCTGCCATATTAGTGCAATGAAGCATGAAACTCTTTACAGTGGTGTGTGTGCTAATTATTTTGCACTTTAGTGTATATGGAATGGTGTTAGAGTTTACAATGTTGTAAAAACATTGTCATTGTCATTGTCAGCTACTCCATTGACCGGTTTAATAAAATATTAAAAAATCAAATGACCCGTCATAGTAAAAATAGGTATACTTCATACGTATGTCGGATGTGGGAAGAGATGAAGAGAAATATGTATGCACTACTAAATTAATTTTGGAAACATTTCGGGAAAGGTAAAATAAATTAAGAAAAAGGCGATACAACTTAAAAAGCAATTTTAAGTCAAGTGTTAAGGACCACAGACAAGCCAGATTCTAAATTACTATTCAAAAGTAAGAGAAAAAAATACTAAACTACTACTCAATAAAATAAAGCGAAAGGAATTAGCAACTTGAACGCAATTAAAAGGAATCACAAAGAAATGAACAGTTTAGTTATTTCAATAAAGAATAAACTAAACTTTAAAGCGATAGTCTGTCTTTTAGCTATCTGGTGAAAAAACTAACCATATATCGCTTTCTATTGTCCTTAGAAAGAAGAAATACAGATGACAGAAACGATCCAAAAATGTGTTTTTCCAGCATTTGAATAAATGTTTATGAATTCTGTCTCGGAGTATTTTAACAGACGCGTTTAAATAAAAATCCAATGTCCAAAAACGTGCACAAGTACATGCTGAAGTCGTTTGAAAATTTCAGGCATAAATTAAGAGGTCAAACAAGAATTCCTATATGATTACAAGTTAAGTAGCATCAAATAAAATATTCCGCACATATTTTTAGAAAAATGTAACTTGTAATACAAAATAAGAAATACTGAAATCATCCAAAAATATTTTTATAAATTACTATTAAAAAACTTTTCGGTTTACTCTCTACAGTTATATATTTCGCATCGTTTGAAGCAGAAGGAATTGCATTTTATTCTGTAGAAAATTGAAAAATTTTTTAACCCGCTAAATGAGATTTTTGAGAAGAGTAGTATAACTTTCCCCACAACACACATGACTAAACAACCACATCTATCGGTTAGAGAAATAGAACTGGTTAATGTCAGACCAGGTAGACTGAAAAGTTAAATAATGCGTGTGAACAGTTCAGTTAAATTCGTTTCTTTTGCCTGAAGTGACCATCTTAGATTTTAAAATTTCAATTCAAAAATGTAACAAGCTTTAAAGAACACACAGAATTAGAAACTATTATTATAAGTATTTTTAATTATTTTTAAGTATTTTAATACGAATTCTAAATCGTGTTTAAACACTTTAATGCAGTACAAATACTCAAATCGCTGTTTATATGCTTTAAATACTGTATGCTTTGAATTAATATGCATGTTTAGTAAATTAAGGGGACTTCTGTACATCTAAAGAATAAATTAGTGTTAATAATGTTAATCGATGTTAGTTCGTAACGTAAACTTAGTTTGCGTAACAATCACATCTTCAGTTTGGTCTAATTAGTCTTCGGAAAGTAATAAATTACATTAAAATGACAACCCAAAACTAAGTTTGAGTTAGGAATACAAATTATTATAATTTTAATCTGAATTGTTTATAAGTTATTCAAATATCTTTAAAGTTATATTAAATTTGAGTATCATGTTAATCACACATCACAGAAAAATTTGTTGGATTCTAGACGTCATACACACTTTACCTTGTCATATTCTTATAGTTCAGTACCTTTGTTATTTGGAGCAAAGTGGACATTGAATTTGCATGCATTACCAGCTGGCATTTGGTGTCAAAGAATTATTTTTGGAAGATACTCGAGAAAAATAATTTAATTTAAAGAATCAGTTGCGCTAGATTAAGAGATTTGCATCACTGAACAAAGTTATTTCATCAGTCACAAACTTCAGGATTTATCATACTTTAAGTTTTACATTAACGATACAATTCCAGTTGCATTAAACAAAAACATTGGAAATAAACCAAATTAAACTAAAAAGAAATAAATACGCAATTAAATTAAAAAGAAATTAATACGCAATTATTATCAGTATCATTAATCGTCCTCACTATTATTTGTAAAGATTAAATGATTTTATAAAATGTTTAAGATTAGAATAATCGATATACAATATCTCCGTAAATAAAATAATTGTTATTAGGCTCATATTATTGTAACAATAGGAACAAAGTATATTGATTCTTTAGCATGCCACGTTCAAATTTAAGTATAAAATTTTATACATATATAGTTCGGCTTAGAGCAGAAACTCATGAACTGTCATTTTTCGGAGACATTCAGTGCTTATTTTCATGATGACTAGAAATTTATTGTTATATTTTAATCTGCATAAAAATATATAACGCCATCAAGATGCTTATAATTTTTATATTTTATCTAAAAACTTATATAGTTAGTATTTAAACAACTCTGAAGTAATAAAAAATTTTTGTCAGTTAATGAGTTTCTGCTCTAACCGGTATTTACTATGTAACTTTTATGGAAGCAAATATTGACTGCCAGGGCTATTTTTAATACTTATGAAAATTTATTTATGTATTAATTTCACTGAATATTTATTTCTATGATCAATTGTGTGTGTTTTGTATAACCCAATTGGCTAATACGATATGAATAAATTTATTTGAATTTGGTATATTGACTATCATAATTAAATTCCAAAATTAAACAATTTTGCGGATGCATATTGTTTAGTTCTTATTGCCATGTACAACAAAATATTTAAAATGAAAATTAATGATTAAACAATGATATTACTCAAATGTATCATTATCTATCTTTCCATAATGGAAATTGAACATTAAAACAGAATTCTTTGGGAATGTGGTAAGTATTGTGTGCAAACGTAAAAAATTCAAAATCATTAGATCGCTTATTTAGTGAACAAAATGTCTGTAGTCGTTTTGGTGAACTATTCGGCAAAGAAGTTCATGGCATAGAACAAACTCGTCAAAAACTCGAGTTTAAGGGGACAGTGGACTTTCAAAGCAAACGTTTGAAGTTATCTTATTGTTATAGAATTTACTCAGATTGTGTTTTACTAAAAAGCCTCTTACCAAAGTTTGGTCAAGAAATATTAAGTACTTTGGAAGTTGTTACATGAAACGTGGTAAAAGTTTGATAAATTAGCAAAAATTCATGTCCTATGCGCATTTATTTTCGATGTATTGCTAATATTTTAATTCACAAAATAGTTCGCACACATATAAATCCAATTAACTCCATTTGGTAAGTGTATCACTAAATCGTAAAGCTAAATTTTTTTTACTAAAATACGTACACAACTTCCTTTGCAAAAAAATTCATACGTAAAACAACATTGCAAACACAAATTTTAAAATTTTGAAGCAGGATGAATTTTTTCACTTGCACTCAGATACAGCAGATTTTGCAAGGATTATCCCAAAAATTTCAAGAAAATCAAGATGTACTAGTTGCTCAGAAAACATCGAAATCAGAATTTCAAACAATCTCAATCTGTGAAAAACATGTTTTGTAGTAGACTTCTACATCTTATATGCTGCTGTGTGTAACTAGGTCAAAAATGATCATAATTGTTTTTTTGCTATCCACAGAATTTGATATCAATTAATTTTTAACGCTGAAATTTAAAAATAAATTTTTATCTATTTTGTCAATTTTAAAAGTCCACTGTTCCCTTAAATAAAAATTGTTTTATTCGATGTTGCCAACGCCTAACAATATCTGTGTAAGCCTTTTTTAAGTACTAGTATCTAAGAACTGACACTATGAAGAGACACAAACTAGTATAAGTTATTACAGTGTCAGGCAGTGTAAATATAAATTACGTCCTATATACGTAATTGAAAAACAGTGGCAATGCTGCTTACCATTGCAAACAAAGTTTGTACTCTATTTTTCTATATTTGGGTTACTGGAATGGCGATATATATATATTAAGTCTGACCTACATGACTCAGATCAGATCTGAACGGTATGTTATTTTTATGTATGTGTGTATTATATGAATATTTCTACACTAAAGAAACTCTTAACCCTCTGATTCTCAATGCTCTGGCATTTTAAATACCGGTAAATTAACCCTCTAAGCGTCACGAGATTTTCGAGTAGTGTAGTATTGCTTTTACCGCACAACACACTTAATGAATAAATAACTACATCTCGTGATTGAGAGAATCCATGGAAATGGATTCTTTCAACCTTTAGAAAGATCGTGTTGGTCCTTTCCTTAGAATAGAATCCTTTGAAAGGATTCTATTGCTCTTTTACTTACAATGGACTCCTTTGGAAAATATTCTATTGACCAAGAAGGTCAAAATTCGTTAGAAGCCATACAGGAAAGACTACAGGTTGCAAAGTGGAGTTATGCGTGTGACCCCCTCAGAAGGTTAAAGTGAGTACAGAGCTACTTTAAGTTTTATCTTTCTAAAATTTCATCTTTCACATATTATGACTAAATATTATAAACACTTTTAAAACAAGAACTATTTGTTAACTGAAAAGGGTTTATATAACTATTTAGCACTCTTATTTATACTGGTTGATACCAAATTTCTATTATTGACAGTAAGTGTACACGATTATTCTGTTACTTGGTTCTGATATGACTGATTTCTTACCTATAATTTAACAAATAACCACTAAGAGTATAAATATTTCTATCATAGACAAAAACATAATTATCTGATTGTGAGTGTTCATATCATGCGTCTATAAAACGCGTGAGTTATTTAGAGATATGCTTGATTATTAAGTGATAGAAAGGATGTAGAATTTACAACGATGTAGAATTTACAAAAGATGTAGAATTTAAAACGCATTTTTTACTCTCAGTTAAATAGCATTTTTAACACTTTTGGTGATGAAATAAATTTTGATTAGTGACTAAGGTGGAAATTAAATAGGCCGCTTATATATCGAATTCCTGCTGTATTATCCCCCTTACAATAACTATATCACCCTTAAAATCGCGGCTCCTGTTAACAGTCTCAGTCTAAAGAGGATATATTTACAACTGTGAGGGGTAATGTGTCAGTTTTGCTAATTCATTATCAGTCACAATTAATAGGATGTATGAGATAAAGGAGATTGACACACTTAAATCTTAGATGAAAATTTCGATTTCTTTATACTGGTAGTACATAAATTTCAAACTTATTAATTAAAGAAACAAAACTTCGTTTTGAAAGCTCCCTGGGGAATGAAACACTCATCTCCAACATAGTTCATATTGCAGCAGCGCTTTTCTCGATAACTATCTGACCTCTGCAGCCTATATTAAAGAGAAGCTTATATTATAGTGAAGAGACATTTTTGCGCCATTTTGTTATCACTTGTTCGTAACCGGATGCAACAGCAAACAGTTTAGGTTTGGTTTGGTTTTTCGTAGGATCATTTTTTATACGAACAGTAGTTAAACCTATGTCGAAAAGGAAACTTTATGAGGAAACAGTGTCTCTATGACACACTTTGTCATCACTCGCTCGTAACTAGATTCAAAGGAAACGATTTGGGTTTGGCTTTAGTTTGTCCAAGGTCATTTTTTTGTACGAGCATATGTCAAAGAGATTTTATTGTAAGGTGAATATGTCCGTCATGCCATACTCGTTCTCAACTAGATGCAACAGGAGACGATTTGGGTTTGGCTATTGTTTGGTGTATTTCTCTCTTCTGTGTCTGTAAAACTTTCTTAGTGTGTGTATGTCCATTACTTGATATTGTATGTGTTGTGTCTGGTGCAGCATGGTAAAATATGACTCTTGCGCCATAAAATCCCAACCAACCACGTTAAGTATCAGATACTCACATGCATGGCATATAACAGTAGTCAACTCACAAGGACCAAAGTTGGTTGGTTGGGTTTTGTGGATCAAAAGCCGTATTTGGTCGAGCTGCACAAAGCAACGTCTAGTAAATAGACACACACACAAGAAACGTTTTACTGACAAGAAGAGGGTAATACACCCAGATAGGAATCAAACCTGTGCAGCCTATAACTCGCAGGTTGAAAACCCACCGCAAGCCAGGGCGATCCCATCCCAAGCGGATATACTGAATTCTTAACCAAAAGTGTAACTTAGTTACGTTGTCTACTTATGTATAAGGGGATATTTCTCTTACATTTATTATTACGTTGGGAAGATAGTGTTTTCAATTTAGAATTTATTGTATATGTAGCTCATGCACCCTAAACAATCCCATAAAAAAAGCGAAACTCGGTCTTGTCGCTTCAACAGGGAAATACAAGAACTTGTCTAAACCACGTTATCGCCATCTAGGTTTAAAATGGGGTATCTTTTCTCACAACTATCTCAACCCTACAGAGGCTGTTCGGACATTTTTGAACGATTTTAATGGACTGAAGCTCAATTTTTTTGCATGAAATTTTTGTATTTTAAATGTTCCATTTGATAGCCCTTATTGTTAATTATCTTTCTACACTTAATTTCCATGATAATAATGACTTTTGTAGTATCGACAGTGGTATTTTGTCCCATTCTTGTTCCACAGTTTTCCAGTCCTTGAATGGTTTTCGGTCGACATTTGGATAACGCCCTTTTTAAAAGTCCAAAAGCACAAAAGTCCATGGGTGAAACATCTGGAGATTTAGCAGGAATATCAGTAAAGGGTATTGACTTGATACCAGTTTCTTGTTCCATTTTTCCCAAGAATTTAATAGTCGATTTAGATTCTTTTAGATTGCTTTACCCTGATGAAGTTCTACTGATTATTGGCACTGTGGGTAAAGATATGGTATTTCTTTTTTGAATATTGGGGATAAAATATGGGAGTCTTGATAATATGTGGGAGTTGATTTTTACATTTCCTCCTCTTTTTACTTTAATTTTCCATTATATGCAAAACCGGCAACAATCATAAATATCTTAGAGAAAGTTCTCACGTTCACTTTGCTACAGTCCTTTGACTTAGCGGATTCTCTTTTAAAGTTAAAGATCTTACCTTACAAATATTCTCAGAAATTGTTTCTTTTTTGGATACTTTTTGGAAGTATTTTTCCACTTTTACGTTTCTTTCCTTTCTCATTAATAATATTACTTATCGTACCTTTAGATATTGAAAACCCATGACTTTTACAGCGTTTTTGAATAATTGAATAAGTATAATTCTCTTCGGAAAGAGAGGAAACATAGCCTTTCCATCCATTGCTTATTTAAAAGCGCCATTTTGAAAGTAAACAAAACTCTGAGTTAGCAGACGATGAGTTATACTTTAACTATTTAACTGCGGTGAAAATAAAATTCTTTCGTAGCATCCAATTTTTTTAGAGCTCATGAAAATCGTTCAAAAAATGTCCGAACAGACTCTGTATAACAACGCCACTTAGAAGTACAACCTGTGAGTATATATGATAAATTAAAATTGTGAAAATAGTGTCACGTTACAGATGCTACCTTGTTATTTAACTCCACTAACAAGGAGCAACAGCCATAAAGGTTAATACAAATATTTGTTTCCATGCATGAATATTTCGATCTTGCATTGCTACATAAACCAGACACATAAAAGAAACAGCTTTTTATCTTGTCACTAAAAGCGCAGTGGAAATCCCGACAAAAGCCTGAGTTATCATCATATGAGTTTTCTCATCGCGGTATCTTTTGGTACAGTAACTAGCTGACCCCCTATAACCGCGCCTCTTAATAGGACAGCCTGTGTGTAAAGAGGATGTGTATTATTCTCTAACGGGATAGTGCCAGTTATTCTATACTCCGTATCTTCTTATCACTAACGGGAGGTATGGGCTCTAGGGAGAGTAATACGAACACTTAGCTTTCCAGATCACATTTCGATCCGTCATTGCAGAAAGAGAGCATCTACATAAAACAACCTCATCTGAAAAACAGAACTCGGTCTTGTCATAGCAAGATAAATGTAAAAGCCCGTTCTTTATTTTCAACACCATTGAAGTTTATAACTCGGTATCTTTTCTCAAGATAATTCTCCGACCCCTATAATCGTGCCACTTAGAGCAACCTGTGTGTAAGGGGATATTACCCATATCTCTACTGTTGTGTCGGGGAGACAGCGTCTCAATTATGACACTTTGTAACCCCTCGTCACTTTTGGAGACATGAGGACATAGGAGAATAATACAAACATTTCGTTCTCCAGAAGAAAATTTCGACCTATCAATGCTGAGCAAGATCATCTACATAAAACAACCCCATTCAAAAAATGAAACTCGGTCTTGTCAATGTTACAGGGAAATATAAAATCTCGTCCACACCAAGTCATCGATATCTAAGATCACAATGTGGTATCTTTTCCTACGATAACTACCTGACCCCTATAATCGTGCCACTTAGTAGCGTAACCTGTGTGTAAGGGGATATTGCCCTTATTTTTACTGTTATGTCGGAGAGACAGTGTCTTAATTATGCCATCTCGCCCCTAATGGAGGTATGATCTCTCATTGCAGAAACAGAGAGAGATCATCTACATTAAACAATCTCATCTAAAAATGAAACTAGGTCTTGTCTCTAGCAAGGATATATTAAAGCTCGTCCACACCAAGGCATCGCCATCTGAGTTCAGAATGCGGTATCTTTTCTCACGATATCTGACCTCTATAATCGTGCCATTCAGTAGCGCAACCTGTGTGTAAGGGGATATTACCTTTATTTGTAGTGTTGTGTCGGGGAGACAGTGTCTCAATTATGCTATCTTTTGCCACTGATGGAGGCATGGATCATAGAAAAGTAACACTAGAACTTAATTCTCCAGAAGGAAATTTCGATTTATCATTGCCAAGAGAGTGAACATTCACTCTCTTGGCAAAAATTGTGTCGGGGAGACAGTGTCTCAATTATACCACATAAAACAACCTCACCCAAAAATGAAACTCGGTCTTGTCTCTAGCAGGGATATGTAAAAGCTCGTCCACACCAAGTCATCGTCATCTGAGTTCATAATGTGGTGTCTTTTCTCACGATAACTATCTGGCCCCTATAATCGCGCCACTTAGTAGCGCAAACTGTGTGTGAAGACGTATTACCTTTATTTTTAGTGTTGTGTCGGGAGACAGTGTCTCAATTTGCTATCTCTAACCACTAATGAAGGTATGAGCCATGGGGAAATAAAAAAACAAGAATTTAGTTCTCCGGATAAAAATTTCGGTCTCCCATTGCTGAGAGAGATAATCTACATAAAACAACCCCATTCAAAAAATGAAACTCGGTTTATCTCTCAAACGGGGAAATGTAAAAGCTCGTCCACACCAAGTCATCGCCATCTGAGATCACAATGCGGTATCTTTTCTCACGATAACTATCTGACCCCTATAATCGCGCCACTTAGTAGCGCAACCTGTGTGTAAGGGGATATTACCCTTATTTTTACTGTTGTGTCGGGGAGACAGTGTCTCAATTATACCACTTTGTCATCTCTCGCCACTAACGGGATGCAACAGCCGCAGGAGGGGTGGCACGAGCGCGTGATCCTCCCCGTGCACGTGCCGGATAAGTGCGGCACGTGCACTAATGGCTTAGTCTCGTACCGCTATCCAGTACGGCTGGCTCGGCGCGTGTGCATGAGAGTGGTAACGCGTTTAGTAACAGTTTCTTCACAAACCTGCCAGTTCCGGGAACAGAGTTTGGGCCATTTCGATAAGCTTAATGCAATCACGCTGTGACATCTATTTTTATGTCACCGTGGGATGCATGCAAACGAAGGGATTTCACTTTTTACTGCCAGACGAACTGCTGTTTACGAATTAGGGAGGTTTTTTGATCGAGTTACGATTTGCGAGTGCGTTCGGTGACGGTAAAGAAATGTTTATTGTTTTTCGTAGAATTCAAGCGAAATAAATGTGTGTAGTCTGAAATTTCTCTCTCAGATGATGAACGGTTATGTAGGTTGCATTTGCGACAGTATTGTAAAATTATTTCATTTACTAACACCATAATTAAACTAAGTTGATGGTTGTCAAATGAGTAAAATCCATCAAATTTTCATTCTGTAGAAAATAGTTTTAATTTCTGTTGCAGCCTCTTTCGTGACTGCTTAGATTCTCTTAGACAATTTGTGAGTACGTATGGGGTGGTCATGGTAAAGAAACGTTTATTGTTTTTTATAGAATTTAAGTGAAATAAATATGAATGTATCTGAAGATTTTACTCATATCATGAATTGTTAAATACTGTGCATTTGCGATAGTAATGTAAAATTATTTAGTTTACTAACGTTAGAAAAAGTAACATATGAAGGTTGTCAAATACGTAAAATTATTCCATATCTCATTAAAAAACTAGTCGTAATTTATATTAAACGCTCTTTCGTGACGGTTTAGACTCTCTTAGACAATTTGAGAGTACAGATAGTGCGGCGACGGTAAAGAAACATTCATGGTTTTCCATAGAATTCAAGTAAAATAAATAGGAATGTAGTCTGAAGATTTTCTCTCAGATAATGAACGGTTATGTATGGTGCGCTTGCGTCAGTATTGTAAAATTATTTCATTTTTTAACACCAGAAGAAAATAAAGATATGAAGGCTGCCAAATACTAAAATCATTCAATGTCTCATTCTTTGGTTAACAAAACAGTCTTAATTTCTGTTAGAACTTCTTTCATGACGGTTTAGACTATTTTAAACAATTTTTGAGTACGCGTGGCGCAGTGATGGTAATAAATCATTGTTTTTCATAGAATTCAGATGAAATAAATATGTATGTATTCTGAATATTTTTATCTCAGATTATGAGCAAGTTATACAGATTGCATTTGCTACAGTATTGTAAAATTAGTTCATTTGCCAGAAGGAACGAAGCTATGAGTATTGCCAAATACGTAAAGTCATTCAATATCTCCATTCTTTGGTAAAAAAGACTAGTCTTAATTTCTGTTACAGTCTCTTTCGTGACGGCTTAGATTGTCTTACACAATTTTTGAGTACGCATGGCAATGTGAAGAAAGAAATATTTATTGTTTACATATAATTCAAGTACAATAACTTTGAATAGTCTAAAGATTTTCTCTCTGATGATGAGCGGTTATGTGTTGGTTGCATTTGCGATAATATTTAAAATTATTTCTTTTACTAGCGGCAGAAGAAAACTAACATATAAAGGTATCAAAAACAGGGTCTTAGGTTTTATTAAAAACTGATCCTCATTCCTGTTAGTCTTGCAGTTGGGTGGAACTACATGCCCACCATGTTTACTTTGATAGTAAAATGTTCAGTCTAGAGCTATTTCGGAATTGAAATGATCATAGATTCTTTTTTTATTATCAACTATTACTAATGCATGACTTTATTGTTTATTTTATTTGGCAACATTAGAAGAAAAATAACAATATGTAGGTTATAAAATACAAGGATATATCAAAAAGTAAGGTGAATTTGTCTCTAAAACCCAGAGTTTTTTGTGTAGCTAATTAATTTTTTTATATGTTGCAAGTACCAAGGTGGTAGAAGTGTGACGGCTTGTAGGCTTAGAGCAAATCAAAGAAGGCGCATCGACTTGAGCATTACTCCAAGGAGGAGGTGCGCGGTGTCATTCGTTTTTTATGGGTCAAGGGGGAAAAAACATGTAATATTCATCGAGAATTGTTGGAAGTCTATGGAGAGAGTGTTACGTCGCAGAAACAAGTGTATGTGTGGTGTAACGACACGAATGTGGCTGTCGTCGATGCCATGATTCGTGAAGACAGAAGAGTGAGGTTCCATGATATTGCAAATGCATTGAATAGCTCATATGGTTCAGTGAGCAGTATTACCATTTGTTTGGCCCCTGAAGAAACACCTCCGTGGGCAGCGTTTCCATACACTGGAAGAGGCACAACAGGCTACACTTACCTGGTTAGAGAACCTGGAGCAAGATTTCCTTGAAAAGGGCATGGATGATTTAGCGCCACGTTGGAACAAATGCTTAGACCACTATGGTTCCTTTGTCGAATGATAGTGTGATACGATTTGTCAAACATAATAAATTTTCATATATTTATCTCTCTGCACGCGTTTTTCTGTCAATCAAATATTCACCTTACTTTTTGATACTCCTTTGTACATAAAATCATGCAATATCTCTTATTTGATCGAAAAAGTAATAGGCTTCCCTGTTAGTTTTGCCGTTTTGGTTTAACTACATGTCAACCACAGTTCTGCTTTGATATTGAAATGATGCAAACTGAAATGAATATGATTCTTTTCAACTTATTTTTATCAACTATCGCATAATGTTTAGTATTTGACTGTTTTCCTAAGAATTAGACCTCTTAGACTTAGTTTTTAGACTTTCACAATATAAAAGTTATCAATGAATGGAAAAGGGACTTGTGTATTCCAACCTTTTATTATCACCAACAAAACTTTCAATACTGCACTGATTTTCATAAAGCAGTATCTCCCAGTTATACCTTTCCTAGTGGAAGCTTGATAGAGACATGCTGCTTGTATTATCATCTGGTACTTAAGCCTCCAAGTGGTTTCGACGAGATATCTCGTCCATCAAGATCTGATTAATTTTTTTAATGACGATATATCTCGTCACCAAGAATGATGATTGAATTCTGAATCATTAAGATAATAACGTTTTTCTATAATGGCGAGATCAAGATAAGAGCAGTTTTTTAAATGACGAGAAAACTCGTCCATCAAATCTGGTCAGTTTCGCTAATGACGAGATACCTCGTCGAGACAACCACCAGGAGAGTGAAGGGTGGATTGTCTTTTTTTCATAAAAATTATATCGCTTTTTTAGATTTTTTACTCACAAAACTGTCATCCAATAATTCCAAACTTGGTACGTCCATTCATTATCATTGCAGGTCTTCAAAAAATTTTGTTTAATCATTTTTATGGGGAACTGCGCCTGCTAAACTTCCACAACCAAGAAGCCTTGTGAAGATCCGTGGTCGTTGGTTGGTATGATTTCTCAACTCCAAGTGATCCCTGTGCCGTGATAGCCCGGCTGGAAGAGTAACGGATTAACAACCGGAGGGTTGCGAGTTCGAATCGAACCAAAGACCGTCGTTTACAAAAGGGGCTGGTGCAAGTTAAATCTGTCCTGGCCTCAAATGTCCTTACTTTGGCGTGGTGTGGAAGTTTGGAGAGTGGATGTCAGTTCAGGTGTAACCTCGTCACCTGATCGTGGTTCAAAATTAAGTGGTATTGTCCTAGGATCTTTCCCTTCGTGGTTGACCCGGACCATCGCCAATATCCCGTTGCGCTGCCCCAGTGAGACGTTAATTAAATACCTACCAAGTGATCCCAATTTTAAAAAAATTAGCTATCGCTTGTTGGATCAGAATTAAAAAAAATATTTCAGGGTATGTTAATTTGCCAAATCAAAATAATCGATTGAGCACAAAAAATTTAAGTAGGTTTTTGCCTATAAAAGCATATAATCGCTTTCTGGTTGATGATAAAAAGACGTTTGCCAGACATGCTGGAAAATTCGAAGTCTATCAATCCAATAGTTTTATAGATATCATGCCAACCACTCTCGATAAGGCTGTTCCGAGAAAAAAGCGTTGTAAAGCTTCAGCACATTTAAGGGAAGCATACTCGGTATTTACAGTATCTTACTGGTAATCTGCCATACCAGTGCGTGCCATACAGTACTGTAGATAAGCGTGATGATTTTTTGATAACAAATCGTTATACATCGGAATTATAGAATTTATATTTTTATGAAGTGGCGCACGCTCGAAATTCTACATATACGAGCCGAATCTCTAAAACTTCCTGGTGGTTGTCCTCGACGATATATCTTGTCACTAGAAGAAAACTGACCAGATCTTGATCTCTCCATCATAAAAAATGCGCAATATCTTGACGACGAGATACACCGTCATTAACAAAATTGGGCAGATATTGATGGACAAGATATATCGTCGAAACTACTTGGAGGGTTAATGGCTTTTAGTGAGCCACTTTTGCGAATTTTGATTTGAAATTTGGCACACAATTTTTAAGAACCTAAAGAATAAAATTAAGAAAAAAAATACAAAATCTTTTTTTTCGTCGATGAAAAGAAAATCCTCCCCTTAACCCTAGATAACAGTATGATCGTTCAATCATATATTGATTGAGTGTATTTTGATCTAGCTGTGAGAGACATCAGTTACTTTTATTCGTAACATTTTAACAACCATTATCCTTACGACCAAACATGCAGTCACTGCCTTCTTGACTACTACGACCAGAATAGGGAGAAAGTACAATTGTGTTGGTCAGTTATTTGGAATTTATACGTAAAGCAGAAAATATTTTTTCAACACTGCAAATAATCTTTAAGTATCCAACGGCAGACGAATCCTCTCTTTATATTTAAAGTAAAGTAGGTAGGTATTTTAATTAACATCGCACTGGAGCAACACAACAGGCTATTGGCGACGGTCCGGGAGTAAAAGGGGTATAAAAAAGGAAAATATTTTACCTAATGTACGACCACTAACCTCTTCGGCCTTCGGCACAAAAAAAGGCAAACTGGCGGCTGTTTGTGAGGGAGTACCCGGTGGTCATCCGCAGTTACTATAAACAAGGATAATCACCTACATTCATACGCTTACAACCGAGATCCGAACCCGAAACTTACTGCGTGGAGACAAAACGCTATGATCACTAGTTCTGGCCGGCTTAAAAAGGGGACTATGGACTCTGAATAAATAAAAAATTAGTCTTCATTGCTTTTTCTTATTTTACGGTAATCCATTGTAAATTATCTAAATGATATGAAGTAATAATAAATCCTACGAATAGTGTACCAAGTTATCTTACCTAATCTTTGTCAAATCCTTTAACTTCTAACAGTATTTAATTTCTAAGAGACTAATATTGCTTGAAAGCCAGTAATGAAATACCTGCATCTACTGGTTTTGGAGATTGGTAAGTGTTAACCCTCCTGAGGGTTTATTTTCGCGTCGAAAACTGCCTTGTTTTGATCAGCCTCTGATGCAAAAACCTGTTACAAATTGTCATCAGCTCTGTGCAAGGGATACTTCGTTTTCCCCTCTTAGATCTTCATTCTCTTGGAATAGTAGAGCAGTTTTATCTCAACGAAATAACTAGTCATTAACAAAACATCAGATCTTGATGGGCGAGATATCTCTTTGAAACCACTTGGAGGGTTAACGAAACTCAAAAACCGGTTTTTCAGTTGGAGTTATCATTATCTTCATATATTATTTACTTTTTGTTTTTAAGATTGTACTTCTGAGATAAATTTATACTACGGGTATAGAAGAAAATGTCAGAATAATACATAATGCCGTCAGAAATCTAATGAGAATAACAATTATTCCATGAGCTCTAAGGTTAAATAAGCACCAGTAAGAGGATCCTCACCACGAAAATCAATATTCTTGTTTTTTTTTAGTTTTTCCATGATTCGTGTGAAAAGGGATTGCTATTATAAAGTTTAAAATGGCTTCAGTTTTCCTTTTGCGATTTATATCTATACTCGTGGAAAATAGTGTATCCGACTGCGTGTTGCAGTAAAATATTATCATGTTGTGATGATCCTTTATGCAATACGCAAAATAATTCAAGATCGATCTAGAGAAAGATATCAAAGTCAGGAAACGGATGGGGCAAGTTAGAGTACTATACTTCAGTTTAACAAAACTGCGTGTCTTATTTTTACTATTTTTATACCATTGTTAAAAACCCGGTCAGTTCTCCACACTCGTTTATATCATAATTGATTATCTCCAGTGAACTTCAAAAAATGTCTCATCAAGACGAAAACACGATGATAAACATGGCGCATAGGTATTTCGCCCACTATCATATGGATTTAAAGTAAACAAGAGGAAAATTCGAGTTTAAATATGTTCCTCTTGTTTACTTTCGTACTAATGATGATAAACATTTTCTTCAAAACAGCTTTAGGCCATATTTACCATCTGGTTCACTTATTTGTTTGTCATTTTTTGAAATTTTTAGTGTTTGCTACCAGTTCGGCTAATGGTTTTATATCTTACTCTACCGAGAATTCCCTTATTTAACCCTCTGAGGGGTTTGCACGCTTATTTCCACCTTGCAACCTTATCTTCCCTGAATGAGTTCTAACCAGGTTTGACCTTCTAGACCAAAAAAGGATTAACTTTCAAAAGAAGGAGCAGTTGAATAGTTCCTAAGGATTCTATTCTAAAGAAAAGACAAACAGAATTTTCCAAATGATTCTATTCTAAGAAAATGAGAAAGAAAATATTACTACAAGATTCTGTTATAAGGAAAGGACCAACAGAATATTTTTAAAGGATACAATTCCAAGGAAAGGAACAGTAGAATATTTCTAAAGAATTATTTTCTGAGGAAAGTACAAATGGAATTTTTCCAAAGGATTTTATTCTTAGGAAAAGACCAACAGAATCTTTCTGAAGTATTCGATACTAAAGAAGGACGAATAAAATATTTCCAAAGGATTCAATCCATTGAAAGGAGCAATAGACTCTTTCTAAAGGTTGAAAGAATCCATGGATTCCTCCACTCAACAGATGTGGTTATTTAGTCATTCAGTGTATTGTGGGGTGAGAACAATACTACACTACTCGGAAACATCGTGACGCTTACAAGGCTAGTATGCAGGTATTAAATGCTCGTGACTTTCAAAATCTAGGGTGTAAGTAATGGAAAAGTGATAAAAAATTGAAATTGTACGAATTTGTTTTTGACTCACACCTGTTTCATGTAAAAATTTTCTATTTGGTACATGAATACAAAGTGTAAATCAAAATGAGAAAATTGATGAACCAGTCTTGACTACTTTATTTAATGACCTTAATGTTGATTGACTTACTAATCTCCTAACAGAAACTGGGGCCGGCGTGGCTCAGTGAGTATGCCCACTGCGCTAGCAACCTTCGAGTTATAGGCGGGGCAAGTTCGCTTCCTGTCAAAGTGCATTCCCCATGGATGCATTTCTCTCGTCTGTGTCAGTAAAACTTTCATTGTGTGTGTGTCTATTACTTGATATAGTAAGTCATGTCTGGCGCAGCATGGCCAAACATGATCCTTGTGCCATAACACCCCCAAACCAACCAACCAACCAACCTAACATAAACTATAAAACAGAACAACCGTATAACTTGAAACACGATACTTCAATTATATAAAATAAAAATGAAATAGAGCTGTGTTAGTATACCATATTATCTTCTAATCTTCTTATCTATCTTATGAAATAAACCTTCCGATTACTGATTCGACACTTTTCCAACCAGCCTACCACGGCCCCCTAAATTAGGAATAATATGTTCTTCCATTACCACGTGACCATCGTCCGGAGATCTTCAAACTGAGCGATCGGATTAATAACATGAAGTTCCACACACATGCTCCTTCTATTACTTTAGAAGGTCAATGATCTTACCTAATCCATGTCTCCATTTAACCTCTTACAGTACTTTGTTTCTAGGGTCTAAGTAATAAAAAGTAGACCAAATATGCTGAATTACATTCGATTGCTCTTAATTGAACTATGTATCTATGAACTGAAACTAAGGGACTGCGATAGCCCAGTTGGTGGAGTCGTGGATTAGCAACCGGAGGGTTGCGAGTTTGAGACTCGATCTAAACAAAGACCGTTGGGTACGTGCGTGCTAGTGTACGTTAAATCTGTGATGGCCTCAAGTGTCTTCACGTTGGTGTGGTGTGGAAGTTTGGGGTGCCAGGTCAGGCGTTGACCTTGTCATCTGATCGTGGTTCAAAATTAAAAGATGTTGTTCTCGATCCTATCCCTTCGGGATTGATCCCGAACCGTCGCCAATAGCAAAGTTGTGTTGCTTTAGTGTGACTTAAATTCAACTGCCAACATAACAGAACCAAAAAACAAAACCCGCGCATACCTCGAAATGATATGAAGTAAAAATGAAATAGTTTTACTATTAGTATGGCTACAGTACTATCAGAATATACAAATGTGCTATGAAAATTGACGATGTATTGACTCTTTTAATTCACACTCTTTTTATGAAAAATCTTTCTAATTGGCATATCTATACAAGTTGCAAATTCAATTACGAAAATCATCAAAAAATTGCATAACTTGCATGAGAAAAATTGCATGAGATTTAACTATGTATCTCTTTTCCTCTTCTATATATCTCCACCTTTCATCGAGATTTCTCGAGAAAATGGAGATACATATGAGAAGAATAAATCTCTTTTCTTCTTTCTCTTATGTATCTCCAATTTTCATGAAAAATCTCTCTAATTGTACATCTATACAAATGTAAATTAAATTACGAAAATCGTCAAAAAGTTGTGAAGTACAAAGCGATCGCTCGAGATTTAACTATGTATCCCTTAACAGAAACTAAACGACTTATCCGCATACTTCGAAACATATCTCAGTGTGTGTGTATGTGTTATGAAGAAAAAATAAAATTGTCAAATTCTCAGTAAACCATATTTTTAACATCTTACTGTATCTAATTTCTATGGATTCTAAATAATCAAAAGTGATATAAAAAGTTGATGATGTATTAACTGTTTTTGATTCACACGCTTTGTATGAAACATCTTTCTAATTAGTACTTATATCGAAGCTGTAAAATGAGAAAATGGTCAGCTTAGAATAATTGAATTCAGAAGCTTGAAATAAGAAAATTGTCAAAACGTGTTGAGCTACATAGCAATAGATCTTAATTAAACGCCTAATAAAACAAACACCACATCCCTATACCTCGAAATGATATGAAGTTAAAATGACATAGGTCCTACATTTTGTATTTTGTGTTATCTTTACCTAACTCTTGTTAAACTCTTTTAACCTCTACAGTATCTAATTTACATTTATTATAATTTACATTTTAACGACGATGAATTAACTTTATCCATACACTTTTCATGAAAAATCTTTCTAACTTTCTAAATCTTTCTAAAATATTTCTAATCTATTCAAGTTGTAAATCAAATTAAGAAAATCTTCAAAAAGTGTACAACTACAAAGCGATCGCTCTTGATTGATAGCCTAATAGAAACAAACGCATCCCCAAACCTCGAAATGATATGAAGCTAAAAAGAAATAGGTCCAACATTTTGTATATTATGTTATCTTACCTAAGCCCTTTTAACCCTCTACAGTATCTAATTTACATTTTAATGACGATGTATTAACTCTTTTTAATTCACACGTTTTTCATAAAAATTCTCTCTAATTGGTACATCTATATAAATTAAATTAACAAAACCGTCAAAAAATGTTGAACTACAAAGCGATCACTCGAGATTGAACTATGTATCGCCT
Organism: Meta bourneti; assembly: GCA_933210815.1. Taxonomy (NCBI): domain Eukaryota; kingdom Metazoa; phylum Arthropoda; class Arachnida; order Araneae; family Tetragnathidae; genus Meta; species Meta bourneti. Next base: position 52,033,551 of record OW119934.1, on the reverse strand, counting down.
AACAGAAACTCAAAGGAAAAGAAATACGCACATGCATCTAAACACGTGTTGCAGAGACGGGAGAGACGCGAAATATTTAACGAAATTGCTACTCTAATATTAAAAGGCGAATGTCAATAATTAAAGGGATGCTTTCAAAATCTCGTGAATGCGTTTTGATCCCTTCGCCTCCTGCCCTAGTTACAAGACTGCTAAAAGAATGAATGATCCGATCCGAATAATTTCTTATGCTAAGAGGAGTTTGAGTGAATTTGAATTTTTTATTCAATTTTTGTCGCAGATTTGAGTAGGAAGTCCTATGAAAGAATACTAAAGAGTGTTCTTAAGGAATATTTTCAAGACATTTCTTTTGGATGATGTATTGTGTTTGATTAAGTGTAAAACACAGGCGTGCGAAAACTTAGCCCTTCGTGTGGTTTCGACGAGATATATCGTCCATCAAGATCTGACCAATTTTGCTAATAACGTCATATATAGTCGTCAAGATATTGTCGATTTTTTATTACGAGATGAAAATCTGGTCAGTTGTCTTCTAAAGACGAGATATCTCGTCCATCAAGATATAGTCAGTTTTGCTAATGACGAGATACCTTGTCGAGACAACCACCAAGAAGGTTCAGGAACGCCATTTCTTGTAAAGGTTTAAACCTCAAAATTAAACGGAACAGCCTGTGGTGATTATCATAACCATGGGTACTCAGTAGAAAGGTGGTGCATATTCTTATTTTGGAATCATAACATCAGAGGTTCTAACAAAGAAATGGGTTATCACAGGAACTCATACACAACCTCATTATATGTATGCAAAAGTGGTGCAAAGCCTGCTTCTCAGTGTTCGAGGTAGTCATACAGTCTACAAAAGACAGCCTCCGCTCTTTTTTAAGTTTTCCTAGTAAATCTGCATTATAGCACTCAATTCAGTTACCACTTCAACTCAAATTTTTTTTTATTGTTAACTTCTGTTTTTGTTAGCGTTTTATTTTACTCATCGGTTCGGTAATTCTCGAAGTTCCATTGTGTCATTTTCCTACATCCAGGTCACTTCAATGCAAAGTGGCAGCTGAAAACCTTACTGTTCCTTAAGTTATGTACGCCAGTGTAGTTAAGAAAAGGTTTTTGATACTTTATATATTTTTTATAAAAATTATCACATTTGTTATTAATCATTGAAAAATATGCATGCATTTCAAGGTGAAATGTAATTGAAAGTAAGATATGTATATAGCTAATTAATAGCTCTGTATTAGCTTCTGTGTATTTTTTGTAGCCTCGATCTGCTTATTAATTGTGACTATTTGGATGTATGCATTTCACTTAACTCTTTGGGGTTAGGTGGGTTAAAAACTGTCCCACCTTTTGCTTAGCTTTTAATGCATGGTGAGATATTTTTTAACCCCCTCAAAAAGTTGAAATTACTCATAGTCATATAGTTTAATATTTTATTTAAATTTTTTCATTGAGTTGGCAATGCTATGAATTAACGCTAAATGTGTAAATAACTGAAAACAAAAATTGACACATCAAAACGCATTAGTAAGTTGTTGACACTGTTGTGATTAAGGTTGGCGAATTGTGTGGTGCAGTGGATTTTTGTCTTTCAAAACGGTAAATGTTTCTTTCGTAAAGATTTATTATGAGTGAATGAATCGTTTTATAATAAAAAATGTTATTTGATGTTTTATACTAATTTTGAAGCTGAATAAATGAATAGGCAATTCTTTACAACTTGTTTTTTTTTCTCTTTAAAATCGTGTGCCTCAAAGAGTTAAAAAGTAAAAAGTAAAATTCAATGAGTTCAGGAGGCCATTTATAGGCGTAGTTTCAAATGCCAATAAGTTCATCTTACAAAATATAACGTTATTTTTGTCAGAATCATTAATTTCATATCATACGTCTGATTGTAGCTTGTGCGATGAACGGGATATTACTTTTCATTCATGTGAAAATCCTTATTATAAGTACAATTTGCTTTTCCTTTACTGACGCATAATCAAATTAGTGTAAAATAACCTGAATTAAATTAAAAAATTTGAAAGTTCTATAATAGCTCAATGTATTTTTAACCCTCCTAGCGATTGTGTCGACTAGGTATCTCGTCATTACCAAAACTGACCAGATCCGTATGGACGAGATATCTCGTCATTAGAAGAAAACTGATCGGATCTTGATCTGGTAATATAAGAAAGTCGGCAATATCTTGTGACGAGGTATCTCGTCATTAGCAAAATTGGTAAGATCTTGATAGACGAGATATCTCGTCGAAAACACTTGGAGGGTTGATACTTTCATTTCTTATTTTTATATTAGTAAAAAATGTGATTCTTACATATTATCCGTTTATATTATAGTAAAAAATGTGATTCTTACATATTATCCGTTTATATTATAAAAGTTTTGGGCTTGTCAATCTTTGATATTAGATGAAAATGATTGACACTGTTGCTGAATGGTTCACTAGCATATAATGTTCATACGATTTAATGAAATTTTTAAAGTGGTAAGGAATTTTATACATTTTACGTTATTGTGATTACCATTAAACCCTGCAATGTATATAACGGAGAACCAAATATTTTTTCTAGGATTTCCTTTCTGTGTGTACCCGTTTCATTGTTACGAAACGTTTCAGACTAATGATGCACTTCCATTATCCATCTTGAAAAAATGACAATATTTATTATTTTTATCTGTCAGATATCACAAATAAACCATGTCTTGTCAATATAAACCGTATACAAAGAAATGGAATCGTATTTTGACTTCCGACATAATTTGGTATTTTCTCCGAAAAATCTAATTTATGATGGTTTCAATGTTATATATACTACGTGGCTTCTTCTATTTCAGAGAAAACCCCGAGTATTTAGTATGTCCATTGAAACTTTCCCAGTCTGGTTTAGTTGGTTTTTATGGCGCAAGGGCCAAGCTGTGACAAACGCGCATATATTTAAAAATCAATAATTCTTAGAAGTCTTTGTACGGCATTTCTGGTTTTGGACTTTGGGCCAGAAACAAACCTCGGACTACTAATCTACGAAGTCTACTGAAATACTATAGTAAGCATTTTGGCTTGTATTACTCTATAATGGTGAGTATACTGGTTTAGAGTTTCAGAGGTTCACTCATCTATTCAAGAAATCTTTTATTATTGAATTGGTTGATTTTAATTCATGAGAAGTGTAATAGATTACTTATAATAAAAGATTAAACGTATGAGAAATTCATCTTAAATTGATAAATACTAACTTTGAGTATATAGTTTTCATTCCTATTTCGTATTTTTTAGTATAAGTTACTGGCAGAGGTTCCGCTTTCAAGTCCAACTAGATAATTTGCTCTCGCAATGGCGCTTATAGTATTGTAAAGAAATATTGAATCGCAAAAGTAGCAAATAAGTTTAAACCCTTGAAAATAAAAGATAAAATCTAGTAAAATTCGCATCTTTAGAAATATTCAAGTTTTGGTCAGCTGTAATTTTAAAATAACCTTAATTATAAGATTATTCTATGTTATTAGTATAGATCTTAGATAAATAATAAAATAAAATAGGTATGGAGGAACACAATTCCAAATTCAAGAACAGTTTCAATTTAGTGTCCAGATTTCAAAGTAGCAAATAAATCTGTTATTAATTTCTAACTCTGAAGATTCATTTGCACACTTTCCAAATAAATTGGATTCTATATAAGCCCCATAGGATACTGTCAAATTAAACTTTTTGTAGTAAAAAATGACGCAGAGAAAGAAAACGTAGAATCTAACCCAACTAGTGAATCAGGATTCAATAATTTTAAGTTGTTTGCATACATTTGTGGATTTTAATCTTATTTCAACATTTTTATGGTGCTTTGAATCGACAGTATTTTTAAGTTTAGGCTTTAGGATGAACTGTTTTTAAAATTCTGCGTATCACAGTATCTGTCTTTTAACGCTAGGAAACTCATAGAGTACCCTCAGTCAACAGTTGGGTAAGTGGTTATATTGTTACCTAGTGTAGATTCATACATATTATTTTATACGCATCATGTAAAAATTGGGAATCTGATGTATAAATAATTTTTCCCACAATTCAGACAGCAAAATCAACAGCAATAGTGTTTTAAGTAGTTCGTTACCTTTCATTATTCAAAACAATCAAAGCATGTATTATTTTGTTGGTGTCGGTATTTCAATTAACTTCACATTTGGTATACAGAATTTCGCACATTATGTAGGCAGTAAATACAACATCAATAGAGTATTCTACAGTTCCTTACCTTTCATATTTCAAAACTATTGAAAGCATTTATTCTTTTGTTGGTGTCAGTATTTGCTAGACCATGTACACTTGGTATAAATAATTGAGCAAATTTTATGGACAACAAATTCAACATGAATAGAGTAGTAAATAGTTCGTTGTTTTGAATAATTAAAAACATTCAAGGCAACACAACTATTCTTCGAGGTCCTAAGCAATCATTCTTTTGTTGGTGTCACATTTCCACGAACTTTCACATTTGGTATAAATAATTTCACCCATTTTGTGAAAGCGAACATTTATACTTTTGTTTGTGTCAGTACTTCCACGAACTTGCTCTTTTGATACTACGACGGTCAAAACTGGTTGTAAGTCATGCAGGGAAACTGCAGGTTGCAGAATGGATATATATCCCCCACAAATATACATAATAAGTAAATAACCACATATATTGGTTGAAAGAATCCGGGGAAATATATTGGTCAAGAAGGTCAAAACTAGTTATAAACCATGCAGGGTGCATAACAGATATATGCGTGTGAACATGCCTCAGAGGGTTAATTTTATTTCATTTGGAGGTCTCAATGGTGAAATCATTGCTTATATTCATTCTAAACGGATTTGAATAAGGAATCAAGTGTGAGTAACCATGCTGCCATAAATAGACACAAACAATTAAGAAAGTTAAGCGCGGATGTGCGTGTCTGGTGGTATTTGGAAATGCACATCGGAATTGAAATCAATAAAAGTTTAAAATTCCCAATCGAATGTTGCACTTAATCATGTCTATACCATTGCACCACTCTCTCCCTATACCATTTTTCCCTCTTCACTTCATAAAAAATGCTTTTTCCCCCATCAAACGATTGGATGGATATTGATATAATATGTATAATATTCGCCCGAAATCGATAGGCTGTTTTTCACCGGAGTTCACGACATAACTCTCATCTCCATCGAGTAAGCGCTCGATACCCACTGAGTGCTAGGTACTGTGTGTAACCGATGCATACTCTTGCACGTTAGTGGGAGATCGCATAGCTGTTTATGGTCGCGCTATTAGCATAACCTCGTCGCAGGTTATGCCCTGTGTAAAGGTTTCAGTAATGGGTTTCGATCCACTTTGTGCCGAGCCCACTTGCACAGAATAAATTTCTAATGATAGCTTGAAATAAGCAGATGAATGAAGCCTCAGGTTTTTCAATTCATAGTCGTGGAAGCATGAATATCGAATGATTACCGTATAAATAAACGCAATTAATTCATTATTAATCATAAATATAAATATTCAGTTTTTGTTCATTTATATTTCTGATCCCTGCTTTGGATCCTTACAAAAAGAGATATTACCCATTGTGAATCGGGATAAGTCATAATTAATTTATATGCTTCTATAAACGCATATTTGTAAGTATTAAGGCTTTTCAATAAATAACAGCTTTATATTGCTGATTTATTGATATTACTTGCTTTATTGTGAACTATAAGTCACGCTTTTGTAGACTGGAAATTGTCCGTGTTTGTGTAAGTATGGGTAACTGGTGTAAGTGTCAAAGCGTATTCAGGTAACTCTTATTTAAATGATCTCATGAAGGTACTTTATACCTGTAATCAGTAGACAATAAAATATGTAATCTATTTAAAAGCACATGAAAAGGAAATAATCCTATGTAAAAATGGGAGAGATGAACTGTTATTTGGGTTTGACTAAACCTGTATGTGTTTAGGAAGTTAATTTAATACCTCGGTCAAGTTCCTGTTTTCTTTTCGTTGTGTTGCTCAAGTGCGACGTTAATTCAACTACCTCCTACTTGTTTTGTTTCCAACAAAATTTAACGTATTTTTCTAAATTTATGTTGCATTGCTTACCTTGATTTGATATGCATATCTTAAAAATAGTTTCATCATAATATATTGGATTACTTCAAACGTTTGTTACCCAGAATCCCTTTAATTTTGTCTATTTAAATTAAGAGTTTCAAAGCATTTTATATGTTGTTTATTTAAACTGCGATTTACTTCTTCAGCAAAATAATTGTATCAAGTTTAAATGGGAGAGGATAAATCTTTAAGAAGCTTCATATGAGGTGTATATTATGACACAAATATGTAATGTCTTCATGTAAGTTTACAAACGCATATTACATTTCAAATCATGTTAAGCATAACATCAAGCATAGGCATGAAACTGCAACCATTTGATGAGTGTACACATAATTCTGTTTGAGATCATGACTGACTCTTTTGAAGGAAACAATGGAGGGATGTCTTTACATCACAAAATTTAAGATGATTTGAGGGCTTAAAAGAGCACATTTCCCAAATGTCACTAGACACTCGAAAACTGCTCTAACGTTAAATGAAAAAAAAGGTTCATAGCCTTTATTAATGGATCAATGAGACGTCGAAAGACGTTTTCTTAAAACGTTAAAAAGTTAAGGACTTCTGAACTAGAGACAAACAAGTTATAAACAAGCATATGATTCTCAAATAAAATGCTTACAAAGAACATTTAACATACCTATACACTGGCAGATAATTGAAATAATATAACCCAACGGTTTTTAGCACACAATGCCACTACACATACAATGGCGAACTCGTAAAAATATACAATCACAATGTTGTAAGCATACAGCACCACTAAGTAAGTATATAATGGCACCAATGATACAATGACAACCAAGAAACATGAAATGAACAGTCAAATAGCATACGATGAAAACCAAGAAAGGTATAGCGACAACTGAAGTACATATAATGACAATCGAACAGCATATGCTCACAAACAAGAACAACAAACTGACAATTATGATGCATATACTATATACAATGACACTAAGTGTACAATAAATAATCAAGTAACTCGCAATTTTCATCGCATGATTCTCGATTGTTTAGTGCATACTATGCAAAGCAAGTGTGCAACGAGCTATCAATTGCATACAATGGCAATTGAGAAACATACAGTGACACTATGTAGGCGACAGACATTCAAGTAGTATAGAATGAGACGAAAGATGCGATACACAATCAAGTAGTATACAATAGCAATCAATCAAGAAGCATACAATGGCAATCACCAACCATACAGTAACAATCAAGAAGCACACAATGACAATGAAGAAGCATGCAATGACAATCAAGAACAATACAGTGGTAATTAAAATGCAAACAAAGTCATTAAGTACACAATTGATGACTAAAAAATTAAGCATACAACTGACATTTTGCCCTCCTAGTGGTGGTCTTGACCAGGTATCTCGTCATTAGCAAAATTGACCAGATCTTGATGGACGAGACATCTCGTCATGAGAAAAAGTCTGACCAGATCTTGATCCAGTCATAAAAAAAAACAGCAATACATAGCTTGATAGCGAAATATCTAGTCACTGGCCAGATCTTGAAATATCTCGTCATCATAAAAAAATCGGCAATATATTGATGAAGAGATATCTCGTGATTAGCAAAATTTGTCCGACCATGATGAACGAGATACCTCGTCGAAACCACTTGGAGTGTTAAAAAGCATACAATGTCGATTAAGAAGCACGCATTGCCAGAAATGATCACTAAAATTATGTTTATCGTTTCAGGGCAACCTGTTTCCCGCCTTCGACGATGGCCTGGTGGGCCGCCCCGACGGCCTCACCATGGACATTGGGAAGCACGGACCCACCGGAGGGCCCAGCCTACACATCAAACACGACATGATGTACGCTCACCACCCGGGCATGGGGCCCGGTCACGCGGCAGCCAACACGCGACCCCACCACAGCCAGATGGTCCACTCTGGAATGGACGCCATGGACCTGCTCGACCCAATCTGTCCCTCCTCGCTTCCTCCGCTCTCCATGCCCACGGAGTCCAGCGCGGTCAGCTCGCACCCGCAGCTGCACGGACCCATCTACTCGCACGGCATGAACACTATGATGGCCACGCACCACCACCCGCTGGCCCCCCACCCCTCCATGGGCATGCACGACGCGGACACGGACCCAAGAGAGCTGGAGGCCTTCGCGGAGCGCTTCAAGCAGCGGAGGATCAAGCTGGGCGTCACGCAGGCCGACGTGGGGAAGGCCCTGGCCAACCTCAAGCTGCCCGGAGTGGGCTCCCTATCCCAGAGCACCATCTGCAGGTTCGAGTCCCTCACCCTGTCCCACAACAACATGGTGGCCCTCAAGCCCATCCTCCAGGCGTGGCTGGAGGCGGCCGAGGCACAGGCCAAGAACAAGAGGCGCGAGCCTGACGGTCCAAGCGTGCTGCCCAGCGGCGAGAAGAAAAGAAAGCGAACGTCCATTGCGGCCCCCGAGAAGAGGTCCCTCGAGGCCTACTTCGCGGTACAGCCGAGGCCTTCCGGCGAGAAAATAGCAGCTATTGCCGAGAAATTAGACCTCAAGAAAAACGTGGTGCGAGTGTGGTTCTGTAATCAGAGGCAGAAACAGAAAAGAATGAAGTACTCCGCTCAGCAACATTAGCATCACATGGACCGATGATTTTAGACCTCGGCATGCCCAAACGTGTCTCGTTGTCTAGCCGCGTTCTCACTGGCGAATTTAACGGGTCATGTATCGTGTACTCTGACTGGTTTCACTTGTGTGGACGCCTATCGAACAAGGCCCTCTAACAGCTTTGCAATATTCAAAGCTATCCGGTTCTTGCGACCCAAACACATTCAGGATCTCATAGAGATCGTGGACGCTGATAAGAGCAGTTCGATTGGCGTCCACTCTCGCGAAACTGGTACGTTTACATTGTATACTTAGTTTTATTTCATCGATTTCGCTAGTGTGGACTCCCATCGAACGATGAACAGCCTTGTAATGCTCGACATTATCCGACTGTTTGTCAGTTCTTGGACGAACACAAACAGGATCTCCTTAAGATCGTGAACGCAGATAAAAACTGTTCAATAGGCTTCTACACTAGTGAAACCGGTAAAAAACCAAGCATAATATGTAAACTTATTGATTTCGCTAGTGTGAACGCCTGTCGAAAGCCTTCGAAGAGCTTGTAATGCTCGAAGTTATGCTACGGTTTGTCGGTTCTTGGACAAATACAAAGTCTTGTTAAGATCATTAATAGGACTGTTTGATTGGCGTCCACTCTAGCGAAACCGGTGCGTTTACACTGTATACTTAGCTTTATTATCGGTTTCGCTAGTGTGGATGCCTATCAACAATGAACAGCCCTGTAATGCACGGATTTATCCGACAGTTTGTTGGTCTTGGACAAATACAAACAGAATCTCATTAAGATCGTGGACGCAGATAAGAACTGTTCTATAGGCGTCCACACTAGAAAAATCGGTACGTTTTTATATTTATCAGCTTTAATGATCTTAATGCGATTCTGTTTGTGTTCGTCCAAAAACCGACAACCGTAGCATAGCTTCGAGCATTACAAGCTGCTCTAAGGCCTTCGATAGGTATCCACACTAGCGAAACCAGTGCGTTTACATAGTATGCTTGATCTTATTTTACTGTTTCATACTCTGTGAAACTGTTAAAATAAAATTAAACATTCGATGTAAACGCACCGGTTTCGCTAGTGTGAACGCCCATCCAACAGCCTTGTAATTCTCGAAGCTATTCTGGGCTATATGGGGACGAACACAAAAGGGTGAGATAGGGTTACGAGTGAACGCTGCTTCGAAAGCGATCATTTCCCTCATCTACTGTGGCACTGTGGATTCGACTGCCTGCGGTGTGTTTTACAATGAGACTGGACATATCCTCCACATCTGAAGCTATTACATTACATGTTACAGTTCGTTAATGCGTACGTGGCTTCAGGGGCGCACCTAGTAATCAATCTGGAGATGGCTTCATTGTTATCTTAAGCTCTCTCTTTTAGGGGAAGTCTTTTGGAGATGATTAAATCGCCCTGTCAAGCGAACCATAAATTTGGAGATCGTGAATTTTAAATTTTAAATTTATTTCTTTGAAGGATAGATTTGCTTAAGAACCTTAAGAGATTTGTCTTCAATATAGCTTCTATAGTCTTGTATTCCAAGATTATAGAAGTTATATTGAAGGCAAAAAGTGGCCCAATTCCTCTCATTAATAAATAATATAGAATTATTTCGGCTTATAGTTTCTGAATTACCCAAGTCATATTCTCCCAATGAATACCCTACAGTAAAAATGATTATAAATGCAAAAATCAAACATTCCCGACTTAATACTCACAAAGATATAACTAAAGAGAAAGACCCGAACTCATTGTTAAGGTTTCAGTTACTACAGGATCTATCGAGAGCTATAGGAGTCACTTGATTTGGTGTTCTCACTAGACACGACCACCTGCAAAATTTATGGAATTGTCTTGTCAGACTTTCGAACTTGCCCTCTTTTCGAACTTTCAGACATGACAGGAACCCACCTCAATAGTTGCCCTAAACTTACTGACGTTGCAGTAATACTGCTGATAGAGTTTCATATTTTATTTTTGTTTCAAGACAGTATTGTGATGCCAGACAGAGACTTATGGCGAGGGAGGTCTGGTATACGATTGAAAAAGGTATCTTTTCAAAATGTTTATAACATTTGAAAATGCCAAGCATTTCTTTATGCGAGATTTCTTACAGAACAAGATCGGATAATGATATACGGATATTTTTTGCTATTTTAAAGACTTGGGAGGGGCTTAAGCCCCCCGAAGCCCCTACCGTAGGTGCGCCCCTGCGTTATCTCGCCCAGACCTGTGGAACATCCACTCATTACGGCGGAGAGCAGAGGAAGCTGTGTTGACGTGCTGATCGTGAACTTCCAGAAGGTTTTCACACATGTTTTCATAAATATATATATTAATCAATTCTCACAGTTCATGTCCAAGGTAGATACATTGTTGTAAATTGATACAAGCTTAGGACGATTTAAAACAAAATATCTCTATAGTTTTTTAGGGCATGTCTTTTATAACTTGTTTTCTTCTTTCAGCCATCCAAACCACGCTAAACTCATACATCTGTAAAATATCAAAGGAAATGGAAACATTTAAGCAATCTGACCTTCATATTCAGACGTGCCCATTCATATGATAAAAATGAAAGTTATTTATTAAGCTTTATATAATATTTCAACAAAGTATGACTACATTCGTGTAGTTGACGAGTAGTTGACATCATCTTTGTAATATAGGTAACATGAATATCTTGCTCACAATTTTATTGAACAGTGAAAAGAGGATTACACTTTATTTCCACTTGTATTCCACACATTTTGAGGAAAACCATACAGACAAAAAAGGAATTATGTATATTTTTGAAATGTATGCCTCGAATCCAATTTGAGTAAAAAATACCTTATATACCTTTCTCAAATATATCCCTTGAGTTTCGGTTCTGTGTAAACATTTGGATTTCAATGTTTTAACATCAAATTCAGTAATGGATATAGATCATGTGTTCTAATCTTTCTATAAAGCAAAATAAATATTCGTGAGGGGGAATATTTGGATCATGTTCGGATCCTATAATCTGGAGAAAAAAATTAAAATTAAGTATTATACCTTGAAATATATATAAATATGTTATTTAGCAAATTGAAATTTCTTTAGATAATTTGAAATTTGAAATGAGTTTGAAAAAGAAACAATTGTTCCATTCAAATTTATTAGAAAAACTATTTTTGAGCCTAACTTGAATAAAAAGTAGATTTCAAAGATAATTTAATCCCCTAATCATGTAGAACAAACATTTTAGCGTAAGTAATAAGAAGTGATAAACAAAATAGCACTCCAAAACCTAAAAATATTTCTGAACACCGAAATCGTGAACAAAATACAAGCCTCTAAATATATTAAATATAAAATTTAACGAAATAATTATATTATATAATTGTGACCATCATCCAAGAACTCGAAATTTCATAGGTGATAGTAAACCTCAAATACGTCATCCGTAGTGATGAAATTTGTCTTTTTACATCTCTCGTTTCTTAAAAGTGCATATCACTTTAAGAATGCAGAAATATTTTAAAATATACATTATTTTATAATTAAATATTGAAACATTTAACACTTGAGTCATTTAATATAAAAACTAAATTTTAAAAAAAATCAAAGATGATTAGACAAAAACTATTTTATAATGGATTACTTATTCGCAAAATTAGTATTCAATTGGGATTAGTTTGTATTAATGTCTACTAGTAAATTTTACATTAAAAGCGTTTTAAATTAAAGATACATGTATGATCATTCAGCAATATTTCAACTGTTAAATAAGCATGGATATCAGCATAGTTATATATTAATTCATGTGACCATATTTTTGTGAAACGTATGTGATGTAATTGTCTTATTCAAAAATAGTGCAATATGTATTCGAATTACAATACACACGATGAAAACACATTATGTTCTATATCCATTAGTTAAGAAAAAAAAATAATTTCATCCTCAATTATGTCCACTTGAACGGAAAAGCATAACAAAAAGTCAATGTTGTGTATTTTTACATTGGTACTTCAGATATCCATGAGAAAACAATGAAATAAGTATTGTAAATGTCGCGGAATATTGTATAACTGTGTTTGCGGAATTGATTTGGTTTACTAAAAGTTTGCTGTATATAGTATTTGAACTGTATATAATCGGGTCCAATACAATAATAATATAAATATTACTTCAATACTGTGTACTTTTTCGTCTTATTCATTTGCTATTTCCTCTTCTGTGCTATTCCTAATCACTGATCTAGTGTTGAAAAAGAAAAGTAAGAATCTTTTATACCAATCGCCAGATTGGATTTATAAAATCAAACCCATAGGTATTTCAAAATACAGTATAATTAATTGCAGTTAATGTCTCATACAATGCACCACAATACAAAAATATACTATTTGCATATTGTTCTTCATAAATTATTTTAAATCTTGTAATGCTTTCCTGGCCAGATTTTTAAAGATTAAATACAATTTTTAGTATTTAATAAAATTATGATAGTGTTAGAATAAAGTTTTCTAATTCAACATTTTCTTCTGAGTCATACCAGTTACAAATAAATTTTACAGCGTATGATGCGTGTACCCATGAAGATATAATCTAATAGTGTAAGATATGCAGTATTTTAGAGAACAACAGACTGACTTGCATTGTATGCAGTCTTTATTGTGGAGTTAAATGAAGTGTAATGTATAAACTTTTAGCAGTCGTGTGATGTCATGTTTGTACAATGTTTTTTAAATTTGCCTTTACGTTTTACAAAAGTAATAGGAAAGAAAAGAGGCATTTATGTAATATATCTACTTGCTATGCTAAGATAAAAAAAGACGTAAATTCAATTTGAATTTCTAGGTAATTATTGCAAAACGTTGTTGCTGAGCTACATTCTGTAAACTTTATAGAGTTTTATTAAAGTAACTTGAACTACATAATATGTAACTAGTTCTATACTATATAGCTAGTTTCTATATTATATAACTAGTAACCCAATTTTAAAAGCATGAAAAGTAATTGTAAAACATACTTTCAAACGGAGAATAATTTTTCCGATTTAACGTCTATAACTAAGAAATAATAGTATGCTGTCCTATTTCTCACCCTAAGAATAATAGGGAATTCCACTGAAATCGATGCTAGCCTAATGCAAAATATGAGTTAAATGTGCTAAATTGTTTAACAAATTTCGTTTCAACTAGAGTATTCTAAAATTAGAACACTTAATAAGAATATGAAAGAGAGTTTCTTAAATCCAACACGTTTTGATTTGTAAATGAATTGTTTATTAAACTATTCAAAATGACCTCACTTCACATCTTAAGATTCTGTAAAAGGACAAGCCAAACCAAGTCACATCCTGATACTATTATTCTATGGACTCTATTGAAAAGGATTTTTCTTATCAAAGTAGCTTGAGTGGAAGTTTATGAATTGTGATCTAGATTTATCTTTTCACCAATGGCGGAGATAGTATTAAATATCATATTTCATTACACATTATAAATTTAAAAAAATCAGTTTTCCGAGTTTAGTGTTTTAGCGAGACACCTCGCAAGCTTCGATGTGAGAAGAAATTTTATATAAGCGAGCCATTTTGTCTATTTTTATTATATTACGAACAATGAATCGGATTTCAATAAATGCTTTTAGTAAAACTTTATTTTTCATTTCATGAGTTAGTTAAGAGTTGTCTTTGCAAAACCATGATTTGCAGGATTTTGTTAACCAGCAATCTGATTTGACTGTACAAGCTCATCACACACAACAGACTGAGCAAACATGACGCATCCTCAAAATTAAAAGCATTATAATACCGATGTTCTTTCAACAATCTCTTCATCATGCAAGTTTCTACTGCAAGATCAATTTTTACATTAGTGAGTCACTCGTCTATTTTAGTATAGGACATGAATATGTTTTATTAAAACTCTTTTAGTAGAACTTTATTTTTCATTTCACGACTTAAGATTTAGTTGTGCAGAACCATGCTTTACAGAATTTATGTAAACAACAATCCATAAAGTTTAAAAGATCAGTTAAAACTACACACCATAAAGTTTAAAAGATCAGGACTTCCAAGTTCTTTTTAACACAAGGGCAATGTTATTATCATAGATTCTTTGTGCCGATTTTAGAGTACCACTAGCAATGAATATGTTTTCACTAAAATTCTTTTAGTTAACTTTTTTTCATTTCACGTGCTAAGATTTAGTTGTGTCGGTCCACGGAATTTTGTTAAACAGCCAATCCGACTGCACACCATACAATTTAAAAGTATCAGGATCTCGTTGCTCTTAAGTATTCTACTCATCCTGTAAATTTTCATGGAAAGAGATCAATTTTTATATCAGCGATTCAACTCGTCGATTTTAGAATACTACCATCAATGAATACGTTTTTGCTCAAATTCCTCTAAAAACACTTTATTTTTCATTTCACGAGTTAAGATTTATTTTTTCATTATTTTGTTAAACAATCCGACCATTAAATTTAAAAGCATCAGTGATTCATTTCGCCAATTTTTAGGATACTACTAGTATTGAATATGTTTTCACTAAAATTCCTTAAGTATAACTTTATATTTCATTTCACGAGCTAAGATTAAGTTGTACCGAACAACCGAATTTTGTTAAACAGCCAATCCGACTACACCATAAAATTCAAAAGTATAAAGATCTCGATTCTCTTTCAATATTCTACTGATTCTACAAATTTCCATTTCGAGATCAATTTTCATATCATCAATTCATAACACCGATTTTGAAATACAACTAGTAATGAATATGTTTTCACTAAAATTCCTTTTTTTTTAGTAGAACTTTATATTTCATTTCACGAATTGAGATTTATTTTTGCAGAATTTTGTGAAAAATCCAACTGCATACCATAAATTTAAAAGCATCAGGATCTCGATGATCTTTCAATATTCTAATCATCCTGTAAGTTTCCACTGCGAGGTTAATTTTTATATCAGCGATTCATATCGCTGATTTTAGAATATTACTAGCAATGAATGTTTTTAATAAAATTCATTCTGTAAAATTTAATTTTTTTAATTTCATGAGTTAAGATTTATTTGCTCAGACATAGCGGCAGTGCAAATTGGCATATGTAGCATATGTCTATTTCACGTTTTCACTAAAATTCATTTAGTAGAACTTTATTTTTCACTTCACGAGCTAAAATTTGGCTGTGCCGTGCCACGGAATTTGTTACACAACCAATCCGACGACACACCATAAAACTGTAAAGCATCAAAGTCTTGATGCTTTTTCAATACTCAATTCATCCTGGAAGTTTCCACTACAAGGTTAATTTTTATATCAGCGATTCATATCGATGATTTTAGAATATTACTAGCAATGAAATTATGTTTTCAATAACATTCATTTAGAAAACTATTTTTTTTTTCATTTCATGAGTTAAAATTTATTTATGCAGACATGGTAGTGCAAATTGGCATATATATCAAATATGTCTATTTCACGTTTTCACTGAAATTCCTTTAGTAAAACTTTATTTTTCATTTCACGAGCTAAAACGTAGCAGTTCCGAGCCACGGAATTTGTTAAACAACCAATCCAACGACACACCATAAAATTGAAGAGCATCAAAATCTCGATGCTTTTTCAAAACTCAACTTTTCTGCAAATTTCCACTGCGAGATCAATTTTCATATCGCAGATTTTAGAATGCAACTAGTAATGAATGTGTTTTCTCTAAAATTCCTTTAGTAGAACTTTATTTTTCATTTCACGAGCTAAAATTTAGCTGTGCCGAGCCACGGAATTTGTTACACAACCAATCAGACGACACACCATAAAATTGAAAAGCATCAAGATCTCTTTCATGCTCTTTCAATATTCAACTCATCCTGCAAATTTCCAGAGAACGAGATCAATTTCCACACCACCGAGTCGCCCCTCCGATTTTTCGCCTACCGTTTTTTCCATCCCCGATCCCGCTCTCGACAGGACTCTAATTTAATTAGCAGTTTTTCACTCGCTAATGAGAATTTATGCTGCGCCGAGGATTTGTGTTTGCAAGAAATATAATTTCTCGCGGATGCCTTTCTGATTAATACTTTTTTCCCCTCTCGCGCGCTCGATAGGCATTTGCCGGCACAAACGCAATTAAAAAAACAAACAAACAAACAAAAAAGGCAAAACAAAAAGCGGGAATTTCCTCCGAAGAGAGCCGTCTCTTTTTCCGCTCCCGCCTCCGGGCAAGGTTTTGGAGAGCTAATTAGGCGAAATTCCCAGGTAATCTCGTCCTTACTCGATTACAAATCCAATAACGAGACACTTCCTAAATCAGTTGTTCCTTACCAGCATAACGATCTCTTCCCCTCTCCCCAGCATTACTCCACCCCTCTAGTCCTGCCTCACTCCACTACACCAACGACGCTGCATTAACGGATGATATCTCTACATTATGTATTTAGTACAAGCCTTCTTCGTTAATTATGAATGCAGGCGCTTGAATTATAAATGCGCCTTTTCACGGGGTTTCCAGTTTAAAGGTTTCTGCCTTTTGCTTGGTTTGTATCTTCTCTCTTACTCTCTCCCCTCTCGGCTGCTTCCGCGAGGAGGGCTAATTACTAGTCTTCCTTCCTGGAGGATGGGGAGCAGCAACTGAGGTTGCTGAGCTAATCACTGCACCAGGGCTGCTCCGCCGTAGACGAGATCCTGGGATGGGGATGAGGTGGGGTTCCGCCTGCGATGAGGATTCTCGCAGTTTCGCGAGAATCCTCGGTGGAGGGGCTTCGGTACCACGGGCATTTTTGCTGCGCGATTATCAGTCGGAAAGCGGCTCTTTTGTTTTAAGGCACTTAAGACTTTTGGGATGATTCCGGCACTTATTTTATGTATTTGGGCGTTATCTGTTTTGTGCTTGAGTCGGGGAAGGTAAGAGGATAATAATTGCTCTGTGACTTTTGACTACGATAATCCTGCACTTTTCGGGCGAGTCCGGTGCCTTCGTGCAATTGTCGATCAAAAACATGGTTTCGTGAAGCTTTGAGACAAAAATCGAATTGAGCACATGAATTGATGATTGTCTGCTATTATTTTGCTTTAATACCGAATTACAAATGCGCGTGCGTCAAAGAAGATGAGTGGATAAAAATCGTAGACTTTCGTCTACCATAATCCTATACATTCGGGCGAATCCTATACATTCGTACGATAGTCGATCAAAAACATGCTTCATGAAACTTTGAGACGAAAAGTCAAATTGATGATTGTCTGCTACTCTTTTATTTTAATACCAAAATACTAATACGCCTACGTTAAATGAAAGGAGATGAGAGGATAAAAAATTTGGACTTTCGCCAACGATACTCATGTACTTTGGGGGCAAATTGTATACCTTCATGCGACTGTCTATCAAAAACATGTTTCATGAAGTTGAAACAAGAATCAAACTGAAAGCATGAATTGATAATTTTCTGCTATTGTTTTATTTTAATACCAAAGTACCAATGCAATGCGCGTGTGGCAAAGATGAGAAGATAAAAACTGTGGACTTTCGTTAACAACAATCCTATACTTTTAGTGCGAATCCTATATATTCGTACGGTTTTCGATAAAAAATTTATTTAATGAAGCCTTAAGGCGAAAAGAAATCAAATTGAGGACATAAATTGATGATTGTCTCTGCGATTATTTTATTTTAATACCAAACTGCCAATGTGCTTGATTCAAAGATTAAAGGATAAAAATTGTAGACTTAAGTCAGTTATAATACACAATCTAATAGCTTTCTTGGATGTATGATGTCAATCAAAAAAATAATTCAGGAAATTTTGTAACAAAAATTTAAATTGTGGATAACAATTGATAATTATCTTCTATTATTTTATTTAAGTGCAGATAACCAATGTGCCTGAGTCAATAAAGATAAGAGAATAAAAATTACACAGACTTTCGTCAGCTATAATCCTATACCTTTCATATTGTTAAAGAATTCAAGTCCTGAAATTTACCTAAATAGATATTTGAAATATTTAAAAAAAACTCAAAACAATAATTCGCGGAGTGTATCAGAACATTTTTGTCTCATGAATATTTCTTTCTCAAGAAACTCTTACATACTCATAGTAATGACTTAGTCAGATCAAATCATTTAACAAATAATTTTAATTTATTTTATTCATATGCTTAATTTTTAAAAAATTTACTTCGTAATGGTTTCTACTACATATGATCCTTCTATCACGTTGAATCTCAAAAATGTTTCGTATGTACAATAAAAAATTAACTAAAAATATAGCTTTTACTAAAGATGAGTAGAATCGAGTACTTTTTAGAATCGAGTACTTGGTATTCGAGTACTTTCAAGCATCGAATAAGTATTTGAATACATATTAAACAAACGACAAATCGACAGTAAAAATCATCCAAATGAATTCAACCTTTTAATAAAAATAATTTGGATGAATGCTTTGGTATTTGAATACTGTGAATGAATATTTTGGATATTTAAATATTTTGACTGAATACTGTACTGTATTCGAACACGAGAAAGAATCGAGTACAATGGATACTTTCATGAATCGACTACACCAGTACTTTTGTATTCGAATAATCCCATCTCTAGTTTTTACTAAATTCGTAATTTTGCTATCCTATATTTATAGTCAAATAAACTTTAATAAATAAAACAGATTAAACCTAAGCCTAAAAAGCACATAAAATCGTTATGAGTAACGAAGTAGATGGCATAAAAATTAGTGCCAGAAATTAAATCCAAGGAATTCTCACAGTACATTAGATTAGAATATAATATTAAGAGAGTATAACTTCAATGTATATACATGTGTCAAAAAATATCGTTGAAAATTTAATAGAAATCGAATTTCTTAAGTGCATACTTTCGTTTAGTAAATTTAAATTAATAAATCATAAACTTAACTATTTTTTTAAATATGAACTACCAACCTTTATGAAAGATGTGTAATAATTATGGATGAATATGGATATATCAGAGATGGATACTATCCTGGGAATCTTTTTTAAATCAATTAAAATTCATGAGTTTTAGATAGCTTCTTGTATAGGACAGCTAGACTCAATGTCAATTCTCAAATTGTGTTATAGAAATCGTACATTTCTTGATTCAATCCAAGTTGTAACATATGATATGTCAGTTGTAGGTAGCTGATACATATAAAATATTTTTCATGATTCACATTAGCATAGTTTGGTAGACAAATTTTCTCTTAAGGTGCATAGTACGGTCAGGTGAAACACCAATTGCATTAACGCACAACACGAAATATACTTATAATTAAACAAATGATATGTTATATGTTAGTATCTGGTAAAAGTATTTCTAATGAGTCAAATTAACATACTTTGGCAGAAAAATATCTTTTCAAATAGGCAGATTGAATGCCACATCTCAAATTGCATTATAGAAATCTTACGATTCCTGATTCAGTCTTAGTTGCAACATGATTTGTTAATTGTTTGTAGCTGGTATATTGTTGTATTATGTTGTATTCGCTCATTTCAGAACGTTTATAATGTTCTTAAATGAAGAAGTCCAGTAGTCGTATTCACCATAACATTTTTATTCGGAGTCACTGCCTCAATGACGTACAGCCTTATTAAAAGAAAACTTAAAGCAGTTAGCTGTTTGAAATACTTAACTACTTTTAAAGTTCTTTGCATATTTATTATTTTTGAAATAGATTGTTGAACTTGACGACCCCAAGAAATTATACTTTATCAGAACACATACAAATATTTATCATGAGTCAAATTGGCATGATAAAATTGATAGACAAATATCCCCTCGAGTTACATAATATGGCCAGAAGGGATCACTTTCACTGAAGTACAATAAAAAAAACAGTTAGAATCAAACAAATGATATGTTGATTGTTAGTAGCTAGAATATATACAAAAAATTCAAGAGTAAAAATAGCATACTTTGCCAGACAAATATTCTCTCAAGTTACATAACTTGGTCAGACGGGATCACTTTCATTGAAGCGCAATACAAAAAATACTCGGGAAAATGTAATGCTTTTTTCCTAATTATAATTTAAGTATTTAAGATAAAAATTGAAATCAAGAATTGGGAGCGACTTCTATGAAAAAATATTAAAAAAGACATTGTTTCACAGATACATTTATAAAGAATATTTCAAATATTACGAAAAACACAAACAGGAATGTTACATTTGATTTACTAATGCAGAAAATACAATCTTTATTCAGAAGTTAGTTGGAAGAATGAGAAAGTTATAATAAATCACATGTCAGGAATCAATATAGTACATTTCATTAAAGATCATTGAAAAGAATACGTGCTCAGACTTCTTACTTTGCTTCATTTGAGGCAACAATAAAATATTTTTATGCACACAATAATCCTACGAGCTTGTAAAGTACACTGGAATACAAAACGTAACCCTCCTGGGGGTTTGCCTTTCATAAACAGTCCTGTAGTGGTCAACCTCTGATGAAAAAACTGGTTTGAAACTCACCAGTTCTGGCAAGGGATAATTTGTTTTTCCTGCTGGGATTTTCATTCTCTCTTTTAGTAATGAGACAGATTTGTCTCAAAGAGGTGTCTCGACATTAGTAAAACTGGCCAGATCTTGATGAACAAGACATCAAAAACTGCCATAGTTTAAATCCTACCTTATTTCAATATCCTTCGGAGACAAACTGCCTTATTTCTCCAAGGTGGAATTAAGACCCAAGTTTGAAAAAAAATTGTCCTTGCCCAGAACTGCTGACAGTTTGGAACAGGTTTTTGCACCAGAGGATTACTACTTTTCAAATTTTGGAATTGTAACATCAGAGGATCTAACATAGGAATGTGTTATGTTACCGCAGGAACTCATCCGCAACTTCATTCTCTGTATGCAAACGCGGTATCAATCTGTACGAGATGGCTCTAACATAGGAATGGGTTATCTTACCGCAGGAACTCATCCGTAACCTAATTCTCTGTATGCAAAAGCGGTATAAATCTGTATGAGGTGGCTCTAACAGGAATGGGTTATCTTACCGCAGGAACTCATCCGCAACCTCATTCTCTGTATGCAAAAACGGTGCAAATCTGTTCGAGGTGGTCATATTGCCTACAAAGGACCTCCTCCTTTCTTTTAAGTTTTCAGTAACAATGTCATCTCTTCAGTTCGAAGACTTTTTTATCATTCGCATCTGTTCTTGTTATTACTTTGTTTTTACACATAGGTTTGGTATCTCTCAACGTACCTTTTGTTACATTTTCCTACGTCCAGGTCACTTCACTGCAAAGTTGCAGCTGAAAACCTAACTCTTCCTTAACCCTCTGAGTGTCATGCACGCATTATTCAGTCATGCAACCTGCAAACTTTCTTGTATTACTTCTAAACGGTTTCGGGGGCCGTGGTAACCCGGTTGGAAGAGCAACGGATTGGCAACAGGAGGGGTGCGAGTCTTAATCCAAATAAAGATAGTGTACAAAGGGGTTGAATCTGCCACGCCTCAAATGTCCTCACGTTGACTTGGTGTGGAAGTTTGGGGGTGGGGTGCCAGCTCAAGTGTTATCTCGTCATCTGACCATGGTTCAAAATTACGAGGTGTTGTCCTCGGATCTTTCCCTTGGGATTGATCCCGGACAGTCACCAATAGCTCGTTGTGTTGCTCCGGTGCGACATTAATTAAAATACCTACCTACCTAAACAGTTTCAACCCTCTTGCACAATAGAACATTTCCTAGGATTCTTTCAACATATCCATGTGGTTATTTAGTTATTATGTGTGTTGTTTTGTAAAAGGGGGGGCCAGTACGCTACACAACTAGGAAATCTCGTGACTCTCAGAAGATTAAGTTTTCTACACCAGTGTATGAGCCGTAAAGAATTCAATATTTCTTAATTTAATGAAATTCATTAATTAACGCCATACCCATTCATAGCAAATTATTATCACGCAAAATTATTTCTATTGATTGGCGTTTTTGCCTCAATATAGCAAAAATGACGTAAGGCGATAAACCAAACCCAATAACTTAAAACAATGAATAGGCATGTGGTCATCGCAATAAGGAGGATCATACGAATGAGAAAAAAGCGTTAATCAGCATAATTCCTTTAACCCCCTGAATAATTCTCAAGAAAGTTTAAGAAAACATTCTAGAAGCAAAAGAAAGTGATAAAATTCAAAAGCAAATACTGTTATGGATTAGTCTAGCAGTGTTCATATTAGTATTTTTAAGTTTCAGTCTATAAAATCAAAAACTAATTTTTCCTTTTTTTATGTTATGAAATATTACATAAATTTAAATGGAAATATTCAACCGAGTTCCAGATGGTTCATTTTAATCCTATTGTAAAATACGTAGTTTATGAACTATTTCTATGCTATATTAAATTAAAAGCCATAACCAGAACAATTGGGATTCAAAATAAGGAGGCTTGATACCAAATCTGAGTTTAATTTTCTCTCAATTTTTAGATTAAATTTTAAATATCAAAGCATAAATTGTTATAGATTTTGAAAAGTTTCTTTCGTCACAACAGCAGTTTTAATTTAGTTTGATTCACTATACGAGTAACATGTAACATTCAGGATTGTCTGTCAAAAAACTTTTAATTTCACTCTTATTTTATTATCTTACATATTTAATCAAAGATGATAACTTAGACATTATTACGACACCACATGTGGGTGGTTTGGTTGTATGGCTAAAGGGTTATATTTGGCCAAGCTGCCCCAAACAACTTCAAGTGATGGACATACGCACACAAGGAACGTTTTACTTACACAGAAGAGAGAAATACTCCCAGGGAACAATCGAACTTTTCAGCCCACTGTGTTAGCAGTCTGCAACTTACAGGCTGCTAACATAGTGGGTTAACTCGCTGAGCCACATGACTCATATGTATTAATAATTATGTTCCACATAAGCAACTAAGTACAACTACAAATATTCATTTAACTACTTCAAAATGCTGTAAGTAGATCAATTTTGAATCCGCCACTCAATCTCAGGTCAATAGTATACTGCAATGAAAATCTACGCTCCACTGTGGGGAAAAATGAAGAATTCAGTTACTTATATTTGGCTAGTAAGGCTTGAAGATCGATAAAAAGGAGAAGGCAGGAAATCTATAACTGGTTGGATTTCATGGCGTTAGGGCCATATTTGGCCAAGATGCTCCAGACAGACAATTAATGGAATTACACATACAAGAAAAGTTTTGCTGACACAGGAGAGAGAAATTCACCCAGGGTAAGTTACAGGAACCAGACCATCGCCGTCTACAACTATCAGGTTGCTAACGCAGTGGGTAAACCCACTGTGTCACGGTTATTGCAGCAACTGTGCATTAATAATTATGTTTCACATAGGCAACTTATTGCAACTACAAATATCCAAATAACTATTTCAAAATGCATGTAAGTAGATCAATTTTGAACCCTACACTCGATCATAGCTCAAAAGTATACTGCAGTGAAAATCTAAGCTCCACTAAGGAAAAAAAATTAAAAATTCAGTAACTTATCTTTGGCTAGTAAGATTTCGGAATAGATAAAAAAGGAAGACAGGTTTTATTTGAAGAGTATAACAGGTAAGTATAAGAGGTATATTTAATGTGAAAAGAGAAAAATCTATCCTGTTGATCTGTATTTGTCAATTCCTCCAGAAGTGTCACTTTGCTCCACCAGACTTCGGGCAGCGGTAGACCAGTTGGAAGAGCAACAGATTAGCAACCGGAGGGTTGCGAGCTCGAATCTTGGCCCAGCCAAAAACCGTCGTGTACACGAAGGCTGGTGAACTTTAAATCTGTTGTGGACTCAATTGTCCTCACGTTGACGTGGTGTGCAAGTTTGGAAAGTCGGTTTGGGAGAACAGGTGTGGTTCTCGTCATCTGACGGTGATTCAAAATTACGAGACGCTGTCCATGGACCTTTCTTGTCGGGATTGATCCCGGACCGTAGCCAACAGCCCATTGTGTCGCTCCAGTGCGAAATTAATAAACTACCTACCACCAGACTTCAGTAGTCTAATTTTGAGCTGAGGCGGAGTAAAGAATGTATGCCTTTGCCTGTGCTTATAACAATTTTCGTAAATTTTTATACGTCGAGTCTTATTTTTCTTTCGAATGAACCAGTTGTTTTACAAACTCTAGTTTTGTTATGCAGGAATATCTACAATTTATTAAGAAGAGATGGACAATCCTATTCCACATTATTAAAGTATTTAATTTCTGTTTTTTCTTCATAATATACTAAAGATACTAAGCAACTTTAATTTCACTTAAGCTCCATCTATCGGCTAATGAGAAATGTCTGTACACATGAAACGGGATAAGAGTGGAAACCTTTTTCTTTTATCTCAAAAGCAAAAAAAATCGAGTGCTGCGTGTTTTTTATAATTTTTTTCTAATGAACCAGTTGTTTTATAATCATTAGTTTTGTTATGCATGAATCTCTACGATTTATTAGGGATAGAAGACACTAACATATTTTCAAATTACTTTCTTTTTTCTTTCTATCTTTTCTCAAAAGGTTGCTCCACTGTGACATTAATTAAAATACCTACCTACGTACCTGATGTTATGTATGTGCTGTATTGCATAAAATAACTAAGGTAGGTAGGTATTTTAATTAACATCTCACTGGACAAAACAATGGGTTATTGGTGACGGTCCAGGATCAGTCCCCAAGGGAAAGATCGAGGACAACACCACGTAATTTTGAACCACGGTCAGATGATGAGGTCACACCTGAGCTAGCACACCACTCTCCAAACTTCCACACCACGCCAAGGAGGACATTTGAGGGGCCACGAAAAATTCAACGTGCACCAGCCCCCTTTGTACACGACGGTCTTTGGTTGAATTCGAAACCCTCCTGTTGCTAATTCGTTACTTTTCCAACCGACCTACCGCGACCCGAATAAAATAACTGGAAAACTGAAATTGTTTTCCTGTGAATTAAAGGTAAAGATCTCATCATAAAAGGTTGATATCGGGAAGATATATTTATGAACCTGGAAAGTGAAACCGAGATTATTTTTGTGCCCTGGCGTTTCACTTGCAACTGGGATACTGAAGCCCATTTAATGGAAGGACTAGGTAACGTTTTGACTGCTTAAGCGCCATCTATCGGTTAATGAAAAATGTGGGTACATATGAAACGGATATTGGAGTAGAAACTGTTTCCTTTTATCTCAAGAACAAAAAAATGAGTTACAAAGATTTTACAGTCAGATGACGATACAAAACTGTCACATCAATATAATCTGATACTTGTAGAACATTTGGAAAAGTTTTACTTACTAGGTTGAAGAAATAGGTAAGGAATCTGGAAAATAGAAAATTTGTTGATTTTGAGAAAATTTAATTGAAAGTTCAGAATTTGAATTCATTTATTTGAGATTATTATTAGCTTTGTTTATATTGTTTGGAACTTTAATAAGAATTAAAACAAAAATGAAGTGTATTTGAAAAAGTATAAAATATAGATTATCTCCAAATTTCTAAACGTCACCTGACCGTGGTTTAAAATTACGAGCTGTTGTCCTCGGATCTTTATCTTGGGGATTGATTCCAGATCTTAGCCAATAGTCCTTCGTGGTGCTCCAGTACTATGTAAATTCAACTACCTACCTACCAAATCTATAAGACTCAGAAATGATACTTTTGAAAGTTTTGAGTTTCCCATAAAACACTAGTTTTTATCGAAAATGAATATCTACATTAAGGAATCTATAAATATATCTATTGCTTTTTAGTCATTTCAAAGTAATTTTGTTCATTTGGGTTGGTTGGTTTGAGGGTTTTTTGGCGCAAGGGCCATATTTGGCCATACTGCCCTAGACACAAGCCATGCATCAAGTAAGACACACACAATGAAAGTTTTACTGTCACAGAAGAGAGAAATACATCCAGGGAGGAATGCTCCTGACATATTCATTTGGGTATGCATTATCATTCAGGATTTTCCTTCAAATACCTTATAAGACTTATTATATCTGCATACTGCAAACTTGTTTGGATCAAGAGAAAAACAAGATATTTTGTAATTCAACGGGCTATTGGTGACGGTCGGGATCAATCTCAGAGGGAAAAATACGAAAACAACGCCTCCTAACTTTGAACCTCAAAACACGATTATTTTGTTATTTAACGTTTATGTTAGATCGGAACTAGAATATGGATCTATAATTGGGAATTCTTATTACGACGACTATATTATGGATTTTGAAAGAATACATACAGAATGCATTTTTAAGATATTTATTTTAAGAATTATGAATTCAAGTGTTTACATTCTTCTGAATTGCGAAATCCTTTGGGTTTCACTACTTTGGTAGAGACAATTTTCTTTAACAAAATCGTTTAGAACCTCCAACTAACCAAATTGATTTGCCCTTTTTAATTTCTGCTGTTTATTTTAACATCCTCAAGCATATCTCGAGAAACTGTGTATATATATATTTTCTGTAATCGGATATTTTCTGTAGAGAAACAACAATTAAATAAATACATAAACTTCTATCTGTGGTAGTTTTGAACCTAAGATGGAATCTTCAACAAAATATAATGAAAAAATTCAATAATTAATCACTTTGAGACCTTTGCTTTGTTTGAAGTTCACAAAAACCCTTCATTTGATCCTCCAGTTTAATGAAAGGAAAGAAACACCTGTAAAAAACCCATAGCAATCCTCATGAAAGTCATATAAATCCCTGATCAGCATAATGTTTACATTACAACGTTTATATTTGTAAGGAAAAGAACCTCGAAAATAGAAAATGTTGAATTTGAGAAAACCGAATTTCAAGTTTAAAATCTGAGTTTAATGTAATTGAATTTATTATTATCTTTATTCATATTTTTTGGAGCTTTAATAAGAGTTGAAACAAAACTGAAATGCATTTGAAAGAGTATAAAAGAGACAAACAAATTTATAAAATCCTCTAAAATGTGATATTTTTGAAAATTTCGAGTTTCGTTTAATAATCACTAGTTTTATCGAAAATGAATACCTACAATTTATTACGAAACCTATTTCCTTTTCAGCCATTACCAACTCCAATAATTTTGAACCTAAGCCCGACTACATACTGGAGCAGCATACGATAAAACATACAACGTGCGCATGCGTACTCCGTTTCTGTACAGAAAATATGTTTCTATACACTGGAAATGCAGCCAATTTACTGTCACAGGTCTGATGTTGGACTTATGTGTTGCTAGCCTAAGATGAAATATCCAACAAAAAACAATGTAAAAACAAATGACAAATTAATCTCTTTAAGACCTTCGCTTTGTTTGGAGTTCACAAACCCTTCATTCGATCCTTCAGTTTAACGAAATAAAATAAACACCGGTGAAAAACACCATCGCAATCCTCCTCATGAAAGTGATATAAATCCCTATACAACATAAATTTTACATTTATGAGGAAGAGTACCTCGAAAATAGATGTTGATTTTGAGAAAACCGAATTTAAAGTTTTATATCTTAGTTTATTCAATTCAGTTTATTTTCAGCTTTCAGTTTATATTTATTTATATTTCTTTAAACTTTAACAAAACTGAAGTGTATTTGAAAGAGAAAAATCGATACAATATCTATAAAACTCTAAAAAATGATACTTTTCAGAATTTTGAAGTTTCGCTTAGTAAGCACTAGTTTTATCGAAAATGAATATCTACAATTTACTACGATGGGGTCCTATTTCCTTTTCAGCCATTTCCAATTCTGATAATTTTTAACTTAAGCCCGACCAAACATTGGAGCAGCATGTGACCAAACATATGACATGGTCATACGTATTCCGTTCCTGTACAGAAAATATGCGTAGTTCAGCCAATTTAGCGTCGGAGGTCTGATGTTGTACCTATGTGACTTGCTAAGATGAAATATCCAACAAAAACTAATGGAAAAGAAATGGTAAATTAATCCCTTTAAGACCTTTGTTTATTATTAGCTTTATTTATGTCTTTTGCAACTTTAATACGAGTTGAAACAAAAAGGAAGTATATTTGAAAGTGTATAGACATAAAAATCTATAAAACCCTCGCAAAAAGTGATATTTTTGAGAATTTTGAGTTACGCTTGATAAGCACTAGTTTTATCAAAAATGAATGACTATCTATGTGACTTGCCTAAGATGAAATCTAACAAAAAATAATAAAAAAAAAGAAATTGTAAATTAATCCCTTTAAGACCTTCGCTTTGTTTGGAATTCACAAAAACTCTTCATTCGATCCTCCAGTTTAACGAAATAAAAGAAACACCGTAAAAAAAACCATCGCGATCCTCCTCATGAAAGCGATATAAATCCCCTACACAACACACCGTTTACATTACACGTACAATAGGGGCCGATGCGGCTGGCTCTGATGTTGTCCCTCTTACATTCACGAACTTAATGAAGGGAAACACTACAAAGTCGGCATATGTTGTCGAATCACTGATATCTCTCTGCCTGATCACGGTTTGTTGGGCAGCGCGGGGAGACTTGTATGGGCAAGCAGTGAAAAGACTGGAACCACCATTAAATAATGATCGACTCCAGGGACCATAACCTTTAATAAAATCACCACTACCACTGAGGGTGGGGGTTTGATAGGATGTAGTGAATGTTTGCGCAACCACCCTGTTGTAATCGTAGAGGGGCCCTGGCTGGTCCCCCTTTGCGCCCTCTTGACATTCTCTCCCGTGACTCTATCCCCAGGGGGGACCTGGTAATCCTCTCGTTGGGGGACAGTTATTGACCTGAATGATCCGGCAAAAAAGATTAGGAACACTTCTCCGCCTCTACTTGAAGAGCGCGTTAATTCCACTCAGCTTTGCTAACAACAGCGAACTCCCCGTGCAAAAGGGGGAATGTTGACAGAGGGTTTCGGGATACGCGTTGAATTTGCCTTGATGGCAAGAGATGTTTCGGCTCGTGGAATTTACCTCGCGTTTGGATTGCGGTTCTCGCATTTAATGACGTCGCCTCGTTCTTTCAATTTTTCAGAAATGATTGCATTCACATTTTATGAAAGGCAATCTCTTATGGTTGAAAATACTTCGCAATACTTCTTTAATTTGGTTAAAAATTCTACTCAGTTTTACCGGGATCACTTTTGTTTTACTGAATTTTCTCGGCTTAAGCTTTGTCGATGAAAATAAAAAGCATTAAAAAGTTTAGGGAATCCTAAATTTTAATTTATAATGGAGCCATACATATATTGACAAGTAATAGACTTGATTTGAAGAGTTGCACTCAAAAGTTAACTAGTTCTCTAATCGTGCAGGAAGGGGAATGTTGACAGAGGGTTTCCGGATACACGTCGAATTTGCATAGATGGCAAAAAATGCTTAGGCTCGTGGAATTTTGCTCGATTTGGATTGAGATTCTTGGTTTTAATAAATTCGCCTCAATGGTTCTCTTTTTCAGAAATGATTGTAAGCGCATTTTATTAATTGCGGAAAAATTGCGGTTAAAAATAGTTCTCAATTGCCTCACTTTCACGGGGTAACTTTTGTTTATTGAATTTTCTATGCGTAAGCTTTGTTAATTAAAAAGTATATTCACAAAGTTTTTAGGACATCGTAAATTTTAATTTTAATTTATAAAAGAGCCACTCAACTTCGTTAACAAGAGCGCGCCCCAATGCAAAAGGGAATATTGGCATGGGTTTAGGGTTTGGATCGCATTTGCCGTGCTTTCTGAATAGCAAAAAAATACTTAGGCTCGTGGAATTTTGCTCGGGTTTGGGTTGCGGCTGTCGGTTTTAATGACGTTGCTTCAATTTTTCTTTTTCCGAAATGATTGTCTACACATCTTATGGAAGGCGAATTTATAGTTAAAAATACTTCGTAATACTTCCTCAGTATGGTTTAAAATACTACTCATTTTCAGGGGTACCTTTTGTTTTACTCAATTTTCTTAGCGTATGCTTTGTTTATGAAATAAGAAAGCATATTCATAAAGCTTTGGAGACATCCCAAATTTTAATTTTAATTTATAACAGAGCCACACATGTAGAAATAACTAGACTTGATTTGAAGAGCGCGTTAATTCCATTCAGCTTTGTGCTGTCAGTGCAGAGGGTTTCAGGATACGAGTCGAATTTGCTTTGATGGCAAAAAATGCTTAAGGCTCATGGAATTAGGTCTCGTTTGTGATGAAGTAGCCTCAATTTTTCTCCTTTCCTGAAATGATTGTCTTCACACAATTTATGACAGAAAGACAAACTTTTGATTAAAAACACTTTTCGATTGATTAACATTCACGGGGTAACTTTTACTGAATTTTGTTAGCGTTAGCTTTGCTTATGAAATTAATAAACATTCACAAAGTTTTTAGGACATCCTAAATTTTTATTATAATTCATACCAGAGCCATAGGTATCGATAAGAAATAATAGACTTGATTTAAAGAGCGTATCAATTCCACTCAGCTTTGTTAATAAGAGCGCTCTCCCAGTGCACAAGAGGAATATTGGCAGAGGGTTTCGGGATACTCGTCGAATTTCATGCACATTGTATAACGTCGCCTCAAGTTTTCTCTTACGGTGTTTTTCATAAGGTTTTGCAGACTTTATGAAAAACAAAATTGTGGTTAAAAATTTATCTCAATTTACTCACTCTACGGATAAATTATTTTACAGAATTTGTTCATAGTAAGTTTTGTTAAAAAATACGTAAAGGCTGGGAGACATTGTTTAGAAATGCATGACATTAAAGTAATGCAATTAGTCCACGAGTTCTTCAATATTTCTGAGCGACACAACTAAAACCTCTAACGGCAGTATTTCACAAGTCCGACTTAGGTCGCGGAT
Source organism: Meta bourneti (assembly GCA_933210815.1). Lineage (NCBI taxonomy): Eukaryota > Metazoa > Arthropoda > Arachnida > Araneae > Tetragnathidae > Meta > Meta bourneti. The sequence continues at coordinate 52,002,071 of OW119934.1, read as the reverse complement.
CAGCGATGATCGCCCGATTATCGAAGAAACCGTATTCACAATGCCTGATCTGAGGTTTAAATTGCCGTCTCGGTGTTAAATTTTGATCCTCCGAAATCGGAGGTTTAACACTCGGTTGAGGGTTAACGCATGCACAGTGCTAGCTTTTTGCGAAGAAAGCGACGCCGTCCGTCAATAAATCAAAATGGACACACTTCATTCTGTGCTAATCTACAGAATTCTGACTAAGTATTTTCAAATATTACGTTTGGTAGATGAGATTGGTACCGAATTTATAAAATTTATTCGTCTGATTAAACCTGAATGAGATGTTATCAGCTTTCGGAATAGTTCGGAATATAGTTTATTCGTAAACATTCAGCTGCGTTGATCACGGCAGATGCAAATTCGTCTCAGAACAAAAATGTTTTTCTTGATTTATTATGTATAAAAGAAAAATGACAATGCAAGTTACTTCACTCTGCATCAATGCACCAATACTGACAAGAAAAAAGGATTCGGAATTCAATTCTGCCGACGAAATATTTGGCCAGTGTGGAATGTTTTTAGATCCGGGCGTCATAAGAAATGTAAACAACGTCACGTGACAGAGAGAGGAGACAGTGCCCAATCACAGCGAGCTTACCGCTTTAATCAGTGGATCACTTAATTCGTGTTTTGTGAATACGGTTCTTGGGTAATCCCTGGTTTAACTAACTCGCGGATTTGCTGATCCACGGATTAACTGACGGTACTTATGAACGGACTTATGAATACGGCTGCAAGTGTAGTACAAACGTCTAAATGTTCAGCCGTCATAGGTTGTCCAGAATCCTGTAAATTAAAGATTTTGGGAATCTACAACTCCAGTTCGAAAAAGGTGTGCCTGTATGTAATTGTGCCCCGGTCAATAGTCTGAAATAAGCAACAGTTGCTCTTAGAGTCATCATTGATAGCAAATAATAGCATAGTCCAGCACTTGTCTCCAGTCGACTGCAAGAGCTCTGTCCTTTAGTTTCATTGATGTTAAGTTTCTAACATCAAAGAGACATCTAATTTATATTTTAAATCAGAAACTTCATTTATAAGTTAGCCAAAAGTATATTAATGACTAATAGACTCGATTTGAAGAGCACGTTAATTCCATTCGGCTCTCAACAAAAATATGCTTCCCGTACAAAAGGGAAATTCTCGTTTACAATTCTACGAATTTTTCAAATTGGAAGTGTGGGTCTAAAGCCAATTGACGAACAGAAAACAGTCAATTATGCTAAAATATCCAGTATTTAAATAGATTTTATTCGCATGATAATATTTATGTTTGCTAAAAAGTGGCGGCTATTTTTTCAAGCGCATTATTATTGCAAATGATTAAAAAATAATGTTATTAAGACACATTAACAATAATAATATTATTATGGCAAACTTTTGCAAATATTATTATCGGGACAAATTATTGTTTACTTTTACTACAAACTAGTAATAAATGATAGTAGTATAAGGACAAATTATCGTTTACTTTTATTATAAACTAGTAATAAATGATAGTACAAGGACAAATTAATAATACTACTTTTGATTACAAATTAATACAAATATTATTATTATGGCAAATTATTATTATAAATTATTATTATGGAAAATTATTATTATAAATTATTATTATAAATTATTAGTAGTAGTATGATAAATTATATTAGGAAATTTTTATTATTATTATAACTATTTTGACAAATTATTATTATTATTATTATTATTATTATTATTATTATTATTATTATTATTATGACAAATTATTATTATAATTATTATGACAAATTGTTATTATAATTATTATGACAAATTATTATTATAATTATTATGACAAATTATTATTGTTATTATTATCAGGATAAATCAGCATTATTATTTTTAAGACAAATGAATAATATTGCTATTATTAAGACAAAAAGTATTATTAGGACAAATCATTACTATTACTTTTAGGACCAATTATTGTTATTTTGCGCTTATTACTATTATTAGGTAGCATGGGCAAATATGGCCCTTGCGCCATAAAACCCCCCAAAACCAACCAAGCAACTATTATTAGAAAAAATCAATGTTATAATTACTAGAAAAAATTATTGTTATTAATATAAATGTGAGTGAAAGAGGTATTTCAATTTATTTTTATACAAATTACAAGTTCCATTTGAACGTAGAATCCAACAAAGTACAATCACTACATTTCGAATCGTCAACACAAACGTTCATAGCGCACGGAAACTAAATAAAATAGGAGAAACGCTAATCTTTATTTAGATACGTACTTTCCTGTTCATTTGTACCTCAGCCCAGTGTTTAGTAGGCTTAATCTCGGTTAATCCATTAGAAATTTCCCCTTCTCCCAATAACAACGCCATATAGGTTGCCATTTGTTCTTATTACCCCGGCGCAAATTACCCGCAAAGCGCCTTTATCAGATTTCCAAGGCAGAGAATCTACAGATTTGGCGCCGAATCAATGGAGACTTGGCTGTACACACAACATGGAGATTAACACATGCTGGCTATTGAGATTTTTCGTAAGGAGAGAAGAGGTAACAATTTCGGAGTTTCATTATAAGCTTATCAAAATGTTTAAGCAAAAGGTCAATACTTGCAACTATTTTCTTTTCGATTGACTTGTGAAATAATTCTCGTGCGTTTCGTGCTGAAAATGTAAAAAGGTTGAAAATAAAAGGAATAAATTAATTAAAATGGATAAAATCAAGATAAATAATTAACTAAATAACAAAATGCATTATTTAATTCAGATGAAAAATTTCTTTAACGCAAGAGGTTGATGCTTTTAACTATTTCCTTTCCAATTGACTTTTGAAGCAATTATCATGCGTTTCGTGGGGTCGTCGTGGCTCAGTGGGTATACCCACAGCGCTAGCAACCTGCGAGTTGTATGCTTGCTGCGCAAATTCGATTCCTCCCTGGGTCGTTTTCTCTCTACTGTGTCAGTAAAACTTTTTTGTGTGTATGATTATTACTTGATATTGTATGTCTTGTGTTTAGCGCAGCATATCCAAATATGGCCCTTGCGCATAAAAATTCCACCAACCATGCATTTCGTGTTGAAAATGAAAAATGCTTGAAAATGAAAGGAATAAATTAATTGAAATGGATGAAATCATGATAAATAATTAACTAAATACATTAATAAATTATTTAATTCAAATGAAAAAGGCTTTGACGAAAGAGATCGGAAATTTTAACTCTTTTCTACCAATTGACTATTGAAACAATTCTCATGCGTTTCGCGCTGAAAATGGAAAATGCTTGAAAATAAAAGAAATAAAGTAATTGAAATGGATTAAATCATGATAAGTAATAAACTAAATAGCATACTAAATTATTTCATCTAAATTGAAAATGCTTGACTGAAGTGAAAATGAAGTTGATACTTTTAACTATTTCCTTTTCAAAATTAACTTTGAAGCAATTCTCGTGCGTTTCATGCTGAAAATGGAAAACATCTGGAAATAAAAGGAATAAATTAATTGAAATGGATGAAATTATGATAAAGAATTAACAAAATAACAGAATAAATTATTTAATTCAAATAAAAAATGACGTAAGAGATAGATTCTTTTAACTATTTCCTTTTCAACTGAATTTTGAAGCAATTCTGGGATATCAGAATGTCTCACTTTGCGTAGCAAAAATAAATAATAGTTAACTGTGTCTATGTTTTTGTGTGTCTGCACTTTAGTAGTGATTAGTTATATTCAAAATTTTACGTTATTATATTTATTCAGCTAAATGGATATAAGAAATTGCTTGATTGTCAAATGAACTCTTAAAAGAGGGTAAAGGTTTTATGTACAAATGCTTACCGAATATAATTGTAACTGATTATTTAATATAATTGATACATAAATAGTTTTATATGATAGTTTATCTGCTAGACATTCATATTTTTGCAAATGAAAATAAACTCTTATCAGCTTGTATCACTCAAATTGGTGACATTTTAAAATATATTATTCAGCTAAGAAACATATGTTAGATCGCTATTTAATTTTTGCTCAGAACACATGAAATTTAATTTTCTAATGTCACCAAGAATTTTCTCACTAAGAATTTTCTATTGTGCTATAGAAAATACGGCTTAAAAGAAAAATATATTTTGCGTATTTCTTGCAGTTAGCACATAGTTTTGGAAAACGTCTTGTGTTTTTTCATACACAGCATGCAAAAATAAATAGTAAAATAATTAGAAAATTATAAATCACTAGCTGAATAACCCGGCGTTACTCGGGTTGAATTGGTGTTAAATTTCCGTGTTCGTTAATAAATTGTAATTCCTATTCATCCCATGTTTTAGCTACCACACTCTAATAAAGGTACACAATTGTTAAATACCCAATTTCACAAAAAATGTAAATAGATGTCATTTTTATAATTTTACATTTTTGTAGAATTTAAATTTTTAGTAAGGAAAAGTCTCTAGAGTGACAATGTTACCCAGAATGCATAGAATAGTTCAGAGTATGCATATAAATGCCCTGTATGTCATTTAAAAACAAAAGAGTTTCCCAAAATATCATACAACGATTAAAAATGTTTTAAAAACTAATTATACCAAATTGAAAATCCAGAAATATATCTTAAAACAGATTTAAAAAAAAGCTTCGAACGAAAAGTAATGAATATATCTGTTTTTTCACTACAAAATAGATTCTTGGAATATAACGGACATAAATTTAAAAAAGCAAACGATTAAAAAATACCGAGGTTGCCATATTAGCTACCAGTCCTATTTTAAAACGTTTTGTTCTGTATAGTTTTATTCTCTTTATCGTCAGTCCCAAATATTCAGAATGTTTTTATATTTCGTAAATAAAAAAAATCAGGCTCGAAATAAACTATTAGAATTTAAAATCCGTAAAAATAGTTTTGGAAAAACAATTGATATTTCAGCAGCGCTGGTAAAACAATCCAAGTAATTGCAATGCTCAATATACCTACCAGCTACTCCAAAACTACCAAATTATGGTTGATTTAAGTATAGTTACTCATATGTTTTATCGTAAAACTTGCCTAAATATGTAAGCAAATAAATTTCAAATAATGTATTCGTTAAATTAAAATGTGGTGTATCAAATATAAGGCATTAAATTAAAATATGTTGAATAAATCTTACGTGATACTTGTACAAACACACAGATACAAAATCAAACATAGAAAGAGAAGATGGACAGACAGACTCACACAACCAATTTCAGTCACTAAATAAATGTAAGAACTAACAGTATGCAAATTTTCATGAAAATATATTCAACCGTTTGGACGTAGCACGGGCACACACATACAGACAGACAGATGGACAGAAAGACACCAAACACGCAAGAGACGGATTTTGCATCAGAAGAGTCTAAAAGGATAGAAAACTTGAAATGGGCCGAAAATATTCAATGTACAAACACTCCATTCTTATTTATGTAGATTAAATTTGGTCACTGATGCCTAAACACACACACAAAACGTATTTTGAATCTTGATCTTTGTATTGTTCATTTGATAAGAAAACTGTTTATTTGCTAAAATTTAAAATCCCCAAGAAATTTGAAATCCGGTAACTCTATTTTAGAAATTTTTTAGAACTTTATTTTAACTCTTTGAGGCACACGATTTTAAAGGAAAAAACCCAAGTTGTACAGAATTGTTTATTCACTTATTCAGCTTCAAAATTAGTATAAAACATCAAATAACACTTTATTTTGAAACGATATATTCACTCAACAAATTTTTACGAAAAAAAACATTTACAGTTAAGAAAGACAAAAATTCACTGCACCACACAATTCGTCAACCTTAATCACAACAGTGTCAACAACTTACTAATGCGTTTTGACATGTGTAAATTTTTGTTTTCAGTTATTTACACATTTAGTGTTAATTCATAGCATTGTCAACTCAATGAAAAACTTTAAACTGTATGACTATATGAATAATTTCAACTAGTTTTTTATTTTACTCTACAAGATTACATTATTGCTTGCACTGCAGTACACAGTCTAAAGGAGTTTATTTATTTTCTACAATGTTGGGATTTTTATGAAACATGTAAACGCAAATGATAGAAAGAGTGAATCAATTCTTCACCTCGGTGCTGATGGTTACAAATGGTTACCGATGGTTACTCAGTTCCGATGCTAAAGACAGTAGAATTCTGGGATTTATATTGAAAACTATGTTTATGGGGTGGGGGACCTGTGGTGTCAGTCAAAAAGACAGTGTCTCCAAATTGGTTCCTTACAAGTTTAGGATTATAATACAATACTTAACTACACTAAATAACAGTATGGTCACACAAAAAACTGATGATGCAATGTGCTGTTTTCAAGTAATGAAATGCCTAATTTTTATATGCAGCATTTTTAGAACCGTTTACCCTTAAAACCGAACTTGGAGATACTGTCTTCTTGACTCTAGCATGGTAGTATATAGTCCTTTAGGAGCTTTATTTTATTCTTCGAAGTTGAAATTTTCGTGAAACATGCAAACGAAAATGACAAAAAGTGAATTGTTGCTTCGCCTCTGTGTCGACGTTCTCCAGGAAGTAGAATTCGAGGATTTAAATTGAAAATACCTTGCTTATACTGACATGAAAGAAAGCAGTATATCTAAATATGGTCCTTGCTAGTTGAAGATTGTAATCTATTACTCACTTGGCTAGACAACAGTATGGTCGTTCGAACAACTGTTGGTTGAGTGCTGTTTTCACGAGACGAAATACCCATTACTTTTATACGCAGCATTTTGGGAAACGTTTACCCTTAAAGCAAAATTGGAAATACTGCCTTTTTGTCTAGCATAGTAGCATATTTTCTTATCGGAGTGTTTACTTATTTTATTCTTCAAAGTTGAGTTTTTCGTGAAACCGATAAAAACGCAAATGACAGAAAAAGTGAATCGTTGTTTCACCTCCGTGCCCACATTCTACAGGAAATAAAATTCTAGGATTTGTATTGAAATACTTAGTTTACACAGATGTGTTAATCCTGAAGGCAGTATCTCCAAGTTTGGTATATGCTAGTTGAATGTTATAGTCTATTAGTCCTTCACTGCATAACAGTATTGTCACTCAAACAACTGTTCATTGTATGTGCTGTTCTCAAGAGATCAGTTACTTTTATATATGTGGCATTTTAAGAACCGTTTACTTGTGTCTCCAAGTTTGGTCTTAAGGGTAAACGAACATGTTGTGTATAAAAGTAAAGGGTATTTCATCACCTGGAAACAACACTCAATCAACAATTATTTTAGCGATCATAATTAAGCATTCATTTTATGAACCGTTTACCTATAAAACCAAACTTGGAGTTATTACCTTCTTGTCTAGCTCTGCAGTATATATTCCTTACTTATTTTAATCTTCAAAGTTGTTTTTTTCGTGAAACTGATAAAAACGCAAATGACAGAAAACGTGAATCAATACTTCCCCCCTGTGCCGACTTTCTGCAGGAAGTATTATTCGAGGATTCATATTGAAAAGTTATGCATATACTGATGAACTATTCCTGAAGACAGTATATTTAACTTATTTGCTAGTTGAATGTTAGTCTATTATTTCTACATAACAGTATGATCACTCAAACAACTGTTGATTAAGTGTGCTGTTTTGAAAGAAACGAAATACCAGCTATTTTAATACGCGGCATTCATTTTATGAACCATTTATCTTTAAAACCAAACTTTAAGATACTCCTTCCTTATCTAGTACGGCAGTATATATTCTTATCGGAGTTTTTACTTATTTTATTCTTCAAAGTGGAAAAAGACAAAAGCATTTGTGTTGAGAATACTATGCTTGTACTGACCAGCTAATCCAGAAAGAAGTATATCTAAATATGGTCCTTGCTAGTTGAAGATTATAATCTATTACTCACCTACACTACATAACTGTATGGTCTCTCAACCAACTGTTGTTTGAGAGTGCTGTTTTCATAGAGACGAAATACAAGTTCTTTTATACGCAGCATTCATTTTATGAACCCCTTACCTTTAAAACCAAACTTGAAGATAGTGCTTTCTTTACTAGGACAGCTATATATACTTATAGGAGTTTTTACTTCTTTTATTTTTCAAAGGTTTCTTCGTGAAACATAAAAAGGCAAATGACAGAAAAAGTGAATCAATACTTCACCTCCGTGCCGAGGTTCTGCAGGAAGTATAATTTGAGGATTCATATTGAAAAGCTATGCTTATACTGACGTGCTATTCCAGAAAGCAACATCAAAGTTTGGTACGTGAATATTAGTCTTATTATTTTTGTAGAAACGTCAATTTTGCAGATACATGCCTTTACCGTGGTGGTAACGATATATGCGGTATTGTAAGAACCATGTACCTGTGTCTCCAAGTTTGGTCTTAAGGGTAAATGATTCTTAATATGTTGCGTATAAAAGTAAAGGGTATTTCATTACCTGAAAAAAGCACCCTCAATCAACAGTTGTTTGAGTGACCGTACTAGCGTATTTACATATTAGATTACATGTCGGGACGGAAGTGAAGTATTAATTCACTTTTTCTCTCATTTGCTTATTTTATCTGTTTCACAAAAAACAACTTAGAAGAATAAAATAAGTAAAAACTCCGATAAGATTATATACTGCCGTGCTAGTACAGAACGCAGTATCTCCAAATTTGATCCTTGCTAGTTAGAGGTTGTGTTATTATAATAGATAATAGTATAGAGACATTCAAACAATTGTTGATTGGGTGTGCTGTTTTGAAGAGAGTAAATACCAATTACTTTTATACACAGCACTTTAGGAACCGTTTACCCTTAACGCCAAGCTTAAAAATACTGCTTTCTTGACTAGCACGCAGTATATAGTCTTATCGGACTTATTTTATTCTTCAAAGTTGTTTTTTTCGTGAAACAGATAAAAACGCAAATGACAGAAAAAGTGAATCAATACTTCACCTCCGTGCCAGCATTCTCCGGGGAGTAGAATTCGGGGATTTATTACTTAAAATCTTAGAACCCTTCCGCTAAATACCTCTTAGAGATTTTCATTTTGTTTCTGGCAGCATGGTCCGAAAGTGTTAAAATTATCTCACCGTGTTTCGAAAGGGGAGAAATCCTGTCAACTCTACCTAGACGGGAAGGGTTTTTGCGAGAACGCTGCGTCGATGGGCCCAGGCTTATCGCAATCGGCTTGCACCCCTAATCCTGTAACCAACATCGGAGCTAGTTGGATGTTGGGGACATAAAGGAGAAAAATCGATTTTTAATTCCGCTCATCTACTCGCACTCAAAAAAGGGTTCCTGCGAAAGCAGCTGCTTGCCACGCGTCAAGAAATCGAGTTACATCGATACAGATATTTATTTTAGAACGAAACGTACTTAGAATTTACTGCTGACCAGTTAGAAAGGCAGTATATTCAGATTTGGTCATTTTTGAATTGAAGGCAGCGTGTGTGCAGTGAAAGGAAATGTATTCAATGTTTTCCCCAGGAATTTTTTTGGGGAATGAATAAAATGTTTTACTGAATTCTTACAAAAAAGTATTTCAAGGCAACTTATTTAGTATATTGAAAATAAGTAAAGCAATTTTTGTTTATCAAGATATACAAAGTTTCATTGGGAAAAATGTATTTAAATAAAGTTTTTCTGAATTAACTTCATTTTGAATGAATAAAATTTAACTAAATTTTTACACTTCATGTTAACCAATATAGTATATTGAAAATAGTGGCCAGGTGAGTTATAATTTTTAGTTAGGACGATATTCAAAGTTTCAAGAGGAAAAGCATTTAAACATAGCTTTCTCCTTCAATTTTTTGGGGTATAAATAAAATATAACTAAATTTTTAAACAGGAATATTTCATGTTAACAATATCATAACTTGAGTACCGATGGAGTATACTTATCGTTGTAGAGTTATACTTAAAGTAGTAAAGCTGAGAATTTAATTCAAGAGCTAGGTAAATTCTTTGACTACTCAAGCTCTCTCCATCGACTAATGAAAAATGTCGGTACCTATCAAAAAGGATCCTCGTGGAAGCTGTTTTTCCTTTCATCTCAAATACAAATAGTTGAATGCTAATTTTTACATATGTTGTGTCCTATTTTCTTTCTAATGAACCAGTAGAATATATACTGGAATTGGGCAAAATCTGTTTCTCTTTATTCCAAAAGCAAAAATAAGTTACTTAGTTTTTGAATTCGGGTGGTGGCATTAGCTTTTCATTCTGAAACAATTTAGATTCTCTAGTGCTATTATCGAAGTTTAGTAATCGTTTACTTTGGTTCAAAATAAAAAGCCTCGCAAGTCAGAGTATGGCAGTAAGAGAATTGAACGGCTGCCGAAAGAAGCGCATTAATGATTATTCAGCTTTCTGGCGATTTATTGTTGCCTCCAATGTGTGTCTAAGGGCTTGGGAACGAACATAAGTTGCTAGTCACCGTTGCGTGCACTCTACGATTGTTTATCGACCCCCAAGCACCTGCAATAGCTCGAAAGCCAGTCCGCTGTGGATATCGAACAGGTGCAGGCGCATGAGGTCATTTTTTGACCCTATGAGCTGTAAAACCGGTAGGAAAACCGAAATTTGAGCTTGTATTACAATCGGAATCGATCTCTGAAACCCTCGACGATTTCGAACTCCCAAAGGCAGTGCTTTTTCTCTTGTCTTAACTGCATACTTCGAACGGGGATTTGGGATATCGAAAACTCACTTTTTTCGTTAGGTTACTTTGTACGAGAGGCATTTTCAAGCTAAATGTAGGTGGCAGTAGTGTTTCTTTGGCGATACATGTTTCATGTATATGTTTTGAGCTTGACGTCAGTTGGCTTTTTTCCCACTTCTATTTCAGCACTTCGCTAATAAAAATTCGAAAGAATAAATTCCAAATTAACGTATGAAAGTTTATTGGTCAACACCAATTAAATTAACCCTCCAAGTGGTTTCGACGAAATATCTCGTCCACCAAGTTCTGACCAATGATCGTCACTCTAATCTTATCTGATCGCTAATGACGAGATATCTCGTTATAAAGATATTGCCGATTTTTTTATGATAGCGAGATCAAGATTTGGTAATTCTTCAAAAGACGAGATATCTCGTCCATCAGAATCTGGTCAGTTTTCTTTTATTGATGACATTGGTTTGTTTGTTTGCACTGAAAATTCCTCTCATAGCTGTACTTCATAGAGAGATAAGTATTAATCAGACGAGAGGTTTCTACGATAGACATGAAATATAAGTAGACTGAGCCTCGATATTGAGAGAAGCTTCAAAAAGTGTGACCAACATGTCGACTAGTTGTCTCGTGACTTCTCCATGAAAAATTGACTTCGTTGGCCAATTTGGTATTTTATCCCCTCGTTTGGCAATGTAACATCTTATGACAGGCTAGATGTGTGAATGCCATTTATATAAAGTGCCCACAAAAATGGTGAAATCGCCAAAGTCGACTACTATGTCGCGCAGACCAATCAGGTGATGAATCAATAGATGGTCGTCTTCTCTCGGCCCGTGAACTAATCAGATGATGAATGTTCGATGTTGAATAAATAATTGATATTTTGAGAGAATATTTCATTTTTTTAAACCTCAAAATTTTATAAGATGTCGAAAATCGCTGGAATCCAATTTGGTATTGGTCAATACCTCCAAAAAATTAACAGTCGAATCACAAAATTACATATCAAGAAACCGATGCAGACCGTGCAACCAATAAGAATAAATTTGCAACCACCTCAAAATGTAATAGATGTTCTCAGCATACGACACTAATAGAAGTAATGAAATTTATGTTATGATCATATCTAAAAGGTAGTTTGCCGGTCACAAACTTTCAACATCAAACTAATTACACACAAATTTGTGGAAGGCAAAAGCTATTTTAAACAAAAAGACTAAGAAAAATTAGTCGTCTAACCTGACGATGTGCACAATATCTGTTCCAAAATGGAAACCCCTCAAAACATCAAATATTTTACCAGAGAAATAATAAAACTGTATTCCAGTTACGAATATCTAAAAGGTATTTCATTCGAGAATAAACATGTAATTGTGCACCAAACATATAAAAATAGATAACAAATTATTTTTTTAAATGATTGTGCTTGTGTGACTGGTCAAAACCTAAAGTATTTTTTCAGAGAAACAACAAAAATTGCATTCCAGTTGGGGATACCTAAAAATTATTTTCTTCAGTATAAACAATAAATGGACATCGGATAAATGAAATGTACTGCAAGTTATTTATGAACAGACTGACTGAACTAACCCACCTCAAAATCTAAACTCTTGTCCCTTAGAAGCAATAAAAATTGTATTTCAGTTGCAAATATCTATATCCTTTGAAGTCTTCGAAAATAAACATTCATTTGATGTCAAATACTTGAAAAAGTACTGCAAGTTACTTGAAAATAGACTGACTAAACTAACCTATCGCTAATCCTACAAAATATTGTCCCAGTGAAACAATAAAAATTATATTTCCTTTGCGAATATCTACAAAGTATTTTCTTCGAGAATAAACATTCAATTGACATCAAATGAATGAAAAATTTAGCAAGCTGTTTACGAACAGACTGACTAACCTAACCGTCCTCTAAACATAAAATATTGTCCCAGCGAACAATGAAAACTGCATTTCCTTTGCTAATAAACTTACAATGGCACACCAAATGCAGAAAGTGTATCCAGTTACCAAGAAATAGACGGAAAAAAGTACAGTAAGTTATTTATAAACAGATGAAATAAACTAACCCCCTCAAAACATAAAATATTCTCTCAGTAAAACAATTAAAACTGTATTCTCTTTACGAATGCCCAAAAAGTATTTTCTTCGATAACAAACATTCAATTTATATCAAATACGTGAAAAAGTATAGCAAGTTAAACAGACTAACTAAACTAACCCACCTCAAAACCGAAAACTTTTTCCTAGTGAAACAATAAAAATTGCATTCCCTTTGCGAATCCTTTGAAAGTTTGTTTTCTTCGAGAATAAGCTTGCGATTCACATCAAATACATAAAAGAAGTATATAGAGCTACCAATAAAAAGCCAGACAAAAAATCTAGAAAGTTAGCACACAGAAAGGAGCGATTCAGGACAAAAGAGCACAGCATCGTAACTCGGCAATTACAGCACATAGCTAACCGAGTTTAGCGCATCTTCAAGGACACTGAGGATATACAGAGGGTTCTAATGGTCTTCATCAAGCTCAAACCCTAATCAGAGCTCTGCATTGACATTTAGTGCCTTTCGGTTACTTGTTCCCCCAACACTCAAATGCTCTCTACCGAATCTCGGTTCTTCTCTGGAGAGCTTTATGGACATTGGCTATTGACACTGGCTAACGCGTCAGAATTAAGAGCACCAATTCACTGAGTAAGTGGTAATGTGAAACCTTTGACGAAGAATGGCTGAACTCTGCTGAAGAGTTTTCGAGAGATGAAGTATGCTGTGGCCGATAGAGATTTGAAATGTTTGCCAGCATCTATTACACCTTAACGACTGAATTAAAGCGGGGTATATGTATGGCATAGTGCTGAAATTCGCGAACGGTTCATATGGTTTTGGTTATTGGAGATTATATGAATATTTTTAACTTAATTGCTGATGGAGTGCTGTATAGAGCTATTGTTGATAGATATTTGAAAAATTCACCAATAGTTATTTCCTTTAAATCTAAATCATAACAGTTGTAGAAACTGGCAGAATGTTTGTTGGAATTCCTAAACTACTTAATATGGTTTTGGTTATCGGAGAGTTCTTGAAGATGTTCAACTTAATTTGTAGATTGCTTGTATAAACTGTTTCTCATTGTACGTTAAATTATCTCGCTCGTTCTCATTTTTGTATATATATATATATATATATATATATATATATATATATATATATATATATATATATATATATATATATATATATATATATATATATATATATATATATATATATATATATATATATATAGACCATCACCACAAATCAAAAAGGAGAAACCAAATAAAAACAAAAACAAAATGCAAATAATAACAAAAACAAAAATGGAGCAAAATAACAACAATAATATTGACCCTTTAGATGAACAGCGCTGAAAGCCGCAGAGAACAAATAAAGGGAAATAATAAGTAAAACTACCCTAAGAATAGAATAGATTTCCCCGAGAAACAAGATGAAATAAAATATGTAAATGTTAAGTGAGCCTGCCTACTTTTTCAAGGGGAGCAAGGCCAGGTTGTCACTTAAAAATGCGATGCTTTGAGTTTTTTCTGTACTTATGTGAGGCCAGGCCGAAGAGATCAACAAAAGTTACCCCCGAAAACTCAAAGTACTACCAGAGAGAAAAAATCATGAAAATAATACCTGTTACCAAGGTTAGGAATCAAAAGAACATAGCCAACGTAATACCTTACCAAAAGTTGCCGCCCAAGCTAGGAGAGCAAAACATTGCCAGATCCGTAACAGGTATTATTTTCATGATTTTTTTCTCTCTGGTAGTACTTTGAGTTTTCGGGGGTAACTTTTGTTGATCTCTTCGGCCTGGCCTCACATAAGTACAGAAAAAACTCAAAGCATCGCATTTTTAAGTGACAACCTGGCCTTGCTCCCCTTGAAAAAGTAGGCAGGCTCACTTAACATTTACATATTTTATTTCATCTTGTTTCTCGGGGAAATCTATTCTATTCTTAGGGTAGTTTTACTTATTATTATATATATATATATATATATATATATATATATATATATATAGCTTGTATTTTCTTTTTTCGAGAGATTTAAAAATACCTCAACAGTTATTACTTTTACATCTGGATCCCACACACCCACGTAACAGTCCTAGAAACGGGTAGAATTTGAGAATTCATAAACCAGTTCAGATAATATTGGTCTTATCTAATCAAAGCTACCAAGATTTTCATAATACTTTTGGAGAGAATAGGTTGAAGGTTTTAGCTTAATTCGCTCGTAGATAACCGTTGTTTAATCTAGTTGTAATCCGATAATTGAAATTCACTTTGATGCCACATATTAAGCAAAGTGGTAGTATATTATCAACAAAATTATATATTGGGATATTTAATACTCCGAAAAGACTTGATATTAAATAGTTATATATCATCTGACATAATTAGCGCAGATGAATCCTTAAATCTACAAAAATGAAATTAACAAATCATCAATTTATTATGCTCATTTTATCAAGCTACCAATAGGTTATTTTTTATAGAGTACATTATATATATATATATATATATATATATATATATATATATATATATATATATATATATATATATATATATATATATATATATATATATATATATATATATTTAAATTACATTGTGTAAAAATAGTTTATCAAACAATTGTTGAATTCATGCATAAAGCATTTATAGAAATTTCGACACAAACTTAATGGGGAAATACTAAAAGTACATTGGAGCTTGCATTGTATTCTCTTGTTTTTATTAAACTTATGTTGAATCCCTTAGTGTACAGAAGTGTAAATGAATACCTTAATCCTCTTAAGGGTTCCAAACAGAATTCCACCTTGAGAATTCGCAGTCTTCCCTTCATAACTTCTAACTAGTTTTGACCTTGACCAATAGACTCTTTCCTAGGATTCTTCAAACTAATAGACATGGTTCTATGGCTATTATGTGTACTGTGGTGTAAAATTAATACTATGTTTCTTGAAAATCTAGTGATTTTAGAGAGTTAAGAAAGATTAATAACTTTTGAACCAAGGACACGGACTGGCACTACATTACAATAGTTTCCAACTTTATATCCTAAGTACTCGTAGCTTAACTTGCACAAATGTATGATATTGTGTACATTCTTTTGCACATATTGCAGAGCAAAAAATTGTTTTCCATTTTCCCTGGACCCCTAAGACCTCGGCCCTGGTACTATGGTCAATAGCTTTTCAATCTAGGACACAGACTGACACTACAGAACAAGAACTTCCAACTTTCTTTACATCCAAAGTACTCATTGCCTAACTTTCACAAATGTATAACATTGTATGTATTCTTTTGCACATAATGCAGTGCAAAAAATGTTTTTCAGTTTTATCTTAACTCCTTAGATCTCGACACCTTGATACCATGATCAATGAATTTTCAACCTAGAACACGGGGACTGTGGTAATACAGAACAAAAAATTCCAAATTTCTTTATATTCAAAATACGTATTGCTTAACGTGAACAAATGTATAAGTTTGTGTGCATTCTTTTGCACATATAGCAATGCAAAAAAATAGTTTCCATTTTTACCGGGGCCTTTTATCCTAGGCCCTGGTACAATGATCAATAACTTTTGAAACTAGGACAAGGACTGGCATTACACAACAAAATATTCAACTCTCTCTTAAATCCAAAGTACTCATTATTTAAGGAGCACAAATGTATAATTCTGTGTGTATTCATTTTACATATTGCAGTGCAAAAGATATTTTCAACTTTCCTGGGGTCGATTCCCTGGTACCATGGTACCGATGACCCTATATATGAAGTCCCTTGACCAGAGTGGACACTCAAAAAACCACATCGCTGAGAACCCAACACAGCTGATGAATCCACTCTCAGCTAAATCAGAGCTCATTCAAAAAAAGATGGAGCCAGACGCAAAAAAGCCCGTAAATGAAATGATTTTAATTTATTTATCAAAGAGAGGACCTTTTGATTCCTTTCTTCGCCGTATGTAAAGATGCAAAGCATGAAAAATAAAGGAGAAGGCGAGGAGAATAATGTTAGCCCGAACATAAAAATAAACGAGATAAGATCCGTCAACAGACGGCAGGGAACAGGTAATGAGGATTTCCAAAACTCTTACCAAATGAATATTATACGACGATGTGAAATTCAAGTCTTCCTCCCCCTTGTTCCATCAAGGAGGAAGGGAGAGTGGCTGCAGCTCTTTTGTCCGCTCCGTTTTCTCCTAGCGATCTATATATAATGCAGAACCGACATCTTATATTTAAAACCAGTTATAAATTATTACGCATTGTTAAATAATAGAAGAATGCCTTTCGCATTAGCTGTCTAAAGATCCTTATGAATTATTTAGCGAGGAATGGCGTGGTCTATCACCTGAAATGTGGGGCGTGCCTTTCATTGCCGAGCAGTCGGGCTCGCGGGAGCATCACTCCGGCTTCTCCGGCAAACGCCGGCCTCTGCGGTCACTCGTGCCGCGGCGGCTCATCAAAAAGTTTGCTTTCCTGCATTGGCCAAGTAATGTTTTTGCCACATTTATTCTGTTTTGATAATGAAAGTTACTCCCGGACGTTTGGTGACTTTTCTTTTCTTGTTTGATCATTATCGGGTATTCTGGGTTTTTTTATTTGTGTCAAAGGTTATCCGGTTTTATGTTGCATAGCCTGTTAGTCAACTTCTTGTATTTAATAGCTGGAATTTATAAAACTAATTTTATAGTTAAGTCTAGAATGCTGTGCTCTATTAGTTGGTCACTTTTCTGCCGTCTTTACCTTTCTTTTGCATGTTTGTTGTTATTTTTATTTCGATAGGTTATGTTGTGTTTTGCTATTTCTTTCAACTGTTATTCTATTTTATGTTATGTAACCTAGAAGTCAACTTCATGTTTTTATAACTAGGATTTATAACTAACATTATAGTTAAGCCTAGACTGCTTTGCTCTTTATTAGGTGGTCGACCTTTATCTTTCTTTTGTAGTTTCTTAGGATTATAGGTTTTTCTGGATTTTGTTATTTGTGTCAACTGTTATTCTAATTTGTCGCTTTTCTGTTGTCCTTTCTATTGCATTTGTGTTGTTATTTAATCACCATAGGTTATATTGTTTTTGTTATTTGTTTCAACTGTTATTTATTATGTTTTTTATAATTTTCTATGTTATTTATTATGTTTTTTTATTATTTTCTAGGTTATTTAACCATGTCATCTTTTATTTTATAACTAGACTCCATATTTTATAGTTAAGCCTTGGCTGCTTTGCTCTATTAAGTGGTCGACCTTGAACTTTCTTTTGTAGTTTCTTAGGAGTACCGGTTATTCTGTATTTTTTGTGTCAAACGTTATTCTATTTTATGTCATGTGACCTTTAAGTCAATTTCTTATATTTTATAACTAGGCACCTTACATTATACTTAGGTCTAGACTGCTTTGCTCTCTCTATTAGTTTGTATATTTTTTGTAGCCTTTATCTTTCCTTGTTACTATTTAATAACCCTAGGTTATGCTGATTTTTGTTCTTTGTTTCAACTGCTATGTTTCTATTGTGCATTACGTAACCAAATGCCAACCACTTTTATTTTATAACTAGATTCCTTACCTTATACAGCTTATAGTTAAGCCTAGACTGCTTTTCTCTATTAGTTGGTCGCTTTTCTGTTACATGTGCCTTTCTTCAGCATTTTTGTTGTTATGTAATCCTATAGGTTATGTTGGTTTTGTTATCTGTTTCAATTGTTATTCTATTTTATGTTATATAATCTGGAAGTCAACTTTTTGTATTTTATAACTAGAAGCATTTATAATTAACTTTATAGTTAATCTAGACTGCTTTGCTCTATTAGTTGGTCGCTTTTTGTTGTCTTTACCTTTCTTTAGCATATTTGTTGCTATGTAATCACCATAGGTTATGTTCTTTTTTGTTATTTCTTTCAGCGTTATTCTATTTTACGCTACATAACCTAGAAGTCAACTTTGTCTTAACAACTGTATTTTGTATAACTAGCATTTATAAGTAACGTTAAAGTTAAATCTAGTGTTTTGCTCTTTTAGTTGGTCAACTTTATGTTGCCTTTACGTTTCTTTTGCATTTTTTTGTTATTTAATCACCATTGGCTATGTGGTTTTTGTTATTTGTGCCAACTATTATTCTATTTTATATTATGTAACCCTTATGTCAACTTTTATATTATAACTAGATTCCTTACCTTATATCTCTTATTGACTGATTTTCTCTATTGGGTGGTAGACATTTATCTCTCGCATTTTCTTAAGATTATCGATTATTGTGGTTTTTTATTTGTATCTAACGTTATTATATTTTATGTTATATAGCCTAGAAGTCAACTTCTAATATTTTATAACTAGACACCTCAGATTATAGTTAAGTCTAGACTGCTTTACTATTTGAGTTGGCCGTTTTTCTATTGTCTTTATCTTTCTTCTGTATTTTTGTTATTATTTAATCACCATAAGTTATATTGTTTTTTATATTTGTATCAATTGTATATTACTGTATATTATATTATTGTATATTATATTGTACTGTATTGTACATTATGTCACCAGAAGCCAACCACTTTTATTTTAAAACTAGACTCCTTACCTTATAAATCTTATAGTTAAGCATTGACTTCTTTTCTCTATTTGTTGATCGGCCTTTGACTTTCTTCTGTAGTTCTTTTATTATTATAGGTATTTTCTGATTTTTGTGTCAACTTATTCTATTTTGTGTTATTTAACCTAGAAGTCAACTTCTTGTATTTTATAATTAGACACCTTACATTATGGATAATTCTATACTGCTTTGCTCTATTAGGTGTCGGCCTTTGTCTTTATTTTGTAGTTTTTCATTATTATCGGTTATTCTGGTCTTTATTATTTACTTCAACTATTATTCAATTTCACATTATATAACATAGAAGTCAATTTATATTTTATAGCTAAACACCTTATATTATAGTTAAGTCTAGACTGCTTTAATCTATTAGTAGGTTGCTTTTTTGTTGTCTTTGTCTTTCTTTTGTAGTTTTGTTTCTGAATCACCACTGGGGTTAGGTTGGTTTTGTTATTTGTGTCGACTGTATTTTATTTTGTACTATACAATCTAGAAGTCAACTTTTTTCATTTTATAACCTGACACCTATTATATTTAAGATATGTATTAATTTTGTAGTTTAATATTATACCTTTCTTATTCGCATTTTTATTGCCTTTTTTTCTTTCTTTTGAATTTTGCTGCCTTTATCTTCCTTTTGCCTTTTATTGCTTTTATCTTTCTTTTGTATTTTTGTTATTTGTTATCACTATCGGTTATGTTGTTTTCATTACTTGTGTCAACTGTTTCTATTTTATATTTTGCAATCCAGATGTCAACTTTTATTTTATAACTAGACACCTTACATTACGTATATATCTTATAATTAAGCCTAGAATGCTTTGCTCTATTAGTTGGACGCATACTTTGTCTTTATCTCTCTTTAGTATTTGTGTAATTATGTTATTAGTATTGTTTTAATTGATTTTATTTATATGTTAGTTTTATAG
This sequence comes from Meta bourneti, assembly GCA_933210815.1. Lineage (NCBI taxonomy): Eukaryota > Metazoa > Arthropoda > Arachnida > Araneae > Tetragnathidae > Meta > Meta bourneti. The sequence goes on along the minus strand of OW119934.1, from coordinate 51,981,816 downwards.
CTCCACGATGGCTCCTCAAAAAGTTGGCTTTCGAGAACAACGCCAAGTAACTTTTTGGCATATTTATCCTACTTTGCAAATGAAAGTTATTTAGGGACGTTTGGTGATTTTTATTATATTTTTGCGTTGTTATTTTATCCTTAACGGTAATGCTAGGTTTAGTTATTTATCAATTGTTATTTAATCTTAGTTCATAACCTAGACGGCAATTTAGACTCCTCAACTTATCAACTGTATTAGTTGTCATTTCTGTATTAATTTGTCTTGCCTTTTCTCCTTTATTTATTTTTATATTTTATCACTGATATTAATAGTTTTGTTAATTGCGTCAGTGTTTAAATCTATTTTAATATTTTAACCTAATGTCAATTTCTTTATTTTATAAATTAAGTCTTTAACTCATTCTAGTTTCTAGCTACATACCATACTTAAACCTAAACTTTTCTATTGGTTGTTTTTATTGCACTTTCGTTGCTTTTTTCTTTTTTCTATGTTATCACTATGGCTTGTATTGGCTTTTTGTTATTTGTGTGTCAACTGTTCGTTTTATCTTATTTCATAACCTAGAAAACTTTACTTTACATAACCTGACTCCTTACCTATATACCTTAAGCCTAGATTATTTTGCTCAACTTAATTAGTCTTGCATTTTTGTTGCTTTTTCCTTTCTTTTGTACTTTTGTTATTATGGTATGACTATCGTTTTTGTTGTTCTTGTTATTTGTGTCAACTGTTCTATCTTATTTTATAACCTAGAAGTCGACCTGTTTTATTTTCATAACTAGGCACCTTACCTTATAGCCTTATAGTTTAACCAATATTGTTTTTAGTTATTAATCGGTCTTACGTATTTGTTTTCTTTTTCTTTCATGTGTACTTTCCATATTATGTTGTCAACTATCGTTTTCCGTGTTTTTAATTAACTGTCGATGGCATTTAATTTTATGCTCAATTCTAATGATTCTAGATTTCGTACCCTATGAACCTTATCGAGAAACCGCGATCATTTTTCTCTGGTAGCTGGTACTGCTTTTTCTCTTTTATATTTTTGTTATTATTTTCCTTATAAAAGGTTTTTAAACAAGATCTCAAATAATGTTTAATGTCTTTTCTTTATTTTGTTATTATTTTATCGCTATCCTTTAGGTGTTTTTATATCTGCGTCAACTGTTTGTTAATTTTATTTTATAATCTAAAGTCAACTTAGGCTTATTACCATATCAACCTTTTTGTTAAACTTAGACTGTTTTTCTCTATTAGATGATCTTGCCATTTTTTCCTTTTTCGCGTTGTTATTATGTTATTTCTAACTCCTATGTTTGGTTTTATAATCTGCGTCTATATAACTTATTTTATAACTTAGAACTCAACATAAAACCCTTTACCGTTACAAGATATAGTCACACCTCGAACAAACTATTACTTGGTGTTATTTTTCCTTTTTTGTATTTTAGTTTTCATTTTATCACTATCGTTTATGTAGGGTTTTGTTATCTGTGTCTCAGTTATTTTTATTTTATAAACAAGAAAGCAATCTAGACTTTGATCAAACTAAACTGTTTTCTTCTATTAGTTAGTCTTGACTTTTTTACCTTTTATTTTATTTTGTATTTGTGTTATTCATCATTATTGTTTACGTTGGTTGTTATTACCTGTGTCCACTGTTAGTTTTATTTTATTATATAATCTAGAAGAGCAATGTAGAATCCTTATCTTATCAACTGTACAGTTAAAAAGACTGTTTTTCTCTATTAGTTGATATTGCCTTTTATTTAGTGCATTTGCTATTGTTTTATCATTGTTGTTTATGCTGGTTTTTGTTATATGTGTAAACAGTGAGTTTTATTTTATTTTATAATCTAGTTTTATTTTATCTGCAATCATTCACCTTATAAACAAAAATTGTTTTTCTCTGTAAAGTTGGTTATGCTTATTTCGTGCCCATTTTATTTTATATTTGTTATTATTTTGCCATATCGCTTATGCTGTTTTATTATCTCGGTGTGCCTACTGTTAGTTTCGTTTTATAGCCTAGAAATCAACTTAGATTTTACCCTATTAACCTTAGTCAACTTTAATTAAACCTAAACGGTTTTTCCGTATGAGTTGGTTTTGCATTTTCGATGCCTTTTCTTTCTCTCGCATTTTTGTTATCACGTTTCAATAAAATGTACTTTCAAGATATCAAGATCTTAATCTACTATTAGCATAGTCTAACTGTTTCTTACTATACTAAAAAAACTATGTCATCTTTTCCTGCATTTTTGCTATTATTTTGTCACTACCGTTTACTTTAGTTTTTATTATCTGTCTACAATTATTTATATCTTTTATGGACAAAAAATCAACTTACACTGCTTACGGTACTGACCTATTAGTCGAATCTTACGGCAATTATATACTGCAAAGTTTTTATACAGGCGGACGTTATACTTTCAATGATAGTAACGATTCTTTGCTTTTCATATAACTTTATTTCACTGCCTTAAAACTCTTGTTTATAAAAATTATTAAGTACATGGTATGGTTTGCTTGTAGGACCAAAAAGACTTACATCTTGTGAGGATAGTGCTCTATACTGAAATTAACACACTATATGGGTATACAAACTATTCGGGTATCTATCAGTTCCAGTTGTCACAGTTATAATTAATATCAGCATCCGTCTTGGGATCAGGTCCCTATGACTGTAAATGTTCAGTCTTTTATACTAGTACATCAAAATACTTGATTGCAGAAATTGCTTAGACTGAAAACTATTATCTTGGGTATTCTCAAACGCTTGTTTCATCATGTTTTTATACACGCAGACCCATTAAGTATCTATTCAAAGGATAGATACGGTTTATTGCAAATTTTTATTTAATTGTCTTAACCCTCTGGGGGTTTCACACGCATAATTCCACTTTGCACTCTGGTAAGGTATATGTTTCCCTGCCTAACTTCAACCAGTTCTGACTTTACTGGCAAATGGAATCTTTTCAAAGCATTCTATTCCAAGTAAAGTATCAATGTAATTTTTCTAAATGGCTCTTTTCAAATTAAAGGACTAACATAATATATCCAAAGAATTTTTTATTCTAAGGAAAGGATCAATAGAATCATTTCAAAGGATTCTATTATAAGGAAAGGAGCAAGCGAATCTTTCCAAAGGATTCTATTCTAGCGAAAAAAAAATTTCCAAAAAGTTGAAGGAATCCATAGATTTCCTCAACTAATAGATGACTAATAGATGAGTCGTGTGTTGTGGGGAAAAAGTAATACTACAATTCTCAGAAATCTCCTAACTCTCAGAGTGTTAAAAGCATTTGAACATTGGTTGGTTGGTCTTTGCATTGAATTTTTTATGACGCAAGGGCCATATTTGGTCAAGCTGAGCCAAATACAAGGCAGGCAACGTTAAGTAATAGACATACAAACACAATGAAAATTTTACTCACACAGAAGAAATAAATACACCCAGGGAGGAATCGAACCTGATCTGTCTACAGCCTTTGATCATTGTAATTACATAGTTAGAATCTTCATTTGCTTGGGTTTGCATTTTTTGGTGAGTTTTTACTCAGGTGTTGGTTATACCTTTCGGTTCCAGTTATTATTTAAAGCTATAGCTCTTATTTTATGTCGTGAAATATTTGCTATAGGAAATTGTGCCGTACGATTTTCTTTGAATGATCTCATTTGGGTGGGTATCGTCATTCTAGCGATAAGTTCAATCCTACACGCTCCTTCACTTTTTATTTTAATTACACTTTATTGTTTAAAGTTATTAATGTAATCTCAACCTCAATTTCCTTATTACTTTCAGATATTACGAAAAACAATACGTAAGTGTGATTCTCATACATTTCTAATTTAAAATATTAGCAATATTTTTAATTTTAAAGTAAATGCAATCATTACAAACGAGCTAACGAAAATTCTACAGTGAATTCAAATGTTTAAATGATAATAAAAAGTGTCGTTTAATATTTTTTGCTCCCTTATGGTTAAGAGGTTTTAATATCTGATTTCGTGGTATAATGAATAAAACATTTTTAAATGCTAACTCCTATAACATCAAAAGTAGTGACTTTTGCAGTGATTATTGTTTATTAATAAGGTAGGTAGGTATTGAATTAACGGCCGACTGGAGTGACACAACGGGCTATTGGTGACGGTTCGGGATCCATCGCCAAGGAACAGATCGGAGAGCACCTCGTAATTTTGAACCACGTTCAGTTGATGAGGTCAACACCTGAGCTGGAACCCCACTCTCCAAACTTTGGTTCGAATTTCGAACACGCAACACTCCGGTTACTAATCCTACTCTATCAACCGGGCTACCAAGGCCCTGTTTCTTAATAAGACTCAGCATGCTTTTCACAACAGGATTATGAAGATTATGAACAAAACTCTTCTGAACAACAATTAAGTTAGATGCATGATATGAAACGAAAATAAATAGCAAGAAAGCCTATTTCTAAGCGCAAAGTGCAGTAAAATTAATATTCTGTGTAAGATACCCAAAATTGATATCAAAGCTAGACAAAACTTTGAAATGGGAAGGTAACTATTTATATCTTAAAGTGCACTGGGGAAATTGAAATTGGGGTACACGAATTAGAGGCATTGCAGTTATTAATTTCTAAGTTTCATCAATGATTGTAGAAGTTTTTTGGGTGCCGTGGCTCAGTGGGTTTTCCCACTGCGTTAGCAGACCGATAATTTTAAGCGGGGCAAGCTCGTTTCCTGATAACTTTAAACGGGGAAAGCTCATTTCCTGTTATTACCCTGTATGTATTTTTCTCTGCATCAATAGAACTTTCCTTGCGTGTGTGTATGTTCATTTACTCGACGGAAAAGCATTGCTTTGCGCAGCTTGCTCAGATCTGGCCCTTACACCACAAAAACAACGAAATTTTGAGACAACGAATTTTTTTAAGAGGAACAAAATGTATTTTGGTCCTCTTAACTTCAACACCAATGAAATCCCTATAGGTTTAAATATATTCTTTGAGGGATTGTGGCGAAAAATAAACCTAATAATTAGTACTAAATATTATTAATCTATGAAAACTTTTGTGGGAAAATAATACCAGTTACAATATACATATATATACCTTGATGATGAGATATCTCGTCATTATCAAAATTGACCATATCTTGATGGACGAGATATCTCGTTCAAACCACTTGGAGGATTAAATAAAAAATGCAGTAGTGTACTGCAAAAATGATAAATCTTCGTATTTTATTAGGTATAAGTCCTAAACTAACATTCGCGTTGGTGCGATGTGAAAGTTTGGAGAGTGGCAGTTCAGGAGTGTTGACTCGTTATCTGACCGTGGTTCGAAATTACGAGGTGTCGTCCTCGGGTCTTTCCTTTGGGGATTGATCCCGGACTTCCACCTATAGCCCTTTAGGTTATTCAAGTGCGACGAAAATTTAATTAACTACCTTTCTTAACTAGCTAACTAACAACAGCAAATGTCCACGTACCTAGCGCCAAATGACGCTGAACCAGTTGGATGGGCATGGCCTGAAATGGTCAGAGCAAGCCAGGTGGACCATATCCCCTTTTGGAAACCCTTCAAACTATCATCTTTATCAGAACCGTAGCAATTGCTAAAATTGGCTCCAGGCTTTTCTTTCTCATTTGACAAAAGTTATTTTCCTAAGGGAGTATTTTCAATATTTTAAACCTCCTGGTGATGGTCTCTACGAGGTATCACTCTGACGATATCTTGATGGACGAGATATGTCGTCATTAGAAAAAACTAATCCGATCTTGATTTCGCCATCACGAAAAAATCGACTTTATCTTGATGACAAGATATCTCGTCATTAGCAATATTCATGAGATCTTGATAGACGAGATATCTCGCCGAAACCACTTGGAGGGTTAAGAGATAAAAGGATTAAATATATATGTATATACATTTATTTATATTTACCCCTTTATCTCTTAAAATCTTAAAAATTCCTCCGTAGTAAATAACTTTTGTCAATATAAGAAAAGTTTACAACCAGAAAAAAATTTCAGGAAGAACTTGAAACACTATATACACTCATATACTCACACACATATATACATATATATATACATACATACATACATGCATGAAAGTTGAAATATTGACACATTAATAATGAACAGTTGTTGAAACAGAATGTATATTTTAAGGAGATAACCCTTCAATCCCAAATCATTTATCAAGTCATCACATTACTGGCGTGAAATCACTCACTCTCAGCGCAACACTAAAAATGTGAATAAAACCGATATAGCATAACGCGTTTACCCCATTCTTTACACACACACCCATCGCATCCAAACATTACCTTTGATCTCACAAAAATGCTCACGAAACACAAACAATCAGAGCTTTCGCGAGATAACTGTTTATCGGGAGCCCTTCTCCCTTTCTTTCCCCTTTCTTTTCTCTGTATCAATAACTTATGGAATTAAGTGAACTCATGCGATTTACCTTTCAAATAAAATACCCTACGACCAGTTGCGACGATCATTAAGAATTTACTCTATCCAGAGTAATCGATACCAGAGAGAGAGAGCCGCCAGTCATTAGTTCCAAATAAAAGTTTGATAAGTGTGCGTGGATGGACTTTTGCTCTCTTTTTGATTTCATTACTCCGGGATGTTATTTTATTGAGGGATGGAAAAAGAGAGAGGAGTGTCTTTAAATTTAGCAAATTAATTTGCAGAGTGTACATGAGCAATTTTCCTTAAAGCGGAAAAGAATTTTCTTGAATGGTTTGGGCTGCATGCACGCATAGAAAGCAGAGATTGATGAGCAAATTAGGAGATATCGACAAATATCAGTTTGTAGATGACTCTCGTGCAAGATTTGGACATGAGTATTACCTGGTAATATTTTTTTTGTATTTTAATATCGTGACAGCTTAGTTGGGATTTTCTAAAGTTTCCATCGTAATTGAAAATACTTGCATAAGTAACATACAAAAGAAATTATGACAGGATTTTGATGTGCAGATTTGGGTTGCATACACGCATCAAAAGCATAGATTGATGAGCAAATTAGGAGATATCGACAAATATCAGTTTGTAGATGACTCGTGGAAGATTTGGACATGAGTATTAATTGTTGAGATCAGTAATATTTTTTGCATTTTATTTCGTGACGGTTTAGTCGGGGATTTTTCAGCTTTTCCATCGAAATTGAAAATACTTGCATAGTAACTTAGGACGGGGTTTCGATGTGCAGATTTAGGTTGCATGTAAGCATCAAAAGCAGGGATTGATGAGCCAACCTGGAGGTATCGACAAATACTAGTTTGTCGGTAACTCTAGTGGAAGATTTGGACATGAGTATAAGTTGTTAAGGTCAGTAATATTTTCTTGTATTTTATTTGTTGACAGTTTAGTTGAGATTTTTTAATGTTTCTAAAGTAATTGAAATTGCTTGCGTAGTTATCTACAAAGGAAATTGTAACAGGGATTTGATGTGCAGATTTGGGTTGCATGTAAGCATCAAAAGTATATATAGAGATTGATGAGAAAAATTTATATCGATAAATATCTATATAACTCTTGTGGAAGATTTTGATATGAGTATTAGTTGTTAGGGTTAGTAACACGTTTTTGTACTTAAAAAATTCCTTGAAAGTTTAGTAGGGATTTTTTAACGTTTCCATCGTAATTGAAAATACTTACAAAGTAACCTTCAAAAGAAATTAAGACGAGCTTTTGGTGTGCTGAACTTTTATGTCGGTGAATTGCTTTGCAGAATGAACAAAAGCGGTTCTCCTTAAAGCCGAAAATTTCTTTAATGGGTCTGGAGATATATTTTATAATTAGGATACTTTGGTAAATATTACTCAGTTTTGATTTAGGTTCAGTTAACTTTTTTATACAGGGTAAAATGAGGCAAGTGTAAACCCAAATCTTCGGAGCTCATATTGAACCAATTACCATTTCCTCCTGATATTTTTGTGGTAAGATCAGGTGTCGGTGAGGTTCCCCAGTAGAAGAAATCAATGCGTAATAAATGGGGTGATTGTGGTGGCCGAAGTCCCCCCGGCCAATCCATCGAACTCCAAAAGTCCTTTCCAAGAAATGATGCTCAATAATAAAACACTTAATAAAAACAAAGGACAGACGCGTCCTTTTTAAGTTAGCATACGCCCCGTATGTTTCTTCGTCCAGAAGCATATGACAGATCCGCCAGTTGAGTTGGGATGGTAAAAAGTATGTCCCGATAAAAAAAGTCAACGACAATATATGCCTTAACATTGACCGGGGACTGTCATTGCGCAGTATGTGCTGATGGAACTCGAGGTTTGTCATGACACCACACATGAGCTTTGTGCACATCAGATACCCACTCACGTTAAAATGAAGCTATATCTGTGAAGAGAACACAAGCTGGAAGTTCCAGCTTTACGGCACTTTTTTGCAACAACCAACATAAGAATTCCACACGCCAAGTGAAATATCCAACCTGAAACGAGATTAAAGGTATTTATCCCTCCAAGTGGTTTCGACGAGATATCTCTTCCCACCCATCAAGACTGACCAAATTTTTATTGCGACAAGGTATCTAGTCATCAAGATATTGCCGATTCTTTTATGATGATTTCATTAAAATCTGGTCAGTTTTTTCTAATGACGAGATATCTCGTCCATAAAGATCTGGTATGTTTTGCTAATGACGAGATACCTCGTCTAGATAACCACCAGGAGGGTTAAGAGATTACAGGTGAATGGATGTAAGTGATTGCAGATGAAATGGATATAAGTGCATCTCGTGCAATAACACGTGACTGCAAAGTTTAACTTCAGAAAAATTTGAAAAAGTGTTGGATAATTTTACTTACACACATAAACATTATAAAAACTTGTTTTTCAAATATTTCTATCACGTCACGCTTTCACGCAAAAGAGGTTTTAATTTACATATTCAATGTACTTAGTGAAAAAATTTAATATTATTAAAATTATTATTTCTATATTCTTTTGTCAACATCACTGTATCTTTTTCCATGCCCAAAAGGGAAACAGTATAAATTGGTTAATACCTTTGGTAAACAAAATGTTTTTTCTCACTTCGGTTTTTATACCCAAAACAGTGTTTAGAGTCACTACGTTTGTATACCGCTTCAGATCCATCTCTGTGAATCACCCAACAGCAATCCCGCATCATGTTAACATCTCATTGGTACCTCCTTTCCATGTCCTGAATATCTCGTGGGAACCTTTCGCCCTGATCGTCACTCATAGCTTTCGAGTATTGTCGAAGTTGGATAAGAAGTTTAAAATTGAAAATTCTTCCATATAAGTTTTAATTATGAATCTTTGAATGCGAGAACAGGAATACAAGCAGTACAAGTATATTTGATATGTCAAATTAAATTGGTTTTTAATTTAAACATCAATATTCCACACTGACTTGGTCCCATCTTCCATAAAGATTAACTAGGATTTGCCCCAAATTAATGAAGCCCGATGTATGCACTTCTAGTAATATATTTTATTCCTAAATCGATACTAGTGTATCTGTAATTATCTCTGTATCGGATATAAGAGTTAATGTAAGCTTGTTTAGGTAAAATATTAATAAGTTTAGCTATCGCGCATGTATTATCCTACAATCGTTTTACCTCTTACTAATTCTTTTTATTATTAATAAATCCATCACTTAAGCAGACTTACCCCCATATTCCTGAAATTAGTAGCACGATTATTATATTTAATAAAATAAGGCAATAACTTTTCGCCGTTATAATGCGTTTTTTCTATTCACCCAGATAGGATTTAGCTTTCTTAAATAGGATTATAGAGAGAGTAAGGATCCTATTCTTTCACCCTTTGAGCTTCACCCTATTTAAGAGTAATCTGATTTGGACTACGGTGATCACAAGTGGTGAGATTAACCCTCATGTAGTGGATCAACTATTCATATCAACAAAAATTGATAAAACAGCAACGCAGAAGCAAATGAATCAATCAAGAAATGCTGTCTTGGCCTTGCTATCAACCCCTCCAGATGGTTGTCTCGAAGAGGTATCTCGTCATTAGCAAAACTGACAAGATCTTGATGGTAGAGATATCTCGTCATTAGAAGACAACTGACCATATCTTGATCTCATCATCACCAAAAAATTGGCAATATCTCTATGACGAGATATCTCGTCATTAAAAAAATTGGTCACATCTTCAGGACGAGATATATCGTCATTAGAAAAATCAGATCCTGATAGACGAGCTATCTTGTCAAAAAACATTTGAAGTGTTGTTTGATTACATCGAATAATATTTCACCTGACGAACTTTGTCCGGATCATACTTTTAAGAGTGCAAAATTTTTTAAGTCGGAATTTTAATCTTGTTTGTCTCAAGATTTTTATGATTTGTTAGGAATTCATTTTAATTTTTCACCTTTACTTTTAACAATTAATTTTTTCCTTGACTCTAGTTAGATATATAATTTTCTGGATGCAGAAGAGCGATTGCGAAACTGGAATTTTACTCGTTTGCTCATGAAAATTCTCACTATTTTGAGAAAATCGTTTTTATTAATTTCGCTTTTGCATTTAACAACTTTTTTCTGTCGAATTTTATCCAATTCTTAATTTCTCAGAATCCAGAAGTGTGACTTTAAAGTCAGAATTTTACTCTCATTTATACCCACAAATTCTTTATATTTCGAGAGAAATTGTATTTATTAGCCTTTCAGTTTTGCATTTAACAATATTTTAACTGAAGTTTTGTTTAACTCGTACGTTTTCTGAATCTAGATGTGCAACTTTGTAGTTGACAATTGTTTGCATATTTCAGAGTAAAACTCGGAAACAATATTCCGGAATCTTGATACAGATTCTTAATATTTCGTAATGTAATAATAATGCATTGAGATCTATACAAAGATTCTTAATATTTAGAGGACTATTGTATTTATTATTTTTCACCCTTGTTTTTATTTAAAATTTTCTCGACTTTTGATTGAATACCTATTTTTCTGGCTCTACAACTACAACTTTCAGTCAAAAGTCAAAATTTTCCATGAATTCTTAATGTTTTTCAAGACAGTTTGTATTTAGTAATTTTTTAAGCTTGGTGTTTAACCCGAATGTTTATTAAATTAATACTTTCTCTGGATCTAAAAGAGCATCTTTGAAGCCAAAAATTTAAAACATATTCTTAATATTTCGAAAGAAATAGTATTTATTAATCTTTCCCCCCTCTGCCTTTAACAATATTTTACCCTTTTTTCACTCTTCAATTTACTTTAACTAAATTTCTTCTCTGGATCTATATAAAAGCGCTTTGGAACTCAAACATTAACCATAGATACTCATACGGGTCAGCCATTTCAAGAGAGTTCATATTCATTATATTTCCATTTAATTTAACTGCACTTTACCCGGATTTTCATTAGTCTTACTTTAGCTGGCTCTAAGTGTTAATCTGAAGTTAATTTTTACCACTTAAAAGTACAAGTTAATGTTTTTTCACTTTTGCATTTAACATTATACCCGTATATTTTCATTATAACATACTTTCTCTCGGTCAAGAAGCGGAAATTTAAAGTCAATTGTACCACAGATACTCAGCATTTCGAGAGAAATCATTTTCAGTATATTTTCCACTGCATTTAACTGCACTTTACACGGATTTTAATTAAACTCTTTCTTTATCTTAGTCTAAAAGTATGACTCTGAAAGTCAAATTTTACCTCTTGAAAGTTCGAGGGAATATGTTTTTTTCACTTTTGCATTTAACTGTACCCGAATATTTTCATTGAGCAATAATTTCTCTTGGTCTAGAAGTGCAAATTCAAAGTTACGATAACCATAGAGAGATACCAGCATTTCGAGAGAAATCATATCCATCATATTTTCTATTGCATTTAACTACACTTCACCCGTAATTACATTGAACTCATACTTTAGCTGGGTGTAAAAGTATGACTCTGAAGTCAACTTTTACCACTTAAAAGTTCGAGAGAATGTTTTTTTCACTTTTGAATTTAACTAGACCCAAATACTTTCATTAAACCATACTTTCTCGTGGTCCAGAAGTGCGAATTTGAAGTAAAATTCGCTCTTACCACAGATTCTTAATATTTCAAGAGAAATTGGTATTTTTTACTCTTGCACTTAACTATACTCTACTCGAATATTTCCATTAAACCATACTTTCTCTGGATAGAGAAATGAGACTTTGAAGTCGGCAAATTTACTCTTGTTTGCACCACAGACTCTTAATACTGCGAGAGGAGTAAAACTGGAAAAAAATTATTCCGGATTCTCCCCTATCCATGCGATTTTGCGCGGCACATATCCTGCAAAGATAGAGTGGGCGGAGCATGGGATCAAGTGCATTTTGGCGTCGTTCCGTTATTTCCATGCCGTATCCATGGGCAACACGGGACCACGTGATCGGCCCTCTTCAGAGGCGTGGCAGATGGGCGGCCAGTTTCAGTAGATTCTGCGGTACGAAAGTATGTCTCCCTGCTAGAGTCTGACACCAGTTTCTGCCATACAGGACAGCTACGAGGGGAAAGTTTTTTCCCGGCTTAGCTAGATTAGGAGATCAATTGAGGCATTAACATGAAGTAAAGAAAGGCTTATTAAGTGAGATAGTTACATATCGCGAGGTTTGTCTTCGAATTTGAAGGAGGAATAACTCGGGGTGCAGTGGTGACGCTATAATTCTTAACTTTTTATCTCTAATGCGATACCAGTGAACAAATGTCCTTATGTAGGTAGAACAAAAACGCAAGATTAAAATACAAACAACGTAAGTAGCAAGTAAATAAACGAATAAAACAGTAAGTCAAGTATAATATAAATAAGGCTATTAAACTTACCGGTGGTTATCTCTACGAGATATCTCGTCATTAGCAAAACTGACCAAATCTTGATAGACGCGATATCTCTCGCTAGAAAAAAACGTCATCAGATCTTAATAGCGTCATCATCAAAATATTGGCAATATCTTGCTGATGACATATAACGTCAATGGCAAAATTGGTCGCATCTTGATGGACAAGATATCCCTTGCCATTAGAGAAAGCCTAACCAGATCTTAATATCGTCATCATCAAAATATTTGCAATATCTTGCTGATGAGATATCACGTCAATAGCAAAACTGGACGAGGACGAGTTGTCCCTCGCCCTTAGAAAGAAACCTAACCAAATCTTAATATCCCATCATCAAAATATTTGCAATATCTTGCTGATGAGATATCACGTCAATAGCAAAACTGGCCAGATCTTGATGTACGAGTTGTCCCTCCTCGCCCTTAGAAAGAAACCTAACCAAATCTTAATATCCCATCATCAAAATATCGGTAATATCTTGTTGATGAGATATCTCGTCAATTGCAAAATTGGTCAGATCTTGATGGACACGATATCCCTTGCCACTAGAGAAAGCCTAACCAGATCTTAATATCGTCATCATCAAAATATTTGCAATATCTTGTTGATGAGATATCTCGTCAATTGCAAAATTGGTCAGATCTTGATGGACGAGATATCTCGTCGAAACCGATTGGTGGGTTAAGTAAAAATTATATGCTTGCAAACAAGTTCACCTCCTTTTTGAAATTTAAAGCTTTAGCATGATATAGGATACTTCTGAAGGCATAATTACACTGTATTTTCCATGTTGTGTTGATGTTAAAAAAATGTTTATTTTCATTCACCCTACCACCTCTTTTAAGTCTCCTGGTGGTGGCCTCAATGAAGTATCTCGTCATTAGCAAAACTAACCAGATATTGATCTCGTCATCATAAAAAAATTGGCAATATTAATGATGACGAGATATGTCTTCATTAGCCAAATTGATCAGATCTTGATGGACGAGATACCTCGTAAAAACCACTTGGAAGAATAAAGTGAAAACTTAAGGTCCTTAATCTCCCAGCAACTGGTGAAAGGAGCAATACTAAACAGTGCGGAGCAATACTAAACACTGCGGAGCGTATAGCCAGCTGAGAGGAGTACATGATATATGTCTTAACTGAGTTTTTTTTGCCTAATAAACTCTCAAATTAAATACCTTTTTCTTACATATGCATTAGACGTTTTCAGAAGTTTCTCCACTTCACCAGCTAAATCCCTACTCATTTCTGGTGAACATATGACCCCAAGTATACAAAGTGCTAACCCAATAACAATTGTGTTTGTCTATTTAGGTCACTAGAAATAAATTTATTAAAAATATATTATAATTAATAGGAAACTCATGTGTGTGTGATCAGAAGGTAAGATACAATTGTTATGAGTAACATATTTTTAATAAACTTACTTTTTTAGAGAATTTGTAATCAGCAGATGAACATCTTGCCTTTCATCTAATAACAACATAGACCCAAGATATCCTATTCTTTTATCTGTAAATCTTGGAGATACAATCAGTTTTAATGCTAAAACTTCAGTTTGCCATTTATTCTAAGCATAATCAATAATGAATGACACATGAATTACGTTTGTTTTCACTGCCGTACACTTGGAAACACATACACACTGAAATGAACTGTATTTAAGTTTGTTCACTTAAGTTGTACTTAATATTCGTGTGTAATTAACAGCACATTTTGTATCTCAACTATCATTTTCAACAAAATCCAATGCACAAAGAAATTATTATTTATTTTATTGAAGTAGTGTGATGTATTTTAGTTTTAATGTGCACTAATAAATATTATTGTTTTCTCCTTTCTTTGTTCAGTATAACAAACACATAATAGTTGACTAGTTGGGTTTTATGGGTTGGGCTACATTCGGTCAAGCTGCACCAAACACAAGACAAACAACGTCAAGTGATGGACATGTAAACAAAGGAGAATTTTACTGAAGCAGAAGAGAGAAATACACACACGGTAATGTTACAGGAATAGAACCTTCCACATTATAGGTATTATAGGTAGGGATTATAATTGACGTCGCACTGGAGCAACACAACGGGCTATTGGCGATCGTTCCTGGAAAGGAAAGATCCGCGGACAACACTCCGTAATTTTGAACCACGGTCAGATGACGAGGTCACACCTTAGCTGGCACACCAAATCCAAACTTACACACCACGCCAACGTGAGGACATTTGAGGCCTCGACAGATTCAACGTGCACCAGCCCCCTTTGTACACGACTGTCTTTGGTTGGATTCGAACTCGAAACCCTCCGGTCGCTAATCCGTTACTCTTTCAACCGGGCTACCGCAGCCATCCTCTTAATAGATGAAGATGAAAAATACAATAAGCAACGATCATCAAATGATGGGATAAATTTTAGAACGATCGCGAAAGTAAAATATTTATTAATAAATGAATAATTTTTAAATCTGTAGAACCTTTTAGTTTCATCAGTATTGTGATCATATTGATTCTTGGCGGTTTTAATTTCATTATATTTTAATAAGGTTTAAATTATTATTTCCATAAAAAAATGAAATATACAATTGAATTTTGATGATTTTATTTTATGACGCGTTGAACAGAGAATTGTCGGAATTTTTTACAGCAGTTCAGTTTCAGGTTTTATTTTATAGCAGTCTTCTTCCATGCATTAGGCCCTCATTTATGGGACTTTTGTCAAATGTTATGCTCATATTTCAGAAAAAACGACTTAAAAAGTTCATTTACAGAATACAATTGTATAAAACACTAAGCGTGTCAAAGTTTTTTGCAGATTTCAACAAGATACTACATACAAGCCCAGAATTCCACCAGGATTGTTGAAACGAGAGCCAAAACGCCAACCATTCGGCTACCAGGTCAGCATAGACATTCTTCTCAATTAAATTTTAGATTATTTAATATGTTTGTCTCTAGACGCTTGCAATAGTATCATAAAAACATAAAACTCCTCCGATAGAACTCATTGAATTAAAACATTTCTTTTTGACACACTCAATTTATCCTTGGATCTTGCGCCATAAAACTCAAATCTTTTGACATACATGATGTAGTCAATAGTTTTCCCGATTAATGCTGTAAACAAAGGTAGACCAGTCAAAATATCACCTGCACCACTTTAGTTACCTGAACAATCTTCGAAGTAATTCACTTAGGAGTCCAGTCGAATAACCCAACATCCCTCCGACTACCGGTATCATAAAAACATAAAACTCATCCTATACAACTCATTTACATAAAAAGTTTCTCTTGGACATACTCAGCTTATCCATCCTTGGATCTTGTGCCATAAAACGCAACTCTTGACATGCGTGATGCAGTCAATAGTTTTCTGGATTGATGCTGTAAGCAAAGGTAGGTGAATCACAATCTTACCTGCACCACCTTAGTTACCTGCACAATCTTAGAAGTAATTCACTTAGGAATCCAGACAAATAACCCAACAGCCCATCCGACGAAGGGTTCACAGCCCAAGATATATCCTTCTTTTATTCAGCCTGAATCTTCTTCGTCGTAAGTATTCGTCGTTGAGGTTTCGTGCTCATGTTTGGAACAAGAAAAATGTTGAAATCAAAAGTAAATTTCTGTTGTAAGTGCCATGACAAAAGTTGGCCAAACACAGCTCTAAGCCATCCTACAATGAGGAGTGTAGATAATGATCTTAGCAAACCGTAGTAGTCATTCATGGGCTGTGTTTAGTACCGATTGCCCATTTGTCTGAATCTGTAACTACTGTGAATATTCGTCCCTTAAAGGAGATTCACTTCTCTTTTCTTTAAAGTTAGCACTTTGGGGAGATTTTTATTGACAAAATTAGGCAAACAAGTAATTCCAAACTTAGTACGTCTATTTATTATCATTTCAGGTATTCACAGAAAACATTTTTATTCATTTTCATGAAGAATCATCCGTAATCCTCATCAAGCCGTGACGCACCGCAAAGTTCATTGGTTGGCGGGATTTCTCAACTCCAAATGATCTTAAGCAAACGAAACGTGAGAATAATGTCTTACTTCACAGACATGTAACTATAGTTTAATGGACCAAAAATTAAAAACTATTTGTGAAAATGGTGACTTGTCAAATTCAAATAACTTATTTTGCTCAAAAAAATGTCCGAGTTTTTTGCTATGAAAATATAAACACGTAACATTGCTTTTCTGGTTCGTTTAACGATAAAAGGAGTTTGCTCCATATGCTGTAAGCATTTTAAGTAGATTAAACCAATAGTTTTAAAATATGCCAACCACTCACTTGAAAGCTGTTTCGAGAAAAAAAACTCGTTTTAAGTTTCAGTACAGTTAACGGAAGTATATTCAGTACTTAAAAGTATTTTTCTGCTAATCTGCAATACCAGTGCCCTACAGTGCTATAGATAGGAATAGATAAGGGTGATGGTCTTTTGATAACAAATCGTTGTAAATCGGCTTTATAGAATTTATATCTTTATGAAGTGGCGATTCCTCCAAATTCTACATCTGTGCACCGAGTCGATTAATGGCTTATAACTGAACCTGTTTTGCGAATTCCGTCTTGAAATTTAGCACACATGTTCTTAAGACCCTAGAAAATAATAATACGCAAGTGCTTTACTTCAATAGGAAAATGGCGGATTGAGTAAAATTAGTCGATAGAGGACATGGGCTACCACTTCCATGTAGTTAAGTACTCAAAACACTGACAAGATTTGAGTCTGGAATATGACGACGCGTTGATGAAGTAGCCAACTTTTATTCTGTAAATGTTTCGTCGGTTCCACAAAATATTTTCCTCTAAGGATCCCACGACTAATTCCTAAAATTTTACAGATACCTTCAGGAGTTCTCTGACGATTTCGGGAGAAAACTTGATGAATTTTCAAGATGTTTATGATATTTGTGCCGACAGACTAGGTTGCCATGTCTATTTTTTAATAGTTAAAACCAGTTGAAAGTATGCGTGCATCCATAGCAAATTCCAGAAAGCTTTCTTTATCTTTTAGTACGTCCCCTGTAGTGGTTTAACCCTGCAAGTGGTTTCGGCGAGATATCTCGTCTATCAAGATCTATCCAATTTTCTGATGGCGAGATATCTCGTCATCAAGAATGCCGATTGAATTCTGGATGATGAAGGTATTGCCGTTTCTGATGTGTGATGACCAGATCAAGATCAGTTCAGTATTTTCTAAGGATCAGATATCCCGTCCGTCAAGATCTGGTCAGTTTTGCTCATGCCGAGATATCTCTTCGAGACCACCACCAGGAGGGTTAAAATACACAACTTTACCCAGAGATATGGCTTTCGAAATCAACCCTAGCTCAAATCACAAACACCACGTGACCTGAAATTACAATTAGATGAGTAAAACAATCAAACCAATGAACCATTAAGCTTTGTGCTTGCAGGCTGACAAACACCTGTAAGTTTCAACACCTGCCGACAAAAGGTTCGTGCCATTTCCCAATTTCGGGGGAGAGCGTCAGTCCGGAAACATATTTCCGTTGTTCCTCGTATATTCACATAAGATTAATAAACTATATTTACTAATATTAGTATCAAGCACTAATATAAACCTAACAAATATTTTAATTGGGAATCTTTAGAGCTATCTTATTGTAATAGATAGTTAAGTCAGAAATATTTTCTTGATCATAACATTACTTATGGTAAAAGGAATGGAGTATGCACCAAGTGAATATTTTAAACTCCTGGTGATTGATTCGAAGAGGTATCTCGTCATTAGCTAAACTGACGAGTTCTTGATGGACGAGACATCTCGTCCATTCGTGCATTAAGGTCTCGTCGTCTCTTGTCATTAAAAGAAAGCTGACCAGAACTTGATGTCTCGTCATCACCAAAATCTAGGTAATATCTTGATGACGAGATATCTCGTCATTAGCAAAGTTGGTGCGATCTTGATGGACGAGATATCTCGTCGAAACCACTTAGAGGGTTAATTGAATTCAGAAGTTCATAATAAATTCTTTCTTTACGTAATCTATCCATTTTAAATTTTGCTGAAGTCCACCTCAAATACATTTTCGGCAATTATTTTTTATTATATTTTTTGCGTTTATTATTTTGTTAGTGTCTTATCTATTTTAGGTGGTGCACGCGAAAGCACGTTTTTACAGTACATAAATTGTAGGGATGCATATATACAAAAACTGACGTAGAGTAATTGTGGTTATTGTGGTACAATTCATCGCGGTCTGTTAGGACTCCTAGGAAAAGCGTAAATGTTGCGTAAGATGTATATATATTAGCTATACTAAAATAAAGCATAACATAGACAATTACTTGCCCTAGGGAAGCCTTTTCACCAAGATTTACCTGCTGATCGTAATTATAGTTAGAGTTGGCAAACGCCGTGAATTCCTTTTGCGTATTCCTTTCTGGTGATAAAACTTATTTTATTTAATTTTTATAATTTATTTAAAATTTATTTACTTCATATGTATAAATGCTAATTTACTTTATGTTTATTTAGAGAGAAAAACAAATAAATTTCTCTCGATAAAAACTTTTTTCTTCTATTATTTATTTAAGAATACACAAATCCGAATAAATTAACCAATTTAATATTATCTTCTTAAACATTACTGACAATAAATGATATTTTGGCGCTTTTTATCATTCGCAAGTAAATTCGGGAATTAAAATGATCGTTTATAAATATTATTTGTCAAGAAAGAAATTTTCGCTTTAAATTATTTTCAAAATAATCATTCATTTGGTTTGCATACTTTTTTCAATAAATTCAAGACTTTATTATTTTACTACAATTAAATTAATAAATTTTAGTAATAGAATCAATTAATTAGACCCAATTAGTTTTAATTAAATTAAATACAAGTCTAACGGAACTATCACACATTGACGAAGTCAAAATTTATCAAGGTTGCCAGAAGAATTGTCCTGCCAAATTGAAACCAAAGAGAATTTCAAGAGGTAGATTAAAAGCAATAATATAAATCTATCAAATTTATAATTTCATTATAGTTGTGATACATTTTGTGTGTACTTCTAGGAAAAGCTCCAATTATAAACGTATTAAGAATTCTCGATCGTAAAAACTGAGTATTCAGAAATATGAATCTTTGGCTTGCACTCATATCTTGGATGTTTACATTTCCAACAGCTCCAGATTAAGAGTAATTCTCGCATATATGTAAAAGATAATCTTAATATTAAAAATATTTTTTAAAAGTACATTTAACCTGTGCCTGATATGCAAATTTATCATTAACCCTTTTATGTTTATTTTTTACTCGAAATCAGCACACGAATTCTTTAAAATCACAAGTCTAAAAAAAGCTAAATGCTATTTTCAAACTATGACCAAGTCTTCAAATTGCATAAAATTACATTAGGAAGGATACATTCACCAAACCCGAAGTCGAAAACTGGTTCTCAATTCATAAAAGTTGCAATATTTCAAATGACATTTTTTTAGACCGGTGGTAAAAACAAGTAATTATTACGGCACTGATTAACTGTGCTGAGTGTGTGCAGTCAGCATCCCATAAGTTTTCGTATTTCAATCCTTGTTCTGAGTTATTTCAACCCCAAATTGAACATTTCCACATGTTTTCCTCTCAGAAGTGAATTTCAGTTTCTGGAGCACCCACCGATACCTAGAAAGTAACATAAAATGCAGCAGTCTGTTTGACTGCATGCATAAAAATCTTTCTTTTGTGCTTGAATCGCTATGAAATCATCCCCATTACGCTAATTTTTTGCATGAAATTAGGACACGAACTCTTTAAAATAATTTCAAACAGCTAGGTGCTATATTAAAAATATGTCCAATCCTTCAAAATCCATACAAAACTTTGAGAAATTCATTCAATGAGCATCGTCCCTAAATGCAACTGGTTCCCAAATCATAAAAGCTGCGATAATATTTCAACTCACATTTTTTCTCCCTGTGATAGAAACAAACAATTACGACACTAAACAACTGTGCAACTCGCACCCCAGGAATTATCATATTTCACCCCTTGTTCCGAGACATTTCACTGCCACATTAAACAATTTTTCCGCGTGTTTCCCGTTCAGAAGTGAACTTCAGTCTCTGGGGCACGCACCGACACTACCTGGAACGAGGGCTTCCCTGCAAGAACTCCCACCTTAATGATCCCGGCAAGAAAAAGAAGGGAAGCCAGGCAGCGACGGCGTTTTCAAAAATAATCGAATACCTATAAATATCGGTACGCGTAAGCCTCTGTTTTAAAGTGATCACGAAACTCAGTTTGGGTTTTCCGCTTTATAAGTTATCTTTTTAGCTTTTCTTTTTGGTTCTCGTGCGCTGGAGCGAGGATTAAGAATAACTTAGTGGGCTAGCTTTTTCTGTCCATTAGCATCTGGAACAGAGGCACGTTTTGGGCACGTGACTCAGCTATTTGGGCACGTGACCGTAAACCCCCACCTGCATAGTGCCTGGGATGGAGCCCTATTACGCAGCTGATGACGGCGGAAACAACATTTATCACCTTGGATGCTTGGAAAAAGACAGCCCTCCCTGTACTTTATTTTTTACCTCGGTGCAATAAAAACGTTATGCTGCATATGTGTTAGAATGCTTGTGATGAAAGTGCTCTTATTTCCAGTATGCTTCATTTACTTATTGCATCTCAGTCTAGTTCTCAGCACACGCGAGGAAACCTGTAATTATTATACAAATTGCAATAATATGTAATTGAACCGAATGTAAAAAATTATTTAGGTTGACTTCATATAGTTTTGAACAGAAACTATGCTATTGAAAATTACCCCAGTATAAAAAACAATGTTGTGTTAAAACACTTGTGGAAGTACTTTTGTGTACAATGTGCTTCATTTACTGATTGCATCTCAGACAAGTTTGTATGCTTGAACCTAACATTCAAAACATACTAACAACTTTTTCAGATTATACAAATAAATGTACCCAAACTACAAAAACCTCACTTTTGTGTAATGTCATTTTGCGTGTGTTAGAATACTTGTGATGGAAGGGCTCTTATTTCCAGTATGCTTGATTTACTTATTGCATTTTAGTCTAGTTCTCAAAACACACGTAGAAACCTGCAAATTAATACATAAATTGCAATAATTCGTAATTGAATCGAATGTAAAAAGTTATTTAGGATGACTTCAGATAGATTCGAACAGAAATTATGTTATTGAAACCTGGAAATTATTATACAAATTGCAATAATATGTAATTGAACCTAATATAAAAATGGTTTAGGAAGATTTCAGATAGTTCCCGCCACACAGAAACAATGTTATTGCAAATGACCCCAGGGTGAAAATATAATGTTATGCGTTGTAGTTGCGTTGGAAGTGCTCCTTTTTCTGTTTGCTAAATTTACTGATTGCATCTCAGTTTCGAATATACTTGAACCTAACGTACAAAAGCACTAGTAACTTTTTAACAGATTGTACAGTTAAATGTACCCAAATTACGAAAAGCTTCAATTCTGTGTAATGCCATTTTTTGTATGTGTTAGAATGCTTGTGGTGGAAAAACTCTTATTTCCATTATGCTTCATTTACTAATTGCATTTTAGTCTAATTCTCAGTACACGCGAGGAAACATGTAATTATTATACAAATTGCCATAATATGTAATTGAACCTAATATAAAAATTGTTTATAATGATTTCAGATAGTTCCCAATTTCCAATCACAGAAACTGTGATTGGAAATACCCCCAGTATAAAAAATGTTATGTTACATATGTGTTACAGAACTTGTGTTGGAATTGCTCTTATTTTCTGTATGATAAATTTACTGATTTCATCTGTCTAGTTCCCAGTATACACAACCTAACATACAAAAAGTACTAACAACTATTTCAGATAGTTTTCAGATTGTACCAAAATACAAAAACTTAATTTCTGTGTAATGTCATTCTACATATGTGTTAGAATACTTGTGGTGGAAAAGCTCTTATTTTCAGTATGCTGTATTTACTTATTGCAATTTAGTCTAGTTCTCAACATGCTGGAGGAAACCTGCCACCTAATATTCAAATTTCAATTATATGCAAATGAACTCAATATATAAAATGATTTATGATGACTTTAGACAGTTTCCAACACAAATTATGTTAGTGGAATGGATCCCAGTGTAGATCAATCATGTTATATTATAATGCTTGTGCTGGGAGAGTTCTTATTTTCAGTATACTTCATTTACTCATAGCATCTCACTCTAGTTCCCAGTATACTTGAACCTAACATACAAAACGAACTAACTATTTGAAATAATTATGGTTCAGATTATGTAGCTAAATGTACCAAAAGTGCAAAATCTTCATTCTGAATGTCATTTTACGTGTGTGTTAGAATGCTTATGATGGAAGTGTTTTTATTTTTAGTATGCTTCATTTACTTATTGCATTTTAGTCTAGTTCTCAACACACACGTAGAAACCTGCAAATTAATACATAAATTGCAATAATTCGTAATTGAATCGAATGTAAAAAGTTATTCAGGATGACTTCAGATAGATTCGAACAGAAACTATGTTATTGAAACTTACCCCAGTATAAAAATATAATGTTGTGTCAAAGTACTTGTATTGCAAGTGCTTTTGTTTTCAGTGTGCCTCATTTGATGATTGTATCTCAGTCTATACTTGGTTTTATTAGGTCCCGGTATACTTGAACCTAATAAAAAGTACTAACAACTACTTCAGATAGCATTCAGATTGTGCCGCAAAATTTACTCCAAATGCAAAACCTCCAAATCTGAACAATGTCATTTTATATGTGCTAGAATGTTATTGGTGGCGGTGCTCTTATTTTCAGCATGCTTCTTTTGCCTATTTCATTTTAGTCTAATTTGCAGCACACGCGAGGAAACCTGGAATTTTTATACAAATTTCAATGATATGTGATTGAACCTATCATTAAAATGCAATGTCATGAGTTGTTACTATTTAGAGTTGGTAATACTGAAAGTTGAAAACAAATATCAAATCAAGTGACGAGTTAGACGCTACTTTGTGGTGATTTAAATGATCTTGTAATATTAGGTAAGCTTTACAACTTTTCAAGAGTTATTTTATTTTTGCGTTTATTACTTGCTTTTCATTTGATTTCTACTTTTTAAGGCTTAGTGAAGACAAATATAGTATTACAATAGATAATAAGGAATGAAACATAAACGTATTTGAGCAGGTCCAGCATAATTAGAGTAAATAACACAGAATATATATTAGATCAACAAAGCTTCGTACTGAAAACATTAGATGCTCATAATTTATAAAAACCCGTTGGCTTTCGAGAACATAAATGTGGCAATAGCGGTTGCTGATTCGACGTCATATACGCTACCTTTAACAAAATTTATAAAAGGCAACCTCATTTTAACTGGGATACCATTTAAGCTTTTGGTATTGCATCGGCGTTCTCTGACTTTTCATTAACTGAAAGATAGTCGTGGTTATTTGCATTGATATATTCTATGATTTTCATTAATTGGCAAATAGTTTTGGTCATTTTCATTGGTATGTTCTATGACCTTTCATTCACTAACAAATAGTCACGATAATTTTTTGGTGTCTTCGCAGTGTTGAAAAGTGAAAATGTAAGTTGTAAAAGGTCCAAAAATTGTCAATTTTCGACAATTTGGATGATTCAGAAGATTTCGATTTAAGTTTAAGAAAAGCTTTTATCATTTCTGATAGTAAACAAACACATTTATTAATGAAGAATAGATTGTGCAAATAATATGAAAAGTATATGATTGATTTCAGCACAGCTTCACAAATTCAAATTATTTAGGTAAATCTCATATAGCAAAATTCAGTGACACAACATGCATCTCACGTGTTTTTTCCAATTTCGAAACTAATACTTTATTAAATAAAGTTCAAACGGTAATTATATATATACTTAAGCATAATGTTTCTTGAAAATGCATAATGTAACTCGAAGACAAACGTGTAAAGTTGTATTCAAGTTTTCAATAAAAATTGATTGGTTCCATCTGATCATCTTTCAATTTTGTGTTGTCTTTTATTATAACTATTGATTTCTTTCTATTGTTTCACAGTTATCTCTTTTGTCTCATTGGAACTTACGCATACCAGTAATAGTGTATACTTTTTAGCACATGAGATCTCTGATTTAAAAACCGGAAATGAAATACTGGTGAAAACACGTTTTAGAGATTGGTGAGAATTACAGTTACCGAAAGATCATTACTGGTTTTCCTAGTTATGGTATCTCATTATTTTAGCTTCATTTACTTTTTGTTTTAACCCTCCTGATGGTTGTCTCCTGTATGCAGTACACAAAGTACCTGCTCCTGTATACAGTACACAAAGTACTTTAATATCTCTTTTAGTTGATTGCTATAGTACGGAACTAGATTTGATTTATGTCTTATAATCATGCACAGAGAGTGATCTCAATCTATGGAAGAAATTAGCACTAAAAACGGGTGCCGATAATTTTCGTCGGTAATTTACAGGTATTGAGAATGTTGATAACTATCAAGCCCTAGTTGACTTCTTTTGATAATTCCAATGAAATGTAATGAAAAGCGGTTTCAGTCTATTTTTTTCCATACTTTGGAAAATTCAAGACTAAGGATTTAAATTATATGCTGTGTAATGTAATTACTGTTTGCTGTTCCTTATACAGTACACGAAATACTTTGATATAATCTTTTTTTCATTGATTGGCACAAAGTTAGAGTTTTATGAAAGCAGAGAGGCGACAATATTTTTTGTGAGAAAGATTGAGGAGATTCATAAAGTTTGGAAACTCCTGGGGTAAATGAAGTCCGGGTGTGTTAAGTCCTGCTGTTCATCAATACAGTTAATCAAGGCTATATTACACACATATTCAAAAATTAAGGATAAATCTGAATTCGTATCAAGCACGGTCACCTGATCTCAATCCAATAGACCATACTTTGCATGCTCTCGGATGTCGCGTTACAGTCCACACCACCACCAAGGCTAACATTGTTTTAATATAGAACTAGATCTGATTTAACCCTCTTGGTGGCTGTCTTGACGAGGTATCTCGTCATTAGAAAAAACGTTAGTGGGTCTTAATGGACGAGAAATCAAGTCAACAGAAGAAAAGTGATCAGATCTTGATCTAGTCATCATTAAAAAATCAACAATATTTTGATGACGCTATATCTTGTCATTAGCAAAAGTGGTCACATCTTGATGAACGAAATACCTCGTCAAAACTACTTGAAAGATTAATATCATACTTTAGAGATCAATTATACGACCGAAGTAGTCAGAATGGAAAGTAATATTGGCAGAAATCCAATCTGGACAACTCTTTTGGTGAGGTCTAATGTTGAGGTTAAGTAAGGTTAAGTCCTATAATCCCAAACAGTGGCCTCAAGCTAAGGAAGAAAGTAGCACCCAAAACTGGTACTGAGAATTTTCGTTGGTAATTTACTGGTATTGAGGATGTCAGTATAATTATTAAACCCTACATATAGTTGACTCCTTTTGACAATTCCAATGAAATGTAATAAAAGACGGTTTGTTTTCAACACTTTTCGGGAAATTTCGAGATTGAAGATTCAAATTACATGCTGTGTAATAATATTACCATGCCCCATGTTCCTGACAGTACACAAAATACTTTTATTTATTGTTATAATACGGAACTAGATTTGATTTTTTTTAAGTCTTATAATCACGCCCAGAAAGTGGTCTCAAGCCAAGGAAGAAATAGCATTAAAAACCAGTACCTTGAATTTTCGTCGGTAATTTACTACTATTGAGAATGTTGATAACCATCAAGCCCTAGTTGATTCCTTTTTATAATTCCAATGAAATGCAATAAAAGACGGCTTGTTTTCCACACTTTTCAGGGAAATTCGAGATTAAAGATTCAAATTATATGCTGTGTAATGTGTACTACAGTCACCGCACAAGCACGTAACAATCCCGGAAAGCTTTTGATCCTCTGTTATGTTCTACGAACTGCGCCCGTATAAAAAAGTTGTCATAACACAATCAATTCGCAGGGATTGGCGGGTGGGTCTGTCGAAGGGTGGGCTGGGGGAGAGAATCGAAGGGAAGATCTTATCTGGAATGTATAAAAAGCCTCATCATCATCTGCTTCATCTTTTATTAACCATGTATAATAGGATCGGCGCTGATAAGTAAATCCCTCTTCAACACCGATCGTTGTGATCGGATAGCACATGATACATTAAGTAAGGAGTGTAAGCAAAAGGCAAACCCTATGTGGGACATTGCATGGAGACAGCAAGTTGCAAATGTTTGTAATAAACGTATATCCTTTATAAAACGGGTTATTAAAATTATTGGAGTTGGATGCTAAAAAATATCCGAAAGTCCTCATCCTTTAACACTCTTAGCGTCACTCGACTTTTAAGGTGTAGGTATATACTAGAAATCACAAAAATTGACTGTTTTTATTTCTTCAAAATATTTCCCGATTTCTTAACTTTCAAAAGATATCAAGATATGAAAAATATTAGGAATACTTTTCTAGTTACAAGGGGTTTTCGTGAGGTATTGTCATCAGTACACAAACATGTTTCCGAAACTTTTAACTCGCTTTCTGTTTTTGCAATATTCTTTGTTCAAACAGTGATAACTCAACAATGAATTGATCTATTAAAATTATTTTTATACCTTTATTATCTATATAATACAGTGAATGTTTTGAAACTCAATCAGAGTAATTAGTTAAGAAATTAATTTAAGTTGATTTTTAAATGTCAAAATTCTTAAAAAATTCTTGATTTCTTTAGACTTCCTTGGTGAAAACAATTGTAAAAAATAACCTATTTCCTCTAACAACTTGATGGAGGATCAAAACGTTAAGAATAATATTTGAAATAATTTCCAACAAGAATTATCTTTCTGAACAAATTAGAATTTGAGAGAGCACTGTTCAAAAAACATGATAATTATTAATATCCAAATTATATCATTAATAATTAACTTAATCTGATTTTTCTCAATGAAATGATTTTAAGCATAAGCCAATGACTTGTTGGAAAAATTGTATTTTCAAAGTCAAAATTTTTTAAAAATCTTCTAGTGTATACGTACACCTTAAGTAGTGTAGTATTGCTTTCGCCCCAGAACACACATAATGATTAAATTACATCATCTATTAGTTGAAAGAGAATCCATGGATTTTTTTATTTTTAGAAGCATTCTATTTGCCCCTTTTCGTTAGAATAGAATCCTTTATAAAGTTTCTATTGTATTTCAGAATAGAATCATTTGGAAATATTCTATCGAGCATTTCCTTAGAATAGAATCTTTCGGAAAAATTATATATGTCATTTCCTTAAAATAGAATCCTTTGGAAAGATTCAATTGCTCGCTTAATTATATAATCCTTAGGAAAACTTCTATCGGTCAAGAAGGTCAAAACTGGTTAGAAGTCATGCAGAAAAGACTGCAGGTTTCATGATGGAATTATGTTTGCGAACCTCTCAGAACCATCGTCCCCAGGAATGGTTCTCCTAGAGTAAGAAATTGCTAAAACGTTATTTTGGTGAACCGAAGAAATAATTGAAAATTTAATTCCAATATCCATCTATCCAACCTAATAGTTCAAAAATATCCGAAAGCGAAAATCTCTTAAATATGCTGAGATATAACCCCAATGACAACGATCGTTGTTTTCCGAAATGATTCTCTTAGAGTAAACAATTGCTAAAATTTTATTTTGATCAATAGGAATGCAAATTACCCTCTTATATATATCTATCCAACCTAATAGTCCAAAAAATATGCATGCGAAAGCATGAATTGCTTATATAGGCTTAGATGTAATATTTTCAAAATGACGATCGCTTTCTTTAGAAATATTTCTCCTAGAATAAGCAATTGCTTAAACGTTATTTTGGTCAACAATACCATGTTGCAAATTATGCTCTAATACACATCTATCCAACCTAATTGTTAAAAAATATCCAAAAATTTGAGCCTTAAAATAATATAGTAGAATTGTGAAATTCGATACAGAATATATTTATGGGATTTAAACAGAATTTTAAATTGAGGATCTCGGTAAAAGTTTAAAGCTGTCAGCCTACGGCTAAAGTAGTTATTCTTAAAATGGAGACATGCATGTCTGCTTCAATTTAAGTATAGAAAATTATACTTTATATTGTACTTTTCTCGTTGAACTCTACCTTTATTCAAACTTTAATTTTTATTTGCATTGGACTTATAGTTTTTCATTAAACTTAATTTTATTTATTAAACGCTCTCTACCACTATAATATTAAACTCTTTTAAAATATTCGGTTGAACAAATCGAACTCCAAAACAAACTTTGGACTTATTTTAACAATCTGAAGTGTTCACACATCCCCATATATATTTTATAATCGTTCTATAACCAGCCTTCAAACCAGTTTTGATCTTCGTAACCAATAGAATATTTCCTAGGATTCTTTCAACCAATAGATGTGGTTATTTAGTCATGTAGGGTAAAAGAAATGCTACACTACTCAGAAATTTCGTGACGCTCAGAGAGTTAACCCTCCAAGTTGATTCGGCGAGATATCTCGTTCATCAAGATCTGACCAATTTTGCTAATGACGAAAAATCTTGTCATCAAGATATTGTTGATTTTTTATGATGACGAGATTAAGAGATCTTTTCAGTTTTCTTCTAATGGACGATACACCTCTTCCATCAAGATCTGGTCTGTTTTGACCTAATTTAATGAATGATGAGATACCTCGTCGAGACAACCATCAGGAGGGTTAACCCAAAAATTAATGTATTTATTTAATAGCTGGTAAATATGCATGTTGGTATAACATTGTGTACACAAGATTTCGAAACACAATTATTAAAAATCAAAAATTCATAAAATATCTAAACCACGTAAATTTTAGAACAACAAAAATATAGAATTACAAAAAAATTCTTGTATATTTAGCACAAATCTACCATTTCATTTGAAGAAACTGTGCTGTAAGAGATATTTAATTTCTAAACTTCTCTATGAATATTTCAGCTTGTGATGTGTTTTAAAACGCACTAAAATGTTAGAATGTTTATTACTTAAGTTCTTACATTACATTATTCCTACTGTGTCAAAGTATATCAATATTATTTCTAGAAGAAAGATTTCTGTTGTACACTTTTTTCGAAGTCTAAAGATAAATAAATGCTTAAGATATTTTATAATTTTATGTTATATTTATTTTATCAAAAATTCATAGCATAACATGATAGCTTGGGAGTTTATAGTCTCAGAGTTTAATTTTTGTTGGTTTCTATAAAAAAATTATTCTCTTGAAATATCTTATTAAAATTGATACCAACATAAAAGTAAAATTGCTCAGGAACGAATGAATAAAAATTCGATACTTATTTCTACGATATTTTATTTAAATTTAGGTAGAAACCTGCTATTTTATTTTACTAGTACTAAATAAATATCTTATTCGCGAAAGTAAATAGTTCAGTCTAATTAATAATTCATATGTAATAAAACATGTAAAACGAAGTTATTAAAAACTTGTAGGTACTACGAACAAAATAAAATAAGCATAGAAAATTATTTTTAAATAAGTTAAGTTTAAAAATAACGTGCAGTTGAATTATTTATTTTCGTATCACCTTATCGAATACCTCTTTTATGTAAGATTTAAACGACTATGATAAGAAAGCTACATGTTTAAAATTCATTTGATAAGATATTTAATTCTTTAGAAAACTTAACCAGCCTTTTCTTGATTTCGAGGTTGTATTGAAATATCAATTCAATATGATTGAATCACCCAGTTCAAAAATGAAATAACTCGATTCTCAGTTGGTTTTGATGGTTCAAGGAATATGTTTGACCAAACACAATACATATAACGTCAAGTAATGGATATACACACGAGAGTTTTAATTCTTTCTTATCGTGTAAAAAAAATACTCAAAGTCATTGAGTCTGCAAAAAAGGTTTTTGGGCTATGGCAGATGGGTCCTTAAAAATGTCTTCATATGTGGCTCCAATGTAATTCAGGATGTGTGAGGGAGAGGCTGGTAGTAAGCTGCACTTTGTACAGGATTTCTGGCCATCAAAGAATATAATCTTTTTTGAAGTATTTTTTCCACAGGTCCATGACATGGGTAGAGCGCGTCTGATATTGATCAGAAGATCTGAGAAACATCTCTGTAGCAGTCCGACTAAGCCACCCGTTCACCTTCCTATGTTAACCGGGTGAAGCAGAACAGCCTTCACGCCTTGGGTGGCCCTACCAGGAATATATATTCCCGACGTACTTCGCCTGTCCTACACGTTTCACCCTCTCGTCACTATGAAGCCATAGGGTAGGACTTTGAGAGAGAATACACTTGAAGGATAAGGAACAGGAATTGAACCTGTTCCACCTACAGCTCGCAGATAGACTTTTGGAAAGGTTGATTTTTGATGGTTTTGCGTTCGATAAATCAAGACTTATTTCTCTCATCACCCCTCCATCTGATACCCTTTCTCTCAGGAATTGTTACTTTTGCTTATTGAACCTAATACAATTAAAAACGAAATTCTTCAAATATTCGAGTTCAAAATTCTCCCTTTTCAAAGTGGAAAATTGAAATAATAAGGAAGAACAACTCACAACTAAGTGAATGTGCAGTTCTAAAAAGGCAACGCCACAGTCCAACAGCCATAATGCCTGCAAATCCTTCCCTTCACTAAGGCAATTAAATTTTGCAATTCGTTTTTGATGATTTTGCGTTCAGAATTCCTGAATGACTGTGGTCCCCCCACTATGGCAGTAGTCTATTAAATAACGTCTGCAGACCCTTTGTTCCATAATTAGCAATTCGTTTTTGGTAGTTTTGCGTCGTAAGCCAAGACTCGCAACTCCTGTGAGATGGCGGGGCCTATTTCTCTCTTCAGATTTAACTTAAAATTGATTCAGCTAGGTAGGTAGATATTGGCGATGGTCCGGGATCAAACCCGAAGGGAAAGAACCGAGGACAGCACCACGTAATTTTGAACCACGGTCAGATGACGAGGCAACACCTGAGCTGGCACCCCATTCTCCAAACTTCCACACCATGCCAATGATTCAACTAGGGAAAGAAGAATTTACAACTAATTCAATACGCACTTCCAAAAAAGCAACACCACAGTCCAACTGCCACGACGTATGCAGGCCCTTCCCTTTCCGCTATAAGTAATCAAATTTTGCAATTCGTTTTATTGGTTTTGATTTCAGAAATCCTGAGTGAATGTGTGACTGCGTGGTCCCAGCATTATGACAGTAGTCTGTCAAATAATGTCTCCAGATCCTTCCCTCCGCAATATGGCAATACAATTTTAAATTCATTTTTGGTTGTTTTGCGTTGGTAAGCCAAGACTCACAGCTCCTGTGAGACTGAAGGGCTCATTTCTCTCTTTTCAAATATAACTTCAAATGGATTGATTTAGGGAAAGAAACATCCACACTTAATTGAACACGCAGTTCCAGAAATGCAACGCCACAGTATAGCTGCCATAATGCCTGCAAACCCTTCCCTCAGCTACGGGTAATCTAATTTTGCAATTCGTTTTTGATTGTTTTGATTTCAAAATTCCTGAGTGACTGTGGTCCTGACATGTCAGTAGTCTGTCAAATAATTTCTCCAAACCATTTCCTCCATAACAGGCAATCAAATTTTCAATTCGGTTTTGGACGTAAGCCAAGAGTCACAACTCCTGTAAGACATAGGGGCTTATTCCTCTCTTTTCAAATTTAATCATGATTTTGCTTCAGAGTGACTGCGTGGTCCAGACATTATGTCAGTAGTCTGTTAAATAATTTCTGCAAACCCTTTCCTCTATAACAGACAATCCAATTTTCAATTCGATTTTGGTGGTTTTGCAAGACAATTCCTGTGAGACTTCGTGGCTTATTTATCTCTTTTCAAATTTAACTTCAAATTGATTCAACTAGGGAAAGAAAATTCCACAGCTAATTGAACACGCAGTTTCAAAAATGCAACAGACCAACTGCCATAACCTCTGCAGACCCTTCCCTCCGCAACAGGCAATCCAATTTTGGGCAATAATCAAAATCCGAATCGTTATTTGGCCAGGCATCACCACAGCGAGTGTAATCATTTGGATTACAGAACTAGATTTGAGCAAGGTCCCGTTCACCCATCCTCCAGCACACAATGCTCCTCGTCAATAGCCGGAGAGCACATTAATTTTTTCATGACCGCGCAGAGTGGAGTTTAGTGACACTACCCCTGAGTGACCCTTTTGATCCCCATCCCAGCGAGGCAGAATCAATCTTTCAGTTCTTCTCATCCCGAAGCCGGGATCGGGGGTACTATCCCCTTGAGATCGGAGGATGACTTTTGGCAGGGGGTAACAACAAAAGACAACAGGTCTGTCCCCTTCTGCTTAATCTGACCCTCGGGTGATGTGGATCATCCGCAGATCCCGCAGAGCAGCTGTTGCGATGTGCACGCCCTGTAGCTAGGGTAAATATGGCTATTACATCAGTAATTGAACATTTTTCAAGCCACCACGTGCTGTGATGCTTTTCGGCGCATGCAATATTCACTGACCAGCGGCTTCGGACGAAGAGGACAAACCTCGGAGGAGTTCGGCGGGTTCTTCGAGGCAGGCAAATCCTTTTTTGAAAATTTGATAAGGCCCCTTCCTGGGGTAAAAAAGGAGATGTGAGCGGCAAGTTCCCTGTTAACTGAACGGCGGACCTTAATGTAAGAAGCTTTCACGGGAGGAAGGCGTAACTTGGGTTGAAGAGCGAGCGAGAATTTTTCACTTTCTTCTTCACCTCAAATCCAATTTGAGGAGTTTGAGTCATTACACATAATTAGATCGTACTCTATCGTCTATGAATAAATTATTAAGAAGCTATCCGTAACGGTACGGCGCCGTCGGTTTAACAGTGCTTGAAAGCGCGTCTTTTGTTTTAAGTTGCTCAGTGAAGGCTCTTCGTAATCCGAACCGGGAGACCTTAAGTAGTAGTGTGACTTTGGTATGTTTAACAGTAATATTGTAATGTGATTAAATAAATGCCAGCTACTCACTTTGAGTAGGAAAGATTGTAGGTCATACATAAACTGCTTTATGGGGTACTCACGGAGACTGGACATATGGTCTTTTGTACCTTAACAATTTTCAATGCATCATTAAGTTTGTATTAGAAGTTATGCAAACACACGGCATAACGTATTATTATAATGCATTATTATAATTAATTTTGCGTAAACAATTTTGAAATGCATTTTACGTTAAAAACACTTTAACATTTTTGTGCTTTGACATAGTCAAAGTAGTTTTACTTCAAACATAGGTGTCCCTGATTATCATTCAATGGGCTAAAATGATTATTTTAAGAATTATATCACCGATTAAAGCTTAACAATATCGTCGGCTTATACAGCAACTTAATAACTGCAATTTTTCGGAAGAGCATTTTCTTACACTAAATGCTTGTTTTCGTGATGATGATGAATATATTGCTCGTCTGTTTGAGCAAAAATATAATGCTACCAAAATACTGATAATTTTCATTTTTGACATAGAAACTAAGTCCATAAACGCCTGAACTGAAAAATTAGGTTTTTGTCTGTCAATGTGTTTCTGCTCTAAGCCAACGATATATAATTTTCAGAATAGCATAACAATTAAGTTTCAACAATTTAATGCGTCAATTTCGCCTCCAAGTGTTTCGACGGGATATATCGTCCAAGATCTGGTCAATTTTAATAAGGACGAGATATCTTGTAAAGATAAAACTGCCCTATTACTCCAAGAGGAATAAAGATCCAAGTTGGAAAAACAAATTGTCCCTTGCCCAGAACTGGTGATAGTTTGGAATAGGTTTTTGTACAAGAGGCTGGCCATTATAGAGCATGGAAAGTAAGGGATTTTACTATGAAAATGTATTTGCTTTTATCTCTAAGAAATTGTCATAGAATAGCATGTAATGTAAAAAATAGTCTTTTACATTAAAACTCACAACAAAAACTTTTCTATTATTTAAAAAAATTATTCTAGCCCCCTTTTTTCGTAAAATCAATCCCTAACCTTAGTTCGTCTATAAGCTTGGGTTGGTTTTGGGGTTTTATGGCACAAGAGCCATATTTAGCCATGCCGCGCCAGACACAGGACATACAATATCAAGTAACAGATACATGCACACAATGAAAGTTTTTACTGACACAGAAGAGAAATACAACCAGGGTAAGACAGGATGATGCTGTTCTTTCGGTACAATATACCCAAAATACGGAACTCAACGGACGTATCAATTACGGGGCACTTACTTAATTTCAGGTAACCTTCATTTCACAATTAATAAAAAGGTTTATAACTTATTGATCAATAAAAGTTTGAATAGAAAAAGTTAAAGATAAGTAACGTTAGCACTTGTGAAATAGGAAGTAGGAAGAGTAAAAAAGTAAAGGATTTTGTGTTATTAATCACAAGAGTAAGAACTAGAACTAATCGGAAAAACTCTGAAGAACCTGGATCGCATGGAACACACGCAAATGTGTCCCTCCTATGTAGAAACAAATAGGCCCAATTCTGATATAGCCGTCAATTTGGAGCATAGGACTACAACTTTTTAAAATGTTCAGTTCTAACCACGGCGAAATGTTCTTCATATACTTAAATCGATCTCATTCAGAGCTTTAAATTATCCAACGCACACATGTTGCGCTCACGATTGTCAAGATAGACTGAGTCAAACATGACGACACACTGACCAGCTGAGAGTTCGGAACGTATTTTTAATGATATAACGATTTCAATTGGGATATATTTTTGTTATAGCCGGTTTGCCGTAAGTCCCCTTAAATTATCCCCCGTTAAACGTAGTCCTATATCAAAATAAATTAATCTTTCCTAGTGGGTTTAGTAGGTAATCCGCAGCTATTCATATCAAAAAGTCAATTTCCAATATTTCTGAAGAACACAATCAAAACCAGTATACGTGTCTAAATATTCGCTATTTATTGGTCGTATTATATGTAGTACAATTAGGCAGATTCCTAAGTCCAATTCTAAATAAACGGGAATTAAGGCAGTAGTACCCATTAAGATGACGAGACAAAGCAACAGCTGAACCACGAGAAAATTTGAAATTAAAGACAGAATAGAGAAAACAGAGAGAACTTCGGAGTAAAATATACAACATAAAACATAGTAGATATTAATAGTAAGTCTGCTACGAAAATGGATTTTCTCCATCTGAGATTTTTTGATATTCTTTCGAATTTGAATCTGTTCCCGAGCATCAGCTTGTCCTTGATTTCCTTAAAAAAATTTGCATCATCCTTGCAATCTAATATATTTATCTAAGTGCAATTGAGAAATTCATCGTGCTTCCAAATTTTGAAGTTTTATTTTATGCTTAACCTATGCTTTTTTCCCAAACTTTTAGGTGTTTTGTGCACATTTTTTATGCTTTTTAATTGAGTGATACACTTACCAAATGAAGTTAATTTGATTTACATGCGTATAATATACTACGTAAATCAAACTTTTGACAATAAATGTATAATTAATGCTCATAGAACCTACCAATTTTTGCTAATTTTTCAAACTTTTTGACGAACCACGTATTATGTAACAACTTTCGCACACCTTAATATGTTTGAACCAAACTTTATAGATACGATTTTTTGTAGAAGACAAACAGTGCCAAATTTGTACCAATCGGGTAGCTTCAAAAGTTTGTTTTGAAAGTCCACTGCCTCCTTAATGAGTTTCTGCTCCAAGTCGACAATGTGCGTGTACGTCTATTCTTCCATATATATTTTCGCAGCCTAATTAGTAGATTCTAAAATCAAACAAATCCTTCAGCTTTATTTAAGCATTAATTCCCATTTTATCATTTTCTTTTTCAGTCGCCTACAGGCTTCGCTTTTGCACATTGCGCAAATGTTTGGTCATCTGGGTCTTCTGAAAGACAAGCAATATCTATTGTCATCTCGACGTTAGAACAAAAATCTTGTCCTCCCAAAGACTGCTAGACTACTGGGCACAGCCTCAGTAGCAATAATCCGCACGATCCTTACTTATTCAAGCAGACGCTTAAATAAGTAACGAATGGAGTAGTCGCGAGCCAGACATAGCAGCGTTTATTCGTTTACTTTTCTTTTACTCTGACGATTCTCTTAGTCTTCCTTCCAACACTCCAGGGATAGTCTTACTGAGACATAAAAAGCAGAATAATTAAATCTACTCATTTCAGACTGCTCAGCAATTTGATTTGAATGTCGGGTATCTGAGACACAATACTGCATATTAGCGCAAATGCCAGAATTACATTCAGCGTTTAATTTAGTTTACTGTGTTTTGGCAAATTGATAAAATTGCCAGTGACAGTGTGACTGTTTTCGCACGTAAGAGATTGGGATGTTGGTGTGAATAAGTAATGTAGGTATCAGAGAGGGATATCTACACTACTTATTTAGAGGTATCAAATCTGAATCTCACAATGAAATGCTAATGAGCAAATTCATTTGGAAAACGATGGAAATGTATCTGGATTTTGTATCAGTTCCATCTTGAATTCGTAAAACACCCGAGAATTTTTAAATGTCTTAGGAATACGTTTCATCGGAAATATTTCTGATTTTCTGAATAAGATGTAAAATGTTGGGACAAGCATTTTACAACTAGTGAATCGAAAGTTAATCACATATTCATCAAAAGATTCTAAAGTTAACCTAGAAACTACAGAACGAAGAACAAACTTCGCAGTTACATAACTCAACGAAACAAAAATTGTTTCGTAGCAGATGATATTTGAATAAATTAATGACATGAGGAAAGGGAGTTACTGAATTCAAAAACAATGTTTCAAATCGATTATAATTCCTGGGATAATGGTACCCATCCATAAGAAATGGAGCTATAAAATATGTGTATGAGAATTTACCGGAAAATTCTAAAATGTACTATCCATATGACAGTATTCGTTGTCAAACCCCGCAATCATTCTAGAATACTTCTCCATAAATCAGCGATCGCCTATTAACAAGCAGTCAGTTGGACATCGACTGTCCAGTCAAAATGAATCTGTATGCTGCATAGAATTGCAGGACTTTATTTAAATGAGGCTGGAATATAAGCCAGAGTATAGTTTTACCCTGGCCCTCCCTGGGTAAAAAGGGCCACAGAAAAACCAAACTTTTCTATCGAGACTTCGCTGAGGACTCTTGAAACCAATAATAAAGACCGAATTGTGTTTAAAGAACTTTTTTCTATACTCTGCGAAGTGCAATTCAGCTCAGGCCTCACCCGAGCACATCATCTCGTGTGTCTGATGTTTCTCAGATCAGCTTATTCACCATCTTGAGTTGTTTCTTGAGGACCTCAAGGACCTAATATATTTAGTGTAACTTTATGCCAAGTTAGATAAGGTAACAACATATTGGTGGTTTTTATACAGTTGCATTAGAGGTATGAACGACTTCATTGCAAATGGTAGTTAATTCATATACCAGGATGAGTCAATAATTATCCCCAATACAGCTGTTATTTGTATTTCTATATTCAGGATTACCGTTTTCGGGTAAATCGCTAGGCGAGGTTTCTGTCTTATTACTTCTGCTCAAGTTTGACGTTTTTAGGTTACTTCTATTCTCGATATCTTGACGTTAACCATGGCCTTTCCACTTTAAGTTTACATCAAAGAGCTGAGTTTAGTGATCGGTTTATTGTGTTCTGGAGATGTATTAGATACCTAAATCTATTGACCACTCAGCACTTATTATGCTCTGGAGGTGTATTAGATACCCAAATCCATCGACACTTTCAGCAAGGTACGGGAACAGTGTTTATCCGAAACAAAAAGTCTACGAATGGATTGAAACTTCAAAAATGTTGTCCACATTTTTTGCAAGTCAGACAACGGTCCACTACCACATCTGATGACAACAGCGATTTATGCTGTACTTAATACGGTTTTGTTACAGGTAAGTGACTATTAACCCTCCTGGTGCTAAATTTAGACGAGATATCTCGTCATTAGGGTAAAAGTGAACATATCTTGATGGGCGAGGTATCTCGTCATTGGACGAAAACTGACCAGATCTTGATTTTGTCATCATAAAAAATTCGGCAATATATATCTTGATGACGCGATATCTCGTCATTAGGAAAATTGGTCAGATCTTGATGGACGAGATATCCCGTAAAAACAACTTGGAGGCTTGGAGATCATCCCAAAGGGGAAGATTCGATGACAATATCTCGTAATTTTGAACCATGGTCAGATGACGAAGTCAGCATCGGATTTCACCAAGGACCAAAAGTTGGATATACGGTGTACGCGGGGGGGGGGGTCTCTGTTCATCGACAATCCTTTACTTGAGGGTATAAAAAGTGTGTACAGTGATGGATTAAGTGCGTTGAAAGCAAGGGGAGTTCGTTGAAAGTGATGTTAGTGTAAGTTGCCTATTTTCATTGAAATAAATTTTAGCTGCAATTCTCCCTCTACAAAAGAAACAATCAAAATTATCTGCTATTATGAGCAATTTCTTATGTTGATATATGCGATTACAAAGTGGGTATGAAATGAATCTTTGAATCTTTCATGTGCTTGTGGGATAGCATGATGAGCAAAATCATTGGTAAAAAGTGACAGATCCTTCAAGAGAAAATATGATAGTAGTTGCAACGAACATCATCAAATAGCCATTGGCATAAAAAAACATTCTTCAATACTCTTATCCAACTCTCCCTAGGTATATTTCTCTCTTCTGTATCAGTATAGCTTTCCTTGTGTGTATGTCCATTTACATGATTTTGCCTCGTCCCTTGTGACAAACTCAACCACATTCAACTAGAGTTAAACAATTTGTTAAGGGTACTAAGAAAGAAGGTGTGATTGCTTCAATTCATTTATAAATCATTCTCTGGACTAAGTTTGGTTATCTTAAAAGCTAAATTTTTTATAGTTCTCGAAATTCGTAAATTGATCAAGGATTTAAATTTTGCTAAATGTATAGATGGTAGTGACGCTTCAACCAGGTGCAGCTATCTCAGTCTTCAGGAAATTCTTGGGTACATAAATCAGACAATTAAGAAGAATTGGTGCAAGGTATCAACTTGTATCAGCTTTTCAAATATTAAAAACTTGGGATTTAATTTTTAACAAAAAGATACACTGTATGATCAATTAAACTGATTTCCCCATAACTTTGGAGAAGGGACTAGAAAAGAGTTGAGAAAATTCATCCCCATATGGAGGTGAGTGAAGAGTTTGGTATCAACAAGTTTGTTCCAAGGCCAGATTAAGCACACAAATAATTCCAGATTATTACGGAAACCAAATGCGGTAGGTTCTCATAAGTTACATGGAAATTGTTCACATACACAAATAGTATTTAATTTAAGAAATAATTGTAAGATAATAATTCTTAATATGTTGAGTAAAATATTTTTATTACTTTTGAATGGTAGGAAGGTAGGTAGTTAATTAACGTCGCACTGGAGCTATTGGCGACGGTCTGAGATCAATCCCGAAGGGAAAGATCCATACCATTCAACGATTTATAGATAATTTCAATGTGATTTGTACGAATAGCTTCATGTCAGAATATTTCGAAAACTCAAAAATTAGAGACAATTTAAAAAG
This sequence comes from Meta bourneti, assembly GCA_933210815.1. NCBI lineage: Eukaryota > Metazoa > Arthropoda > Arachnida > Araneae > Tetragnathidae > Meta > Meta bourneti. The sequence goes on along the minus strand of OW119934.1, from coordinate 51,941,352 downwards.
CCCATGCCTTGGAATCAGCACCACAAACTAACTCTAAAATCAATCAACTATCTGGCAATAAAATGTGACAATAATTCGACTGATGCAATTTGTAAAGGTTTATAATAGAATTAATAAATATAAAATTAATTATATTTATTACATAGCTTTCAAATGAAATATAAATTCACACGAAATAAGAAATAACAAACTCGGTTTTGGGATGCAAAAAGTAAAATCGGGGGATTTAGCTGTTTTACATGGATTTTCTCAATCCTTTGATTAGTAATTTTCAGGAAAATATACAGATGTTAATTATTAATTATTAACTTAACCTTTACGGAACGTGTTTTTTGCATTCGCAAACAGGAAATACTCCTGAGAATATGAGAATTCATATTTATGGGGCATCTTATGTCACTTATAGTTATCCTTTTGACTTAAAGATTTTAGGAAAAATGCAACATAAAAGTATAGAAAAGCATTCTATTCATGCGATAAAATATTCAATGATCTGATGTAGCTACCTGAAACTATTCAGAGCTTGCACAAAAATGGCATACATATTAATCAGACAAATTATTCGCATAGTAATCTGAAATTCTTCTCACATTAATTTGATGAATTATTCTCGTATTAATTGTTTATCATGTGCAACAGTAGGTGGGTAGGTATTTGAATTTACGTTTCACTGGGGGGATAAAGTGCATATGAAATGTTTCTGACCATAAAGAATTTCATGGAGTAATTACTGTCACACTGGAGCAACACAACGGGCTATTGGTGACGGTCTGTGATGAATCTCAAAGGGAAGCATCCACGAACGACGTCTCATAATTTTAAACCACAGTCACAGGACGACAACCGCACTCTCCAAAATTCCACACCATGCCAACGTGAAAAGTTGGGAGTCCGCTATAAACTAAAGGATGCACAGACCGCGGTCCGTGGGCATCATTCGGCCCTCTGTTGATTTGTTGGCGGCCTGCTTCACTATATGTTATTTTAACTTTAACGAGTCACACGCGAAGGGTAATTTAGGTTAAAACTTCGCTGGGTAAGTAATGCATTAAAATGCGTAAGCCTCTTTGGGTCAACATATATCTGTGAACAAACTTTCTCAGTCATGTATTAAAGCGAAAAGGAGCCGCGGTAGCCCCGTTGGAAGAGTAGCGGATTAGCAACCGGAGGGTTGCTAGTTCGAATCCAACCAAAGACCGTCGTGTACAATGGGGGCTGGTGCAAGTTAAATCTGTCGTGGCCTCAAATGTCCTCACATTGGCGAGGTGTGGAAATTTGGAAAGAGGGGTGCCAGCTTAGGTGTGACCTCGTCATCTGACCGTTGTTCAAAATTACGTGGTGTTGTCCTCTGATCTTTCCTTTTGGGTGTAATTCCGGACCGTCGCCAATAGCCCTTTGTATTGCTTCAGTGCGACGTTCATTAAAATACCTACCTACCTACATCATAGCGAAAAATTGGAACCGCTTGACTAATGAAAATTTAGAATCAATTTTGCGTTTGGCTGCTACGAAATTTGAACCAAATATTGAAACAATTGTTAAATCAATGCAATGCACCACCATCAAATTAAATTCTTTATATTTACTTTTCATTATCTTTCTTTTTTTTGTAACAATATAAATAATAAATATGAATAAAATAAATAAGATATGATAGATCTTTTATGGATTTTTGGATGTCCCTCCCATAAGTCACAATGAATCTAAGCCACCCTTGGTCTTAATAAGTCTGTGTATCCTTGATATACTTTTCATATGTGATATACTTTTGTATGTGATATCCTTGATATACTTTTCATAAATGATTTCATATATTTAATATGAAATCATTTATAGATAAATCTAAAGCAGAAAATAAATCTATTCAGGGATTGCTATTATACCACGCCCCCAAACATAATCAGCATCAGCATCGGCAAGTCACATCCGTAAAGATGTTATTTCGCTTCTAACGAATCGAAAAAAGCAATTGATGGCATAAATTCCTCTCTTCCACAGGATAGTAGGTAGTTAATTAACGTCGTACTGGAGAAACTCAACGGTCTATTGGCAATTATTCGGGATCAATCCAGAAGGGAGAGATCCAAGGTAGGTAGGTATTTCAATTAACGTCGCACTGGAGCAACGCAATGGGCTATTCGCGGCGTGTTCGGGATAAACCCGGAAGGAAAGATCCGAGGACAACGCCACGTAATTTTGAATAACGGTCAGATGACGAGGTCATACCTGAACCCCACTCGAAAGATCCAAGGACAACGCCTAGTAATTTTGAACCACGGTTAGATGTCGAGGTCAACACCCGAGATCTGGCACCCCACTCTCCAATCTTCTTACCACTCCAACGTGACGTTTGAATAAGGAAGCAATCATCTTTCACTTCCAATCGAAATATCAATATCATAAATTAAAGCAGGTATCTCTAAGCTCCTCCGAATAGGGAGGTAGCTGAATTTACGTCGCACTGCCGCAAAACAACGGACTATAGGTGACTCTCCGAGATCAATCCTGAAGGGAAGTAACCGAGGACACCTCGTGATTTTGACCCACGGTCAGTTGACGAGGTCAACACGTCCTCCACGTACACGAAAGTCTGGTTATAGACCCATCCCGGGCAGACTCACCATTAGTTTAGAGTCTTTAACGACCCAGGGGGACGAAAGTCTGGTTGGACCGAGTTTCGAACTCGCAACCCTCCGGTTGCTAATCCAACATAAATGAGAAGACGCAAGTCCCGACACCACGCCCCCAAAAGCATAATCAGCACCAGCATCGGAAAGTCACATGCTTAAAGATTTTATTTGACTGCTCGAGGATCGAAAAAAACGCAATTGATGTCATAAATTCCCCTCCGCCACAGGAAGCTCAATCCCTAAATTACTATTAAGGGAGGCAACGCGATGTAGATTCGTGTAAAGTGACACAGAAACAGAAAATCACAACATTCATCAGGAGTCTGACAAGAGACCCAGGTGCAATAATGGGGATTGAACCCGGTTATTTCATTAACTGGTATTTCGCGTACCTCTTATTGTTCGATTTCCTTTTGCAGCAAATCCCAGAGATACTACCAACTTGCCTTAATGGCCGGAGTGCTGGCTTTATTCGATCAGAGCACGTGACTTGGCCCCTGCCTGGTGGAGGAGCATTAGGAATAACGAGGAAGTTTTAAACCTAGCTCTTGATATTTGGGCTATTTTTCTTCAATATTTGGCTTCTCCGTGGCGCTTCTTCGTGCGCGAGTGCTTTGAGATTGCAGTAGCGCCAACTTGGGAAATTATGGGAGAGGCTGGAAGTCTTCTTCTGTTGGGTATTAAAACTCCGAGTGGTTTGGACGAGATATCTCGTCCATCAAAATCAGACAAGTTTTGCTAGTGACGAGAAACATCGTCCATTAAGATCTGATCAATTTTGCTAATGACGAGGTAACTCGTCATAAGGATATTGCTAATTTTTTTACGATGACGAGATCAAGATATGATCAGTTTCTTCTAATGACGAGATATCTCGTCCATCAAGATATGATCAGTTTTACTAATGACGAGATACCTCGTCGAGGCAACCACTTGAGGGTTAAAAATGCATGTGTGTTTTATACAACACATTTTGCTATGCTTACATGTAGCTTTTTCAACAAGTATTGATAGTTAACTAGTACAGTGGTTTTAAGACGTCCCAACTCGGGAAATCATGAAAGGGGGCTGCTAGTGTCCAACTGTTAGACAATAAGACACATAAAATGTATGTATGTTTTTACAAAGCACATTTTGCTAAGCTTACAGTAGCTTTCCCAACTTGTATTGATATTAACCCTCCAAGTGGTTTTGATGAGATTCCTCGTCCATCAAGTTCTGACTAATTTTAATGACGAGATATGTTATCATCGGGATACTGCCAATTTTTTTATGATGACTAGATTAAGATCTGGTCAGTTTTCTTTTAATGACGAGATTAAGATCTGGTCAGTTTTCTTCTAATGACGAGGTGTCTTATCGTGACAACCAACAGGAGGATTAAGATAGCACTGTTTTTCAGATATGTCAACTTAAGAAATTATGGAAGATGTTGCAAGTCTCCAACTGTTGCTCACTAAGACTCATCCATACTGTATTTTATAACATACTACATTTTTCTGTTTACAAGTAGCGTGATCAACATGTGGTGCGAAAATATTTTGATACAGCATGGTGGTTTTCAGTAGTGCCATTTCGGGTACAGCTGCTTGCTGAGTACTTTTTAACTTTAAAGTCATTTATAAGATGCAAAATAAAAAAGTAAACTTTTTACAAGATGTTAAAAGTAAAGAAATTTTTTAGGGATGGAGTTTTTGACAATTAAACCATTAACTCGTGAAACGGCAAGAACATAGAAAATATTTAGCAGGATAGACCACCGGAGACAGTACGTAACGTTACACCAAACTACCCACCCCAAAAGGCATTTTGAACCTTGCACCATAAAACACAAGACTACCAAAATTTGGATGGAGCTCACGGAGTAGCTCCATCCAAAGTAGCGCTGTGGATTATTATTCCTCTCCTCATTTGTCACCATTCACCCACAAGTACACATAAGTTTGGGACTATGTCATCTTTAATGAATTTTCTTTAATCTTATCTTTAATCAATTCATCTTTAAATGTCTGGCTTGTTGGTTGGCCAAGGACCGTATTTGGCCAAGCTACGCCGTACACAAGACTTCAAGTTTTGGACATACACAAGGAAAGTTTTTACTGACGCAGAAGAGAGAAATACCCCAAGCGTAAATTACAGGAAAAGAATCTGCATCCCCTATAACTCACAGGTTGCTCGAGCAGTGGGTGAACCCACTGAATCAACGTGGCCATGTTTACCCTCCAAGTGGTTTCGGCGAGATATCTCGTCCATAAAGATCTGACCAATTTCGTTAATGACGAGATATCTCATCGAGATATTGTCAATTTTTTTTATGATGACGAGATTAAGATCTGGTCAGTTTTCTTCCAATGGCGAGATATCTCGTCCATCAAAATCTGGTCAGTTTTCTTCTAATGACGATATACCTCGTCAAGACGACCACCAGGAGGGGTAAATGCCTGCATTGTAAGTCTGAATATGTAAGAAGTAGGTAGGTAGGTAATTAACGTCAGCATGGAACAACATAAAGGGTTATTGGCGACAGATTAAATAAAGGGGTATTGAGGAGCTGTTCAATAAGATGATAAAGAAAATTGCCCCTAAATATGTTTTAAGGGGACAATTTCTGGAAAGTCGATTTTTGACTAAAATTTAATGTTTAATTTTTTCAATATTCTTAATATTTAGACTTTTTCTTTACAAAACTGGGTTCATTCTGTATGGTAAACAGAAGTGGAGATATAGCAGTTTGAATAGATCTTGACGCATATGTTTTTTAATTCGTTTTCATATCTTTCAATGCATTTTTCTTTGATTATGACTGGAAGCACAATTTTCCCACGAGAAATGCGATAACTAAATATGTAGTATATACTTTTGAGTGAAATTTGGTGGTCCTGATCTTCATGTTTGTTTTTGTGGGCCTGATCTAGATATACGAGTTATCTTGAAAGGAAAACTTTTGAGATTTCAGTGTTGTGATGTAAGGAAAATTCATGTTTTCTTCTACATTATTCTCAATATCTCATGAGTGGAAAGAAATATTGCAAATCTTATCCTATATCAGGCCCTAGCTGATATGTTTAGGAGACTTCAAGCAAAATTTTAGGCAAATGTACTCATAAGTTTTTCAGTTGTAATGTTTTTCGTTGACGTCTTTTTTTACTGAAACTTTCCAATTTTTGCCCATTTTTTAATAAATTATAATAATTCTTAGTGATCTTTTTTGTTTAAAAATGTGTTTTTATAAGTTGTTTTACCTTAAAACGAAAAAAATAGTATAATTTGAACATTTTTAAAGGACTTCGAAAGTAGTACTTTAAAAATGCGTCAAGTGGTCACCTTGTCAAGTGGATACCTTAAGCAAATGTGTATCCACTTGACCATATAGACGCGCTCACTGCAGTGATGCAATGTCACAAGAATCGAGTAGTACTAAGCCCTCACCTCAGACTTACGCAAGTTCTTATATATCCAGCGTGCAGGAATCTGTGCCATGTTTTATCACGTTTGCTCTACAATACTATAAATATGTGAGAAAACTTAGATCACGATTAAACTGTTTCCGCATTGAGTGAGGAGCAGTTATCTGTTTGGTGTACTGCAAGTGAAATATTTTATAATCTTACTGTTTATTCAGGGTCTACTGATAACATACAAAAGGATATTATTATCTAATAATATTTTATATTAATTATTAATAATAGTGAGTAATCTAGTGTGTTTGTGTACAATCTATTTCACTTAATAAATAGCTTTTTAACAGTTTCAAGTTGTCTTATTTCCAAACTAGCTTTTTGAAATTTAAAATTACGCGTACAGCCATATAAATATTTTGGTGAAATTAAAAAATTATAGGCACAACTACACTTTTAACTTACTATAATTTGAGATAGAGTTTTCCAGAGAGGGTACCAAAAAATTGTCATTCTAAAGGAGATGTGCCAAAAAACATTTGAGAAACCATGGTTGAGTATTTTTCCCACAAACTTTACGTTACATAAATTATGTTATCGAAACGATTGAGTTATGTAACTTTTATAAAAGTTGCTTGAATTGCCCTTTCTTAGTTTTTAAACTTATTCGAAAACTAGTTCACTTTATTAAAACCCTTATGAAAGTCACACCCAAATATATCATGCCCTGCTTTGCTTCTAAGAAAGGAAACTCCCGATACTCGTTTAGAATCCGCTGAAAATGATAGAGCGCCATCTAGTCGAATAAATGTGAACTTCACGTATCGATCGCCTAAGTGCGCCTGCGCGTTATTTCAAAAGAACCATCCTTATCAGAACTTCCATTTATCTTTGCCTCCGGTATAACCAATCAAATCTCACTTCAATTTCCCATGTCCTACTTGTTAATAATTATATTTCGTTTCATTTTTATGTCCTTTTATACGTAATATCTTGGCATGACATCTCTCTAAACATGATCTCAGATAAAAAGAATTAAAAAAAGACATTAATCTTTTTATCCCCTTAAATTATCTCTCGGGGAAATTTTAAGCAGCGTAATATGTTTTATTGGCTATTTGCGATAGCTCTCTGCTTTTAATGTCGGACTTTTTATTTCTTTTGGCTGAGTCGGAAGCTATTTCCTTTTATCTTTCCCTGTTTATGCGACTCGCTGGAGAAATTGAAAGAAATTAAAAGATATCACTGCAGTTTTGCGTCATTTTTTCAGTATTAATTCATGCAACATAAAATTTTTTTGTAAAGGAATCTCGAGATGTTTATTTGATATAAATATACGCCAAATTTGTTACTTAAACAGTAGAAACAAAAAGGAACACGAAAAATAAATCACTGAAACACTTCACAAATTAAGTTTTCTTTTACGAAATAATGATTCACATATCGCAACCTATTCCCAAATAAATTTAAATGCAGAATAGCTTGTTGGAACAATCTGTTTAAATATTAAAATGGAGAAAAGATGTATTTAAATCCATGGAAAATAAAGCTTGACAACGTTGTTAGAGCACGTAATCTTTTCACTTATATATAAATGAAGTTTCATAAACTATAAGTCAGATAGAAAATTCTAAAAAGTGTAAAAAATTATTTTGAATGCAAAACATAAATATCAGTTTTATTTAGAAGCTTACTAAATAAAAAAATTGTCATTCTTATCATATTCATTTGCTGAGTAATTAATTAATATATAAACTGGAACATTTAAATTACATATGTGTGTGTATTTTAAGTTTAGACACTAATTCCTATTCTAAGCAAGATTTGCAATGCATGTAATATGTTCATAATATACATGTATGTAATGTATAAATACAAGTTATTTCTACAATTTGTATCTTTAATTCAATATATTTATCTAATAAATAAAATATTTCACTATAGTTACTCTCGTTTACGTAACACTACTGACAGGCTGAAAGTTATTTACTTCGAAAGATTGTTCTGGTGGGGAAAAGAGTTGGAATGTTTGATCAAGTCTAGAAAAATCATCAAAACCAATGAAACGTCGTTCTAAATATTTTAATAATATTATGGGGATTGCATACTGGAACATTTTATTCTTTGAATTCCAGTCACAAATATCACTAAATTCCTCTCATTGTATAGAATTCTTTTGGTAGGTAGTTAATTAACGTCGCACTGGAGCAAAACAACGAGCTATTGGTGACGGTCAAGAATCAATCCGTAAGCGAAAGATCCTAGGACAACGCCTCGTAATTTTGAACTACGATCAAATGATGAGGTCAACACCTGAGCTGGTACCCCACTCTCCAAACTTCCACGCCACACCAACGTGAGGACATTTGATGCCACGACAGATTTAACGTGCACCAGTCCCCGCTTACACGACGGTCTTTGGTTGGTCCAAGTTTCGAACTCGAAACTCTCCGGTTTCTAATCTGTTTCTTATAAATGTTTTGACATATATGTAGCAAGGAAAATGTGTATAAATAATTCTTAATTGATCTTAGTAATAAATAGATTTTTTCTCCATTTTCCAAATCTTGGTTAAAATTTCATTTGACCGTCCACCTAATGCTGTGCTATCCTTAATTTCAAAATGCAACACCATCTTGACACTACTGGCATTTTTATTGTTGGTATTGGCCCTCGTGTTAATTCAAATTTTCTACTCAAATATCTCGCATCGAAAATTTATAATAAATTATTCCCAATTGAAATTGATGAAAAATAAATATTCTCATATTTTCCAAAGCTTAGTAACAATTTTATTTGACCGTCCACCACTGCAGGGCTATCCTTTGTTTCGAAATGCAACAGCAACCTGACACCCTCTAAGAAACGTCACTTTCTCTTCAAGTAGATTCGTACGAAAAGAGCAAAATATTAATTAAAATTTATAAGAAATAGATATTTTCATATTTTCTAAATCTTGGTTAAAATCTCATTTGACCGTCCACCTATAGAGGTTTCCACCACCAATACCTTCGTTTTGAAATACAACAGCAACTTGGCACCTCTGGCATTATCATTGTCGATATTGGACCTTGCACAACTCATGTTAATACAAATTTTTACTCAAATATCTCGCATCGAAAATTTATTATAAATTATTCTCGATTGAAATTGATGAGAAATAAATATTCTCATATTTTCCAAAGCTTGGTAAAAATTTTATCTGACCTTCCACCACTGCAGGTCTATCCTTTGCTGCGAAATCCAACAGCTATCTGACACCTCGCAAAGAAATATGTTAATTAAAATTTATAAGAAATAAATATTCTCATATTTTCCAAAGCTTGGTAAAAGTTCCATTTGACCGTCCACCATTGCAGGGCTATCCTTTGTTTCGAAATCCAACAGCTATCTGACACCTCTCAGAAAGCAGCGATTTCGCACAAACGTCAGCTTTCTCATCAAGCAGATTTGGATGAAAAAAGCAAACAGCGGCAACAATCGAATCAATGCCGGCTTTCAGCTCGGAGTAAGTGGTATCCATCCCATCTCAATTCAGGTACTCTTAGTGGGCACAACGTGAGGTGCTTGTCATAAAGAGAAGCCAGTTCGAAACTATTAAGCCTATCAGACACTCGTCTCTGATTGACAGCACACTCTGTGCGCCCTTGTTGGGGCACGTGGGAGGCGTGAAACGCACGCGTGCACCGGCAACTTTTTGTTTGCCATCAATCGATCACCAGCCTCGTGCTGAGGAAATGTAACACGCCGCTCATTTGGAGAATTGAATATGTCCGTAGCGTGGTATTAGTTCAAAAAGAACTCATTTTGAAATCACAGCAGGTATGTATTTAAGAACTTAACTCATTTTGAAATCGCAGTAGATATGCATTTAAAATTAATTCATTTTTGAAATCACGGCAGGTATGTATTTGCTAAATAAATTCATTTTGAAATCACAGCAGGTTTGTGTTTACACAATGAACTAATTTTAAAATCACAGCAGGTATGTATTTAAGAAATTAACTCATTTTGAAATCACAGCAGGTATGTATTTGCTAAATAAACTCGTTTCGAAATCGCAGCAGGTTTGTTTCATAAAATGAAATCGTTTTGAAATCATAGCAGGTATGTATTAAAAAATTAACTCATTTCGAAATCTCAGTAGGTATGCATTAAAACAATTCCCTCATTTCGAAATCACAGTAGCTATATATTTAAGAAATTAACTCATTTTCAAATCATAACAGGTATGTATTTATAAGACTTAACTCCTTTTGAAATCACAGCACGTATATATTTGCGAATGAACTCGTTTAGAAATCACAGCAGGTTTATGTTTCACAAAATGAACTCGTTTTGAAGTGTCACATCAGGTGTGCATTTAGAAAATTAATTAGTTTCGAAATCACAGTAGGTTTGTGTTCACAAAATTAATTCTTTTTAAAAACACATCAGGTATGCATTTAAAAAGAATTAACTCATTCAGAAATAATAGCTGGTTTGCTTTTAAAAATGAACTCATTTTTATATCGTCACGTTTCTTTTCAGAGATATAGAGATGATCCATCTCCGAGTAATAGAATCTTTCTAAGGGATTCTATTCTGAGGAAAAGACCTATACAACTTTCCAAAGGATTCTATTCCAAGGAAAAACTGATAAAATCTTTCCAAAGGATTACATCTGAGGAAAGTACCAAAAGAATATTTCTTAAGGTCGAAAGAAACCATGGATTCTTTCAACTAATAGCTGTGGTAATTTAGTCATTATGTGTGCAGTGGATCAAAAGCAATATTACACTTCTAGGGAATCTTGTGACGCTCAGAGGATTAAAAACCTATGTCATTATGAAATCTCTACGTTTCCCGAACTATAACTGATCACAAAAACATCGCGAAAATATATTTTAATTGTAAATTGCGCGATATTGATTTCAAAAATTGTTTTATTTGAAATCAGCAAGCTTTATTTTCGAAACTAATTGATTTCAAGGCCATCGGTAAGAAAATAGAATTGTTCATAACCAAGGGTAGTTAATAAATAAATTCACTTTTAAATAACTACGAATCTTCGTTTCCGATCTTTTGTTTTACTAAAATAAGTTAAAAGGGGGTCTATAGATAACAAAAAATTTAATATTCCAGATCCTGATGCATTTCCATATGAAAAGTTAAAATAATGAATGCTTATCAGTGAAAATTCCTGTTTTTCACTCTATAGAAAATACATTTCAGCCTGCATAGGTTACATTGGAAAATATGAAACGGAATACAATCGAAGAGAGCAAACTACAAAAATAGAGAAAATGTATTATTTAACTAACCATCTGACTAGTTTCACATTAATATATTCGTTCTGCAACCAGCATTCTTCCCTTCGTGACTTCTAACCAGCTTTGACCCTGACTAATAGAACCTTCCTTTGGATTCTTTCAACCAATCGATGTGTTTATATAGTGATATGTGATGAGTAAAAGTTTATGTAGTGTAAGGCGTCATTCTCCTCTCGGATTTCCAACGGCAAGCTCCAAATTCGTATAGCGATGTATGCTGTTGAAAATCCGAGGTGGGAATAACGCCTTACGCCACAGAAATGATGCTATCGACTGACCTAAACAACGCCCTCTACCACCTAAACGCGGCATTTCCGGACACACATTCTTTGACAAAAAATGTTTATTTCATGCCCCTCTACCACTTCTTACAATTTGGCCAGATATTTTTGAAACGCCCTGTATATCTCCAGTATAAAGTCTCCACTTTTATATATATTTCAGTTTTAGATGCTTTTAAGACAAATTGCTACTTTTGCCTTAATAGGAATGGTCCATTCGGCAAAGGGAGTTGAAGGAAATTCTATAAGAAGGATTTAAATACCGTCGTTACTTAACTTCTTTTGAAGTGTGCGATAAAGAAAATAAATGAGCATAATCAGTTTTCTGTTTTTTCCTCTTTCGAAATAGATGTTTGAGCGGAGCTGTTTTTCCCTTTACTTGATTGCATTATTTAAAATATCACTCAGACGGAGGGAACTCGCGTAGGAAATACAGATGAATGCGTTTTTCTCTTGTATTCATCGGTAATTCGAAGAAAAGTTTCGAGACATCTAGCAAGTATTTTGTAACGCGAAAAAAATATCGAAGCAAATTTCGAGAACTGTCAAAGCGTTTTCTTTTAACGATGAGATCTTGTGAATTTTCTAAATAATTTGAAAAGTTGTGCTTGTATATCCGATGCTATAAACGCCCTGAGCTACGGAATCACGAAGTTGTGTTAAAAATTTGGTTTATTGGTTGGTTTGTCACTCTACGGTCATTTTTTGTGATACGAGGCTTAGACAGCTTAAAGTTCACGAAAATGCATGCCGAAACTAGGATTCGAACACATAGCCTGTTCAATCCAGTTAAAAATTAGGGAATCATGAAATTTCGTGATGTTCTTTTCAAGGTTTTGTAAAACTTTACATCCAAATTAAGTAAAAAGAAGTGATTGTTTAGGAGGCTGAATAAAAACTAAAACCCAGTCGGATTTGTAGTCAATTGTTTAAAAGCCTCAAAAAATGATAGAACTGGTATTTAGCTTTTTAGGTGGAGCTAAACGTCTATCATCATTAGCACCTAACTAAACGAGTTAAAATATGTTATCTTTGAACAGGTTGCCAACATTATCATTTCTAATTCACAAACATAATTCCACATTGCAACCTGCAGTTGTACCTGTATTACTTCTAACCAATTTTGACCTGCTTGACCAATAGAATCTTTCCAAAGGATTATATTCCAAGGAAGTTCCTAATAGAACGATTCCAAAGGATTCTGTTCTAAGGAAAAGAACAATAGAATCTTTCTAAACGTTGGAAAAATCCATGGATTCTTTCCACCAATAGATGTGGTTCTTTAGTTATTAAGTATGTTGTAGGGTGAAAGCAGTAGGGTGGAGAATATTACACTACTCGGCAATCTCCCGACACTCAGCCCTTTCAGGTCAGGTGTAAGAAGGCGGAGAAGGACTAGTATTATTTAGTGTAACAGATAGATAAAAGTTGACAAAGCGTCTCAAATGTTAATGTTATTACGTTAATACAGATTAGAAGTCATCGTTCCAGTCAATGTTAATGTTATTATATTAATCGTGTTAATATTATTACATTTATACAAACTAGAAGTCATCTTAGTCAAGCAATACTGCACTATTCGGCACTGCCGTGACCATCAGAGGTCTAAGCCCTTCCAGACCATATGTAAAGAAATGGGGAAGGATTAGTATCATTTGATGTAATAGATATATAGTGTATAGATAGATAAAAATTGACAGGCGTCTCTAATGCTAATGTAATTAAATTAATGCAGATATTGCTAGTAAGCGTTCTAGTCAATATTAATGTTATTACATTAATACATATTAGATGTCATCATTCTGAAAATATTCTGACGGTGTATAGATCTCAAATATTTTTCGTGACCCTCCATGTGGTTTCGACGAGATAAGTCGTCCATCAAGATCTGACCAATTTTGTTAAGGACGAGATATTTCATCAACAAGATATTGCCGATCTTTTGATGATGACGAGATCAAGATATTATCAGTTTTCTTCTAATGATTATATGTATAGTCCATCAAGATCTGGTCAGTTTTGCTAATGACGAGGTACTTCGTTGAGATAACCATCAATTAGCTCTGATTAGTTCGGAATTGAATGACGCCTCTCTTTGGCCCTTGCATTTCTTCGTTTAGTCAAAGCAGCAAACTGGACTGCATGTTCGTTAACACAAATCACATAGATTAAAGGAAGAAGTGTTGTCAGTTTTCTTGGATCAGCTAACTGGCCTAACTACCTAGTAGAACGTGCTATATTAAAGGTTAGTGGTCACTCAATCGATAAGAAGTATCTTAAGATCACATGTGAGGGGTGGGTCTCAAAACACGAAGAGTAAGATATCTTGATATTGTCTGTTGGATTCGAAAGTAATGGCGGTAAGTTCTCAGTGTCTCAAAAGTATTGAATTATTAATGTAATAACATTGCAAACAAAAATTAAAATTCAATAATGGAGACTAATAAACTGTGTATTTATCTTTTATGTGTCAGTTAAGCTTTCCTTGTGCGTGTATGTCCATTTATTTGATATTGTTTGGCGCAGTTTGGCCAAGTAGGGTCCTTGCGCCATAAAACCCAACCAACCTTTATATCAGTGGGGCCACCGAGCCTTAGTGGGTTTGCCCACTGCGCTATCAACCTGCGAATTGCACACAGAGCAGGTTCGATTGCCGTAGCTTACCCTACGAATATTTCTCTTTTCTGGGTTTGTAAAACTCTCCTATGTATGTCCATTAGTTGACGTTACCTGTCTTTTTGTTTGACCAATCTTTATATCAGTAACATTTCAGTCTTCCAAAGATCATTGCACACTAACTTTGTGCACAATTTGTACTTGTATTTGGCACATTTGGCTTAGCCCTTGTGCCATAAAAACCTAACCAACGAACCTTTATATCAGCGACGCTTCAGTCTTCCAAAGACCATTGCACACTAACTTTGTGCACAATTTATTCTTGTGTTTGACATATTTTGTTTACCCCTTAGGCCATAAAAACCTAACCAACCAACCTTTATATAAGAAATATTTTAATCTTCCAAAGACCATTGCACACTAACTTTGTGCACAATTTATACTTTATTCATAAGATTAGGTAATCCAATACACATTTTAGAGGTTATACTTTAATAAAAGACAAAATGCTTGATTTTACGATGATGAATCTATTTGTAAAGTGGGAATTAACATTGTAATTTATATGTACTCAAACGTGTTTGGGGAAGATAGGCTTTAAATTAACCATTAAGTGGTTTATTCTTCATTTAATTGGATGAATATTTTGGCTGTTAGATGTAATCTATTAACACTGAGCGTCGCGAGATTTCCAAGTTGTGTAGGTGCAGTTTACAAGGTGTAATTATGCATGTGAACCTCTCAGAGGGTTAAATGATGCATTCTTAATTTTTAGTTTTGTCAATAAAATAACATGTCGTGTACTTAGAATTAAAATCACAACATTCTCTTAAAAGTAGAATGCAAATGAAAACGGTAAAATAAAAAGACGCAAAAAAATAAAAAATTGCACCATTCTGTCAATAAATAATGTTTACTCAAACAGATTTAAAAGTCATTAAATGCAGTGTTTTTAACGCTTAATTCAGATTATTTTAATACCCAAATCGCAAATGCAAATAAGCGAGGAATTTCAATTATCATTTTCTTCTGCAGTATCAAACATAACGTGAAATCACACTGAATTCATTAATAAGTACTGATCTAGATTAAAAAGTGCGCTTGATTTGAAAAGGTTACTTAGGAGTAGGGGAAACAAAATTGGAAATAAAACATTTAATACGATTAAATGCATGATCGGATAGTTTTATTACGTTAATGCGGGGACGAATTTATAAAACACGTTCAAACATAAAACAGTATTTACGGTATAAATTATTTTGCTTATTTCTCAATCTGAAAGGATGTATGAGAGTCTAGATGTAAACATCAAACGGCTACTTAAACTTCGTTAGAAAATATGTATTTACCTATAATTTAAGATGTATATAGTACATCCAGCAACAATTATTCTATGAAATCTAACAATGTTTAAAAGTTTGAGTCTAATATCTTTGATGGGCGGGAATAACAGTACAATTCAGTTGTGATGTGCACAATTTTCTTGGTACGAACAGTACAAGTAACTTAATTTTGTCACAGGGCCACATCCAAAATTTCTCCTAATTTCCCCTTTAAAGTTGTCAGACATAAGGTGCAGAACTGATTTTATAAATTTTATTCATTGACAATATAGAATATTAAATAGTTCTTTGTTCTGACAAATGTCATTTTTTGACTTGTACTGTTATTTCCGCCCATCAAAGATATATTCATTTAAAAATGTGCCTTTACTTAATATTTTATAATTAACCTTTTGAGCGTCACGATATTTCCAAGTAGTGTGGCCTTTTACCTTACAATACACTTAATAACTAAATAACCACATTTATTGGTTGAAAGAATCCATGGATTCGTTCGCTATCGACCAAGAACTGAAAGAAGTTGTGACAAAATAATACGCAAAATCATCACTCTTGGACCTGGTAATGAATTAGTAGTGTGTTTATTAATAGTCAGTGAAATGTATTAGTAATCAGTAAGAGCTTTGCAAAATACTGAAAAATTCTGAACTGAAACTTTATTGTAGACAAATAATCACATATTTCCTTAGACAAAAGTGCATTCCAACTAAACTATAACCTCAGTTAAAGGATTTTAAGTTCTACCCTTTAAAGAAATATTTCTAAACTATTATAATCTCTTCTCCAGAGAGTCAGCTCCTTTTATCATAGTTTATGGATCTGCCAACAAGAGAACGAAGTGTCTTGTGTAAGGAAATGGTACACTCCTCATGAAGGACTATAATGTATTAGTAGTACTTTTGTTATAGTCAGTGAACGTATTAGTAATCAGAAAAAGCTATACAAATTCATGGTTGTTTGGTTGGTTGAGTTTTATGGCGCAAGAGATATATTTGTCCAAGCTGCCCCAGACGTCAAGTAAAAGACATAAACACAAGGAAAGGTTTTCTGACACAGAAAGGAGAAGCGGAAAAGTTTAGAACTGAAACAAATATACAGTCGAATCACTTCTTTCCTTAGACATTGTGAAGTGCATGCCAACCAATTTACATCCTTAGTTGAAAGATCTTAAATTCTTCCCTTTAAAAAATATTTCCAAATTTTATTTTAATCTCATCTCCAGAGGCAGCAATTTCAATTATTGCGTATCGTTTGTTGGTTGGATTAGGTTTTTATGGCGCTAGGGCCATATTTTGGCCATGTTGTGCCAAACATAAGACAGGCAACATCAAGTAATGGACTTGCACACGCAAGGAGAGTTTTACTGACACAGAAAAGAGAAATATACCAAGTGTAAGTTACAAGAAAAACACCTGGAAAAATAAAATTCAGAACTGAAAAAACACGCAGACAAAAATATTGTCTTTCCTTACACATTGTAAAGTACATGCCGACCAAATAAAATCCTTTGTTAAAAGATATTAAATTCTTCCCTTTAAAGAAATTTTTCTGAATTTTATCTTAATCTCGTCTCCAGAGGTAGAGATTTCAATCATTGCGTGTGGTTGGTTGGATTGAGCTTTTATGGCGCAAGGGCCATATTTTGGCCATGCTGCACCAACCACAAGACAGGCAACATCAAGTAATGGACTTGCACACGCAAGGAAAGTTTTACTAACACAGAAAAGAGAAATACACCCAAGGTAAGTTACAAGACAAACCCTTGGAAAAAATCAGAACTGAAAGAAATGCGCAGACAAAATATCACGCCTTTCCTTACTTCATTGTAAAGTGCATGACAACCAAATTACATCCTTAGTTTAAAGATCTTAAATTATTCCCCTTAAAGAAATATTTCTCTAAACTTTATTTTAATCTCGTCTCCAGGGCAGTGATTTCAATGATTGCTAATAGATCTTCCAATAATAGAACGAAGAATTTTATGCAAGAGAAATAGACACTTTTAGAAAAGATTAATATATTAGTACTCAGGTAAATGTATTAGCAATCAATAAAAGTTTGACAAAACCATAGAAAATTTCAGAACTAAAACAAATGCCAGTCAAAAAATCACGCCTTTCCTTACACATTGTAAAGGGCATGTCGATCAAATTACATCCTTAGTTGAAAGATTTTAATATCTTCCTTTTAAAGAAATATTTCTAAACTTTATTTTAATCTTATATCTCCAGATGCAGCAATTTTAATCACTGCCCATGGATCTTCCAACAAGAAAACGGAGGAATTGGTGTGATAAACTCTTCAGGGAGGACTGCAATGTGCTAGTAGTAAGTTTCTTATAATCAGTGAACGTAATGACAAACAGATAAAGCTAAAGCTCATGGTTGTTTGGTTGTCTGGGTTTTATAGCTCAAGGGCTATATTTTCCAAGCTGCGCTAGACGTCAAGTAATAGACATACACAAAAAGTTTTACTGACACGGAAAAGAGAACTACACCTAGGGTAAGTTACAAGACAAACCCATGGAAAAATTAAATTCAGAACTGAAAAAAATACGCAGACAAAAAAATCACGCCTTTCCTTACTTCATTGTAAAGTGCATGCCAACCAAATTACATCCTTAGTTGAAAGATCTTAAATTCTTCCCCTTAAAGAAATATTTCTGAACTTTATTTTAATCTCGTCTCCAGAGGCAGCGCTTTTAATCATTGCTTATGGATCTTCCAACAAGAGAACGAAGAGTTCTGTGTAAGGGAGAGATAGGTCCTCCAGGGAGGAATGTAATGTATCACGATACAATAGACACTCTCAGAATTATGACCACGCCCAGTGCAGCTTCCTCCCTCCTCTAGGGTAGCATAATTCATTCCTGTAGAACCCGGGAAAGAATAACATTTGAGTCTCCCTTACCCTCCTACGATTAAATGAATATTTAACGATTTCGACTACATTTTTGCCCCGGCCGAGGGTTTTAAACTTCCCGAGGAGGAAAAAAAATCCTCTGAAAAAAATAAATATCTCTATCGGTGTTTTTTGTTTTGTCTTTCTCTTCTTGTTTTCCCTCCTTGATTGGCTGAGATAACCTTATTTGAGGGGTGAACAAGTGTTGATGAAATTTTGATTGAGTTATTGAATGAGCTCTCTGATTTTAAACAACGAAGTTTTAATAAAGATTTTTGAGGAACAGAATAAATAGGGACGTGTGCTTATCAAATGAAGTTTAAAGAGAGAAATAATGGATGTGAGACATGAATTGAGCTATAACGGGATTTGTACTCCCCAAGTAATGTTTTACTTGTTTGGTGCTGTTTTATAGTGATCTACAAAGTATTTTCAATCATGCACATTTTTAGATTCGTGTTTAGTTTTCTTAAGAATTGTTTTTGTGGTGATACATAAATGGTTCCTTTTTTAATTCTGTCCACTATTTTTTGAGGGTAATTTGTTTATTCTTAAGTGTATTATTTGTGAAATTCAATCCAGACTGTAGGCAAAGCATTTGCCAGCATTCTATTTCTGTTTAATGTCTAATTTTTCAAAGAATCGTTTTAAGGCTAATATAGCTTCCGTTAGTTTAATTGTCAACAGTTTTTAATGTAACTTTTTCCTCTGTTTTATGTATGTTTTTGTGATTTTCATTCCCGTCATTTATTCCAAACAATTCTAGATTTTATGTCAAGTATTTGCCATCATTAACCCTCCAAGTGATTTCGACGAGATATCTCTTGTATCAAGATCTGACCAATTTTGCTAATAACGATATATCTCTTCGTCAAGATATGGCCAATCTTTCTATAACGAGATCAAGATTTTTTGATGAAGAGAAAATCTCGTCCCTCAAGATCTGGTCAGTTTTGCTTAGTGACGAGAAACTGCATCGAGACAACCACCAGAAGGGTTAATATTTTTCTTCGTATCAAGTTTTTGTGAGACTTTCTAGTGATATAGTCTCGTTTCTTTGAAATAATGTTAGCTAGTTTTTTGGTGAGGTAGTTTCGTTTCTTTGAAAAAATATGTAAACTAGTTTTCTGATGGAGTTTCGTTTCTTTGAAAAATATTTAAACTAGTTTTCTGAGTAGTTTCATTTCTTTTGAATAATATGTAAACTAGTTTACTGATGTGGTAGTTTCGTTTCTTTGAAAAAATATGAGAACTAGTTTCAAACGTAAGGTGCTTTGCTTTATTTGTATCTTGCAACAATCTCATTCCACAGAGTAGGATAAATTACACTGTTACCCAACATGTTAAGTTATAGACGAGTTTTGATGGTTAGGTTGATTAGTGGGTTTCTTGTGGCGCAAAGAGACAAGATATGCCCAAGTTGAGCAAAGCAATGTTTTTTACGTCAAGTAAATAGACAATACATATGCAAGAAAAGTTTTACTGATACAAAAGAGAGAAATACATCCAGATCGAACCGCAACTCGGTGTGAATCGATAGTTCGAATGCATATTTCCCGATATGCTGATGGTCTACATTCTCGATTAGTTTTAACTAGAACTAACTTTTATGTAGAACTTACTTGTATATGCTTACTTGTATATAATTTGAAGTATTCAGAATGCCTTTTTAAAAGACTGATTCCGAAATGAACCATATCATTAACTTAAAGATTAGCTCTCTCTCTTTAACTTCATACCCATATCAAAGTTACAAAAATTTGTTAAATGAACTTGGATCCATGAATTGTTGGATGCATTCGATCTCTTTTAGCGATTTTTTTCTAGATTTCTGATCACTGATTAAAATCTTATCTTACTCTCCAATATGATATTGTAAAGGGTGTTTCAAAACTATCCGGCCAAATTGTAATGGGGTAGAGGGCAACAATAATAAACATTTTTTGTAGAAGAATGTGTGTCCGAAAATGCCGCGTTTAGTTGGTAGAGGGCGCTGTTCAGGTCAATCGATAACATCGTTTCTGCGGCGTAAGGCGTTATTCCCGGCTATATATCATTTGTAAACATTTTTCACGGCTCTAAAGAAACACAGAAACACATTTTTATTGAAACATGAAATTTTACTTAAAGGTATAAGTAGTAGAATCTCATAACGGTGTGTGGACCTCTAGTCAACAAAAAATTAACGAAGGCATTTCTGAAAAAAAGCCTAACCAAAGAAATTCCGGTAACGAATGTGAGAATCACCCCCAAAATTTTAATAAAAAACAGAAATGAAACCGCGAAATCAGTGAGCCAAAATAATTGTTTTTTAATTTGCTATTTTCCATATCCTTCATATAATATATCATTTGTAAACATTTTCCGTGGTTCTAAGACAGCACAGAAAACAATTCTATTGAAACTTAAAATTTTACTTAACGGTATAAGTAGTAGAATCTCACAACGTTTTGTGGAGCCCTTGTCAACAAAAACGGACTCTGGTATTTCTGGTAAGAGTCCACCCTTACAAAAATATAGAAATACATTTCTATAGAAATGCATTTCTATAGAATTCTATTGAGAAGTTCTATAGAAAAGTAAAGTCGTCAAACAAAAGAAACAAGCTTCTATAGAATACTATAGAGGTTTCTACAGAGATATCTATAGACTTTCTATATAGGTTACTTTATAGAGCTTATAGAAAAACGGGCCATAATTCTATAGGATTCTATAGACCACAATCTAAAGAAATTTTAATAGAATTCTATAGGAATTTTTGGTAAGGGTAACCAAAGGAATTAAAGAACTAATGTGAAAAAATCACTACCAAAATATTTTAAAAGTTCATTTTTAAACAATTTTCCATGATTTTAAGACAACACAGAAACACATTTTTATTGAAATTTGATAGTGTACTTAAAGGTATAAGTAGTAGAATCTCACAACGGTGGGTGAAGCTCTCTTCAACAGAAAATGGACTAGGGCATCCTATCTGTTCTAAAAAGCAACAAACAAAAAGGAATGAGAACCACACCCAAAATATTTGAAAAGTCCCAAATATGAAATTTCGAAACCACTGAGACGAAATTAATTTTTAAAAATTGCTCTTTTTCCCTTTCCTTGATATAATATATCATTTGTAAGCATTTTTCCCAAGATTCTCTGACTACAGAAACACATTTTTAAACGAAATTTTATCTGAAGGTATAAATAGTAGAATCTCACAATGGTGTGTGGAACCCTTGCCAACAAAAAATGGACGCTGGCGTTTCTGGAAAAAGAGCTTACCAGGAGAAATTCCGGAACGAATGTGAGAATCTTTCCCAAAATATTTTAAAAGTTCCATAGATGAAACTACGAAACCAGTGGACCCCAAACGAATTTTAAAAAATTGCGCTTTTCCATTTTCTTCATATAATGTATCATTTGTTAACATTTGCCCATGATTCTAAGATGGCACAGATGCATATTTTTATCGAAACTTGAAATTTTGCTTAAAAGTATAATAGAATCTCACAACGGTGTAATAGAGCAACAAAATGGACGCTGGAGTTTCTGGAGAAAGAGCCTACCCGGACAAATTCCGGAACTAATGTGAAAATCGTTCCCAAAATATTTTAAAAGTTCCATAGATGAAACTGCGAAACCACTGAGACAAAATGAATTTTTGAAAATTGCTCCTTTTAGTTTCCTTGATGTAATATATCATTTGTTTACATTTTTGCATGGTTCTAAGACAGCACAGAAGCATATTTTCATCGAAACTTGAAATTTTGCTTGAAGGTATAAGTGGCAGAATCTCACAACGATGTGTAGAGAAACAAAATTGGATCCTGGCGTTTCTGGAAAAGGAGTCTACCCAGAGAAATTCCGGAACGAATGTGGGAATCACTCCCAAAATATTTGAAAAGTCCCATAGATGAAACTGCGAAACCACTGAGACAAAATGAATTTTTATAAAATGCTTTTCTTAGTTTCCTTGATGTAATAGTATATCATTTGTTAACATTTTCCCTTGGTTCTAAGACAGCACAGAAGCATATTTTCATCGAAACTTGAGATTTTGCTTAAAGGTATAGGTAGCACAATCTCACAACGGTGTGTGGAGCAACAGAAAATGAACGCTGGCGTTTCTGGAAAAAGAGTCTAGCCGGAGAAATTCCGGAACAAATGTGGGAATCACTCCCAAAAATTTGAAAAAAAACCAAAGATGAAACCAGAGGGCGTATTTTAAAAAACGCCCCTGCCGTATTAAATAGCATCGCGGAGAGGCGATATTAAGTTAACCCGTATCCCTACCTCGGAAAGGAAAAACCTCGCAGGGTCGGCGGGAAAGACCTGTAGGAATCCAGCGATCGTAATTTGTTGGCATTTGCAGCGGTGGAACCTTCACTCTAGAGAATTGTGTCGCCTCCTTTCCCGAGGAGATTGGTATAGAATCCGAAATAATGAAGTTAAAGGCAAGGATAGAGCCGAGGGGGGGATGCTCTGCGAACCCTATTAGAGCGCTGATGGCGTGCCGTGGTACGTGGCGGATCCTGACGCTGGGGGCTTAAATTTTTGATAAGATTGTTACTAGGCGGGCGAAGCGATATTTCTGCAGTCATTACCCTGGCCTTGCAAAAGCGAAACTGTTGTCAGACACTCGGTAATGGACGGTACTCGTGAGGAAGAGCACAATGGAGAAATTATATTTGACTTTCCGGGGCCTGCATCTCTCTGCTCCACTCCTGGGATAAAATAAAAGCGGAGAGGAAACACACACACACACATGGGGAGAAGGAGGATGGAAAAAAGGAAAGACACACATGGAACTAGGGTAATGCATTGAAGTCTAAGGTGTAATAACTAGACACGGAAGAAACTGCCTTTCGACTGGGAGAGGGTCCCCCTGCCGTTTCTTCCACTCTCCGAGCATCCGCCACCCCACACTTTGATTTAGGAAGGCGGAAAAATTGATGGCAGCATCGCCACGGATATTTTTTGATATGCTTTCTCTCGATGGTATCAATTTTACTAGCCGAGGTGTTGGAATTTATTCCTCGGTATCGTCCATCACTTCGAGTAAAAAATGAAGATACTTTCTAGGGAAAATCCGACTGATGTCCCTTTGAGTATAAGGCTATTAAATGCTGTCACAAAAGATACCACCGATATTCCTGTTGCTGTGTAGGATACTATGTGGGGTTTAGCTCTCTATTGGAGTGACAGATCTCCATACTTTTTCATTTATTCAACCCACATAGATGATATTGATGGACTGCTATAGCTTAATTTATAAAGCTTTTAACTCTCCAAGTGTTTTGCCGAGAGATATCTTGTCCAATTTCTGGTCAATTTTGCTAAGGACGAGATGTCTCGAAGACGCAAAATTGCCCTATTTCTCGAAGGGAAATAAAGATCTAAGTAGTAAAAACAAATTGTTCTTGCTCTGAACTGAACAATTTGTTTTTACAAAACCTGTTCCAAAAAACAGTTTGGAACAGGTTTTTGCACCAGAGGATGGCAACTACTGGGCAGATTTCGACGGCCCTGTAGTGCGAAGATAAACCACAGGAGGGTTTAATACTGTCACAAAAGATACCATGAATATTCCTGTTGCTTTGTGGGGTACTGTATAGGGTTATCATAGCTCTCTATGGATTAACAGATCTGTGTTTTTCTTTAATTCAACCCACTTTGATAGCATTGATGATCTGATATCGCCCAACCCTCCAAGTGGTTTCGACGAGATACCTCGTCCATCAACATCTGACCAATTTTACTAATGAGGGGAACTTTTACTTGAGATCAAGATGGTGATGATTTTTTTATGATGACGAATCAAGATCTGATCAGATTTCTTCTAATGACGAGATACCTCGTCTAGACAATCATCAGGAGAGTTAACGAGTGATGCGTTTAAATGCTGTCACAAAAGAAACCACGAATATTCCTGTTGCTGAGTGGAACTATATCAGGTTTAGCTCTCTGGATTAACAAATCTCCATGTCTCCAATCTATTGATGTACCGATATCACTTAACCCTCCAAGTGGTTTCGGTGAGATATTTCGTCTATCAATATTTGACCAATTTTGATAATGACGAAATTTCTCATCATCGAGATGCGGTTTTTTATGATGACAAGACCAAGATTGAGTCAGTTTTCTTCTAATGACGAGATACGTAGTCCATCTAGATCTGGTCAATTTTGTTTATAACGAGATGCCACGTCGAGACAACCACCACGAGGGTTAAACACAATCACAAAATATACCACGATACGTAACACACTGTTGGAAAGCAGGCTGGAATATTCTTATTGCTGTAATACTAAAAATATTGACCAGAATATATACAGGGTGAGTCTAAATTGTTTTTACAAAATAAGAGGGGTGATAATACCCATCCAGACGAGCAATAATTACCATGGCTCAACCTGTATATTCATATTCTGATAGATATAGGGAAGAGAGGTGACTTGTTACTGTCACAAGCCGCAAGTCACTACCCTCAAGGCAGTAAATATGCACTCCGGAACAGTCTTGAGTTTTATTTGGGTAAAAAGAATTAACCATCCAAGTACTTTTGACGAGGTATCTCATCCATCAAGATCTGAACTATTTTGCTAATGACGAGATAACTTGTCATCAAAAATGCCGATTGAATATCGAATGATAAAAATATTGCCATTTTTTGATGATGACGAGATCAAGATCAGGTCAGTTTTTCTAATGACGAGATATCTTGTCCACCAAGATCTGATCAGTTTTGTTATTGACGACATACCTCATCGAGACAAGAAGCACCAGGAGGGTTAAAACCTATTCTGAAAATACGAAATGAACCTAATGACTTTCATCAATTTTTTTAAAGTACATACGGCAATTTTAAAATGAAATTTTTTATTCAGTTTGTTATGGCATCAGAATAGACTGTTACTCACAATTTGGGGACTTCATAATTTTAACCTAAATGCATAGTCAGAAGTCTTCACAAGATAAACTTTATCAACTCGGTTTTGACAAAAATCGCATTGAAAGGTCTGCAAAGAATAGTTTTTATTGTTGAACTTTATCTGTGTGTGTGTTTTTCCAATTGCCTTAACAAATGGTTAAGTTTGATAGTTGGCTGTGTCGCATATATATGTACTTGCCTTTTAAAATTATAAAGCAATAAATGTTTTGTGTGATTATCAATTTTAATTATCAGTTTAGATAATTAGTAATTAGGCCTTAGAAATACTAGAAATTGCCTAATTACTAAAATGCATTTATGTCCCCCTAATGCTAATTAAAAATTACTAAGCTAAGTTATTATTATATATAACTAAAATTACTAAAAATTACTAAGTCACTAACTTTGCTAATTAAAAATTATTAAAGGCATTTATGTCCCCCTAAATCTACAAAAAATGCGTTTAAAGACAGTAAAATTATCTAAAGAATTCCCTTTTTTGGCAATACTTTTTATAAAATCAGGTTCACGGAACTACAAAAAAGAATACAAATATCCCGTATACGAGGAAAATGTCTCAAACTTACAACCTTTGCCGCTATTATTGTCATGCAAATTAGTCCCTTAAGTACGATCTTAAAAACATGAAGTAAACAAAGCCTAAACTCATAACAGAATATCATAAAAAGTTCACTATTTGTACTTTAGTAACAGTAACTCTTGCCAATCTCGAAAACCATTAATTACCTGCATTTCAATACGAGTATTTAAACTCTATTAAGCATCCTTAAAATTTCCATTCTAGATTGCTGCGTACTCAGTCTACTTAAAAATACAACACTACATTTAACACTCCACTAATTTTTGAATGGAAATAAGACACTCACACACCATCAGTCAGATCACAAGCTAGAATATCCATTAAGGAAATAATGGAACATTAAGCCTCCAAGTATTTCGACGAGATATCTCGTTCACGATCTAGTCAATTTTGCTAAGGACGAGATATCTCGTCGAGAAAAACTGCGTTATTGCTCTAAGGGGGTGAAGATACAAGTAGAGGAAAAACAAATTGTTGCTTTCTCAGAACTGGCGACAATTGGAAACTGGTTTTTGCACCAGAGGCTGGACACTACAGGCCAGTTTTTGACGCAAAGATAAACCAAGAGGATTAATAGGGCGTGGAATCCAAGATAAGTCTAAAAATCTGTCTACTCAGGTCTACTTAGAAATACTACACTACATTTAACACTCCACTAATTTTTTTAATTGAAATACGATACACACACCATCAGTCAGATCACAAGCTGGACTATCCATTGAGGAAATGATGGGACATTAATAGGACGCGGAACCAAAGATAGAAGTGGAAAAGTTCTAACGTGATTCGCTGATTAATCTGCAGAAACGGCTATCAATATTATATCAGGTCTTGTATTCATTCGCAGTGACCTCGATGCGCAGGAAGTAATGCTATCAATCTGTCTGAAATTTGACACCTATCGTCGGGCCCTTGTTCCGCAGAAAAGTTCTTAGACCAATTCATAATCGGGTAAGAGTGCCTAGTGAAGTGCAAAAGAGTGGATGCAATTAGTAATAATTGGTTATGGATCTAAAATATTGTTTTATTTTTGTTTTCGGAACTGTTTTTAGCTATTTCAGAAATAGCTGTTGTTCTCGTCGGGATGAAGTTCAACCAACCAGTTCACAAAGAAACCGTATGCGTAAGATAAATCAATTGTAGCGGATAGATTGATCTCAGGCCCGGAGGCCAGACACTACCCTTCAAATATTTTCATCGGGCCCGCAAACAAGATATGGCCCTCCAAATATTTTTTATTAGCCTCTGTCCATATAAGGATTTCCGAATAGTACGTAGGTAGATGAATTTACGTCGCATGTTGCAACGCAAAATGCTATTGATGTAGATTGATCGAGTAATGCTATCAACTGTCTGAAATTTGACACCTATCATCGGGTTCGCAGAACAATTCTTAGATTAATTCATAATCGGGGTAAGAATGCCTCGTGAAGTGCAAAAGAGTGAATGCAATTAGTAATAATTAGTTATGGATCTAAAATATATCTCTTATTTTTGTTTTCTGAACTGTTCTTAACTATTTGAGAAATTGCTGTTCTCGTCGGGTTGAGGTTTAACCCTCCAAGTGGTTTCATCGAGATATCTCGTCCAAGATCTGGTCAATTGTGCTAATGACGATATACCTCGTCGAGCAAAACTACCCTATTACTCCAAGGTGGAATGAAGATTCAAAGTAGGAAGAAGGAATTTTTCCTTGGCAAGAACTGGTGACAGTTTGGAGCGGGTTTTCCCTTCAGAGGCCACTACAGTGTGGTTTTCGACGCGAAGAAAAACCACCAGGAAAGTTTACCAACTTGTCCATAAAAACCGTATACGTAAGATAAATCAGTTGTAGCAAATAGATTGATTTCAGGCCCAGAGACCGACACGGTTCTTCAAATAGTTTAATCGCGCCCGTAAACCAGATATGGCACTCCAAATATTTTTAATCAGGTCCTCATCCAGATAATGACCTCCTAATAGGTAGGTAGTTGAATTTGCGTAGCAGTGGAACAACTCAATGGGCTGTTGGTGACGGTCTGTGATCAATCCCAACACTTGCTAATTTTGAACAACTGTCAGATGACGAGGTCAACAACTCAGCCAGCGTCCCACTCTCCAAACTTCCACAGCACGCCAACGTCGGGACATTTGAGGCCACTACAACATTTAACGTGTACCAGCCACCACGTATACAGCGGTCTTTGGTTGGATCTAGTTTCGAACTTGCAACCCTCTGGTTGCTAATCCGCTACTCTTCCAACCGGGCTTCCGCGGTCTCTCGAAACTAAGAAATTTTCATTACATCTTGGTTAATCAGAAGCCTTTTTTTATTAAAAAAATACTTTAAAATATGAAAGTATCTTTAAATAAAGATAATCTCACCGACTAATAAAAGCTATTTTAAAAAATCTGTCTATTTTTCAAATTATTCCATTAAAAGAAATTAAACAAATCAATTAAAACTGAAGAAAATAGAGCGCAGTAAGACAAACGATGGTGTTTCAATTTACTTAAGAAAATGATTTGATGTTTCTTTTACGCAAAACACTGAATCGCTGAAACCTAAGAATCTAAGCTATTAAGTTTTTATGTTTGAACCAAGTTAACAATTCGGTCGTTTTAGTTCCAATTAGAGCGAATGCCAGAATAAGTCAGCAAAGCCGATTTATTGAAATAATCAGGTTTAAATAAGTAAAACGATAAAGCTAATGTATGTTTGAAGGCCCTAAATCAGTTCAAATAAATATTCATGAAATTTGTAAATATTCAAGATCCTTTCCTTTTCGTCTCCACATATATTCCACTGCCATCTAGTGAAGGAATTTTGAAACGCAATAGAATTATTTAAACAAAACTCATTTATCTTGCATTTTGAATCAAAAATATTTTAACCTGATAGCTAAGAAATAATCCTGCAAATAATGACATCTAATAATAAGCGATGATAAACTGATAATGATGACTATTTAATAAAATGATTTATTAATTAGTGGCTAAAAAATAATTGTTAAGCGGAACTATTCAGTTGATTTACAATGTTTTTAACTTTTCTGTGAGTTCTGAAGTTATTAAGTCACACTTTCTTCTCATAAATATGTAATTTTCGACTTACTAATGTATTCCTAAATTATAATTAATTATGGCGTAACACAAATAAAGTTTCGGATACATTTTTTATCTGAATTAGAATGAGAAGAAACCTAAAATTTAAATCAAAATTAATGTTGAGAAATCTCTACGAAAGTTTCTATGATGAAAAATTGCAATCAACTTATTAAATATATTTGAAGATTTAGTTAAGAAGGGACAGTGCTCTTAAACACTCAAGTTTCAGTGAAAATAGGTAAAAGTTTCAGTTTTGTAAAAATATTTTTTCGGTGGATTCTTTTCAAATTTAGAACTTTTATAGTGTGGATATTATATTTAAAATGAAAATCCCTTTAAATCTTCTATTTCTTATTAAACTTTTATGTTTATGAACAAAAGTAAAAGAAACAATTTTGGTCAAGTAATTGTTTTGCGGTCCGCAAGATATTTCAAAAACTAATTACTCTACAATAATAAAACTTTGCACGTTCATTATAGAACACACCATTTCCTATAAAATTATCTACGATAATAATTATCGGTCGCAATGATTTATGGATTTAGAAATATTTAAATATTACTTCATTGATGTAAATATATCATTGCAAAAAACAGAATATTTTAAACAAAGATTTTGAGAATAGGTACTTTATAAGTAATGAGTATGAGTGCAAAGTTTCGTCGTTGTAGAATAAGTTTATGAGTTATCTTGCGGACCGCAAAACAACACATGGCCAAATTTGGTTCTTATATTTTGGTCATAAACACTAAAGTTTAAATGATATAAGCTTTAAAGTGATTTCCTTTTCATACATAACATTCATACTATAAAAGTATTAAATTTGAACAGAATCCAGCGAAAAAATAATTTTGTATTAGAACTTTGAGAAACTTCTACCTCTTTTTTCACTGAAACTTGAGCTTTAAAGCTACTGCCCCCATTGAAGTTACTTTCTCTTGACTTAAGACCAATAGCGTTCACACGGAGTTCAATCAAAAAATTTCACAATCATTGAAAATCCTGTCACTGAAAATGTAAAAGAAAATTGAATGAAATAATCAACAGTAGTTACGGATTCGCTATACTTTAAAATAGTTTAATATCTGTCATAAATATAACTTAAAAGAATAAGTAACGAGATATAAAAGGATGAATCTATTTAATGTGATAACGTCGTAATATTAACCTTACTTAAAAACTCAACACAAATATCAATAAATCAGAAGTCAGAATAAGATAATCAAATTTGAGGAGTTTATTAATATTTCATACATAAAAAAGTATGATTTCGAGAATAAATCTTTTCATTTGCAATATTATAGACGATTGAAATGTAAAGAGAATTCTAAAATTTTAAAATTCTTCAACATTTGTAATATTTTTCTTTTCTATCTGACAATATTTTCGACAACTGCTAAAGTTGATTAGAAACACGTGTAACGAAAACAAAAATTTCGAAAAAAAAATGCCAGATTGAAGCAATTCAAAATGTGTTTTATAGACAGCATTGCATCAAAAGCAGACAAAGCATAGAGAGGGATCAACGCAAAACCGCCCTCTAGGTTAAAGTAAAATTTTTGAAACAGAAACAGCAGATTATTAACACAACAGATAAAACTATAGTATAAATTTAAAAAAGCAAATTTTAAAGAATCCAGTTTATTCTCCATTTAGAAACGTGAAAATATTTTTATTTGACTAATTGGGAAAATGACTTTAATTGATGGTTCTTTTTAGTAGGGATCAAGTATACAAAATAAAGTTTTACATACCCATACCTGTGCGTGAAAACACTTACATAATATAAGATGAATTCAATAATTATATAAATTGAACTAATTGAATGTGTGCTTGATTGACGAATAGTTGAAAACATTAAAATCATAAATTCTAATTTCAATAAGTACGTTAAAATAACGTATGAAATTCCTTATTAATTTTCTTAATCCTATTTTTACAGTGACGAGTCATTTGACCAGGTTAATATTTTAAGTGCTTTTAAGATATTATCAACTCTTCAACAATTCCATGTCCACTGCTGTGCAAAATGATAAGCACACACAAGGTGTTTCATGTTCATTACATCCTAATGATAACAGAGCATCACAACTTCTAATTTTTTCCTCTGAACTGAAGTGATTGTATCAATTCGAGACAACAATCGGGATATAATGAGTTCTATTCAAAACATTTTGTATACATACAGCTCTGCCTAGTATTTTGCATAGCAGTATATATGTTACGGTTCATGTAATAAGTACAGTAGTATTAATAATAACCGACTAATATTAACAATAACCGTATATTTTAGTCAATGTGATTAACAACGCATAATTACATTTACAGGTAAATTTTAATAATTACCAATGAAGCCTGGTGAATTTAATTAACCTCTGCCTAGTATTTTGCATAGCATTGTATATGTTACGGTTCAAGTAATAAATACAGTTAGTATTAATAATAACCGACTTATATTAATAATATCCGTATATTGGTCAATGTGATTAAAACGCATAATTACTTTTACCGGTAAATATTAATAATTACCAATTAAGCCTGGTAAATTTAATAAAAATGGTTTTATAATACTTATTACTTTTATTTATAGATACATTCATTATTTATTGGTTGAAAACAAATTATTTATTTTTAAAACTGAAATTATTACATTTACATACATACGCATTGAAAATTATTACATTGTTCATTGTTGCGAATTATTAAAAATCACCGGTTCATGTGATAAATTCTTATAAATTATTCACTTTAACCTTTTTATTTGGTTATTATTAATATTAACGGTTATTATGAACAGTAACATATAGATGTCAACACCCTAAGACAACACCGTCTCAATTCTAAAAATAATTTGGGTATTCCTCGGTTATGATTATTGAGATGTTGTTTTGTTAATAAATATTAAATTATTACTTTAAGATAATTTTGTTTTTTATTTCGTTTCGGTATAAATAGGTGTTTACACAAGGTCGGTAAATTTAGTGTTAAACAAATGTTAGATGCACTTATATCTTGGAGATTGTCCATTATTGGACCGTAATGAAAACTAAATAAACCAATCATCTTTTTCTGGAAATTTTGGACCAGAAAAACATGTCAAAAGTTAACCTAGGTATTAAAATGTATGGGCAATAAGAGAACTAAATTCCAAGTTAAAAACAATGCTGAACTTTTCGTGCTGCCATCTAACGATTAAATTATACACGAATATAGTCGGTTAGCAATAAATTATTGAAAGGAGGCAGTACCATATAATAAAGTACTTTCAGGGAAAGGGTAAACAAATAAGTAAAATAATTCTTCAAAAAATACGTATGTCTGTTCCAAAATATCTGTACTTTTTTAATATTAAAAAAATTCCCTGCTGTGCTCGTAAAAATGCAAATTCATTCAGGAATTTTGTATAGAGGCAGCTTGTTTAATTTAAAAACTTTTTATCTTGATTATAAATTCTAAATTTCTGCCCAAAACATTTTTGGAAAATAACCTGGAAAACTTGTTTTTTGAGATTGTAATTTTCGATAAAATTTATAAATCATTTGTATTGAATGATTCAAGTAATAAGATATGTTAATTTTTAATAACACTATTGACTAGATAAAAAATCACTCGAGTTACAAGAGATTAGAGAATCAATATACATTTAAAAGCCCAAAAATTTCAGAAAAATGACAAAAAAAGAAGATGAAAACTAAAGGACATAAGACTGGTCTACGTACATCTATTTTGGTGGGACGAATTGTCCACCATATCTTCAGGACCAAAATATACAACGAGGAAAAAATTAGGAGTATAAAAATGTTATATTTGAACAGTTTTGTCACCACTTGGTTTTTAAACTCAACCCTTCCGGGCCACAGAATTTTTCCGGTTAATTTTGGTCCTGATGGTGGTGGATGCTTTGTTTCATAGAAATAGCTGCAGACCAGTTTTATCTCATCTTGTTTTCATCTTCTCTATTAGTCAGTTTTGGAAGTTTCTTGACTCTTGGTCACTAGTTTGTGTGAGGTTTTCATCTTTACCAATAGTAATGTTTATAGATTCCTAATATCCTTCTGCCGATTAAAAATTAATAATCTATTGTTATTTTTTTAAACTGCTTGTTGAGTGTGGTTCGGTTTTTTGTCACTCTATGGCAATGGCGATTCGTGACTTGGGAGACTAGGGGATCACGAATCTACTTCAATGTAGAAGAAAATGGTTACGGTTTAATAAACAGGCAAGAGTCTGATAAAGGCCAGAGGTATTTTTGTTACGGATCTTACATACAGGGTGATTCGAATATTGCTGGTCAAACTTTAAAGGATAATAGGTGCATCAAAATAAATATTTTCTGTCAAAGAATATATGTCTACTTATGTTGCGTTTAGATGTTAGAGGGTGCTGTTTGGCCAGTTTGCAAACCATACTTTTCTTTAATCCTCTGAGCGTCACGAGATTACATTTATATCTTTTTACAAAGAAATATTAAAGATACATAGAACACCTTTGTAGAATCCTTTGGAAAGATTCCATTGCTCCTTACCTTAGATTAGAATCCTTTGGGGTTCCTTATAATAGAATCCTTGGGGAAATTATATTGCTCTCATTTCCTTATAATAGTATACTTTCGAGAGATGGTTCTATTGCTCATTTCCTTATAATAGAATCCTTTGGAAAGATTATATTGGTCAAGAAGGTCAAAGCTGGTTAGAAGTTTCTCCAGAGAATACTACTGGTTTGAGGGTGGAGTTTTGAGTGAGAACCCCTCACAGGGTTAACTTCGACATTAGCAACCCGGATTTCGCGTTTAAAAATAAAACAAGTCTTTGCTGTAGGAATCTGCTAAAGGTACATAAGATAGGGTGATAAACACCAAATAGGTTGTGTCTATGGTTGATGAAATCAGGGCATCTATTAAAATTTTTCTAACTGATAAAATAGCATTGCAATTGCGACATATTGGAGCAGGATCTCCACGTAATAGATGTTCATGAATGAAATAGGTGTGTCCTATTCAGAGCCAATTTAGTATCATAATTTCGATTTAAAATCGTTTCATAAACTCCCTTTATGGATGGCTGAATGAAATTTAGTTTATTTATATTTCTAGGTATCAGGTTTTTTGCCAAATGAGTTTATAGATTGCTTTACATATGGTTCAATGTCTGTCCATTGTATGGAGGGTGCGTAGCCATTACATCCTTTCCATTTACAATGAGTCCAGACATTTAGGGTTATCCTCTGAACGCAATATTCACCCATTGGTTTCTACATCAGAGCGCAGCACAGCCAGATTTTCCAGCAATGAGGTCTGTACAAAAAATTTTCAGCCATTGCTAATATACCGAGAGCGGTTTGTATGGCATCGATGTAACTCGGCAGCCAAGGAGAGGGGTATTAACGCATTTGCGTAAAAAGTCACGAACACGTTAGAGTAATAAATCGGGTGCTAGACGCCCTTGAGTGAGCGTGTGTTCTGTGAAACTGTCACATTGTAATGACCAATCGAGTAGGGCAGCACATTTTGAGTTAAACTTGAAAATTTGTCTGTGGAAACTATTCAGATGATTAAGAATTCTCAATGGAAGACGCCTATCTTTCCATCCTACTAGATGAATTTGTAGAAGCGTCAAGACCATATTTACTTTGTTTTCTGAATTTGAAGATATTGTCACCTGGCTGACTGCCTTATTTGCCTTGATGAAGAAGACTTATCGTGTTCGACTGCACTGGAGAGAACATTTTTAGAATTCTCTCAAAGAAAATTTGTGATTAAATTTTTATTCTTACTGTGTTTTCTGATATTCATTTTCTGTATATTGCTTCGCTTGCTTATAGGAGACATCGTGAAATCGGTATTAATACGCCGAACTCGTGTATCAAGATGCAATGTATTGTACCATCATGAAGACGCCTAGTTCTTCCCTAAAGAAAAAGACGTTACAAAGTAGCAGCAACGTTAAGACCATGGAGACGGTTTTTTACTGTGAAGGTGTTATCCTTCACTCCAGGTCAAACAATTAATAGAGATAATCTCAATGTTCATCTCCGACTGAGAGATACGGTACGAAGGAAACGGCCACAGCTGTGGGCAGCTGGTAAATGGCAGATTTATCACAACACGTCAGCCCACATTCATCAAGTCTCGAGCAGGTCTTATTTAGCAAAACATCAATTCACACAAATGGCTTAGTCCCCCTTCAGCCCAGATTCGGTACCCAGAGAATATACCGACTTCTCCCACAATTAAATCATCCCAAAACGGGTAGAGTTTTTAGATTGTAGATGTGATTCAGGAGATCACTACGAGTGAGCTGATTTGCAATTTCAACAATGGACTTTGCAGAGTGTTTTGAAAAATGGAAGAGACTCTGGTAGAAGTATGTGAAGTCCCAAGGTGCCTACTTTAAAGGAGATTAGGCACTGAAAGAGTCCTAGGTACAATACATCTTGTTGTGTATTACATGGCTGGATACTTTCTGGACAGACCTAGTATGTGTTCTTCACAGATGAAGCCTCTTCTATACGGGATGGAGTGTGTGTTTTATGTGCACAATGCTCATGTTTAGTCGGTTTAGGACCAATCAAGAAGCTACTCAGCCCTATGTTTACCACCAACGATCCTCTGTTAATTTTTGTCCTTTGTTAGCACCTACGCTCAAGAGTGGCAGACACACATTCCTTGAAAAAATACTTATTTTGATGCACCCTACCACCCCTTTAACCCTCCTGGTGGTTGTCTTGATGAGGTATCTCGTCATTAGAAAAACTGACCAGATCTGGATGAACGAGATATCTCGACATTAGAAAATAATTACCAGACTGGTTGGTT
The DNA here is from genome assembly GCA_933210815.1 of Meta bourneti. Taxonomy (NCBI): domain Eukaryota; kingdom Metazoa; phylum Arthropoda; class Arachnida; order Araneae; family Tetragnathidae; genus Meta; species Meta bourneti. The sequence goes on along the minus strand of OW119934.1, from coordinate 51,905,449 downwards.
GGATTTGGAATTATATGGTGCAAGGTCTTAAGCAGGACAAACTGCGCCTAACTGACCAGACTGATCCCGGACCATTGCTAATAACCCTCTGTGTTACTGCACTGCGACGTAAATTCAACTACCTACCTTAACCCTCCAAGAGGAGATATCTCGTCATTAAGATATTGTTAATTTTTTATTATGAGATCAAGATGTGGTCAGTTTGGTAATGACGAGATACCTTGTCAAGACAATCACCAGGAGGGTTTAAATTAAAGTTCAATTAGCAGAAATTGGAGGGAAAGGATCGGCGGAAATTAGTTCTCTGTCTTCTGTATGTCTTTATCTTGGTGATCTTTTCTCGGTTTCATCTCTTCCTAAAGAATCAAATGAATAGGATGTTAGATACCTTTCTTCCTGTGTTTCATGGGGTAGGGTTTATTGGGCATACGTCATTCGTAATTGTAGGACTATTGCATTCACTCCCAAATTGTAGGACTATTGCAGACAAATTACTAATTTTTATGAATTTATTTTTCGCTGTTTTTATATTATGTGGTGGGAAAAACAAGTTAACAAGTTCACCTGTAAAACTTCTTCTCTCAATTACGGGTGAAGATGGCAACCCCAAGTAGGGTTTTTAGCTATTGAAATCAAATAAAATCTTATTACTTCGGGGGGGGGGGGGGGTTCAAATAAAAAAAATAAAAAGTTGCTTCCCTACTCTCCGACTACTTTCTTCTGAAATGAGAAACATTTATGTATTGACCTTTACTCTCTTCACACAACTGAATGTTCTACATTCCTTTCTGAACTGAGTAGATAAGTATTATTTTCACTAGTAAATAATGCACTAGTAACTTGCATTTATAAAACATTTTTCTACTTATTGTAGTTTATATTTTATGAAAAACAGGGTGTTCGAAAACTGTCTGCATTTACTTTGAAGGAAAGTAGGGATCACAAAATTAACCCTCATGTGATTCCTCGAGATATCTCGTCCATCAAAATCTGACCAATTTTTCTTATGACGAGATATCTCGTCATTACGATATTGTCGATTTTTCGATGATGACTAGATATAGATCTGGTCAGTTTTTCTATTGACCAGATATTTCGTCTATCAAGGTCTAGTCAGTTTTGCTAATGACGAGATACCTCGTCGAGACAACCATCAGAAGGGTTAAGTCGTATTCAGATAGGGATGTATGTCCAAAAGCTCTTCGTAGAATTGCTAAGGGTTAGGCAGAGTGGGCTATTGTCATGTTAGACTCTGAATTCGCACGTGTAGCACGTACGAAGTCTGTCCGGAGAAAGTATCCAGATATTGCTAAAATAACAAGAACAGTTTGTGCGGCATTGATGTAACTTGTCAGCCAAGGAGAGGGTACGTTGATGCACATGCATGACTAGTCAGGAAACCATTAGGCTAATCTCTTTGGTGCTAGATGCCATTGAGTATGTGTACTCTGCGCCATGTTCTGTGAAACCGTCACAATCGCAATAAGAGTGAGAAGAGCAGCGAATTTGCATCAATTTTTGCGTTTAACCTGAAAATTTGTCCACAGAAAGTATACCCGATGGTTAAGAAGTCTTCTCAATGGAAGTCGTCTAGTTCTTCCCGTCAGAAGAAGGTTCGACAAAGTCGCAGCAGTTTTTGTTTGTGACGGTATTTTTCATCATGAGAGAGAGAGAGCTCCTCCAGGTCATAAATTTAGTAAACCGTATCGATGTTCTTCGCTGAGTGAGAGATGCAGTACGAAGGAAACGATCGATTGGTGTCTGTCGGATTCATCACGATAAAGCTTTCACTTACTTATCACATATCAAGCAGGGTTTTCTGGCAAAAAGCTTTCTGCTAGTACATGTCCCTCTGTTAATAAGAGGTGCACAAAAGAAGACGGACTTCGACCCAATATAACTGGGAACATAAGCCTTCATGGAGGCTCACATATGCCAGTCCACACAAGAAAAATCAGGAGTGTGGGTAGTACTATTTTTTCAAACAGCAACAAGAACAGGGTGGCCCAAAAGACACCAGACCATTTTAAAATATAACTTTTTGCTATTAATTTTTCAATTTTTTTAGATTATTTATATGCAATCCTTGGAAAATAGTTATGGAGAAATTCACGACAGAGCAACGAATAAAAATAATCTAATTTTATCTACAAAATCAACGGTCAATTGTGCTATGGCTCCAGTTTCACCTGACCTTACGGCTCCAGACTTTTTCTTGTGGGATATCTAAAAGAAAGAGTATACCGTAACAAACCTCGGACCATCCAGCAATTGAAGGCCAACATCCGTGAAGAAATTGAAGGAGGAAGCCAAGAAACATTACGAGAGGTGACGGAGCACACTTTAGAAAGAACCCGTCACTGTCAAGAACAAAATGGTGGCCATTTGAAGGACATAATCTACAAAGCTAATTCAAAATAATTTCCAAGAGGCATATTTATTGTTTATAAAAGAATAAATGGACTTTTTAATACATAAAAGAGTTATTCTTTTTTTAAATGGTCAAGTGACTTTTGGGCCCCCTGTATATGTATTATTGAAAGATTGTCTCCGATTTGTGTCGTCGATTATTTTTGAATTAAAACATGTATTTATCTTTCAGCACATATATAAAATGTAATTTATGACCTTAAAGGTGCTTCTAAATGTATCCCACAAAGCGCTTTTATACCTGGGACCAGGTGTGGTTTGTTATTCGCATAAAACGCGTTATGAAATATAAAGATGGCATCAGGCCCTATGTCTACCTTCTATGCCCCAGTAACCATGTTAGACGACAGGCCTTGGAATAACCTGTAGCAATTAAAAGTTATTTTATAAAAGGTATTATGTAAGGAAAGAGATAGTTTTCAGTTATAGTTATCATGTTTTAAAGACATTTCTGGAAAATAGTGAAGCTCCCATTTCAAGCTTAAAAGTAGTACACTACCCGATACTTAATCCTCCAGGTAGTCAGTCCCCAGTGGAACTTATGATCTGACTGTAGTGATCGAGGAGTTCAGTTATTTCCTTATAATAGAATTCTGGCTATAGGGAGTTGAAGAAGTCATCCAAGTAAAATTTCATATCATCATTGACAAAGTTTCTCTCAGAAAAAAAATTCGACAAAGCTCAGCACTCATCTCTGGTTGTTGGCTATGCTGCTTGTCAAGTAACATTCATTTATAACCATTCTTCTTTTCCACCTTATTCTCCGCACCATGCCTCGTCATGACCAAAGTCTGATGAGGCATGGTCCGGGGAATAAGGAGGGTGAAACAATATTTCCCATTGCAGCTTGTACAATTTTGACTGGGTCCGTAAAGGGCAGGCTTACGACCCTTATTCTAGAAAAACCCAACTCCATATTGATCAATAAACGCTGTGTGCTTTTCTTACAGTGCAACATGGAGACAGTAGAACTGTTAGATGTAAGAATTTTTTGTTGGGTAAGAATTCAAAGTGAATACCGCTGTGTGACAATCCCATCAACAACTCAGGATCTACCCCTCTGTCTATGAATGAAGGCGTTACTTGGCAATCATCTCTGTTTGATGAACATGCTCCTTTTCGAGTAACATTCACTTATGTAACCTATTCTGCTTTCGCATCTCATTCCACAGATCATACCTCGTCATGACCAAAGTCTGATGTGGTATGAGTCCGGGGATTGAAGAGGGTGAGACAATATTTCCCATTCCAGCTTGAGCAATGTTTGCTATATAGGTAAAGTGACAAAAAGTTCTTCCGTTTTTCTTTATATCACAATGTAACAGCAAAGGAGTAACGTTTAATCTGGCTAGAGCATGGGGTACTCATTTACACAGTTTAACCCTCTGAGGGGCTCACACGTATATATCCGTTTTGCAGGCTACCCTGAGTGACTCCTAACCTGTTTTCACCTTCACGACCAATAGAATTTTTCCTCGGATTTTTCAATCTATAGATGTGATTATTTAGGCACGGTTTTGGGGTAAAGCAACACTCTGAAATCTCGTGACGTTCAAAGGGTTTAGGAAATGTCCCAAATTTCGAAATTGAGTGTTGGTGGTGATATGAGAACTGTTCAGTTAGTCAACCAATTCCCGAATGTTGCATGTGGCTTGGTCGGTAGCGCGTGTTGCTGTACATCATCTTCAACCCTGCCAGGTTTCCCACTTCTGAGAGCATCCCATACACCAGAGTCAATTGTTTACCAGTCATAGCATGTACTTTGCAAGATAATATAGTAATCAAAAGATTTTCACAACTTTCCAAGGTTGATTAGTTGGTTGTTTTGGCTTCTTATGGCGAAAGGGCCATATTTGGCCAAGCTGCGCCAAACACTAGAGCACTGGAGCAACACAACGGGCTATTGGCGACGGTCCGGGATCACTCCCAAAGAGAAAGATCCAAGGACAACATCACGTAATTCTGAACCATGGTCTGATGACGAGGTCACATCTGAGCTCAATATAAAGGAATCATTCTATGTCAAATCAATACACCAAAGTATCATTATCAACCTGACCTATCCCGATTTAAATGAAATTTAGCATACATGCGACCTCTTAAGAAATGAAATTATACAAAATGGGAGATGTATATCTAAATTATTTTTCGAATTAAAGGTCATTGATTGGTTGGTTTGGGTTTTATGGCGCAAGGACCATATTTGGCCAAGCTGCGTCAAACACAAGACAACGTCAAATAAAAAATGTCGTGAAAGGGGAAGGAACGAGAGAATGGGGAACAGAGTAGTGGGATGAAAGCAAGAAAAGATCGCTTGGGTACCCCTGGAGCGTGTTCCCCGTGTTAACTCAAGACAGTAAACCCCATGGGAAAAGAAAAGATCACAAGATTATCTCAGGCCTGAGAAACTCGTACACACCTAAAGATGTGCTCCTGAGGACAATTCCCAAGAACATCTGTAATTTTTGCACCATTCAAATGTTCAAACAGCAATACAGCACGTACACCTTTCGTAGAAATCGTCATTGTATCGCCAGCATCCACCTGTATCTAATCTTTCCTTAGGATCCCTTTGGAAAAATTCTCTCGTGCATAGCACTCTAAGGAGTATAAATCACAATAGGCTCGCAGTATCTTACATGCAAGAAGCCTCAAACAACTTTTTTTGGAAATTTTCTGTAAAATCTTGTATTATTTTTTCCGAATAGACTTCTAGAAAAGAAAAATGTTAGATCTATTGAATAGTACTCGATGGTTTGGTCAAATAACGTGATAAATGTTTTATTTATATGTTTAAACCCCCAAGTGGCTTCGACAAGATATCTCGTCCATCAAGATCTGATCAATTTTCCTAATGACAAGATATCTCGTCATCAAGATTGCCTATTGAATGCCAAATGAAGGTATTGCCATTTTTTGATGTTGACGATGTCAAGATCAGGTCAGTTTTTCTAATGACGAGATATCTCGTCCATCAAGATCTGATCACTTTTGCTAACGGGAAGATACCTCGTCGGTTAATCCTACTGCGTCATGCATATCTATTTATTGCACGACAACGGAAAAAAGCACACACAAATAATAATAAAAAGGTCAATGCACATAAAAAGGTATCACAAAAATATACAATCAATATAATATTCTAGTTTTTAAAAGACAATGACAAAATTTTCTAAGACATCGGGACGGTAAAAAATGTCCAGGCTTAAGGTAAACTATTTATCATCTTCATAAATTGGAATATTAATTGATATTTTGAATAACTATTGGGGATGTAAATTTTCTTTAATAATGATTTTCACTTTACGTGTATTAATAAGTAGTTTTACAAATAAATGATTAAAACCGTGTTTAAATATATGGTTATAACCAAACAACTTACATGATTATTTATCTTGAAACATTGTTTTATACATAAAAGCAAAAATATACAGTAGATTTTTACATTTTCGTCCATTACCATTTAGAGTTTGAATTGTTAAAGTTAAGTGTGCTTTGTTATTCTTTGAAGGTATACATGTTATCCGTATTTTCTTTCTTATCCTTTAGTATCCATAAAAATATTATCCTTATTTGCATTAATGCGTGTCCAAGGAATAAATTGAAATAAAAAATACTTTCACAGTCCATTCCTTTTCTATAATAATAATTATTTAGTTTGATACTCTACTTTTAATATTAATTCATATTTTGAATAACTGAATGTAAAGTTTCTTGGATATTGACGTTCACGTATATTAAGTTGTTTACAAATACATGGTTAAAACTGTTTAAGTAAATGGTTGTAACTAAACAACTTTCACAATCGTGAAACATTGTTTGGCACCAAAAAGTTAAAATACACAACAGATTTTCACATTCGTCCATTACCATTTAGAAGGTTTAAGTCATTACAGTTAAGTGTGTTTTGTTACTCTGAAAGGATATAAGTATCGGCATTTCTTCATAATCCATTAGTAGCCAGAAAAATATTGTCCTCATTCTCGTTCGCGCGCTTGAAATCTGTGCGAGGAATGAATTAAAATAAAGAAAAAATACTTTCACGATCCATTCCTTTTCTAAATAATCATTTAGTTTGATAGCCTATTTTTAAGGCTAGCCAATGTCGTCTTTTACTGTTTCGCAAATGCTCCGTAAAAATATATTTAGAGTAGTATAAGAAAACGCAAATCTAAAAGGCCGCTAAAGTAGCGTAAAGTGAACTATTCATTATTCCAACTGTGGCGTGCAGCGGATATGATTCGTGAGGCAGGCTGCCATTCGTTAGATTGTGCGAATCACGCATGAGCAAAAGGAAGCAACGAAAAAAGAAGCGGTCAGTTTGTTGTCTAGGACACACGATCCTGTGTTACTTAGAAACCTCAGACGAAGACAGTTAAGACGATGGATCCGCCGACGGTAGGTAACGATGTGACGCAGCATCAGAAATCCAGAATCGTGGACTTCAGGTTTACGGATCCCGTTCGGTTTCTGTTCGAGCACATGCAAGGGGAAACAAACAGGCCTAATTCGGAGAAAATAAACAACGACGAGTGGCCCACAGAGAGGAGCTCGACCCCTCAAGCGAATGCAGTGTCTCCCACTTTGAAGAGTTCGTTCCCGGATTTGTATACGGGGGACAACGTCTTCACTCGCGTTGCCTCAGCTCTCGACAACAAGCCGGACTCGCACGAAGCAAACCCCCAGACAGACAACACCGAGCACCAAGTGAACAATGCGGGTACTCTACCACCGGTTCAGGATGCCGGTGCGGAGCCAAATAACAATCGAGTCGACGAAAGTGCTCCCCGATCCAAACGAAATCAAGACAAATCCAATGCCGTGCCACCTAAAGCAAACACGTTTTCATCTCTGGTGTATCGGGCGTCCAAACTCGAGGCTGTGGCCAACAACTTGGCAAGAAGCAGATTGTCAGGGAAGCGACCAGAGCAGACCACGCCGGCAAAAACACCGATCCTGAAGCCGCCCCCTTTGACAAGAAGGCTGGCATCTAGAGCGTTTCGAAGGCCTGGTAAACCTCCTTTAACCACATCTGCAACCAGTAGGACGATGCCTCAATCTACACCTCTGCAAGCGTCCACAACTGGTACGAAACCAACGACTGTGTTAAATCCTTCTGCAGACAAACTACCATCTCCTCCTCCGCCAGATTCGGAACCAGATTCTGAGGCCACAGTGAACACTGGGGAAGACTCTGAACCTGAAGACCCTCAACAGGCTTTACTTCATTTGTGTAAGAAAGGTGACTGGCAAGGCGTGGAGTCTTTAATCAAACAGTTCAGTAAATCTGGATTACCCCCTACATTGAGCGATCCGGTAAGTTCACATAGTTATCTTTCAACACCTTGAATTTTCGGCTCAATGTAAATCATTGCTTGAATGAAACTAGTGAATTCTCTGCGTTGCTTTTTATAAATCTTTACCTTGGTAGAAAAAAGGCCAATGTCCAAATTCGCTTATTTTGAACTATGTCCTCAAATCATTTCACGGTAGTGAAAATTAACATAGAAAAGGGGACGAATGCCCTGAAAGGAAAAAAAAACATTGGAAAGTGATTTTTGTACGCTGTATTAAAAGTATTAAATCAGCTGCCGCTAAAAACTTGCAAAAGGGACATTGGCTCTTTTTCTACCACAAAGTACAGAAATACTGCCTGATATTTTATTGTCAGATAATAATGAACTATTTCCTAATTTTAATTACTCTTAAGAACATGCTTTCATATTTCATTTATAGTAAACTTCTACTTAATTTATGGTAAAAAAGAATCCAATACTTAATGTTAAACAGTACATTTAATACTGATAACAATGAATCAAAAATGACAGTAGAATCAAGAGATCTGCGAAGAGTGCAACCAATTTTATACATCATTCAAAATTTTACATATATTATAAGTATGTTTTAAGAGTACGTCTTCAAATGCTTATATAACATAAGTATCTTTTTTTCTTTATGGAATTTATAGTATAAATCACTATAGCATAATTTTATTTGTTTTCCCTTTTTTAAAGATAGTAATATCAATTTATATGACATCATATCAAAAGTTGCATAATTTTCTTGTAACCCCATATTTAATGAATGATTAAGATAAAAAATATATAAATATATTACTTATATCGTATTAAAGTACATAAAACACAGTTACACTTATAATGAGTAGGGTTCGATTTATGTATTCTCTTATAGAATTGTTTTTAAAAGAATAATGAGTTTGAAATCAACATCATTGAAAGATGATTTACCAAGTAAAGCCACATATTAAAATGGCCCCTCTGGAGTTCCAACTCTTTGAAGTGAAGAGTAATTTAAATGTTAAAAGTGTTATCTTCCATGATTAAACATGCGACAATTTCGTGAGTGTAGCAAAACAGAATAAGATGCTTACCTATTTTTAATCCATATATGCATTACTTTATATCTTTCAAATCTCAAGTTTAAAATTTTTCCATCAAAGCTTGTTAATTCATGTCTTGTTATCAGATTACTTAATTCATATATTTTTCATAATTTTGTTTTGAATTCTTAGAATTCAGTTGTTCTTAGAATCTAAAAATACTTCAATACTTCCTTACCATTGAGTTGAAATTTTTTTGTAAATTAATCTTCAAACAAAAATAGTTCTCTACGACTTAATGAATAACTTAAAATACAACTTTGAAATGAGCTCTTAGAAAAGTACCACGATGTATATGAATACTATATGCATAAATCTCGTAGTTTTAACAATCAAAACTAAAGAACCTTGGTATTTCTGAGATGGTTTCGTTTATATTATTGCTTATGATTTTATATATAATACATGCACCTAATAGCAAAATGTATACCATTCATAACACAGAATCAGTACAATTCATATAAACAAATAAAAAACTGAGTATATTTACAAATTAAACAAAAATTAACCATAAATTTATGTAGCACCATAATTTGATTCATTGCAAAATTTGTATGGTTTTTATTTTTAATTTTGAAGTAACGAATATTGAATTTTAGCAAGATGACGAATATGAGTTATTTTTTATACAAATATATTTCATACACTACATACAAAATAAGAGTGTATTACAACCTTATCTATATTACCTAAATACTATTGTTCTATAAAACGAACAATTTGCAAGTTATCTTTGGGGTAGCTACCGGTTGGTTCGTAATTGAATTTACATACACTGCAGCAACAGAACGGACTATTGGCGACGGTCCGGGATGAATCCCGAAGGGAAAGATCCAAAGACAACGCCTCGTAATTTTGAACCACGGTTCAAATGATGAGGTCAACACCTGAGGGATGGCTAATGACGTTAGTGTACTTGTCTTTAAATATTTTAAATCGACATTAGATATTTAAAAAATATATTTTCTTCCCAGCAAAAGCAGTGTTTTTGTATGAAATTCAAGTGAATGAAAATATATTTTTACATTTTCTTCTTTCTTTTTACATTTTTACAGAAGCGTCCCCATGTACACAGATTTAGCTCAACAGTTTAGAAAGAAGTATTTCCATCTTTTTCTGACCCGTATTTTCGAATGTAACTTAATTACTGATGCTTAAAACATTTATACGAAAGTTTTATTTATAATTTTGAAATAACTTAAATGTTTGATGTTAATGTTAACATTAAATGTTTTGGAAACGAAAAATTTCAGTGATTATAAAAAGTTTGCCAATTATTATTGCATAAGAGAGTTTGACCATTTGCGATATCGTATCAAGACTTTATTGTTCTTTTAGACGAACAGTTTACAAGGATCTTTGGGACCCCTGAGAATTATGTGAATGTATTTGTATTTTTATTGGTTGGTTCGTTTGGTTTTTATAGCTTCCAGGGCCTGATCTGGCCAAGCTGCACCATAACCTGCATGTATTTAAAATGTATGTTGAAACAAAGGCCTAAATTTTAAAACTAAACATAAAATAACACAATATGTTGGGAATCCAGACTGAGTCAGATAGCAAAAGCTAACTAATTTATAAAACCAACGTCATTTGAAAATAAATCTTTGTGATAGGGATCCGCCAAACGTTCATGTAAAGTAGGATGAAACAAAAAATTGGTTTTGTTAATGGTTGAAAAAATCAAGACATTTCATCAAGATGTGTCAAACTGATAAGAGTAATACAATTTCAATTCGAATGTTTAACAAGAATTTATTCATTCTACGATTCAGGCAAAATTTTCTTTCTTTCCCAAGAATTGTTTTCTCACATGGGATACAAATATTTGAAATTAAAGTTATTCGTATAGATTCTGACAATAAGTACAATCCCACACATGGATTTAGCAAAAGAAGAAATACAAAGAAAATTCTAATTAAAATCATAAAAGGGCAAGGATATGTTACGAAAAAATTAAGAAATGTATGACTGAATGTAAGAATAAATTTACCAGCATTTTTAAAAGCAGAAACACAACGATTAATCTTAACTTTTTAGATGAAAGCTTATAATCTATTTCTTAAGCTTATTTCTAAATCGTACTTAAGAAATTCAACCTACTTAGTTACCATTACTTAAAGCATTTCTACAAAAGTTGCATTTGTGTTATTTTAAGGACTCGATTTGCAGGTGAATAAATATATATAAGAAAATCTGATCATGATCATGATCATGAGAAAAGGTTAAAATGTGCCGCTGGCGGAAAAAAATCGAGTCACACCTTTTTATTCGCACATCGCTCATAGTAGAGCAAATTCAAAAGTACCATTCTATAAGGAATAGCGTCTTCTGTAACTATGAAAATAATTTACTTAGGGGGCCGTGCTTATATTAAATTGCTCTCAAACTCCACAATTTTGAATCTGTATCAAAATTTAACCTCGAACCATTTTAAGTGTGTCTAGAAACGGCTGGATGGAACTCATGTCATGATTCTGTGGTTTCTATGTTATAAGTATGAAAAACTTTGACCACTTAATGTGTTAAGTTTAGCCAACTTCAAATCATCCAAACATTCCTTTAACGTGAAATGCTTTTGCTACATTACTATTAAAGAATCCAAACAAAATCTACAGAACCTTTCTTTTTTATATTAATTTTCAGAAGGCAATATAAATTATTAAATTAATATTCGAAGCATCCTGACTAGCAAACTTCATATATTTTAATGGAAATCTATTACAAAGGTTGCCTTATACGATAATGCAAAATTTTAACACTCTCCCAGATAAATTTTTTTGAAAAATCGCCATACAGTAGCGAATATTAAATTTGTTATAGGGAAAAACTACATCATATCTGGAATTTAGCAGTCTTTTAGAACTTTTTATAGTATCATATAAAAAGACTGGAATTAAGAATTTCCATCAAAATACATGAAAATATGCTATTCGTAATATTTATCGATAAATATCATAATTAACGTTGCATTCAAAAATGAACTTAAAAAGCAACATTACGGAGATTTTGTTATGGTTTTTAACCCTCCAAGTAGTTTCGACGAGATATCTCGTCAATAAAGATCTTCCGTAAATGATCAAATTTGTTAAGGACGAGATATCTCGTCAGGTTTATTTTTTTCTAATGACGAGATATCTCGTCCATCAAGACCTGGTCAGTTTTGCTAATGACGAGATACCTCGTCGAAACCAGCGACAGGAGGGTTATTATCAATCAATAGTAATATAATAAAAAATTTCAGCTAGATAGGAAGATTATTTTGGAAGATATGTGAATAAAGTCTGCGAAACTAATTTAACATTATGTTCCAAATTTAATTATATCCAAATTTTCCATACTCATAATCCATAATATGCTCGACCAAATGACTTAAAACCTGGTACTCAAGGTAACATTTCGATATAGATTCAAAATTTGGCATCAAAACTGGGTGTTGTCATTAGAATTTATGAAATTTAGGCCCAATTGAATATGATGACGACCCCTTAAACAAATTTCATGCTTATGAATTTACAGATCAAGTTATTCCCTATCGATTGGTTCTTTTGAATGTGCTTTTCAACGAACAATGTTCGAATAAAGACAGGTGGTTCTATTTTTACGCAGCTGCACATGATTACTTTTGCTGTCATGTATGTCATAATATCCTCAACGATTATTTATTTTCTAAAAGCAGAAACATAACGATCACTTAACGTGTACAATACGATGCTAGCAGTATATTTACCTTACCATCAAATGATATATCAATACAAGATCAAACTCATTCAATTGAAGCCCAACAACCTATCTTCCGTGCTACTCGGCGCAATTTTTTTACCTCTTCCATTTGTCTCAGTGACCCACATAGGATAAGAAAACATTACCTGAGCTTCCGCGCTCGAAGATATGTCAAGAACTTTTGGAATATAAACGATTACCGGAAAAATCTATCACGCACCTCTTCTAACCTTGCCGTGATCCAATTAAAGAACATGGCGACTTCCAAAACGATATCCGAAAATGTCGTGGCGTTTCCTAACATTGATTCTATCATGTGGCCGGCGTAACTATCGGAAGATCATGCGACCTTACAGTGATGATATTTATGTCCGAAGACATTGAGATCTCTCATCCATTCTTCATGACTAATCGCCCGGCATTTGTCAGAAGATCCGCAATTCTTTTGATGTCTCCAACAGCGCAAGTAGGACACTTCCCGTTGACGCCCAGTATCATGGCAAATTGTTCATTATATTGATTAGCATACAGAGTGGTCTCTTCCTTTATAAATGAGATGGGGCCGGATGAAACCTCCTGTAAATTAGTTTCTGAAAATGTAACTGTTACGGAATGCTTCGCAGTACATTTTGCAGCGTTGAAACGATTATGCAATTTCAGAAACAGCATAAATCAAAGATGTATAAAATTAATTGTATTGAAATAATCTACTGCTGGCAATTTTGCAATGGGATTTACTGTGTTCTTATTCTGCTGTTAGTATTATGAATACGGTTATGGCACAATTCTTTAGGACCACAATTCCGGCGTAACTATCGAAAGGTCATGTGACCTTACAGCGATGATATTTATGTCCGAAGACATTTAGATCACTCATCCATTCTTCATGACTAATCACCATGACCGAGCGTTTGTCAGAAGACCCGCAATTCATTTTGTATTTCCTACAAAGCAAGTGGGACTTTTCCGTTGACTCCCACAATCAGGGTTAATTACTCTGTACTTTGATTTGCATACGGATTGGTCTTTTCCTAGAAAAGTATGCTGGGCCGGAAAGACTCCTTTAAGGAAGGGATTTTCTTTTTTCAGAGCAAAAAAAATATTTTTTATATTTTTCACGTAATTTTATTTTTAGGGTCTTGAGAATATGTGTGTAAATTTCAAATCGAAATTCGAAAAATTGACCCCGTTATAATCCATTTGCAGACGCGAGCAGATGTAGAATTGGACGCGTGCGCCACTTCATATAGATGCAACTTCTATACAGCCAATTTACAGCGATTTGTCAGCAAAAGATTGGGATCAAAATGTAATCACACTACATGACAGTGGTATAGCAGATTTGCAGTAAAATACTATAAGTACTGAATATTCTTCCATTAACTGTGCTGAAACTTTAAACGCGCTTTTCTTCGAACAGCTTTTTCGCAAGTGGTTGGCATAATACCTATAAAACTATTGGATTGATCGACTTGAAAATTTTACAGCATGACGAGCAAACATCCTTTTATCGTTTAATAAACCAAAAAAGCGATATGTTACTTTTTATATTTTTATGGCAAAAGCCTCGGTCAATTTTTTAGCTAGGTCGATTAATTTGAATGATTTTAAGTCACCATTTCCTCAAATACTTTTTCAAATATTTTCTGGTTTACCAAACGAAAGCTATATGTGCATGTAGTAAAATATCTTTCAAAATTTTTTTGTTTAAGATCACTTGGGTTGAGAAATCATGCCAATCAGCGATCACAGAACTTCGAGTGACGTCATGGTCGAGGTGGGTCATCAGGTGTGATTCTTCATAAAATAATATTTTTTTAATTTTGTGAATACCTAAAATGATAATAAATAGACGTACAAAGTTTTGGATTATTTGATTATATATTTTCTTCAATAAAAATCTCTCAAATTGGTAATTTTAGCGGGCGAAAACAGAATTCCCTCTTAAGTTAGTTGCAGAAGCTGTAGAAGTTACATTATGCTCCGTAGTAAATTTCGTAGCCCCCATACCGTGTATATTTTTAGAGACAGTGGCAAAAATGAAAAGAATTCATATTTTTTGGATGATCTGAAAAATTCTTGAATTTTCTGTATGCACACTCCAAATAAAAGAAATGAAGGTGATAAAAATAAAAAATACTGGACGGTTGAATGATTTTTCAAGTAAATAATATGCCTCCAATATGCTTACATATTAATACCAAAAGTTGCTAAAAAACTAAATCAATCAAGGTGTTAGGGAATGGTTTACTACCAAAAATACCAGTGTGTGTCTCACAAAGAACTCATTTTTAAAAAGGCTTGGTCTAAATAGCCCTCGTTTTTCAAAAAATGACTAAACGACACAAGTCAAACAAAATTTGAGTGAACACAAACGGGACTACAAACAAAAGAAAGTTCTATAGTACCTATTGCAAAGCAGAACAGAAAATATTTCTAGATGTTTAATAGCCCTTTGTGTGTTGCTCCAGTGCGACGTAAATTTAACTACCTACATATTAGATGTGTTTTAATCTTAAAATTTTTCATCGTTCTATACTGAACGCATTCTTGCAACCGGGCAGCTGTTGCATTGAACTATTAATATTGAACAACTACTGAACCATTTATTTCTATCAACACCTACCATACGCAAAGATGACCATACAAGTGACAAAAATACTTCAGAAAACTCATATTTCAATGAACTTTAGATACTGCATGATATAAATGAATAAAAATGAAATTAAGTTCTGTTTCAAATTGAAATGAGACAATACAGTGCCCTTTCTCTGGATTCAAGTTGTGCTTCGAACTGAACTCAATTCATGGAAATGGAAAGACTATCAAAAATGATCATGGGTAGATTATCCAAATTACTGAACTGAGTTCATGGAAACGCAGACTCGAAAAGGAAGTATCATTGAAAGGATCATTAAATAGATCATCCAAATTACTTTTGTAAAGTCGACTTTTCGTCATCAGAAAATGATTTAGGATAAGGAGTGTAGTTATTGACTTGGAGACCAATTAAACTCGTTTCTCTGAACTTAATGAGCACAGCGTTTCTGTCCAAGCGAGTAGAGAGTAGTTGGAAGGTACAGCATCGACAATGTTATTGTGTAAATGTCCATTTATTTTACGTTGTCTGTCTTGTGTTTGGCGTAGCTTGGCCTAATATACACCATAAAAAACCCAAAACAAACCAACCAATTATGTTAACCCTCCTGGTGGTTTTCTCGACGAGGTATTTAGTCATTAGCAAAACTGACCAAAGCTTGATGCACGAGGTACCTCGCCATTAGAAGAAAACTGACCAGTTCTTTATCTCGCCATCATAAAAAAATTGGCAATATCTTGATGACGAGGTACCTCGTCATTAACAAAATTGTTCCAATCTTGGTGGACGAAATATCGCGTCGAAACCACTTGGAGAGTTAATTTGCCTAATTTCTGTGCATCTTTTATCAAAAATACTGAAGATATTACTTGAGGTTTTTCTATACTCAATGGATATTTACTTACATGATAAAAAGGGGATAGCATTATACTGCATGACTATTCTAAAAATATTCATATAACATTAACTAGAAAATTATTCAATTCTGTTTTTCTCCTTAAAGATTTGTAAAACATAATTACTCTTCATTTGCTTGACGTTGTCTGTGTTGTGTTTGGCGCAGCTCTTGACCAACTATACGCCATAAAAACCCAAAACCAACCAACCAATCGACAAAGTTAATTTATCTTATTTCTGTGTCTTTCTCAGAAATACTGAAGATATCCGCTGGGGTTTTTCTATACTAAATAGACTTTTACTTACGTACCAAAAAGAGAATATCATTATATGCACAACGTTTCTCTAAAAATATTCATATAAAATTAACTAGAAAATCCTTAAATTCTCTTCTGTTTTTTCTTCTTAAAGATTTATAAAAGAATAATTACTCTACATATGACAAAACGGTCACTTCAGTATAATCTATGATCCTTGGGTAACACATCTCGCGAAGGTCTTTACTTACCACGCTAAAGTATTTTTGATAAGGTACCACTCAAAGATAGAAAATGTTTATTTTGAGTAAATTGAGTTTAAAATTCAAATTTTGCATTTATTATTATATTTGTTTATATTTTAAACTTCTAATAAGAGTTGAAACAAATATAAAGTATCATTCGAAAGAGCATTTAATAGGTTATCCAAATCGCTAAAAATATAAAAATCGGTTAATTAAGATTTTTTGGCTTACCACTCATTTTTAACAACTGTATAACTATTAACTAGAGACGAAATTAACTATCTGTTCTTTGTCCTGGCGTCGCAGTATATATGCTGCGTATGACTCCAAGTAATACATTCTTAAGTTTATGAAAAATCCTTTCATTTTTTAATTCCTAATTCTGTTTAGTAAATGAAATGTGTTTATATAACTCTAAGTAATCATTTTGAAGAATTGGTCTCAGAAAAAGGAAAAGGATTAAAGGTATGAATATGTTTATTCAACGTATACAATCAAATTAAACTAATTTTCATAAAAAAAGTGTAATTTTCATATTTCCTCTAAACCGACATCCATGATATTGAAATTACACATAATCCCGCTTTCTTTTCAAAGCAATTAATAGTAAGTCGAGAAATTATCTTGAGTTTATTTAATCTTTCGTCACTAACAAAACTTTTATGGATAATAATAAAGAAATAAAATCTCCAGCTTTTGTACAGAATTAAATTTTAATAAAAGAACGAATTCCTTAAAATAAAATGAATCCGAAATTTAATTGTGAAAACATTCAAAAATACTGGAATCAACCTTTACCCTCCTGGTGGTTGTCTCGACTAGTTATCTCATCATTAGCGAAACAGACCAGATCTTGATGGACGAGATAGTTGGTCATTAGAAGAAAACTCGCCAGATTTTGATGGACTACATACCTGGTCATTAGAAGAAAACGACTCAGATCTTGATCTCGTCATCATAAAAAAATCGTCAATATCTTGATGACGAGATATCTCGTCATTAGCGGAATTGATCAGATCTTGATGGACGAGATATCTCGTCGAAACCACTTGGAGGGTTAACCTGGCACTGTGGCACTGTTTATGATGCCGTTAAGAGATGGTGAACATCAACCAAGACAACAGAGTGCAAGTGAAATCTTCATAATAGCTTTGAATGTGTTCAATTCTGAAGATCTAGAACTCTAAAAATGATTGTAATGATAGTACAATATGTCATCATGTACAATATGTAGTACAATATGTAGTACAATATATAGTACATATAGTACATCATGTACAATATGTAGTACAATATATATGACATATAGTACATCATGTACAATATGTAGTACAAAATATAGTACATATAGTACATCATGTACAATATGACATAAATATAACGAAATTAAAAATAACTTTCATAGTATTGAAGTAGGGTATGTCCGGGAAGTATCCAGCCACTGATATTATAACGAGGAGGGTTTGCGAGACATCGATGTAACTTGGCAGACAAGGAGAGAAGACATTGATTGCATGTGTGAAAAATCACTAACCCATTAAACTAACCAATTAGTGATTGACGCCATTGAGTGAGCGTATGCTTTGGGATTCTCATGTACAATCACCGATCGAGTAGAGCAGTGAATTTGCATCAAAATTTTTACGTTTAACTTGAAAATTCGTCCGCGGAAACTATTCAAACGATTAACCCTCCAAGTGTTTCAACGAGATATCTCGTCCAAGATTTGGTCAAATTTGCTAAGGCCGAGATATCCCGTTGAGACAAACCTGTCCTATTACTCCAAGGGGAATGAAGATCGAAGTAGGAAAAATAAATTGTCTCTTTCCAAGAACTGGTGACAGTTTGGGACAGGTGTTTGCACCAGAGGCTGGCCACTTACAAGGCAGTTTTCGACGCGAAGATAAACCACCAGGAGGGTTAAGAAAGCTTTTCGGGCACGATGCAATGAGTGCAGCCTAAATTAAAAAAATTACTAATACCGCTTCAAAGGTGGCCGGGAATCTGCTGAAAGTTATCCACGTTCTGGAAGGCCTTCGACAAGCATAACACCTGATATTGCTGAATATGTACGGGCAGCAATTGGCAATAATCGGTGACTAAAAGTGCGGGATTGGAAGATGATTTGGAGATTCCAAAAACTACTGTCTTCGAAATTTTGACGAAGGACCTTAGCATGAAACGTGAGGAGGCGCCATTCATTCTCGTGCGGAGTTTTGACGTGAATGACGTGAATGCGAAAAAGTTGGCATAGAGTTCGGTCTAACTTTTTCTTTTTTATCAACGCGAACCGAACCAACCTAGTGTAATTTGATAGCTGAAGGTACAGACTTGTTAAGGACTTTGAGTTCGCGATAAGTGGGGAGAGGTGGCGTTTTCGGGGGACTTTCTGCTGCGCTGGCGAGAACATCAAATCAGTATAACTCAGGGCTGCAAAGCGCTACGACGTCGAAATCGGTCTCAAACGAAAGTTAACATCGGGATCTGCCGATTTCAGACATTAGAAGTTAAATCGAATTTAGAGTTGGTTGTGAAACTTTGGATCACTTCACAATGTCGGCATATACTCGTCGTAAAGCCAATCAGAAGTATATCGAACGTAGTCTACGCGAAAGAGCAACTCGTCAGCTTTCGATAAACACTGAATTGGCTACTGAATTTGCATTTCTTTCATTTTCTACACCGAAATAAATACTATACTCTAACTAGAGACATATTCATGTAAAACCTTGCTTCCGTGCTCCGGCACAGCCCCTATCCAATTTTTTTATAAAACATCAACTTATCCAGGTGTCTCAACCCCCTTACAGCCCGTAGTCAGCATCCTGCGACTTCTGGCTTTTTCTAAAGCTAAAATCACTAAGCAGCTGATGGTGATTCCGACAATGGGTTTTGTAGACTGTTTTGAAAAATGGAAGACACTGGGAAAAGTGTGTGAAGTCTCAAGGTGCCTTCCTTGAAGGAGACTAGGAGCCAAATGTCCTAGGTACAATGCACCTTGTTTCATATTACATGGCTGAATACTTTCCAGACAGACCTCGTAATGTTTTTAATACGAAGTGAGAAATTCGCTTTGCTTGCATTTGGGCCTGCAACTCTTCTGACAAACTTGAGAAATTTTCGCAGTAATGGCTTCGTCAGATTGTATTCAATTTAATTATAAACGTAACTAATTGGTATTTGTTTATTTATTTTTATTATTTAAAATGTTTAATTAATTTAATTAAAAATATATTAATTTATTGATTTAATGAAAATCGTTATCAAACAAAGCGAATGATCATTTAAAAAATAATTCCAAATGAATATTACAATAGGAGACATTTTCTGCCACGTTTAGTACAGGTGATGGTGTCCCTGTGGCAGAACGTGCCTTTTTCTGTACGTATTCCGAACGTGATGTCTCTAGGATGGTTTTTCAAATACGATTTCAGCACTTCGCCAATATAAATTCCAAAGAATGAATTCCGAATTGATTACGACAGTTGATTGGTCAACACAAATTAAGATTAAATGAATGATTAGAGAAGTATGACTTAAATTAAACTCATCATTCTTTAAACAGAGTTGGAAATTAGATTCCGCTGTTTTCATTAGGCAAAATATAAATATTGTTTTGGTATGAGTTTCCAATTCGCATTTTATACTTTTTAAGTGATCTGCTACATGCTTATAACAAATAACATTACTCGTCTTTTTATTATTAAAAGAAAAATTTTGAAACAGTTATCAATTAATTTACATATATCGTTAAAATAATAAATTATAAACTAACAGTTTACAGTTTCAAACTCAAACCCATATGATCTATTTTCAAAATATTTTTGGTAGGAGAGACCCTTAACCCTTTATGACCCTTAACCCTTTATGACCCTTAACCCTTTATGACCATTAAGCAGAAGCAAGAAAAATGACGCTATCAAGGTCAAACTTCGGTAATGTGGCCACAGTAGTATCCACTCAAAGCATGCATGCGCAGAAGGCAGTGTGACAAACCTAAAGATGCGTTATAGCGAAACGCATCTTTCGTTATAACGCTATTTTCTAAGCTACTCAACCTCCATAGAGTGTGCAGAAATGGTTTTATATATAATTATTATATTAATATTAGAAAATTTTGCAATAGTTAATGATTCTCAATCATTCGGCCGTAACTATATCTACTTTGAAATAGTGTTGATTGCAAGCATTGATGCTACAAAATACTTATCTAATGGTTGAGTACAAAGAAAATAGTGAATTATACCAGTATATTTCATCCAGAAAATAACTGGAAATTGTTGCTTTAGACTAATTATGCCTAAGGCCCAAGAATGGTGAACAATTGAACTTGTCCAGCTTTAAATATTTATAGTTTTACAAATAAAGTTGAAAGTTTCATTTTCAGTTGCGCAATTTTTCGTAGATATTAGTGTTTATTTGAAATGCTCTTGGTGATAACTGTAAAGCAAAAATGTCTTTCCTCTGTAGGTTCTCGGAGGTTTTTAATTTTGAATAAGTAAATCGAAATTATTTTATTAATTTGCTTTATGAACATATTTCACACGCCTGATTCCACCTTTCAACCTGCAGTTTTCCCTGCATGACTTCTAATCAGTTTTGACCTTCGTGACCAGTAAAATCGTTCCAAAGGTTTATTGGGGTCGTCGTGGGTATTCCCACTGCGCTAGCCACCTTTGAGCTGTAGACTGCGCAGGTTCGATTCCTCCTTGGGTGTATTTCTGTCTTTCGTGTCAGTAAAACTTTCATTGTGTGTGTATGCCCATTGCTTGATGTTGTCTCCTCTTGCGTTCGGCGCATCATGGTCAGATATGTCCTTTGGGTCATGAAACCCAACCAACCAAAGGATTATCTCCTGAAGAAAGGAGAAATAGAATCTTTCTAACAGATTCTATATTAAAGAAATGACGAACATAATCTTACTAAATGATTCTATCTAAGGTAAATAGGTATTTTAATTAACGTCACACTGGAGTAACACAACGGGCTATTGGATTCTATTCTAAGAAAAGGACGAATGGAATTTTTCAAAGGATTCACTTACAAGGAAAGGAGTAATAGAATCCTTCCAAGGGATTACAGTCTACAGAAAAGTCCAATAGAATCTTTCTAAATTTTGAAAGAATGCATTCATTCTTCCACCCAATAGCTGTGGTTATTTAGTCATTAAGAGTGTGTTGTGGGGTAAAGGCAATACTACATTACTTGGAAATCTCGTGACACACGGAGGGTTATCAAAATGCCATCCTACAATTGGTAAAAGTTGTTACACAAAGCTGGTCACTACATTTAACGACTAAATATTTAATAATTTTTATTTTATGTATCTAGAAATTTTAGTTACCGCTATTAAAATTCCAACCATCATATAATTATGCGCACATTTTATAGTATGTATGAGAGGTATTTTCTGTCCAGCTAAATGTAGGTGGCGATAGTGTTTTTTGCGGTGATACGTGTTTCCTGCAAGTATTCTGAACGTGACGTCAGTTGACTTGTTTTTCGTTAACAATTTCAACACTTCACCAGTAAAAATTCTAAATTGATATTTGATAGTTGATTGATCAACCCCAATTAGATTAAACTCCAAACGTTTTCAAACTGGCGATAAACTACATTTTAAGGTAACCCACATGCGAAAGCATTTGGACAGCAGAAGTAAATTATTTTCAGACCGTCTTATTTGTTTCTTTACTCTAAAAATCCCTCTCCTACAGGATTGGTAACAGTTGTTACACAACCCTGGTCACTACATTGAGGAATAAATACCTTATAATCTTTATCTTATGTATCTCTTTATAAATTTAAGTTAAAACATTATTGAAATTCCAACCATCGTATAATTGTGCGCGTACCTTATGGTATGTACATGAAAGAGTTTTTCAGTGTATACATAAACAAATACTGGAAAAGAAAATATACTTCCAGTATAAACTATTTTGGTTTATTTCGGTTATGCCGATGTTTGGTGTTAATTTTTAATGAGATGGTTTTTTTAGCGTGAATATAAACAAACTACCTGAAAAGAAAAGATACTTCCAGGAAGAATAATTTGGTTTATCTCCGTTTTGACGACGTTTAGTGTTAATTTTTAATACGAGAGGGTTTTTCAGCATAAACATAAACAAACTTCTGGAAAAGAAAATATACACAAACACTTTAGTATAAACTGTTTTATTTTATCTCCATTTTGCCGATGTCTGTTGTTAGTTTTTAATATAAAAGGGTTTTTCAACGTAAACATAAACAAGCTACCGGAAAAGAAAAGATACTTCCAGTAACAATAATTTGGTTTATCTCCGTTTTGCCGATTTTGGCGTTAATTTTTAGTATGAGAGAGATTTTAAATATAAAAAACAGACGGAAGACATACTTTTACATCCTGTACACCAAATGTTCTACATGATACATATAAAGGTTACCTTACAAAATGTAGTTTTTAACCAAATTACTTATCATATATCAGTTCGGTATGGGGGGGGAATTTCAATTAACGTCACACTGGAGCAACACAATGGGCTATTGGTGACGGTCCGGGATCAATCCCAAAGGGAAAGATCCGAGGACAACACCACGTAATTTTGAACCACGGTCAGATGACGAGGCAACACCTGAGCTGGCACCCCACTCTCCAAACTTCCACACCACGCCAACGTGAGGACATTTGAGGCCACGACAGATTTAACGTGCACCAGCCCCCTTTGTACACGACGGTGTTTGGCTGGATTCGAACTCGCAACCCTTCGGTTGCAAGTCCGTTACTCTTCCAACCGGGCCACCGCGGCCCTCAAATTCGGTATGTATGGTATCTTAATTAACAACGCACTGGAGCAACACAAAGGGCTATTGGCGACGATCCGGGACCAAACCCGAAGGGAAAGATCCGAGGATACCTAGCAATTTTGAACCATGGTCAGATGACGAAGCCACACCTGAGCTGGCATCCCACTCACCAAACTTCCACACCACGCCAAGTAAGGACATTTGAGGCCACGACAGATTTAAAGTGCACAAGTCCCCTTTGTATACGATGGTCTTTGGTTCGATTCGAACTCGAATCCCACCGGTTGATTATGCGTTACTCTTCCAACCGGTCATACATCAATTCGAATACATTCTTTGGAACCTCTATTGCCGACGAGCTGAAAACGTATTCGAACAAGCCAAGTGACGTCACGTCCGGAATACGTAGAGGAAGCACATTCGCACTACCACCATTACATTTAGCTTGACAGAAAAGCTTCTCATGAGCGACATGCATTTACATTCGAGTAACAAACTAAGTTTGGTCACGGGTTACGAAAGAGGTTACTGAGATAACAGGGTCCTTTGCATTTAGCTTTACAGAAAAGCGCTGTCATTAGTGAACTCTGCTGAATGAATCGTCAAGTTGTAAAATTAAGAAACAAAATCCATTCCAACTATTTCATCATTGATTCATTCGTAATAATCTTCAAAAATAGAATTTAGGTATCGTTAATTTGTTGTAAATGACATTATCTATTAACCCTCCAAGTGATTTTGACGAGATATCTAGTAATCAAGATACTGTCGAATTTTTTATGTTAACGAGATCAGGATCTGGTTAGTTTTCTTCTAATGACGAGATATCTCGTCCATTCAGATCTGGTCAGTTTTCTTCTCCTGGCCAAACCTCGTCCAGACAACCAACAGGAGGATTGAGCATATTTTAACTTCAAGAATTAACAGTGCAAGTTTAAACCTGTACTGGCAAAATATTTTCTAAGTGGATTTTAATGTTGTCTTGCAATAAGGCTAAATACTCAGAATATAACTAGGAAAAACAAACATCTTCTAATTAGAAAAATCTTGTTTTCTTAATTTTCCTCTAAAACCCCTTACAGTAGGTCACAAAAGTCTACGTCTACCTTACGTTTTTACTACTTTCATGAATTCTTTAAGGATGTAGTTAAAATTACAATTCGGCCACCTACTATAAAATGTTAAACTAAAATTATGAAAATCAATAGCGATAAGATTTCTTTTTCATTTTGTATTATTCATATTGTAATTTAGATTGTTTTACGTCTAAATCATTGTTTGTACCAGATATTTGGTCAAACTGGCAAACATTTCATTCTATTCTGCTTAAATATAGATTTTCAGTGAATTTTACTATTTATGATAAAAAATGTACGATTTCTTCAGAATTCTTCATAAAGGTTCACAGGGTACACAAATCTTTAAGCTAAAGTAGGATTTTAGGTCATTTAGATCTTTTATTATATCGACCACACTTTTACATGTAAACCACTAACACAGTAGATCAAAATCTGAACTTTAATTCAAATTTACTGCCAAAGAAGTTTTAAATTTCTTTTTAAAAGACCAATATAGTATATATACATACTGAGCCTTAGAACCATCAATAAGTTTGAGATAAAAGATATCAGGGAACGAAATATAATTAATCTTACAGTACTATTTAACCTTTATGTAACAAGTTACAAGAACCATTTGAGTCACCGCAAAAAAGCACCATAGCGTGTTATCTTCGGTGAGAGAGATGTTTCACTTAATTGCTTTTATCAATATGAGAGGTATTGGTATTTGGTATTTTTCAATTAACGTCACACTGGAGCAACACAACGGGCTATTGGTGATGGTCCGGGATCAATCCCAAAGGGAAAGATCCGAGGACAACATCACGTAATTTTGAACCACGGTCATATGACGAGGCAACACCTGAGCTGGCACCCCACTCTCCAAACTTCCACACCACGCCAACAATATGAGAGGCATTTTCTGTTAAGCAGTGTCGGTAGTGTTTCTGCGGAGATGCGCGTTTCCTTCACGTGTTCTTGGCCTCAAATGTCCTCATATTGGTGTGGCATGGAAGTTTCGAGAGAGAGGCATAGAAAAGTGCGACCAACATGTCGACTAGTAGTCACGTGACTGCTCAGTGAAAAATTGACTTGATTGGCCTATTAGACATCTTATCGCCTCGTTTGGCGATATAACATCTCATGACAAAGTAGGTCATAGTCTATGTCGAGCGGACCAATCAAATGATGAATCAATGGATGTCTTCTTACGTCTCATGGACGAATAAGATGATGAATGTTCGGTTCCATCCACCTGACGAAAGTAGTCTAAATGTCATGTTACTACTAATTTTTGTCACATGATCCTGGGCACATAAAAAGTTACCGTTACTCAAGTTGGAGAGGTGTGGGATGCTAGCTCAGGTGTTGATCTCGTCACCTGACTGTGGTTCAAAATTACGAGGGATTGTCTTCAGATCTTTCCCTTCGGGATTGATCCCAGACCAGTGCCAAGTGCGACCTTAATTTAACTACCAACCTACCTTTGCGTGTTTTTATTGGGCCGTAAGTTGGCTTGTTTTCATATACGATTGTAGTCACTTCGCGAACAAAACTTCCAAAGAATAAATTGATGTATGAGAGTTGATTGCTCAATACTACTTAGATAAAAGATCAAACGTCGTCGAAACGGTGATGGACTGCATTTTAATTTAACCCCCCTGTGTACATCACGAGAGAGCATTTGGGAAGCAGAATTAAATTCTTCGCAAAGCGTCTGATTTGTTTGTTTACACTGAAAATCCCTCTCATAAGAAATGAAAGTAGTTAATTAACGTCACACTGGAGCAACATAACGGGCTATTGACGACTGTCCGGGATCAATCCCGAAGGTAAAGATCCGAGGATAACACTTCGTAACTTTGTACCACTCTCAGATGAGGAGTTCAACACCTGAGCTGGCACCCCACTCTTCAAACGTCCACACCAAGCCAACTTGAGGATATTTGAGATCACGATAGATTTAACGTGTCCCAAGTACACGACGAGCTTTGGTTGGATGGAGTTACAAACTCGCAACCCTCCGGTAGCTAATTCGCGACTCCACCAACTGTGCTACTGGGGATCATGGTAACTTACAAGATTATTTGGGTATCGGAAGTGAAATCTTCGCATTCCGTCTGATTTGTTTACACTGAAAATCCCTCGCATGTCTTAACTATTTTTAACTCTGCGGATTTCACTGGGATAATAAGAGCGTTTTCAGAATTAACAACATTTCGGAAAAGAAAATATGTATCCAGTAAGAATCAATTTAATTTATCACCGTCTTGACAAGGTTTGGCTTTGATTTTAATTTCACAAAAGCGATAAGTTGAAAATGCGTTCAAATAACATACCATGTCAGAAAGAAGTTACGAAAGAGGTTACCATAGCACTAGCATCCTCTTTATTTAGTCTTCGGTCATTTAGGTATTTTTAATTAACGTCGCACTGGTGCAACACAACGGGGTATTGATTTAGTCTTCGAGATTGATCCCGTTTCGTCGCCAATAGCCCGTTGTCTTCTCCCGTGCGACGTTAATTCAACTACCCTCTCTTTATTTAGCTTTAAAATAGCCTGTGTTGCTCCAGTGTAGTGTAAATTCAACTACCTACCTACCTTATTTAGCTTCTCTTCGGGATTGATCTCGGACCGTCGAAATAGCCCGTTGTGTGGGTCCAGTGCGCGATGTTAATTCTCTCTCTCAACTACCTACCTACCTTATTTAGCTTTACGGTTAGGTATGTAGTTGAATTAATGTCGTACTGGATCATCACAACGAACTATTAGTTATCTTTACAGCAAAACCCTTATAAATAGACTCTTGTATATATTCAGAATTCACACCACAATTTCTTGCCTTTAGCTCATGATATTCACTTCCTACATCATTTAATTTTCGTTTCGGATAGATAAACGCAACATGAGTCCAAATCTACCTACCTACTTACCCGGGAAAAGTGGAACATTTTTAAATGACTTAAACAGCCACAAGCTATACGTTTTAATATCTCGCTAATTTGACTTATAACGTCAAACTAATATTTGAATGACAATGGAAAACATTAGAAGTTGGGAAGTGATTAGTTTCTTGGAATCAATACCAGTCAATTACATTAAAATTTAAAAATTACGGGTGATCAATGATTCGGATACCTTATTCTCCAATTCAAATTATACATAAAGAAAATTAGAAAAATGTCCGCAATATATTGGAAATTATTTATTAAATGAATTGCATTACCACTTATAATGCATTACATAAATAAAAGTATCTGCTAGACTTAAAACTCTTAATTTTTAATATACATTTCATTTCAATCATTTTTTTAAATTTAAAGGCAGAGATCCTTATACATCGTATAAAAGCTAAAAAAGCTTTTCCAAAAATTGCTAACTTCACTTTTTCTGTTTCAATTTTAGTGTTCATTTGAGTACAGCAGTGTATGCTACAGCAAAAATTGGTATTTCTTTAGAGAGCTGCTTAGTGGTACTCTCAGTGACTTAGCTGTTTCTATAGCAAAGGTTGGACACCTCTTTAGAGAGCTGCACCCTATCATTTAGCTATAGATCGTAAGAGTTGCACAAGTTCTGTCGACCTAAGGAAAGTCGTCATGTAGGATGCATGCCATATGGTGTCTACAGGCCATAGAGTCGGTCCCAAAAAGTGAAGTGAGTGACATCCGCCCAAAGTTGAGATCCATCTGCTGAAAGGATGGTGTGTAGACTTGACTTAAATTATGGTTGTTTTGTTTTGGGGCTTTATGGCATGGGCCATATTTGGCCTAGCTGCTCCAAAGACTAGACAGATAACGTCAAGTAAATGGGCATATACACAATTGAAGCTTTACTGACACAGATGAGAGAAATACACCTAGAGAAGAATCGAATCACTTATATTATGGGATCTTCGAAACTTGTTCTGTTTCAGTATGCAGTAGTGGATTAGGTTTTTAACTTATTACTCTTTGCTACACGAGGACAGAACATCGTGGGGTATCAATCTACGGGTACTGTGGGGTGCGTCATCGGTTTTTTCGTTGAGTAAATTGGTTGGTTTGGGTTTTAGGGTACAATCTCCAAAATAAAAAGACAATCCTTCGTTGCGACGGTGAGATTAGGTGAGACATGTGCTGGCGGACCAAGTTTAAACATAAGCTTTGCGGCATTGTGTCTTCTATGAAGTGGGTTTGCTTATCGCTCCAGAGCATGAATTCGGCTGCTTAACCTTCCAAGTGGTTTCGACGAGATATCTCGTCCATCAAGATCTGACCGATTTTGCTAATGACGAGATATCTCGTCATCAAGATATTGCCGAATTTTTTATCATGGCAAGATCAAGGCGGTCAGTTTTCTTATAATGACGAGTTACCTCGTCCAGACAACCACCTGGAGGGTTAAGGGCTGAAAACATCAAAATCATTTCGGGAGTTTCGCAGTTCGATGGAAGGTTACATCTCTGGTCTTAGCTGAAGCAGAATAGTTCCAATGTTGCGAGAGTTCGTGATCTACTGAGGGCAATTATTCAACTTTTTGTATTCAATATGAACCGTTGAAGCGGATTTAATCTGCATCCGATTATGCTTCCGGTTGAATTATGTTGCTGTGCTTAGGAAATGCTTGCTGCATTAAGTCAATTTTGAAGAGGTCCCTTCTGCAAGTAGTGGACCTAACTGTTATTTTGCTACGGTTATGTACCCCGGTTTAAACTACTGTTGCTGAGATAGCCTGTAAGCCGGTTGGTTGGGGTTTTAATGGCGCAAGGGCCGGTAAGCCTAGGGGCCATTATCCTGTACTGGAAATCTGGACTTTGAAACTCAAAATGCAATCCTATACTTCGAGAAAACAAGGCAGATGACAATAAGTGTTCTAAGAGAGGAATTGAGGAGAAAGTTTACGCAAAACCACAATGACAATTCCAATAAAAAATTCTTGTTGATTTTCTGCTCAATTCAACTTGTATAAATAGCCCTCGTGCATAAAAAATTCCCGTAGATGGGAAAGTGACAAAACCTATCCATCTTTTCATGTTGTATTGTATGCTTTTCATGTCATCACTAACTGAAACTATTCGAGCGGTAGATGCGGACACGATTAAAAAATTCTTGTTGACTTTCTGCTCTATTCATCTGATGTAAATATGTCCCGTGTAGCAAAAAATGACTGTAGAAATGTCTTGCCAGTTTTCTGGTATAGTGGTCATGGCGCTCGTCTGACACCCAGTAGGTCGCGGATTCGAATCCCGGTTTGTAAGCGCATAGATGTTAGCTATTGTCCTTGTTAGGAATAGCGGTGGATAATCCGTTGGGTGCTCGCTCCTTCACGAATAGCCGTTAATTCACCCCTTATAGTACCGAAAGTCGAGAGGTCAATGGACGGGCTTGGGGAAAAAGTTTTCAACGGGACAGTGCAGGACTGCAAATGGCATGCAGCGTACAATTCCTTATGTCCACCAGTTTTCACTTCTTCCATGGCCCGCACGTTCACCCCATCTGTCGTCCATCTAACATGTCTGGTCAATGTCGTCCAACGACTGGGACACCACAGATCAACCGCGGCTACACCAGATGAACTTTGGAAAAGTGTGGAAGCAGCATAGATTAACATACCTCAAACACATCTAAAGTCTCTTTCTTTCAATGCCGAAACGTGTAGCAGCATGGGCTGACATACCCGAAACACACATCCAAAGCCTCTTTCAATGCCGAGACGTGTAGCAGCAGTTATAGCTGCTCATGACCGCTATACAAAACAAAGATTTGTTCACGTTCGCAAGTCGAACGGAGCTGAAATTTTAATCATTTCACCCTTGTGCCTTATGTCTTTTGTATAACAAATGAGACTTTGATATCTCTTGTCCTTCATGGTGTTGCATTTTCGGTGACCAGTACTGTAAAGATTTCAGGTCTTCGTCCAGTAATTTCTTCTCTGGACGTCACAAGCACACACGTTCATTGTCCTTTAGTAACATATATATTGTACTTTAATTTTATTAAAACTAAACTATATAATACATTATTATTTATAAGGTATTATGTAGTTATATTTTACTTATATTATTATTGCGTTATCACACTTTCTTAAGCATAAAATTTCCTCGGGTGTAAAGAATACAACTTATATACTTCCCATGCAAATTTTGAAGAATCATAGTTTCTGCCGTTATTCTGTATCAATAACTATTAAACTGCCAATTCCTTACTCCAGTTTTAGAGGAATATTTGAAAACTAAAAAAAAAGATTTCAATAAAAGTATTTTTAATTTAAATACTGTTAAAGAATGGTAATTTTTACTAAAAAACATACTAAAAGAATCAAGCTAAGTTAAATTACGTTATTTCTAAAGCTAGAAAAAAGTATGGAGTCCTTGAATAAGTTAAAATATATAAAGTAAATCACTTTGAACCTACAATTTTGCATATGCTAATTATCATAAACCAAATATTGGAAATGCGGGTTACAAAGCAATTAATTTTGTTGATATAATTTTTAATCATTATTGGGCAATAGTAGGTTCTGTTGAGAATGTACCAGTGATTCACATATGAACTTAGTGTTGTTTTCAGTCTCATGATTTGAATTCAATCTTATTCAATAAAACTTTTATTTTTAGGAAACTGGATATACTCCTCTGATGTTTGCCATAAAAGACAACAAAATATTCATGGCGGATCGTTTTTTAGACATGGGAATTAATGTCAATGCAGCTGCAAAGGTATTGTGTATTTCTATTTCACGTATTATTGTTTTAATAGTAGTTGATGTTATTTTATGTATTTTATATCAGAAATCTGTTACAATTTTCTCTGAAATCATTTAAATCGAAAAACATCTTTGAAGAAACAATTGATGGGTTCTTCGCATGCATTAACAACCTATCAAATTGCTGTAATACTAAATGGACATTTCCTTTGCAAATATATCGCCGATTAGAACAGAAAGTCATTAACTGAGAAGAAAAACAGATCTGTAGACCTCCTATCGAATATTTTACGGGATGTTTTGAAAATATCTGGCCAAACTGTAAAGGGTGGGAGAGGGGTTCAAAATAAACATTTTTGTCAAAGAATGTGTATCCGGAAATGTCGCATTTAGGTGGTAGAGAGGGCTGCTTGGGCCAGTCGATAACATTGTTTCTGTGGCGTAAGGCGTCATTCCCCGATCGGATTTTCAACAGTAAGCTTCGAATACGTATAGCGATGCATGTCGCTGGTGCAGATGGCACTGTCAGGAACAGTGAGCTATGACGAAGGATTCTTTCCTCCTCTTTTTCACTTCTGTTATAGATTCGAATTGGATTTCTATTACTAAAGAAGCATGTGAGGTCCCCTTATAATTTGATGGAGTTAGAAACCCTTACCTTAGATCCTTATCTGTATTTGATGGATCATTTTCATGTAAATGTTTTTGTCGACATGTCCTATAAATGCTTCTTAATTTTAATTGATCAATTACTTTGGAGTAATATAATTTGTCCCGGCTAATCCATACAGTACTGCTGCTTAAAAACTATTTATTTTTAGGTCAAAAAGTAAAAATTATAGGCTTTTCACACACTGTTATATATTTTTTCAGAGATTACTATATGGAGAATGAGATTTCTCATCATTGTAAAAATAAATTAGTTAAAAATTAGTCTCCAAAAAAAATCAGTTAGGGAGTTTCTGCTCCAAGCCGACGATATTTGAGTATTTTCAGACCTGTCCATGGTTTTTCAACTTGTGGATTTTTCGATTCTCCGATCGATTTACAATGATTAAAGTGTATTGATACACTAGAAGATTTCTTTGTAATTTTGATTTTAAAAATCCAGTTTTTACAATAGGTCATTGGTTTATGCTTAAAATCATTTCAATGTGAAAAAAATCAGATTAAGCTCATCATTATTTTTTGGATGAACTAATTAGCATGTTTTTTGAACAAAGATATCTCAAATTCTAATTTGTTCAGAACGACAATTCCTGTTAGAAATTATTCCTAATATTATTCCTTATGTTTTGATCCGCAATCAAGTTGTTAGAGGGAATGGGTTTTTTTCCAATTTTTTCATCAAAAAATCATGACTTTTTTAGGAATTTTAGCCATTTAAAAATCAACTAGAAATTCATTTCTTAACTAATAACTCTGATTGAGGGTCAAAACATCAACTGTATCACATGGATTAGTGATAGAAAAATAATTATAATCAATTCATTGTTGAATTATCACCAATTGAACAAAGCACCATATTGCAAAAAAAGAATTCTTCACAAATTGAGCTAAAAATTGTGGAAACATGTTTGTACATTTTAACAATCACTAACAAAACCTTATAACTAGAAAAATATTCTGAATATTTACAAGATCTTGGTATTGTTTGAAAGCTAAGGAGATAGAAAATATTTTGAAGCAATAAAAACGATATTCTGGTCGATTTTTGTGATTTCTAGTGTATACATACAATCCAAGCTAACTTCAGCCTTTATTTTTACATCAATAACATTTCGAGGGGAGCTTGGGCCCCTTGAATACACCTTCTGCATCCGTTCAGTAGAAATCCATAGAAAAATATTCTGAATATTTACATCCCATAGAAATCCGTAGAAAAATATTCCGAATTCGAAAATTATTCCGCATATCCCTATGTTCCGTAGAAATTCGTAGAAAAGTATTCTGAATATTTACTTCCCGTAGAAATCCGTAGAAAAATATTCCGAATATTTACATCCCGTAGAAATCCGTAGAAAAATATTCCGAATATTTACAAGATCTTGGTATCGTTTGAAAGTTAAGGAGTACGAAAATATTTTGAAGCAATAAAAAATATCAATATTCTGGTTAAGTTTCGTGATTTCTACTGTATACATACACCTAAGGTAACTTAAGCCTTTATTTTTGCAACATCAATAACATTTTGAGGGTTGCCCGGGCCCCTTGAATCCCCCTTCTGCATCCGTCCCAGAGAAATCCGTAGGAAAATATTCCGAATATTTAGGTGCAGTAAAAAAATATTCCGAGTATTTACAAGATCCTGGTATCATTTGACAGCTAAGGAGTTGGTAGGTAGGTTGTTAATTAACGTCTCACTGGAGTAACACAACACTAAAGAGTTGGAAAATATGTTGAAGAAATAAAATCTATATTCTGGTCGATTTTCGTTATCTCCAGTGTATATATACACCTTCAGTCTATTTTTGCAACATCAATAACATTTCGAGGGGTTCCCGGGCCCCTTGAATCCCCCTCCTTCATCCATCCCTGCAAACGAGCCTTGAGTTTCCCAGTAGAGCTAGTTAAAAGTTATAGCCACAGCCCGGAACAGGAGATGAAGAAGCCCTTGGTACATTTGCCGGAAATTCTTCACTAACTCCCCATCACTAGAAACCATTGCTAAACCGTATGGAGGTCACTCACGCATTCCCTAGTGGCATCGATCCAAAATATGGGCTCTTTTCCAACAACATGCCATCAAGTTTGAAGCGTACTTTTCCGAACTTTCTTTCTGGAGACTATTTCTCACCTGAAGACCTAATGGAGAAGCTTTATCAACTGAGTCACGCGATATAAGCCCGATGGAGTCACCGGATTCCAGTGGCAAAAGCCTCGGAGTTCGTAAAATCTTAATGCAATCTGCTGTCGCCGGTGATCGTTCTTTGGGGTTGGGGTTTTTCAGCGGGGGAATGTAATTGAAAATAGAGAGCTTTGGAGTGGGACTGAGTGCTTCTGTGAAATCGATTTCGCCACAAAGGAAATCTTCTGGGAACTCGAGTTAGTTTGGTGGGTGAATGGGCACAAACTATCACGGAATGGTGTAGTTCAGATATGCGGGGGAATAATAAAGCAGGCTTAACAACAATATAGAGAATGTGATTTGAAAACTTGTGGCGCAGTTGTGTCGCCATAGAACCAGCATGTCGCAGATCTGGAAGAAGAGAGTTGTCACAATTCAAAGAATAAAAATTTCCAGGAAAGCAAAAACTGAATTCTAATTAGTTGCGTTGAATTGGGAAGAAGTTGAATGCAATTAGAATTGTGACAGCATATGACTTTTCCTTATTTCTATAGTTCGATAATTGCAGTAGCACCTCGATATATCACGCTTCGTGAGAGATAAGAAAAAAGCGGATATAGAGAAGAAATATAGTAAGAAACTTGAAAAACTTATTATTAAAGAAATAAAAAGTTTTGTTAAACTTTAAATTACTGATTTTTTGTAATTCTATAAGACCGCAAGTCAGTCTCCGTGGAATCATGTCGCGAGCCATCGAGCCGTTGTCGCAATTCAAAAAATACAAAATTTCAGGAGCGGAAAAACCGAATTCTAATTAGTTGCTGTGAATTTCGAAGTAGTTGAATGTCATTAGAGTCTTGATGTTTGAATATGACAGCCTTGTGACGTTATTCTTTCTTTTTAATTATTTAGTTTCATAATTAGGGTAACGCCTCGATATATCGGGGATATAAAAAAAAGCGGGTGTACTGAGAGAAGCAGTACAATGAGTCGAGAAGGATTTATTTATTGAAGAAATAAAAAGGATTAGTTATATTTTAAATTACTGTGTTTAATATCCAAACGTAAGATGACAAGTTTAACATAAAACCAATGATAACATTTTTTAAAAAATAATATTAAATGTAGTAAAATATTTTTCCCTCTAACCACGCTATCGAGACAGCACCCAAATCGTGTTTACCAGTTCAGTAGACCCTTTTCACGTGTCCTTATACACGCTCTGCCGTAACTTCACTGTTCTTATAGAGGCTCTTCATGTTTTAGGTAAACCACACATTGGTCCAACATTAGTCGTGCAACACTAAATTGGTTGAAATACGCCTGCGTATTAACGTTTCTTCTGTATCGAAGCCGAGTGCGCATGCGTGCGTCGGATGTCTTTGTCGCATTGGTGTGTGGCCAGGCTTATGCGACTGGTTTGGATAAAAGAGCTGATCTATCCATTTGAATTCATCGTTGATTCAAGAATCTCCTGGTACAATTCTCAGTTTTCGACTGCCCATTCTTCCTTTCACCAATTTACACAAACAGCGACACTGGTTTTTCTCTTTTGTAAGGTAGAACAATAGACGTGAAATATAAGTATACTGAGCATTGCTATTGAGAGGAGATCCAAAAAGTGTGACCAACATGTCGACTAGTAGTCACGTGACTACTCTGAGGAAAATTGACTTGGTTCACCGATTTGGTATCATCGCCTCGGTTGGCGATGCAACATCTTAAGACAGAATAGGTGTGCGAATGTACATTTCCATAGAGTTACGACAAAAGTGGTGAAATCGCCAGTCTACAACTATCAGATGATCAATCAATTTACTAATTAAATGATGAATCAATGGATAGGTGTATTCTCCTGTCCCGTGGACAAATCAAATGATGAATGTGAGGTTCCACGCAACAGACGTAGATAAAAATGTTACCATTACTCACTACTTTTATACTTCCTCTATGGATAGAACTGAAAAGGACAATGGTGAAAAAGGAATTAATCTTCACTTCTTGTACGGCACCCTGAAGATCAGTTGAACCCTTTGCTGCCGACAGCGCTCTCCATCTCTTCAATGGCTATAACCCTCTAAGGTGTAACCTTTATTTACGCTGTTGTCAGTATGTTTCTGGGCAAAGGATCTATTCTAAAGAAAGGAATAATAGAATATTTCAAAAGGATTCTAATAGAAGGAAAGGACCAGTAGATTTTTTCCAAAGGATTCTATTCTACAGAAAGGTTTAACAGAATATTTCTAAAGGCTGAAAGAATCCCTGAATTCTTTAGAATGTGGTTAACTAGTCATTAAGTTTGTTGTGGGGCAAAAATAATAATATATTATTAGCAAATCCCTCGACGCTCAGGGTGTTAAGAAAGCATTAAACCAACGCAAAAACTTCCTGATGTGAAATTTATGACAATTTGATTTATCAGAGGTAGACCAAAGGGATTTGAAGTTCAAATTCAATGTTACTTGTTGCAGATGTGGGAGACCTACGTAGACTGATGAAAAACTGTTTTCGAACGAAATTGACATAATAAAAATACGTTGATTATAAGGTGGGTAATATAATG
The DNA here is from genome assembly GCA_933210815.1 of Meta bourneti. NCBI lineage: Eukaryota > Metazoa > Arthropoda > Arachnida > Araneae > Tetragnathidae > Meta > Meta bourneti. The sequence goes on along the minus strand of OW119934.1, from coordinate 51,869,018 downwards.
TCAGAAACCCTGCGGCTTTTTGGAAGGCTTTGGTGACATTAGGAATACTCAGATGCTCGAGTATAAGCAATAAAAGGTAAGTAGTTGAATTTTTATGTCACAACAAGCAACACAACGGGCTATTGGCAACTATCCAGGATCAATCCCGAAGGGAAAGATACGAATAAACAGTTATTTAGCAAACACGTATCGCCGCAGAAACACTACTGCAACCTTTATTTAGCCTGCCAGAAAGTACCTCTCATAAGCATTATTCATCATCATGATTATCTTCCCGCCAAGTAGACACATGAGGCTTTTAATCTTGTCCTCCATCCCATTCAATCTCATTCCTCTCTTTCTCGACCATTCTCTTCCACGTTAGTTTTGGTCTGCCTCTCAATCTCTTTCCATCTGGGACCCCAGTTAGTGCTATTGCATGTTCCGTAGTGGAGTGTCAGTACATGTCCGATCCAAGTCCACCTTCTAAATTTAATTTCGGAAGAAATGGGTTTGTGTTTATCTTTCATTACAGTCTGGTGTTGGACATACCTTAAAGCCCCAAAATATTTTACACATTTTCAGACATTTAATTTGGAAAGCGTCTAACAAATTTTCCAGGATTTTGTTAGCTTCTAAGTTCTGTTGTTGATGCTTATCCCGATGGTATAGAAAATGCTAGACCAGGTCCTTAAAATTCTGCTAAAGAAGCTACCGACTCGTGGCCTTCCACTAATAATTCGAAAGTGGCACTGATACAGTCAAGGACATGAGAGGGAGTTCCCTTAATCCTAAAAGTGATTTCGACGAGATATCTCTCCCATCAAGATCTGATCAATTTTGCTAACAGGATATCTCGTCATTAACAACGCCGATTGAATTCCGAATGATGAGGATATTGCTGTTTTTTGATGACCTGATCAAGATCAGGTCAGTTTTCCTAATGACGAGGAATCTCGTCCATGAAGATTCCATTTTTTCTAATGACGAGGTCACGTCAAGATAACCACCAGAAGAGTTGAGTCTGCTGACTGCTTCACCGTGACAAGGAGTTGACCTTGGCTACAAATCTTGAGTGACACTGTAAGTAATGGGTGAAGTACTTCGGGAGTTTTTCTACAGGCAGGATCACCCTAAGCGGGGAGACCAGTACAATATTTCCAGCTAAATGCTATCAGGTATCCTTTGAGGACACGTCAGACTAGCATTTTCGGTTGACTCTCAAAATGAAGCTGCAATTCTTTCTCATCTCTATCGATCAATCATGTCCAAGTTATATCACCATACAATACAGACATATGCATTATTGGTTTAACAAAACATGCATATCAATAAATGCATATAAAAATCGGCTTTATCATACTTCATGAAACAATCAATAGTTCTCCCAGAAATGAAGGAGCCGTGGTTTCCCAGTTGGTAGAGTCGTGGATTAGCTCTGCCCTTTGTGCTTAGAAATAGGCTTTCCTGTTATTTATTTTCGTTTCATATGTGCATCTAACTTAATTGTAAGGCAGAAGGGTTTTGTTCACATAATCCTGTTATAAAAGGCATGCTGAGTCTTATTAAGAAACAGGGGCCTCGATAGCCCGGTTGATAGAGTAGGATTAGTAACACCTGAGGGTTGCTAGTTCTAAACTCGATCCAACCAAAAGCCCGTATACGGGGGTGGTGCATGTTAAATCTGTCACAGCCTCAGATGTCCTCCCGCTGGCGTGGTGTGGAAGTTTGGAGAGTGGGGTGCCAGCTCAGGTGTTGACCTCGTCATTTGACCGTGGTTCAAAGTTACGAGGTGTTGCCCTCGGATCTTTCCCTCCGGAAGTGAACCCGGACTGTCCCCAATAGCCCGTTGTGCTGTTCCAGTGCGACGTAAATTCAACTACCTAGCTATTTAAGAAATTAATTAAGTGAAATTGCAAAAGCATACAATAACCAGATAGGTTAATCCATGAATCTATATTTCCATTGCAGATTGGTGTAGAATTTTGAGCAAATGAATGAAACATTGATTGGTGTTTAAAATCAAGGGTGACTTCTACATTGCGAAGTCTATCAGTAACTTTTCTGGGTGCCCACGGATATTAACATTTTCGTTGATAATTTTGGATAAAAACATTTCCTAATCTTCAAAAATATTAAGAACTTTGTTAGTTGCCAATAGGATGTTTGGATTTTTCATGGCGCAAGGGCCATGTTTGGCTAAACTGTATCAAACACAAGACAGACAACGTTAAGCAAATGACATACACAAGCAAGGAAAGTTTTATGGACATAGGAGTGTGAAATACTCCCATGTTAAGTTACATGAATCAAACCTGCACCGCCTGCAGAACCTAATACGCAGGTTGCTAGTGCAGTGAGGTTCAAGTTGCGGGACAAACACACAAAGCAAATTTAATTAAGGTAGGTAGTTGAATTAACGTCGTTCTGGAGCAACATAGCGGGCTATTGGCTACGGTTCGAGATCGATCCCAAAGGGAAAGGAAGACAACCCCTGGTAATTTTGAAGCAGTCAGATGAGGAAGACAATTACTGAACTGGCACCCCACTCTCCAAACTTCCACACTGCACCAAGGTGAGGACATTTGAGGCCACGACAGATTTATCATGCACCATCCCCCGTACACAATGGTCTTCGGTTGGAACGAGTTTCGAACTTACAACCTTCCATTTACTAATCCGCTACTCTTCCAACAGGGCTATCGCGGCCCCATTTGATTAAGGAAATAAAAAGAATAATTTTTCGTCTTTTTGAACTTTTAAATGTCTCATGTATACATGTAAAAATTAAAATATGACATTTCCAACTTTCAAACATTACTTACTACCGTATATAAAGGCAATTTGCTTTTTCGTTCATTCCTGTACTTATGAGAACCACCAACGAATAATGCACACCTTAGCTTTACAAAATATTGTTTGAAGAAACAATTTTAAACTCCAGTAAAGAGTGAAGGGATAGGAAGAAAAAATTTAATATATCGGATTTCATGTGTCAAATACTAATTTTCTAATGGACACTATGTTTTCGGCAGACACGCACATAGAGACCTACTTCTTTCCAGATGCTGAAAGGTTTTAGAGTTGTTCTTTAAAGCGCCTCGAGTTTCTCAATTCTCCATTTCTAAACAGTGTTTTATCAGGAAAACAAAATGGTCATGCATTTCAATCAAAACGAATCCCAAAAAAAGATAATCAACTATATGTCAATATATTTTTGTTACTTCACCTTCGACGAAACTTGTTTGAGAGGAGCGAATAGGAGAGCAGTGGAGCCATCTAGCGGGAATTAAAAACAAGCTCAGATATATTTGAACGAGGACCATGCTCAAATTTTCTAAGAGTTGATATACTACCGCATATAATTTATACGTATGGTGAGAGATCTGTCCATACATGTAGGCCATTGATGGAAGTGGAAATAAATAGATAATGCTAAATACTAAACGTAAATAGATTTAGAGAAGTTAACCGTAGCCCCAAAATAGAAATAATCATATCGGTATATGTCCATTTTGCAAGTTTTTGATAACAAGTGATGTAATAATTTTTACTTTACTTTTGTTTTTAATACAGCGTACAAAAAATACTTTCCAATATTTTGATACTTTCATAATGTATTGACAGAAGGACATTGGTATTTTTAACCTTCATTACCAAAAAGTGATTTGTGGACCTCAAAATCAGTGAATTTGGACGCTTGCCCTTTTTCTACCAAGGCACACAGATCTAAAAGTCAAAGTAGCTAAAAAAGATATAATAAAACAACAAAAACAGTCTATCTTCTTTTCTGCGGATCGCACATCATCTACTATCGTAAAGACCAAAACAAAACGTAAGACTCAAATTTAAAAATATGTTATCCCTTAACTCTCCTAGTGGTTTCAACGAGATATCTCGTACATCAGGATCTGACCAATTTTGCTAATGACGAGGTGATATCTCATCCATAAAGGTCTAACTAGTTTGCTAATGACGAGATATCTCGTCATCGAAATATTGACGATTTTTTATGACAACATCAAGACCTGGTCAGTTTTCTTCTAATGACGAGATATCCCGTCGAGACAACCACCAGGAGGGTTAAAAAGGGAGTTGAAACTGAGTGGTGGCAGCACTTTTGAAGGATAGCATTTAAACTTGAATTGTCCTCTTGTGTTTTGGTCCTAATGATGGTGGACGTGTTGATCCTCCGAAATGATTATGAACTCTTTCTGTTCTTTTTAACCCTCTGAAAGGTTCACATGCATAATTCCACCTTGTAACCTGCAGTCTTCCCTGCCTGACATTTAATCAGTTCTGACTTTATTGGCCAATAGAATCTTTCCAAAGGATTCTATTCTGAGGAAAGAAGCAGTATAATCTTTCCAGGTGATTTTATTCTAAGGTAAGGAGCAATAGAACATTTCTAAAGGATTCTATTCTTAGGAAAGGAGCAACAGAATCTTTCCAAAGGATTTTATTCTGAAGAAAGAAGGCGATAGAATCTTTCCAAGGGATTCTATTCTAAGGAGAGGAGTGATAGAATCTTTCTAGATTTTATTTTAAGAAAAAAAGCAATGGGTACCTTTCTAAAGGTTGAAAGAATTTATGGTTCTTTCTAAAGGTTGAAAGGAAGAAAGAACCATAAATTCTTTCAACCAATAGACGTGGTTATTTAGTCATTACGTGAGTTGTGGGGTAAAAGCAATACTACACTCCTCGGAAATCTTGTAACGCTCAGAAGGTTAATATATTTAACGGTCATTTTTGAAGCCTTTATAAAATCGGCTATAAATGGTTTAGTTTATGCTGAATCTCATTTACAATTTAGTAAAATCTCGTCCTTATTTTTATCTGTATTAATCTTTTAATTATTCTATCAGATTAAAATTGATAAGAATAATTCAAAGAAGCAAACAGAAAAATATAACTTTTTTCACTGGCCCTTCTGTGGGAAGAACAATAGGAGTTTAACTAGAACATTAATAGCTTTTCGAGTTAATTATATTTCTCATGCCTTTTTTCGTTTACAACACAGAATTGTTTCTTAATTAAGTACTACTGTTGCAGTGGTCATATAATGTATAACGCTATTACTAACTACAAATCTTTAAAAATTTCAAGACAATTACATTTAGAGTACTACAGTGGGCGATCAAATTATTGGATCCACATAATGGAAAAAAGGTATTTTCTGAGTTATGGGTAAATTGGATCGAGGCTTTGAGAGGATTTTCAGTATAAACAAATAAACCAGACGGTCTGCCTGCGAAGATTTTACTTTTGTCCATGTTCTCGCGTGATACATAAAGGTGTTGCTTTAAAATGTGGCTTACCGCCGTTATGGCAACTTTCGGAGTTTAATTTAGAAAGTGCTGACTAATCAATTATCATATATCAAATCGGAATCTATTCTTTCGAATTTTTGTTGGCGAAGTGCTGAAATCGGCATCGAAAAAACAGGCCAATTGACGTCACGTTCAAAATACGTACTGAAAACACTAACGCCACCTGTATTCAGCTTGACAGAAAATTCCTCTCATGCATATATACTTATGAATACACTGATATCCATACATTGAGGGTCAAATGCAATATGCAAATTTTGATCTTTGTTGATCAAAAGTTGATCTTTTCGTGATGAAAAATCACTGACACTACAACAGACATAAGAAATAGAAACGATTAAGATTGGTATACCGTAATTGATCAAACGATTGGTTTACCATAATTAAGATATTTGGAGTCAAGTAACAGCACAAGATTGATAAAATCTGATAATAGCTGAAACGGGTATCTGGACTGAATGATTTCTTCGAATGATTAACTGCCTGTGTTACTTATTAATTGTCATAGCGAGTGTCAGAATTGATAATTGCAACAAACATTGATAATTTTACCCGTGGAAGAATTGTAGGGAAGGAAGGAAATTAACCTCGCACTGGAGCAACACAACGGGCTATTGAAAGAATTGTATGGAAATTGGAAGGACGTTCAACGCGAGATGTAGCCAAGGAGTTCGGAGTGGGCCAAAGTGTAGTCGCAAGGCTGTGGAAACAATTTTCCGTAAGTGGAACTGCTGCCAGACGGTACAATAGAGGTTGACCACCCAAAACAACCCCTACTGAAGATCATAATATGGCAGTAAAGGCAAAAAGATGTCGCCGCTTAACTGCTGGAAGGTTAGCCCGAGAGCTTCAGGCAAGCATGGGGACCACAATATCGCTCCAGATCGTATTTGTTGCGGGTATACAAACCAGTGATTGAATCACGTTGGTTTGTATGCCCACAAACCAGTACGCTGTTCCTCTGACTACATCGCACAAAGCACCCAGGTTTCGATGGTGTCGTGAGCAAACGAACTGGACTGATGAACAATGGGCTGATGTCCTGTTCATGGACGGAAGTAGATTTTATTTATCGTCCGATTCAAGGCACCAATACATCTGGCGTAAACCCGTACTCCCTATTCTTCCACCAAAATCCTGGAAGCAGATCATTATAGAAGTTGAGGAGTGATGGTCCGGGACAGTATCATTATGAATGGATATACGAGCCTTACGTGTTGCAAAGTGGAACCATGAATGTTCAGCGTTATTGGCAGGATGTTATTATTCAACGCAATTTCCGTGGTGCTGTTGAACATTCCTCCATCTTTAAGGATAATGCCCGTTGTCATCGTTCGCGTTGACCTGCTGGACACCGAAGTAATAGACCGAATGGACCTTACGAACTCCCTTGACCTCAATCCCATAGAACATGTATGGGATGCTCTTGGGAGGTGCATGACACAACGAAATAACCCACCGCGTACCAAAAGGAGACTGGTCGTTGGACTAAAACAGGAATGGCGAAAGCTACCTCAAGATTTACTGGACAATATTGTCAAGAGATGCGCAACCAATGCCATTCGTGCAGTGCAGTGAGTGGTGGACATATACCCTATTAAATTTTGACAGGTGGCAGTATTCAAAAAGTTATGGACATTTTGTTTCTGATTCGCCAAAACACCAAAAATGGTACGCTTTGTTAATTTAGCATGTATTACCGGCACATTCATCTAAGTATGTTTCTTTATGATGTTTAAATCTCTGTAAAGTCGGCCTATATTTCTAATTATTGTATTAACCATCATCCTCCCTTCAGAATTTTGTTTTTCTCTAAAAGTATGAGTAACCCTAAATTTATGAACACCAGAGTCCTTATATAGATACATACGGTTCATACTTGCATACATATGATTCAAACTTATATACATATAGCTCATACTTGTATACATATGGTTCATACTTATAAACATGACATTTCCTATTCTTCGAATTGCGAGACGACTTCTCCACACATGCTTTATATTTTATTCATAAGAAGCGAAAACATGTCTTATACTTATATACATATGGTTCATACTTATAAACATAGGCTCATACTTATACATAGGGTTCATACCTATATGCATATTGTTCATACTTTTAACATATGGCTCATACTTTTAACATATGGCTCATACTTTTTCCATATGGTTCATACCTATAAATATATGGCTCATGCGCACACAATAGCTAAGAATCTTGGAATCAGCAAAATAATCACATTTCCTATTCGAATCGCGAGACGACTTTTCCACTCCTGCCTTATATTTTATTCATAAGAAGCGAAACCATATGGCTCATACTTATATACATATGATTCATACTTATAAACATATAGCTCATACTTATATACATAAAAATCTCAAGACCAAATTTTATTCTTTTACGTGGGTGCGCACAATAGCTAAAAATCCTGGTACCCACAAAATAATCATCTTTTTTAATCACATTTCCCATTCTTCGAATCGCGAGACTTTTCCACTCCTGCCTTATATTTTATTCATAAGAAGCGAAAATACAATATCCATCAGAGACCCTGAAGGACAAGCAAATTAAATTAGAGCGAGCTCATTCGTAAATACCGGTAATCCAACTTTTGTAGCGAACTGTGAAAGCTGACAAAATCCACATTCATCCTCCCTCGCCTTTAATAAATTTGTTTTTGTCATAAATCTAAGTGGCGATGACTCAGCCGAGTTTCATATGGAAATTACTATCCGTGAACATTCACGCAAAAGCAATCTTGCGATAGAACTTTTCTAAGAAAGCTTTCTGCATTATTAAAATATTCAGCCGAATGTAAGAATTCCATAGCTATTATCTTTTTCCCTTTTCGTAAATTCAGTTACCAGATGAACAATCGTTAAACCACTCTGGTTTGTCCGCATAACTGAAATCGATGCGATTCTTAGAAAACACGCATGTGTAGTTTTTGAGGCGATAAGATTATATCTCGCAAATTAATTAGGTCATAAGAAAACCTTATAGTTTTTGTGATTTTCGGAGAATATTGATTTTTTTAAATATAGCTTCTTTAATTTTGTGTTTGAGTTCTTACAACACAAATTTCGAATATGTCACGTGCATCCCTATTTTATTGAATAGCCTGTCAGTCAATTTGTGTTCTGCGTTGATTTCAGTCATGAAATTAAGTCAATCAGTAGTATATTTGTGCTAGTTGTACAAATTGTACCATTATTTGTAAAGAGAAAACATCTTTGTGTTGTTTTTTTAGGTGATAAAATTATGTCTCGCTACTTAATCAAGTCATAAGAAAACCTTATAGTTTTTGTAATATTGATTTTTTTAAGACATAACTTCTTTAATTTTATATTTGAGTTCTTACAACACAAATTTTAAATACGTTACGTGCCTCCCTATTTTTTGAATAACCTGTCAGACAATTTGTGTTTTGCGTTGATGTTAGTCATGAAATTAAGTCCATCAATAACATTATTTTGTGTGCAAAATGTACCATCCTTTATAAATGAGAAAATATTCGATTGTATTTTTGAGAAGATAAAATTATGTCATAGTTTAATAAGGCCATATAGAAACAGTAGATTTTGTAATTGGAAATATTGAGTTTTTAATAGCTTCTTTAATTTTATATATTTCAGTCCTCACAAACAAAAATTTTGAATGCATCATGTGCCCCAGGATTTTATTGAAGAGCCAGTCATTCAATTTGTATTTTGCGTTGATGTCAATCATGAAATTAAGCCAATTAGTAACATTATTGTACTTATGCAAAATGTACCACCAGTTATAAATGAGAAATTAGGCGTATATTGTTTAACAGGTATTAAAAATATACCTCACAGTTTAATCAGACCATATAAAAACCTTACAGGTTTTTGTGATTTTCGAAATATTGATTTTTTAAACAGCTTATTTAATTTTATGTATTTACGAGTCCTTACAACACAATTTTTAAATGAGTCACCCGTCACAGTGCTATTTTATTTAATAGCCTGTCGTTCAATTGGTGTTTTGCGTTGATATCAATCATAAAATTAAGTCAATCAGTAACATTATTGTTTTTATTGTGTAAAAATATCATGTTTTTAAATTAGAAAATACGCGTTTATAATTTTTGAGCTGATCAAATTATGTCTCACAGCTTAATTAGACCACTTATAAACCTTACATTTTTTATAATTTGCGCAAAATATTGATTTTTCAAAAACAGTTTCTTTAATTTTATATATTTGAGTACTTACAACACAAATTTTGAGTGCATCACGCGCCACATTATTTTTTGAATAACCTCGCATACAATTTGTGTTTTGGGTTGTGTAGATCATGAAATTAAGTCAAGAAAATATTCTCAGGATCAAAAAACTTAAAATTCAGAAAATCCATTAGAAAATAAAAAAAACTTCAATATGAGATTGATATTAAAGGGGTTAAGTTATAAAAATGTCTCCATAATTAGCTTTATCCTAGGGTGAAAAGCAAAAATTTACATTTTCTATTAAAAGCAGTATATATTAATTTCCATATTGTGCCTTGTTGAATATTCTCATTGCATTTTTAGAATTTTTAAATAAAAAATGCCACCAATTTTAACATTGATGTAGTACGGCAAGCAGGCATCTGTGATTTTGATGACTTAATTGTTTTTCCAGATTTGGACAATAAACATGTAAATATTGCTATAATTCCTTCTACATAAATAATTTCAGTAACAAACATTTTATTTCAGCGAGATAGTATTTTTCTGTAAAAGCACATGTTGCCAAAACCCTCAACTAAAAACTCATCCCCATCGCTCTCTAAACAGAAATCTTACTTGTTATCAACCCGAATTCTTTGTAAAACATATAAAATGTATGCCTCTGAGAATACCGTTTAAGTTGAATGGTTGGTTGGATTGGAGTTTCTATGGCGGGGGAAAAAAAAGGGTCATATTTGGTATCGCCCTTCCATATCGTAACACAACACGCAATAACGTTTAAGATCTTCAATATTATAAATCTGGTCTTTATGCAGTTCTCTAGAATACCATAAATGAGTGATAGAAGGTTTTAAAAATATATTTTAACGGGTTTTGAAAGCAAGTTACATTTAAATCGAGCAAGTCAGCATGTTTTCAGTGAATTCTGAAGTGTTAAGTACAAAAATGTATTGGAGAAACATCAATCTGCATCCAAAATATCAGCAAGGAGTATTCATATATTTTCTTTGTAAAAAACACTCGGTTCGTATCATAAAATCAAATACCAGCAATTTTATACGTATGAAGTATTCATAGATTTTTGTTGTCAAAACATCCGGCTCGCATCCTAAAAACAGATATCAGTAATTTCATACGTATGAAATATCCATAGATTTTTGTTGTCAGTCATCCGGCTCGCATCCTAAAATTAAATATCAGCAATTTTATACGTATGAAGTATTCATAGATTTGTGTTGTCAAAAACACCCGGCTCGCATCTTAAAACTAAATAGCAGGTAGATAGGTATTTTAATTAACGTCGCACTAGAGCAACACAACGGGCTATTGGCGACGGTTCGGGATCAATTCCAAAGAGAAAGATCAGAGGACAACGCCACGTAATTTTGAACCACAAATTAAATATCAACAATTTTATACGTATGAAGTATTCAGAGGTTTTTGGTGAAAAAAGCAACTTACACACATCCTTAAGGGGTGATTTTCTGTTTTACAGCGAACGAAAACCGATTTTGTATTTTTTCGTAATTTTATTTTTTAGGATCTCAAAACGTGTGCGCCCAATTTCCAGTCGAAATTCACAAAATCGGCTCAGTTATAAGAGCTTAACAGACTCGGCGCTCGGATGTAGAAGCGTGCGCCACTGTTGGAGAGACATGTTGGAGCCCATGTGCCACTTCATACTTCATAAAGATGCAAATTCTATGTAGTCGATTTACAATGCGATTTGTTATCAAAAGATCATAACACTTACCTAAAGTTATCTACACTTATTTACACCACTGTATGGTACTGATATAGCAGATGAACAGGAAAATACTAAAGTAATGAATATGCTTCCTGTTAGCCGCTCTAAAACTTCAAAATGGAAAAACTTCAAGACTACTGGATTGATGAACTTGAAATTTTTACAGCATATCGAGCAGATATTATTTATTTTTTAAATTTTTTTTATTGATTGAAGAACCAGAGGAAAGCGATATGTTGAGTTTTTTTATATTTTTATAGCAAAAACTCGGTCAATTGTTTTAGCTAAATCAATGATTTGGATTTGACCAAATCAATATTTCCTCAAATATTTTTTTATTATTTCTGGTTCATCAAACGATAACTACAAGTGTATGAAAAAACGCCGTTCAATTTGTATTTAAGATAAATTGGAGTCGAGAAGTCATGCTAACCAGCGATTTCGAAACTTCGCTCGGATTCGATTACGAGGAAGGTTAGCAGGTGTGATTCATCATGAAAATGATTTTAAGAAATTTTTGTGAATAACTGAAATGATAATAAATAGAAATATAAAGTTTGGAATTGTTTGATCGCATAGAGTTTCGTCAAAAAAGATCCCAAAACGATAATTTTAGCGAAAAATAAAGAAAATCTCTCAATAAACCAAATACCAGCATGAAGTACTCATAGATTTTTGTTGTAAAAAACACCCAGCTCACATCTCAAAATCAAATACCAGCAATTTTTTAGTCTTAGTATTCGTGCATTTGCAAAGCAGCCCTTGGCTGCAGAGTGGTAGTACTCTGGCCTTGGGGAATTCAACAAAATTTATTTTCACAATTGTTGGATAACGTGGCTCGGAAACCAGTTTCCAGTTACAGATCCTGTTCTAATAATCAGTACCTTGAAGCTGCTGTAGAAGGAAATGTTGAACCAACTTCAAAAAATCCTCCAAGTGGTTTCGACGAGATATCTGGTTCATCAATATCTGACTAATTTTGCTAATGACAAGATATCTCGTCATCAAGATATTGCCAATTTTTTTATGACGACAAGATCAAGATCCGACCAGTTTTGCTAATGACGAGATATCTGATCGAGACAACCACCAGAAGGATTAATAAAAAACAGGTTAACTTTATAAGTTCAGGATGAAATACAAATGTATAAGTGATACTTCTACATTTACATAAAATGCTTATTCTTATGATCCTAATACTTTCATGATAAATCTTATTTATGTCTCAGTTCTCTTGACAAATGTTTTCGTCTTTCTTTTAGGACGGCATTACAGCATTACATCTTGCAGTGGCTAATGTAAAAGAAGATGCTATTCGCTTATTACTTAGTAGAAAAGCTGATCCTCTTGTCCCGTACGGAGTAAGTATTTATATTTTAAAATATTAAATTGATACGATTTCCATAAGCAACCTGAGTGAAATTTTGCAGATCATATCACAATTATTTTAAAGTTTCACTTTTATTATCCCAACCTTTTTCGTGGCCCATTCGATATATAGAAGTACCTATAGCCGATCTGCCATCTCTCCAGTCACACCCAGACACATATTGATTTTTATTTTGAATGTTTATTTTTAACTAGCAGAATTACTCGACCTTAGTCGGGTTGAATTGGTTAAATATAGATTGAAAAAGTGACCAGAATAATCACTTTTCCCTTTCGCAGAAAATTGCCAAATTATTTAAGTGTGAGCAAAATAATTTTTTATCACCTTTTCGACATTTCTATAATTTCTACAACTACTTCGGACACAAAATCCTATTAATTCATATCCATCCATGTAAATACATTTCACATACATTGCAATTTGGTTTGCTCAAATGAAAGAGGGTGTTGCTGGGCGAGTTGGCCATCTCCGACAACAGCGCTGCATAGTGGCTGATTTCTGCCTAAGTACAAGACAGCCTAAACAACACTCGGTTGCTTGCATGAATATTTCTCACTAGTTGCAGTAGATAATGTGTTAAAGTGCGTACTTGCAACATGGATACGTCCAAGGCAAATCAGTGAGCTGTGATGCAGTTTCTGACAGTGGAAGGTTGTCAAACAATGGATGTTCGTTGTCATAAGCCTGCTGTGTATGGTAATGCTTGTGCATCTGAGTAAAACAGTTCTACGTTGGTGTCAAAGTTCCAAGAAGGATATTACGATATTAAGGATCTTCCTCGTCCAGGCTATTATCGACGATATGTGTAATCTGATGCATTCCAACAGACTTTGCAGCATAAGAGAGGTCGCAGCACAATTCGACGTCAATGCTGGGACGGTGCCTTTTTAATCCAAAGGCGACTGAGATATCGTAAGGTTGAAACCCACTGCATATTTATTTTGTATTATGTTTATTATTTCTACAGTTAACCCTCTGAGGCGTTCACACGCATAATTCCGCCTTGCAAGCTGCAGACTTCCCTGCATGACTACTAACCAGTTCTGACTTTCTTGAAGAATCTTTCCAAATATAGAATAGAATCTTTCCAAAGGATTCTATTCTAAAGAAAGGAGCAATAGAATCTTTCCAAAACATTATATTCTGAGGAAAGGGGCAATAGAATCCTTCCAAAGGATTCTAGTCTAAGGAACGGAACAATAGTCCTTCCTAAGGATTCTATTCTACAAAATGGGGCAACAGAATCGTTCCAAACGATTTTAAAGAAAGTGCTATAATATTTCCGAAGGATTCTATTCTAAGGAAAGAAGCAACAAAATCTTTCCAAAGAACACTTTTCTGAGGAAAGTACAGAAAGAATTTTTCTAAAGATTAAAAGAATCTATGGATGTGCTCTCTCTCCTTCAAGCAATAGATGTGGTCATTATGTGTTGTTTGGTCAAAGCAATACTACAGTTCCCAGAAATCTCCTGAAGATCAGAGGATTAATTTACTGACATAAACTTAAAATTAATTTCAATAATTGCATATTTTCACATTTGGTAGTTGATAGGTAGTTGAATTAACGTCGCACTGGAGCAAAACAGCGGTCCGAGATCAATCACGAAGAAAAAGATCCGAGGACAACACCTCGCAATTTTGAATCATAGTCAGATTACAAGGACAACATCTGAACTGGCGTCCCACTCCCCAAATTTCCACACCACGCCAACGTGAGGACATTTGAGGCCACGAGAGATTTAACGTGCACCAGACCCCACGTACATCACGATCTTTGATTGGATCGAGTTTCGAACTCGCAACCCTCCGGTTGCTAATCCGCCACTCTATCAAACGGGCTATAGCGGCCCAAACATTTGATTATCGAAAGTAGCAAACACTTTTTCACCAGTTTTAAGAGAATTTTAACAAATTATTTGGTACATAGTTGAGCAACTTATATGCTATTCATGGAATATTTTCTTTTTGTAGATTTCATGGCTCTAAAACTAAAATTCACATTGTTAATATAAGCCAAATTCGCATGTTTCTAGCATTGGGTATAAAGGTGAACCGAATGTCACAGTTGTTTCATTACTAACTCTGATAATGATACATTTCGCTACGTGAATCATCATTATCATTAAGTTGATGTAAATCACTCCTCTTCCAGCTGAGATACCTACTAGTCATACTAGATAATGAATTGAGGATATGATTTTGATATTTCTTTTGATCACGTAAAGAATGAAATGCGTCACGCAATATGTTAGTTAGGAAGTATTTTTTGCAAGGAAATTACTCACATAGGTGCCACTTCATCTTCAATCCCATTGAAAAGACACGATCACGACATAAAAGAAAGAAGAAATGGGAAAATAATGAAAACTATGTAGTACGAGTAATTTTAGGTCAAAGCGGGGAGAAGAATGTTGATTTTCATCTGTGGATCAAGAACTTGACCGATATTTTAGTTGAATTGTCATCAACATTAGGGACACCAGCGTGAATCCACCAAAGTTCTCAAGATATTTTAAGAAACTTCTAAATAATTGCACTTTGCAACCTGCAGTCTTCCCTGCATGACTTCCAATTAATTTTGATCTTTTTGGCTAATAGAATATTTCCAAGAGATTTCATTCTGAGGAAACGACCAACAGAATATTTCCAAAAGATTTTATTCTAAAGAAACGACACACACACCAATAAAATCGTTCCAAAGGATTCTAATCCAAGGTATGTAGGTAATTAGGTAGTAGAATTAACGTCACACAGGAGCAACACAGCAGGCTATTGGCGACGGATTTTCGAGAACACCTCGTAACTTTGAACCACGGTCAGATGACGCGGTCACACCTGAGCGGGCACCTTACTCTCCAAACTTCCGCATAACGCCAACGTGAGGACATTTGAGGCCACGACAGATTTAACGTGCACCAGCTCCCATGTACGCGACGGTCTTTGGTTGGAGCGGGTTTCGAACTCTCAACCCTCCGGTTGCTAAGCCGCTACTCTTCCAACCTATCGCGACCCCCAAGGAAATGATCAATAAAATGTTTCCAAAGGATTCTATTTTAACGAAAGGACCAATAGAATATTTCCAAAGGTTGAAAAATCCACTGGTTCTTTCAACCAATAGATGTGGTTATTTAGTCACTAAGTGTGTTGTGGGGTAAAACAATACTACACTATTCGGAAATCTTGCGGCTTTCAGAGGGTTTAAAACACTCCCTTACTTTTATAAACAAAATGAAACACAATAATAATATACTAACTACAGGAGATACCAGACTTCTGTAGAAACTTGTATCAACCTGTAACGGTAAAGGAAAACAGTGCAAGTATAACGCATACACATGAGAGCTGTATAAAAAATATGATACAATTAGAGTTGTGATTGATCATTGGATGATGCATACCGGTTAGTGCTGGTGAGGTTTTGGTATTGATACAGATATTTTTCATCACCACCATGTGCCATTCGGGGCGCCATCTACAGGAAGTCTCGTGTCACCCTTTCGTTAAATTCACTTTTAAAAAATAAAAACCTCTTATTTCAAAATTAAACTACAATAATCTTCAGATACGGACGCCAAAGTTTCTTCTCTCATTGTAAAACTTTCAGATTTATATGGATATTTATTTTGAAAAATTCACTCTCAAAGTTATCAATTTATTGTGTGAATCCTGGCCAGTTATCAGTTAAGAAAGGAATACCGTTCAATTGAATTATAGTGTAATTTGAAGATGGCTCTACAAATCCTCTTTAGTGGATACACTAATTAGAAGTTAATACTTAAATTCAAAATGTCAAGATGAGTAAGATGTCTTTTAATCCTTAGAAAATCTTTAGGAAAAGAATACACGTGTGAATTTAATTTGAGATAGACACACATTTTCATTGAATTGAGTAGCTTCTGCGGAAGTATTGCGTTATTGAAAGCATGTTATTCCTCTTAATGTACAACACGGATTGCATTGTAAGGAAAAATGGAAGCAAAAATGATTGCAGTTTTAAAAAATAACTGCAATTCCATTGCAAGTTTTTTCTTTTTTAAAAAAATGCAATAAATGATTAGAACATATTCAGGAAACTACATAACAAAATGTGATGGTGATTTTCATATGCTTCTACTATAGTAAAGTTAACTTTTTTTCTCTGTTGCTTTAAAAAAACAAAGGCTTATAAATTGCCGAAATGTAATATTTTCTTACGACAGTTTGGACTGTTAACGATAGAACCAATTTCGAAGTTTAGGTTCATTTCGTAGATTAATGATAAAGATAAAGATTTTGACCTCTAAATCTTTTCACTAGGTAGTTTCTTCCTGCATATGCAGCATTTTAAGAATCAGTAAGTCTCGATGCAGACTGTTTTATTAACACGGCAGTTTACACATTACGTTTTCAACTGGCAAAAAGAATTAAGAACAAATAAGATATCTGGAAGCTGTACCACTTTCATCAAATTTTTAACAAAAAATTCTGTTTGTAATCAAAAAGTCTTTCGATTCAGTGATGGATTAATTTTGATTTCTAAATCTGTTCACTAAAAAGTTTTTTCCTGTATACACAGCATTTTAAGAATCGGTAAGTCTAGATACTGACTGTTTCATTAATACGACAGTTTTACACGGTACGTTTTCAACTGGCAAAAAGAATTAAAAACAAATAAGATAACTGGAAGCTGTACCACTTTCATCAAATTTTAACAAAAAATTATGTTTGTAATCAAAAACTAGTCCATTCACCCTCACAGTCATACACTAAAAGAGGTTCAGAAAACAGGTCGTCTCGGGACAACCCCAGACACTCGAGAATGTGTGCTGGGGAGGCCTGGTCAGACTGGCATTTAAGGCAAACAGGATGTAACCTGTTTTCCTTAAATGCCAGACGACCACAGCAAAATGTGAGGCACCTCAGATGGCGACTGAAATAGTGGGAGAGCGCTGTCTGAATATGTCTGTCGCAATTGAGAGCAAGAGATCGTCCGAGGAGATCCCCACGATACCAAGAGTATACCGGAGGAACGATGCATGCCTTCTTATCAAGATTTTCTAATAAAGCTCAAGAAGCGTCAATGAGTGGGTATCGGACAATGATTCATCTACACCCATCTCTGTAGGCTGTATGACCAACTCGAATACCAATGAAAGCTTTGCAAAGCATTTGTATACAGAGAATGAGGTAGTGAAAGAATTCCTGCGGTAGCAAAATCCCTTCCTATGTCAGAGCCTCTGACGTCAAGATTCCAAAAATTTCAATGTGCACCAGCTTTCAAGATTCCAAAATGCCAATATGCACCAGCTTTCAACTGAATATGCCTGGTTATGCAAATCGATACAGGCTATTTCGTTTAATCTTTAGGTTTAAGCGTTTAAAAATAATGGTGTTCCATAAGTTTTATATTGCATAAAAATTGAATCGAAATCACACATGTATCTCTCTCAGCGACAGTGTCTCTGACCCACCATCTCAAGAAAAAAACACATTAACTGCTAAGCAATTCAATACTTGCCGGAACGAATTCGTTGTAGATTCCAAAGCCTCTCAAGATTCCAAAATTTCAATATACACAACCTTTCAAGATTCCGAAATTTTAATATGCACTAGCTTTCAACTGAAAATGCCCAAATCTGCAAATCGTCACAGGCTGTTTCGTTTAACCTTCCAAGTGGTTTCGGCGAAGTATCTCGTTCTTCACGATCCAACCACTTGTGCTAATGACGAGATATCTCGTCGTCACGACATTGCCAATTTTTTTAGGATGGCGAGATCAAGGCATGATCAGTTTTCTTCAAATGACGAGATATCGTGTCCATCAAGACTTGGTGAATATTTTTCTAATGGTTAGATACCTCGACGAGACAACCACCAGAAGGGTTAATTTTTATGCTGAAACCTTTAAAAATAATAGTTTTCCACTCAGTGTACTATATTACATAAAAATCAAATCAAAACAATCACACATGTATGTGCCTCTCCCAGAGATGGTATCTCTGAACCATAACAGCACAAAGAAAAAGCGCACAACTGCTCGGCAATTTAATACTTCCCGGAACGAATTCTTTCCCTACCCACGCTCCACGTAAAAACAATGTGAAGGAAGGCATTTATTTGGTTTTGGGGCTTTTCTCTAAATTTGATAGGTGAAAACAATTTCGGTTCACCTGAGTTATTTATTCGATTGGCTGCAATAGTGCGTGAGCCCGGCGGAACACTGATAAATAATTCACATTACACGTATAGCTTTTCAACGGGGCTCATGCACACTCCGTGACTTTTATGGGGGTAAATTACCCTGATCTCTCCTTCCCCGTACCCCGCCTGCTCACGTGACCGCCTAAATAGGGGAAAAGTGTCTTTCGAGTGAAAATGTGATATCATTTTTAGGATCTGTAACTTTGCATGTGACGGAGGCATCACACAAGAAGCATTCTTTAAATATTCAGTGGTCATAGCCCCCAGCTGTCAGTCTGAGTTTGGCTCCCAAGACTGGACAAAAGGCCCTTATTAAATTTTGAACATAGGTGAAAGGGGCCAGAGTGACCTAAATTACTTAGTCATACTCACTTCACTTGTCCTCCCTTTACAGTGAGGGTTGATATCAAATAAAAAGTTTTGAGTTCACAGGGAATATATTGTATGCGAATGGTGTAGTAAAATTTAATCAATATTTATTCAGCAGGCGAGAGGTTGCTAGTTCGCTTCTCAAGTATTACGTATGAAGGTTCTGTTTCTTGTCAGTAAAATGTCTTTCCAGTCTTTTGTTAGTTGACTGGTTAATAGCTGTGGATATGTTGTGTAAATAAACGATTTATTCAATATTTATTTGCGAGATTGCTGATTGATTTTCAAGTATTACGGGTGAAGGCTCTGTCTTTAGTCAGTAAACGTTTTTCCTGCTTTTTGTCAGTTGACCGGTACACATATGGATATGTTATGTGTGAATTGTATAGCAAAGATTTAATCAATATTTATTGATATATGAAAAGCTCTGCTGGTTCAGTTTTCGAGTATTGCAACTAAAGGCAAGTTTGTCAGTAAAATTTCTTTCATGGTTTTATCAGCCGACTAGTCCATTGATTCCACTAAGTTGACAGCAAATAAAAAGTTTTGAGATTCAATTAATACGTGTTACACTCTTTAAAATTATAACAAATTATTTAATTTATAGTTATTAAGTTCCGTATGTTGTAGCTGAACTTCTAAATGTTATTTAGGATGAAGTAATCGGTTCTGACAGTAGGATTATATGGAAAAATTGGGGCAAAACCCCAAACAAACTATTGTATATATGATAGTTGGTTGCTTGTTTTGGGGTTTTATGTAGCAAGGGCCATATTTGACTAAGCTGCGCCAATCACAAGACAAAGTCAAAAAAATGACGTGAATCGAAAAGAAAGAGGGGTTGTGGAACAGAGTAGTGGGATGAAAGCAGAAAAAGATCACTTGGACATCCCGGGAGAGCGACGCCCGTGTTTATTAGAGACAGTAATACCCATGGGAAATAAAAAGATAATTAGAGTACCTCGGGTCTGTGAAGACCGTACACGCCTAAAAGTGATGTGCCCCGAGGACATTTGATATATGAAGACGGTCCCTTATGGAAATTTTATACATTAAAAATTAGAGGTAATCACATAATCGCACACACACACACCAGAATTTCCCCGAGCCTGTTCTTATATGGGACTTATCTGATGGGCACTATTGGATATTTTTTTAATTAACAAGGGGTTTTTAAAAGAAATAAACACTGTTATTGCAACCCCTTTTGCAGAGGAGGTTTCCCATTGAAAATAATTTTCCATTTTAAAATTTCCGAGTAACTGAAAAAAAGATGAAAGAGTGTATAGTTTAACTTATAAAGATTAAATTGTCATTCCTCAGCAGGAAATGTATCAGTCCGCAGATTTGTTTCGCTACCTCTCGATGGTCAAATGTAGCGCGATTTGTATCGAAAATTTGATACAAATCGAATCGAATTGAATTTGATGGAAGAAGATACTCGAAACCAGACACGCAAGTGATCCAATGAAACAGAACAAAATTATTTTAGTTTGGTTGCTTTTCAGCAAAAAATGGACAAATTCGACACTAACCATATCTGAATTGAAATTCGAAGATGACAGTTATCTCTTTTTACACTTATCTATAGATAAAAGCAATTCCTTGGATATACTACATGTCTGATCTAAAAGAGTGAAGATTTTATATCAGCGTTTAATTGAGTTCTAATAAAAACATTTTAATTTTAAATCCAAATTTCCCTTATTAGCCTTTTTGATTGATTAAATTAACCCTCCTTGTGGTTTCGACGATATATCTCGACCATCAAGATCTGACCAATTCTGCTAATGACGAGATATCTCGTCATCAAGATATTGCCAATTTTTTCATGATGACGAGATCAAGATCTGGTCAGTTTTCTTCTAATTATGAGATATCTCATCCATCAAGATCTGGTCAGTTTTGTCAATGACGTGATACCTCATCACACCACCACGTCGAGACAACCACCAGAAGGGTTAAGGGAACACAGTACCCTTTCAACAGATATTTTTGTTTTTACATTTAATAAAAGGTTTTAGTGTACCTTATTACAATATACATGAAATATGCATTACAAAAGAAAAAAACGATTTTTGCATAAACAATCATTGAAAAATACCTTTCTTCAAAATATTTCTCTATTTTAAAACTCCAGGGTCAGTTTTTTCTAATGACGAGTTATCTCGTCTATCAGGATCTGGTCAATTTTGCTAATGAAGATATATCTCGTCAAGACAACCACCAGGACTCTAAAGGATCTATATATATGGTGAACTTAGCTACCACTACAAAAATTAACTTACAATAAATAGCATAGATAGAGGGCTCATTCGTCGCACTCTTCGATGGATGGTCCACGATGAACAGCTGAATTGCCGTTGCGATCATAATCACTTCTGACAATTGTCTGAAGCCCTGTGATAACAGACACTGCTCCTATCACAGTTTTACTGTTCGTTGCTGCCCAGCCTCATTTCAACAAACTGCCAACTGCACTCAAACTCGACTGCAAAAGGCAACATGGGACAGTCTATAGTCGGAATCTTCCAATGCTTGGCCACGAGTACGGAAGTACACCCAGTATCTCAATACAGCTTTCCAGGTCTCACGCAATTGTAAATCTATCAACTAGTGATGGCATCTATCGAATTCAGTCACTCTAATTCTGGAGGGGCACTATTGTGGTGAATTTAGCCACTACTGCAAAAATTAATTATAATACAATAGTATATATAGCAGTGTAACCCCACTCCTCCATTAAATACTGTTTGATAGAAAAAGTTTGACTGCCTTGCTAATGATCTAAAGTACATAAAAATATTTCTTTAAATTAAAAAATTCGAACCACACTATAAAAATCATCGCATTTCTTATTTGCAAACTTTTCGCTTAATCTATCTACTTAATCAGATTACACAAAACTATGATGTTATGTGTGATGTATTCAAATTCCCAAATCTTTAGTTTTAAACCTATATTCTTTCCAATATTTTCTTCGTTTTAGCGAATTCCTCGTTTAGATGTTCACTTCTATACTCGCCAAAGCGATTAATCTCGCTTTGGTGACGCGTCGCCTTCACCCCTGAAGAGGTTAAGCTATTGAAAACCTCTTCTGGTTTGGAATTACGAATGGGGACAAATTTCAACTTCATTTATTTTCCGAAGTATTTTAAAAAATGTTCATCCCACTCAAGATAAATTCACCAGTAGTGTCTGTTACGGTTTCATAAAAACACTACTGTTACACAACACTTCATATACACACACTGTCCAATGAATTAGAAACCTGGGATCAATATTTTATTGGACCTCCATTTGCATGGATAACAGCATAGTTTAGGAATAGATTCTACAAGTGAATTCTGAAGTGCATGCAAGTCCAGAGAATACCCTACATCTGATACAGAAACCTTAAGATCCTGTAAAGTGGATGGCAGAGGAGATTGCTGTTGGATGCGCCTTTCCAACAAGTCCCAAACGTTCTCTATAGGATTAAGATCCGGGCTTTGTGGTGGTCAAGGAAGTCCAGGAAAGGGAAGTTGGTGGAAGTCAGATTGATGTTCCGTGAACCACTCTCGAACGTTGCACGCTCTATGTATGGTTGCTTTATCGTCCATGAACGATCCTTCACCTTCAGAGTAAAAATGTAACATTTCAAGATGCACTTGATCTGTTAGGACATTTAAGTATTGCATGACTGACTGTCTACCATCCAGAAACACCATTGAACCAGTTCTTAACCAGCAGAACATGCCCATACCATGATACTCCCACCAGACCCTTGAACTGTGCGAACAAGGCAAGATGGGCTCATGGCTTCATGGGGTTCTCACCAAACTCTACGCCTTCCTTAGGTGCATAACAAGGTGTAAAATTATTCGTCTGACCACATCATCTTTTTCCAATCCTCAGATGTCCAGTTACGTCTTTCTCGACACCACTGTAAGCGAACTCTGACGTTCCTCGCAGAAATTAGAGGGTTTTTCACTGGCATGCGATTGCCTATACTGATTCTCCACAATTCTCTGCACATTGCTCGCGCCGAGATCGGTTGGGACGAGCCTTTGTTAAAGGTTTCTGTCAGTTGCTGAACAGCGGAGTCTCTTTTCTGTCGTACAATCCACCTGAAACGACGCCGATCACGGTTTTGATTAATTATTTTTGACCCGCAGTTACTTCTTTTGGACAAGGACTGTGGATTCTGTTTCCAACTTTTAAATACCTTCGAAATCGTAACTTTCGAGAACACAGTGAGTTCTTTCGTCTTGGCAATCGTGGCTCCTGCTAAATGGGCCTCAACAAATAAGTCCTTTTTCAAAAGATGAAAGGTATGTCGTTTTCTCCATTCTGTTTCGTTTCTCGTGAAATTATCATGCATAGCATACTTATACCGTCAATTTGATTACATGTCACCCACGTCATAGGCGGATTTTGCATAACCATGCCCGTAACCAACATCTGCATAGATATTTACGGGTTTCTAATTCATTGGCCAGTGTGTGTAATACACTATAATAGTAATATGTATTATACAGTTCTATAGTAGTAGTACGTACTCTTTCAGTTTATGTTATATAGTACTCATAACGAATCTCAATCATAAAGTAGTCATTGCTAGACTGAATTCACACTGTCTTTTCAAGTCCCCGTTGCTACAATCCCATCCAAGATAAATCCAACAGCAGTGTATTTCACGGTTTACAAAAGACACTACATTACAGCCTTAATGTAACACGACTTTACTAAAGCGTCGTCTTTAGTTCACCTCATATAGTATTACTCTCTTTCTCAGTTTCCATATTAAGGGTGAATTTCTCCCTTGAAAGAATCGAGCCGTTTAAAAACCTCTTATGCTTTAGAATTACGAATGGGAACAAATTCCAGCTAAATTTATTTTTGGAAAACTTCAAAAGCCTTTTTCATCCCACCCAAGATAAATTCAAAAGTAGTGTCTATGGTTTACAAAAGACACTACATTACAGGCGTAATGTAACACAACTATACTAAAGTGTCTTGATTTCGCCTGATATATTACTACCAACTCCTAACAGTTTCTAATAACCCGTTGTGTTGCTCCAGTGCGACGTTAATTAAATACCTACCTACCTAACAGTTTCCATACTAAGGGGGGGGGGGTTTCAATCAACGTCACACTGGAGCAACACAATGGGCTGTTGGTGACGGTCCGGGATCAATCCCAAAGGGAAAGATCCGAGGACAACACCACGTAATTTTGAACCACGGTCAGATGACGAGCCATACTAAGGGTAAAGTAAATATATCTTAATTCTCCTGATGTTTTGTCTCGGCGAGGTATCTCCTCATTAGTAAAACTGATCAAATCTTGACTTCGTCATCATCAAAAAATCGGCAATATCTTTATGACGACATATTTCGTTATTAGCAAAATAGGTCAAATCTTGATGGACGAGATATCTCGTCGAAACCACTTGGAGTGTTAAGGCGATGGACGCCAGACGTTCCGTCTCCCTTGAAAGGGTTAAGCCGTTGAAAAACCTCTTCTTTATAATTACAGATGGCAATAAATTCCAGCTTAATTTATTTTCCGAAAAATTCAAAAGCTTTTTATCCCACTCAAGACAAATCCAACAGCAGTGCCTTTCGCAGTTTCCAAAACACACTACTGCTGTGACTAATTCCCTTTCATTCCTCTTTTCCCTGGAAGCAACCCATTGACCTAAATCTAGATGTAAAGACAGGAAATGAGCTTAAGACGGGAACACGGGTCTTCTCTCGGAGTAGTAAAAAATATTAATACTCATCCAAAAACAATGCTCGAATTTAATAGCCTAATTTATAGAGCTGAATTTTCATAAATAGAGCATTAAAATTCCGCCCATGACATTCAGGTGGCGCGTGCTTCGGTCTCATCGTCGAGCCTTTGCACGCGCCCTGTGAGCTCGAGATTGAGCAGAATAAATGAAAGCCCCGCTGTGTTTGCGAAAGATGTTGCGGGGCTCTTCAAAACTCCGCACGCAACGATCGAACTGCTTTTCTTTCAATTTAGTGCTTGTAAAAACGGGGATGCTGTCTTCTATACCCTCTTCCGTTTCCGTCGTTCGGTTCCCGAGTCCGCTCATGCGATTGCATACTACTTTACTGACATTTTTACTTCGCCTAATGTCGTACTATCAACAACTCCCATATTGCGTGACCGTAATGTAAGCGATAACAAATCTAACTGTAAATAGACATTATTCGGTGGATCCCGGATCATTGAGGTAGTCTTCTATACCCGCTACCGTCGTTGGGTTCCCGAGTCCTCTCATGTAACTGCATACCACTGTACTGTCACTTTTACTTTGCCTGGTGTGCTATCAACAACTCACATATTGCATGACCGTAATGTACGCGATAACAAATCTAGCAGACATTATTCAGTAGATTCCAACTCATTGCGGTACAGTTTCTATACCCACTTCCATTTCCGTCGTTCGGTTCCCGAGTCCGCTCTGTATACCACTGTACTATCATGAATCTACGCGATAGCAAACCTAACTCTGGAAACAGATTTTATTCGGTAGATCCCAGTCCATTGCAGTACAGTCTCATACCCACTTCCGTTTCCGTCGTTGGGTTCCAGAGTCCAATCATGCAAAATTACATGCACTGTATTACCACTCTATTGACATTTTTACTTTCCTGATATCGTACTATCACAGCTCACATATTGTGTGACCGTAATCTACACGATAACAAATCTGACTATGTAAATAGACGTTATTCAGTGGATCTCGACTTATTGCGGTTTACCGATAACGAAGCAGCAGATAAATTGGTAATTAACATTTCACTGGAGCAACACAACGGAGTATTGCAGATAAATTGGCCAGGAGGGGTATACAAGTACTCCAGATTTCTCATGGGAAGATCCCTTATCATACTGTGGCTTCTTTGATTCGTCATAGAGTGTATACTCACGTAGAGTGTATCCTCACATATTACGTGACCACAATCTACGTGATGACAAATCTAAGTATGTAAATAGATGTTATTCTGTGAATCTCGGCTCATTGCGGTATTCCGGGTAACGAGGCGGTAGATAAATTGGCCATGAGGGATTTACAGGTACTCTAGATTTCTCATGGAGAGATCGCTTCTTGAACAAGTAGACTCGTTCAAAGTCATGTGACTTTAATGGCAACCATCAAAGTCGGACTATGAGAGGTTTCCTGTAGAGATAAATGCAGTTGATGCAAGTTTTTTGTAGTAAAACGTGTTTCTTGTGGTCTATTAGTCTTCCGGAAGTGACTTTACTTGGCTACATTTTAAGGCTCATTTACACTAGTACGTTTGTTCGAATCTTCTCTTCGCTTTTGGATCCGTCGAACCAATGAGCAAAGAGAGGGGAATGACTGATAAGTTTAATCGCTTCCGTTCTCCTCGTTCATTGGTTCGACGGATCGTAATAAGGAAAGTAGATTCGTACAGACGCACAAGTGTAAATGAGTATTTAAGGTAACTCCGTTATCAACCGAGTGATAGCATTTCATAAGCGGAAGTAAAACCCTCGTCTTCCGGTGGTTCGTTTGTTTACACTGAAATGTCTCTCGTAGGGGTTGTAGGAAAGAGAATGAACAGTTCCAATGACTGTTTTACTTTTTTCATTTTTATTTTTTTCATTTAGTAATTTTACTGTTTATTTAATTTAAAATTTGTATCGTGACTTAAAAGTAGTGACCCAAAAGTTTGCAGACATTTCAAAATTGATTATAAAAGACGCAAAAATGGGTATACTAAAATCAGACTTGAATGAAATTGATTACCAAGAAGGGGCATTGGGGAGGAAATTAGTTCAAATTTAACCGACAGTGAATGCTCTACCACACTTCAAATATCAGCCATACAAATGAAGAAAACAAAGGTAATCATAACCAAAAGTATTTCTCTCGGGGCACATCTTTAGGTATGTATTGGCTTCACGAACCCTAGTGATTCATTCTTTTCCCATGGGACTTACTGCCTCTGGTAAACATGGGGATCGCGACTCCAAGATGCCCAAGCAATCTATCTCTTCTCTCCATTCTTTCTTTTCACAATTACTTGACATTATACGTATGTGTTGTGTTAGGCGCAGCTCGACCAAATATGGCCCTTGCGCCATAAAACCCAAAACAAACAAACCAAAAGTAGTTAAATTTGTAAAATTTCAAAAAACGACGAATGAATAAAAATGCAAAAAAAATGTTTAAAATGCAAAATTTGTCTTTGGGCATTTCGAAAAGATTATACACCCCTCATCGTCCAGATAAAATAATCACAAGTGGGAAAATATATTTGCAGAATCCTTTTATATCTTTTCCAAAACTGTTCAACACAAGCAATTGTGACAGACCATATAATACAGTGAGTGTAAAAATTATTGATTAGTACCAATTTTGAAATCAATATTTAAATAAATGTATCAATTTTCAATAACAATTTTAAAAGTATGTTTAGTTTTTGTTAATATCGTGAAGCAATGAATCGGTTTTATTTCGCAAATTAGTTTCTTGATTAAGAAATGTGGAGCCATATTTACCCTCCTAGTGGATTCGACAAGATATCTCGTCCATCAAGATCTGTTCAATTTTGCTAATGACGAGATATCTCGTTATCAAGAACTAACGATTTTTTATAATGACGAGATCAAGATCAGGTCAGTTTTCTTCTAATCTCGATATCTCGTCTATCAAGATCTGATCAGTTTTGTTGATGACGTGATACCAAGTCACACCACCACGTCGAGACAACCACCAGGAGGGTTAAGGGAACAAAGTACCCTTTGAACAGTTATTTTTTTATTTTATGTTCACAATAAAATGTTTTAGTGTACCTTATTACAATACATATTAAATATTCATTACAAAAGAAAAAAGAACGATTTTTGCATAAACAATCATTAAAAAATTGTTTTTTATATTTCTCTAATTTAAAACTTCATCTTCAAATTTCAATTTTTTCCAAATAGTTTTATCTTTATTTTCCTTGCAGTGTTTTTCATAATTTTGTGCGTGGAATTTCATGATCTACTCTTAGGTATTTTTTACAAACATTTTTATAACAGACACTATAAAAGACAATTAAAAACAGTCATCATTGATTTTTATCAATATTTTAGAAATGAACTCTTCTTACAAATCCTTATTCCATAAATGAAGTTATGAAACACATCATAAAAAATAACTGCAAAAATTTCAAATATATATTAATTGCAAAAATCCTAGCATTTTAAATACACTGTTGTCATGAAAAAGCTGAGAAAAGGACTTTATATTTTAAAAGTTACTCTTTACCTGACATATTCGATGAAAAAAATTTACTAGAGTGTAAAATAATGTAGATACAGCTATGCAATTTTGCTCATATATTCTTTATAGCTGTACAGTTAATATAGGATAATAAAAAATTCAATTTTAGAGTACTGTATCCACTTAAAAAATAATTTATTGTGAAGTTTTCCATTCTGCATCTCTCAGTGATTCGTGTACCTCTCCTGCTTCGTTACACTTTTTGAAAGTTTAATGAGTTCTATTTCTCTTTCAGCCCAAAAACCAGCTACCCATACACGTTTTATGTTCCAAAGGACGAGGATCTGCGTCAGCTACTTTGAGTATTTTGCTTCGAAGCGGAGGAAAGGATATGAGACTCATGAAAGATAAAGTATGTGAGAAATTCCCTTAAAAGAAGTTTCATTTATCAACATTTTGCGCTAACAGAATACTAAAGTATCAGTATCTTCCTGTTTTTCGTAACTTGAACTGAGTATAACAATTTTCATAAGTAAGTTCTTAAATAAATTTAATATTTAACCCTTGTAAAGTATGACAACACACACTCCAAAGCTTTGAAACTTTAAATTTTTGTTCGTGTTCCTTATCTCTTCATTGATAAAATGTCTAATTTCGTTGGCCTAGATCAGAAACTTAGTAACTAATATTTCTTTCATGATGAGGGAAACATAATCATATTGTAATATCTTCAAAAGATACATAACACATAGTTCATCCCTGAGCTCAGTCTGTGGTATGACTAGAAATATAGTGCAGCTCCAACAGGAAGGCAGTCGACCTTGGGTCAATCGATTTTTGAATAGATGTGAAAGATCGTTAGGAGGGCTTCTATGCACAAAAGCATGAATGTAGATCGCCGTGGTTGGTTTCCCGCCAACTCATAATCACTGTTATCGCTTATTACACCGATCGATAAACTTAGAACCAGAATTCTGCTAGACTTCAGTTGTAGAAGAGCTTTGTTTTCGTTCCAACCTATCACCTTCTTAAAGAATTGAATCGTCTAAAACCACGTGCCTCGACTGTCTTCTCGCGAACATATTTTCACACGAAACGTCTACAGGACTGTGAATGTATTCGAAGAGAGCATGGGAAAGTATTGTGGTATGAATTTGGTATAACGATTGGACCTTATTTGGGAATGGAGAACTGGCAGTTATCTCTGAAGCGGTAATATGCAAATGAGAGGGTTTAAATGGAGTGTGAGAAAAAGGAAATGAAAGAAAAAAATAATGTAATTCGAAAGGAATTAAGCTGAATGAAAAGGGAAAGGTTTAATTATGACATATGTACGATACTATTTTGTTAACAATAGCTTGATTGGGGGTTGAAACTGAATCAAACAGACATTCTCAATTGAGTCGCACATTGGATCAACGTGCAACAACAGTACATACACAACAGGCTGACGGCTTTAATTATAAATCTACGGGATATACATGTTGATGTCACCTGTCAACTCAATGTGAGGCTTGAGCTATCACAGATAATTTTTTAAAACTCACTTTTGGGTTTTTGAGAATAGTGGCTGTTAACTTAAGCGAAAGAAACATGTGGTGGCACACTTCGAATTGTTTTAATGCTTGAAAAATTCAGCCAATGCAAATGTTTAATTACCTAACTGTTGTTGCGTACAAATGCCACACATCAGCTCTCATGGCATTAGTTCAAGATCATACCAATACTTCTGAAAGATACGAATAAAATTTTTAAATATTACCTAACTATAACTTCACATGTTTTATGTATAAATAGCACGTAT
Organism: Meta bourneti; assembly: GCA_933210815.1. Lineage (NCBI taxonomy): Eukaryota > Metazoa > Arthropoda > Arachnida > Araneae > Tetragnathidae > Meta > Meta bourneti. The sequence goes on along the minus strand of OW119934.1, from coordinate 51,838,782 downwards.
ACTTTTGGCTCAAGAGCTTCCAATTATTTGTATTTAGGTGTCTCGAGTCAACCCTTGTATTTTTAGGTTTTAATAAACTATTTAACCTGATTCATTTCCTTATTTATTAACGCGACCAGATGTAGCAATTTATGCGCCTGCACTTATTAATGACTCGAATGTAATTCGAACACACAATCCTCAACCTGGAGTCAATATTTTTTATCAGTTTATGTGCCCAACAAACACTATACGAATTAAGTATCTCCAAGAATTATTTATACAGGTAAATTTATTTCGTATAACTCATTTGGAAAATTCAATTATGGTTGCTGTGTCTTTGTTGTAGGATGGGAAAATTCCACTCTTAATAGCAGCAGAAAATGACAATAACAGTTTATGCAGAGAACTATTGACGGCACATAGCAAAGAACAGTTGAAATTTCGGACAACAGAGGAAGGAGACACAGCTATGCATATAGCAGCAAGACGGAAAAATGCGGAACTCTTGCGTCTCTTACTAAATAGTGGAGGCATCGTGGATTCACAAAACGTAAATTCGAATTTTATTCTTTAAATCCTTTTATTCAGATCTTTTTTTGCATAAATTATAGATGGAAGTAGTTAACTACATCAATACCCATAAAGTTAGTAAAAATTGAAAACCTACAAAACAATGACAAATCATGCCTACCAATTGGCCAGGGTGCTAGCCATAGACGTGAAATATATGTAGACTGAGCATTGCTGTTGAGGAGCTTCAAAATGTGTGACCAACATGTCCACTAGTAGTCACGTGACTGCTACGTGTGCTGTTGTCTTTGTAAGCCGATTAGGCATTTTATCGCCTCGTTTGGCGATATAACATCTTATGACTAGGTAGATGCATGAATGTGCATTTCTATAGAGTGGTGAAGAAAAGGGTGAAATCGACTAAGTCTACTACTAGGTCGCGAGAACCCATCAGATCAAGGGATGGTCATCTTCTCCCATCCCGTGAATCAATCAGATGATGAATGTTCGTTTCCCTTCTGCAGACGAAAGTAGTCAAAGGATGATGTTACTACTACTTTTGGTCACATGATCCTGGACACATAAAAAGGTTGCTATTACTTACTCTACTTTTAAATTTCCTCCATGGCTTCTAGATCGAAAATTTCCTGGTTCGAACCGGGATAAGGCATGGATGTTTGTCTGTCTGGAGTAAATGTGCGGCCTCTCTATAAACGGGTTTTGCCTTGAATGTGTGTTTTCACGCCCCGTGATTCACCAGGGTAACGCCAAATGGTGCACAATTTCGCTCTTGTAGTGCCGAAATGGAAAATGATGACTAGTGTTCCATTGGCCGGCCATTGGGAAAAATGACTAATCCCGTTTTAAAAACTTCATCAATGCAAAAATTGCTTCCTCAAATACCCTAGCGAATAACGCTAGTCCTTCACCACTTTTACACATAGCCTGGAAACGCTTAATTTCGAAAAAGTTAGTTGTGGTAACACTATTCTAGAACACGATGCGTTCCATCTTGTGACTTACTTCTGTTTGGGTGATGGTGGACGTCTTGTTTCACCGAAATGGTCATTGACGATCTTCTACATTGACAACGAATTTTTTGTATTGACGAAGTTATTAAATCGTGATTAGTCATTGTTTTGAAAGTTTTCAGTTTTTACAATAGGTAGACTAAGGCTTTCATCTGTTTATATCAACCAAAAAATTATTTTACTTTAGTACTTTTTCACTCGTGAAGTGCTTTTCTTGTGTTCAAAATCGTGGGTGATGGTTCACTGAGACTTCAGAATTTCTCTAGTGTGTGTTGAGTTCTATCCTACCGAAAAAAAAATTCAAACCGAGAATTTCCCAGAGTACGCGCCTACTCCATGTGATTCAGAAATGAGTAAAATTGAAAAAGCGTATGTTCCTCCGAAATCACTATCATCAATTTGTGTATATTTAGCCTCTTGTTAATTTTTGTAACTTTATTAATATTTCTTCCACTTTGGTTAAGGTTATTTTATCTTTGTTTTCTCATTTGCACTTCTAACACATGAAGTACGCGGCATAGCGCTCTCTATCAGCAAAATTTTGAACTAATCGTTTTTTAAATATCCTTCCACGATAATTTTTTTCATGTAAATCACACTTTAATGCATCCATTTTTCACGTTTTTATGAGTTTTCGAAAAGTTTACTGACTTTGGGGATAAAATGTATTATTTTCTGTTCAATCAAAAAATAAAGGCTACTCTATCCAAGCTTTGCAGCGAGTGTTATTTCTCTAATAAGCTTCGTAAACCTTTTGAGAGCTCTTCGCATCCTGAGCACGAAGCAACCATTTACAACTCTCGTCATTTTACGCAAAAAAAAAGTTTTAATGAAATAAGAAAACTCTTATTACAAAATTATACGGAGGGTCGCTTTGTTGATTGTTGGTGAGCCTATTTTTAGACAGATAAATCAGGCTTCAAAGAAAGCCACAAATCGACTACAAGTGGTAGATCTTGCTACTAAGTCTGTAGTGCGAATAAATTGCAATAAAAATTTCTCTCAATAAATATTGAAAAGCGTGAAATTAAATTTCTCTAAATTTATGTCCGTTTCATTTCTTAGACTGAAGGGTTGACTCCTCTCCACATATCATGTGAACTTGGAGACGTTGAAATCTTGAAAGTTTTCTTCCAATTTCGAGCGAATGCCAATATTAATGACAACCAAGATCGCACTCCTCTGCATATAGCGGCTGAAAAAGGATTTAGCACGATCGTAGAAACTTTGGCAGACAAATTCAAAGCCTCGATTTTCAAACGGACCAAGGTAAGATTCTTGAATGCATTTCTCTCTTGTATTCCTAATTTCCTAATAAAACAGACAGCACACCTTCTAGCGCTTATGAATTTTTTGTTTCCCCTTCTCATAGGACGGGAGAACTCTGATGCACATTGCCTCCGAATCGGGCCACCAAGAGACAGCGCTAGTTTTCCTAAAAAAAGGAGTTCCGCTTCACATGTCTAATAAAGTGAGTACCTTAGAGGTGGACTTAAGCTCTCACTTTTGGCAGGGTCTCTTTCCAATTTTGAAGGAATTTAGGGTCCCACATGAAAACTAATAAATTCCTACGAATACGTAACCCTCCTGGTGGTTGTCTCGAGGAAGCATCTCGTCATTACCGAAACTGACCAAATCTTGATCTGGTTATCATAAAAATATCAACAATATCTTGATGACGAGAAGTATCGTCATTACCAAAATTAGTCAGATCTTGATAGACGAGATATCTCTTCAAAACCATTTGGAGGGTTAAACGAATACATTACAAAATTACACCTATGGTTTGACATGGGAATGGGATATATCGGGTGTGCACAGGGATTACAAGAAAGATCACTGTTGCAAATTGAACAATGTTTATTAAAAGTTTCACCAAGATTTCAATTAAAAGGCAAAAGTAAGAATAAGCAACTAACACTTCTAATTAGTATATACACACATGTCCAAAAAATGAAGGATCATGCAGTCCGAGATGAATCATGTGCCAAGTTCCTGCACATAAGTACCTCAAATAACAAATGAGTATTCCACAAGGTATGCGAAATAATAGTGAGTCAGGTGGATAGTTATTTAAAATACACTCGTGTCCAAAACTCAAGGGTAATGCGATTCTAGATGTATCCCGTACCCAAGTACTTCTACCGAAGTACCTGAAATGTCGAATTAATATTCCGATGGGGAATAAAATAAGAACACTAACATGCCTCGTGGTGCGACTGGGAATTAAACAAATGAAGAAAAGCATGCAAAAAAAAGCATTTTTGCTGTTAAAAGCAACCTGATAGGGAATGTGCTGGCACTAATGCCAGACTCACAACGTACAGACATGCTTTCCACAAGGAGTCCCATTCGCACACTAGAGAACGTCCTGTGTGGTCCTTGATGTTGTTGTGCAGGCTGCAATGCTACGTCCGAGCACATCCTAAGCATGTTGTATTAAGATCAGGTGACCTTGCTTGATACAAATTCAGTATTATCCTTAATTTTTGAGCATGTGTAAAGGAGTTCGGTGTATCTTATGGAAAATAAAGAATACGACACTTGAAACAAAATGTATTGATTAAACTATCTTCAGTTACAGCAAATCGGCCTGAATTCCTTTGACTTGCTCACTTTGACACCCACACTAGAGATTAAGACCCCGGTGTGGGGAAATTTTCCCTGAGTAGGGAAAAGAAGGGAGTGATCCAATTTGTTAGCAGATCGCGGCCAAGGAAGACAGACCGCTGGAGCTGGCTAAGTAAGTTCAGGGGGACGTTTACATATTGCGAAAGGATAGTTTCAGTATTAGTAAGATTAATTGGACGTTACAAATATATTAGTCTATCACATACACATGGAAACCTTGAGGTCAGCGTAATTTAGACTACCAGCAATTAGAGATAGTCTCACTGCTGAAGCATACTTAAACCAAGCCAAACCTTGAACTTGTAGAGCATGTAACTACTGACATAAAGACCAATTTGCATGCTTCAGTGAAATAATTCTTTCCGCGGTCCACGACGATATTTATAATTGTCGCTAAATAATAAAAAAATGCTTCTCTTTAACTGCTATTTTTAATACTTTTTTTAAGACAAACCTCCAAAACTAAAGGTCTAATGGTAAGCGTTCAAAAATACAAGTAATTTTTTTAATATTTTAAGGAATTAGTACACAAAATACAGAGAGAGACGTAGTATAAGTAAAGGGAACTTTAAATTTGTTTTTCTTTTGAAATACAAGTCAAAATATCCAGGACAATAGATTCAGGTAAGTGAAATTTTGAATAAAAGACTTCTTTGTTTTGGAGAAAAGATGCTCTAAGGTAAGTTCAGTAAATGTAATTTAAAGCTGGAACGACCCACATATCTGTGTTTTGGATGTAAGTTAAAGAAATCGGGCAACGTTTCTTTAAACGCTAACTATGATACTTCAAACGTTTTATTAGAGTGAATTTTCTCGACAATTATTGTCTCGGTATTTTCTTTTAACACGAATTCATGCATTAAAATTTACTAAAACCTCACAATTAAAATAAAAGGACACATGAGTTCAAATAAATTTAGCATTTAAACTAAATACATGCTTAAGACAATTATATAACAAAAGATCAATCTTCAAAGGTTCTGATCCTATTCCAAAAATTATCTTTAAAATTTTCCATTAATTGAGTCGTAACTTTGTGATGTGAGCACAAAATGTTCATTCACGCATTCCAATATACACTACCACGTGATGGCCATCCTTAAATTGTCGCTCTGTTCTATTTTCCTTTTCTTCTAAACGCTTCAAATGATGGCTTGTCACTCTAAGGTCATTTTTTGCTACACCAAGCTAATTAGACTGGAACATTCGGCTTATATATAAAGCGCATTCCGAACCACTGCTAATACAAATACCTACACCGAGATTTGAATCCATAGCCTATTGAACCAGAGCGCTAACCAATCGGCTATCAGACCCATTTCAAAGGATATGTCAGTGAAATACGTATTCGTTTAACTACATCCCTTTTATTTGAAACTTGATACTCTTTTTATATAATATTTTTAGAGTATTAAATTATATAATAATTATATTTGAAAAATATTATGATATTAATTTCTTTAAAATTTAACGAAATAATAATTTTTTTCATTTGTGAAATAAGAAATCAAGCAAGAAAAGAAATACTTTATTGACAAGGGGGACCAAAAGCCTTGTTTATGACAGAGAAATGGACATTTGAAGATGAAGTTTGATCTTGGATTCAAGATCTATTCTTTATTTACTAAAGCTGCAATGAATGAACTTCACCCTAACATCTTTCATGCATTAGGTCTAAAGGAATCTCATCTTATTCCCAACGGAGTTGGTTGGCGCAGCTTGGCCATATATGGCCCTTGCGCCATAAGAACTAAAACCAACCAACCGGAGTTGGTTATCAGAGAAACCAAGAAGCATGGTCTTTTAGACAGATAAGTGAGGAAAGGTAACAAGATAGAAATTTGCGTTTTGTCAAAAAATAATCAACAAAATGTTTTTATTGGAAGCAAAACAGCTCGTATGGGACCAGATAACGCAGGCCACTTAACTTTGATCTTTTCCCAAACGTTTCTACGGAATCAAAGATATGCATTTACGTGTGACGCTGCCCATGGCCAATCCCCTAGCTATCTCCACAGATTGGAGACTAGATAATAGACAGCTAACTTCAGGTCTTTTCCCAAAAGCTCCTACTGAAACAAAAATGCGCGTTTAAGTGTGACGGGGACCATGACTCATTCCTCAGCTATATCTAGATTGTTGGTAAGATAACACAGGATTAGACACCAATAAAGCTTAATTCCCAGAAATAACACAAGAGTCACTTAACTTAAAATATTTTCCTAAAAGTTTCTGACGAATCAAAGATACTCGTTTAAGTGTGACACGGCCATGGCGCATTCCCCAGCTATCTCCATAGATTGGAGACCAGATAACACAGGCACCCACAGCTTAATTCTCAGATTGAGAACCAGGTAAAACAAGCCGCCTAACTTAAAATATTTTCCCTAAAGTTTCTATCGATTCAAATATACCCGTTTAAGTGTGACATGGTTTATGGCCCATTCTTCTGCTATCTCCACAGAATGGGATTACCACAGATCAACACCATAGTGATCTCCAGTAGGTTAGATGGAGCTCCATGCCTTCAGAGTTCCCACTTCTAACTCCTCCCTAGGATGGCAGGATTTAGTGCTGAAGCACAGGATGTAACAAGAGAACATGTGTAAAATTATCGATACCCAGGCCTTTCTCGACTGGAACTTCTTAACAGTATAAATACGGCTGAGAATTATCAGCAGTCCTCGCATTTCAATAGATCCCAACATTAAACTAAATCATTCTGTGCAGTAAAGAAGTTGCTCAACTTCCAATTAAGACCACTAAATCGTTAAATCCGTATAAGGGTCTATCCTGGAGAAATGTGGTAGAAGCTTTTCTTAGGTAGAGCTTTCCTTTGTGGTAGAGCTTTTTTCGAGTTCGCTTTTACTACAGCCTTCAATTCCATTAGGTTAGACTAAATTTCTATTTAGGACTAAAGTAATCTCATAGCGGGCTTATCAAGCATAGTACAATCCCAACCCCAACACCCGTAAGTTCTTGATTTGTAGAATTTTAAGACCTGAACCTCTGGGTTGGACCATAAATTGATATTCTAACTACACTTTTTTGTTGCTTATACTACACTGCTGGCCACCGTAAATGCAACACCCTGAAGGAAGCATGCAAATAATATGAAATTTACAACATGCATTAGCGGAGGTGAGATATGCAAATGATTAGAATTTCAGCGCAGACGCACATCACGCGCGCCTGTGGCGCCACTTCAAAGCGCTATTTAAGGCTTGGAGATTTCGACGATTTCAAGTACGGCAATTGTGTTTTTCTTGTGGTTTTTTCAAAAAACCGATCAATTATGCCTCGTAGAAAACAGCGATCATCTTTTGATCAAGTATCCGAGTTCGACAGAGGAAGGATAGTGGCCTACCGAGATTGTGGATTATCTTTCAGGGAAATCGGTAGTCGTGTTGGACGAAACCAAACAACTCTAATGCGGATAAGTGATCGTTGGATGCAGGAGGGTACGACGGACCGACGTGTTCGATCGCATCCACCTCAGTGCACCACTTCACGTGATGACAGGCATATTGTGCGTATGGCAGTGACGGATCGCTCAGCCACATCACGAACCATAGCACAGCACATTCAGTCTGTACCGCATCATCCAGTGTCTGCGCGTACCATTCGACGCCGTTTACAGCAGAGTGGTCTGTCCGCAAGACGTCCATTGCTTCGTCTACCCTTGACGCAGAACCACAGACGTTTCCGCCGCCAATGGTGCGATGAAAGAAGGATGTGGACGGCAGAATGGAATGAAATTGTCTTTACTGACGAGTCACGCTTCTGTCTGCAACACCACGATGGTCGGTTTCGAGTCTGGAGACACCGTGGAGAGAGGATGCTGAACAGCTGCGTTATGCACCGCCACACTGGTCCTGCACCGGGTATTATGGTATGGGGCGGTATTGGATATCACTCTCGCACTCCTCTAGTACGCATTGCCGGTACTTTAAACAGCCAGCGCTACATCTCTGAGGTGTTGGAGCCAGTTGTCCTTCCTTACCTTCAGGGCTTGTCCACAGCCATATTTCAACAGGATAATGCGCGACCACACGTGGCACGCATTGTCCAAGGGTTCTTCGTCAATCGCCAGATTGAATTGCTTCCCTGGCCAGCTCGCTCTCCGGATCTTTCGCCGATAGAAAACATGTGGTCCATGGTTGCTCAACGATTGACCCAGAATACATCCCCAGCTGCCACACCAGATCAACTTTGGCAACGTGTGGAAGCTGCTTGGTCTGCTGTACCCCAAGAACACATCCAAAGTCTCTTTGAATCAATGCCGAGGCGTGTGGCAGCGGTGATCTCCAACAATGGCGGCTACTCTGGCTACTGATTTTGGCAGGAACCACACTTCACAGAAGTCTATAAATTTAATCATTTGATACTTGGTCAACATGTTATCTACAAAATAAATTTTGTTGTGATAGCTCTTGTCTTTCTTGGTGTTGCAATTTGGGTGGCCAGCAGTGTAGTTTAGTTATCGCACTCTTCAATTACATTTGGTTTGACTAAATTTCAATTTAAGACTAAAGTAATCCCTTAATAAGCTTTCATATCGAATATAGTACAACCTTGATGTTCTTGATTTACCTGAATGTAGTTATATATAACATTATTCGTCTCTTTAAGACCGGAACTAAAGCTATCCATACTGCGGCGGCTCATGGATTCGTCGAAGTGATCCGGAATTTGCTGGATAGAGGAGAAAATGTTGATGCAACGACACCTGTAAGTGCTATTTTAAGCCGTTTCATTCAACTTTCTTGTAGTTACTCTTCGTTAATACTTTTGTCCTTATTCTTTCATGTACACGAAATATAGGAGAATTTTACAGCTCTACATTTAGCTGTACAGGCTAATCAACCTGAAGTAGTTGAGATATTGCTTGGTCATGGAGCTAATGTGCAAATGAAAGCAGGAAAAGTAAGGAACTGGATCGTGTTACTTAGTGATATTTCTCTGTTCATGAGTTCCGTCATTATTGTATATGTATAGTCGCAGAAAAAAATGAACCACCCCTCTTCATTCGAGCAATTTTAACGGTAGAGAAAAATCAAAGATGGCGTTTGACAGAAACTAACGTCTTCTACAAATTCAAATGCATAAAATTTGCCTAAGGGGCCGTCTTCATATTAAATTGAGCACCAACTTTATAATTTCCAATGGAAGCCCCCTATTTCGACACACCAATTTCGAATCTATATCAAAATTAAATTTCAGATACTAAATTTCATGTCGTTAGGTCTTACCGTTTCGAAGTTATGAGTACAGAAAGATTGGAGCTCCTAATGTTAAATCAGTTTCTTAGACTTTTATGGATATCTTCCTAAATAATAGTTCTATAGCGCTGATATTTTGTACCATGTTACTGTTAAACGACCCAAACAAAATCAACTTAATATTTCATTTTAAAAATAGTTTTTAGTATGCATTAATATTTATTAAATTAATGTTTGAAAAAATTATGAATTGTAGCCTTACAATATTTTGATGGGAATCGATTCAGGACTTCTAATATGACCATTCAAAAATTCAAGTCATTCCAAGTGTTAGTTTTTGCGTTACATTAAATTTTCCTCATTATGGTGATTTTAGGGGGCAATCAAAAGTTTTAAAAACGTCTGAAAAACTCCGATAATAATTCTCGGATTGTTTACACGCTGATCTGACAAATACGTTTGAAATAGTGCTCAAATTTGAAATTCGGGTAGCTATAACTACAATTAATCTCGATCTACGAATAACGATTTTCAATGTGGAGATGATCCCTGAAATCAACAGCAACTTTAACATTAAATATCTCCGGATATAAAGATATTAACGTCATGAAGTTTCATATTTAGACTAATTTAGCGATGCAGAATCTGATTAAGGCATCAAAACATGGTGTTTCCATTGGAAATTTTGTTATTTGTGCAAAATTTGATATGAAGACGTCCCCTTATGCAATTTTTTTTCATTTGAATTTGCAGAGGACATTATTCCATATTAAATGATATCTTTGAATTTGCTCCATTATGAATAGAGCGCGAAATAAAGGGATGGCTCGTTTTTTTTCCGCGACTGTACTTTGCTTTCAATTACATGCTGTATTTTTACAGAATGGAGAGACGGCTTTACATATGGCAGCGGGAGTACTTGATGGACATAAATGTGCTGAGCTTATAATTAAAAGTGGTGCTGATGTAAACGCAAGAAATGAGGTAAGTCATTTTTTAATTTTCAGCTCCGAAAATTAAATTAGTTTGCTTGACTTGATTCATTTCTTTCGAAGTAGTTTTTCTATTACTCTGGTACTTTTTATTACATTACTATTAGAGAACCCAAACTAAAATCTAAATAATGCTTCGTTTTCAAGTTGACTTTTGTAATGCAGTGCTATTTTTTAATTAAAATTCGGAAAAATTAGGAATTGATATATTTTGATGGAAATCAATTTATAACTTTTTATGACTACAACATTTCAGCCCTTCCTCTCGATATAGTCTTTATACTATAATAAATTTACTATTCGCTATTTTTAGCCATTTTTCTAGGTAGGTAAGTAGTTGAATTAACATCGCACTGAAGAGCAACTCAACGTAATCTTCAATCAATCCCGAAGGGATAGATCCGAGGACAACACCTGAGCGTAATTTTTAACCACGGTTAGATGGCTGAGCTGGAACCCCATTCTCCAAACTCCCACATCACGTCAACGTGAAGACATTTGAGGTCAAGATAGATTTAACACGCACCAGCCCCCACGTGTACGACGGTCGTTGATTAGATTCAGTCTTGAGTTCCAACCCTACGGCCTCGTCATCTGACCGTGGTTCAAAATTACATGGTGTTGTCCTCGGATCTTAACCTTTGGGTTTGATCCCGGACCGTCGCCAATAGCCCGTTGTGCTGCTCCAGTGTGACGTTTATTAAAATACTTACCTACCAACACTACGGTTTCTATCCCGAAACTCTACCAGCTTGCCTACCATGGGACAACTATTTTTCTAAAAGGGAATTAACTTCTAGAAGGAAAAATTGACATTACTTTTTCTCAGAATATATACAAGGCACAGATTTTAAACTTTTCTGTACTCAATAGAGATTTACTTAGGTACTGAAATAAATATTTAGCATTAAATTCCAAGATAATAATTCTTAAACTTAACTAGGCAACACAAAGTGTGTGTTCTTGGATTTTTTTCTTTTAAAATTTTGTAAAAAAATTACCCGCGTATCACAAAACGGTCACTTTTGTATAATCCACCATGTATAATGTACATTTTAGGAAAGTTTTACTTACCAGGCTAAATTTCTTAGAAAAAAGTAACTCGAAGGTAGAAAATATATATGTCCGTTTTAAGAAAATTGAATTTTAATTTTAGAATTTGAGCTCATTTATTTGACTATTATTAGCGTTATAATTTCTAGAAAGAGTTGAAGCAAAAATTAAATATATTTGTAAGCGTATAAAATAGACTTCCTAACTCTAAGATCTCGAAATCGATATTTTTGAAATTTCTGCTTTCCAACTCCACTTATTCATCAACGTTATCTGTCTTGTGTGTGGCACATCGTGTCCAAATATGATCCTTGCGCTATAAAACCTAACCCAACCAACCATCCAACTTCCCCTTAAGTTGACTCAGGTTAGCTTTGTCAGTAAATTTGAGTCCTACGGTTTTATTGCGTTTCTTTCCCGTTTCAGGAGGGCGAAACTCCTCTGCATAATGCTGCCCGACATGGTCAGTTGAAAACAGTCACACAGTTACTAGAAGATGGAGCGGAACTCGACAGCCTCTCAAAGGTATGATTGTTACAAACAAAAATGTTATTTTAACATTTTTATTGTTTGCTAAAGTTCATAAAATTAGTACAGTAACCCCTTGACATATCGCACATATCTAGGGGACGAGAAAAGAGAATCTGACTGGCTGAGAAATTCAATCTGATGGCTTCCTTAGAGAAAAACTAAATTAGATTACACTGCGCGCTTTATATTTAAAATTATCTACAACTATAATATGGTAGAGTATTTTAGTACATTTTTTATTTCCAATTCAGCATGCACTACAAGCGTCCTTAACCTCAATATACAATAGAAGGCACAACAGAAAATACAGAACACATACAAAAGAACATTAAACCATCAGAATAAAACTTACAGAAAAAGGAATTATAAAAAGTTTCTAGTCTCCTAATAACGGAGAGCAAATATTTCCATGATAACAATACAGTGCCAGATATGTCTCCCAGAATATGGTTTCTTATAAATCAGCAGTCTATTATTAATCTTAAAGTTAACTCTCTAAGTGGTTTTGATGAGATATCTCGTCCATTTTGCTATGACGAGGTATCTCATCCATCAAAATCTGCTCAATTTTGATATTGACGAGGTATCTCGTCCTCAAGATCTGGTCGATTTTGCAAGTGACGAAGAATCTCAGCAAGACAAAACTGCCTTATTTCTCTAAGGGAGAATATCCAAGTAGGAAAACAAATTGTCCCTTGCCCCGAACTGGTGGAAATTTGAAACAAATTTTTGTATCAGAGGCTGGCCACTACAGGGCAGTTTTCGACGCGAAGATAAACCACCAAGAGGGTTGAGGATATTCATGAAATTGGACGTTGGGATATTTTTGGATATGCAGGGTTTTTCAAACGGTCTTAGATAAACTTTAAAGGTAGGTCAGGAAAACAAAAACATATAGCCCATATAGCCGTACAACCATATTTCTATAGGAATATATAGCCGTAAACACCGCGTGAATGTGCTAGAGGGCGTTTGACAGAAATTGAGTTGGGCCGCGTGAGCCATCTTCATTCTAGTCGTTAACTTTGTAGGAGTAGGAAGCATTGTTATAGTAATCCTGAGATAGCAGATATGCACTTAGCATATGGGGCACCGAATGAAAACGGGCGAGCTGCCATGCGATTGTACCGTGAACGGTTCTCAAAAAGACGCGTGCCCCATCATCAAACGTCTGTACGTTTGCATCACAGATTGTAGGAAAGGGATCACTCACGATGAACAGCCATAGTGGTCGGGACCGAACGACGCGCAACCAAGCCATGCAAGAGGCGGTCATACACGAAATTGAACTAAATTCAAAACAAGTTAGCCAGTTCATGCGTTGACGTTGCAAGGCATGTATGGTGGAAGGAACTTTGAATACCTTCTCTGAATTTGTAAAACTTGCACCATAAAACCCAACAATCTATCCATCCTCTGAACTTGTAAACTAAGTATAATAAACATGTTGTAATACCTTACTTACATTCCTTTATTTTTTTTATTCTTCCTGTACTTCTAGCAACTACGAGTGAGTTTGTGGCTATACTATGTTCGTTCCTATGTAAAATTGGTTCGTTTTGATATTCCTGACCTACCTTTAAAGTTTGTCTAAGACCTTTTGAATCACCCTGTATAATGGATCATTTATTATTTTGTACCTTCCTTTTGGGGTCCGATCGTTAAAGAACCTCAATCCTCTAGCTTGACGATGTCTATAGATGCCCTTACGAAACTGTGGTAATAGAACTCATTGGAAAAGGTTAAGATAGCTAGTGGAAACAGGAAACCTTTGAACTCACAATTCTAATGAAACAGATTGAGATTTCCACTGTTCGCAAACTTAAAATTCATCGAGGAACAAATAAAAAACAGCTCTAAAGACGAAACGTGTTATATCGACGCGCGATAATCGAGGGGATTACGGTATTCATTTTTTTCCCATGTGTTTATTTTTAATTATAATTAATTTGATATGAAATTAACTTCAATTTAAATAAAATTTTCACTCTAAAATTACTATCATTTATTAATAACTTTTATTATTTTTCATTTCAAAATACTTTTTTAATATCACTTTACATTCAGTATTCATCCTTAAGCTTATTCATTTTTATAAACATAGTTTTAATTACTGAAGAAATGAACTCACGTTGAGCTATTCTATTTTCAGCATGGCGAAAGCGTTCTACATGTTGCAGTTAAAAATTGCCATTACGAAATAGCAAAAAGTCTGATAAATCATAAAAAAGGAAATGTTACAGAAGATCAGCTCGTCAATTATGTTAACCAGCCGAATAAGGTAAGAGTAAAACAATTTTCGGTATTTAATTCAAAAGCTACGAAAATGTAGATAAACTATGATACATAAAGCAATTTAATGGTATCTGAAGACTGACTGGTAGGTAATAGTTTGTATCTATACAGAATAATTTATTATACCTTATGATTACTCAAATGGTGCTTTCAGATTAACATTGTATTCGTCCAGGGGGTTTCGACGAGATATCTCATACTCGAGACGGTCTATTTTGCTTATAACTAGGTATCTTGTTCATCGACAACTGGTCTTTTGCTAATGGTAGTTAGGCTAACTAGGTTTTGTTAATGACGAGATACCTCGTCGAGACAAAACTACCCAGTACTACAAGGGAATAAAGATCCAAGTAGGAAAAACAAATTGTCTCTTGTCCAGAACTGTTGACCGTTTGGAACAGGTTTTTGCATCAGATGCTGGCTACTATACGACAGGTTTTGACGCGAAGATTAATCACCAAGAGGGTTGAAAACTGAATTATTTGCAAAATTAAACTGCCTCAAAGCAGTAATTCTAGAATTATACATTTTCTAATATCTGGAGCTTTGGTCTATAAACATTGAAAATCATCATCAACACTATCTGAATCGCAATTAACCAGTAAATCTTGTAATTTTCTGGTGGAATACGGATATGAATTTCTGAACTGTGTGGTACTGGTTTGTGATCTTGTCCACTGTTTAAGTATTCAATTTTGATTAACAAAATTTGTTTTTATAGTTAATTTAACTTGTGCGCTACATTTTAAGTAAGGACATTTTAACAGGAACCATGGAATATAACAAAAATCCAGTTTCTGAAAAAATGGTGTGGGTGTGGGTAATTTTGATTGTAATTTTTTAATTTACCTCCCAAATTCTATATAGAGAACAGATAAAATCAAGATACTTTCATCAGAGGTCTGCGTAATTTATAATATATTGATTCCTGTGAGAGGCTTTTTCTTTCAAACTAAATGGTAAGAGGCTGTTGCAAAACGTGTTTCTTGTACGTATTCCCAACGTGATGTCAGTTGACTTGTTTTTCAAATACGATTTCAGCATGTCACCCATAGAAATTCCAAATGATTTCCGAATTAATTCATGATAGTTGATTGGTCAACGTCAATTAGATTAAACTCCAAACGTCGATACCATATTTTAACGTAACCCCGATATGTATCATGCGAGAGCCATTTGGATAACATGAAGTAAAATCTGTCTTCTGTCTGGTTCATTTGTTTACACTGAAATCCCTCGAATAGTGAAATTAATTAGTCTATAGAAAAAGCACATGGATTTTGAAAATGATAATGTACAATGATAATAAAAGCATGATTTTCAGGAAAATAAAAAGCATTTTCAAATTATTTACGAATTTTTTTGCGTATTATTCTATTTTCAATAGAGCTATATTAGCCCATTATATTCAAGTAACTTGTGAGTAGGCTTTGTATTTGTTTAGAAAAAATATATTTCATTTATTTTTGTTTGCATAACGAAAACATTTCATGCGATATTTATTAATATAAAATGCGTCTTATTGTTAAACACATGGATAAATGTTTTATCTCAAGAAAAATTCACACACGTTCAAGTTCGGATGAATTCTACAGTAACATTTATTTGCAAAGAACCTGTAATTTAGAGACTTAAAAAGTATATTAATGTGTACATTAATAAAATATTTATTAAATTTTTAGGCAATTTTATTTGGCTTTAAGTTTGAACAAATATAGTACAAACCTGAATATTTTAACTTATTTCTATAATTAGACTTTAAGGAAAAGGTCTGAATTGTATTAGTAGACTTTTAATATAAAACTGGAAGTGCTTCCATTTTAATCCTTGTTTTTAATCAGACTGGAGAAACAGCGACTCACTATGCTTCTTCCATCAACAAAGAACAAATCCATTACCCTACCGAAGACAAGGATTTGATTGCTTTGATGCTTCAAAATGGTGGGAGCGTGACAATAGAAACTCAAAAGGTAAATCATCAGATTCTTTTAAAAATGTGCAACTTCTATCTTTAATCATAAGTGAAAAATTTTATGTATAAATACTTCTAATGTATTTTCGAACACTACATTAATTGTTAAAATACTTCTATAGCTAAGTAATAATTATCTACTTTGTTATAGTATATTTTGATTGATGGTGCATAATTACGCGTTTTTACATTTTTACGTTCTGCATTTATGATCATCATATGTACTAAAACTTTTAAAAGCACTGTGCCAAAAAAATCGAAACACCCTAAAGTTAGTGTTTGATTGGAATGAAACTTAGCATGTGTGGTGCACATGAGGAGAAAAAGAAATGTTCCCTATTTCCAATCTAGGGGACTCTTTATTGCTGTAGAATTACATCAGAAAAGTCATGAATTAATAAGTTCCAAGGCCCCTCCAGGTAATGATACATGCCAGACTGCGTGGTGTGGAGTCAAATGGTGTGGCAAATCATGCCAAGCATTCTGCAGCTGCTTCTTGAGATCTCTTATATTTCGGGAATGGTGTAAATAACGGGTTAGCCTATCCCAGGCATGCTCATCGGATATAGATCTGGAGATCTCTCTGGCCAAGGAAGGATTTCAACACAACGGAGGCTCTCCTGGTAGAGGCGAGCTGTGTGATAGTGTGCTTATAAATAGACCCTTGGATACGCAGCATTTAAAGGTGAAACAACAGGCTGTAGGATCTGCAATAAAATCCTTCAAAAGGATTCTATTCTAACGAAAGGACCAATATAATATTTCAAAAGGTTGAAAGAATCCCTGAATCCTTCCAACCAATAGGTGTGGTTATTTAGTCATTAAGTGAGAATTGTGGGTAAAAACAATACTACACTACCCAGAAATCTCGTGACCCTCAGAGGATTAAAACTAATCACAACTAATATATTTTTGGTTTCTAGTAGTCAGAGTAAGTTATTACTTAGCCAAAAGAAATCTGAATAAGTTTCGTTCAGTCACAAAAACTAATGAAATATATTTATTTATAGAACAGTGAAACAGCTATCCATTATGTCTGTAGAGTTGGCAATGAAGATATTCTAAAAGAGATTATCGCCAGACTGCCACAATCGAAACTCCAAATAGCCTGTAATAAGCAAGCAGCAGTAAGTACTTTTTCCCATCCACATTATAACGTAAGATCACATTCCAAGATGTATTTCGTTTGATTATGAGATCAGATCGTTATGTTTATAAATTGTCATCTTTTAAGAATGGATGGTCCCCACTTCTGTATGCCTGCGACTCCGGAAACTCTCTTGTCGTGCAACTTCTATTGCAGAATGGAGCTAGAGTAGATGTTTTCGATGTTGTAAGTATGTTTGTTACAATTCATTTCTGTTAGCTTCATGTTATACTTCTGTGGGGTCAAAGGAAGATACAAGATCTGTTCAGTTTTTTCCTTTTGACCAGGTATCTCATCCATCAAAGATCTGGTCAGTTTTGCTAATGACAAGATAACTCGTCGAGACAACCGTAAGGGGGTTAAGTAATTGAAATACTTATAATATTTCATTTATATATATATACTAGGGCTATGGGTATATTCCTACAGTTGTCGTTATCTTGCGAAGAAAGATCAAAACGTAAATGCAAGGTAATTCGGACCCATAAAGGTAATTCGGACCACCTTATAATGACAAATCTTATAATTTACCATAATGATTGCCAATTTGAAAATATAATTATAAAATATAAACAAAAATAACTGTTATTTTAAATTTTGAAATACAGGATGCCATTATTAAAATTCACGTTTAGAGCATCCTGTCGCTATAATTATCGGAATGCCGCAACCTTTCAGAATTATACTATTCAATGGATGGGAAGCAGGTTTCCCCGAAAAAAACATAGCTCCAAAATCTGCCGATAGGAGGAAATATAGCACTGTACAACAGAAAATATTCGGTAAAAGCAAAAGAAATAAGTAAACAAGGCAATTGGGAAATTAAATTTAGGTTGTTCATTCTTTTCTTTAAAAAAATGGGAGAACAAACTTGAATTGTGACACTTTTGGCTTATAAGGAACACGTATTTCTATTTGTAAGAGAAAGTCATATTCTACTATGATATAATCGATGCCGAGGATACTGCTCAACACCGTCAACGCTCATAAACTGCTTGTTATATGTTAAACTTGTTTGAATTGAATATCTGATAGAGAAAGAAACTTTTAACAATTATTTTTTGCTCTTAGGAAGGAAGAGCGGGTCTCCATCTTGCTGCGGAGCATGGCCATGCCGATGTCATAGAGATTCTGCTAAACCACAAAGCCTTTGTAAACGTTCGCACTAAACGAGGAATGACGCCTCTGCATCATGCAGCAGCTCAAGGTCACACGAATGTCGTAAAGCTTCTTGTGGACAAGTATGGAGCTGCAATAGATGGTCTTACATTGGTAGGATAATGTTTCAAATGCATTAAAATTCTAAATGTTTTTGAATGCACTAATTTGTTCTGTTTTACAAATGATAATATTCATATAAATTGAAGATTCAATCAAGAAATTTATTTCAGTTTTCCAATGCTTTTTAGCCCACAGGGCCACATCTTTAAGTATGTACTGGCATCACAATCCCGAGGTACCCTCCCTTCTGGTTTACCCTCGCCTACCCTTCTGCTTTTTGCTTTGTTTTCCTCCCTCATTGTTGTATTGTGTTTGGCGCAGCTTGGCCAAATATGACCCTTGTGCCATAAACCAAAACCAACCATCCAATACTTTTTATTAATAGACCATGATAGAAATTTGAATAGTAATTGTTTTTATAATTTTAGTTGTATTTGATATTTACGGTGTACATTTTATGAAGAACCGAGTTCCTTATAATGTTTACTCTGTTCTCAAACAGAATTTTTGATTATATATTTTTAGAGTTTATTGTATTTATATAGTTTATGCTTTACGTAATTCTGTTCCAATATCCATAGAATGCATTTTGATAGATTACTTAATCATATAAAAAGTGAAATAAATTCCTGAATTAAATATTTACGTTTCCTAATTAACAAGTGGTGGATTAGTAGCAGAATTTTTCTATTTCTTATATTCTGTAGGGTCAAAAAATTCTTATTTGTATGTTATTTGATGCTATGTATAACAGGTGAGTATTCCGTCTTCGTCTGTCTGACCAGTAGGTGGCGCTTCAAGTTATTCAAGCTCGCATATTATTCTCATATTCAATAGATTTATTTGAATTTGCATCTTTTTTTAGAGTAAACAGACTGCTCTTCATCTCTCTGCCGAACAAGGACGTTTCGAAACTTGTCGAACATTACTTGATATGAAAGCAGATCCAAATGCAACGGATAATGTAAGTCATTAAAGGATAATTTAATACAGTGATAATTTTTGTATAAGATATATATTTGGAGTTGATTGATTTTTCAATCTTATTCATTTGCAGCGTGGACAAACTCCTTTGCTACTGGCGGCCGAGAACGATCATTCTGAAGTAGTGAAGCTTTTCTTGCAATTGAAACCAGATCTAGTCTCTAAAGCAAGTTCGGTAAGAAAATATGTATTCTTCTCTATTTGCTATGTTTGCTGTTATCAAAAGGTATTTTATAAAATAGTGAAAGTATTGATGGGCTACCTTATTTTTAGAAGTAATTTTAATATACGTATTTGTGTATGTATTCTTAATATATATAACCTGATTTGATAACTAGTAAACTTAACATTCATAAATACTTTACGAGGGTTAAGCATGAATAGTTACTCAATATTATTGAATTACTGAATAATTCTGCATTAGATGAAATTCTCTTTTTATGTTTTAAGTTATAAAAAAGAGAAATACTATAAAAACTATCAGGTGTTCAGGTAAAGAAAGAAAATTTTCTGCCAATTTTAAAATATTTGTATTTTTTATGAAACTTTTAAGGTTATATATAGTTGTTTATATATTTTAAATGTTTTACAGAGTGGAATTACGTGTGCTCATATAGCAGCTCTAAAGGGTAGCGTTGCAGTTATCAAAGGTCTCATGAAATTTGATCCAAAGCTGGTTACTACAGCTAGGAGTAAGGTACGTTTCATCTGCCCATTCATTGCTCAATCAACATTATAGAGTTTCTTATTTATTAGATTTTTATCGTATACCGTTTTGTGTAAAATTACTCTTTCGTTCCTCGCAAAGAAAGCCACCTGCAACCCTAAATTTTGAGGGTATATTGATAGAGTTGGGAGTCCTCAGAAGGGACGAAGTCAATTGTGAGTGACAGAACAAGAAAGGCCACAAGATCGACAGAAAGAACGGTAGATCTACTATCCTCATTCGTCTGGCTCATGGTCCTCTATTGATTTCTGTGATGTCCAGGGGTACACGTTGCTTTAGAAATGAAAATAGATAAATAATAAATGAATAGTCTTCCGATTCATGCATTCTTCTTCAAAAATATCGAGAATAAGTACCCCAGTGAGCAGTGGACTCTCGTATACACAGATGGATCTATGCAGGAAAGAAGGGTTGCTGCTGTGCAAGAGTCTACAGTGAACATTTTGCATTTTATAAAGCAGTAGGTAGAGACACAACTAGCTTCGATGATGAACTGAAGACTATTTAGGTAGCCTTAGAACAGATATTTGCTCATAAACAGTCTCACTAGAGTTATTTTTCCCGATTCCAGGGACACACTGCAAGTTATATCTGGTAACAGAATATGTGGCTGGAAGCTAATTTATGACTAGATTATTCTTAAACTCTCTGGCTGATTCCGTCGTGCGCAACAGTAGGTTCCTGCTCACTGTGGCGTGGAAGAAAATAACAGGGCGGACCTCTTTGCAAAGAAAGGTACAACTGTCCTTCAAAAGCCAAACTCGTTAGCGACCTTCCATTCTGCCAAACTTCAAATTAAATTGTAGTTTGGAAAAATATAAATTTGACATGCTTAAGGAAACTAGGGGAAAGGATCCAATTTGTTGCTGAATCAAAGTATCCAATTCCAAGTTTTCTTGCTGTTTCAGCAATTGCTTTGTTTTGTCTTCTTACTGGGCACGATTGCCTCAACGCCCATTTATTTAGAATTGGATTTATGAATTCATCTAACTGTACTCTATGTAATTCTGAGCGACCAATGAATAGCGAACATTTAGACACGTGTGCTGCCTCCTGGTGGTCGTCTCGACGAAGTTTCCTTTCATTAGAAGAAAACTGACCAGATCATGATGAACAGGATATCTCGTCATGAGAAGAAAACTGACGAGATCTAGATCTCGTCATCGTCAACAAATCGCCATTGTCTTGATGGACGAGATATCTCGTCGAAACCACTTGGAGGGTTAATGGTTTAATAGTGTTCAGAGATATTGGGAATCAAGGCTGATGACTTAATTGTCAAACGCCTGGCATCTCTAAATAAATTAAATAATTAAAGGAGTGAAATCAAGTTTCAAAATTTTGTTTCCAGAATAATTCCACCGCTCTCCATCAAGCGGCATCGGGAGGTAATGCTGAAGTAGTTCAAGTGTTGCTGGAGTCCGGAGCCAACCCTTCTGATGAGACCGATGTAAGTGTTATCCGAATTCATAAGTATTTTATTTCTAAAGCAGTAAAAATCTATTCAATTCTGCTTTTCTTTTAACGCGTTAAATATCATATCGTTGCTTTCTTAGATGCAAGTTTACTCTTAGTATTCAACTCAAAATTGACTTATTTAGATCTATAATTAATTTTACTTATAGTTTATTACAGGTTATTTAATATTGAAATTTTTTCATTTATTATTAGACTTAGTAGAGGTTTTGATTACAATATTATATTTAAGTATGCGTTTTATACTATATATGATTTGTAAATTTTTTTAGGAAGGTTATACTCCTTTACATATAGCAGCCAAATATGGTCATGTGGAAGTACTTCATGCCTTAAAATCTTCTATGTCTTGGAGAACAGCGAGTAAAAAAGTAAGAGATTGGGGATTCCTAATTTACCCATTTAAGTGTTTTAGTTACGAGTTAAATTACCTTCTCCTGTACGAAACTTTCTTACGAAAAATGTTTTCAAAGGTCTATGGGCTACATTGTATTCAGGTAACGGCACTACTTCTTTCATTTTCAAAAAATGCTTCAAAATAAGCAATATGGTGCTAACTAAAGTCTGGGCTTCTTAATAGCCATTGAAGTAAAAACTACCTCAAAATATACCAAATATATCAAATAATATCCAATATCA
Organism: Meta bourneti; assembly: GCA_933210815.1. NCBI lineage: Eukaryota > Metazoa > Arthropoda > Arachnida > Araneae > Tetragnathidae > Meta > Meta bourneti. The sequence goes on along the minus strand of OW119934.1, from coordinate 51,816,369 downwards.
GGATTATAAGAAGTGTATTTATTAAAGCTGTATTTCAGAGCTCGCAGATTCCATTTAAACAACAACCGTCATGGAAATAAGAGGCCTTTATGAAGCAGATTTGTGACCATGAGAAACTAATGTCATGTTTAAAAAAGGGAGTACAAATTTGGATTTAACACAGATTTCTACTGATAGGGGCTGGAATCAATAATTGGGGTTATTCGTACTATAAACAGTCATAGCTATATAGCCTTTTACAAAGGTTTATTTTCGCGTTTGTGGAAAGAATGTTTATTTACATATTCTTTCCACAAATTGATATCTGTGGAGAAGGGGACGAAGGGTGTAACTTCTGTTAATCCAAAGGGGCAACCGATGATAAAAATACTGACTTAGGCTCGTAATCTCTTCGTTTCTAAAATTCATATAAGCGTGTACCATTATTTTTGCCTTTTGAAACCCATATATGAATAAAATTTTTCATTGTTATCATATAAACGTATTTGAGATAAATTAAACGCCGAATGGAAAAGATAATATACATAAGAGTCTTGCTCCTGGTAGGGTCAACCAGGAGGTCATTTCTTAAATTGTGATCAACTAACCATTCCTGAGGTCCACATATGTGAACCTTTTGAAACCCATCTAAGGGCAAAATTCTTCATTGTAACCATATAAACTGTGTTTTGATATAAATTAAGCGCTGAACGGAATAAAAAATGTACATAGGAGTCTTGCTCCTATAGTAGGGTCAATCAAGGTCATTCCATTGTGCCACCTAAAGTTGCCACCAAACATCTATTCCTGAAATCTACGTATGTAAACCTTTGGTTTTGCCTCTTGAAACCCAACTATGTGCAAAATTATTTATTATAATCACGGATTTTCATACTTACATGCACATTGAACATTCACGAATGTGAATCGTTGGTTACAATTAAGAATTAGCCTTTAATTGAGATTCAACAGACAAAACCAAAAGACCACATATGTGGACCTCAGGAGGGGTTAGTTAATCGCAACTTTAGAGAGCACATAGAAATGGCGTTGGTTGATACTACCAGCAACTAGACTCCTATATGCATTCCTCATTACTCACGATGTTTAATTTGAAACAAAGTAATTTATAAACTTTTGATTCGAAAAATTGATTTCTGTGTAGGCGCAAACTTTTCAAATTGATTAACGAGTACTGTATAACCAGGGGATTTTAATTTCTATTAGAGCCGCTTAACGCATTTTACCTGAAAAAAGTGCTCATAAAACTCAAACTCCTGTTCCTATTCATCAAAAATTTATTTTTACAGACTGGAATGACAGCACTACATGTAGCTGCTAGTTACGGGCAAGAAGATTTTGTGCGAGAGATGTTGACCCAAGTCCCGGCAACAATTCCTAGCGAAAAGCCAGCAGACAATCCTGATTCTGATGTAAGTATAACTATTTATGAAAGTTTATAACTTTTCAACTTAACCCCCTGAGGGATTCACACGTATAATACTACCTTGAAAACTGCAGTCTGCAATGTATAGCTTCTAACCAATTTTGACCTTGTGACCAATAAAATCTTTCCAAACAATACTATTCTGAGGAAAGGAGTCAGAATATTTCCAAAGGATTCTAATCTAAGAGAAGGACCAATAGAATCTTTCCAATTGATTTTAATCTACAGAATGGGGCAATAGAATCGTTCCAAAAGATTCTATTCTAAGGAAAGGACCAATTGAATACAGTATTCCTAGAGGCTGGAAGAAACCATGGATTCTTTAGAAACATGTGGTTATTTAGTCATTAAGTGTGTTGTTATGGAGTAAAAGCAGTACTTCCAAATCAAAGGGTTAAATTATATATTCATGAATAAACGCAATAAATCTATTTTAAAGTGAAGTATAATGGTAAGAGTTCTACGGTAGCTAAGCTGTTTTTTCGATTTCGAAGTTCGTTAATGGAAAGACGTGAATTAGCAAAAACATACACTATTTCCTAGAACAAATAGATCCTATATTGATTTTACATTAATTTTTTTCTTGATTTTGAAATTCAGAATCAATGAAATTAGAGAAATACTACGCGTGAAAAATTTGCCTTTATATCAGTTTCTTAAACCAAAAGAAACCAAGTAATAATAGAGATAATAATATAACAGCAAACTATTTAAATTTTTTCAAAATGCTTTTAAATTTCTCAATAAATCCAGGTGTTATTTTTATTAATTTGAAATGAAAAATGTGTTTTTTTATTTAAGATTCAGAATTTTAGTTACACCTACTGTTTAAGTTTAACAATTAAATTTATGTTTTTTTATCATCTTATCTATTTAAATATAAAAGTTTAATATACATAACTAACAGAAACAGTTAAAGAGACGTAGATATTTGCAGCATGTTTGATATGACTATCAGTAAATGAAAAATGTATTTTTAATTATAAATTTCACAAATTATAACATTTTCCTCTTGAACAATTTTTTAGAGATTTATTTAAAATTTAAATTGATTCTTTAAAAAAGGGTAGAAATGTTTTTCACATCGTTATGAAGTTGAAACAATGTGACTATAACCTTTATATAACGTGAGCTCGTCACTTTCAGAAATTTGCACAATAAAAATAAAATATTTTTATGAGAGTAAAGGATATGTATCTTTCACTCATAATAAATTATAAAATTTTATTATGCAACTTTGTATCTGTGTCTGTGTGAGTAAAGGATATGTATCCTTATATATATGCTATGTATGTACACATAAATGTAAATACCTGTATTAATTAAAAATATTTTTTCACAGTATGGTTTCACGCCATTGCATATGGCAGCTAGATATGGCCGAGAGGATGTTGTCAGAATGCTTTTAAATAGCGCTGGTGTGCAAGTGGATGCTTCAACAGCTGTTGAGGTAGTTATTTATTGCATTCATGCAATAATCTAAATTACATTTAGAGGTTTTTCAATATTGGCTTTTCTATTACATCGTATTAAGAATTTTTTCGCTAATAGTAACTCTTTCATTTATCAATGAAATAACCACTACTACTACTAGTTGGGGCGCAGCCCCTCTACCCTGACATGTGCCATTATAGATTGTCAGGAGCGGCCCCAGAAATGAAATAACCACTACAAGATATTGGCAGAGTTAGTTATGAACACAATAATACCTCATTAAATTATCTATGTAATCATGCAAATCTCGTATGGATAGAGTAGTCAAATACAATTGACGAACCCCGTCTTCCGCGCTTCACTCTAAAATTAAAAAAAAGCTGAAATATTTTTAACCCTCTTGGTGGTAGTCGTGACGAGATATCTCATTATTAAAAGAAAACTGACCAAATCCTGATTGACGAGATAACTAGTCATTAGAAGAAAAGTTAGCAGATCTTGATCTCGTTATCATCAAAAAAGCGGTAATTTCTTGATGATGAGATATCTCGGCATTAAGAAAATTGGTCAGATCTTGATGGACGAGATATCTCATCGAAACCACTTGGATGGTTAAAGGATGTAAATTTTATTTTGAATTTTATTAAAATTTATAATGGTACTCATATAGTATTTAAAATCAATTGCTTAAATCTACCGTCATTTAAGTATTCATGTAAAATCATACCCTTACTTATGATCTACCAAACATACCTGTCATGTACTCCTAGTTTTAAAGTACAGTAAAACTTATTATTTTATTTGCGACGGGAGCCTTCGAATCACTTTAATGGGTAGGGTTGACTTCTTAGCGTTACTTAATATCAGCAAGAGCTTTAATTTGTTAAAATGGTAAGAAATTCAAGAAACAAAACTTGTGTTTGTCTGCTTATATGTTACTGTTCACGCAGTGTGAAGAAATGCGTGAAGCTTTAGGAACAAGGGTTGATGTTAATTTGAATGAACCAACAGTTTTACTTATTCCGGAATTGAAATATCTGCAAACAAATTCCTTAAGCCGATGGTAATTCTACGATATATTTATATTGTTTGAAGATGTAATTTCTAAAAGATTTTGGTATTTAAACATGGAAAACTGAGAACTTCAATCATTACAGTAATTCGGTTTGTCATTCTGCGATCATCTTTCGTTGCAGAAGGGAAAATTAGACCGGGACATAGGGTTTAAAGTACTGGAACCCAGAATCTATTGAACCCAGGCCTAAAATTCTTATTGATAACACCACTATAAGTGTCCTGGTTTGAACAAAAAACATATTAAGCCTACTTAAAAATGTCTCAGTTTGAACAAAATAATATGGAAGCCTACTTAAAATGTCCTTGCTTGAACAAAACAATATGGAGCCTACTTTCAAATGTCTCGGTTTGAAAAAAATATGATAATCTAGCTACATAGATAAATCTTAACCCTCCAAGTGGTTTCGACGAGATACCTCATCCATCAAAATCTGACCAATTTTGCAAAAGATGAGATATCTCGTCATCAAGATATTGCCGATTTTGAATGATGATAAAATCAATATCTGGTCAGTTTTCTTATAATGACGAGATATCTCGTCCATCAAGATCGAAATCGTTCACTTGATGGACAAGTGGTCAGTTTTGCTAATGACAAAGCACCTCGTCTAGATCACCACCAGGAGGGTTAATTTAGATCCTACTTTGTACAGAAATTAAAGTATTAAATGATTGACTCTCCTCTCAACCTATTAGGCTACGATGCCTCTACATTTGGCAGCTAGGGGAGGTCATTTGGCAGTTGCAGGTTTGATCCTTAGCCGAATCACGGACAAATTCCATTCAGGGGATAAAAGAGGACGCACACCTCTACACATGGCTGCAGCATATGGACACGAAGATATAGTGCGTCTTCTTCTGGGTCAAGGAGCAGACATCAACGCAGCAGACAGCGTAAGTCTTATAGCAATGGTTGAATCAATCTATAGAATGCTAAAATTTAATTATTTTTATGACATTTTTCTCCTTGTAGAATGGCTGGACTGCTTTGCATTACGCAGCTAAACAAGGATATTTGGACATGATACATTTACTGGTAGATAGTGGCGCCTCGTCTATAGCATCAGCTACGGTAAGGATTGCAAAGATGATTCTTTAAATGTGCAAAACTCAATATTTAAAGTTATATTCAAGATTTTTGTATTGCTAAAGTAAAAATACTAAATCGATTAGTGTTCCCTTATATTGACTAAAATAAATCTCTTAAATTTCAGGCATCCCTTTTAAATTTTTTTCATTATAGTATTTTTCTTCTGTTCTAGGATGGGAAGATTCCACTTAGCATTGCTGCCAATGCTAACCACCTTGACGTTTTAAGATACCTTTTCAAAAGAGAACACAACACAGTCACCTTAATGGAAGACTCTTCAGTAAGATTGATCACTTGGTACACACATGTCCAAAAATTAAGGATAATACAGAATTCGTATCAAGCAAGGTCACCTGATCTCAATCCGATAGAGCAAGCTTAGGATGCTCTCGGGCGTCGCATTGTAACCTACACACCACCACCAAGGACAGCATAAGAGCAAAGACGTGATCTAGTGCGCGAATCGGACTCCTTGCCACAAGAACTCTTGAAAAGCCTTGTGGAAAGCATGTTGCGAGGCCTGCATTAGGATCAGAAGTCAACACGTTAGGTGGCTTTTAATAGAACAAAAAATGTTTTTCGCAATAACTAGAACTTACAATGTATTCACCTAAGCCTTTTTTCCTTCCTTTTTTTAGTTCCCAGTAGCACTACGAGGCATGTGGGTGCTATTTTATTCTACATAGCTTGTGGAATAGTAATTTGTCATTTCAGGAACTTCGGTAGAAATACTTAGCACGGAATTCATCTTGGATTGCGTTATCCTTGATTTTTTGACATGAGTGAGTTTTAAATAAATCTCTATCCAACTGGCTGACTCAGTGAGATTGAGATTCAGTGTAATTTTTAAATTTCAATTAGCTTTCGAAAATATTATCTCCAAACATAATTTAAGAATGCATGTCAAAACATGTGATGTAAAAGTAATTAGTCACAAATTTAGCCATTTTTATAATCGATGGTAATTTATTATTGTTCATTGAATTTACTAATTTAATGTTACTAGAATGATTGATTGTGTGTGTTATTTAAAATTTATTTAGATTTATTAATTTATTGTTTTATACATTTCAGTTTCTAGTTGACCTCATGGTTTGTGGGAAAAATAGAGATCATTTGCCATTGTTGGAGTTTGTTTTCGTTTCTCCTGCCCCAATAGACACTGCCGTGAAGATGTCACGTAGATACGAAGATCTAGCTCAGCGAGAAAAGGAGAGGGCAAAGGATCTGGAGACAATGGCAATTTTTTGCGAAACCCTTGCTTCCGATCTCTTGGCCATCGCTGCTAGCAACAACACAGCTGGATTACTTTTACAAGCTGGGGATCACAAAAATACAGTGTTCCTAGATGTCCTCATCGAGTTAGAGAGGAAAGATGTCGTAGCTCATTCAGCCGTGCAAAAATACCTTTCGGATGTGTGGATGGGAAACTTAAAGTGGCCTGCTTGGCAAATTATACTTCTTTTTCTGGCATTTATCTTCTGTCCAGTTACGTGGATGGCTTGCTCTCTCCCACTTCACAGACTTGCCAATATACCGATCATCAAGTTTATGGCATACTTGGTGTCTCACATCTTTCTCATTTTCCTGTTGTGTTTTTCAATTCTAAATCCTTACTTCCCCGTGTGGAATTCAACACAACTTTTGCCTCACGCCCATGAATGGTTGCTTCTTTTTTGGATACTAGGGTTCATGGTAGCCGTCAATGTAAACCCTAGAGAACGGGGAGGCTTAGGTTGGATTAAACTAGTCATTGTTACATTTGGTATGGTTGCTATATTCATCCACTTAGTGGGTTTCTTTTTCACAGATGACAATCGTCTTGTGGTATTGTACATCAGAAACCAACTATTAGCCGTCTGTTTACTCCTTGCATTTTTTGAGTTCCTAAACTTTTTAACCTTTCATCATTTGTTTGGACCATGGGCTATCATTATTCGAGACCTTATGAAAGATCTGATGAGATTTCTGGCGATTTTGGCGATATTTTTGACAGGTTTCTCCCTTCATATCTGCGCCGTCTATCAACCAGTGTTTGATCCTGGAAACAAGACTTTAGATACCGAGGTTTTTACATCCCCTATCGGTACATTTGAAATGCTTTTTTACGCTTTGTTTGGTCTTGTAGAGCCTGATTACATGCCTCCAATGCACCTCAGTCCAGGCTTTGCTAAAGTGATTATGAAAGTTGTCTTTGGGGTTTACATGATGGTCACAGTGGTGGTACTCATTAATTTATTGATTGCTATGATGTCAAACACGTACCAGAGGATCCAATCACAATCAGACAAAGAATGGAAATACGGCCGTGCAAAATTAATAAGAAATATGAATATGACTTTGCCCACACCACCTCCTCTCAACATTATTACATTCATACCGACTCTTATCCAGAGGTGGAAGACAAAAAAAGCAGGTAACTATTTCAAATTTATTTGAAGTTGTTTAAAATTGCTTTCAGTTCTATATATTGTGCAACATAGGTAAAAAGTAAAGCTACAAGAGAACAAACTATGTTCTTAAAATTTGATAGTCATTTTCTGTCAAACTAAATGTAGGGTAGCGCTGGTGCTTCTGAGGTGGAACGTGTTTCATGTACGTATTCCGAATGTGACGTCACTTAGCCTGTTTCTTTAATGATTTAAGCACTTCGCCAATAGAAATTCTAAACAATGAATTTCGAATTGATGTATAATAGTTGATTGATCAACACCAATTAGATTAAACGCCAAACGTCCCCCAAATGGCGATAAACATTTTAGATAATTCCGATGTGTATCATGTGAGATCATTTGGGTAGCGGAAATAAATCTTCATTTTCGTCTCGTTTGTTTATACTGAACCAACTCATAGATGCCAATTTGATAGTTACGGATGAAAAATGTTATGAAAATGTATCTCTAGTTAAGGGCCTTTGCCAAAATATAACCGTGTATTAAAAAGGCCTCTGGCCGGTTATACAAACTCGGCATTTCCCATCTATGTGAGGGATTTTCAGTGTAAACAAGCAAACCAGACGGTCTGCGAAGATTTTACATAAAAAGCAATTGTCATAAAATTAGATGAAATAGAAACACAAGACTGAATTGCACAATCTTGTCAAATATCCTCTGTAAAAGTTCTCTCCATTGCAGGAAAATAAAATATGCTCCAATGTCTCCTTTTTCATTGAGCAAACAAGTCATTTATCCGAGTCCACCAGATGGAACCAGTGAAAATTAGCTTAGGTGACTATGGAATCAATTCTAGCCTTGGCTACAAATGTGGTTATCAGGCGAGGGATCTTTGTAAAATAGACAAGGTTATTAGGACGGTTTGGGTTTTATGGCGCAAGAGCTATATTTGGGCAAGCTGCGCCAAACACAAGACAAGAGAAGAGGTAGGTAGTAGGTATTTAATTAACGTCGCACTGGAGCAACACAACGGGCTATTGCAAGAGAAGAAAACAAAGCAAAAAGCAAAAGGATAGGCAATGGTAAAACAGAAGGGAGGACAAATCACTCAGGTACTTCGGGGTTATGGTGTTCGTACACACCTAACGAAGATGTGCCCCTGAGGGTCAAGGTTATTAGGATCCTGTAGAAAAGAGGTGGCGACTAGCTCGGGTACTTTCCCAGGTGTCACACCAATTGAATCTAAAATTGGTTTTGATCTTGTTTAGGAACCCTGAGTGACGTCTAAGGGAAGGAAAATGGACCTGGACTTTGAAGACAATTTGGCCAATTTGTCTGTCATTTCGTTGCCACGAACTCCACAGTACTTATTAATAAGAGATGCGTACTATTTGAGTCAATCTAAAACCTAGTTTTACCTTAACACCTTAATTTAATGACTTGTATAACGTCGTTTTGCGAACAGAACTTCATAAGTCTTGAAATCAAACTTTTTCAGGAATAAAAGAAATTGTGTCCAGCTATGAGATACCAAACTGTAGACCAGTTGAGATACAAGGTTTCAAAATTGCCTATAAAGACTTTGCAACTAAAGTAGACTTAAGAAGCTTTTGAAACAAATTTAGTAAACATCCTTTATCCAAATAATGTTAAACCTCATAAACCAAAAAAATGGACTTTCGAGTTTTTGCTGGTTAAACGATAGTAATCAAGTTGTTTGCCTTTATTGGAACTAAGCTGTGTTTGGTGAGAAATATTTTAAGATCAAACATTTATCTCTGGTAATTTCATAATTAAAGCTCATTATGGCTATAGAAGTTTGTAAAAAACACATTCCTTTTTCAACAAAATGCTTAGACAAGTATACTTAGATAACAACTATTGAATTGAAAACGTTATTGGGTATGGACAATTGGACCCGCTTAGAATCGATTAAATCTTTCCCTCTTCTCACACAATCCATACCTGTCGAACCAGTGAACAATGAGAAAGAGCATGATTGACATATTACTACGTTTAACTCCACCTACCATTCCTATGGGGAAAACTGAGATTATGCGACAACTTGTACTACGAACCACTACTCTTAATACTGAATTTACTTACGAACCACTCATACTTTCTATTCATTTTAATGTACACTGCTGGCCACCCAAATTGCAACACCAAGAAAGACAAGAGATATCACAACAAAATTTATTTTGTAGATAACATGTTGACCAAGTATCAAATGATTAAATTTATAGACTTCTGTGAAGTGTGGTTCCTGCCAAAATCAGTAGCCAGAGTAGCCGCCATTGTTGGAGATCACCGCTGCCACACGCCTCGGCATTGATTCAAAGAGACTTTGGATGTGTTCTTGGGGTACAGCAGACCAAGCAGCTTCCACACGTTGCCAAAGTTGATCTGGTGTGGCAGCTGGGGATGTATTCTGGGTCAATCGTTGAGCAACCATGGACCACATGTTTTCTATCGGCGAAAGATCCGGAGAGCGAGCTGGCCAGGGAAGCAATTCAATCTGGCGATTGACGAAGAACCCTTGGACAATGCGTGCCACGTGTGGTCGCGCATTATCCTGTTGAAATATGGCTGTGGGCAAGCCCTGAAGGTAAGGAAGGACAACTGGCTCCAACACCTCGGAGATGTAGCGCTGGCTGTTTAAAGTACCGGCAATGCGTACTAGAGGAGTGCGAGAGTGATATCCAATACCGCCCCATACCATAATACCCGGTGCAGGACCAGTGTGGCGGTGCATAACGCAGCTGTTCATCATCCTCTCTCCACGGTGTCTCCAGACTCGAATCCGACCATCGTGGTGTTGCAGACAGAAGTGACTCGTCAGTAAAGACAATTTCATTCCATTCTCCCGTCCACATCCTTCTTTCATCGCACCATTGGCGGCGGAAACGTCTGTGGTTCTGCGTCAAGGGTAGACGAAGCAATGGACGTCTTGCGGACAGACCACTCTGCTGTAAACGGCGTCGAATGGTACGCGCAGACACTGGATGATGCGGTACAGACTGAATGTGCTGTGCTATGGTTCGTGATGTGGCTGAGCGATCCGTCACTGCCATACGCACAATATGCCTGTCATCACGTGAAGTGGTGCACTGAGGTGGATGCGATCGAACACGTCGGTCCGTCGTACCCTCCTGCATCCAACGATCACATATCCGCATTACAGTTGTTTGGTTTCGTCCAACACGACTACCGATTTCCCTGAAAGATAATCCACAATCTCGGTAGGCCACTATCCTTCCTCTGTCGAACTCGGATACTTGATCAAAAGATGATCGCTATTTTCTACGAGGCATAATTGATCGGTTTTTTTTTTTGAAAAAAACACAAGAAAAACACAATTGCCGTACTTGAAATCGTCGAAATCTCCAAGCCTTAAATAGCGCTTTGAAGTGGCGCCACAGGCGCGCGTGATGTGCGTCTGCGCTGAAATTCTAATCATTTGCATATCTCACCTCCGCTAATGCATGTTGTAAATTTCATATTATTTGCATGCTTCCTTCAGGGTGTTGCATTTACGGTGGCCAGCAGTGTATTATAGATATCTTAATCAGTGACACATTATTTGAGATCACTAAAACTAAGTGCATTAACCCTTCTAGTGGTTGTATCGTCGAGATATCTCGTCATTAGAAAAATATTGTCCAAATCTCAATGGACGAGATACCTCGTCATTAGAAAACTGAAGAGGACTTGATCTCATCATTAAACAATCGACATTAACTTGATGACGAGGTACCAATTAGCACAATTGGTGTCAGATTATGATGGACGAGATATCTCATCAAACCACTTGGAGAGTTTGAGGGGTTTTTTGATAAAAATTACCGATTTATATTTTTGGACAAAACTATGCAATCAAACATTTCTAACTTTTTATGTCCATTTATTGTTTCAGGTATTCAAAAAAACTTAAAATAATTTTCACGAAGGACGCTTGCTACCCCTTCCCAATCAAGACGCCACAAAATTCTAAGGTCGCTGGTTGGCATGATTACTCAGTTTTCCAAGTGATCTTAAACAAAAAACTGAACAGCGTTTTACTTCATATAAAAACAAGTAGCCATCGTTTCAAGAACCAAAATTTTTTTTAATATTTGAGGGTTAGGGAAGGGTAGTTAAATTAACGTCGCATTGGAGCAACACAACGGGCTATTATTTAATATCTGAGGAAATGAGTGACTTGTCAAATCCAAAATCATCGATTTATCTCAAAAGTTGACCGAACGTTTTGCTTTAAAATATAAAAACGAAACATCACTTTTCTGGTTCTTTGAACGGTAAAAAGATGTTTGCTGAACATGCTGTAAAAGATTTAAGTCGATCGATTCTAATTTTAATGATATGCCAAAAACTCAGGAAAATCTGTCCAAGAAAAACGCGTTTAAAGCTCTTCAAAAAGAAAATCCCCACTTAAACAAGATGTGATTCTTTCAAAATAATTAGCTACTCAGAATTTTTACAAAAAAAATTGATTCATTTAATACATAAAATGTTTGATGAAATTGTCCTCTTTATGGTACAAGCTTTTTCTTACGAATTTATAGCCGCAAATAGAGCAAGTAGAGCAGAGCCGAAATCGGACAGTGGCACAACTATACTCTGGCTTTTAGGTAATGGAGCTGCCAGGTCATGGTTTAATAAAAGAGTACGAAAGAGACCAATTCAAGTGTCACCTGTAGGTAAGTTTTCTCATGTGTATTCATACGGATTCATCTTGTATTTTGAGACGCAGGTTGAATGAACAGATTGAATGTCAAGAAATCGAAAACATTAGTCGCTCAAAACAAGTAAACAGCATTCCTTTGGCGACGGTACGGGACCAATCCTAAAGGGAAAGATGCAAAGACAATGCCTTGTAACTTTGAATCAGATGACAAAGTCAACACCTGAGCTGGCATCCCACTCTCCAAACTTACACACCACGCCAACGCGAGGACATTTGAGGACACTACAGATTTAACGTGCATCAGCCACGTGTACACGACAGGACAACTTAAGGAAATGATGGAGCTACTAAGCATTCATTTTGTATACATCTGTCAGGAAAAAATAGCAGTTTTTTTGGATTTCCTTAAGGAATCAGGAAAAATTAAATCAGAAAAATTAAATCAATTTTTAAAATTATTTTCGTTAATTTATTATTTTCCGCTGAGCTTAAAACGATGTTTTTCTCAGAAATTCTTTCTTGGCGACATAAAAAGAATGCCAAAACGAGTCGCCGTCTTTATATCAAAGCTGAATTGTTTTTTTCTAATTACTCTTTGCTACACGAGTGCAAAACACTACTTGGAATTTTTTAAAACTTGAAAATTTCTTAGTCTGGAAAATTAGAAGTGGTTGATTATGTTGCCCGAAGTCCTTCATTGCAAAATTAAAAACTAGAAAACCTATTTCTTTCACTAATATTTCTGCCATTTTATACTGTAGGTATTAACTTTTAGCCCTTTTATTTTTCATTCAATCAGGACATGTGAATTAAAATGAACTGTTATAAAATAATACGGTCACTTCTATGAAAAGTATCGAGCAAATCTTTTGATAGGATGGTTCTTTTGCATATTATTTAACAATTTCATCTCAAATTGATTTTATTTGGTTGTCTCCATAAAGTTTGTTATTTTTTATTCGTGTTTCCTTAAATTAAATTGTTTCTTTCTAGATTATAGACATGGTGCTGAAGGCAGTCATGGCGATCTTCGGCCTATAAGTTCAGTTATTAATTGGAAGAGTATGGTCAGTAAATATTTGGAAGTGAAAGGCATAGACTTGGGAACAACTCCTCAAGAAGGAAGTCAAGAAGACTAACAATAACTAACAAACAGAAACTTTATTTTTCTGGACAAGATATCTCCTATAATCATAAACGCAGGACCATTTTCATATCATAACTGTTTATACACAAAAGGAGCTTACATGACTTATTTATGAAATACAAATATGAATATTTTACATGTGGATGGCCGGAAACAGAACAAATACCTCAAATTATGTGTGGATGTGGTCTAAAGATATATTTAATATGGTTTTGATGTAGACTTTCACACTGTAGTTTTCTTAAACTTTTTGTAAAAGATTGACAATAAATAGATTTCTATAACAAAGATCTCTAAAATTTATCATATTTTTTCATGAACTCATCTTGATTCAGTTTATTTATAACTTTTCATAGCAACTTGCGAACACAAAGCAGGAAAAACCTGAAACTTAAAAACATTAAAAGCAATTCGCATGCTTTTTACTATTTTACATAATAACGTGTTGGTACAAAAGGCATTTTAGAAACACGACCTTGTACTTGTTTTTTATGAATTAGAAAGTTGACTTCAGTTCCTGTTTTAGAGAATGATGCATCCACATATCCCATGGATACATTTTTCTGCAAACATGGAGAAGGACATCCACTGGTTATTTGTCCTATGATTGTTCCATCTCCATTCATGATATTAGTGCCTGCTCTGGGACATGCGCCTTCTGAGAGGAAACCGACCCTTTTCTTTGATGGCTTTTCCTTCAGTTGTTTCAAAATCCTATCCGAGCCAGGGAATCCGCCTTCCAATCTTCGTCTTTTGCCTACAAGAACCAATATTAAGACACTATATATATTGATAAATCAGCTTGCACAAATTTCAATGTAGCTATTTGCAAAATAACGCTACTCTTTGCTCTCTGCCTACTTTCTTTAAATATTTTTTAATTAATGAGTACCCTCTAGAAGTGTCTGGTCTGCGGACTGGGTGTAACTTTATTCGAAGGGCCGTAACTGGCCTGTGGGCCGAGTAAATAAATCCGGAGGTCTGTGTCTGGTCTTCAGGCCTGGTAATCCAACCAGGCTGGTTGGTAGTTTTGGGTTTTATGGCGCAAGGACCATATTTTACCAACCTGTACCACACAAGACAACGTCAAGTAATCAGTGAAGGAGGTTGGTTAGTTGGTTGGTTGTTTTCGGGGTTTTATGGCGCAAGGGCCATATTTGGCCAAGCTGTGCCAAACACAAGACAAACACAATGACGGACGAAGAAAGAGCAAAAATGCAGAAGGGTAGGCGAGGGTAAAAATGAAAGGGAGGAAAGATTACTTGGGTAGCTCGGGGTTGTGATGCCCATACACACCTAAAGATGTGTCACTGAGGGCTCAACAGAGGAGAAAAAAGCAAAAAGTAGGAAGGCAGACAAGTGTAAAACGGAGAGGACAGATCACTAGGGTTACCTCGGGATTGTGATGACCGTGTTTATTTAAAGAAAGTAAACCCACTGAGGGGTATAACCCAACCAGGATAATGGCTGTTTCGCAAATTGCTAATATTTGTGAAGCCATATCTGATTTACAGGCTGGGTAAGCCTATTTAGAGGGCCGCATTTGGTCTGCCGACCAGAGGTGAGCCTATTTGCTACAACTCATTTATCTCACGCGTAGACCTTTTCTTACGCGTACTATTTTTTGTAGATGCCACCAAAACAGCTATTTCTCAAATAACTAAAAAATATTTTTTGGAAAAGTAGTGTAGTACCAATAACATGAAACTTGCAAACAGTCTTATTTAAAGTTCTCTCATTGATGTAGAACAATCAGTGTACAACTGTCGTTATAGACAAGTCAGTAAGACGAAGTTTGGCCTTTGGGCCAAATTAAAATATTTCTATATTTGAGAAATAGGACGGGATCTCGACGGGATGAGGTTTAGCCAAACCATCACACAAAAAAACGTACGTGTAAAATAAAGGACCGTATGCATAAGATAAGTCAGTTACGGTGAATAAATGATCTCAGGTCCAGAGACCAGATATGGTCCACCACATATTCTTATGTCCTCAGACCAGATATGACCCTCCAAATATTTTGTCAGACCCGCCAGTCCAGCGATAGTCCTCCAAATATTTTCATCAGGCCCAGAGCAGAGATGGCCCTCCAGATATTTACATCAGGGACCAGATATGGACCTCCAAATAATTTCATCAGGCTCACAGATGGCCCTCCAAATATTTTTATCAGACCGCAGTCCAGAGAGGGCTGTCCAAATATTTTTTTATCAAACGCTCAGACCAGATATGGCCCTCTGGGCAGATTTAACTAACCCGCAGTTCAGATAAGTCCCTCCGTACAAGTTTATCTGACCCAGACCAGATACGGATGTGGATACTTTAGAGGATACTAATTCATAAAAGATCATTTTTCAACTCTCTAAGTGGTTTCGACAAGACATCTCATCCATCAAGTGGTGATCTTACCAATGTTGCTAATGATGAGATATATCGTCAAGATATTGCCGATTCGTTGATGATGACGATATCAAGATCTAGTCAGTGTTTTCTTCTAATGACGAGGTATTTCATCCATCAAGATCTGGTCTGTTTCCTTGGCATGGTTTATCATTCTCTCCCTGCTCTCCCATTTTCCCACCTCGGATTGATCCCGGACCGTCGCCAATAGCCTATTGTGCTGCTCCAGTGCGATGTTAATTCAACTACCAATAACCTACCCATTTCTCCACCTTTGTATAAGGTAGCCTCAAGCTCTAAGACAGCACATGGA
Source organism: Meta bourneti (assembly GCA_933210815.1). NCBI lineage: Eukaryota > Metazoa > Arthropoda > Arachnida > Araneae > Tetragnathidae > Meta > Meta bourneti. Next base: position 51,800,399 of record OW119934.1, on the reverse strand, counting down.
TCAACTGCAGAATTGCCCGGATTGGGAGCAACTGCACCTATTGGGCTCCTTTTTAACTTACGGTCAAAAATGATTTGTTTTTTATCTTTGAGGAAAAGAAACAACGGCTGACTAATAAGGGTGTATAAAGCTAAGCATTAGATTTTTTGTTTTGATCCAATCTCGACATCCTCAGTTATCAATGCTATGCTGCTTTCAAACGTTAACCCTCCAAGTGGTTTCAACAAGATATCTCGTCCATGAAGATCTGACCAATTTTGCTAATGAGAAATCTCTTCCACAAGATATTGCCGATTTTTTCATGATGACGAGATCATGATCTGGTCAGTTTTCTTCGAATGATCATGATCGTCTTTTCTTCTGACAAGTTATCTCTTCCAACAAGATCTGGTCAGTTTTGCTAATGGCAAGATACTTCATCAAGACAACCACCAGGAGGATCAGAGATACTTATAATCAGCATTTAAACCCTTCTGATGGTGTACCTTCACATCGAAAACTGTCCTGTAGGACCAGCCTCAGATGTTAAAATCTGTTCCAAATTGTCACTAGTTCTGGGCAAGGGGCGCTTTGTTTTTCCCACTTTGATCTTCATTCCCTTGGAGCAATAGGGCAGTTGCATCTCGACGAGATATCTCGTCATTAACAAAACGTCAAATCTTGATGTACGAGATCTCATCGAAATGACCTGGAGGGTTATAAAACATTAACCCTGAAGACCAAACGTGGAGATATTGCCTTCTTGACTAACCCGAAAGTATCGAGTGAGACCTATTAACTTGAATGGTATTTGTATAAAACCTAGAAAAATATGAAATTTGTCCTTAAAATGTAAACAATTTTTTTATTAGAATAGGTTATATATATACCTATAGTCCAAGTAAGAGCTGCTTCAACAGGAGTATATTCATCAGTGATATCATTTCCATAGAGACAAAGCCCAGCTTCTAACCGTAAGGTATCTCTGGAACCAAGGCCAGCAAGTTTTACGTCATCCATTTTAGATGCAAGCAAATTCTCCATTATGATTCTGCTCTGGGAGGCAGGCACCGAGATCTCTACACCATCTTCTCCAGTGTAGCCACATCTCGTAATACGACATGCGTCAACTCCGCAAATCCTTGTAGATGTAGTAGTCATAAATTTCAAGACATTTAAATCACATTCCACTAAAGGTTGAAGCACTTTCGCTGCTCCTGGTCCTTGGATCGCCAAAAGTGCTTTATCAGTCACGACTTCAAGAGCCACATCTGCGCCATTTTTTATGCATTCTTCCTTTCTTTTCTACAAAATGAGAAAAACGTAAGGATCAGAAAATCGTATTACTCTCATGTATTTGTATAATTACATATTTACTCGTAATTGACTAGTAAAAAAGTGGATAAGACCTTAAAAATCTAACTTGAGTTAAAATCTGAAATCGCACTCATGCTACAAAACTGCTACCACTTTAAAATTATTTTCTCCAGAAGCATTTAAATTTTGAAGCCATACAAAATACTGAGGCCTCGAATTAGTTGCCATAGATTTGAAATTTTCATGATTTTCATATACACTAGAAATCATGAAAATTAACCAAATATCTATTTTTTATTGCTGCTTTAAAATATTTTCAACTCCTTAGCTTTCAAACAATACCAAGATCTTGTAAATACCTAGAATCTTTCTAGTTAACAAAGGTTTTTCGTTAGGTGCTGTCACCATGTATGAACACATGACCCAATTTCTGAAGAACTGTTCAAACGGCGATAACCCAACAATGAATTGATCTATTACAATTATTTTTGTATCAAAATAATCAATATAATACAGTGGATATTTTGACTCTCAATCAGTTAATAGTTAAGAAATGAATTTTTTATTTATTTTAAATGTTAAAATTCCTGAAAAATCTTGATTTCTTTATGCTTCCTTGATAATAAAATTAATATAAAATTGTAAAAACCTGTTCCATCTACCAACTTGATTGATAGTCAAAACACGAAGAATATTAGGAATAATTTCCAACAAGAATTGTCTTTTTGAATAAATTAGAATTTGAGATAGCAATCAGCATTAACTTATTAACGTGATAATTAGTTAATTATATCTAAATTAGAAAATTAATTACTGGCTTAATATGATATTTTCACACTGAAGGCATTTTCACACTGAAGGGATTTTCAGCATAAACCAATAACCTATCATAAAAAAACTGGATTTTTATAAAGTCAAAATTTAAAAAAATCTTCTAGTGTATATGTACACCTTGAGTTATACACACACGGAAATCTTACAGGAGACGGACTTTAATATGGGCATTCATAATCATTAAAAAGTTCAAAATGCTCTCAAATTATGAAATGTTAACGGAAATGAGTGAATTTGAAAGTGAATTCGATTCAAACCAGCGATTATAAAAATTAGTTCTTCATCGGCATAAAAATCATTAAAATTTAGAAAACTGATATCAGTTTTATACTCATGAAACAATTCTGAAAACTTATTAAGATTCTGTAACCATATTTTAGGAGCAATTCAATGTTATTTATCCATGATACAACAAGACTAATCATAATATTTTTAAATGAATATACATTTTTCCATGTTTTCATCCATGAAAAAATTGTAAGAAAAAATAAGGATGGAGAGTATTTTTCTTTTCTTTAAGGTTTGATAGATTTTAATGTAGAAAGTTATTTGGTAATTGGTTTATATAGTTATCCAGTTATAAGGTATCTGACTACCTTTAAAACACGATTTTCTGCAGAAATTCCGATTTTTCAATTTTCATCTAATATGAAAGCCTGATTTCTTATCTTTCCAAATCTGTTTAAATTTTGTTCCTTCCTTGGCATATAACGTAAGTTACAGCCTTTTAATACTTAGTCGACACTTTTTAAAACCAGAAGTAGCTTTCTGCAAACCGGAAGTGAATGTAAAACTTTGCTTACATTCTTATTTTAACAAATTAAAGCGTTAAAATTTACTCTGAAGAGTGGATTTGTTTTATTAATTAAAATAATTAAAAAACTACTTTTAATACTCTAAAACACTGAAGAATAACAGTCGTGAAGATGATCCAGTGTGCAAAGCCAGTGCTTCAAAGCCCTGGAAGCATCTAGCTCTTCAAATTTTGAAGTTTTGAATGAAGAACTGTGTGGCAATCGGAATTTTTGATCTGGAAGCTTTAATCAATATATTTTTGGAGCTTCCATGTCCCAAATGCTTTGCTTCTGGATTGCATTTAGATGAAGATTCCAGGTATGGATTGTGTTCACATTTCTCTTTGAAATGTCGCAATTGTGACAAGTAAACTCTATATTAGTTTATGGGATGAGGCAGATTGGAAAGGGATTTTCTTCAGCATATATAAACTGTGCCCCACGCTGAATTTTCCACCAATTTCTAAAGCATATAACATCCATGAAGAGAAACTCTTGAAAGTTGTGTCTGCAGTTGCTGAACAATCGATGTTAAAAGCAGCTGATGAAGTTGGTTCACAGGGAGAAGACAGTGAATGTGGCGTGTCTGGATGGAATGTGGCAGCGTGGAGGATATACTTATTTGAATGGTTGTGTTGCTGCCCTTTCAATTGATACTGGAAAGGTGCTGGATTTAGATGTCATGTTCTCGTACTGCAGAATTTGCAAAAGATTGCAGAAACCCATCATTTGAATCGCAGAAAGCTGATCATGAATACCAATGCAATTTTGAAGGGTCATCAGCAAAGATGAAAACAGCTGGTGTCAACAGAATATTCAAGAGGTCTGTGAGCACACAAAACTAAAGTACATCAAATACTATGGTAATGGTAATTCCAAAGGATATTTGTGTGTTCAGAACACATGACGAAAAAAGTTTTTGAAACTGGAATGCATTAGACACATTCAAAAACGGGTAGGTACACGTTTGCGAAAATTCAAAAGCAAAACCAAAGGTCTGTCTGGTAAAGGTAAGTTAACATGTCTTTATTGACAGACTACAAAATTATTATGGGATTGTGATTCGCTCTAACGTGGGCACCTTACAGATGATGCAGCAAAATGTAATTGTAGCTTTGTTCCATAGTACTTCGTCACCAAAGAAACCAATGCATGGCCAGTGCCCTATTAGCGAAGACATTTGCTGTTATTACCAGAGAGCCGTAAATGAAGGGAAAGAACCCGAAAAATTGAAGCATTCTGGTTTGTCAAACAATATTTTAAATATGGTCAAACCAGTGTATTTGGAGCTTTGCACCAGAGAACTTTTGGAAAAGTGTCTGCATGGCAAAACTCAAAATGCCAATGAAAGTTTTAATGGTGTTATATGGCAGAGTTCCGAGGGGGTTTTCATCAGCCTCAAAACTGAAATTAGGAGCTTATGATGCTGTAATGCAGTAAACGATGGATTTGAGGGTTGTACCAATGTTTTAACCAAGATGAACATTGAAAATCTTGGTTACTTTACTTTAAAAGGCTACAGAAGTTTGGATCACTTTAGAATCCGTGATTCCAAGCTCCATGCAACACCTGTTTTTAAAGAAGCACAGGAAAGTTTTGAGGGTCATTAGAAAGAAAAAGGTAGTTGATTTAAGTGATGTTAAAGGTAATCTTTACAAATCAGGATCATTTTAGAACTTCATTTTCCATTTAAAGGTAGGATTCATTATTGAAATATATTTTTAGCTTTGTCTAAATCGACTTTTTAGGATTTTGCTTTTACATAAAACATGAAAACTCAAAACATGCTCCAAATGTTATGAAATTTGTTAGGAATACTTTGTAAGAGTTGATAAATGGAATGAACCACTTTTGTGATTGTACATTGATTAGATTTTTTGTTTTTAATGACAAAAGTTATGAGTTGCTATAATTTTGGAAGTTTTTCTTCTTGGTTGAACTTTAACTTCTCCAGCTTTTTAAACCGGTTTATAATGATGTGAGTGGTTCATGCCCTGAAAGAGGTTTCAATCTTCAGAATAAAAATTACAAAATAAAAATATCTTAATTTAAGTTATGTTTTGCGTTGGTGCTAGTTTTATCAATTTTCACCTCTTTTGGGGTTAAAATTAAAAAATATATATTTATTATTTTTTTATGTTATTCTAAGTTTTTAGCCATATTCTATAATATAGTGCACACAAAAGTCAAATTTCAAATTATTTAAAAAAATCCTATCCAAAGGTAGTAAGATACCTCAGTGTTTAGTGATTCCTGAAATCATAAGCACTATGCTTACCTACTTGTAAGAGCATCAAGTCCTTATCAGTGCATCCAGCATTCGAAACCAAATACAAGTAGTCAGGTGTCTTTGTAACTATTAAATCGTCTATGATTCCCCCGTTATCCGCCGTAAATACAGTCAAAGTACCTTGGTTGATCTCTAAACCTATGTATTAAATGAGAAATTACATATCAGCAATGTGTAAATTAATGTTGAGAACATATGAACTAATATATAGTCGGTTTAGAGCAGAAACTCATTAACTGACATTTTTTTACATTAAATAATTTATTTCTGATCATCATGAAAATAATCGTCATATTGTATTCAGTTTGAAAGAAAATATACCACTAACAAAACGTTTATAATTTTATTTTTGACATAAAAACTAACAGGTAGTCCAATTGGCGTTCTGTACAATTTAACTTTTAGTCAGTTAATAAGTTTCTGCTCTAAACCGACATCTGAATTGAAAGTCAAAATTAAATACATATACTATTCAATTCAAAATCTGTCATAAGATTTCTAGATCTTAGTGAGCTATGATTCCAATTCTAGCTTGGATTCAAACATTAACACAAAATTTCGACAAAAACAATTAACAGATTTCACTTTAAATATCTTAAGTTTTAAACTGAAAATAAATTTTATTTTGTTTGTGGGTCATTCCATGTGAAAACATCCATTTGAGAACTTGTTGCACCATGGTCACGGATTCTTTTCAAATTTTTACCATAGATAGACATGACAGTGAAACTCCTATATCTCAATTATTTAAACATTTCGTCCAATATTAGCCGAGATACGGGAATTTAAAAATTGGTCAATTTTACAAAATGGCGGCCATCTTGGATTTGCACACTGTCTATAAATGACCTTAACTTGAGAACTGATAGTTCAAATTTAATAATTTTGGAACCAAATGGTATCCATTGATTTCAGGTGTATATAAGCCACAAAAACAATGGAAATTTTACATTTTAGAGGATTTTTTTTACATGTAAAGTGAAAAAATCACTTAAAAACAGTCGACTTTAAAGGGCTATAGAAAAATGAACCCTCTAATTTTTTTCTGAAACTATGTAGAGTATTAACTAACATGTGTACTTTAATCTGATAAAAATTCAGAGGTAAAATTTCTCGTTTATGAATAAAAGCTATTCTAAAGATAGCATATGTATTTTAAAACAGTGGTCATCTACAGTGCAAAAATGACCATAGCTTAAAAAAATATGGTTAAATTTCAGTTTTTATGAAGTACTAATTCAAAGCAGGCTCACATCAAATGTAAAAATATCAATAGAACATCAAATTCTATGTATTTTTTAATTTATTTTATCCCATGGTGTCTGGATAAGTACATTAATTACCATTGAAGAAAAATTGTTTTTATTAATTTAAATTACTTTAAAAAAATACTTTACAAATTGTTATATTTTTATAATATTCAATTACAATACTTTTGTTAAATATATTTACATTATGCTTAGGAGCCACTTTTAGTAAAATTATCATATTTTCAATATTGCATTTTATCATTGCTGGTTTGCTTGATAAACTCATTGCTTTAAGTACACATATAGCTTTCTTTTCCGCAAAAAAATCTCAATGCCATTAAGAAAAAGTATGAATTGAGTCTGGATGCTGCTATCATAGTGGCAAATTTTTCTGAAAATTATACCTGTATTATACAAGGTGCTATTCAAAATACTCATTCAAATAACAAGCAGGCTTAAAGATCCTTTCCTTAAGCCTGCTTGTTATTTGAATGTTCTATTTGAATACTTTTTTCATGTGAATTCTGTTTCTATGCGTGTGATAAGTGACAATTTAGTCATGACACTTCAACATTTGGGACTTTTCAAAAATAATTATCAAACATTTAATCACACAAGTTCCACAAATTAAAATACAAAGTTTTCAGTGTGGGAACTCAGAAAAATACAAAAATAAATTTTAAAACTATTATTTTTGGGCCATAAAAAATTATGTAAAAGCTGAGTGGTACTTTTTTACTTCGTCATGGAATAGGAGTTTTTGACGATATTGGTGGAACCTTAAAGTGTATGGCCACTATAAGAAGCCTTAAGCTTCCGTGCAAGGATGATATAACATTAAATACTTCTGGACAACTTTACAAGAGTTCATTAAAGAAATAGATATTTTTTCACAGCGAAATTGTAATTTATAATAATCAATTAACAGATAGGTACGCAATGGCAAATATAACAGAATCAAGAACTAATCACTGTTTTACATCAATAAAAAGTCAGATATAGGGTTCCAGTTTTAGGTTCCTCAGCATTTGTTGCTACCATAGGATTGGAGAAAACCATCAAATTACTAACATTCCAAAATAAACAATATTCCTTATCCACCAATTAATTCCATGCTTGTATGGAATTAATTGGTGGATAAGGAAATATTTGGGATTATTGTGAGGAATATGATTACAAAATTGTTCTTGCTTCATTATGGACAAAGTGCATCCTATATGTGGTCAGAGCCTTTAGACACATGTTGGATTCCTTATGAATACATAATGAAATTCCTCTTATCCCATAACTACAACTGGACGAACATGTTGTTCCTGGTGAAAAGCAATTGAACTATTGTTCCAAAACTACAAGACAAATTGAATCATACTATAAAACTTTTAAGTTTACCATTAATATAAATGTGGTGTCCTTTTTTATTTGTGCTTAATATTTGTCTTAATAATTTCTCGCTATCAATGTATTTTTCACATATTTCTTTGATCTTTAAAGACTTGTAAGTTTTTAAAAAATTTCCAGTGACAAGAAATTTTAATTTTACTTTATGAATGTAAAGTATGTGTGCTTACATTTTCTACAAAGTTTCTAAAAAATATTGGATCAGCTTAAAATATTTCAGTAATGTCAACTGTAATATGTATTTTGTATTATATTGAACCTATATTTATTTATGTATAATAATGGGTATTATAGTATTATATAATTGGGGCTATTATAAGTACTTTTATATTTATAATTAAGTCAAGAAACAGAAGTATACAAATTTCCCTGTGTGATTTTGATACAATGTAACCTAAGCATAATGTAAATATATTTAACAAAAGTATTGTAATTGAATATTACAAAAATATGACAATTTGTAAAGTATTTTTTTAAAGTAATTTAAATTAATAAAAACAATTTTTCTTCAATGGTAATTAATGTACTTTTCCAGACACCATGGGATAAAATAAATTAAAAAATACATAGAATTTGATGTTCTATTGATATTTTTACATTTGATGTGAGCCTGCTTTGAATTAGTACTTCATAAAAACTGAAATTTAACCATATTTTTTTAAGCTATGGTCATTTTTGCACTATAGATGACCACTGTTTTGAAATACATATGCTATCTTTAGAATAGCTTTTATTTATAAACGAAAAATTTTACCTCTGAATTTTTGTCAGATTAAAGTACATATGTTAGTTAATACTTCCACAAAGTTTCAGAAAAAAATTAGAGGTCTCATTTTTTCTATAGCTCTTTAAAGTTCAGCTGTTTTAAAGTGATTTTTTCACTTTACATGTAAAAAAATCCCCTAAAATGTAAAATTTCTATTGTTTTTGTGGCTTATATACACACTTCTGAAATCAATGGCTACCATTTGGTATCAAAATTATAGAATTTGAACTATTAGTTCTCAAGTTAGGGTCATTTATAGACAGTGTGGAGAATCCAAGATGGCCGCCATTTTGTAAAAGTGACCAATTTTTAAATTCCCGTATCTCAGCTAATATTGGACAAAACGTTTAAATAATTGAGATCTATGGGTTTCACTGTCATGTCTATCTATAGTAAAAATTTGAAAAGAATCCATGACTATGGTGCAACACCCACCAGGTGTCCCCATATGGAATGACCCTTTCTGTTTTCTAATGTGTTTAGCTCTTTATTTACAAAGTACAAATATTTAGATTATACTAATTCACATTTTGTGATAATTGTTTCCTATGTTATTAATCTCAAATCATTCTCTCAATACGTTTTCGTTTAAAATTATAATTTTTTAATTGGAGTTGTAAGAAGGCTAGTCAAAATTATCTACAATGCAGTTGGATTAGTGTTTCTGTTTGTGCAATGTCGTTTCCGATCGCATCGCTAGGCGAGGTTTCTATCTTGACGTTGTTACAGTTTTGAAGTTGCTAGGTTAGAACCATAGTCGCTAAACATGGCTACTCCGTTTGCATCAAAGAACAGCTTTCAGTGATCTATTTTTTGTGGTCAGAGAGAAGGGATCTAAATCCACCGAAAACGTTCAGCGTGGTAATGGAACAGGATTTTGCCCTCGACGAGTGACTACAAATTTCATTGAACAGCTCAAAAATGATCTCGAAAGGCAGACGACCCTCCGCTACAATTGACGTACCAACAGGAAGGACCCCGTGAATATCCTTGAGGATTTATCGGATTCAGAGAATTTAAAACTTCAAATTTTTTAAAAGTTAGATGCTTCCAGCTTTGAAGCACTGGCTGTGCACTCAGGATCATCTTCACGACTGTTATTCTTCAGTGTTTAAGAGTTGATTACCAATGAAGTGGCGTTTCTTCTTCCTGGCAACTCTCCCATTTTTTAAACAAAAACCACTTGAAACAAAAAGAATTATCAAATTGAAAAAACGTTTGAACGTACTATCGAAAATCACGAGTTCAAATTGTGTAGACTAGGGATGTTAAGCGAATCACAGAACTTTTCACCGATACTTTTGAATCAGTTCTTACCTGTTACTGTAATATCAAAATAACAGTGATTTGGCAAGTGATTTTTGGAATAGTGATTGAGTATCTGTGATTCAGTAGCAGTGATTGAGCTGATACCTTGGCTGATAATGCTACTGCGACCGGGATCAGTGATTCGGTAGAAGTGAAAACTGTGACTGAGTATCGGTGATTTGCTAGGGGTGACAGCTGGTTTATTGGTGATTCCCTCGATGGAGTGTGGGGCTCTGTGATGGATTATGGTTTATCTAGAGGATTAGGATTTTCAACCGGATATTAAAAGAGGCTCTATGACACACCAAGTTGCCGCGCATTCCGCTAAATAAATAAGAAGCTCGATGATTTAAAAAAAAGTTCAGAAGGAAACGTTTTTGCAATTCGCTATTTTAAATGACAAATTAATTATTGTTCTTCAACTTTCTCTGATTATTTATTTAATTATATTTTTATATAGAGAACACGTGAGCAAGAATTTTTTTTCTATTTTTTGGTTTTGTTGAAACAAAAATATTCTTTTTAACCTCTTGTAAATTGTTTAATTCTAAAAAATGAATTATGTGTAAAAGTAGGTGCCTCTGAAAGACTTTATAAATTGAATGAGTCTAAATCAGGGGGAGGGGCAGAAGATGATTATTTGATTTCACTAGTGAATAGAACATGGCTGCATGCTGATTTTTTACTGAGAAATTTCTTTTATTCTGTAAGACAATTTCTCTCTTCCTTTATACCTACATACAGTGTTGCTTTAGAATTCAAAGATGAAGTATTGGTATTAACAAAGGAAAGAAAGTTTTAAAAGTGTGTTGTGGTAATGTGATTGAAATGCAATCACAATTTTTAAAATTCGTCATTTTTCATATGAATATAAAATATGCTTTCCATGGTAACATAATTATTTAAGAGAGCTCTAATGAGCAATTTACTCTCATTTGTCCCTTTTATTTTTTGAATCCGGAGCTGCTTTTTGACATTTATTTCTTGAATACGTAATTTTTTACTGTACATTTCTTCATACACATATGATGTAAAAATTTTTTCTTCGACTAACCAATATTTTAGATAAGAGTAATTAATTTAAAAGACACACTTTAAGAGAAAAATTAGGTATGTGAATTATTTATTTAATAATTAAAATTTAATAATTTGCATTCATTATAAGCAAGGGTTAAGTTACCTGCACCTAGTGGCTCAAAATGACGATTCATCACTGGCAGGAAGAGAAAAAATGTTGTCTGCATTAGTTTATAGAGGGGGAAAAGTATCTTCAGGGATAGAAATAACGGGTTTAATATAAAAAAAACGGCTCATAGGTGGAATAAAAATGCTAAATTCAGTTTAAATCGTAGGTTTGAGTGGTATTGTGTTTGACTAAATTTTAAAAAAATGTAACGGATATTTCGGTTGTTGTGGAAGAAAAGAAAAACCGTGTTCGATCTGGGGTCCCTGGGGTTGTAAGCCGCGACGGTACTAACTCTGAGCCGTATACTCCTATTACACAGTGAACTACTAAAGGATTTTAAAACATAAATAGAAGCATCCTGTTGCTACGAGTGGCTAAAAGATATTTTACAATCAACCAATCAGATTCAGTTTGGAATCACAATCACAGTTTAGAATCACAGATATTCTTCAGTAGCAGTCACAGTTAGAACTGTTACTGTGAAATCACTGTTTGTAATATCCCTAACAGACTCAAGTTTGATGGTCAATAGCGAAGTTAAACATGATTGCCAAATGTATTTTTGTGTTAAAAGTAGTTTTTAAATAATTTTTTTAATTAATGAAACAAAATCCACATTTCAGAGCGTTTGGGGGGTATTTCAATTAACGTCACACTGGAGCAACACTATGGGCTATTGGTGACGGTCCAGGATCAATCCCAAAGGGAAAGATCCGAGGACAACACCACGTAATTTTGAACCACGGTCAGATGACGAGGCAACACTTGAGCTGGCACCCCACTCTCCAAACTTCCACACCACGCCAACGTGAGGACGTTTGAGGATATCGATAATTTTGAATTAATTCTGCACTTCCTGTGTTGTAGTGCAAGGTTCAGCCATCCTGTGGTGGGTCTTGAAAGTAAACAACGCAGGGGAGTAAGCTCGTGAGGGAACACTCTAAGGTAGAGTGCATTGGTACGCACTTTAACCCACAGCATTGGTTGGTCTGAGATAATCCGAAACTGTAGTGCAATAAGCATCTATCCTTGATTCAGGTGTCCATGGAAATGTTTAGGAAGAAATCGTATGTTGAGCTCCCTATGCCATCTCTGGGTTCCATTCTACCTGTCACAGTTGGAGAATGTCTGTCTCTAATAAGTCTCTTGGAGTGTGGAGAGGTTGGGAGGTCTATTGGTCTCTGGGGCATCTTTGTTTGCTACAAACTGACAACAATTTGTAGCATACGCAACATAGTTCTGTTACAGAAGAGTGATTATTGACAAAATGGCAAATTTACCATACACCAAGAACTGAAAAACGAGGTGCTTGCTTGGCTCTGCTCATTTGAAATCCTTTTTGAGGGCATAAAAATTTGTGCAACGATGGAACAAGTGGATTGAAAAGTCTGAAGACTAAGTTGAAAAAAGATGTTATTGCAAGCTGTCATTTTTATTGAAATAAAGTTATGGATAATTATGAACTCATCCCCCTACTCTTAAATTGAAGCTTTTATTTCAAAGTTGAAATCAATGGGGCAATTAAACTGAATAATTTCAAACTACATTCCAGAAATATTGGGTCATCTCATAAATATAGCGGTTTTTTATTGATCGAAATGAATTATGCAATGTTTTACAATTATTGCGCAATCGAGCAATGTGTGTTATATTAGAATTTGCGAAGTTCTTCAAGTTATGTGTCGGTTTAAATTTTTCACGTGAGTTTAAGTGAAAAAGTAAACATTATGTACCAAAACGCGTTATCTGTTAGCTACTTCCTGAAAATCAAACCATCACTCGGCTAAAGCAAGCTGTTAATGGAAAGACCTCTAGTAAACAGAAGGCATGTTTTTTCATCATGTGGAAAAGTAAACATTATCATGTATCAAACGTTATCTATATTATTAGCTACTTCCTGAAAATCAAACCATCACTAAAGAGCTGTATTGTGAAAGCTAAAACGGCTGAGGCAAGCTATTGATGAAAAGACCAGCTCTAGTAAACAGAAAGGGAATGTTTTTTCATCATGATAACGCATGACCTCACAAGGCACGAGAAAAGCTTCAAAAATTAAGAGTTTTTTAAATTGTGGAAACTGAGAATTTTACAAATCAAAGAAAATTTTGGAAAAAAAAATTGAAAACTTTTTGAATTCGGATCATGTCCAAGAGCTCTATCCATTCTTTGGAGTGTGTGTGTATTTCAATTAACGTCACACTGGAGCAACACAATGGGCTATTGGTGACGGTCCGGGATCAATCCCAAAGGGAAAGATCCGAGGACAACACCACGTAATTTTGAACCACGGTCAGATGACGAGGCAACACCTGAGCTGGCACCCCACTCTCCAAACTTCCACACCATGCCAACGTGAGGACATTTGAGGCCACGATAGATTTAACATGCCCCAGCCCCCCTTTGTACACGACAGTGTTTGACTGCATTCGAACTCGCAACCCTCCGGTTGCTAGTCCGTTACTCTACCAACCGGGCTACCACGGCCCACAATGAAAAGGGAACATAAAAGGGTTGGTTGGTTTTCGGTTTATGGCGCAAGAGTCATATTTCGGCAAGTTACACCAAACACAAGACAACGTCAAGTAAAACATTTCGTGAAAGGGGAGAAAAGAGGGATTGGGGAAGAGTAGGGAACATAAAGAGGACTTAGCTGTTCTTTCTATTGGGATACTAATGAAGTATATTTGTAAAACTCAGTTTCCATTAATTCATTTACTTAGTGTTGCTTGGCGCAGCTTGGCCAAATATGGCCCTTGCGCCCTAAAATGCAACCAACTATTGCTGAATTCAATTTCAATCCGATTTACCCCCTCAAACCATTACAAAAGATTATAGAAATCACGTTTCAACTACTATAAATCAGTAACGTAAAACGATGAATTATACAAACTAACCCTGTTAATCTATCGGTTAATCATTCTTCTCTTAGTATTATCACCTACTTACCTTCTATATCAGACACAACAAGGCTCTCAATGTACTTCACCCTGTCTTTTCCTGTTACTATGGTTTGAAGCATGTGTGACACGTCAAAAATGGATACATGTTTCCTTGTATGTCTGTGGGATGCTGATATCGTAAGATCAGCGTATTGTAGAGGCATTAGAAATCCTGCAAAATCAACAATTTTGGCCTTTTTTTCCACATGAAAATCGTGAAGAAAAACCTTTTTCTTGGCCTGAAATAATAAAACAAGGAAAGTACAGTGGATGATCAAATTAATAGAGCCACATTGCGAAAAGAGTATTTTATGAGTTCGAGGTAAAAATAGATGACGGCTATATGATAGATTGTCAAACCAACTGTGTTGACAACTATTTAAAATTTCTGAATATAAATATGTCAAAAAATAAAAAGTACTCAATGTAACCGGATTTCTTTAATAATAAATGGTTGAAATGTAAAATTGTTAATTTATAAAGGTGACTAAAGGTGATATAAAGGTGACTAATAATGATTACCCTTGTATTACAAAGCATGTAATACAAGGGTAATCATTATTAATCAAGGGTAAGCAAAGACCAATAAAATTTCACCGATACAAATTACCTACATCCTTCACGTTATAACCTCCTGGTGGTTGTCTCGATGAGATATCTCGTCATTATCAAAACTGACCAGATCTTGATGGACGAGATATATCGTCCATCAAAAAATCTCGTCGTCTCTCGTCATTAGAAGAAAACTGACCAGATCTTGATTTCGTCCTAGTAAAAGAATCGGAAATATCTTGATGACGAGATATCTCGTTATAGGCGAAATTGGTTGGATCTTGGTGGACGGGATATTTCGTCGAAATCACTTGTAGGGTTAAGACAGCTTACAATATTTTACAATTTGAATAACTACTTCACTTTAGAATTTACAAAAGTGTGGATATTTCTATCGGGAAGGCTCAGATTTTTGTTACATGAAGGCTAATTACACTGGAATCTACTGCTTAAAGTGGACTCCGAGCTACTTATTATTCCACCCCAACTAGCTGAAGTTATTACGGATGTAGTGAAGGCCCCAAAAGTTGGTTGGTTTGTTTGTTGGGGTTTTATGGCGCAAGGGCCGTATTTGTCGAGAAGGCCCAAAGGAGTCGACCATGGAGATTTGCAATATTTTCTCTCAGTGTGATCTTATGTTATCGGTGGTAGGTGCCCTTCAGATCAATCTTACATGGTCTCAAGGTTAATGGAACATTAACAGGTTATCCATTCCCCTGTACCCTCCATGGTCGGGATTCTGTGAGAACTGAGACGTCAATGGACGACCGGAAGTTAGGATACTTGTTCTGTTCTGATAAGCGGGTCTTAGAAATGTACTAATCTCACCAGTTTACATGCCAAACAAATTAGTACATACATTACAAGGCATTAAAAAGACATGGTTACCTAGTTTGGCCTCTTATCCATGTTTCAATCTTCATTTTAATACCTGAATAATGTAGTATCATGCAAATAAAAACTTAATAATATACCATTCAGATAAGAACTACTTAATTACATACTATCATTCAGATAAAACTTCTTAATTATATACTATCATTTAGATACAAACTTCTTCAAATTCGAAAGAAAAAGATAAATTAACTGGTCTTCAATTCGATGAAATGGAGATAAAAACTTTCTGAGCTTGATGAGAAGCTAGATCAAGTACTGGACCCGTTTTCGAAAATGCAAGTTGCTATGGTTAGAAAATTAATATAAATTGGAAAGTCAATTTTCGTAGACTGATTTTAAAATGAATGAAGAGACATTATTTCCAATTATTGAACAACTTAGTGATGTTAGCCTAACCGTTGTAATATGTGTCTTAAAAGAGTGGAGGTAATGTAGGAGTATGGAAAAAAATTGGGCGTTACTGTAAATCATTCATGGTGTAAAAATCCCTTTGACGAGTCGTAATACCTACTTTTCACCCAATGATTCACATCTGAAAATTCTGCGTAATTGGTTTGTTGATATTGATTAGACTCAAATATAGAGTCAAGATTGAAAAATCGCCTCTTTTAATTATTAAAATTGGATGACAATGAATTGGAGACTCTCGCTCCCCCAACTCGCCTTACGGCTTAGAGTTTTTACCGGGGGGGCGGAGATTTCGAGGACCTCCACAGCACTTGAGAGAGGGACACCGGGCAGCCCATCCAGTGGACAGGACGTGCACCGCTTCCCCCAGCGTGTGCGCGCGCGGTCGAACAAATTTATTTGTATTCAAAAATTTACAGCACTGGGGCCGCTCATGGGCCGAGCATATATCTCTTAAAAGCAGAACAGAACATAACGGCGCACAAAACGGCCAAAAAGGGCCTAAATATAAAAAACAGATGGTGATGATGATGCCATGATGGTCGTCTCTCATGAAGGCAGGATAAGACCTGAGCTGCGGAAGGAGCCCTGGAGTGTGGTGCAAAAGTGGATGGTAATGTCCCCTAGCCTCCTCTATTCCTGGCCAGACTTTGTCCTCCTATTACTCTCCAAAACTCCACTTCATCCTCTCTTTCCTCTTTTTCAGTCCTGTTTTTCCTCTCTCCTCTTTCCTTTTTCCTTCTTTTCTTTTCTCATCCTTTCGTTGTGGTGTGCTAAAAGGAATTGACTCATCTGGTGGACTTAGAAAGATGGATGACAATGAATTGAAAGTTTGCTACAAATTGGAACTGATTTACATTCAATGTGCAAAGGAGCGGACAAAATGTTCGTTTGGCAACACCGTTCGTATGGCCAACCACAGCAACCGTATTGAAACATTTCTCAGCCTCAAGATAGCACGAAGCTATCGGAATTCATAAATGTGTGAACTGGTTTGATGTAATGAACAATTATATTCCAATTAAAATTAGATTCCCTTCTAAAAATGCTTTTGGAATGCATTTAGCCGAACATACCCAAATTTCAGACTATAGGTTTTCTATGATAAAGGGGGAAAGAAGTGCAATGAGAAAAGGGCGATGCAACTTTTCCAAAGGGGATTCTTCAATCTATTAATTCACTCAAAGGTCTGTTCTATGAGTTGCAATTCAAAAATTCTACTTCCTATCTATCGTCTCAGATTGAATCATGATTCACTGGAAAACTTTTTTATCAAGTGCGATCAAGATAGACTTGATGATCACCCTACACCATTGAATGCCCTGTACAAAATACGAATGATTATTCTACGTAAAAATTCCAGTACTTTGCAAAATAATCCGAACACAATAAGTCAAGGAACGACTTTGGAATGCTACAAGACTGCTGAAGTGTTACAAGCAGGTATTAGAGTCAAAAATCAAAACTCAAATGCGTCACCAACTGAAAACATTGACGCAAGTGGAACTGAAAGCAATACTTAAATAATGAATTATTTTTACTTCAGCAGAAAATTCTGTGCGAGAATATATCTGGGTGGATCGTTATGAAATATAAGAGTACTCCGATTTAGGGTTTTACAGTTATCAAACGAAAGATCCTCTAAAACCGAAAATGTGGATGGAGCATTTATCATATGGTGGACTTACTGTGCCCTTATCTGAGTGGCGTGAAATCAGCAAAGTAATGGAATACGAGTTCATTCGATTTCACCCTACAGAAGATTTGCATACAAGCCAGGAAATCGTAAAGGTTTTGACAGGATAAGTTTCTTTCATGTTTCCGGAAATAGCCAGTGATTAAAACTTATATCAAATGAGAACTATCATCCGATTGAAGTATTTAAACAGGAAAAAATCAGCGGGAAAAAAAGAAATCGAATGCAGAAAATTTAGACAATAACAGAAAGTAAAAAGAAAATTTATGAAAATAAGTACTTAAAGTGAATACTATTCAAATCTTCTGTCTTTTTCAAAATATTTTCAAGTAATATATTAATTGCGCATGCTTCATCAAGTGTATTAAATTTGATTCTCAATTAACTTTGAAAATTGTTTCAAAATACTGCATTTGATTCAGTACTCAGTGTATTGGTTTCAGCTCCTTGGAGCATTGGATCGTCTAGTGACGTCACGCCGGGGACGAAAGGTCCGATGCGTTTTCCCCGGAATATACTCAAACTTCTTCCTTCTATAAACCTTGACCAATACCATATAGATGAGGAACAGGCCTGATGCAACCATTTGTGACGTCACGAGCGAGGTCGGGAGTTTCACTTCAGTTTTTTGAGTAATGTTAAAAATAAGTTTCTTTAAGTTTTATTACATTTAGTTTGCATTTTGATCCGAAAAAATTAACGTAATTCTGAATTTGAAAGACAACAATGCCACAAATGCATAGTATAAGTAATATTTTCCCATCTGGTTCCTCGAACGGTTTAGATTACTGAGTTTAATTCATAACAAATGACGTGAAATTTTGAGCCTAGATAAATAAGGTTGCGGGATCCCACCGACACCATATAAATTTGTGTATAAAATTATTCAATCATACAAATTATAGAAAACATTTTGTATTATATATTCATTGTATATGAATAAAATGTATAGAATTTCTTTAATTATTTGTATGCAAAAAATTGGTCCGACTTGCTTGAGAAAAAAATCATGTCACAAATAGAAAATAAAACAAAGAATTTGCATCATGAAAAATTCCAACTTCTCATTAATATTTAGCTTGCAAAAATAACTTATTTGGGGAAAACTGCTATTTGTTAAAAAAACAGTAAAACCATGAAACAGACATGAAAATACATAAATTTGAAATCAAATGCCTAATTTTCTAATGTAACTTGGGTGCGGTAAAATGAGTGATAAGCTATTTCTAATGAGAATAACAATAATATTTAGGATGCGTTTGAGACAATAACTGGAATATTGTTCGCTAAGAAATTTTAATACATTTAATTTAGATTCATCTAATTTTTTCAATGCAAATTTTAAAAGCTTGTCAACTATATTTTTAAATATTTCCTCCAAAGATAGAGATTGCGACCCTTCTGAAAATAATGTATAAAATGCTTTCTTTCAAAAATTAACTCACGTTTAAAATTAAATCGAGTTTGTTGTAAATTATTCTTTTTCCGTTATGAATTAAAAATCATGGTCTTTAATGGAGAAACTCATGCTCATTTCTCGTTATTAATATAAATGTTTCATTTAAAACGGCAAATATTTGAAACCAGAGAATAACTAAGCATAACTATACTCTGTTTAAAACAGTAATGATAGCTCAAATCCTAATACAGCCCACCCACCCCGAAGTATTTTTTAAAATCTTACCTTAAAATTTTAAAAGTAATCTAGTCTGTGGTGTAATCTTATGTAATAGTACAAATGGAACAATTAATGTACACCACAAATTTAAAAGAAAAAATTCTCCTTAGTAGTGATACTGGCGCGACTGTCTTACTCATACCACACCTTGCCTGACCTCGGCTGTGACGTCATGTCGTTTCATCAGTGCTGAGTCAGGTCTTTTTCCCTTATCTAGAATGGCTTTGCATGGACCCAGATTCTAATCCACTACGAACATCTATGCCTAGACCGTGGTTTGAAGCCTGTTGAACCGATGGTCAGAGGGCTAACCACTCGGCTACCAGATGTTGCAAGTCTTAGAAAAATAAACTTAACCAATGAAGGTTGGATATTTTCACATGCACACAAAAACCCAAACCTTAAAAAATATACTTAAACATTAAAATACCCAATAACTATTGTCACTTTTTTAACCAGAATGAAAAATACTGTAAATTAAATGGGTGTATAAAATTGCACAATGCACTCATCATTCACGGAAGAAAAATTAAATGAAGCAAATATTAAGAATTTTTAAAGCGATCCACTTTTACCCGCTGAGCTTTCAGCGGATATACACCACATTGAATTTATTCCCGGACTAAGCCTTATATCCTCATTTGGGTATTTAAAGGAATCATCGTCGAGCCAAAAAATTCACTTATTTGAATCAATTCTACAAACAGGATACTTACTCCGCTTGAGAAAAAGCATTCAATATTCTTGACCAAACGTGTCGATTTAAGAAGCTTATGATAAACAAAAATATAACGTTGCATTCTTGCTTTATAAACAGTGCCAGTACTTTATAGTAAATTTGTTTTCAGCGTTTGAGTAAGTGACAACTACAAGTCTTAAGAAATTGTACAAGTTGAAATCAGTAATAGATAAATTTTCAAGAAACCGTATCACACTTCACTTATGCTTATCTTATCTTTGAAGTAAATAGTGCATGATTACTTTGTGAACCAACGGAATGTTACTTGACTATTAGAAGTGTAGCTCGACTTGAGTGTTGTCTGAACCAAACGTTTACAATGCTTCTCAATTTTCCCACTGCCGATCAAGGCAGGCATGGCCAAATATAGCCCTTGCGCCATAAAACCCCCAACCAAACCAGCCGATCAAGGCAGAAATAGTTTCAAAAAGTAGGTGAGAAATCGCATTTGCGAGCAAATATTTACGTTTGAATAAAACAATCGTTGAATCAAACGAAATTTTAAGTGTAGTGTTAAATGTATCAATACTAATCGGTAAGTTGGCGTATTTTACAGTTAATTTTTAGAAATAAAAAGAATCATTCTTTTCCTGCGGCAAATGTTTTGCAGTCTTACATGATTTGCATTCGCTCTTTGAGCTGAAAATTTAATTTTTTGATTTGGGGGATTGCTTTTTCATAACGAAGGTAAATATATTCGTGGTAGATTTTTAGACAGTCTTAAGAGCACTACAGGACCCAGGCAAAGCAATTCTCGGATTACCAATTCACGTCTGCAGAAATAAAAATGGAAACGAACACTTAAGCTTAAGAGATTTCAATAATTTCAACCAAACCAGTTTTTATACATAAAAAGCATGAAGCACACGAGAACTTTCGTGCATAGCTTTTTAAAAACGTAAACAATTAGCATATCAATTATAATTATAAACTGCGTAGTTTAATTTTACCCAAATTTTTGCAAATTTTATTTAGTGAAAAATATTTTAGTTAACTTTTAATCAAGTCTTCAGATTGTCATTCTTATACGTTCTTTCCTGGATGCAGATGCAATCATTAAAGTTCTTAAAAACTTCCCTCTCAATAGCATGGCCAAATATGGCCCTTGCGTCATAAAACCCCAAAACTAACCAACCCTCTCAATTGCAAACCACACACTACTGCCCCTTGTGCAATAAATCAACCAAGCAAAAACTGGCAAGCAATTTCTTTACGTAGCAGAGGGCAGCGGTAGTCTGGTTGGAAGAGTAACGGATTGGCAACCGGAGGTTTGCGAGTTCGAATCCAACCAAAGACCGTCGTGAACAAAGGGGGCCGGTGCAAGTTAAATCGTCGTGGCTCAAATGTCCTCACGTTGGCGCGGTGTGGAAGTTTGGAGAGTGGGGTGCCAGCTCAGGCGTGACCTTGTCATCTGACCGTTTTCAAAATTAAGTGGTGTTGTCCTTGGTTCTTTCCCTTCGGGTTTGATCCCGGACCGTCACATATAACCCATTGTGTTGCTTGTCTGACGTTATTTAAAATACCTACCTTTACGTAGCAAAAGGAATATTTGTGCGTTTCACATGTACTCGGATGGTTGAATTTTATGGTGCAAGGGCAAGACCTTGTCAAGCAATACATTTCATTTGGAAAAATAAAATTCTAGTTAGACTATTGCTCTAATTGAAATTTAAACAAAACAAAATTCTACGGGACCTCGGGCAATTTACCCAGTATGACCATCAGGAGCGCCAAGTCCTAGGAGCCCAAACTCCTTGCCAACCCACTTCAGTGAGGGTCCCTATCCAATATCTTACGCTTTAGTGGATGTCACCATAAAAGTTGGGGCTCTGTCGTGACCTCAAGTGTCCTCACGTTGGCGTGATGTGAGAGTTACTAATCCGCTATTCTTCCACCCGGTCTATCGCGACACCGATTGATCTGCACACCTGAGCTGACACCCCACTCTCCAAACTTCCACACCACGCCAACGTGAATTTACTTGAGGTCACGACCGATTTAACGTGCACCATCACTCGTATACACGACGGTCTTTGGCTGAACCTAGTTTCGAACTCGCAACCCTCCGGTTCTTCCAACCGAGCTACCGCGACCTCTTATGAGCAATAAGCGGTACTTCGTAACATACTTTTCAATTTTTGATTTCTCAAATCATTACGTTTTTAATTTGTCATGTGAAAGGGGAAATAAAATCATCGTCTTCTATGGACTCTGAAAATGTTAAATGCTTTAAACTTGAGCACACCTTCGGGTTTGATCCCGGACCGTCGCCATTGTGTTGCTCCAGTGCCAACGTCAATTAAAATACCTACCTACCCTCCAAATGGTTTCGACGAGATATCTCGTCCATCAAGATCTGATCAATTTTGCTTATGACTAGATATATCGTCATCAAGATAATCCTGATTTTTTTGTGACGAGATCAAGTTCTGTCAGTTTTCTTGTAAAGACGAGGTATCTCGTCCGGCAAATCTGAAATGAGAGATACTTCGTTAAGATAACCGTCAGGAGGGTTAATAATTAGGATGTCTTCTTAAACAAAGCACATATTCACGCAGCATATTACGGTTATATCGAGTTACGTGATTATTATCTTGTTAATACAATTATAAAATGAGCTTTAAGGGAACAGTACCTTCGAATGCTCGTTTCAGTGAAAAGAGGCAGTTTCAAAGTTCTGTAAAAAATATTTTTTGGTGGATTCTTTTCAAATTTAGAAACTTTTATATAAAATTTTTTAGAACTTTTATACTTATGGATTATTATTTCTGAACGGAACACTAAAGTTTCTACCTATCAAACATTCAATTTTATAAATAAAAATATATTGGTATTGGTATTTTCAATTAACGTCACACTGGAGCAACACAACGGGCTATTGGTGACGGTCCGGGATCAATCCCAGAGGGAAAGATCCGAGGACAACACCACGTAATTTTGAACCACGGTCAGATGACGAGGCAACACCTGAGCTGGCACCCCACTCTCCAAACTTCCACACCACGCCAACGTGAGGACATTTGAGGCCACGACAGATTTAACGTGCACCAGCCCCCTTTGTACACGACGGTGTTTGGCTGGATTCGAACTCGCAACCCTTCGGTTGCTAGTCCGTTACTCTTCCAACCGGGCCACCGCGGCCCAAATAAAAATATAAGAACCAATTTTAGCCAAGTGTTTTGGGGTCAATAAGATATTTCAAAAACAATTACCCTACAATAATGAAACTGCAATTATAGAACCCGATTACCTATAAAATAATCTATAATTATAATGATCTGTTCATAATTATTTAATTAATGTAATTAGAAATGTTTAAATCTTTCCTCATTGATGTACACATAAAAATATTTTTGCAAAAAACAGGAAATATAAAGCTAAGTTTTTCATAATAGGACACATTATAGGGGTAATGAGTCCTACAATAATGCAAACTTATAGAGCAAATAATTTCTGAGTCCTCTAGAACCGCAAAACAACCCCACTTGGTCAAAACTTATTTTTATATTTTTTGTTCATAAACATAAATGTTTAATAGAATCTTTAAAGAGATAGGTAGGTAAGTATTTAATTAACGTCACACTGGGGCAACACACAACGGGCTTAGCGACGGTCCGGGATCATCCTCCGAAGGGTAGGTAGGTAGGTATTTAATTAACGTCGCACTGCAGCAACACAGCGGGCTATTACCGACGGTCCGGGATCAATCCCGCAGGGCAAGATCCGAGGATAACATCAAGTAATTTTGAATCACGGTCAGATGACGAGGCAACACCTGGGCTGGAACTCCACTCTCCAAACTTCCACACCACGCCAACGTGAGGACATTTGAGTTGGGTATTTGGGTATTTCAATTAACGTCACACTGGAGCAACACAATGGGCTATTGGTGACGGTCCGGGATCAATCCCAAAGGGAAAGATCCGAGGACAACACCACGTAATTTTGAACCACGGTCAGATGACGAGGCAACACCTGAGCTGGCACCCCACTCTCCAAACTTCCACACCACGCCAAGAGGACATTTGAGATTACGACAGATTTAACGCGCATCAGCCCCCGTGTACACGAGTCTTTGGCTGGACCTAGTCGCCAATCATTAAGGTTCTTAAAAACTTCCTTCTCAATAGCATGGCCAAATATGTCCCTTGCACAATAAAGCCCCAAAACCAACCAACCCTCTCAATAGCAAACCACACACTACTGCCCCTTGTGCAATAAATCAACCAAGCAAAAACTACAGCAAGCAATTTCTTTACGTAGCAAAGGGCAGCGGTAGCCCGGTTGGAAGAGTAACGGATTAGCAACCGGAGGGTTGCGAGTTCAAATCCAACCAAAGACCGTCGTGCACAAAGGGGCTGGTGAATGTTAAATCTGTCGGGGCCCCAAATGTCCTCACGCTGGCGTGGTGTGACCTCGTCATCTGACCGTGGTTCAAAATTACGTGGTGTTGTCCTCGGATCTTTCCCTTTGGGATTGATCCCGGACCGTCACCAATAGCCCATTGTGTTGCTCCAGTGTGACGTTAATTGAAATACCCCCCCACCCCCCCCCCTCTGTTGGTTGGTTTGGGGGTTTTATGGCCCAAGTCATATCTGGCCATGCTGCGCCAGACAATATCAAGTTGGTTGGTTGGTTTTTGAGGTTTTATGGCGCAAGGTCCATACTTGGCCAGACAATATCAAGTAATAGACACACACAATGAAAGTTTTACTGACAGAAGAGAGAAATACACCCAGGGAGGAATGCACCTGACAGGAATCGAACCCGCACCGCCTACAACTCGAATGTTGCTAGTGCAGTGGGAATACCCACTAAGCTAGATCCTCTTTCCAATAGCAGTGCTCGTTGCGTTGCTCCAGTGCGACGTTAATTAAAACACCTACTTACCAGACTAGTTATATTTCATATTTATGGTTTGAACGAAAAAAACGACGCACAACATTCGAAAGAATTCAAAACCGTAAATTCCATGTTCCAAACTCGGTCCAGCCAGAGATCGTCGGGTAGACGAGGGCTATGGTTTGAGGCCACGACATATTTAACGTGCACCAGCCCCGAGTTCGAATTCAACCAAAGACCATCGTATACAAAAGGGGCTGGTGCACGTTAAATCTGTCGTGGCCTCAAATGTCCTCACGTTGGCGTGGTAGGAAGTTTAGAAAGTGGGGTGCCAGCTCAAGTGTTGTTCTCGTCATCTGACGGTGGTTCAAAACGACGAGGCGTTGTCCTTGGTAGGTAGGTATTAATTTTAATTAATATCACACTGGAGCAACACAACGGGCTATTGGTGAAGGTCCGGGATCAACCCCAAAGGGAAAGATCCCAGGACAACACCACGTAATTTTGAACTACGTGCGGATGACGAGGCAACACCTGAGCTGGAACCTCACACTCCAAGCTTCCGCACCACGCCAACGTGAGGATATTTGAAGCCACGACGGATTGAACGTGCACCAGCCCCTTTGTATACATGACGGTCTTTGATTGAATTCGAACTCGCAACCCTCCGGTTGTTAATCTGCTACTCTTCCATCTGGGCTACCGCGGTCCGGCGTTGTCCTTGGATCTTTCACTTTGGGGACGGATCGGCAATAGCCCTTTATGTTGCTCCAATTTGACGTTAATTAACTACCTACCAAAATTATCAGCCGATCAGATGGAATCGTGACTTCAGATCGCGTTATTACTATAGCCCCGGCTTTTTGTTTGTTTCCGTCAGACGCCTTAGGTAGGTATATTAATTAACTTCACACTGGAGCAATACAACGGGCTATTCGTGACGGTCCGGGATCAATCCCAAAGGGAAAGATCGAGGACAACACCCGTAATTTTGAAAACGGTCAGATGCCAAGCAACACCTGAGATGGCACCACACTCTCCTCGTCATCTGACCATGGTTCAAAATTACGTGGTGTTGTCCTCGGATCTTTCCCTTTGGGATTGATCCCGGACCGTCACCAATAGCACATTGTGTTGCTCCAGTGAGACGTTAATTGAAATACCCCCCTCTCCAAACTTCCTCACCTCGCCAAGGAGAGGTCAATTGACGATTATGCGACGTTACAACGATTTGAGGCCAATCGTCTTACTTCTGTTGTAACCCTAACAGCTTCGATCGTAGTTAGACGGGAAAATGAATACCAAAATAAGACTCGATCGTAGTAATTTTAGTTGATAGAAGAGATCGATCACGTTTCAGTTGAATCTGGCCCTTGGTTACATAATCGTGGGCACAGAAAAAGGTTCATGTAGATCTTCGAATCTTTACCTTAGGGATTGATCTCGGACCATCGCCCATAGCCTGTTGTGTCGCTCCAGTGTGACGCATTCGAACACTATTTCTAAATAATCATTTATTTTTTACTGAATGGCAATAACGTTATAGTTCTGTTGCTGTTCTGTTATCGTTCAGTGAAATTCCATGGTTTTATACATTTTGCATTTCAATCTAAAACTAGATGTTAAGTATCTGTGAATCCCTAAATGGAACCAACAGATGTAAAAAGCATGGGATCAAAGTGTTCTTTATGTGTTCGTTTGTTTAAATGGTTTCCCGTTGCTTTTATTGCTACTATAGTTGGTTGGTCTTACTATGCTTATATAGTTCAACTGTGTTTTAGTAAGTAATATGCTCTGTTCAATTGAAAGTTATTTTATTTGTTTTTCAAATTGATGTATACTGTGTGTTTATATAAAATGTGAATGATGAGGGCGGGAGTGTATTCCATTCCAAATAAAATACGATTTTCTCTTAAAAACGTTTACACCTCTCCTGGACAATTCAATAAGATTTACACTAATTGAGATCACTAGTGATTATATCAAAAATAATTATTGGACATATAAATTTTCGCCATGCAGTCTGAAAATGCAAGATTCCAGTAATTTATCGCAGCTGGTGCGATTTTGTTAGATAGTTACTGACATCTGGTCTTAAATTCCTTCTGTGACTTATTCTTGAATTGCATGCGTTGCTTTAAATATTTCATAACTGTTTTGTACTACAAAATTCAATTACTTTTTATAAATTGGTGGTAGTCTTTGCACTTAAAATATATTCAACTAAAAGTATAACTGTAGTAACCCCTAAATCTTATTTTTGAAGTATGTTCACTTACATACATTTTTAGCATTAATTTTCCATCAAGAAAAGTAAGAAGCAGATTTAAAATGTGCATTCAGGTTCCATTAATTATTTATGGCACCAAAAATTGGTTGGCAAAATATGGCCCCTGCACCGTAAAACCCTGAAAAACCAACCAAAAATTGGAACTGAAAGGAAATACAATGTGCATTTAAATAGTTCCATTTTAATTAAACTATTTAAAATAGCTTTACATATTTCAATTTGAGTTGTCGAATTAAAGGGTATTACTATTTAACAAGATCTCAGAAAAAAATGTAATGAATGATGAAAATAAGAAACATTTAGATTTACATCTGTCAGGCAGAATCGTTTCACATGATATTTTGATATTTGACACATTCCACCAAACCCCTCCTTTAATCAAATTTGTTTATGCTGTAAGAGATGCTTAAAGATGAAAAAGATGTTTAAATAAATCTGTTCATGGGAGCATCCTGTTGTAAACTCTCGACCAATGCTAAGTCAGAAGTAGTGTTTTAGCTAAATTGGCTGGTGTTTTTACTGTTATTTATTTTTCCAACTGGCAGCATAAAAGAACTCAGAACTCAACATAAAAATACTCAGCTGTGTGTGGGTAATCCTAAATCACCAAGGTTTCAAATAAATAGACAAAGAATGTTATCATGTATGATACCAAATGCAATCCTCTAACTCATTTCAATTTCGCATTGCAATAACTGTGTATTGAAAAATAAGAATACAAACAAACTTTCATGCTCAACTTTGAAGGGTTGCTATACCTTAGTGAGGAAAATTGTAAAATTAAAAGTCAATGAACCTGGAAGCTTATATCAGATCCACTAAAAATGGTAACACATAAGAGATCCTATCTGCTTAGCAGTCTGCTTTTGTATCCTGTGCTAAAAAACCATAATAAATTCTAATCCTACCTGCTTAGCCCCAGGTTCGATTCCTGCCAGGTGCATTCCTCCATGAGTGTATTTCTCTTCTGTGTTTGTAAAACTTTCATTTTGTGTCCATTACTTGATATTGTATGTGTTGTGTCTGACTCAGCATGGCCAAATATGGCCTTTGAGCCATTAAACTTGGCTGTAGGGTTAACAAGGAATGAACCAACAAGGCTGTAGGGAATGGAATGCTGCAAATATCCTTGTACATCTGCATTGGTTTGGATGTCTACTTTAAGTGTTATATTAGTTTAATTACCTTTCTCTTAAGTGTTAGATTAGCTTAAAGCAGAAACTCATTAACCAGGGTATGAAAAAATCATAAAAATTGGATTTATTTTATTTAAATCAGATTTTTTTTATTTAAATCAGATTTTAATGATTTGTATTCATTTGTTGCCTCTGCATGTTTAAACTTGAGCCATGCAAATCACAGTATAGATCTTAGATAGTATTGATATATGTTAAACATTAATATATACGAGGGATGTTAAATAAAGAATGATCATAATTTTTTAAAGGTGATTAAAAGATCAAGAAAATAAAATTCATATTGCATGTGTAGCGGGATAAGTGGAGAATAGATGGCGCGAGTTTCACGGTCATGACGTCACTGCTGCGGCCTTGGCAGCCGGCCAAGTATGCCTAGTTTTACTTTCGCCTACGGCAAAAATGGAAAAATGTTTGTGCTGTGGGTTCCGAGACTGCTCATTCCCGAACAAAAGGATGTGCGTGTGGAGGTTTGTTCGGAGTTGAAATCAAGGCTACAAAATGATGGAATGTTTCTTTCGAAAATTATAACTGCTGATGAAAGTTGCTTCATCATTATGACCCTGAGTCCAAGCAACAGCTCTGTGGAAGTTTCCTTCAGCCCAACACCGAAGAAGGCGAGAGTGGTTGCTTCTGCTGGGAAAGTTATGATCATATCATTTTTCGATATTTGAGGAATGGTGTATCAGCATGGCGTACCACCACATACAACTGTAACTGGAGAATACTATAGAGATGTACTGAAAACCCTCCAAGGCCACATCCATCACAAAATGCCCCATTTGAAAGTAACAGGATGGATGCTACACCATGATAACGCAAGGCCGCATATTGCCAATGTTGTTGAGTATCTTTCAAAAATCTACGTCACGTGTGTACCCCATCCTCTATATAGTCCTGATTTAACACCATGCGATTTTTTCTTTTCCCGAATTTGAAGAAACACCTCCGGGGAAAGCGGTTTTCATCATCACATCAGTGGTGAAAGCTACGGAGGTGATTTTGAAGGACCTGTCAAAAAATGGCTTCCAGCATGTGTTTGAAGACTGGAAAAAAGGTGGGATAAGTGCATTGCATGTAACGGAGTGTTTTGAGAAAGACCATCAAAATTCGGAGGATTAGTACAGATAATTATTTTTTATTAATTTATGATCATTCTTTATTGAACAGCCCTCATATATAAAGATTTAGAAAATTTAGCAGGGCAAATTTTTGAAAGACTGAAATAATAAAAGTTATCATTGGGTCTTGTTACTTTTATTCTTTTATTTGAATTGTTTTTCATGATACAAATCCCCTATTCTCAAAATTCTAAATTAAAAAATAACTATTTAAATAAGGGGAGGGAATTTTAAATTATTTTTTAAAAATCATAATAATAGTTTAACAAATTTTAATTTTCTGACCTGTTTGTTACTCAACTTATTCCTCATGAACACATTTCTTGTCTGCTACAGATACGAAAATCTAAATTTAAATTCGCAGGAACCAAATTGTTTCCCATTCAGAAGGAAATTCCACATTATTGAATACAATTCTTTCGCAAAGAGAAAATCAAGGAACTTGTCTGCTCTCTTAAACTTGTTAGATATGAGACATGCAAATCACAGTATAGATCCTAGATATCATTGATTTATGTCAGCGTAAAAAGTCATGATTTAAAAAATCATTCAAAATCAGAATTTTTTACTTAAATCGGATTTTTATGATTTTAATTTGTTCCTATATGTTTAAACATGTCAGACAAGAGATGCAAATCATAGTATAGGATCTAGTTAGTATTATGTTACATAGACTTTCCAGTCTTCTACACAAATATTAAAATCCAAATGAGTTTCCCCAATTTCAAAGGAGATCTGAGACTGAAAAAAAATCATGATTTTTAAAAATTGCATATTTTTTATTCAAATCAGACATTTTGGATTTTTATGGTTTTAATTTTTCCTTATGTGTTTAAACTTGTTAGTCATGAGACATGCACATGAGTAGTTACTAGATAATATCAATTTATGTTAAACATGTCTGAGGGTTTAGGAATTCTAGATTCCCTTATCAGAAATAATAAATTCCTTTAAAGGGCATCAGTTTGAGTCTAACTAACCTTTCCATAGGAATGGTAGGGCCCAGGACCCCAAACATAAGGGGGTAAATATGCAAATAATATGAGTAACCAAATATACAGAGTGGTTTTATCTTAGTTTTATTGGAAGAATTACAAAGTTCTAGAGACCCAGAACTCTTTGGGGCCTAATATTTTTATAGTTTGAGCCAAGTCTTCCCTCTAACATGAGATAATATTAAAAATATACTGATAATATTTGTAATGATCTATATAAACAATATCAGTTCTAAAACATTTATATAGGAAGCAAATAATTTCTCCAAGTAGGAATCCTGTGCATCCCAATCAATTCAATTATCTTTAGTGTCCTCAAAGTAGGAAGGCCAGTAATTATCAGTTTTATAAAGGATCAATCTGGAGTAGAAGCAAACTTTTAAAATGATTTGTTTTGTCCCATTTTGTCTTGGTTATTTCATTTTCAATATTATTAAACTTAAGAAAAAAGAAAATTAAAGTGATTTAAATCAATGATTTTTTAAATAAAAATCACTACTTAAATCAAGCTTATATACATCAGCATACCGTGTCATTAACTGATATCAAATGCAGATTTTCATGATGAGAAATATATTGTCATGTTATAATCTGATTAAAAGATATACTACTACCAAAATGCTTATAATTTTTATTTTTTGACCCCAAAATTTATAGTTAGTCTCTAAAGCAACTAGTTAAAAACGTTTTTGTTAGTTAATGAGTTTCTGCTCTAAGTCAAAGTTATATACAGATGAATACATTTATGAATTCTGGAAATTTCATCTTTAAATGATCAATTTTTCTAAAATTACTTTCCGAAGTGAAAGTTTTATGACTCAAAAGAATTCTATAACTTTTATCAATAAAGTTATGTGACCTTATTTTAAAAATTAATCTATGAATAGAATATGCACATCTGAACTATGAAGTGTAATAGAAGAAACTACATTAAAGGTAAATTAAGTTATGAACAAAATTTCAACCAGACCATTCATCACTTTCTGTTTTTTGAGAGGTAAAGAGACCCATTAAATTTTCAAACTTGCACAAATGTGTTTAAAAATCAAAATTTTGTGGATTTTCATGCTGGACTCAAATTTTAAGTGGGTCTTGAGTCTTGGAGCTGCTCTGGTGAAATTAGTATTTGAAATTTGGTTCTTTTTGATTGAATGACAACTGAAAATTCTTTTAGAAATTTAAGTAAACTTATTTCCTGTGACCAGTAAAATTGAAGTTCAAAATTTAAATATCCTTAAAAGATTTCTTGGGAGGTGTACACAAATATTATGTATTTGGGTAGTTTTACTTTTCATAAGTGTATTATTAGGGAGTTTATATATATTATGTATACAGTCACACACACATTGCAATTGTTTCTCTTAAAAGTAAATGAGTAGTTGTGCAGGAATTATAAATTCTTAATTTAATTTAGAGTTTGTAATAAATTTCTTTAGTCTTAAAGAGGATATATAAATTTAAAAGTCTTACCAATGTGTCTAATTAAGTATGCAATCTTTTACTGTATGGCACCTGTCAAAGCAGTCGATTTTTAGGTCCTGATTAGGAGCATCGTAAATATGTTTAGTTGTACAGGCGAACCTAAATGATTCAAATCTTAGTTATCTATAAATCCAAACCAAAAGTCCTTAGAATAACATTTTTTACCATCACAAAATATTGTGCATGCAGTGTTAATAAAATACCTAACTGAATGATTTATAAATAATGTACTAAGTAAAAATAATTAAGAAAATAAAATATTAGATTTTTGATTTTATAATAAATTCTGAGATAACAGTAATAAAACACATGTACTGTTCTTTTGGCCACTGTGCATACACAAGTGCTATTTTGTTACGAAATATGTACTGATTTAAATGTAATATATGTAATAAATATGTAGTGACAAAATAGAAGTGACTCCATTTCTTTACAAAATATGCAATGGCTGATTTTTCAACCATCAAAGGAGCTTATAAGATCCTTATGAAATTGGTTAGTACATTCTGGGAATCTGAAATTTTTGATGCAACCTTTGTAAAATGAAAACATTTTAAATAGATCTATGCTTTTTGAATAATTGGGCTTATAATGTATTATAAAATTTGCACTACTTAACAATCCTTTATTGCTTTGAAATGTATGTTTTGCCTGAATTTTGATTTTCAATTTTTTAATCAAGTTCTTTTTTTCCAGTTGCGATTGAAAGTATAATACAGAAAGGTAAGTTATCTTCTAAGTATGTCATAAATTGTACATTTTACTATAACTATTGATTTCCTTGTATAAATATTTCATTACAAAGATCTTTCGGGAACATAATATATTAAAAGGTGACTGTAAGTTAACATTTTTAGATAATAAATTAACATGAAAATAAAGTAGGGTCAGGTGGGGGTAAACTGGGTGTTAAAAACAGTGTTTTCAATTTCAAAGTAGAATTTAGCAATGACAAGTTTTAAAAAAGTGGTGTTTTCCTTTGCATTATATATACATTGCATTATTCAAGAACATACTGCATATGTGTTTTCTTTCTGTGTTTTTCTTTCCCACTTTACCCCATGGGATGGGGTAAAGTGGGTAGCAGGTGGAGGAAGTGGGTAATTCATAGAAGTTATAAAATCATATTAAATGGTGAAAAAAATTATTAACACAATAAATAATGGATAAGTGTATTAAGAACAATTTGTGTTGAATGGGCTACTATTATATTAACACTTTGTTCAATGAGCTACTATTTTAATGGCCTTCTAAATGCCAAACTTATAATACATAACAATATTTATGAATGCTGTAGCTCAAGATGTACTTGAACTATGTTTGAGTGTTCCTTTCACTGTAAATAACAGTCACAAATTCTGCACAAAAATACAAATTATTCAAAATTCATGAAAACATGTTAACATGAATTTTGAGAAAGATATAAAGGTTACATATCAAAACTGTCCATGATTATCAAATGTAGGTTTTGTTGCAATGTATGTATAATAAATGCTTCCAATATCTATTATGCCAACATCCCCCTTTTCTAGAAAATATACCATCAATTAACTCTAGATTTCTTTAAGAACGAATTAATCTTTTCCGACTTCTGTTACTTGTTCAACGAATTGTTGAACTGATTTTTTGAACCTACATATTACCCAAGAACCTTGCTTAATATTGCTACTGTCAATTTTGCTCTGGTTCTTCAGTATTTTCTTCTGAGAGCCTGAGCTGATGTTCTCAAATTTTTTCTTTTTACTAGACCTATCTTATGTTTCTTGAAATAAATGCTTTAGGGTGCTAGAGCCTCTGTTTTAATACCTCACCTATTTTTCTGAACCCCTTTCCTTTTTCTTAATGAATTCTGAGCATCATTTCTAAGATCAGTAGACAGTAGTTTAGAGGGTTGTTAATATTGCTAATTTCAGGTTTTTTAACAGTGAAAACAGTAACTTTATCAGGCATGTAAGTTACTTGGAAATTATGTTATTTCCTGTGAAGCTTGATTCCTTCCATTTT
Source organism: Meta bourneti (assembly GCA_933210815.1). Lineage (NCBI taxonomy): Eukaryota > Metazoa > Arthropoda > Arachnida > Araneae > Tetragnathidae > Meta > Meta bourneti. The sequence continues at coordinate 51,766,438 of OW119934.1, read as the reverse complement.
GTGTCAAGCTTACAACATGTATTGAACTTCATTCTGGAAAATTAATGCCTTTTCTATCCTTAAAATTCTGTGTTCCACAGCTGTCAATTTACTGTATATAACCACTTTCCTTAAATTCTTTCACGACATGGTCAATTTTAATGATTCACATAACTGTTTCAATAGACCTATACACATATATATTATGGAATACTTATACATATTCATTTTTGCTGATTCGAGTTGTAGGCGGCGCAGGTTCGATTCCTGTCAGGTGCATTCCTCACTGGGTGTATTTCTCTCTTCTGTGCCAGTAAAACTTTCATTGTATATGTCTATCAATCTACTTGATATTGTGTGTCTTGTGTAGCATGGTCAAATATGGCCCTTGCACCATAAAACCCCCAACAAACCAAACCATTTTTGCTGATTAAAAATTATCTTTAGCATAAAAGAACCCCCATGTTGTCGCTAAGCCTAAAGCTATACCCACTTAACCCCACTTCATTTAAAAACATCTAGCATTAAAAATAATGTTGTAATTTCTTGCCTGTTTATTGGAATCTGTTTAACAAGTCCTTTATCTAGCTCAGGAGAACAAAAAATATATAATAGCTTTAGAAAGTCATACATAAATAGAAAGTTTCCCAGACAATTACAACCCACATGACTGGATCAAAATAAACAAGAGGCCACCAGGATCTTCTAGATGTTACCAGTAAAATGTTTTGGATTGAAAAACTTTTTATAGAACTTAAATAGTATGAGTTTTATTTTCCATCAAAATGGGGCTTATGATTAATGAGGTAGCTTTTGCATGGACTACCCACTTACCCCATCTACCCACTTTACCCCACCAGACCCTACTGAGTTAACTTTGTAGTATCCTAGTGGCAGTGGGGCCGTCATAGCTCAGTGGGCCCACTTCAGCTAGCAAACTGCAAGTTGTAGGCGGCACAGGTTTATTCATTACTGGGTGCATTTCTCTCTTCTGTGTTATTAAAACTTTGTGTGTATGTCCATTACTTGATGTTATCTGTTGTATTTGGTGCAGCATGAGGCCAGACATGGCCTTGTGCCATGAAATTCAACCAACTTTGTGGTAATTAGGCTTTTTGTAACTTTCGAGTACACTGCAATTTTATTTACAAATACATTTCAAGTACTCATTTTTTGTGTGCATTAATGAATCTTGAGGTGTTTCTTTAAACTTAAAAAAGGAATATCTAAAATATCCTTCATATCTAAAACCTGTTTGTATTTATTGGGTTGTTATAAATAGACAGAATTCTGGATGACTGAAAAAGCAAACAGGGGAAAGAAGCTGATCACTTATTCAATCAAGTAATCACCATTTATATCAGTGCATTATTGGCAATAGGTGACCTGGTTGCTTACACTACATTTAAAAGATTCAGTGTCTGGAATTAATGAAGTCTTCTGCCTAACGGATAGACGCATCATTGGGATAAAGCCTCTCTTGTTAAGTTGTTCAAATGCTGGAAAAAATTATTATGTTGACAAGATTAGGACAGGGAGTATAAAACAGTTTTGTATCCAAATGATTAATCTACTGCATGGTTATTTGTGTGATATGAAATCTGGCATTGCCTTGAAGCCACGAGATAATCTGACTAGTTCTTGCTTCTTAATATAAAGTTTTTCATGCATTTGCTGTATGTCTGCACTAGTGACAATGACCCTCATTAGAGCTAATTTTTTGGATCCATATTGACCCTCTATTTCTTTTGTATATTAAATTAACAATCAGGATCACAGAATTTAAATTATACACCGCTTTCCAAAAGTTAAGCACATGATGCAAATTCTGAGCTTCGAAATACATGCTTCAATTTCATTGAGTGAAACTCACTGTGGTTGTAGAAGGGAATATGCAAATCTCAAAATATCATATGATGTGTCCAATCAGAATTTACTCTCCATAAATATGCAAATTAGGTATTAATTTAAGGCAATGCCTTTTTGAAGCCTCTCAGTAGTTGAGTTTAAATTTTGATAGAACATTTTTGAAAGACCATTCTGGTTTGTGGATTAGATAAGGTCAATTATGGGTCAAAGAGAGAAGACAACTAAAAGATTGAACTCTGGTACGCTGTTGGGTGGCTCGAAGCAGAACAATCTATTAAAGATGTCGCTATTTTCTTTGGTGTTGACCATTTGTGATTTCTCTTCTATGGAAACTATTTAAAATGAGTGGGTCAGTTTTCTGGATACATGTTCCCGGTCATCCAAGGGTTACCACACTCTGGTGATAAGTACAAGGCTTTATTGACTAAGTGCAATTGATGAGTGAACGAGTTAACTCAAAGAGCAATGGCTATTGTGTCAATATCTGCCACTACAGTTCGGTGAACGTACATATGGAAGAACTATATCCAGGTACTGCGAGTTTGTCCCTTTAAGCATCAAAGCCAGAACACAGTTGAAGTGGAGTCGTGAGTATGAATTGGGAAGTATCGAAATGGTTCAACGTACTGTTTAGAATGAGTCAAGACTTGCCCAGGATTCCTTTAATAGGAGTGTGAGAATCTGGAGGGAACACAGAACAAGCCCAGTAATATTGAACACCACGCCTTTAGTACTGCCAATGGTGTGCAGGAATGAAAAAGAATCATGATTTAAAAAATCATTAAAATTCAATTTTTTAAAAATTTAAATTGGATTTTTATGATTTTAATTAATTTGTTTCTATGTTTATAAAAGTGTTGGATATGAGACATGCAAACCACAGTGTAGGCTCTAGATAGTATTATGTTATATACAGTCGAGTCTGTTGAATGAAATCTCATCGTTCCACTTAAAAACTTCGTTATAAAGAAAATTCGTTAAATAGAAATTTGTAAATTAAGTTATAAAAACGAGAAAAAAATAAAGACTGGAACTTACCTATCTACTTATTGACTTTAACACATATCCTAAACTGTAAAAAAGTCTAATCCTGATCTTAGATTTAAGTTTTAAACATCCCAGGCTCAAATGTCAATTCTGAAAGTTATTTCATTGATGAGCAAGAAATACTGATCAAATAAATATCTAAGCACCTTTGAACTAATTAATTCATAGCTAATAGTAGCAATTGAGTATAGTTGTAAAGAGCTTTTGAAATTTGTATAAGATAAAAAAAGACCCTCTTATTTTTGGCATATGCTATATATTTTACCTTGTGCTTACATACATATTTTGTACACTGTTTTGTCTAAATTGTTATCATTCTCTCATGGAACTTGGAAATTCTTAATTATATATAAATTCAACATTTTGTTTTATCCAATTGTTTGTAGTAATTTTTTTTCCATTTAAAAATTATTTTTGTGATAAATTATTTTCTCATTAGACCTTGCATTAAATATTTATCACCCATTAACTGACTAGTTGTAGATGGCACAGGTTTGAAACCATAACAAACTTCATGATATTCAACCATCTATAAAGGGATTTAGCAAAACAAACTTAAATAGAAATCATCACGTAAAACTGACAAGGCTCCGAATTGGACATTCCTTTTTTACCCACAGACATTTACTGCTGGGAGAACCAGCTCCTTTATGCTCATCATGCAATAGTATTTTTTCCATAAAGCACATATTGACGGAATGCCGGAATTTTAATCATCATAGACTAAACCGATTTGGTATCTCCCCTATTACCTTAACAGACTTGTTGATGGAACCACATCATAAAAACTTATTTTTATTCCTTACTGACATTGGTTTCGTAAACTTTATTTAGATTTTATAATCGACTGCAACATACACAACTGTACTGAATTTTATTACGTGGCTTTCTGACTCGCTCTAATTAAATACCAGTTATGAACTAGCTATTGTTTGGCGCAGCATGGCCAAATCTGGCCCTTGTGCCATAAAAAACCAACCAACCGGCACAGGTTTGATTCCTGTCAGGTTCATTCCTCCCTGGGTGTTTTCCTTTATTCTGTGTCAGTAAAACTTTCATTGTGTGTATTACTTGTATGCCATGTATCTGGCGGATTGTATTGTATTCCTTGTGTCTGGCAAAGCATGGCCAAATATGGTCCATGCTCAATAAAACCCCAAAACCAACCTTAACTGACTCTAGGCTGGAGATTTTTATGTCAAGTCCTTTGTAAAACTTTTATTTAGTGGTCATTTTCTTAGTTTTTGTTTTACTTCAATATTGCCCTACGAACTTGTTGTGACTGCAAACAAATAGTATTGAAATTGTAATATTAGCAAAGTTTTAAAATTTTAATTATAGAAATTATGTTTTTCGTACTATTTTAATTCTAGGATTTAGATTGACCTTTTGTCAACTACTTTTTAATTTTTGTTAATTATTTTACATATATGTTCCAGTAAAAGACTACTTGTTACTTTCAGTTTAGTACCATGTCACATATTACTTCCTTTAGCTTCCTTATTACTTTCAATCATTAAGTTATTAGCCTTGATTGTATCCTTTTTGCAATCTTCCTCAAACAAAAAAATTATCTTTGCATATTAATCATTGATGAATATCAAAACATAATATGAAGCCATGGATTGATGAAGAAGCATTTTAAATTTCTTTAAAACTTTTATTATATAATTCTTTTGGGATAAGTGTATTTCATTTCTTGCTTGATTTGTACTCCTAAAAACATTTGAATCTGTTGTTTCCCTAATTTCAGTATTCTTTTCAATCATTTCTATTACTTCATTGATAATTTCATTTGAACTTGCTGTAATTAAAAATCATCCGCATAAATGTAGAATTGTCCATCCTGCTTGGTCATCTAGGGTTAAGTTTTTGCTTTTCAATAAGTTAACGAGAACTTGTTATCAAAACATTTATTAATAATGTAACAAATACAACTGGCTGCAGGAAACATCAATACAATCAGCATAACTGCTGAAACACTTTGCCATTTCCAAAAAGAATGCTCGCTAGCTATTGGACATCTGTGCGAAGTGTAAACTTCACCGTTGTTGCCCGATTCTAATATACTCAAGAATTAAAATCCTACATAAATTCCAATGTGAATATATTCGTCTTTCCTCTCAGATGGACCTGATTTCAATTTCATGTCTGCTTGCTCTAATATTTCAGAAAATCTGTTGTATGAAAATCTTGACTACGGTAATTGACAAATACTGCATTTGATCAAATATACTTTATTGTTTGGTAATTGATAAGCTTTTGGAGGTTCCTTGTATATTTCATCTAATATTCCATTTACATAGGCTGTTTTTACATCATAGAACTTTACAATTGAATTACATGTAGCTGCAAGTGCAGGAGTGTTCTCAATGAGTCCCATTTCATCACAGGACTAAAACTTCAAAATCTACACCTTGTTTTTGTACATAACCAACTGCTACTAAATCTTGCTTTATAATGTTTCCCATGATCATAATTCTTGATCTTGTATACCCAACGACTTTTGATAACTTTCTTGTTCTTAGGTCTTTCCACTGGTTCCCATACTTCACGCATTTCTATAGAATTAATTTCTTCATCCATTGCATGTGCCATGGATCCTTGTCGTTGCACTTTCATGTTTCTCGTGTGAAGTCTCCTGCAGAATATACTTGATAATCATTGTATCTTGTAGGCATCCTTCTATTTTGTGATGATCTCCTTACTTCCATCAACACTTAAATTATTACTACCTTGTTTATCCAAGTTGTCTTCTGAGTTAGTCCCTGGTCTTATATTAGTTTCTTCCAAATCATCTTGGTTAACCATAGTGTAGCCTATTTCCATGTAGTTTATTTCTTTTTCTCTGCATTTGGTATATATCCATTTTTTAATTCGTCGAATATTACATTTGATGATTTGCAAACTTTTCTTTCTTCAATATAAAATATTCTGTAAGCTTTCCTTCCTCTTGAATATCCTACGAAAATACCTTTCTTTGCTTTTAACCTATGTCTTTTGTTGTCATGAATTTTGTAATATGCTACACATCCAAATGGTTTCACATGGCATACTGAAGGTTTTCTGTATCTCCAAAGCTCCATAGGTGTTTCATATCTTCGTTTCTTTGGATGTGCATATACTCTGCAGTAGCTACAGCTTCAGCCCAAAATTCAATGGGTAACTGACTATTAATAAAGTTCGTGCTTTATCAGGTAGTGTTCTATTTGTTCTTTTAGCCACTTCATTACTTATCGGTGAATACAATTAGTCTTTTCAGGTTTTATACCTTTTCGATCCAAATACACACATTTCTTCATTGATGAATTCTGTTCCATTATCTGTTATTCTTTTTACTTTTGTGTTCAGTTCATTTTCTCTCTTTCTTATCACGACTTGTTTAACTTGCTTCATCTTTTGACTTCAAAAACTCAACAAAGTATCTTGAAAACTGGCAGACCTTCCATGATATACAGAACTAATTCTCATTCAGTAACCGATTTACCCAGTTCATTTATTTGCTGTGAAAGTCCTTGTGATCTTGTAAGGTATTCATCTGTGCTTTCCTTTTGTAATTTTTTCAATCTCGTCAGGTCCAGCAATAGTTCTGTTCTATCTATCTTCAACAGCTCTTTCAAAACAAATCTTTATTGCTTCCGAAATTTCTTTTGCCTTAATGCCTTTATAAACGATTGCTTGTTCCGCTGTCAGGTTAAGAACGATTATTCCAAAGGCTTTATTTTTTCTTGGCCAAATTTTATGATCTTGCGCATCTTCATTTAAGGCAGATTCATTCTTTAGAATGACATCTTCGAATAAATCCTTTGCATCTAATAGAGCTTCTATTTTAATGCTCCAAATTGCATAGTTTGTTTCATTCAACTGTTCTATCCTAGTTTAATTGAAATCCATTTTTCTGAGTGTGTGGTAGGCTTCAGAAAATGTTCCAAGGAACACAACACAAAGTTAGGCTTATTCTATTGAATTCTATTTTAAAATCATTTACAAATATCAACCACGTTCTGCTACCAATTTGAAGCCATGGATTGATGAGGAAACATTTTAACGAAACAAATACTTTATTTAGAATCAGTTAAGCGATAATTATGCACACAAAGGAAAGCAGGTTCGTACAGCATCACATGAGTTAAAACATTAGTGCAAAAAAGTCTTATTAATTCCTCACAAAGTAACATCACAAGTTGAGTTGTAAGTATGGTTTAGTATCGGTTAAAAATATCCAACATAATCCTCTAGGAAACTTGCTTTAGTTTCAGCTGTCACAAATTTCTCTTTGGGAATATGTCGGCAGGGAGTGAAAATTGGTTGAAAATTGAGTTTGCACAATTGACATTTGGGTTTTATTGAAACATGTTAGCTGAAAAGAAATTTGAAGCTTTCAAAGGATAACTTGGGATTATATGCTTTAATATATTTTGAATTTTTAAAAGTAAATTTCTGTTTCTTAGGAACTTCGCTGTCACCCCTTCTGTTTCATATTAATGTTTGAGTTCCCTTTTTCAGTTTTGTTTTTCAAATTTTCTCCCCTTTATATGGTATCTTGCATTTGGTGCAGCTTATAAATTTTTGGATCGTGCTCCAAGAAACCCTAATTAACCAGCTCACCATCCCCTTCATATGAATTTAAAGTCTAAAAAATCGATTCATTTTGATAAATATGTGTTTAAACATTTGTAATTGTAAGTTGTGTTCTTTTCTTATTTGTTTGAATGCCGAATTTTCAGTTAATCTGTAGAGATCTCTTGCATAAAGCCAAGTGTAAATGGAACTTTCTAAACCAAAAAAAATGCTTTTGCAGAAAATGAGTTTCATAATATTTCCAGATGTACTAAACCACACTATATCGATCAACACATTGACTTGTTGAATTTGTTGACTCCAAAACATGACCAGATATATTGCAGTTTGCTCTGATTTTAACAACATTAAATCTAATTTTATTTTTGTTTTGAAGCAATGAGTATAGAATTTAATGAATCATTTAGCAGCTGGTGTGAGATTTTAACAAATCACTTTTATATTCTATTGTATGCATAAGCTATAGTTAGTTTTCATATTTTGATTGATACTGGTTTTAAATGTTACTTTGAACAAATTCCATTAATTTATTGTTTAGTCTTAAAATTTTTTAATTGTTTCCTCTTATTAATTTATTTTTATTTTCCAGTTATCTACTTAATACTATACCATGTTATTTTTACGATGTTCTTGTGGTCTTACTGGCAAACAATTTTCACAAATATTGGAGTTGTGCCTAAGCAAGTAAGCTTTTTACTTCATTTCTGAGTAATGTTAAGGTTTATTCACATTGTCTTAGTACATGTCTTTAAGAATCTATTCTTGGTTAGAGTTCTAAAAATGGGATTTAATCCATTTTTAGCCCAAGAGCATATTGTACTTATAATACACTGCTGGCCACCCAAATTGCAACACCAAGAAAGACAAGAGATATCACAACAAAATTTGTTTTGTAGATAACATGTTGACCAAGTATCAAATGATTAAATTTATAGACTTCTGTGAAGTGTGGTTCCTGCCAAAATCAGTAGCCAGAGTAGCCGCCATTGTTGGAGATCACCGCTGCCACACGCCTCGGCATTGATTCAAAGAGACTTTGGATGTGTTCTTGGGGTACAGCAGACCAAGCAGCTTCCACACGTTGCCAAAGTTGATCTGGTGTGGCAGCTGGGGATGTATTCTGGGTCAATCGTTGAGCAACCATGGACCACATGTTTTCTATCGGCGAAAGATCCGGAGAGCGAGCTGGCCAGGGAAGCAATTCAATCGGGCGATTGACGAAGAACCCTTGGACAATGCGTGCCACGTGTGGTCGCGCATTATCCTGTTGAAATATGGCTGTGGGCAAGCCCTGAAGGTAAGGAAGGACAACTGGCTCCAACACCTCGGAGATGTAGCGCTGGCTGTTTAAAGTACCGGCAATGCGTACTAGAGGAGTGCGAGAGTGATATCCAATACCGCCCCATACCATAATACCCGGTGCAGGACCAGTGTGGCGGTGCATAACTCAGCTGTTCAGCATCCTCTCTCCACGGTGTCTCCAGACTCGAATCCGACCATCGTGGTGTTGCAGACAGAAGCGTGACTCGTCAGTAAAGACAATTTCATTCCATTCTCCCGTCCACATCCTTCTTTCATCGCACCATTGGCGGCGGAAACGTCTGTGGTTCTGCGTCAAGGGTAGACGAAGCAATGGACGTCTTGCGGACAGACCACTCTGCTGTAAACGGCGTCGAATGGTACGCGCAGACACTGGATGATGCGGTACAGACTGAATGTGCTGTGCTATGGTTCGTGATGTGGCTGAGCGATCCGTCACTGCCATACGCACAATATGCCTGTCATCACGTGAAGTGGTGCACTGAGGTGGATGCGATCGAACACGTCGGTCCGTCGTACCCTCCTGCATCCAACGATCACATATCCGCATTACAGTTGTTTGGTTTCGTCCAACACGACTACCGATTTCCCTGAAAGATAATCCACAATCTCGGTAGGCCACTATCCTTCCTCTGTCGAACTCGGATACTTGATCAAAAGATGATCGCTGTTTTCTACGAGGCATAATTGATCGTTTTTTTTTAAAAAACCACAAGAAAAACACAATTGCCGTACTTGAAATCGTCGAAATCTCCAAGCCTTAAATAGCGCTTTGAAGTGGCGCCACAGGCGCGCGTGATGTGCGTCTGCGCTGAAATTCTAATCATTTGCATATCTCACCTCCGCTAATGCATGTTGTAAATTTCGTATTATTTGCATGCTTCCTTCAGGGTGTTGCATTTACGGTGGCCAGCAGTGTACTTGTTTAACAAGTAATATTTCTAATTGTTGGAAAACTAGGTAGTGGTAAATATTTATTTTCATACTTTCAGTTTAAGTTGAAGTCTGCAGATGCTGAGCAATTAGAGTTAGCAGAAAGTGAAGATAGTCAACGGCGATTGTTAGAGAGCTTTGCAAAAGACCTTCCTGTATATTGTCGTACTTTGAATGGATGTAAGATTGAAATATTTTTAGGATTAGTGTATATTTCATTTTTATACATTCTAGGTTTAATATAATTTAGGCAAACTAGTTTTAAGTTTGGAAAGGCATATTAAGTATAGAGTAAAACTAATTTAAATTTGGAGTGCAAACTCTTCGATTTTTTTTAATATTTCATTTTAATCACTCTGAAGTGGTACAGTTTTAGCACTTAAAATGGCTGGTTAGCCATTCTAGTGTTAAAACTACCACTGTCAGATCTGTAATGCCTGGCAGATGAATGAGGGTAACTCCATAACCCTAATATATCTGCCAGTGTAGTTTCGATACCAATAAATTTCAATCTCATTGATATTACTTTTCATTTTAGTTAACTTTAAGCTTGTTTTGCAATATTTTTATTAGCTTATGATTGTTTGCCACTATACAGTAAATCGATTGTCAAACTCTCAAAATAAAAATGAAGCAATAAAATTTGGAAAACAGGAAAATTATTTTTCTTGACATTTTTTGAAAAATAAAATCTAATTGTTTAATGCATGATACTTCCTTTGAACAGTATTAAAGTAATTGTTATTTGAAAATTACTTATTCTTGGACCTTAATTTGATGACCATCTTCCTGGGCTACTGCTTTTCCTTTGACCATTGTCACTTTAAAAGTTTTCTGATTGTTTATGTGTATTTTCAGTATTTTATTGATCTTCATATACTTACATAATAAATATTTAGCCATTAGGTATTGTGAAAAGTGTAACAACATCAAACCTGATAGAGCTCACCACTGTTCTGTTTGTGGAGTGTAAGTATATTAAAGTTTGAGTGAAATTTTCATGTGTTGAGTTTAAAGTCTAATTTTAACAATTTTTACATAAACTTTAAAATGTTAATATCCTTTCCCTTAAAATTTCCGTTTTTGTTTTCCTTCAACCATTCATGTAAATTGTATTCCCAGTAAACTTAAAACATTTAGAAATATTTACCTGTCTTAATGCCCCATAATTGTAACTGAGACAGAATATCTGATTTAAGACTAAAATTTTATGTATTAGTGACATTTGTTTAACAAAAATAATTTAACTAATCATAATCACTTCTGCCTGAAGTATTAAAAAGTGACACGCTAATGAGTAGATATTTAGAAATTTTCATCTCAACATCTCTTAGATGGGTGTTTTTTAATTGAATTACTTATTTTTACCTCTTTAACCCTTTGAGCATCACAAGATTTTCGATTATTGTAGTGTTGCTTTCATCCCTCAACACACATAATGACTTAATGACCACATTTATTGATTGAAAGAATTCTAAACTGGTAAGCAGACATGCAGGGATTACTGGAAATTGCAGAACAGATGTATGCTTGTGAACCTCTCAGAGAGTTAAATAAATGTCTTTGGAAAAATTACATAAATTGTTTTCTTAAGTCACCCCTTTTATTTAATAACCGATTGTTAAATAAATTTGTTAAATATACTGACTTTATACAAAGGGTTCTTCAAATGGAATTTTTATAATTTATGTTTCTAATTTCAGGTTATGCAATATTATATTGCTATTCTTCACTCTTGGGTGCTTCATAAATGATGCCAAATTTTAATGCTAGTCTCCAAAAATTTCTCTAATTTCCTCTTTTCTGTGTTAAGGATTTTTGTTTAAGAAATATCTATATAAAAATGCAAACAAACGTACCTTTAAAGTTTTTCATAAACCTGGTAGTTTACTAATAACTATGTTGTATTTCTAAAGTTCTATAAAGGCTTAGTTTATTCACGACATTGTTAAGACTTTCAAGTAACAAAATGAAAGATTTTACCCCTACATAATACTCAGTTTAAAATAGATTAAAGGATATATATAAGTATTTTTAAAAAGTGGAAATTATTGAAAAACGATTTTTATTTTAACTAATGTGTCTAACTAATTGAGAAACTGAAATGTATTTTTTACAGATGCGTTTTAAAAATGGATCATCATTGCCCTTGGTATGTCAAATTTTGTAACTAAAGCTATTTGAATCTTGTGATGTAAAATAGTTTATTAATTATTGTATTAATTAATAAATTTTAATTTTTCAGGGTCAATAACTGTGTCTCATTTACAAATTATAAGTTTTTCATTCTTTTCCTGGGTTATGCATTGTTGTACTGCCTGTTCATATCAGCAACTTCAGTGCAATATTTTATTAAATTTTGGACAGTAAGTATTTAAATTTGCCTTTAGAATGATTGAAACTTTATATCTAATTTATTTTTCTCGTTTGATTCTTAACTGCTAATTTTCATTATTTACAACTTTAATTGTAATTATTTACATTACTATTTCCATAAATTCATTTTGAACTGAAGACAAATGAAATGAAATTGAAAATTTTGATGATTGGGCTGTTAACAATATGAAGTGTTGGACTGAGCTCAGTTGTAGATGATGGAAGTACCATCTACCCAGGAAACTTCTCTGGTGTTTTTTGCTCTCATGGGCCCATCTTCAGGTGTGTATGGGTTCACAGACCTGAGGTGCTATAGTGATCTTTTCTTCTCCCATGGGGTTTATTGTCTTTAGTAAACATGGAAGTCATATTCCCAGAATACCCAAGTGATCTTTTTCTGCTTTCATCCCACTATGTTCTCCAATCCCTCTTTTTTCCATTCAAGGCAATTTTTACTTGACATTTGTGTTGTGTTGGGCCAAAAAAATATGGCCCTTGCACCATAAAATTCCAAAACAACCAACACAACTGGCAATCTTTTCCCTAATTAACATCCGCAACATGGTGCAGGTTCAATACCTCCCTGGGTATATTTCTCCGTATCAGTAAAACTTTCCTTGTGTGTGTCCATTACTTGATACTGTCAGTCTTGTGTCTGGCACAGCATGGCTAAATATGGTTCTTGCGCCATAAAATAAAAACTCAACCTTTCCTTCCTCTACAACGTGTGAGACTGAACAGATAATGCCTCTATTTTGTCTATTATCAAACATTCACACCCTGTAATGAAATACTTTTTTGCTATTTTGGAAATGATTTTAGGATTGTTATAGTGTACTTTAGTAAACCTAAAAATATATCAATGTTTGAATTTTGTACTTATATATGGTTGATGCTCAGTTGCAGTAGTAAATATCAGGGAGCAAACAGTGTCAGAATAATCTCAAGTTTTGTTTCATTCAATCTTTAAAACTTCAAACATAAGTAATAAATATTCATTTATATATATATATATATATAAATGTTATCTCTTACTCTGGCAACTTTGTTATTTTCTTGGCTGAATTTATCTTGCACAATGCCCAAGGGATTTGGGAAGACTACAAAAATTAAAGCATTTAGCATTACTTACACTTACCCAAAATCTGTTTTAATTTTTATATTATCTTGAGTAACTGAAACAGCTTGCATGAGTTCTCTGTTCCTTAACCAAAATATTCCAAATAACCAAGCCTTATTAATTTTCTTGTAAAAAATTAGACTAAATATTACTGTTGGACTGTGTCAAGTATTAAGGATATTTAATGTGCACATAATAATAAATTTAATTCAATTAATGTTAAAACCCTTGTATTTTGCCTGAGTAATAAATACCTGCTTGAAAACCCAAAATTCAGACCTTATATCTTTTTCTTGTCTTTTTGCTTAGAATTTTCTGACCTTTTTCACCAGAAACAAGATTGGTTAATACTAAATTTACTGACCTTTTGTTAGTACCCATTTCTACAGGAACAGGTTAAATGACCTATCTGGATGGAGACCACTGTGGTTTAGTGGGTTTGTCCACTGTTTTAGCAACCTGTGATTTGTAGAGGCAGCACAGGTTTGATTCCTTTGTGTATTTCTCTTTTCTGTGTCAGTAAAACTTCCATTGTGTGTTACTTGACATTGTCTTGTGTTTGGCACAGCTTGGCCAAATATGGCCCTTGCGCCATATAACTCAATGCAACCAATCATTTGAATGCAAGAATTAGTGCTTGAAATACTAAAAACGATCTTTAAATAATAATTTAATTATAAACAAAATAACAAGTTCAATAATCATAAGCAAGATGGTTTTGCCTTTTTTGGTGTTGACATTTATACACTGCTGTGCAAAATAATTGGCACATATGTATGTATACTAAATGTTTTGAATGGAAATCCTTATTTGCATGGTTGTTATCTTGAATTGATACTGTTACTTCAGTTCAGAAGAAATAAATCAAAGTTGAGAAATACTTTGTTATTAGGATGCAATGAAGCATTAAACTCTTTAGTGGTGGATGCTTATTTTTTGCACAGCAGTATATGATTGCAGGTGGGAAAAAGGTAAATTCAAGTAACAATAACAAAGAATTTAATTTACAAAACAGGATACAGGCAGTGAAGAAATATCGAACAGGAGTCTTTTTATCAGCATCGGCAAGCATGATAGTAGCTGAGATTGGATAAATTTATCACTTTGCATTCATCAGATTAAAACAAACTGACAATTTTCATCGAATTCCTCTAAGAAACTCATTTTTTCATTCTTCCAAAATCCGAATTCCAAATAATGGTTAAGGTGAAAATTAAACTACTGAAAAACATGAGCTGGAAAAGTTGCATCTGCAATAAATAAAATTGAAACTAAACTAATTGCACGTTCGAACTCTCATGCTCCAACATGCCGCCAGCCTTGAAGTATAAGCTTCACAATAATTTCACATTCAGTATCAAAAATACATATTCAAATACAATTGATGTATAAATACATTTAACCCTAAATTTAGTGGGAAAATATAGAATATCCTTGTTTTTCTTCATATTCTTCAAAGAAAGGGTATAGAAGTAATTTTTAATCATTGATAAACAGTTTCAAAATTACCGAACTTAATGTTCGTGAGGTAATACATAATTTTGAAATGGGACATTTGAGTGTCCTGTGAACAGTCTTGAGATTACTATGACTCAACTGTCAAATCCTGGAAGTAACTTCAAAACAACACCTAACTTCCACTTTGCTGGGGGTAAATTGTTATTGTGAATATTTACTTAATCTCCAATTTGCAAATTTTTTCCCCATTTTGGGCATGTTTGTAGCCTAGAGAGGTAGTCTAAGCTCCAATGCTTCCAAAAGTGCTGCTGATGTTTTTGAAGCAATTGTCAACTTGATAACCTATTCATCGGCTCATTTGAAGAATCTGATTCAGGAGCGGAAGTGAGCATCACCAAAGAATGGTCAGGTGTTAAAGGAGACAAATCATTTGGGTCCCCAGGAAAGATGTGTTAAAGGTCGTGAATGTAAGGTCACTTCAATTTGGCACAATACAGTACATTTCCTCAAAAGTTAGTGTAACGTTACCCAAAATTGTTTTTATCTTTAAATGAAATTTAACAGATTTGATATCAGCTCCCCACAGGCCACCCATGTGGAGTGCATTAGATGGGTTAAAATGCCAATTTCTTTATTGTATATAGCATGTAATATTTGTATATAGCATTTGATTCACATTCATTCAAATTTCAGTATAAAATGGAGAATTGCCTACAATGACTTGATTCTGTCATGTTACATAAATAACTGAAAATGTCCATCTTGCATTCATGTTGTTAAATGGGGGTATTTTCTACATAACTAAGAACGCTATTTTTTTGCATGTTTATATTTTACTTATTGACATCTTGATTTTGTTTTCTAGAAACATCTTGAGGCCTCAGGACGATTTCATGTACTTCTCCTCTTCTTTGTCTCAGTGATGTTCGCTGTCAGTTTAATATCCCTCTTTGGTTATCATTGTTACCTGGTGTCAGTGAACAGATCAACATTAGGTTAGTTTTATTGTTATTTCATCTGACTTAAATGAGCTGATAATGTTGTATACATATTAATATTTTAAGAGGAATTTTTATCAGCTGAACTGCTCAATTGGCATTGCCAAATCATTTTCACATAATTTTTTAATTGTAGGTTGTAAGGACATGGTCATCTTGTTATATTGCGTATGGTTCATTAACCACTGGTTATTACATTATGATTTATTACACTAATTAAATCTGAATAAAAATTATTGATTTTACGAAAATCGAGTCTTGATCATTTTTCTTATCAAAGTATTCTGTGATCATTCAATTCATTTGTTTATTAATTAAATTGAAATATTGTCCAATGATTTGAATATTACATAGATGAAAATGGGTTGTGTACTAAAATTCAAACTACTCGCCAAAACTTGTTAGAGATGCTTATTTATTGGAGCTAGGTGCTGTCATGAGATTCCACTTCGTATTTGCTCTGGGGTATGAATACTATCTCCATGAATATCCAAAATGACTTTCACATCTTAGAGTTTAAAATACAGGTTCATTGTGGTCAAACATTTTCAATTTAGTCCATCGTTTCTGCTGTCAGCTAATTGCGAATTCATAGTGATACTAATAAAAAGCAATTATCTGAATTTGGTATATTGAAATACAATAAAATGAAAGGTTACTGTATGATTTAGAAATCTTGTTTGATAATTACTGACTGGTGTTTAGACTCAAATTTCTCTTGCTGTTGAGAAACAAGTATGCAACGCATTCTATAATTAAATCATTTACATGTCAGATTACAAATTTGTGGTTATAAAATTTTGAATACTTTTATAAGTTTGTCCTCATGATGTTTATAAAGATCTTTAAGACTTACACTTTCTAGTTGCCATCTTATTTTTGTTAAAGTTTATTTTTAAATTTTAGTTACATTAGCATTTCTTTTATATTGAGAGACCAAAGATGGTTTTATAATTATTTCACCAACATATTGTACTCTGTAAAATAATCCTGTTAAAAGCAGTTACTCTTTTCAGAGTCATTTCGACCACCAATTTTTAGAACTGGTCCTCAGAAGGATGGATTTAGTTTGGGCCGAAAGTCTAATTTTACAGAAATATTTGGTGATGATAGATCAAAATGGCTTTTGCCATTACATTCCAGGTATGTTTTTTAAATGTCTCAAATGAAATCAAAGTTGCATTTATATTAATTTAAACTTGTATGCTCAGTCAGGAAAAAGAATGATTACACATTGTGAATATATGTTATATAAACAGTCTAAAATGATAAATGTTACTATTCTTGTATGAATTAATTTGAGTGCCAAGAAAAAAAATATTTGTTTAATTTAAATTTTGTTTTATTAATCAAAAGGATTGTTTAAAATGTGCTGGTATCAGTGTACTTTTTTTGTTTATTTTTCAGTATAAGCATTTTGAATAAAAAATCTGCTACTAATATGCTTTCAGTTACTCCTGAGATAATTATGTGTATCATTTATATAATTGCATTGTCGTATAAAATATTACAGTTACATTTTATATTATAATGTAAAACCGATTTCATATCTTTTCCTTCAAACCTGCACACATTTGTGATGACAAAAGTATAGAAGTTTGTTTAATAGATTTCTTTAAATCATCACTAAATATTTCGTTTTGAACATTTTCCTTTAGGATAAAGACTTCAGGGGTATGCATGAAAAGGTTAAAAAATTCTCCTGTACATTTACTGATGTACTTATTCTTAAATTGGAGATGTTTTCCTTTTGGTTCCTTCCAACTATTCATACTACCATTTTTTAGCAAACAGTTAATTAAATATAGCACGAACAACCAAAAAATGTGATTATTGGTACTTTGGTCTAACTTGTAAACATGTTGGGTACATTATATTTTGGAAATATATTGTTTGGACATTTCTATGTGCTCATTAAGGAAGGCTGGCATATTGAAAAGCTTCTTTTATTGACTTGCACCAAAAACTTTAAGATTAAGCTTATTCATGAAAATAAAAATTTTCTTGCATGCCATCCAATGATAGTCATTGCAACCAGAAAAGAGGTCAAAATTGAAAAAAGGAGAAATTAGTCAATTTGCAATAAAAATGTAAACAAAACTGGTTCTATGGCAAATAAGACATGACAATCTGCGCAAAAGAATATTTTTTCACCTCATGTATGCTTACATAGCCTTATTTTTACAAGTATGAAATGCACCCTCTGATTTTGAAATTCATTTCACTATCTGTTGGGGCATTGAATGATGAATGTTATATAGCCTTGTGTTATTTGCCATACATTCTCAGAATAAATGCTTTGGTGGGAAAAGTTGGGTTATGTGTAATATATATATTGTCGGCTAGCAGAAACTCATTAACTGCCATTTTTCTAAATGCATTTTTTAAACTAAATACTTGTTTTCGTGTTGATGAGAAATACATTGTCCTTTGGTGATCTGTTAACAAAAATATAACATCAAAATGCATTATTTTTTACCTAAATATAAATAATATTTAGTTGACTATGTAAAAATTTTTTTTGTCATTAAATGAGTTTCTGCTCTAAAGCAATAATATAGGGTAGAACTCAGTCCTAATCAATATTGTCAGTTTTATCGTCAACTGTTCTGTCTTTAATTATACAGATGCTTTCTCAACCCCTTCCATTGCTAACCCTGAGGTACCTGAGTGATCTGTGATCTCTTTGTCTTGTGTTTGGTACAGCTTGGCCAGATATGGCCCTCGTGGCCACCAAAACCAACCAACCATCCTCCCATTGCTTGACTAGAATTCTATCCTGGCTAACATGTCCTTACCAGTCTCATGAAGATTAACTATCTCTTACTTTTCAAATTTATTAGCTTTAACTATTGCAAGCATAGGTTTTAGGTATTTGAACAAACTCATCAGAAACATGTTTCTTCAAAATTAAAAGTAGTTCAACAGAAATGCACAAATGAGTTGAGCAGTAAAATTGCAAATTAGCTTAAGATGATTTGTGAAACATTCTTGATTAATAGATGAGATATTCTTTACTAAAACAATTTCCTTTCTGTGGATAATTTTATCATTTATGTACGTTTCCTTGAGAATATTGTGCAAAATTACACAAATATAGCCTTTAGCTCTATTGCAAATTTGTTTAGTAATAAATGCAGTTTTGCTTTTCTTAATGGCTTTATCCTTCAGTAATTTTAATTCAAATTTTTTCTTAATGGTAAGTATATTACTAAGAATTTTACTTTAAATATGAACAATAAGAATAAATGTGGTTGTCTTAAGAAATTCATTCCATCTGAGTATTGAAGGCAGTCTTAAGTAATTTATATTTTTGAGCATCACTTTAAATTGTTAATCCTCATTAGGGTTATGTCACCTTTGGCATGATATTGCAACTTTCCTGTATTGATCGTATGTCACATTTGAGGTAATAAGATTGAGCTAGTGAAAATGTTAATTGCACACATAATTGCTTTTATGTTTAAATATATTCTGTAGCGGCCAACAGGTTTAGTGTCATTTCACTTATTATTTTATGCATGTATGTTAATATTTTACTCCCAAAAATTTTTAAAGGAAAATACATCAATTTAAAAATAACAGTGATAGTAGAATTTGTGAAGACTGACTATTTGGAAAAAGCTTTTGATTCTTCTGATCTTGACTGATATTAACATGTTTCTACCAAAAATAAAAGTTAGCTATTCAATATTCAAGTGAAGTTGAAAGGGCAAAAGTTGATGATTCTGATGAAGACTGGTATGAAATTGACATGGATGATGAAAATTTACCTAGAAGTATTCCGTTTACAAAAATTTCATGACAAATTTTTTAAATGTTCAAAAGCTCTGGCTCTGACCTTGCGACAAGCTATTTTAAAAATGCTAATGTTCAATAGGGGTTAAACCATTACTTTTGCAGTTTGATGTGATGCCTGATACTTAAATTTTTTCTTATAATAATTTTTGAAAATACAAAAGAATTTAGCTGCTTTACAATTTTTTTCTAGAGAAGTACATCAAAATATGTCATTGGTGTGCTGATGGACTGTAATTGATGTTTCGCTCACTCTGATATTCTAAATAATGACATGAGTAAACTGTCATTTCTTATAAAATTAATTTAACCTATGACTGTTGAAAGTACCGTCAGCCATCACAATAGTCTGATGTATCAGTCACACAAAGGGACTTAAGGTTCAATTAATAGAAAAATTAGTTGTATATGGGCTCGGAAATTCCATTCCAGATAGGTTGGTTGGGTTGATGATTGTAGCAAGAGGTTTTATTGTACGACAATAAACAAATATTTTGCAAATATTTTACTAGTTTGTAATTTACATTTCTAATTGCATGTTATATATTGTATTATGACTTAAATGTTGCACATCTGGTTAGTAATATAGCTTTTAACTCAATTAAAACTATCCTAACAGTTGAGGAGGGACATTATCTTTTCTTAGATGTTTAGATAAAAAAAATTTACCCTTGAGTTGTATTTACTTTAATTTGTTACCTACTTGTGTTCCAAAGTAAGATCCTGTAAGGTAGATGCTTACTTTTTACATGAGTCTTTAACTTCATTTCCCCATGATTAAATATTGTGATTTAAAAACGTTAAGATTATACAGTGTTAAGTAGTTTGAAGTGTAAATCTAAAATGTAGTGTAATTTTTGCAAGGAAGTGTTTCTAAAAGCAGAAAAGTCAAATAACATGCTTAGAGGAGACTGAAAACTTGCTATTAGTGCATTGCAATTTCATTTGTAACTACATGTGCAATTAAAAATTAATTTCACTGTTATGTTGACCTTGACAAGTCATGATTCAGCATTTTTGTAAACATGCTTAATCACTGAAACAATGCTTGATTTTTTTTTCTTGTTTCAGTTGTTTTTTGTTTCATTGTTAATTTCAGCAATGCTGTCCTTGTACTCTGCAGCTGTTGTATCTATTCATAAAAGGTCTCTTAAAGTAATCAGTTTTTATATAAATCCAATATTTGGCCTCAAGACATTTGTTAACATAAAAGCATACAGATATTTCATACATAGTATGTGTTTGTGGAGCTAAATTTTGTTTGGAATTTGTTCATTTCTATTTTACAGAGAGATAAACTTAGACATTATTTGGATAAGTTAAGGTTTTTTGTAACTATACCCAGAAAGTTTAGTACAGTTAACTGCTGATACATTTAGTTTTCTAGTAGTTGATAGAAATGATAGGGGATTAAAAGGGAATGTATCAGTTGGTAAGTATTGGGACAGAAAGTTTCAATCTCATTTTAAAATATAAAGCTCAATTTTTGATTGTTGAAATAGACTGAATTATTGCATGAGAGTAGTCATACGTACAAGTACCAAAATACTGGAGTAATAAATTTTAATAAAATGTATTGATTGATAAAATCTGAAATATCCTGTGCTCTGCCTCTCAATTTTTAAAGTAACTGGTTCTTTTTCTTATTCAGTTTATTAACTGAGGAGTCTCTTGGAAGTTTTTATCTTTTTGTGTTTTGGTTTGTATTTCACTTAACATGTATATATTTATTTTGCTAAACTTTTTTCTGTTTAACTGTTTTAGAAAATTGATTGTTTGCTAACCTAACAGGTTTGGTTTGAAAATTTTATTTTACAATAATTTCTCTGAAATACTTTTTGTAGTTATTCGTTATTGTATGATTTAAATGATTGTCTTAATTTTGCTTTTATTTTTGGTCCCTTTTGTGTTGATATTTTTGGTCTTAATTTTATGTAACACTCATATCTGAATTATCTTGTGATCCAGAACAGTTTCAGTTTTGTTTTAATATTTATTTTTCTGTAATGAATGCATCAAAAGTAAGTTTCCTTTTATAAAATGCTTTATTTAATTTCAATATATATTAATATTTATCTGTTTTATTTTTGTTTTCATATAACGTATACATTGGCAGGTTGTTTAGTTATCTCATGTGATGTGATCAAAAGATTTTAACTATCATTAAGAAAATTCTGACTCCTTTTTGTTTAGTTTTTGAAATGTTTTTCATTTTCACATTACATACATGTATCTCAATTGTCCTCACTACAACACATGGGAATTCACTTGCATGCTAGTATCTGTCAGTGCTCATCAGATGTGAGTTCAGTTCAACCAAAAATTAGGCTCATCTAGATTCAAGAAAGAGCAACATAAGAATCTTTCCAAGCATCCAACAATATTTTCAAAATCCCCACTGCAATTCATGAACTGAAAAACATGGAAACCTAAAACTGCAGATTGCATGGCCATCTTCATTCAAGTTAATAACCATGATGTTGATGTAAAAGAGATTAAAACCTATTGAATTCTTAACACTGGGATCTTTTGGAATGAAATAGTACAATTCAACCCTGGATAGTCTTGCATTTTACTCTTCAAAAAATCAAGATCCACCAAGGAACAAGACTAAAGAATCGTGCCTAAAACAATTGAACCATTTCGACAGGCTGTGCAAAGAGAGGGAGGGTGTTTTTATGTAAAAAATACAGCAAATTAAACTTAATGTACTTTTTGGTTTTAAACTTCTGCAGTTTCTAGTACATTTAGCTTCTGCTGTGTTCATTAATAAGACACTACTAGTCATTGTAGGTGCTTGTATGAACCAAGTGGCATGGTCAATTGTATATATGTTCAAGAGTTGGAATTGAAATTTTACTCCAAAACAAGAAGTCAATTAGCATTAAAATAAATTGTCACCAGATCCTAAAGTTTCATGAGATGAACTTATATGAAGACTTAGAAGTATAGTGTATTCTTGGACTCTATATACTGTTTATAATAATTTGTGGTGTTGAAACACGAGTACGTTCGGACTGAAAAGTTAAAAATGCCTTCATTTCATAGTAAATTATTTTTGTATAAATAAAAGAACTAATCAACTTGCTTAAATGACAACATTTTTGTTGTAGCAATTTTAAAACAGCAATTTTACATTGTGATATTAATTACATAATTTTAGTTCAGATGTCAAGATATTTATGTAAATGATTTAGGAAATGTGAAATTATAAGTTACACAATTATAATATTTTACATTGGGTCCAAATGATTAAAAAATCTTGCAAGTATGGTAATTCTTTTCCAACTTTCAATTGGAATAAAAATATTCAAAATTAGTCACACTCATAACTTAAATCTCAATAGTAATATTTTAAAAAACACTAAATCAGAAACTTGTTGAAGTAAACTTAATATTTCCAACTATGTAATACATAATTTATTTTTTAAATTTTATGATTTTAAATTGATAAGTAGTAACACTAAAATTTGATAATTTTTTCTGATTGATTCAAAATAAGTAAAATTTCAATGAAACAAGAAATAAATTCAAAAAAGAAGGCGTGCCTGTGTTAATGTTAATCAATGTTTTAATGACCGTAATGTGCTTGATGTAAATTAATGTAAGAACTATTATGTTTAAAGTTAGGGAATAATGTATATTTTATTCTCCACTGCATGTAAAAACTATAATTAAATGCCTCCATTACTTTTTAATTTGACCTTTTCAAGTTCCACTGCAAAAGATAAGGTACATATATCTGGTGGCTATATGTAGAATGATGGTATTTTTGTAATCCTTGCCATCCTATGAATTGAGTACTGCAGTAAGGTTTGGAAACTTAAAGATATTTCATTATATTAATATCTTGTGTGAAACATTAAAAACAAACTAGTGAAAATCTTGAAATTTCTTGGAAAATTTTAAATAATAATAAAATTACCAGCATTACTTATGAAATGTTAAAATCACAAATTGTTATGGTAAAAATACACGTTAAGTGTTCACACAATATCTCTTGTCTAAACTTTCAATAAATGGATTTTAGTCTTAATAAACACCAGTGAATCTTGTATTAAAAGCAACAAGTGCTGCAATGAGTGTTAATTGAAATGTCTTGACTTAGGTGGTAAGTAAAATATTGTTGCAACCATTTCCTCAACCCTCATTGAGTAATGTGACCTTCTGTGGTCAGTGTAAGAATCATTAATACCACACTCAACCTAAAGGAACATATCCAACGAAATCCATCAATCTGAGGAGTAACTTATGAAATTCAGAAGCCTTAAGTTAAATGTTAAGAGCCAACACTTCACTTGCAGAAGTTTTGGCAAGACTTCATGAGAAATTTTTTTGTTTGTAAAAAATAATGAAATCTTATTGATTATGATACATCGGTTTTCTTCGTGTAGCGAAAAATGACTAGAGTGACAACAAATGAGCACCAGTTTTCTGTTCAGTAAACTCAAAGCTTGATCAAATCTGGCTCTTGCGTCATATAAAGGAAAACAAGCATGAACTCGAAACAAAGTTCGTACTTTATGATATTTTTAATTTGTGTACGCAGTCAAATTTGTCCACTTTTTTGTTTTTCTGCTGTTGTGTAGAAGTAGGTTACGCAAGCATAACACCTTTTCTTGAAACACCTTGATCTTTTTCATCATTAAACTTGCTAATTATTCATTTTGAGAGTATAATTTTAAAGTTATGATTTCTTTGGAATTGCTATTTATTTACTTAAAATGATTTACTACTTTAAATTATTACTTCATGTAAGAACAATTGAGATTTTGATATAGTAATTTTAGATAAGGCCATGGCAAGTTTATTGGGTGATTATTTCTGAAAATATTGGCAGGAATGAGTAACATTATATAAAGTATGTTTTAAATATTTTGTATGGAAATATTTCCATTTCTTTGAATGCACATAATGAGCTTAATTTCCTGTGTTGCCTGAATTGGAATAAAATTTAAAATTAAATGTCCAGTTTGTAAAATTTTCTAATTTATTTGCAAAGAGAATAAGATAGTCCAACATCACATGTCAACTTTTGACAGAGAGAGCAGATATTGGTGGCAAGAGATAAGTTATATATTAAAACTCAAGTTATTTGTTTAAATTTTATACTGATACATCAAGAATCATTCTGATTTTTATACTAATTTTATCAGCTTCATAGTATGTTATGATTACATATGACATTGCTTTATGAACTTTGCTTTTTGTCTGATACCAGCACTATTCTTGTATGAAAGAAACGCTTGATTGCTCTGATGTTTTTCCTATAAAACTATTGTAAATTGGTTTTCTGTTTTTTATGCAGTGCCCGCCATTAATAAAATCAGCTGCCTAGTGTAAAATTCCCATGAATGGATTACAGTCAATGTAATATTGTCAAATCATCAATGATGAAATCAACATTGTTTCTTATGAAAATAAAACAGTTCCAGTGAGAAGGTCTACCATGCATAACTGAGCAAAAATGATCATAGTTAAAAGCAGATTTTTTTTAAATTTTGAGACTATTCAGCTGAAAGTAGAAATATTTTAGGAAGTAGTGAAGTTCAGAATTTTTCTTTCTATGTTCCTCAATGCATTTCCCATAAACTAGGGAATAAAATGTCATTGTGACATCGCAGGTATCTTTTATACATCAACATAATTAATTTCATGATTAGCAAAGAATGATTATATTTGAAAATTAAACACAATTCCTTTCAGTTTACTTGTAGTATTGTTGCTCATCGCTTATGGTGTCACTTACACTTATAGTGTCATTCGAAAACACACTTGATTTCTCAGAAAGTTAATATTAAATCTATGGTTATAAAAACCAGCCACATAATTAAGTCAAATTTGAGCAGAAGCAACTTTATAAGTGGCAGGTACTGTATTTTAATTGTGAGTTTATCATTTTGTTGTGTGTGGTTTGTGGGTTTATCATTTACTGTTCTCAGAATTCTGCTTTAATCCTTCAAATAGGAAAATCCATGTTCAATTTATGTAGAGAAATTTTTTAAATCTCAGTTCCCCTGCTTTTGTGCTTATTCTTGTCAAAATGCTCTATACTTTCTTGCTTGCTTTGTTAAACATTTTTATTTTACCTGCTGAATAAGATCATTTTTGCTTGTCAGAATTGTTCAAGTTTAAAACACACCTATCCTTTTTTATGCATATGGATACTTTTCTGGAATCATTTAAAGCAATAGTGACGTATAACGTGTTTCTTTTTCTTTAATACTTAACCTTAGATTGAATATTTTGTTTACATTTTTGAACTCAAGCATTAAAAGCTAATGTGAAATGTGTGCACCACAAACTTGACGTAAATATGTCTTCCTATTTGTTTATCTTTAAGTTCATCTACCTCATATACTTAGTTTTATTTTTCCATGGTGCAGGTCATGGTAAAAATTAAATTGATCATATTAGTATTTCTCATGGCCATTGGGACTGAATATGTACAACTGAATAGAAACAAACTCCAACAGTTAAATGAATTTGTGATGTTTGAACACATAAGAAACTGATAATAAGGAAGGCTGTAGTTGACTATAATGCAACAGACACAAACTTCCCTTATTTAAAAGCTTTAACTAGAAATAGGTTTACATTCATTTATTAAAAGTACCAAAAATGGCACTTTAGAGAGGATAAAATATACCATTTCAAAATTTAAGTACAGCTTTGTTTTATTTATATATATATCCTGGATTTCGTTTTATGTGGCTTAGAAATGTAGGATTTCCCCATGATTATCTCTTAAAGATTATTTTTGTTTGTAATTCTAGGTATGAGAGCGTATCTAAAATAAAACTTTTCTCTTGACAAACAGCCATAATCATGTGAATAAATCAATTTTTTTCCAAAGTAAAAAATAAATGCTTTTGATTTTTAAATGTTTTGATCAATCAAAAGTAGAAAAATTCTACATATTCAGCTTTTCTTCCAGTGAGCACTTAGGTAAATTGAAAAGCTAATAGTTGTGTTTCCTTTAATGCTATATACATTATGAAATAAGTACTGAAAGAAAATAATTGCATGTTTTTAGTGTCAAAATGAATGACATCATTTTGTTCAATACAACTTTATACACAGTTAATATTTTAATACCAATGTTAGTGATACGCTTTTTTGCTGCAGCTTGGGTGATGGTGTCATCTTTCCTACTAGAGCTCAAGTAGGCAGCTCCTATAATTCCATGGGCAACACTAATCCATCCAGGTTAGAGTTTTCCTCCTACTTATAAATATTCATATATAATTTCAGGGCTGGCCTTAAATAAGGTTTGGTTATTAAATGCATATGTACGCTTTGAAAGAAATATAAGGTGTCAAATATTATATACAGTTGAATCTATAATCCAGTACAATTGAATCTATTACCCTGTGTCTGTGACAGTGCGATTTTTCAGTTGGAATGATACTTGCATGAAATAGCGAACATTTAATATACGTTATTTCTAGATCCATGCTCTGTTGCTCAAATTAATTTTTTATGCAATTATTCCTTTTCATGGAAAAGAATAAAATAAAAATAAATTACTTATTGATAATTGCATATCTTGGAGTGTAATTTGAAGTTTTCATTTTATTTTCTAGTCATGCCTTTGTCTAATTGCCCCATGTAGCAAACAAATGACCATGTAGTGACCAACACACCAGTTTTGTCTTCAATATTTAGATTCATTTCTGTTTGAAATATTTAAAGATTAATTATTTATCAAGGCTTGTTTTGAAATTGCAACATATTGTCCCATTAACTTCATATCATCTAAATAAAGTAAAATAATTTTATCTAACCCTGCACTATCTTTAGTTTCCATAGCTAAGAATGCAAAATACTCTTATTTATCCAATCTTATTTCATATCAATATTTTCATTTTCCTGCTCTAGCAGTGCTTGAAATGCATATGTACCTAATGAAATGAAACCTTGTTATGAATAATTGAAATCCAAACAAGTGCTAGATTCACAGAATTCAAGTGTTGCTTTTTAAAGTAATTGTGCATCAATTAGTAAAATGTTTTATGCAAAAAATGTAAAATGTTTTCAAAATCTAAGTGTAATTTTTATCATTGATTTTGCTGTCAAGCACTTATTCTAAATTGTGTGTTAATACTTGTGCATCTTTGTTCCTTCAAGATATGTATGCAGTTATTCTCAATTTATGTCTAATGAAATATTTTAGTAAGATCTAAATGCTACAAAATCTTGAGAACTGGGAAAGTGATGAGTAAATTAAAATAGAAATGAAAACGCTCCCAAGCTAGATAAATGCTAGTTCAAGTAGAACATTTTTGTATATTTAAAGTTACTGTCAAATACACATAAAATCTTGGCTGCTTTAAGTTCAAAATTCACAAACATAAACTGCCTACTTTTACATACCAAAACATGTTTTGTTGAAATCATTTACATTCATTGCAGACCAACTAAAATCTATGCATCCTATTGTTGAGAGGTCGTAAGTTCTACTTCTATTATGAAATATAGCCATTCTCGGTTAATGCCAGATTTTAGCGAATGAATGTTTCATATATTCTTATTTTAGTTAATAAAAATATTTGCTTCATATTCTTAGCATAAGAATTTCAAATGATGTAGCACGATCACCATGAGAAGACTTGGTCCTACATGATATGAAATGATTCGATTACTTTAGAAAAGTTCAATTGGGTTTTAGCCAAATAGGTTGATCTATTCAATCTTTAACATCTTATTTAGACTCAAATAAAAAATGCCTATTGGCATAAACTGGTCTGTCAAAGGCAGAAAAAATTTGGGCAGGGTTCTCATATGCCCTAGATATATATCCAGTGTATGGCTATGGAAAGGTACGTCCAAGGATCCTCTCATGTTGGTCAAGCTATAGCAGCATTTTGAACTACCAAACTAGTTTTTAACGAAAAGTAAATTATAAAAGAACATCAAACAAAATTCCTTATAAAAAGCTTAAAAATATAACTTATGTATCATAAGAATAAGTTTTTCCCATCAACATTGCAACAACTTTTTGATTATCTTTTGATCTCCATTTTCAATCTAATTAAGGTCTTGATCCATTTTGTAGCTTATGCTGAACTTGAAATTCGGTGAGGTACTGAAGAACTCTCCTCAAAAACTTTGTTTTCATTGGTGATTGTGATAAATATGAAACAAGGATATGTGATGTACAGTTAAAAATCATTATGCAACAAAAAGTTGTGTTCGCTCAATTTGGTTGTTGGCACTTCATTAAACTTTTGTAGAATTTCAGACTCAATTTAAATAGTATCAGTTGAAGGCACATGATAAAAGTTGATATTTGAAGTGGTTGCAGTGCAGATGGAGAAAAGATGCTTTGCATTTAAAATCTGATTCTCCTTGATCCATATAAGCTTGTTATTGGGCCTAACCTTATGTTATGCATTTGCCATCGCATGAACTTTGTTGTGATTTGTTGCAAAAAAGTTCCATTCTACATTCAATCCCAAATCGAATTCATGGTGTCAAATGTTTGAAGTTTTCTGGTTTTTGTTGGGCTGGAGTAGATAAATTTCTTCGCAGTAGAAAACTTCACAAAGAAGTGTTTTACAAGTCAAATGCAGATATAGTCCATGCATCATGTTTAGTATGGTCATTAATGACACATTGAATGTATTAAGAATTTGTTTCTGTTATTCTTTCTATATATTAGGTCTACCAGAAGGTTCTGTCCGTTTTTAGAATAAAACAAAATAATAAATTTTTCATACCTTGAATAAACTTTATTGAATAATATAATTTCCATCATTGTTTATGACTTGCCAGGGTGATGGTAATTTGTATATCCCATTTTTAAAAAATGCCTTATCCCTAGAGGCGAAAAATTGAACCAGTGCTTGTCTGATATCTTCGTTTTTGAATTTTTTGCACTGCAAACAATTTTGTAAGGTCAGAAACAAGTGATAATCGGAGGGTGCTAGGTCCTGGGAGTGGTGGATGCGACAGAATTTCCCAGCCTAGCTCTGCGAGTTTCTGACGAGTCCACAAAGCAGTATGTGGCCTGTCATTATCATGAAGCAGTATGATGTCCTTCCTATTGAACATCGCCGGCCTCATTTCTTGGAGTGCTGTTTTTAAATTATCCAATTACTGACAATACCTCTCCGAATTTAGCTTTTCGTTCGGTTTCAACAGCTCAAAATGTATTGGTCCTCGAATGTCCCACCTTATACACTACATTCTCTTACTCAGGCTCAACTTCGGTTTACAGGTGGAGGGGGCAGGTTTTTCGGATTCACAATATGCCCTTTTCCTTACGATGTTTTTTTTCATAGGTAATCCACTTTTCATCCCAGTTATCATCCGGTCCAATACGGGTTCGATTTTGTTCCGTGCAAGCAGAGATATGCAAATGATGACTCGATCATTCAAATTCTTCTCTTAACTCATGTGGCACCCATCTCGAATCTTTCCACACCAATCCTAGTTTCCGAATATGGTCTGAAATGGTTTGTTGAGCTGAATCAAGCCTTTCCGCAATCTCCGATGTTGTAAAAAAGGATTTTGCTCTAACATGATCTTGACAGTATCTTCGTCGATCAAAGATGGTCGCCAAAGCATGGCTTATCAGAAAGGTCGAAATCACCTATTTGAAATTTTTTGAACCATCTTCTGCATGTTCTATCAGAAACTATACCTTCACCAAACACTTTCAATAAATTTCTACATGCTTCTGTAGCATTTCTTCCTTGTTGGAATTCGTACAAAATACAGTGGCGTAAATGAAGTTTATCAGTAGCCATGGGTACACGATCGCATCTCACTTAATACTTACATGAATCATCTTCGTTTTAGTTCATATGCTAGGTTAGTATGTATACATTCAGTGATAAAAAGAGAGCCAAATATGCATGAAATGAATATGCGCATACTTGTTGAAACTCGTAACCGAAACGGACAGAACTTTCCGGTACACCTAATACTTCAATGGGCATAGTGTTGCTTAGTTATTTTCACAATGGAATACTTGAATACCATGAAACAATAAATGAATAATTATCTGGCAAATCAGTGAGTACAATCCATTCTTCCTGGCAACCTGACTGACTTCCATTATAAACTGAAATAATAGGATAATTATCTTGTTAAAAATTTTCCTAGGGCAAAAATAAGCTGAATGTAATGAAAATTTCTAGACATAATCAACACCTTCATCTTTTTTGTTGAAAAATTTAAATATTTTCAAAGTTTTCCTTCACATCCCACTGGCCACTATCCAGAAACGGTTCTCCAAATATTTTTATCAGATCTGTAGACCAGATACATCCCTCCGAACAGGTTTATCAAAACTACAGATCAGATATGGTCCTCAAAAATTTTTATATTGGTTTTCGTTATAGTTTTCAACTTTTCAGATATATGAAAATCATCTTTTGATTGCAGTTATACTTTTATATTTTACTTTCTTATTATTTCTCGCCATAATTTTTGACTCTTCAAAAGTGTAAAAAATCATCTGCTATGATTGCATTTTCTGAAATTTCAGAATTAATTTTCCGCAAACAGAAATGCAACATGTGCTATTCTCTATAATTTTAAGTTGATGTGTTTTGTTTATAACTCAAAAAATACCCATTTACATACAAATAACCATTTTTAAAGTAACAATGAAAATCATTATTTTTTCTCAAATGACTACGTTGAAATTTGTTTCAGGGGATTTCATTTTATTTTTATAATTTTTTTTATCAAAGTCAACGAGGTATTCAGATGAGTTTTATCTCGAATGCTTTTCCTTTGCATTCCTGGTAATCATCTGAATCTAATAATTTTTATTTTAGATACAACCTCAAGTTCACATATTTTTTTATTTGTGTAATTATATATTTATA
This sequence comes from Meta bourneti, assembly GCA_933210815.1. Taxonomy (NCBI): domain Eukaryota; kingdom Metazoa; phylum Arthropoda; class Arachnida; order Araneae; family Tetragnathidae; genus Meta; species Meta bourneti. The sequence continues at coordinate 51,735,116 of OW119934.1, read as the reverse complement.
CATTATATAATGATATGTTTACTACATTATAATAAACCAAAAATCGAATTAAACTGCATGAAGGGGTTTGTGCACTCAATTTACTATTAAATTTATTAAAAGTTCCAGCATAAATTTTTGGTATATGAATTTACTTTATATGAAAGATATGTTTCCATGTGTTTTCTTTTTGAATTAGCATTAAAAATAAACTCACCCCTTTATCAATATCAATCTTAATTCGTATTCCACTAAATAATATCCAATATTTCGCCCTATTATTTTTCCTATGTGAATTGATTGAATTAAAAGTTTTCTGACAAATGTTATACAAATAGCTACCACTTCTTACATCAAGAGTTATCTTCTAGAAAATGCTGCATAAGTCAAAACTATCTCTTATTTTCTCTTCCTCCAAACATACTGTGGTGAAGTAGGGAAGTTGGTTTGTATCTTTATTGTTGAGGATTCAGTAGTTTGAATGTACACTTATGACCCCCTTAGAATAATGTGCCAAATTTAATGGAAGTTTATTATAGAGCATAGCACTTAATGATTGAAGTATACTGTTTCTCACCAGATCATTATTAGATTAACTAAACTATATGTAAAGGTAATCTGGATGAGTATGCTGAAAACACTGATGTTTTTTAACCTGAGTTTTAAATGGGTCTTGCAGTGTCTCAGGCTTAAAATCAGTTACCTGCTTAAAGTGAACCTTTTTTTAATCTTGCAAATAGCTTCAAATGCTTAACAATAGAATGAAAATGTTTGTTATTTGTGTTGACAATATTTTTAATGATATGTCATAATTTTTCATATCTATTCTCCTTGAAATCCTATATTGATAATTGGAATGTACCAAGCACGAGAAAGAGTTTTGAAGTATTCTTACTGTAAGTTAATTTTTATACTAGTGTGTCAGGGATGCATGAATTAAAATCATCGTCCAGACAAAAAGCCCGAATTGATTTACTACCTTGAAAACCTAGGGTTTAGCAAAATGTAGTGAACTAAAAATTTCAAGGGAAATTATGTTATCTAAGACAAACTTCATTTTATGAAATGTTTAACTTTCCAATTTTGTGCTAGAAAGGTTCTTATTTTTTTGTTGTAATGAAGCAACTTTAGTTCAATGTATATATATTTTGAAAAACAAAATTTTTAATTTTATTCTGGTTAAATTTTTAATATACCTTCTGAGTTCAAAATTTATCAGAATACCTCTGGAGAACCTTGGAATTACATGGCTTGATTGGTTATCCATGAAATAATTCTTACTTAGTGCTGGTTTTTTTTCAATTAAAATCTGAGATTGCCATGGAGTTTTAGTCCATGTCTAGTAAAAAGTAGAGTGAAACCAAACCAGGATTCTTTTATTTTGAGTATTAACCCTTCAAATATTTTATTCATTCTGTTTCATGAAGCCATGAAAATAAACATTAAAATTTCAGAAAATTCTATACACTCAATAACTTTAATGACATCCTTAAATTTATACTTTAGATTATTTATGACTGGAAAGATAAGTTGTAAGATTAACTGAACAATTCATAATTTTCTCATACTTAGAATCAGTTGAACTATAAAAATATCAGGTACTATGAGTGTGGCACTCGATTTCATGGGATTCTTCTAAATATTGCATTTGAACTTTGCGCCATAAAACCCAAACATCCAATCTAAATATTGCAATAACGGTATGGGAAATGTGTGCTTAACATCTTAATGATGTTTGAAATTAATTAAAAACATAGAATATGCAAGACATTTAAATACTTTTACAGTTGATATTTAAAATGTAAGAAATGTTTTGAAATAAATACAGCAGATGTCATAATAGCTGGATTATGATTTTTCCCCTATTACTTCCTTTGGAAGTTTCATGGTAGTGCCTGTCACTCATTGACTTGTCTCAAATGTTAAAAACAAAAAATAGTACATTAAAGTTAGTGTTATGAAACTTTTTAAAATTTACTAATAGTAATTGTGTGCATCATTCATGCTCTTCAATAGTCAAGCTTCTGAATTCCTAGAAATATCTCATGTGACTAAACTATTTAAACATAAATATAAATGGAATGAAACCTACTTTTATCAGTAACTACTTGATTTACTTTTATTAGGTACTGAGGGATAATTCATTACTTCCAGACTTGCTCTTTAAGAGAAGTACTCATAGTATGACTTTGTTTATGGGCAAAAACTCCTAGAAAGTTTAAATTTTTTTATCTTCAAATTGTTGCCAGCTAGCCCTGTTTTAGTAGTTATATTTATTATTTACTTAAATTTCATCTAGCAAAATTTTTTTAGTAGTATGCTTATGAATGATGAAAATATAAATTGTAGACACAAAATTCTTAATGATATAAAAATACTTTTTCTTTTTACAAAATTGAAAAGCTAATTTCTAAATCTCAGTTAATTTCCTATTTCCCATTGCAGTTGTATTGAATTTGAATCAGTTTTGTAGTCTTGGTTCAGGTCAGAAAAAGACAACTGGAACCATAAGTGAATCTATTGTGATGAAACCGTCAAAGGCTACATTTTTTTAAACTTATTGCGTTTCATAAATTTTTCCATTTTTATTGTATTCCTTTCCTTGTTTTTGTTTGTGGAGGTGTTTCACTAAATTGTACATAAATGTAAAAATTCTTCATCTATTGCTGTACGAAGTGTACATTTTCAAAATAAAATAAAACTTTACAGCTGTGTTTAATAGTTTTTTCTAATGCTATTAAATACACAAAAGTAGTTGGTTGTATTTTTATCTTACAACTTGGCTTTGTCAAACCTTTTAGCATTATATTGATTGTTGATTATTAAGCTATCCTTGCCATGCAGCAATGTAGTAGAAGATAAGTGTATGCCATATCCATGGAAAAGATTAGTATTTTTGTAATACAAATGATAAAATTTAGTGATTTGTTACATTGTATTTTTTAATGGAGGTCTGATTATTAGCCCTAGCAAAAAGATGACCAATAATGATAAATCAAATCTGGATTGATTAAAAAAATGTTAGTACTAGTGGACAAGTAATTTATATGTGAGGGTCATTCAAAAGTAATGACTATTTTTAAATGTGTCTAGTATAATTCAGTAAGCATGTATTTGAAGTATTCTCTCAACTTGATTGTATCAGTTCTTTTCTATCCATTTCCAGAACATGCGTTTGAGGGCTTTCAAAATAGTTCTCAGTACAGGGACTTCTCAGGGCCCATTTCGATCAATCTCTGAGGGGCCCCACAAAATATTAAAAAATATTAAGTAACTCTTTTTGAAATGTAGTTAATTGAGTAGTTCACAGTAATCATTTTAAAAGTAAAAATAATCATTGGAATGTCATTAAATAATTTAGGGATAAAATTATTTACTTATAAACAAATGCATCTTTTCCCAGTCCCATTCATGACAGTAGGCCTCATTTTGTGGGAATTGCTGTATTCTGCTTAGGGTTGGCCCTGGCTCAGTATACCCATCCGTGTTCAGTTCAGTATTTGATGTAAACTGATATGCACCAAGCTGTGTTTTTTTTACTTCAGCAATAGGTGGGCATCACAATGGCATATCGTATGAATAGGGAGGTTGCAGCATCATTTCGATGCCTAAATCTTGGACAACCTGCTGAGTAGGCAAAACATGGTATGCTTGAAACAAAACCCAATAATTTTCAGCATATTGTGCATATTTTAAGGATTTTTCCTTTTGGGGATCAGAATAATTTATTGGTTAGTTTCTCTTTGGAACAATATAATTATTCAGTGGTTTTTTTGTGCAGGAGTGACTGAATGGGTGGTGACACTAGTTGATGTTGAAGGTCTATCAGCATGAACACTCCTAACACTCTACCTTTCATAAATTTTGTCACTCTAAAATTCTTGATAAATGCAAAGGTATAAAACATGTTCCTAACATGGTTGTTCTGCCCTCAGGGGCACATCTCCTTTAGGTATGTATGGGCTTCACGGGCCTGAGGTACCCGAGTGATCTTTTCTTTTTCCATGAGATTTACTCTATTTTGTAAACACAGGGTTGCGCTTTCAGGATACCTAAGTTGTTTTTTCTATTTTCGTCCCACTACTCTATTCACTAATCCCTCTTCCCTTTTGTGACATATTTTACTTCACGTTGTGTTTGGTGCAGCTTGGCCAAATATGGCCCTTGTGCCATAAAACACCAAAACCAACCATGGTCAAATACATGTAAAATTTTGTAGAGCTGGTTTTTCTCTAGTTTTAAAGGTTTTCTAGTTATCCATACAAAGTTACTGAAACATGTCTGAAATCTGCCATTTACTATATGAAGGAACTAGCAGAGCATTGTGAGTATGCATGGTCAGATGATTGAAATAGCATGTGTTCTGTCGAAGGTAGTTAGATTTTTCTAAATGGTTTTAATTCGGATGCAGGATCAATCTCATTACTTTTTAAATGACCTTCATATGCTAGATCCTTTAAAATATACACAGTGCAATTCAAATACAGCAATTAGTATTGACCCATTCATTCGTTTAAATGGCTAGATTAATAAATAAAAAATATTAAATGACATAATAGACTTAAAATGTTATATTTACTCATACACATTAGTTTTTGCTAAAAAGGATAAAAATGCATCGCATGTTTATTTGTACTTGATGAGAGACTCATGGAAACAGCATGATTTAAATTGTTGACATGTATTTCAATTTGTTTTTACTAAAAGTGTTGGTCAGCTTTAATGTTTATTTTAAATTTCTTATAAATATATTCATGAACATTATGTGAGGTTGCAGTGCTGTTATTTATTAATATATTACATATGATTGTACTGTCCAAAGTTCACCTTTTCTATTAGAATGATCTAACTATGCATGTGTGACCATAAAAATATTGAGTCTCATTAACTTTAATTATATATTTTTACTCTGTTGAACTTGGAATATGGGCAGCATTGTCTCATTATATTTTACTAGGTTTTTTTTATTGATGATTAGAGTGTTTCATGCTCTGAAATAGGCCTTAGTGATATGGCGTAATATTCAAAGGAACAGCAACTTTTATAATGCCTTTACAGCTGTGAACAACACTTAGAAATACTTAATCAACTCTTTCGATCATAAAACTCATCAGATCATGGCTCACCTAGAATTAAGGGAAAATATACTTTATAATCTTTAACTTTCATGTGCAATTTTAGAAGTAATTTAGCAGTGAAAATGATGTTCGATTAGAGTTTAATTAGACAAAAATCAATCAAGCTAAGTAATTTGGAAAATTAATTGCTTCTAAAGGATATTTCAGCCATAGGGATTACCTAAACTATTAGTTTTAAAAAGCTCATTACATTTATATAACTTGAAATTTAGCTCAAAAATTGTTTAACGAACAAAAGCAAACATTTAAAACTATATTTGCAGAAACAATTGGTGCCAAAAATCTAAACTAAAACAAAACTCAAGTTCTCCCTTGACAATTTGAGGTGCACTATTTTTTGCATGAAATTTTAAAATCTTCCTTTTTTAAATTAAAATTTTCAAGGTTATATTTTTCATTTTGTTTTGCTTTGCATACACAAATAAAATCTGATATAGATCTCAGTAATGCAAAATGCACATAATGAACAAAATACCATAAACATCTTCAAATGAAACTCATTTGTAAATCGAAAGTTCTGAGAGTAGTAAATATCTGAAATGGGGCTAGTTAAAATAAGATTTGGGATTGGTATCAATCACCACTTTGGGTGGCAAGAGCTAGCAAATCACTTGTCCTATAGTAAATTACAATGGCTGTATTGCTAATTAGTCTTTCTTTGTTAGTGGTTTGGATCAAACTCATCCTCTAATAGTATACGATACTGTCACTCGGGTATCAAGACTACAACTTGATACTAAAATTTAAAAAATGATGCATTTTAGATTTTTGGTTGAAGCGTTTTTAGCTTAATTTCTTAGCTTATTTGGATTGAAGTATTTGATAAAATCTTCGTATAAAGGTGTATCAATTCAATAAAATAGCTACTTTATTTTCTGGTCTCTTTCAGGTATGCTTCTCATTTATTTAATCTGCATAGTGCTTTTCATACTTTCATAATACTTAACAAAAATCACTGTTGAGCAGTTCAGCACCCGGTTGTAAATATCAGATCTTTCTCTTTGGGATTGATTTTGCGCCAATAACCCGTTGTGTTGCTCCAGTGCGACATTGATTAAAATACCCATCTACACAGTTGCAAAACTTCCATCTTACCGTAGTAAAGTCAGCTGCTTCATGTTGGTCTTTCGGACCCAAAAAATTGTATACATCTAAATACTCTACTCTCAATCGCACTTCACACCCCTTTTGCCTTTTGTTGATAACCCTTACATTGTTCCATTGCACTGCTAATTGTACAGCTTGTTTCATTTTAGAAGTCGGAACTGATCATCAATGCTTCTATTCAATGTTTTTTGCAAGTTTTTAAAAATCTACTTTCAAGATCTGATTTTCACAAGAAAATTGAACATATTTGTTTTAATATAGAAATGCATATTTCATATCTAGTCAGATTGCTGAAGGTCTATAATCTAGGAACCTGTCTAGATAAAGTTTGGATGTTACTTGAACCAGACACCCAGAATTTCTGTTTTTGAAGAGCTTAAAAAATAATCGAGTAACCGATATTGTAATTCCCAAAAGAATTTGCAATCGACATCCCAATTCAATGGGGCTGCCATGGCTCAGTGGGTTTGTCCACTATGATAGCAACCTACAAATTGTGGGCAGCACAGATTCAATTCCTGTAGACTAATTGTGTATTTTTCTCTATGTCAGTAAAACTTTGTATATCAATTGTTTGATGCTTGGCGAAATATGGCCCTTGTGCCATAAAATTCTATCAACCTACCTGATTCATTAGTTCTTTCTCTTAGACTTAGAAGATGGGTGGGTGTTTTAAAAATATTTTTTGATAACAAATTTTAATCGATTTGTGTGTAAATATTTTGTATAAAATTTATCAAAATGATTTGAACCAAATTGATTCGAGTTGAAAATTCTTTAACTGCAGAACACACAATTTGGTATCATTCCTCTAAACTGTTTCCATAAGGTGAAGTAAATTCCATGTCCTTGCTTTTAACTGTATTTTATAACATTTAGTTTAAACATATAACAATGAAATACTTAAAATTTTGTGACTGCTGTTTGGCAGTTTGTAGTTGCGGATTAGCAACCTGAGGATTGCGAGTTTGAAACATGATCCAACCAGACTTACGTACGTGGGTGCAAGTTCAATCTTACGTCCTCATGTTGACATATAGTGGAAGTTTGGAGAATGGGTGTCAGCATATGTATTAACCACTTCATCTGTTCATGGTTCAAATTTATAAGGTGTCCTCAGACCTTTCTCTTCTGGATTGATCCCAGACCGTCACCAATGGCTCGTTGTGTTGCTCCAGTGCGATGTTGTTTCAACTTCCTACCAGAGTATACGAATACCAAAAAACTTGAATACAAAAGTATTCCAATACTTAAGTAGCAGTGTTGCATTGTATAAGCTATGAATCATGGTAAAGATATAAATTACGTTAAAAGCCTGGTGTCATTCCTCTTTCCGCTCGCAAACGATTCGCTTGTAGTACAGTTGAGCAAGGCACCATAATTTCTTTCCACTCTGAAACAATTTGCTTGCGTAATCATTACTGGAATTCTAACATCTCAGAACGCTATATGTAATGTGTCAAGCTTAGCTGCTCAATTTGTAAGTCTTCTATATATTAATGTAACATAACTTGTATATATTAATGTTAATAAAGTAGAATGTCTTTGAAAACCTTGACACTTGGATGCATTTCTTCACTCTATTTGGCCTGCTCACATTTTGTGAAGATATTAGAACACTTCCATCTAAAAAAGAAACACCTTGTGTAGCAATAAATGACTAGATATACAAGAATTGTAATTGGGCAAATTGACTTATGTAGTCTTAAGTTTTAATTCCATAATCACTGAACAGTTATGCTCATGCTGTCGAGACATACCTGAGATACCACTTCGGTTTCCCTGCCCCAAAACAAATTCCTAAAATTTTTAATCACTTGATTCCTAGGATGTATAACTCGAAGCTACTGAGCAATTCCATTTGATTGGAAAATAATGAAGGAATGATCAAAAGCATATTCTAAGTATCCTCCCTACATCCCACAACTCCTGTATGGGTATAAAAATCATGTATGTTTCCAAAGATAATTTTGTTAGAAACTACTGTTATAATAAACCTATACAAAATTAAACAGTGATTATTTGTTAAGAATTACACAAAGTGTTGATTTTTAAACAGTTATTTCGAGTGTTTAGGTATTAAACTGCTTGAGAATTGCCTTGCCTCTAAATATCTATGTGCATGTTTGTCTTGCATTGTACCTTATGTTTTTGCTCTTAATGAATGGATACCAAAACATTGAGTTTACATTATTGAAAAGCGCATTTCTAAAGTATCTTATCAACACCAGTTAATAAAATACCATTTAATTACATTGTTTAATAAGTTGATTTTTGTATATATTGTCATTAGTGAAACCTCGTAAGTCCTCTTTTTTGTTTTCTTGAGGGGGCCAGCACCTGGCCCTTGGTACAGCAGACTGGAGTTGAATCCCAGTATAGGTATGGATGTTCCAAGTCCACTTTAAGCCATACCATGAAAAAAAAAGATTTGGTTACTAATATGTTTTCTTGTTTCAAAAGCTTCTAAGTCTACATCACTTTTCGGCCCTCTTTTGGAGAATTTTTAAACCCTGTATCTCCTTACTGGTTTGCAACTAGTTTTTATTGTTCCTGAAATTTTTTGATTTCGAGGTATACAAGATTTCAATAGATAAACGAAGATATTTTATATACTATTGTAGTGTTAGGAATCCACAAAACTAGTAAGTGGTGTTTGAAATTGAAAATCACAATGTTCGAAATGTTATTGGAACTATCTTGTGACGATATAATTTTTTAGTTGTACGTTAAAAAGTAACTAAAAGTGGTGTATCAAGTCTTGAAATCTTTACTACTGTGAATATTCAATGAAAAATGTAGCTGTTAACTAGCACAAAAATGTTCCTGTATCTTGACTGCTCCTGTAACTCTGAATTTACTTTGTATATAAATGCATAAGTTGGAACAAAATTCCAACTCTTGTTCTTCCTATTGAAAGAAAAGTGAAAACATACTAAGCTGTCAACCATGCTTGTTCTCTTCACTCATTGATTCAACGTTGATATGCATAACATTGAAATGGGCAGATTAATGAAAAACTAGGTTTTATTTTGTAATTTTCAGTCAATGCATGGCAGAATATGGCTTATGTACATTTTTATTCTAAATATTAATTTCATTGGAAATGTGTATTAATCTAATCATAATGGGTTAATTATATTGCTGTAGATATAATTTGTTTAGCTTTTATTTTTAGAATACTTTTATAAAATGTCAAACAAATGTATATATCTATAGGATTTATGAAAGAATAACTTTCTCTGAAAACATTCACAAATTTGTTCAAATGTTTTGTTTTTAAGATTTTATGCTTTATCTGTTGTTTCATTGGCTTAAAATGTTAAGGTGTTTTGTGTGATTTTGTTGTATTCTTGAAGTACAAATCAATTTATTTTCATGATTTGTTTTATTCTTTACTTTTATTTTATTAAAATTCAATTAGGTGGTATACTGAAAGTTATCTTTTATCCTGTATATTTCTTCATCTTCAATACCTTTTCTCCGAGTTAATTGGACAGAAGATGTGTGGTTTTATTTGCATACTAAAAACTCAGAACTTTGTTCATTAATGATATACCCTGAGGCAGTGTTTTAATTTAATTTTCATTTGCTATTTCTCTTTTATACCATGATGGAAGGTTATATACATACTGTTTACAGATTTGCATCTACTATAAAATGTTGTGTTTATTCTGTTTCATTTAGAGAAAGGAACTTTGAAGACAATCAAAATGTCTTTAATTGGAAATATTTGATCAGCCTTATTGCTACTCATGCTATTTGAGTAAATTCTGTTATTTTTTAGTTTGTAACTATTTTTAATGTTAGCCTAACAATTTTTAGGAATTGTACGACTGGTGCAGTTTCTCTAAAATAGTTGACCATTGTTGAGAACAAGTGCACCTTACATTTTTAGATAAGGGTTTTTTGGGTAAAAAAATACATTGTTCTTCAGGTGCTGCATGTTTTAATTAAAAATTTCTTTGTTTCAAATTTTCCTCAATGTTTATCTGAAATATATTCTCTATGTATTGCTATTTAAATGTAGGAAAAGTATTGATTTGTGTAATAATAGTGATAAAATACTTGATATGAGACTTGTGTTACAATATAAAAAATATTTTTCTCTAATCCAATTTGCAAAATTTCTGTAATGAAAGATACGTTTTTATATTTGATCAATGACATTATGGTAGTGTTGTGGTTTGTAACCAAATCAACAATAAAACAGCCTAAATAAGTAAATTAAAACCTAATTAAGTACTGCTAAAATGTATTGACAAATAAAGACTTTATTAGGCACATTTTAAAGTATTAATCAACTTAAAATGTTTAATAACAATTGAATTTTATCAGCTTTTCAGTGTGAAAATTATTGTGAATTTAAAGCAATTAAATTTTAATTAAAAAGTTTTCCCTTTTCATTGTAAGTCACATTAGGAATTATATTTAGTACTAGCAGAATTTCCCGATCTTACTCTGGTTGAATTGGTTAGCTATAGATTGAAAAAGGGACCAGAATAACTTTTCTCATTCGTATAAAAATTCAAAATCATTTAAGTGAGAAAAAAAAATTAAACCTCTTTTTGACATTTTTATAATTTTTACGATTTACTTTGGATACGAATCCTATACATGCATATCCATCCATGTAATACATTTCTCATACATCGTAATCCTGCTGTATGACAAAACTACAAAATGGGGAAAGGTGTAGTAAGGTAACTAATACTATAAAAGGCGATTTTGAGGCGGATTAGGAATGCTCTTAATTTTTTTCCTGTAAAATTACTCAACTCAATTCGTAAAAATGACAAATCTGCAGTGAATACTCGCACTGATAGTTTACCAACCAATATTTTTAACCTGTGGCACTCTTGCACCCATCATTTTCGAATTTCACCATCTTTAAGGGAAGGATGACAAATTTGATGATATACATCACTAATTTGCTTTTTAAACCGAATACATTTTTTCTGGAAAATTCCTTTTCGTGGCACATGCTATAATAAAATAACTTGTTTTAAAATTGAATGTCCTCAGTACAAAGTAAAGTTAACCTATTACCATTTTTTATAAAATGGTAAATCGATTTGACAACGTTTTTTTACAGAAAATCATTGTTTTCAATGAATTTTTAACATAAGTTACTTAAATATAGCTTCAACACGTAAAATAAGCCACCTCGACCTTCTGTCTCTATGACAAAGAATTTTTAATGTTTCAAGCCTTAGTTCTGATTTTTTTAACATTAACACATTATTTCAATAATGGCAAAATTCCACTTAAAATCAGCTTCTCCAAAACCACCGAATTGTGATTGATTTGAGTAGTTATTCAGATGTTTCAGCAGGAAACTTGCACAAGTATGTAAGCAAAGGAAATTCAAATAATGTATTCATGAAACTAAAATATGATTTATAGAACATTGTATTAAAATGTGTTGAAACAATATTATGTGATACATGAACAAACACACAGACACAAAAACAGATGTAAAACTGGAAGACAGACCAACGCAACAAAGTTCAGTCACTAAACGAATGCAGGTACTCACATTATGCAAAATTTCATGAAAATACACCCATCTGTTTAGATGTATGGGCAAATACATTCAGACACCAAACACGTAAAATACCGATTTTGCGTTAAAAGGGCCCAAAATGGATAAATAGCTTGAAATGGATTGAAAATATTCAATGTACAAAAGCTTCATTTTTATTTATATAGATTTACCCCAACAACGCTCCCTTTGTTTTTCCAATTGAAGATAAATTAGCAAATAAAATTAAATTTATCTAAGCTGAAATAGGATGTGCAGCAAATTTTTTGTACAAATTGTTTTGAATTTTTTAATAACTTTGAATTCAGTATATTGCTAAATATATAAAAAATATATTGATGGGAATGTGTGTACTTGTATTTTTCAATTTTTTTGTTTTAAAATTGATGACCCTAAGTTTTTAAAAAATTTATAATTACATGTATAAAACAGTTGAACATGATAAATTTAAGGAAAGTAATTGCTTAGGATTTTAGGACAAAGTGTCCTGTTTGCAGTACATTTTAGAATTTTTTGCATACTTGTAATCTTTTAAGAAAGGTTTTATTCCTCTATTGATTCTTAAATATTTATTTTTTAGCTATGGAGATGGTATATGTTTTCCTCAGAAACCTGTTGATGAAGTTACTGGTGGTTTATTGGATGAAAGATCAAATTATGTGGAAGATGAAAGTGATGAATCGGGGAAAGTCATACTTGGAAAAATATATGAATCTGGTAAGCTCATCTATAAACTATGTCTAAAAATTTGCTGTACATCTTATTTCAGCTTAGATCAATTGGATTTTTGTAGATATGACACCTGTATCTCCATTTCATGCATTCATATACAATTTCCCTGCAGTGCAAAAGTCATGGCAAGAACTGCACATAATTCAAGAGATTCTTTTCGTCTTTTTTCATTTACTTTAGCTCTCATGTAATTTATTTCTTTTCAAAAGATTGCTTTAGTGAATGCATAACAAGTTTTTGTATTCCTTAATTAAAATATCTGATTTAAGAATTAAGATCATAATAACCATTACACAATGATTGATGCATTCATAAGAAGTAATAGGAAACTAAAACTTTATTTTTATTTTTCCCAATCTGCATTTCTTGTTTTAAATTTCTTTGAAAATGTGCACTAATGTAATAAATTTTTGCTCAGTAATAAACATAATATATTATATTTTTATGCTAACAAAGAACTGGCCAAAAATGGTGTTTCATACCATAAGTGCAAGTTAGATCATTTCAATTTCAGCATAGGTTCTCAAGAAGAAAAAATAATCTGAAATATGATTACTGTATTACCAAATTCCTTTTTTCATTTTTTGAAGAGAAGATACCTGTCTTAGAGTTCTAAAGTTTACTCATGTCTTGTGAAGTACCTCAAGTAGTATGCAGAAAGTGCACTATTCACCTATTATTCTTACTCGTATTGAACTAAATAATTTTGAGAAAGTTGATTAAACTTAATGACGAATTTTAAAAGTATATCCTTCTGACCTAAGTTTCAACACGGAATGAAAGTTTTCTGAATTGTGTTTACAGTTTTAAAAAATTTAGCATTATTGCTATAAGTATATCGACAGATTTTTGTTGGTGTGGGTTAAGGTTTTTATAGTTCATGCAAGGGCATGTAAGTGTTGCACTTGAAATTTTTTGTTGACTTTTAGTTTCAACATTTCTGGATATCTAAGAAAGGTATCGTTTCATAGAATTCATGTGTGGTTTTCAATGCAGAAATGATTAGTAATGTCTTCTGAAAGAATAATTTAGGGAATGAAATTTGTGTATAACATTTCATTGAAGACATTGATTATGCTAGACTTTTGGATATTAGACTAATAAAATTCTTCATCTTCAACAAGTTTTGCCTTTCTGTTAGAAAAATATGTAGTCTTGAATAAGCATAGACAATTTAATCTGTTCCATTTAAATATGCCAGTACCATTAGAATTTACATATAATTGATGAACAATTTGACAAAATGTGTATAATTAGTGTCCTGCAATACATTTTTAAAAATGTAAGTTAATTTTCTATAATCAGTTTAGATCAGAGCATTAATTATCATTTTATCTGCAGCCTCTCGATCCAGCATTGCTTCAGATATCAAACTTCTGGCTCAATAACTTTTCCTGCAATCTTCATCTTCTCTTGCACAATTCATCTTCCCTTTTTATGTAGGATTATTCAGAGTCGTTTATTTGATTAAAATGGCATATAATATTTTAATAGATGTATGTGATTATAAAGTTGGTTAACTCAGTTAAAAGCACATATGCACTGATTCTTTTGACATGAGTATTTATATATTTTGTACATATAAACTTCACAAATCATCTGAGAAGCAACATAGATATGAAATGAACTGAAATGTTTGTAAAATTAGCAATGTTAATAGTTCCTGTTGAGTTAAAAATATCTAAAAGTTGTAATTTGTTTCGTATATTCTTGTTCCCATATATTGTTGACAAAACAACTTTTCATAAAAAATTTCATAAAAATGCTTTTTAAAAGGCAAATTTCCCATCTTAAATTGTTTATTTGCTTTATAAATGCAAAATAAGCCCTCTAAAAACATTCTTCATAACAGATGCTGTATAGCGATTCCATTGTCTCTAGCTTTAGCTTTAAACAAGTTTATAAAAATATAAAACACTTTTCTAAGATTAGATTAATTATATAAAAATATATGAAACTGCCAAAACAAGTAAAATATCTTGAATTAAGATATATATTTACTCATTAAAATAATTTATTTTGTCGATTTGATCAAAACTAATGAGTTTATTTAACAGCATTTGGTTATAGATATCGTTCCTTTGTGCTTTTTTCATCAAATTCTGAAAAATTGTAAGTGAATCTAAAAATTGCATTTAGTATAACAAGGATTCTTAAATAGCACTGTTTAGAGTTAAATCGGGAAATTTAAACTGGATTTTTTTCTTGAATTTGTTTTAAGAAAGTATTAAATTCTGAACGGTATTACAATTTCTTAGTGTAATTATTTTTAACTTAAGAGCTGGAAGATACAAAATTTATTACTTTCAGAACAGCATATGTCAGATATTTCCAGCTAAATTTTCATTTGTTTTCAGCTAGGAAATGCATGAATAAGTGTTTAAACTGAATCCTTATACTAATAACGTTACTTTCATGATATTTGAATTTATCTATTTTCAACTTTGGTAAAATGAATGAATATTTGTAACAAAACATCTGATCTCACTTTCTGGACTGCAAAAATGTAATAAACTATCTTGATGGATTTTGTAAAAGTATTCAAATTAAGAACTTCATTTTAATATGTGCATGTAAATCAAATACACATAAGGTTCTTTAATCACATCATTCATTCCTCTTGCATGTTTCACTGTGTTCAATCTTAGTCTACATTGAAAAATTATGTATTGAAGCTATGTTAACAGGGCTTTTATTAAATATGATTATAAAGAATTTACAATGACTCATTTCTAACGATCTGCTGTTTTGTCAAGTCACCAATTAAAAAATAATTACTTAAAGCTCCAAATATACCACAACTAAATACCTTAGTATTTAGTTGTACTATGCATCTATGCTTTGCATCTGTGAATATACATTTGTTGAATTCGACATTGCCAATTTTATTTGTATTTCAATTAGCTATGGACATGAACATTTTTAATATAAATCTTAAAGAGATGTTTTTGCTGTCACTACATCAATATATAACCTAAAAGTTTAGTTATCTTGATATTGACTACTTAAGTGGCTTAGCTCACTACATTTGTTGATGCAGATTTAAACTGTTTTAACATTTATATATTATCATTTCTGAATACCCTTTTACAAATTTTACTGGTTAGTAAAATCTGTAACAGGTTTTTATGTGAAAAATCTTGGATAATATATCAATAGAATTTATCCATGTGTCAGTATGGAATTAACAGATTGATACATTATCTATGTATCCTGATACTAGTGTTTGATGTTATTCCAACTCATACTTGTTGCTGCTAAAGCATTGAGGTTTGAAGTCTTTCAAAATTTTGCTAGTCTGTTCTCATAATTTTTTGTACTAAATTGCAAAAACAAAATCTTAAATTTCTATGTTAAATCTTATCACTGCTATTGTCTTTGAAAGCTTTAAAATGTTAAGCAAAAACAAATTTGTCATTGGATTTTTAAGAGTTTATTGTTATTTGAGTATAATAAAGCTATGCAATTAGACTGCTTTTACTTGATTTGCATTTGGCTAATTTTTGTTTATAAATTCCTGTTAAGCTACAAAGGATTATGCATTAATTACTTCATGAAATATTATAAACATGATTTCTACAAAATGACCTGACAAACCATTTTGTAGATTTTTATAAGAATTATGTCAGCAAAGTAATAGCATTTAAGAAAGGTGTGTAAATCTAAGGAGGGCTTTTGTAAAAATTGTTATTTTGTTTGATGTAAACTTAAAAATTTAAGGAAGTTTCAATGCGTTTTCAAGTTTTTACTCTAAGCTGATCACCTTAATAGTTTTCTGATATGATGTTATTCAGAGATAAATGTTTTATATCAAATGAAAGGTTAACCAACTTTTGGATTTTAGTTTTTCCTTTTTGCCAGTATTTGTTGTTTTTGTTTTCAATGAATTGGTTTAGAGATATGAATAGAAACTTATGAAATCATTAATGATTAATTTAGATACTTGTAAAATAAAATTTCTCATACATATTGCAATGTGCATTGTTATGACGAGTGCAGAAATTGATTATTGTATGGAGATATTGAAGTTTGAAATTTACAGACCACCTTGAGGTGCTTTCAATTTTGACCACAATGTATTAGTGAGAAATAAAATTTACAAATATATTTATCCAGTTAAAATTGTTAAAATAACAGAAATATTACTATATCTGTCAAAACAGTTTAAACACTACATAATATTTGTGTTTATATCTTTCCATCCTTTGTTATAAATTACTAGTCACAAATGTTTGTGCTTAGTATGAAGTTCTAAATTACTGTTCTTTATTTTTTTATTTGATAAAATTGAAAGTCTTGGTTTAATGAAATTTTTTCAATGTTGATGGAAAACATTATAACTTATTTTTTTATTGTTAAGGTATTGTATGTATATTACTAAGAACTTTGTGGTTTTTACATCTTTCACTTTTATACCATTTATTCATTCGATAAAAATGCTTAGTAATGTAGTTTGTTTTCTGGTTCACTGCATATTTATTTTATATGTATTTTTTATAACTACTTTTAGCTTAATACTTGTTTGCATTTTTATTCGAAGTTTTTAAAGATTATGAAGAGTTGTGTTTGAATTTGTTGGAATGTTACAAGTTTACAATACATAACAAAACTTATTTTTAAAATGTATACATTTCTCTCTAAGTATCTTTATATTTAAATAAAATTTCATAACATGTGGTAAATATTTCTCTTGCTTTTGTTCTCTTTTGCAAGATATGAAACTATGATATGCATAAACAGATGTGTTTTATAATTACATTTACTTTTGTTTTTAAAATGTTGCTCAATGATATTTTACATGTATTTCTGTTAATATATAAGGTGCAGATATCAGTTTAGGCAAAAGGCTTTAATAAGATAAATTTTATTCAAGTTCTCTTAAATATATGTATTTTTTACCATGCTTTAAGGTTGTAAAAGCTTCCTTAGGGATTGAAATTAAAAAACTTGTAGGACAAAGTATGTAATGAGAAACTGGAAACCCAAAACTATCTTTTTATATCATAGACATTGAAGATGTACATATTTTTGGGCTTCTCATATTGCATTACAGTAGGTAGGTATTTTTATATCTACAATGATGTGAATTAGCACTTATAATACAATAATATTTATGCCAAGTGGTCAATTGATAGCATTTGTGTTCCACAGACCTGTGTATTTAAACAATGAATCATACCTTAACATGCTTTGTTAATATGAGCCAAAATCAGGCTACCATAACTATTCAGTTTTCATGCCTCCTTGAACCATTTTAAATCATGTGAACCATAAATCACACCATTTTCTTTCTAAATATAAACACTGGACCTGTTTCCTCACACTAGCTTGTTGTGTTGCTCCAGTGCGATGTTAATTAAACTACCAACCAAACATTTTCTCACACTAATATAAATAAATATATATATATTTCTACTTTTGATTTCAAAACTAATAGCATTAAATTTTTAATAAATTTCTTCTCAATAACCAAGCTATTCTGAAAAATGGAAAACATGCTATGCTGTTTTATTGAACCAAATCTATGATGGCAGTTTAAATATTTCATTTCTTAGGTTCTGCTTACTTTTAATTCTTTGTATTTAAAAATTAAATGAACAGTATGCTAGACTTAGGTCCTTTTTCAAATGTCTCAATATTTTAGTTTTTAATTATTTTAAACTTGATTGAGAATAGGATATTGAAATGGAAGATTTTGTTACTTTAAAAAAGAAAATAATTCTTTTAAAGGGTTGTATGAGTTTTTTTAGTTTCCTTTGCATACCAAGAAAAGTAATTCATGTTACTGACCTCGAGAATTTCCGAAAAATGTTTAAGATATTCTAGAAAGATTTTTGCACCTCATATTTAAAAGTACCAAATACTTTTTTGCTTATATTTGAGATGTGTTTAAGTTGAAGGTTTTTCCATTTTAAGATTGCGATTTTCCATATTGTAAAGCAGTCTGCGATTAATATATGTAGAATTATGGAGCAAGCACTGTTTTATCTATAACTAATTTTTATATGTAACAAATAATAATTTTATTAAGAGTTGTAATTATATCTGCATGTTTAAATTTGATATTAAACAGTGTTGTGATGATTATTAATTTGTACACATCCTTTTTTCTTCACATTCTCTGGTTTAAGAATAATCTCTACTTAAACAGTTTTCCTTTGCTTTTATGCTTACATTATGAGTTTCATGTTCTTTATTTATTAACTAATAAATAACTGTACTCAGGGCTGCCCTTAACTGGAGACTAGAAATCAACCAATGCCAGAGGATGTCATTTCTAAGTGGAGTGGTTGCCGAAGGAGTATCTAAACAACTCATCTCTTAACATATACCCAGTGATTAAACTGCATCAGATGACTTGCGTAAGCTTGCATGTAATTTTTATGGATGGCCCTGGCTACACTCACATTTTTGTTACATGATTTAAAATGTGAGCAGTATGTATAACATTTATATTTCTTTGTATTATGATCTCATTTGAATTTGGGAGCATTGTTTTTAAATGATTCTGAGAACTTTCACACATAAATCTATGTTTGGGGTAAGGAGCTTTCTTTGTACTGTTGGCTACATAAGGTACTTTTATCTATTCGTCAGATCCAGGTAGAGTTTTCTAACATTTGCAGTTTTTACACATTAAATTCATGTAGTATTCCATAAAATAGTAATTCAAGTTTATGGTATATCATCTTTGTCATAATCTGTACATCTGTTCTATTTTTATTTCATAAATAGTTTAGGGGTTGCTGCTTGACAAAAATTTCTTGAAATCAGCTAATAAATTTATTAAAAATTCAACAAGTTCGTATATTTAAAAATTGTGTGGCTGTACTCAGATCTAAAGTTTAAAATTTTGTTACATTTTTCACTAAATTATCCAAAAATGTGGAAAACAAATTAATTTTTCAGTCATTGCTGTTTTGTACTTTTTAAGTGAAATGATTTTAATTACATTTGGGAAACTTGCTTGTTTAACTTTATCTTCATATTTTCTTCCTGTTTTCCATAAATAAAATGCCCAAAATGGTGGATTGAGCTTTATATAAATGTCTAGTGCAAATGCTGACCTTGTTCTTTCTTTATATATTATAAACTAATTTGTCCATGCATCTAAACGATATTCATTTAGACAAAAATATTTCATCTTTTCCATCTGTATAATTATATTTTGTCTAATATCAGGGTTCGTACCCCTCATGGATATCCTTTAAAACTCCTTGAAATGAATTATTTTTTCAAGACCTGGAAAATGTTTAGATTAAGAAAATTAATTAATTAGCATAAACATCTTGTAAATTTTTAATTGCAATTCTGATTATAATACAAGAGATCATTTTTGCACTCAAATTTATCGTAAAACCTTATTCAGAAGAAATTAGTTCAAAACGTGCTTCTAAATCGCCAGTGAGAATTTTTTCTATAAAAATCAGCGATACTTGAGGAATTTAAAATTTCCTTTATCTACCCAGTGAATTATAAAACTTGTGATAAAAGTGAAGGTATGTGTAGTAGACCTTAATATAGAAATTTTGCCCAAAAACAAAGGCCAGTGCCAATTTTTGTGGGGAAGATGTGAATGTACAATTAAACTTGCATTTATCTTAATCTTTGAATTTCTGTTTAGTTTCCACTTAATTTAATGATTTGATAGGAACAAGGAGGCTGGTGCCTGTTTAACTTAGCTATTTTAGATTGACTTATTGGAGAGGGGGTGTGCTAGTACACACTTTTGGCAGATTCATTTTCAATGATATTTCAGCAAATTTATGAATTTAAAATATATAGTTTGTCTGGTCATGACCATATGTATTATTATTGTATTAGTTATTCATTGTATTTTTCTATGCTGACGGCTTTAATTTTTGTTTTATGCCTTCAATTTGCGAAATTGATTATCCTGTAAATTTGATACATAGAAGATTCAAGTAGAAAAATAGTATTGTGTACTCTTTGTATTCTGAAGTTTTTGTGAAAGTCAGATAAATTTTTTATTTTTTAAAACTTTACTAAGGTACATTAGAATCAGAAATTTAAGAAACACAGGCATTTAGTCCTTCCTTCAATGTAGATCAGAGAATGAATTAGATACCAACCATCTATTCTGTACTGAACATGTTTGATTTATTTTCAGATATATTTCATAAATATATAACCAAATAAATTACTATGTTACCTTAAGCCAAGGAATATGAAATTAAAGACAATTCCAGTTTATGGGCTCCTTGCTCTCTGTCATTCTTATGCACCTAGTCATTCAAAAATTTCATTTGTTATTGAATAACTGCTTAGAATAATGCTCATGTTGGTTGAAATGAATAATTGCACTGTCAATGGTTTATTATTTAGTGATTTTGCATTAAAGTTGTTCTTTTTAAAAATTTATTACTGTCATTACTTGATTGTATGCACATTGTTGTATATTGTTTATTTCCAATGAGAAATAATTGATAGTCTTAAAAATTTGATAACATTTATTATAAAGGAAAAATTCAAAAATAAATTATGAAAATCTGCTACTGACAATTTTTCCACCTGTGGTTCATTCGTGATAAAAAAGATGTTATTAATTTATTTAGTGCTTTGATCATTTTCTCTAGGAAATTTCTCAAAAGATTAAAGAAAGGATTTTTAAGGTGAATGTTTCTGGACAAAAAATAAATCAATTGGATATGAAATCAGGAAAACTGTTTAATACACACATTCTAAGATTGCCTGTTTTTACTGTCTTTTCATGCCTGAGGTTGCCAAAATATATACTTTTATGTATCTAAATTCTCCTTATGATCTTATTTTATGATCTGTGTTTGTGTGATTTCATTGTAAAAGTAAAGTTCTATTCAACCTCCAAATTCATATCATGAGGTAAAAAAGCCGTGAATTCGAAAAACTTATAATATATTCATATAAAATTGCCTTCCTAGTCTGTTTCCTAGTTTTGAATCACGTTCTGTAATACTCCATCTAGTCACTAATATCCAGGCCTCATACATTGATTATATTTCTGAGCTACAAGACATGAAACTTCAAAAACAAGAATTTGTTCTCTTTGCTCCAGGTCTCACTATGAAACAGTTGTGCTGCTTCCATATATCCAATTCTAAGTTTTTTCTAGTAACTAATAGACCAGTGCATATCATCTGCACTCAACTGATTTAATTTCTTTGATCTATTGATGACAAAACTTTGTTACTCACATTTCATATATTATTTCAATCCATTTATAATTAATATTATATTTATATTAAATGGATTTCATACCTTTAAATGAAACAAAATTATTCAAAAATATATAACAGCATGTCATTTACTTTTAGTGGTATAAATTCTTATTTCCAATAAGTGGCATGGGAAGAAAAACACTTCAGTTACATTACCACAATTAGATTCTGAATGTCCACTTCGATTTTATCCCTTTGTGCAGTTTGTCCTGTCTAGTGCCATAAAATTCAATATCAAATCATTTTCATCCCATTCCCGTGTTCGAAGGCAATTCATCATTTTTGTTGCTAAACCTACTTTTGCTCATTTCTGTCTTCCAAATTTCTCATTGCTTTCTGCAATCAGACTGCTAAGGAATTTCATTAGCGTAATCTCTTCAGTGCAGTTTTAGCAATATTATGCAGTTACATAGCTCAAATGAAGCACATTGAAACTGAATGAATCCCATAATAGATTTAAAAAATTTTCCATTACTGCCATTCGATTATAAACAAATAACACTGATTTCTGTGCTATGTATGTTGAAATATATAGAGGTTGTAAGGCATTAAAATGCCTGTCATTGGTTATAAAACTCTTAGGTAGCCATGTGTGCACCAAGTAAATTTCGTCTATAGCTGATACTAATAGTCTAACCCTCATGATCATAGTGGTGATGCAATATTTCATCTAAGAACAAATTATGATTTTCTGACTTAAAGTTATGTGAGGATGAAGTAACTTTCATTTAACCAAGCAATAAATGAAAAATATGTAAGTACTTAATAATTTGTAAGTCTTGGAATACTGTTGTAAACACATGTGAATTAAAGTAAAACTCTGGGAACACTAAAACAAGAAATTTCAAAAATCTAACAGTGAATTTAAATTACAGATATTTCTACTGCAGACTATTGAATCTCACGAACTAAAAGGTGAGACCTTAGGGACAATTCCTTTTGGTGTGTATGGGCTTCAGGGACCAGAGGTACTCTAGTGATCTTTTCCCATGGGGCTTACTGTCTAGTAAGCACAGCGGTCGCTCTCTTGGGTTACCCAAGTGATCTTTTCCTGCTTTCATCACACTACTTTATTCCCACAAATTTGTCTTTTTTCACCCTTTCACAACATTTTTATCTCGAGTTCGTCTTTTGTTTGGTGCAGCTTGACCAAATATGGTCCTTGTACCATAAAACGCTGAAGCAACCAACTAAAAGGAGAGAAATAGAGTAATGTACAGTTCTTTCTCTCCATTCACTTGTATGCACATGTGACTAACTTAAGAGAAAAACTGGAATATTGATGGGGCTATTTTTAATTTGTTGGTTTAATAATCAAGAATGTTGGAACAAAACTTTTAAAACAGTAAAAATGTTAAAATTTGTACAAAGTATGAGTTTTTTCAATTCTCATAGTGTCAAGGGGTGCATGTGCACTTGTGCTGTCTGCATATGAAACCCTTATCCTGTCGAGGGAAGCGCTGTTTACTTATGTACCATAGAAGGAAAAATAATTTATAACAGCTATAAAATATATTGTATACCTAAAAAGGGTCTTTGTATTCTTAAGTTTTCTCTCTTATTAAACTTGTGTAAAAGGAATCATGTTTATCAATGTTTTGTAAACATTGTTTGATGTACACAATAAAGCTGACCGACACAACTCAAAATATGCAAGAAAATGAATCTTGGTGAATAAAGAAAAAGTAAGTTTCTAGGAACAATTTTATGGAACCAAGTCGTTTCTCCCTTTGCCTAAATTTCTATACTTTTTCTCACAATTTATTAACCAATGAATGAAATTTTTTGTACCATGCTCAAATTACTTATAAATGTAAGTAAAATTTGTTAAAATATTTTAATTCCTTCCATTTAAGTGACTGATATACATTCATGTTTATGAAAATTTCAACACTGAAGGAATTGTCTGATTTGAATGAAATTTATTCCACATGTTGATACAAATAAATTATTAGTTTCAGACCAATACAACAACATTACTTGCACGAAATTAGTATTTTGTGAAGTTGCCATGAGCAGTAATAAGACCTAAACGTTGTGGCATCGAATAAAAGGCTTTGGATGCGCTCCTGAGGTCTACCACACAAGGCTGCTTCGATCTGAGCCCAGTTCATTGGTAGTGATTGCTGAAGAATGGTAGTGGGCCATTCGACGAGTGACCATATCTCACATATTCAATCGAAGACAAGTCTGGCGAACGGGCCGGCCAAAGCGTTGATGAATCAGAGTCAAGGGTATCCTCCGCAAAATAATTCTTGCACGCAGTCCTACGCATCAGACGCCATCCGACTGTAGAAGCAGACAATACCACACCTGTAACAGTGTTGTGCTAACACTCCAGAAGCCGCACGGTTCATCACTGCCATGCGGATGAGACGTCTATCATCCCGTGGTGTCCACATTTCGTGATCTACTGCCGGATTTTCAACTCGTTCGGTTCTCTAGTCCACTGCTTCCACACTCGAGGCATGCCCCGTACGGGCAGCAATATCCCAGTACGAAAATCCTTCCCGCAGGCCCAATGATCATCCCCGTTCGAACTCTAGTTTTCTTATATGGCGTCCTTTGACGTCAACGAGGTATAGTCATCAACCTTCTAATGAAATAGACGGATCACGTGGTGGGAGGAGTCGCCGTCGTAAAATCTCTGAAGGGTAAATCACAAATCGACTTAGCCGTTGGACCTAGTTTCGAACTCGCAACCTTTTGGTTGCTAATCCGTTACTCTTCCACGTGGCCCTAGGAAAGATCCGAAGACAACACGTAATTTTGAATTACGGGTCAGATGAGGTGAATACCTGAGTTGGCATCCCGCTCTCCAAACTTCCGCACCATGCTAACTTGAGGACATTTGAGACCACGACAGGTTTAACGTGCACCAGTCCCCGCATATACGACTGTCTGGACCTAGTTTCGAACTCGCAACCTTCCGGTTGCTAATCCGTTACTCTTCCAACTAGGCTTCCGCGGCCACTTTAGAACAAGTAGAAACTGAAAACTCTAGAAGTGTTATCCAAATTCTAGCTCTTGTAAATTGCACGATTCGTTATTGAAGAGAATTGTAATCTATTTATTAAATGATAGTTCTCTCTCTCTCTTATTTGGGTATTAAGGGGTCGCGGAGCCCGGTTGGAAGAGTAACGGATTGGGAACCGGAGGGTTGCGAGTTGGAATCCAACCAAAGACCTTCGTGTACAAAGGGGGCTGGTGCACTTTAAATCTGTCGTCGCCTCAAATGTCCACGCTGGCGTGGTGGAAGTTTGGAGAGTGGGTGCCAGCTCAGGCGTGAACTCGTCATCTTACTGGTTCAAAATTACGTGGTGTCCTCGGATCTTTCCCTTCGGGTTTGATCCCGAACCTTCACCAATAGCCCGTTGTGTTGCTCCAGTGTGACGTTAGTTATAATACCTACCTATAAGTATCTTATACATTCATCAACTTACACTAAGATTATTTAATAGCATGTATTTATTGTAATGGAATTAATAAAAGGGATGAGCATTTTTAATTTAAAGTGCAATATCAGAATTTTGTAAAAATCAAACCGTTTTCCTCATTTTTAAGGTAGGTATTTTAATTAACGTCACACTGGAGCAACACAACGGGCTATTGGTGATGGTCCGGGATCAATTCCAAAGGGAAAGATCCGAGGTCAACACGTAATTTTGAACCATTGTGAGATGACGAGCAATACCTGAGCTGGCACTCCAACGTGAGGACTTTTGAGGCTACGACAGATTTAACGTGCACCAGTCCCTTTGTACACGACGGTCTTGGTTGGATTCGAGCTCGCAATCGTTACTCTTCCAACCCCACCGCGGTCCGATTGTATAGTAAATTTCAGATGTTTTCTCATTTATTTTTTAAATACAGGGTGTAACGTAGTGAGTCGAGTGGTATGCCAATGAACACGACAGCCTAAATTAAAACTAACGTTTATTTACTTTAAACATAGTATCTACACTATACAATCGGAATTGTATTCCTAGGTCGTGGGCGCTGCAGACGGGAAAATGGGATGGGCTCCAACGAGCACAAAAAACCTGCTCAGCTCGAGCTCTACAACAGTTGTGTCGCCACGATTTCACTGGGCGACAGTTCAATCAGAGGGGGGGGGGGGGCGTCGTGCACCCCTAAAAATCATCGGGACGGCAATTAGACCATGGGAAGACCCGATAAATGTTTCGGTCGGAGGCAGGACCGTCTCGAAAGGTCACGCAGCTAACGCTAAACCGGGCCTGCTACTGAGCTCCGTGACGTCACACGTTAAATCCTACGGGGAGAAACTATGCGCAAGAAAACTGGCTAGTTGATTCCTGTTTTCCAATTTTTTGAATACTTTGTAACCTGATAATAAGAACTTTACCCATCCATGATTTAAGGATAATCATAAAAGAATCCTATTTACCTTTTTTTAATCAATGAATCAATAATTTACATTTTTAAGTTTGCTTTCAAAATACAAGTTAAAACTTAAGACTATATGATTAGCAAATAGTAATTTTTCAAACTCAAAAGGAAAATTATATTAACTTCATCTTCATGAAACTACTAACCAATTGAGCTTATTGATTTTCTCAAATTTCAAAGCATACAATTTCTTAGTTTGTTTAAATTAATTGTTGGTTTTGGCAGTGAAACCTTTTAAGTCTCATATTTCTCAACTATCAGGAGCATTTTGCAAAGTATGATAATATAGTATATAAATAAGTTTTTATATATATTAAAAACATATAAGGCCTTAATATCAATTGGCTTACCATTTCGAAAGTTAATTCATATTTATTTGAAATAAAAAAGCTAAAAGCATTTATTTGAATACATTATATTCATAGTTGAATTCATCAAAATAAAAACTACTATTTAGAACAAACAAGTTTATTTAGAAAAAGTGACCAGATAGTAAAAAATAGTTACATATCCTTTGAAGGGTAAAGGATTAATGAAGCGTGTTCTTTAATAACATAACAATATTTATTTAAAATCTAAAACATAAACGAAAGTAATAGTGCAAGAATCCTGGTGTTTATAAATACAATTCCGAGTTGTGCGAACAGTTACGCGTTACATTTAATTTGCATAAACTTTGGTGTATAAACTTATGAGCCATGGGAGTAATGGCTAGACTCCACACCTTCATACAAATATTACTTGGTAGCAATTATAAAATTTACATCAAACATTCAGAAGAAAGTTTTAATAACAGAAAAGCATAGAGAGCAAATATAAATTTGTTTGCTTTGTTCCAAGTCTAAAAAAATATTTGTGCTTGTAACACTTAAAATTATTTAAGAAAATCAACACAATATAATCTGGTTTCTACTATGTTTAACCTTTTACCAAAATTTACAAATAATTACAAAATAATTTACACACCACATAATACAATCCAATTTAATGAACAAGGGTACTAAATTTCCTTTTCCCTTTATTGCTACTAATTTTATCATTTTTAACTTTAGTATAATTATTTAAGAATATGTTAGAAAAAGCTGAAACACATTGCTTCATTAAATTATTTACATTACAACTATTTTGACAATTACCAATAGATAAATTGATTAATTCAAACTTTTTCAAAACAAGCTGAACCAACAACTGTTTGGGGTGAGTTACCTTTAAAAACTCAGATTCATGTTTTCTTAATATTTTACCAAACATTTGATATGTATATTCAGCACATTTAATTACTATAGACTGAGGAAATTTAAGACCACCTCTGCTTGTCAACTTCAAATAAGAAAAAAAATTATCAGATAAGTCACAATCCAATTCAAGTGATTTTTCCTGGATTAAGTCTTGTTTACAGTATGAACAAGTAATTTTTTGACATACCTTATGACTAACATAACCTGCTAAATAAACAAGCACACCCATGGTAGATTCGGAAATATCTATGTCATCATAACTAGAAAAAAGGCAATAAAAGCTCTCAGGAATAACAATATCTGCTGCCAAATTATTATCAAACTGCAAATCTGTTATTCTGAACTCTCCCTTTTTTTCAGAGTATAAATTAATTAAACTTAATATTTTTAATTTCTTTTCTGATTCAAGTATCTGTGTACACGAAACTTGGTATTTTCCTCCCGACATCTGCCTATACTGTCCAAAACGTGCTTCGATTGGATCAGTCTGGAATTTTCCAAGTAGTACATATTCTACATGATAAGTGTCAAAAATATAATCTATTAATAACAAAATAGAATCTGTGGAAAATTTCAGAGCCGATGCAGTTTCTTTAGACAGTAAGCCACCTTTTGTTGGTACACAAATCAGCTTCTTTTCATTTGGCAGTAAAAATCTAAGATTTAAAATATCAGCCATCCATGAGCTGAACTTTCTTAAAAAATCAACACCAGCAGAGTTGACACTAAAAATGGGTTCCGAAAGTACATTCCTTTTATTAGTGCCTTTTGTAGGACTTTTAACATTCACGACAGTCCACCATTGGATAACTAGTTCCAGGAAGCACATTGTTCCACACGCACCAGGAATCTTAGTTTTCTTCTGTTCCAGAGCAACATAGACTCATGGAACAAGTTAGTTGCATAAGAAACATTTTGCCTCTCCAATGAAGTAGGATAAAGAACCTTTAATGAGAGTTTAGGTGCTGTTTTAACTACTTGGTTTTTTTCTTCATGTATATCTTTTAAATTTGAAAGTTCTGCACGTAAAATCTCGTTTGTCTCTGGATGAGGGAAAAAAAAGTGTTTGCTTTGTTGCTATTTGGTTAAGCCAGTTATTCCTAATTGATTTCAACAAGTGAACACTATCAAAAAGAAGAAATATTTTTTGGTTGGGACTAAAGGGATTATTGATGGAACATTGCAATGTTCCTCCACACAGAAGAGAAAACATTTTCCCATTAAGTCTGTTGTTATCAGATATAATTGAAACAACTGTGTATCCACATAAATGCACCATTTCAAGTACCTTCAAACAAAATGAATACAAATCATCTGCAGACATGTTATGCACAGGGAACAGTGCAACAATATCTTTGTTTTTAGAAAAAACTGATGTTATCATAAAGCTTTGCACTGTACTAGCAAGTGAGTCTGAATTCAATGAAGGACCATAAAGAGCTCCACTTTTAAAATCAATGCATTTGTCAACATAAATTTCATCTAATAAAAGATTTACTACATTTTCATTTAAAAGTTCAGCCTTTTTTTAAAAAACGAAAAATGGTCAGAACTTACACCTGTTTTCATTATCTGAGAAAGCTTTCTCAAATAACTAGGATGAGGTAGTGTCAATAATTTAGAGCTTCGTAGACAGTAATAAGCAGCTGGATAAGCAAAAAATAACCTCGCGCTCCAAAGAAAAACTTGAGGAGTATATCGAGGTTGTTTCATGAAGCAAAGCTCTAATTGGGACTTTAAGAACTCCAACTTCGCAGCCTTTTCCAAGTCCTCTGTTTCAACAATAGAATCGTTTAACAGCTGCACAACAACAGAAAGCTTTTCAAATGCAGAAAATTCTACAGCTTTGGGATTTGAAAGCAAAGATAACAAATTATCAAATATGGTCCACTTATCACACTTAGAGTCTTGACCGAGGAGCCAAGTAAATGATTTTCCTTCTAAATCCTTTGAAAAAACTTTCACTTTTAAATCTTCAAATACCTTGAATGAGAAACTTATTCTTGGCCATTCATTCACATCTATGATATAAAAAAGAACAAACCCATCACATTTTAAGGACTGCCAAGTATTTCCAAGCTTCTCTTTCTACAATTTTAAAAAACAGTCATAAGAGTCTATTACATCATTTTTGCACCACAGTGAAAAAAGTTCATCATCTCTTTGTTCTATTCTATTCCTCCTATCATCTGGTGTATTTCTGCTTGCAGTTGGTGTTTTCGTCAGGTACTTTGGTTGACCTATGAAAATGGTGGGAATGGCATCAGCTGTAAGGGCCAACTTTTTTCTCGGCACAACCAATAAAGACCCATCAGGTCTTGTGACACGATCTTCTCTGATGATATATTTTTCCTCAGTGTTTAATGCACACAACTGCTGTCTTGCTCGGCTTGCTCTCCTTCTGTTCCATAGTTGGAATTACACTTTGGCACAGAGCATTTCCGTCCCATGATGAACTGTAAAAAAAGAATATATCAACCTTTTTGCTATTGGCCAAAAAAAGCACTATAACTTAGATATTGTTTATTTTACATATGTGTAAACAGCTTTCCAATATTTTATGACCATAAATACCAATCCATATAATAGGCTTTATCATTGTAGCTCAAATTTTACTAATTTTGGGTGAGATGTCGAATCCGAGACCGTGGCGATTTATCGCCAAACATGGTAACTTTGATGTAATTAATAGAAAATCATAATTTCAATGTACAAGTTTTGATAAGCAAAACACTTTCCTTTGATTGTACGATGGGGCAATTAAAATATCCTATAGTTTTTTTTCTTCGATGCTCTTAATCTGAATCAGAATTTTTCAAATAAAAACAGTCATTAATTGAATTAATCTTGAAAGATTTATTAATCAAACTCATGCTATTCACAAATGTGTTAAGACTAACTTTCGGGCCAGATCACAAGTTCCATTCAAAGATTCCATTACTTCTTACATAAAAAAGACTATTCAAATGTAAATAATTAAAATTAACTTACCTTTCTAATAATGAATAACAGGATTTAAACAGGCTTTTTGCATTAATCAAACTGGAACAAGGTATTTTCACTCCATGAGCTGAAGTCTCGCCGCATACAAAACGGTAGTAAACACGAAAATGTTAGGATTTAAGCTGTGACGTCATAGCACCTAGTTGAGTTGCAGTAGCAGGCCCGGTTTAGCGTTAGCTGCGTGACCTTTCGAGACGGTCCTGTCGGAGGTCAGTGGTGTTGACCTCTGATCCTGAGCTTGTTGCTAGGATCGTTACAAGGGTCATTACAAATGATTCATCAGGTTTTGAAGTCCTACAATTAAGTCACACGGTCTTATAATTCAGGAGCACACATCAAACATTTGTGTAATGTTATGACTAAAACTAGTTCTTTCCGATGCCCGATCAATTGAACATTAGTCATCGCACTACAAGGGAGGTATAGTGAACCACTTGGTGCAGCATGGGTAGGTGTGTTGATACATCTCGCTATATATCGAAGATTTATACGAATACATTTACAAAAAAGCGATTAACGGATAGCAAGACAGCCAAATGTGATATAAAAGCTAATATATAAGAATGCCGCTTTGTTATGATTTTCTCAGCATTGTGGTAAGTGCACCGGGGTATTCGAGTACTTGCAAGAATCGAATGCTTGGTATTCAAGTATCGAAAAAGGATTCGAATACTTTTTAAAAATGGTTGACAGTAAGACTCAGTCGGTATACGGCTAATATAAAAACACTTCGTTCTGATTTTCCCAGCATTGTGGTTAGAGCACTGGAATTATGACAGTGGATCAAAGTTCGAACCCGATGCAAGAGCAAACCAGCGGATCCTTGTATTGTTATTTATTCTGCATGCAAACGATAATATTGATACACGACCAATAAGGTAGGTATTTTAACGTTGGCACTGGAGCAACACATCGGGCTATTCACGATCAATGTGGATACAGAATGCAACACTGCTACTTTGGTATGTAGGTCGTCGCATGGATCAACACGACGTATTATTGGTTACGGTCCGGGATCAATCCCGAAGAGAGAGATAGAGGACACCTTGTAATTTTGAACCACGGTCATGACGAGTTCAACACCTCAGCTGCCACCCCTCCAAACTTCGCACCGCGCCAACGAGAGAACATGTGAGGACGCAACAGATTGAAAGTGCACCAGCCCCCACGTATACGGCGGCCTTTGGTTGAATCGTTTCGAACTCGCAATTCTCCGGTTCCTATTCTATAACCCTTCCAACCGGGCTACCGTGGCTCCTAAAACCATTGGAAAATAGTATTTAAAATTTCTTCAGTCTTAATTCTACATACGTATGATAGATGACGCCACGAGTTAGTAATATCCTGTTTGATGTAAATGCTCAGGAATAATCTATTATAGTTCAACTTTTAAAAGTTAACATCGAAAGTCAATAAGATACCTTCAGCTTGGGTTGCTGTCTCAACTGCCACAAACAAATCTGACATTTTAAAACTTACGAAATTTATAATCTTATTTAACTACGAATTCGTACATAGATGGCACCACCACGTAAAGGTCTCGAAGAGCATCTGCAAGCTAACCTCGAATGCTATACGCTCTATGAGAAGTTAAAAACCTTTTTAGTTTTTCACGAAACATTTTTGTTTTCAGGCACAGAATATATACAAAAGCAAAAATTCCTCAATTTTTTTTTTAATTACGTTTCTTAGGAGGGCATTATTTCATGTAATACTGTTTCTGTGTTTCATGTAATAAAATCTCTGTTTTGACCTCAACATCTAGCTGTAAAAACGAAAAAAAGTCTTATAAATATAAAATCTCGAGATATTACTGTGATAAAAACATTAAATCTTACTTTTCCAATAGGAGGAATTTACTGTTTCATTTGATTATTCTATTTTTGATGATGAATTTCAAGGACCTCCTGCTTTGGGATTTAAATTAACTTGTATGTGAGATTCCACACAGAGGTGTAGCTAAGGATGGGAAAAAGGGGCAGCGGCCCCGTGTGCCAATGTCAAGTCTTGTTAGTTATTTTTCTTGGAAAAACTATTTTTTCCCTGAACATATTTTTCTATATCTTCCCTACTGGCTTCACAGAATGGTTAAATTAGCGAGTTACTTTTATTGAGTATCATTATTCCCTTCTCATTACAGTTGCGATAGACATTGTCGATAACAGATCGGTAGAGGACCATGCTCTCTTTTTACCAGTAAAATATCTTTTTTATTTGGTTTATTTACTTCTCGGGAGTTCCTTTTCAGGGCCGAGTAGCGATACTGATGGAAAGGAGCGTGCAGGGACCGTAAGATTTTAATGATTTCAATCATTGAGATGAATGATATGGTCGTTTCGATTTCCTGTCATCCAAAGAATCCTACTCTGTTAATGACTGCAGTAATTTGAATTCACAGATATATAAATGGTACTCATTAGTAAAAAATGTACTGTAAAGGATGACTACATTTGCAACTAAATCCTAAATAAATAATATATTGATCGTTGAAGATTCATGTAATACTAATTAGGATCATTGGTTTTTTTAATATAGATTTACTTTTTTCTACTAATTTAATGAAGGGTGGCATGAGCATCATTTGCCCTAAAAAGAATAGCTTCATCACGAGTTCACAAACACTCACCAATGCATTCCCATGAGACTGGAAAACTCGCACGAAAGCAAGTAGCACTCTCCTTGTCCAGGTTCTTCATCCAGTTTCGACCCATAAAGACAAGCATTTTAATAATCCTTTTGATGTAAATGATTCAGCGATTAAATCTTAAGTTAATGATATCAAAAATAATTACGACTTCATACCATAGATATTGAAAGAATACAAAATAAATTTTTGAGATGCATTTATTTTAAGAATTATGAATCTTCAGGTTAACATGCTTCTGAATTGGGCAATCATTTCGGTTTGATTACTTTGATATTGCTTAAAAAATTTTGCTACATAACAAAATTGATTCGCCCTTTTTCGTTTCTTATATTGATCTTATCCCCAGGTATATCACCAGAAACTCAATTAATTTTTGTTAAACCTTTCAAAAAGGATGTAACAATTTTGCTATAAATAGATTTCTTAAACTTTATAATTCTTAGAGGTTGACATATTTGTTAATGATTTCAATATAATAAGTAATCTGTTTCAATAAAATGTTTTGTTGCATCTATTTTCTTGCTGTATTTGTGTCATTCTTTTTCCTTTTTATCGATCGTATATTTTTGTTCCCTGTAATTGAATTTTTTTCTATAGAGTAACAACTATTAAATAAATAAAATATTCGAGATTTAATGGATGTGAATTTAATGCGCTCCGAAAATGAAGATTTCGATGCTAGGGGAAAGTTAATTGGTAATATGAATGATCCTATATATAATATTAACGTTGTGAATTGAGCATAATCCTAAACATAATAAAACGTGTGACTTTTGAAAATAGATAATGGTAAATTTAATGCAAAAGTATAGTAAAGCTCCAAGTCAAAACATTAAAACAATCGAGGAAATCAACTTTGAATAAAGTCGTTACTTATGTCTCGATACAAAATTTTCATTACATAAAACTTAATGTAAAAATATACAGTTTGCAGAACCCTTTTACATAAAAGTTACGGAAATACAGGGTGGCCATAAACTTCTACTCTGGAGCATCTGTAGCTAAATCGAATATACGGATTGGAACCAAATTTGGTATTGATGGATTTAAAACCACGTGACGCAGAATACTGACATAACATCCAAATTTGAAGTGGTTAAACCCACTAAACGTAACCCAAAAATAATTATTTACAATATTGATAAAGAACTATCTGGTGAAAAGATATCCATTGCTCTAAAGAATAAAAATGAATTCCTTTCTGAATCCAAACAAAATTATTATGAACTTTAAGATCAATATTAATAAAGGACATCATTGGATTGCCACTGTCCAACCGGAGCTCTTCTCTAAGATTCTGGCTTCGGGCCATCTTTATATCGGATGGCAGCGCATTCAGAGTCGAAGAGTTCCGAAGTGTGTGACAATGCACGGGCTGTGGTCAATTCGGACGTACGAAAAGTAAACGGGCTAACGAAAAGGTTTACCTCAATTGTGGGGGAGACCACTCTTCAGACGATTGTACAATTAAGAAATGTATAAATTGTGTCATTTCTAATGATAGATTCAAAACTACATGACATAAACCATGACTGCCATAGGAAGAAATGTCCCAATTATAAACGGCAGATCAATAAACTAGAACCAATATAAATTATTAAATTTAACTATTTTTATTCTGTATTTCAATTGAATCTATTTTGTATATATACTACAATTGTTACTGATATTTTTGAAATGAACTCATTGTTTTCAATTATTATTTTCTATTTCTGACTCGCGTATTTTTTATTATTTTGTCATGCTTGGAACAGGCACCATCTTTGTTTATTAACTTTTCTATTTAAATTAATTTATTAGTTAAATTAATTTTCTTGTAAATACTCTTACTTCTAATTGTCCTTTAATAATTGTGTTTCCATTGTCCTTGTCATTGCTTGTCTGTATTTCTG
Organism: Meta bourneti; assembly: GCA_933210815.1. NCBI lineage: Eukaryota > Metazoa > Arthropoda > Arachnida > Araneae > Tetragnathidae > Meta > Meta bourneti. The sequence continues at coordinate 51,700,207 of OW119934.1, read as the reverse complement.
TACATATCTAAATTTTGTTTTGTTCGTTTATATGCCAACTTGATACATTCAAATTCTTTGTATTTACCCAATTGTTGGGCTAAATTCATCATGTAAAATTCTAATTTCAAATAAATGCCCATGCGCCCCTCTAAGATCGACGTGTGCGGTTTCTGCCTGGCAGGGCTGCGCCCTGCTGGTCTTAGTGCTGGTTGGATGTCATCCCCACTCTCCGCTATACGCTCTAAACCTTATGGTGAGTGGGGGAGGTGTGGGTCGGGAAGTGTTTTCGACGAGATATCTCGTTCAGCAAGATCCGACCAATTTTGCTAATGACGAGATACCTCGTTGTCATTGCTGACTTTTTATGATAATGATATCAAGATCTGATCAGTTTTCTTTTAATATCGAGATATCTCGTCCATCAACATCTGGTCAGTTTTATTTCAATACCTCAGATACTTCGTCGAGATAACCACCAGGAGGATTAAGCTGTGCAATAAGTGTGTGAAGGTATAAAAAAATTATACCTTTGTTCAAGTTAAACGATGAGTACTTGGGGTACATATTGGTATTTCAATAGCAGCCCATCCTCTCAAAGTAGTACCTGGGCCCATTATCTATTCCGATACACCATTATCTATCCGGGTCACCACGGGCGTTAAGGCCTGATATTTTATTTTACTTTTTCGGGGCTCTTAAACGCCTTAATACTTGCTGAAAGCCCTTAAACAAATTTAAGCTTTAATTTTTACAAGAGCACTGCACATTTTTTCACCTTCATTCAAACACACAATAATACTCGCTAAGGTTATGTGTCATCAAAAATCGATAGCATAATATTTATAGCTTAGCTAAAATTGGTGATTTTGAAACTGTCCGTGAGAGCCAAACATAGCAGCACTCGTGAAAGTTTCTTTACATATGCACTCTCCTGTTAATCTATTGCAATCTAACATTTAGCCTTAAAAATGAAAAATAGCCTTGAAAAGGCCTAATTTTTCTTTTGCCTTGAAGAGTGGAAACACTGCTAACTTTGGGGCTTGGAGTGCAGTTGTTGATGAGCCTGGGTTACAGTTGATAAAATAAAACATAGATTTTAAATAGATAAGTTATACTTCTCGCCTTGAATCGGCAATTTTGCTAGAACATTTAAAAAGCAGAGGTACTTTGGTTGAAGTCTAACATTAATAACTGGGATACTTGTATTGGATAGAGAGCAAAAACAAACCTAATGCGAAGCTTTAGACGACCCTATAAGTCAACTAGATTCGCCATTGTTATTTTCCCTTAAAGACGATTAAATACAAATAATTTTCAACTCCAAGTTAAAAATGAACTCTAATGGCGTAATTGCTTCCAATCCTGGCAACTGTGAGAGCCGCGGAAGCCCGGTTGGAAGGGAGCGGATTAGCCACAGGAGGGTGTGAATTCGAAATTCGATCCAATCAAAGACCGTCGTGTACATGGGGCTGGTACACGTTAAATCTATCATGGTCTCAAATGTCCTCACGTTGGCGTGGTGTGGAAGTTTGGAAAATGGGATGCCAGCTCAGGGGTCAGATGACTTCGTCATCTGACCGTGGTTCAAAATTACGAATTGTTATCCTTGGATCTTTTCCTTAGGGATTAATCCCGGAGTGTCGCCAATAGCCCGTTCTGTTGCTCTAGTGCGATGTTAATTCAACTACCTATTAACCTGGCAACTGTGTGTGGATGATGCAAACGCTGTCTTAGAGTTTGAGGCTGTCTTTTACAAAGGCAGGGAAATGAAGAGAATTAGGAGAGAGTGATAGACCATACGGAGCAAGGACATACTGCAGGTTTTATTGATTTTTATATATTTCTCGCCCCCGAATTCTACTTTTATTTTTAAGGATATCGGGCTTCCATAGACGCTTCGCCATGCGTAAACGAGATGTTTTCTTCTCGTGCTAATTCTCTTCCGAGGAACCAACCTCCAAGTGGGTTCAACGAGATATCTCGTCATCAAGATCTGACCAATTTTGCTTATGACGAGATACCTCGTCATTAAGAATGCCGATTGAATTCCGAATGACGATATTGCCGTTATTTGATGATGACGAGATCATGATCAGATCAGTTTTTTCTAATGGCGAGATATCTCGTCCATCAAGATCTGGTCGGTTTTGATAACGACGAGATACCTCAACGAGACAACCACCAGGAGGGTTGAGAAGCATTGAAATATGGATCCGTTCGTTTTACGTTAAAGATAGCATAAGACGATGAAAACATTAGTGACACTGTCTTCACCTCCACTTGCAAGAAACTGCACTGGAGAAAAGTAAGATGGTCAAGTGGTCATGGAGGCATGCTCCTGAAGCGTGTCGACTCACGTGTTCCTTAAACACCCGTACTTGGGATCAGAAATAAAAACATACAAAGTGATTAGGGCTTTTCGAGGGGGCGTTCAAACATTTAATATTCACGACAATTTCGGAACTTGCAATTCCCTTATTCATTCAATGTGTTTTTGGAGATAGGGTAAGACCCTAGTTTAATTATTTTGGCACATACCTGAAGAGTTTGATGCAATGATGGATCACCCACTAGGCGTAGTAGACGGGTATCTAAGCTGTTATTGGTAGAGAAGGGCCTTAAAACGGAAAAATGCTGTCGAATAAGCATTTTTCAGGGCAATTTTTATATGAATCCTATAATAATTAATTAAATACTATGAGGTATTTATAATTAATTACTAACGAGTATTATAGTTTTAAGATGGTTTAATTACAATAATTTAATTATAATTTTTTTTAATTATTCAAATATAACTTGGTTCATAAAACAGAATACTCATGAAGATAGAAATCTGCATCCATGGCCTGAAAATGATTTGATCCGCCGCTGGTTTGATGGCAGATATTTGGGAGCGGGTGATAATCGAAATCGGTCTTTCGGTGCTGCGTTTTTCTAAGTTTCTCTTCTTAATGCGAGTTCTGATGATGCGATCAAGTGTTATGGGTGTAGTGCATTAACAAGGAATAATATTTATCAGCCTGATTTAGGAAGTAATCATCTTTAGTTTCCTGTTCCTCATATACAAGTTGAATGCTTTGCAAAGAGATGCGAGAAAAATTTAGTAATCTTAAATAAAAAAGTTTGTATATTGTAGTTCTTAATAACTTAATTATTACTAAATTAATTATTAAGACTTAATTATTGGGTTTCTTTTCTCAAATAACCCAAATACACCCACTTCACGATTCTTTTTAGAGAACTAATTCCTTTTATATTATTTTTATTTCTATGTTCCCCACTCAGTATAACCCATTATAAAAAAATAATTATAATATATAATTTGCTTCACATTTGATTTACCAAACTTTCAAGCATTGCTAACTGTAACTATACTGAAGTTGGAAATTTTATTTAAAACAAAAAAAGTTATCGTACTTATGAAAAAGGTGTAATTGTTTTCGAGTTGCGTAATGACAATTTTTATCAATTCGAAAACTGTTTTAGAAATCCGAAAGCAATTTTTGAGTCTCTTTCCGATGCCTTATTATGAAATAAAGCTATTTTAATCCATACGCGAAACTTATACACCATTCCCATAACATTTCTACACACAATCAGAACCAATAGCCCGTTGTGTTGCACCAGTGCGACGTTAATTACTACCTACCTATATTATATGGGCATTCTTGGGTACTTTATTAAAAAGAAGAAAAAGTATTAACAATAAATAAATAATTTAAATTACAAAGTGAGGATTTGGATTAAATTCACCACTGTAGTATTATAACCCTTTTCGCAGAGGAGATTGCCCACTGGAACTAATCTCCATAATATTTTTAGTAGCTTCACAAAAGAAAAAAAGATAGTTTTTAAATACCAAATTACTGCTGCTATTTCATGGCCATACTTAAGCAGGAAACTGCTGATCAAATATTTATTTTATTTAAAATCTGTTATTTGATTCACGCCAGCTTCACAAATATTATACATAATTACTTAAATGATCTTGAATTTTAAGACATCAGGCATAAAGACATAATTTAAAACAACCTTTCCTAAAAGATATGTTTAATGCTATGATCAGTGACGGACAGATCCACCAGGAAATCGGGAAATTCCCGGGGAGCCTAGTGCTTCTAGGAGATCTACAGATCTTTCAATAAAAATGTCTAAAATAATGTGACTTTAGACAGAATTTGTTATGCAGTAATTTCAATGCTTTTCCAATAATAAAACGATGAAATGTTAGAATTAAAAAATTCATTGCATTATAACCGACAATAGCAAGGATTCTGTATAATTGGCAGCAATTCTATAGTTACTGAATTAAGCGGTAAAGGTGGGAAGTCTCGATCTAGAAAAAGAGTAGAATAGGATAGGACATATCACTTTCGGAGCACCCACTGCAAAGCAGCTCATCGGACATCATGAAAACAATTTAAATAAGGGAGGGAGAAATTTACATTAAAAATTTAGATCTAGGGCTTAATAAACATAAAAATCAGATAGTACAAAACCAAAACACCAATCATCGAATCGTAGTCAAGAGGTGACTGTTTCACTGTTTAATGTGGCACATTTTACTTTAAACACCCCAAAGTTTTTAACCCCCGAGGCCGGTTGATGGTTATATTTCTAGGGCCGATCATCCAAGTCAGTTCGTCACTATCTTGATAATCTAGTGCATATTTATCGTTCTTTAAAACGATGCTTTTTTCACTAGTAATTGGTAATATTTATATTCCGTTCGTGTAATTGAAGAGTTGTGAAAGCAAAGTTCTCTAATGCAAGAAACATCGCGAATATGTTGGAGAAAAGCAATCACGAAAATGCAACAGAAAGAAGTGAAGCACAAATACACTTTATGGTTGGTCCCCGCGAGGCGGGTGGACCATCTTCGCAAGTCCACCTGCTTCTCCAGACCTGTGCGTTACCTGCCGCCCAGGACTTGACCCCAGATGACCCCTGCCATTTGAAAGACCCCGACCAGGATGTGATGGGCCTCGACCAGTAATTTATCTCGTTGTTTTAGCGTGACCCGCATCTTCCAACAGGTGGAAAGTGAGTGGTCACTCTATTGGCTTACTCGCAGGTTGATGATTAGAGGGATTGAATGAAAGGTCACTTCATTTTTTGATTGCGGGGGGATTGTTATAATTATAGAGTATTTAGGTCTCTTGTTTTTCGGCCTCTGTTGTCTATTCACCCACCCACTCCTTCTTTACCCGCGCATACTCCATACACTCAGCGGTTCTGCTCTACTTCCACGTTTCAGCGATTTCTTCTGCAATCCATTCAGCGATTGGTAGTGAGGAAACGGCGAGCAGTCTTTAAATGTGCTTTGATTTGATTTAGAATTTAATCGCTGTTCGAGGCAGTTGCTTTTTTATAGGTTGTTTGTCGCATTTGTAATAGGTGGGGTGTGTTAACTTGCACCTGACTTAAGAAAATAAATGAACGTGTCTGTCTTCCGAATAAAAAATGGTGCTTTAATCCGTGATTTTAAGATCATTTGAAACACACGCGTTCAAGTAATTGAGGACGCAGTTCATTTCAAGTGTGCAGCTGTGGTTTCTGTAAAAATGGAAAGGAGAGTTATAATCCTCTGAGGGGTTCACACGCATAATTCTACCTTGCAACCTGCAATCTTCTTTGCATAACTTCTAACCAGTTTTGTACTTGACGAATAAAAATTTTCCAAAGGATTCAACTCTACGGAAAGGAGCAATGGAATTTTTCCAAAGGTTCCTTTTCTAAGGAAATGAGCAATGGAATCTTTCCAAAGGATTCTATTATGAGGAAAGGACCAATAGAATCTGATCTGAATCTGAATTGTCTATTCGCTCACCTACCCCTTATTTAACTGCATACTCTAACCAACTCAACGTTTCTGCTCTAATTCTGCGTTTCAGCGATTTCTTTGGCAATCCACTCAGCGATTGAGTGATGAAACGGCGAGGAGCAGCTTTCAAATGTGATTAAATTTGATTTGGAATTTAATCGCTGTACGAGGCAGTTGCTTTTTTTCCTAGATTGTTTGTTGCATTTGTAATAAGCGGGGTGTGTTAACTTGCACCTTACTTAAAAAAATAAATGTAAATCTTCCAAATGAAAAATGTTGTTTTAATACGTGATTTTAAATTCATTTGAAACACGTGCGTTCGAGTAACTGATGACAGTTCATTTCAAGTATGCAACTGTGATTTCTGTAAAGTTAAAAGGAGCGTTATAATCATCTGAGGGGTTAACACGCATAATTCCACCTTGCAACCTGCAGTATTCTTTCCATGACTTCTAACCAGTTTTGATCTTGACGAATAAACGTTTTCCAAAAGATTCTATTCTAAGGAAATGAGAGCAATGGAATTTTTCCAAAGGATTGTATTATGAGGAAAGGACCAATAGAATCTTTCTAAAGTTTGAATATGTTGTTCTATAATAGTATTGCTACAACTCACTTTTTTAACTAAGCTTTTAAAAGGAGCGTGTAAACGCGGGGAAGCACTAGCGTCATTCACTAGCGTGTTCGACAAGGTAAACATAGCTAAGGTTTCTCTGATGTTTAACTCGAGAATAGATCTCGGAGATTGATTTCTCACAAGCAAAAGTGGTCCAAACTGGTGAGAAAATTTCCAACAGTGTTGAGCGATGGCAGATTTGCTTATTTCCTTATTTATCCTAGTGAATGACACTAATTGCTCCCCACCCTTACCTGGAAAGGCTGAGTTAAAAAAGTGAAGTGTGGCAACACTATTATAAAACGACACATTCAAACTCGCGTTTCTTCGCATGACATTACTTCTGTCCTCTGATGATGGTGGATGTCTTTACTCCACCGAAATGGCCATTGACGATCTTTTACAGAGACGAAGTATTTTTTACATTAACGAAGTTTTTAAATTGTTGTTAGTCATTGTTTTGGAGAGTTTCAATTTTTACTAAGTGTGTTGGTCCTTTCGTACTCACTATTTACTGATTCAATTGTGCTGGGAAAAAAATTAAGAGATACTTTTTCACGAGATGTTGCTAGTCGTTGGTCAATAAGTAATGTTACATAAAAAAAACTTAAAGCGATATGATACACGTATATATCGCTTTGATGCATGTTCCACAGACAGAAAATTTTTTGTGCACCTCTGCTTGTTCCATCAAGGCCAAATAAATTTATCTTCAAGTCACGTGGAATGACTAGTATACATTTAAATGTGAAACTCTCATATTTGTAATGTAAAATGTTTTGTAGGGAAGATTTAATCCTATTTAATAACATCATAATTATACTCTTCGTAGCTCTTTCAACCTAATCAATCCATCAATGTCTGTAAACATGCAGTTTTAACACGCAGGTCTCAAAAAGTTTTGAAACAGCCGTATGGTGTCCGCATTTGCAATTTCCCACTTAAAATGAATGTTTTTCTTTCTTGTGTCTTGTTATAAGTGATCCCTGAGATAATTTTAGGTTTCAAATAGAACTACATTTATAATAATGGATACAGGAATTGATTGAATTGAAATAAGAGCCAGGGACTGAAAAATGTGGATTAAAAATGTATATACACACATGACCAAAAATTAAGGATAATGCAATTCGAGATGAATCCCGTGTCAAGTACTTGCACCCAAGTCCTCATATAAAAATCAATATTCCGAATGCTATGTTGAATTCAATAAGAACACCCGCTTGCCTCGTGGTGCTAGTGAGAACTAAAGAAATGAAAAAAATGCTTATATATAGACATTTTTAAACATTTTTTTCTCTGTTAAAAGCAACCTTATAGGGAACTAGCAGAATAACCCGGCGTTACTCGGGTTAAATTGGTTAACTAATTTCCGTTTTCGTTAATAAATTGTAATTCCTATTCATCCCATATAACAACTACCACACTCTAATAAAGGTACACAATTGTTAAATACCCAATTTCACAAACGTAAATAAATGTCACATTTAACATTTTACACTTCTGTAGAATTTAAATTTTTAGTAAGAAAGTAAAGAGTCAATGTTACCCATAATGCATAGAATAGTTCAGAGTCTATATAAATGCCTTATATGTCATTTAAAAACAAAACTGTTTCCCAAAATTATCATACAATGATTAAAAATATTTTTAAAACCCCCTAATTACCTTTAAAACCATTATTTACCTTCATTACAGTTATTAAACGAAAAACATCAATTTCAAAATTCAGAAATATATCTTAAAATATTTTAAAAAAGCTTCGAACGTAAAGTAATGAATGCATCTGTTTTTTCACTACAAAATAGATTCGGACACAAATTAAAAAAAAGCAAACTTATTCACTTTATCGTCTGTCAAAAATATTTAGAATTTTTTTGTATTTCGTAAAGAAAAAAATGAGGCTCGAAATAAATAAACTATTAGAATTTAAAATCCGTAAAAATAGTTTTGGAAAAATAATTGATATTTCAGCAGCACTGGTAAAATAATCCAAGTATTGCAATGCTCAATAGACCTCCCAGCTACTCCAAAACTACCAAATTATGGTTGATTTACGTATAGTTACTCAGATATTTTAACGTGAAATTTGCCTAAATATGTAAGCATAGAAATGTCAAATTAATGCATTCACTAAACTAAAATATGATGTATTAAATGTAAAGCATTAAATTAAAATGTGTTGAACAAATCTTATGTGATACTTGTACAAACACACAGACACAAAATCGAACAGAGAACGGGAAGACAGACTTACACAACCAAGTTCAGTCACTAAATGAATGCAAGAACTCACAGTATGCAAAGTTTCATGAAAATATATTCAACCGTTTGGACGTAGCACGGGCACACACATACAGACATCAAACGCGCAAGAGACAGATTTTGCATCAGAAGGGTCCAAAATGGATAGAAAACTTGAAATGGGTCGAAAATATTAAATGTATAAACACTCCATTCTTATTTATATAGATGTGCTGGCCTATGACTTAAATGCAGGTTTCACAACGTGCAGACATGCTTTCCACAAGGCAGTCCAAGAGTTCCTGTGGCAAGAAGTCCCATTCGCACACTAGAGAACGTCTTTGATCTCGTGTGGTCCTTGGTGGGGAGTGTAATCTGTAATATGACGTTAGAGAACATTCCAAGCATGCTCTATTGGAATTAGACCAGATGACGGTGCGTAATACGAATTCAGTTTTACCCCTAATTTTTGGACATGTGTGTACTGCATGAAAATAAAATGGAATTGACTCTGAAGAGGGTTCACACGCATTATTCCCCTTTGTTACATGCAGTCTTCTGTGTATGACTTCTAACCAATTTTGATCTTATTGACCAATAGAATCTTTCCAAAGGATTCTATTCTAAGGAAAGGAGCAATAGAATCTTTCCATGATTCTAATCTATGGAAATAGAATGGAACATAATAATCTTTTAAAAGGATTCTGTTCTAATCATAAGGCCAATATATTGAATATTTCCAAAGGATTATATTCTAAGGAAAGGAGCGATAGAATCTTTCCAAAGGATACTATTCTACAGAATGGAACAATAGAAACGTTCCAAAGGATTTTCTATTCCAAAGAAAGTACCAATATAATCTTTACAAAACATTCTATTTTAAGGAAAGCACCAATAAAATCTTTCCAAAGGATTTTATTCTATAAGGAAAGAACCAATGGAATTTTCTGAAGATTGAAAAAATTCACGGATTCTTCCAACCAATGTAGCCTTCTTCCAGCCAATATTTAGTCATTAAGTATGTTGCGGGGTAAAAGCAATACTGTACTCGGAAATCTCGCAACACTCAGAGTTAAAAGTTCTAAAATAGTAAATATGAGATTAAAAATATATGCATGTGTGTTATATCAATATAAAAAATATAAAAATGTGTTTTTTCCTATTGAGATTTTTCAAATGTTCCACGCGCATTAGGTTTTAGTTGATGTTCTTGAAATTTTTTTGGATACCCTTGCAATCTGTTTTATACATCTAAGCGCAAATGAAAAATTAACCATGTTTTCAAATTGTGTAATTTTAGAATGTTGCTTAACCTTGCGTTTTTAGCAAAATTTTAGGTGTTTTAGTACAAATGTTTTCATTTACAGTTGAGCGATACCAACTGGGGAGTCAATTCGATTTATATGTATGTAAACTATTATGTGAATTAAAATTTTGACTTAATGGGAACTTAATGAGCATGAAACCTATCAAAAAGTTTTTGACCACCTATTGTGAAATAACTTCCTCACAACTTAATATCTTTAGACCAAATTTTATAGTAGAAAACATCTGCACATTTTATAACAACCGGATAATTGCCAAAGTTTGTTTTGAAAGTCCACTATTCCCTTAAAACATTTCTCCAAACGGTCCCTCCAGAATACCGAAGGATACTAATCTGAGTTTGGAAGTTTGAAAATTCTAGCCTCCTACGGAAGAAAGCTCATCTCTCTTGTTTTCAAGCATCTCACGTTTTCCTAATATTCGGCGCTGAATAAACTAGGAAATCAGCAGGTCGCCCCGCCGTCAGCAGAAGAGGTAGATTTCGTTGCCCTTTATGTGGGTGGAGATAATGTTGAAATAATAGATGATGTTGAGCCGTTATGCTTCATCATCTCAGCTTTTTTCACGAGCACCGCAACTCTTCCTCAACCCTAGCCGCAATTATTGATGAAGCTGCTAGATCTTCCCTTTTTTGAGAGGTCGCTTTTTCATTCATTCTTTGGAGTGTTTTTGTAGGGTCGTTTTATTCTGTTCTTGTTTTTGACGGCCAAAACGGGGTAATTTACTGTAATTTCCTGTGTTGCACGTTATTTGTTTTTAAGCAGGGGGCGGATTGACTTTGCGGTCGCTGTGGAAAATTCCACATGGACCAACCACAGAAACGTGGAATATTGATAATTGGAGATACAAAGACAATGCAATAGAAATCATTTTCAGACCTCAGTTAAGGAGCCCATAAGGCGCATTTATACCCGCTTTCGACAAGTCAAATCGATTCATCGTTGTTTCTTTTCCATAAAGACGATACAATAGAAATCATTTTCAGACCTCAGTTATGGAGCCCATAAGGCGCACTTGTATCCACTTTCGACAAGTCAACTCGATTCATCGTTGTTTCTTTCCATCAAAGACAATACAATAGAAATCATTTTCAGATCTGTTAAGGTGTCCATAAGGCACTTGTACCCAATTTTGGCAATTCTGTATGGATGAACCAAATGCTGTTGTGGAGTTGGATGGCAGAGAATGGTAGACCCTACGCAAGGACTAATTGCACATATCTGGATTGGATGCCAGCGTCAGTAGGAAGCGTAGGGTAGGGGAGAAGATTCTGTGCTGAAGGTACACATTGCGCAAGAAAAATGCCATTCGCCAATCATAGAAAGAAACCTTTGAGGTTGAAAAGATGGGGCATCAGAATTCCCAGGTTGGCTTTTGGGAGGTGAAAATCAAGGACACTAAAACAGAAACTGATGTCTCACTGAAATTTGCGTTAAACTCTTTTTGCTACATGTTTTATCGTTTTGTTTCATGTTTTATCGATATCATATTTTTGCCACCGAATATTATTTTTTTCATCCAGGAAGGCCGAACTTGAGGACATACATGGACGCTACACCATTAATGAACTGGTACATTATGGAGTCGAGTGAGTAGGCCGGCATACTCGAGGGCTGTCTGAAGAATTACAAAATACATAATTTTCCAGTCAATAAAAACATCGTGGAAACAGGTCGATTTTCCGTCCCATTCCTATTCCACCCGCCTACCTTTGCTATATTAAATTAAAAATAATTATTCATCAGTTTAGGAAACTATCGCCAACGGTAGACATACATACAAATGCATTATTTTTCCAATCACACACACATACGAAAGCGATTTGTCCAGCTTGTCTATCGATTTTATCCGGCATACCAATAATATAAATAAAAAATAATTATTTATTAGTTTAGGAAACTCTCACCAACCGTACAGACAAATGTATTATTTTTCCACTAAAAAAACGCGGTTGGTTCAGTTTGTCTATCGAGATTCTATCCGCCCTACAATAGCTTCATTAATAAAAAATAATTATTAATTAGCTTAGGAAACTATCACCAACTCTAGACAGATATACAAACGTATTATTTTTCCAACTACAAGCAAAAAAAAAACGGTCGGTCTGTTTGTCTATCGATTCTATTCAGCCTACAATAGCTTCAAAAAATTATTAATTAGTTTAGGAAGCTATCACCAACTGTAGACAGATTTACAAATGTATTATTTTTCCAATCACACACAAAAGCGGTCGGTTCGGCTTGTCTATCGATTCTATCCGGCCCTTGTATTAGTCTATCCGGCCTACATCGGCTGTCTGTATATCGGCATTATAAATAAAAAACAATTATTCATTAGTTTGGGAAACTATCACCAATTGTAGAGATATACAAATGCATTATTTTATATTTACATTTTTAACATTACATTTTTTTTATTTTTAGCTTAGGGAACTAACACCTGTCGCAGACAAAGGAAACACCCCGTATACTAACAAACGAAAGAAAGGATTTTTTAAAATTACGATTACATGAAATATGAATCACCCACGCTCTTCGAAAGTAGTAACTAAAAGTATGTCAATTCTAAAAGTGTCCAAATTCTTTAGATATTAACTAATTTTAAAATTAAAGTATTCCCATTTACAATCGTCTTTAAAAGAGAAGTTCTTTAAACTTTGTGGTAAGAAAAGTCTCATTATTTAAAAACTTTTAGAATGCACTAGACATTATAGAGCTTTATGCCTTTACTTTTGTGACGTTAAAATAGGGAAAGTCCATTTTCAATAAAAAAAAATGGGAGAACGACTCATTTTGAAGATTCTTTTGCAATGGAAGTGGGAAAAATTAAGCATTTATTGGTAGGAAGCTAATTAAATTTCTTCCAAGTTTCATTTCTCCTCATAAACTTAGTACGATAAAAATCTACAATTATTCTGGCTATTGGAGTTTCATTTATCAGTTTTATCGCTAGATGGCGGTACTGCTTCAAGACAATCTCGATTTGTATCTGGAAAGTGGTAGATTATATGCACTTTTAAACTTTCGTATCAACTTATTTTTATTTACTTAACTTGTTTTTCTGTAACAACTTTATAAAAGCGTATACAATTTTACCTTTGTTACTTCAAATTTATTTGTATAAACATCATTAAACATCTAGGGAAAACGCAGGTGTTAACCTTTCACAAAAAGAATAAAATCTAGGAATATCAAAATTGAAAAAATATAGAGTAACGGAAACACCAATAACCAATTTCATCTCCACTAACCGTTTTTCTGCGAATCCACATGATATAAAAGGCCCATCTATTTCACTGCAGTAGTTTGGGGAGGTATTAAATTCAGTTTTATAATCAGGTCCCCCACATTTGTTTTACTCACAGGCATCTTTTATTAGGAGAGTACCACTGTGTGTGTTACACGTGTGATTCCTTTTACTATTTACCCTATTTTAATCGATTGCCCTGTTTTAATCGCCAATATTTTTTTAATAAATCAATTTCACACTTGCAGGATTTACAATTAAATCCTGCAAGTGTGAGGTATTTGGGTGGTAGGTATTTTAATTAACGTCGCACTGGAGCAACAGTTCACTGGAGCAATTCAGTTCAACGGGCTATCGGCGACGGTCCGGGACCAAACACGAAGGGAAAGATCCGAGGACAACGCCACGTAATTTTGAACCACGGTCAGATGACGAGGTCACACCCCTGAGCTGGCACCACTCTACAAACTTCCACGCCAAAGCGAGGACATTTGAGGCCACGACAGATTTAATATGCAACCTTTGTACACGATGGTCTTTGGTTGAATTCGGACTCGTAACCCTCCGGTTGCCAGTCAGGAAGAATCACCACCCAAATCTTTTAAGATTCTCATATGGTACAAGTTTTTCTAATTCCTTCTAGGCCCTCAGGGGCGCATCTTCTTTAGGTGTATACGGGCTTCAAGGCCCGGAGGTACTCTAGTGATCATTTCTTTTCCAATGGGGCTTATTGTCTTTAGTAAACACAGGTGTCGCGTTCCCAGGATACATAAGCGATCTTTTCCTGCTTTCACCCGATTACTCTATTCTTGAATGTTGTGTTGCTCCAGTGCGACGTTAATTAAAATAACATACCATCTATTCTTCAATTCATTTTTTCGGGGTCTGTGGCTCAGTGGTGAGTCAGTCGACCCTGGAGTTGTAGGCAGCGCAGGTTCGATTCCTGTCAGGGGTATTCTTTCCTAGGGCCCGCGGTAGCCCGGTTGGAAGAGTAGCGAACTTGCAACCGGAGGGTTGCGAGATCGAATCCAACTAAAGACCATCGTGCATAAAAGGGGTTGTGCACCTTAAATCTGTCGTGACCTCAAATGGCCTTAAGTTGGCGTTGTGTGGAAGTTTGGAGATTGAGGTGCCAGCTCAGGTGTTGCTTCGTCATCTTGCCATGGTTTAAAATTACGTGGTGTTGTTCTCGGATCTTTCCCTTCGGGGGTTGATCCCGGACCATCGACAATAGCCCGTTGTGTTGTCCCAGTGCGACGTTAATTAAATACCTACCATCTACCTGGGTGTGTTTCTCTCTTCTGTATCAGTAGAAACTTTCATTGCGTGTTACTATTTCATTACTTGATATTGAATGTCTTGTGTCTGGCACAGCATGGCCAAATATAACCCTTGCGCCATAAAAACCTAAACCCAACCTTCTTTTTTCCCTTTCACGACATTTTTTACTTGTAATCTTACAAACAACGGTCTTAATTTTTCCTTGTTTGTTCATCTGATTAGAGACTGAATATTTATTTTGTTCTCATCTTCCCATTTTTCATGTTTTTAAATCTACCTTTTATCGTTTTTCGGATTATTAACCCTACAAATTGTTTCGACGAGATATCTCGTCCATCAAGATCTGGTTAATTTTGCTAATGATGAGATAACTTGCCATCAAAGTATTGCCGATATTTTTATGATGACGAGATTAAGATTTTGTCAGTTTTGTTCTTGACCAGATATCTCATCCATCAAGATCTGGTCAGTTTTGATAATGCCGAGATACTTCGTCGTTCCCTTAATGCCATAGTGTTTAACCCCCAAGTGGTTTCGACAAGATATTTCGTCCATCAAGTTCTGACCAATTTTGATAATGACAAGGTGTCTCGTCAACAAAATATTGCCATTTTTCGATGACGACGAGATCAAGATCTGGTTAGTTTTTCTCCTAATGACGAGATGCCTCGTCCGTCAAAATCTGGTCAGTTTTGCTAACGACGAGATACCTCGTCGAGACAACCACCAGGAGGTTTAATTTTCAAATATTTTACCTATCTTTTATTGGGTTACATTCGGTCTTGTGTAGCGCAGCTTCTCCGCTTTTGGACCTTGCGCCATAAAACCCAAACCAACCAATCCCCGCATTTGTACTCCCGGAAAAGTACAGATAGATGGAGTACAGGACCGTTCCTGAGTGATGTACTGGCGTGCACTTACACATAGTCAGTAAAAATAGGGGCCGCCGAAAGGTAGGTAGGTAATTAATTAACGTCGCACAGGAGCAACACAACGGGCTATTGGCGATGGTCCGAGATCAATCCTTAGGAAAAAGACCCGAGGACAACACCACGTAACTTTGAACCACGGTCAGATGACAAGGTCAACACCTGAGCTGGCACCCCACTCTCCAAACTTCCACTCCACACAGGACATTTGAGGCCACGGCAGATTTGACTTGCACCAGCCCCGTGTATATGACGGTCTTTGGATGGACCGAGTTTCGAAGGGGCCTCCGAAAGACAAGTGAGCAGTGTGTGACTCCAAATGAAATAAGTCAAATAAGTTTTCCAATATTAATTTTATACCTATTCGTTCTTTGAAAATTCCTATTGTGATAGTGATAAATGATAATTACGAATCTTCATATTCTATTCTTAATTTTCATTGAAATATTCAAATATTCGAAATAAAATATTCACTCTAGGGCTAGGATGCATTCGAAGTGTCCACTGGGCTCGAATTCTCGAAATCATTTTGGAATTAAAAAGCTATCAAAGATTTTCGATGAAGCTACTTATAACAGAGGAAATCAAAGCTTCTTAAATCACTGTAAGATATACGTCTGAATACGACAGTAGTCTGAACATAGAGAAAAAATCATAAAATGTACTTTTCGCTTAACCCTCCTATTGATTGTCTCGATGAGGTATCTCGTCATTTGCAGAACTGACCATATCTTAACGGACGAGATATCTCGTCATTAGAAGAAAAACTGACCAAATCTTGATCTCGTCATCATAAAAAATCGGCAATACCCTGCTGGCGAGTTATCTCGCCATTAGCAAAATTGGTCGGATTTTGATGGACGAGATATTTCGTCGGAACCACTCGGAGGATTAAACTAATATTTGACATGTTTCACACGAAATTTTTAACCCTCCCGGTAGTTGTCTGGACGAGCTATCTCGTCATTTGAAGGAAAATGACCAGGTCTTGATTTCATCTTCATAAAAAATCTCAATATCTTGATGACGGGATATCTCGTCATTAGCAAAATTAGTCAGATGTTGATGGACGAGATATCTCTTTGTAACCACTTGGAGGGTTGCCATTACGGAATTCAGGGAACGACGAGGTTTCTCGTCATTAGCAAAACTGACCAGATGTTGATAGACGAGACATCTCGTCAATTGGAGGAAAACTGACCCGATCTTGATCTCGTCATCATCGAAAAATCCGTAATATCTTGATGACGAGATCTCTCGTCATTAGCAAAATTGGCCGGATCTTGATGGACGAAATATCTCATCAAAACCATCGGAGGGTTTACATTACGGCATTCAGGGAACCAAGAGAAAGAAGATTGGGCAAACCGAAATTATTTTCGAAATTGTTCTTGATTATGTTTTTTTTTAGAAATCCAATGGGGCAGATCACAAATGGATTTGAGGTCCTAGGCACAAGTAACTTCAAAGCAAGGGGCCTTGAAGTTACTCTTGTCCATAATTCTCAGATATACTGACCAATGCATATCCACATTTGTATTACAAAAATATAAATTAATATTTTTACAATTAATCAATTAATATTATTTATTTTACGATAATTCTGAATATAAAAATTGATAATAAAATGTAACAAGGAAACTTTCATACTAATACAGTCAAGTAGAAGTATGTCAAGCATTTTCCAGTAGTCCTGTGTTTCGATACATTATCCTAGTTAAAAATTGTAGCCACATTGCGATTTTTGTAAAAATTCCACTGTTAGAATAAACACTGACTGATTAAAATTTTCCCACTCAGTAAAATTAATGCTATAGGATTTTCGCACTTGTTTTTCGAAAATTATTAATATTTGATGAGTCCCAACCTGTTGTCGACACACTGGAACAAATTTAAATTCACTATTTTAATTTTAATCGTGGCATTTTGATAACTAAATAAGAAAAATCTCAAATTATGAATATCATAGAACTCTTCATTTTGGCCTACTGTAAGGGAAACAATATAGGCTCCCGCCTAGTGGGTATTCCGCCACTAAGAAAACCTAGTTTTTGAAAGAGGGGCGGATTGATGAGGTTTAGACATGGGCACCTTAGGAACGGCCCTAGTGATGGACCCCTCATGAAATAAAAACTTGTATCTCAACAACTCAATGTTAACTTGCACAAATTGTAAAATTTTCTCTTTCCTTGTAGAAGAATCCAGTTGTAGAAGAATTTTGCTATTAAAACGAATGGAAAGATCTACAGGGCGTTTCGAAAATATCTGGCCAAGTTATAAGGGTAGTAGAGGGGCACAATATAAACATTTTTGTCAAAGAATGTGTGTCCGAAAATACCGCGTTCTTAGGTGGTAGGGAGCGTTTAGGTTAGTCGATAACATCGTTTCTGTGGGGTAAGGCGTCATTCCCGCTCGGATATTCAACGGCCAGCTCCGAATTCGTGTAGCAATGCATGCCATTGAAAATCCGAGTGGGGAAGCTAGTCTATGCTTCTATGCTATTCGAGATTTTCTCCATCAGGAGCATAAAGTAGATTAATCGCTAGAATAATCAGATTCTGAAAAAGGAAGTATGCCATTGTGATATGGTATAAATATTTACGTTTGAAACAAAAATACTGTATTCTGGTGCTTTTAATTAGTAGAAGTGTGCATTGAAGTGCCAGAAAAACTGGTCAGTCTAATGCTTAGTAAGCTTCCCACGGGAGCGAATAAATACAGAAATACGCCGGAGCATGGATTCCACGTACTTGCTAGAGTATTCTGTTTGCATTGAACACCATACTTCCTGCAGAGCTGTCCACAATTCTGTTGTATTCCGAGGCGTACTATTTCTGTATTACCCACCTCGTTGCTTAGCATCCCAGACGTGTTCGATAACGTTGAGATCTCGTGACTTAGGTGAGAATGGCAAGACCCCAAACTTAGATGAGTGTTTCTCTAACCATAATTTGGCAGGTCTAGTCTTGTGTGGCGGCACCATTGTCCTGTTGGAAGAGGTAGAACTCATCCGAATGAACGCAACATATGAAAGGGTGTAACTCGTCAGAAAGGATGCACACATAGCGTTCACCTACCAGAGACATTTGTATGGTATGGACATATGGTTATTTTGAGTTAAATGCGTCACTTGTCTTTGACATGATTCATTCTTCCAATGGGACAAGGACAGAACTGTAAACGTTTGTAGACACACTAAGGTTCCATTGAATGCCAATTAAGCAAACCGCATGCCATTACGGAATTACCACCAGCCTCTAAATTCAATCTTCTGTTGACATGCGGGATCCATGGCTTCATGGGTTTCTCCCCACATGGATCCTTCCATCTGTCGGAAACAGCTGGAAACGCGACTCGTTAGACCAGACTACTCGTTTCCAGTCATCAAGTGTCCAGTGGTGGTGTTCACGAACCCAAGCGAGGCGCATAGCTGTGTGTTGGGTATCAAGGGACTCGAGTTGGGCGGTTGGCGTCTAAAAACCACATCTTTGAGGGAACGTTGCCCAGTCCTCACGCTGATGTTTGTTGAGGGTCCAGCTTTGAATTCCGATGCTATTTGAAGCAGTGTTGCACGATTGGGAACGATTCTTGACAGTCGACGCTGGTCACGTTCACCCAATCGTTTTTACGGCCTCACTGCTGTCTTAAGTTACAGGTTTTGCCAGAATTCTTGTAGTCACAGTACACCCTTGAAATGGTAGTACGTGAAAATTCAAACTTCTCTACCTCCGAAATGCTATCATCTATCTCACGAGCTCCAACTATTAAACCGCGTTGAAAATCGCTTAAATGGTGATAACTTCCCTCTACTGTAAGATTACGTTAAACGGATGTTTCCAGATGTCTATCGCTTTATACATGCACTTACAGACGCAACCAATGGCATGCTTAGATGGCGTTGGTATATATTTTTGCATAGATTCGTCTACACTTTTCACTACAGCTTTTCTAGCATTTCAGTGTTTTTATACTTGATGTCATTCGAGGTTATACACATGTATTTGAATTCTAAGTAATCGATTACCATGAGTCTTACAAGCATCACTCAAAACAAGTATTACCAAATATGTAAAACTATAACTTCTGCTAGGAGCGTCAAGTACTAGGGACCCGAAAATCTTGCCTATACCTTACAATATTTTTAGTGTTGGGTCCGCTCTCTAAAACATATGGGACAAATACAATATTACAAATATTCAATTTAATGTCACACTGGAGCAACATAACGGGCTATTAGCAACCTTATTAATCCCGAAGGGAAAGTTCCGACAACTAGTAATTTTGAGCCATGGTCAGATGACGAGTACGAATATTTAAATAATACTGGTGTGGTTTTATATCTATTATCCCTTTTTCTCACGATCCATTTCAATGAGGGTGTGAGGAACCTCCATTTGAGGATCTGACACGAGCTGCTTTGTTAAGGGGAATGTGGATTGATGATTCTAATGTTCTACCCAAGACTGAAAAACGAATTTCTTTAATCAAATGGTATGTTTTAAACATATCCATGACTTATGTGTATAAGCATGGTATATATGAAGCAATTAGGTCTCACTCCAATAATTTCCCTCCTTCCAATGACCTCCCAATAATTTCCCAGGTTGACTCCACAGCACACTATGATTCATGGCTAATGTGTTTAAGTATGACATATGAAGCAATTGGGGTCTTACTTCCCACACACTATGGGTTGCTTGGGTTTTATGGCGCAAAGCTCATATTTAAACATGCTGCTTCAGACACAAGACAGACAATGTCAAGTAATAGACATACACACTCAAGGAAAGTTTTACTGACACAGAAGAAATACACCCAGGGAGGATTCGAACCTGTGCCTCCTACACCTCACAGATAGCACACTATGATTTATATCTAATGTGTTTAAGTATGAAGCCACTAGGGTCTTGCCCTTCCCAATCATTTCTCGAAGTTGGCGCCACTGCTTTCTGCACCACCATGATTCGTGTCGATTTACATATTCCGTTCAAATCCCTATCCAGCAAGAACGCGAAAAAGGCCAGCTAATGGCGTTGGCATTTTCCACATGATTAACACTTTGCGCATGGGCTTTCATTAAAACGCGCACTCGAGACGCAGCGTGTAATGAGGATTTTACCGTTTTTGCACAACCCTCCGTCCAAATTGCGAGTTTCCACTCGTACGTGCTCCGGGTGCCAAGCGAACCAGAGTAATCAGAATCGTAAATAACTCGTGGATAATGGGGGTGCTGGACTCGTCGGTCCCGAGCTACTTAACTAGTTATAATGGATCTTCCGAAGAAGCGGTATCATAATAGTGACCTTTCCAACTCTTCTTCCCACCCTCAACCCCTGATTTCTCAAGGGGCACTCGCAAATATAGCAATAACAATAAAAAACTAACACTCCAAAGATGGACCGATTCCAAAGATTAATGATTGGTCCCGAATTTTCCAACCAGTAGTGCAATGGTTCTATTCCGATGCCTGTTGATAAGGCGCTCGCATCTCATTAGTGCATCTGTTTGAATCTCCAGAGATTGCTGTAAACAATAGGGAATTATTTTCAATCTGTAGGTGCACATGCCACACCTTGGAGATAGTCTGCCTACTTGGTTACGGTCCGCCCATGAACTGGTTTCTGCAGCCAATAGGGTTCCGTGCATTCGAAAGGCAATAGGGCTTAATTACCAGCAGGGTTCCTCTGTCTTGTCTGCAGAGAATTGATTTCACTTGCCACACCTTTTTTATTTCCCCCAGCAGTTTGTTTTCATTGTTCGCTTCATTAATTGAAAATTTCTTCCGCGCGTTTGCGTAATTAAGGCCACGGGGTTATTATACGCATGGATGTGTTGATGAGCGTTCTTGTCTGATGAGCACTTTCATTATTACCAATGGGCTTCGACGAATTCTGTGTCAGGTACTCATGGTTTCGACTTTAAATGCGATTTTTATCCTAAAACGAGCGAATCCATATTTTAATACTTCTCCATTCTTCGGACAAGACTTACAAGGCCATATTTTGCCAAGCTGTGTCAAATAACATCAAGTAAATGGACGTACACTCACAAGAAAAGCTTTACTGACACGAAAGAGAGAAATACACCCAGGGAGAAGTCGAACCCATGCCGCCTACAACGCTCAGGTTGCTAGCACAGAGGGCGAACCCACTAATCCACGGTGATCCCTATTACTTCTTTATGAGTTGCGGGCCGCGGTAGCCAAGTTGGAAGAGCAACCAGAGGGTTGCGAGTTCGAAACTAGGTCCAACAAAGACCGCCGTGTACGTAAGGACTGGTGCACGTTAAATCTGTCGTGGCCTTAAATATCCTCATATTGGTGTCGTGTGGAAGTTTGGAGAGTGGGATGCCAGCTCAGGTGTTGATCTCAACATCTGACCGTGGTTCAAAATTGCGAGGTGTCCTCGGACCTTTCCCTTCGGGACTTGATCTCGGATCGTACCCCGTTGTGTTGCTCCAGTGAGACGTTAATTTAACTACCCCCTCGAAAGCAACAGATTCCGTGTGAGTTACACATGGTTTCGACTTTAAATGCGATTTTTATCCTAAAACAAACGAATCCATATTTCAATACTTCTTAATTCTTCGGTTAGTTTCAATACTCTTCTTAATTCTTTGGTTAGTTTCAATACTTCTTAATTCTTTGGTTTTAGGTTTTGTGGCGCAAGGGCCATATTTGGCCAAGCTGCGCCAAACACAAGACAACGAGGTAGAAAAAAAGCGAAAAGTACAAGGTTAGGCCAGGGTAAGAAAGATGAGAGGACTCGGGTACTTCGGGGTTGTGATGCTCGTACACACCTAAGGAAGATGTGCCCTTGAGGGCTCTTAATTCTTCGGATGGGTTTTATGGCACAAGGGCAATATTTGACCAAGTTTGGTTAAACTCAAGACAGACAATGTCAAGTAATGGTTGGTTTAGTACTATTTTATGGCGCATGGGCTATAATTGGCTACGCTGTGACAAATAACATCAATTAAATGGACATACACAAGGAAAGCTATACTGACACAAACGAGAGAAATACACCCGGGAGAAATCGAACCTGCACCTCCTATAACGTTCAGGTTGCAAGTACAGCAGGCGAACCCACTAATCCAGTTACCCCTATTACTTTGTGAGTTGCTCATGGTTTCGACTTCATCTTAATCGTAAAACAAGCGAATCCACATACTTGAATGAATTTTTTATTCTTCGGGCAAGATTTGCATGGGAAGATGGTTGACTTAGGATTTATGTCGCAAAAGTCATATTTGGTCAAGCTATGCCAAACACAGGAAGGAAAACGTCAAGTAATGGGCA
Organism: Meta bourneti; assembly: GCA_933210815.1. Lineage (NCBI taxonomy): Eukaryota > Metazoa > Arthropoda > Arachnida > Araneae > Tetragnathidae > Meta > Meta bourneti. Next base: position 51,677,459 of record OW119934.1, on the reverse strand, counting down.
TACACACACGAGGAAAGTTTTACTGAAACAAAAGAGAGAAGTACGCCCAGGGTAAGTTACAAGAATCACACTTGCGCAGCCTTCAACTCCCAGGTTGTTAGTGCACTGGGAAAAACATGAACCACGGTGGGCCTCTCTTCATAAAAGTACTGAATAGTCCGATCATCAACGTGGTGGCTACTTATCGATTATTGGTCGATTTTAAGTTTGTTTCCCTCTTGAAAAATAATTTATATATTTTGGAATATAAAAGTTTTCTTTTAGATGATAATGGAAATTAATTAACGTCGCACTGGAGCAACACAACGGGGTATTGGCGACGGTCCGGGATTAATCCCTAAAAGAAAGATCCAAGGACAAGGCCTCGTAATTTTGAACTACGGTCAGATGACGAAGCAACACCTGAGCTGGCACCCCACTCTCCAAACTTCCATACCACGCCAACTTGAGGACATTTGAGGTCACGACAGATTGAACGTGCACCAGCACCCGTGTACACGACGTTCTTCGACTGGACCTAGTTTCGAACTCGCAACCCTCTGGTTGATAATCCGTTGCTCTTCCAACTGGACTACCACGGCCCCGTTTTCTCTTAGGAAAAGATAAGTGTAAAATGAAAGCTGAATTTGGAAACAATTGGTGAAAAATTTTCGTCAGGCAACCAAGAAAGTTCGTGTCGTTTTAATCAATAGATTAATGATACATAAAAAATGTGAATCAATTTATTCAGAGTAGTAGTCACATTCGGCTTCTATTATCTTTAGCTAATGATTCAACAACTTTTTCTATTCCTTTTCAGAAATTTTTTATCAAAAAAACGCTTAACTCTCTTTCAACGTCTTATCGATTTTGGAATTACCGATTTCATAAATAGTAATCTACTGCCAAAAAAATTCATAATCCGAAGGTGAGATATCTGAGGAATATGAGGGTTGCGGTAGCAGTTCCCAGCTGAGTCTGATTATCATTTCCTTGGTCGTTCCTACTGTGTGTTTCTACTGGGATTGTCCTGGTGGAAGAGAATTCAGTTAAACAATGCTGACTGCTTCTTGGTCAATGAAACTGAAACCCGTTGCAAAGGTGCTGAGTAGACTTCTGGTTTAATGGTTCCCTCCTGCAGCAAGAGCTCAAAGTGAATCATACCGGTAGAGCTCCACCAAACAGAAAGGAGCACTTTTGTTGGTGTTTTTTTTTTTGGGTTTATGGCTCAAGGGCTATATTTGGCCATGTTGCGCCAGACACAAGGTATTCAATATCAAGTAATAGATACACAATGAGTATTACTGACACAAAAGAGAGAAATACACCCAGAAAGGAATGCACCTGACAGGAATTGAACCTGCACTGCCTACAACTCGAAGGTTTTCTAGCGCAGTAGTCATATCCACTGAGCCACGACAGCTCAGTGGATTTGCCTACTGTGCCTTTTGTGGGTGGATACTGGGTTTTGACGTCAATGACTTTGAATCTTTGAGCAATAACCAATGGTGAAAATACTTCATGTTGTACTGTGTCCGCTTTTCATCGTATGTCAATATGCGGTTCCTAAATGGTTCTGTTCTGTAACATGACACAAGTGGCTAGCCACGCGAGCTTGGTTACGCTCAGTTCGTGAAGGAATCACTTGAGCATTTTCCATGTCTTTTCAAGACTGCAAATGGATACAGATGGTTTCATCGCTCAAAGTAAACTATTTTACAAGTTCTCGGTAAGTTTGACTTGATACGGTCCTTCAGCTGGGTAACATGCAGGTCTGATGGTCTGCCGCCGGGACGAGGAGAAATCAAGATTGGATCACTAGATGTGAATTTCTGGATGATAATCTTGAAGATACTTCTCGTTCCAGCAGACCATCAGACCTCTATGAGATTCAGCTGAAGGACTATCATCACTAGATGCAAATTTCTGGATGATAATCTTGAAGATACTTCTCTTTCCGGCAGACCATCAGACCTCTATGAGACCGAGCTGAAGGACCGTATCGAGTCAAATTCAAGTCAAACTTTCCGACAACGTTCACTCACTTCATTTCCAAATGTGGAGGATATTTTTCGAGCGTTTGAAGCCTTGAAGCTAATTCGAATTCATAGAGTAAACAAGCTCGAATTATTAGCTTTGACAATGTCAAACTGATATCACTTCTTCAAAAATTTAAATGATTAATTTCCGTAAGTGTCATATATTGTTAACTTTTCTGTTAAATAAGCTTTTGTTTAAGTCTAAATAACCACACTTTTGATTGATAGTGAGAGCTTGTGCAGTTTGAAAGTGACGAAACCTAGAAAGGGCACGAACTTGTTTGGTTACCTGATATTTTACAATTCCACCAGGCACAGATTTGATAAGAGGGCTTCTATGGGGGATTTGGGGAGGGCTTGGAAAAAATTTAGGGGAAGGAGGCTTGAGCCCCTCCAGAAATGCTTACCGTCGCCACTGATTGTCAGACTCCAAAAGATATCTTCGAGTGTGAGATTTACTTACATTGCTATAAAATTGAAATTAGACAAAATAATTTAGTTCTTCGTCTTACAAAACGTTTCATCGAACTAGTGGTGCAAAATGGAAACAATTAAGGTGGTCGGTTCTTTTGGCGCACGTATATTTTTTTCAGGTATGAGATTTACTTATATTGCTATAAATTAGAAAGGAAATAAAAATTTTTAGTTCTTTGTTCTGACAAAGCACATTCTCGAACCGGAGGTGTGAAATGGTTTGCTTGGTTTATGGCGCAAGGGCCATATTTGGGCAGGGTGCCCAAAAAACAATTCAGACAACGTCAATTAAATGGACATACACACAAGGAAAGTTTTACTGACACAAAAGAGAGAAATGCACCCAGGTAGCAATCGAACCTGCACGACCTATAAGTTGCAGGTTGTTCGTAGTGGGCAAATCCACTGAGCCACGGCATTCCCAGGTATGAAATGTATATAATTGGGTTCATTGGGTTTTATGGCGCATGTATATCTTCAAGTGTGTGGTTTACTTACACTGCTATAAATTAGAAAGAGACGGACGTTTCTAGTATGTATAGTATGTACGCGGTTTCTAGTATGTACGCGGTAATGTATGAAAAGCAGGCATTGTATAGAATGCCTGGCGTTTTGGGGCAAAGTGAAATATCTGAATTATTTTAATATTATATATACTTTCCCTAGGCATTGTATGTAATACCTAGGCTTTATATAGAATGACAAATGCTATTTAGGCAAAGTATTAAAAGAAAGTCATGAAAAGGCTTTTATTGAAAAGACGTATTCCATTAACATCACGTCATAGCGATTCAGCAGCCAATAGTCCCGTGGTTCCTTCTTAGTAGTCATCTCGACCTTTTTCACATAGCTCACTGACTACTGGTAAGTAGTTTCGGTTAGGAAAACACTGTTTTTTGAAGCATTGGTTCGCACTTTAGACAGTTCATCGTAGAATCATCGTTGCATATCAACATGCCATGATTCCTTCTCGGACACTACACCTTGCTCTTCCATTTTCATACAGCACAGTATGGGTTAGTCTTTGCTGAACAAATTTAAAGTAGCGTATTTCGTCACTTCTGAACAGACTGAAATGCAAATGGACAATTCTCCGTCAGAGGCGAGCGTCGAAAGTCACGTGCCTTGCCACGTGACATTAGAAACGTCATTTGCGGGAGTATTTTATACTTTGCCAGTTTGTCTTTTGACATTGCATAGAATGCCTAGGAAATGTGTGAAATAGTAATCGTTTCACACTTTGCCCCAAAACGCCAGGCATTCGTTACACTGCCTAGGCATACAATGCCTCCTTTGCATACTTTGCCGGTAACATATATAATGCACACAGTTGGGTTGATTGGGCTTAATGGCGCATGTATATCTTCAAGTATGAGGTTTACTTACACTGCTTTAAATTAGAAACAGACGGTTTTTAGTTCGTCTTACAAAATGCGTTTCCGAGCCGGTGATTCGAGAAGTGAACCAACCTTGAACAAAGAGCACTTAAAGCCTGAAACTAAGAGTTTCGGAATGGAAAAGCATGCATCGAATTAAAATTCCTGCGGCCTGCGTTGTCCCCATTCATGCACAATGGATCTCTCAAACAAGAGGAAGGGAGTCCAAGTGGCGTTTTCTCCCCCGTAGCCGTGTGCTAGACGTGTGGTGTATTTATCCGCCTACACCAATTACTGCTGAGTGGTAAGTGGATGCGGGAGGTTGGGCTCCTCTGTTTGTGGATGGTGTGATGATCACCCGCTGGGACAACCTCCCTCTTCTTCATCCCACTCGTATCTCTTTCCAGACATTCCTGCCAACTTCATGAGCTAACTTCCTTGATTCGCCAGAGAAATGAGCATGGAAAGTAGATCCTGTAGATTGCTTTGAAGTGTAGGATTTAATTTTTATAACTCGGATGAGGAGTGTTAAATTCGTTTGTTTGGATCACTTGCTAGATCGATCCCGGAGGTCCCGATGTTAAACAATTTGACAAAATTTGAGAAGCTGAAAAAAAAGCTAAATTTGGGTACCTCTTTCCTGACATTAATACCAACTTCATGGGCTACTTTCTTGATTCGCCAGAGAAATGAGCATGTAAAGATGCTGTAGATTGTTTTGCAGGATAGGATTTTATTTTTATAACTCGACGAGGTGTGTTAAACTCGTTCATTTAGATCAGTAATGGAGTAATCACTCCATTACTGATCCAAACGAACGAATTCAACACACTAGATCCCACTGCTATATCGCCCTTGGAGGTGTAAATAATATACCGGTCTTAAACTTTTTGAAAATGTTAAAAGTAAATAATACGATGTTAAACAATTTGATACCTTATAAATGAGCTATATTTGGGTACCTTTTTCCAGACATTCTTGCCAACTTCATGGGCTACTTCCTTGATTCTCCAGAGAAATGAACATGTAGAATAGATCTTCTAGATTGCTTTGAAGAGCAGGATTTAATTTTTATACGAGGTGTGTTAAATTCGTTCGTTTGGATCACTTGCTAGATCAACCCCAGAGGTGAAAATAATATACCGGCCTTACACTTTTTGAAAATGTTAAAAGTAAATAATACGGTGCTAAACAATTAGACACCTTATAAATGAGCTAAATTTGGGCTTACCTTTATTCAAAAGAGAACCTCTGTTTTAGTTGAATAATTAGTAATTGTTTCTTTGATTCTTAAGCTAATCTGGCCTTTTAGCCGTCTATAATAAAAACAAGGATTTTTAAAATGATCTAAGACTTGTTAAGGGGACAGTGTATTTTGAAACTCGCCAAAATCGATTTTTTTTAATTTTAGCGTTAAAAATTAATTGACATGAAATTTTTAAATAGCAAAATAATTTTTCATCTACGTTCTGTTTGACGGAGTTACATTGATTAATTAAAGCATAGAAAAGTTTAGTCTACTACAAAAACGAATTTTTCTCCTATTGAGATTTTATGACATTCTTTATGATTTTGAACTGTTCCCTACACATCAAGATTTTCTTGATTTCCTTCAAAAATTTTTTTAGATAATCCTTCTAATCGGTCGTATATATCTGAGTTCAAATGAAAAATTTATCATGCTTCCAAATTTTGAAATTTTGGTATAAAATGTTGCTTAACCTATGCATTTTTTGTGCAACATTTTAGGTGTTTTAGTTCAGATTGTTTTGCTTTACAATTTGATTTATGTGTACAAACTATTATGAGAATTAAAATATTGACAATAAATGGAAAATTAATGCGCATGGGAAAATTTTAAAAATTTTCGACCACGTATAATGTAATAACTTCCGCACAACTTAATATTTTTGTGCCAAATTTTATGTACATGCTTTTTAGTAAAAAGCAAATAGTGAATGCAAATTTTATAACAATCGGGATAGCTTCAAAAGTTGTTTTGAAAGTCCACTGTCCTCCTTTACCCATTGTTTAACTCGAACAAAGGTATAATTTTTTCTTTATACCGTCGCACACTTATTGCACAGCTTAACCTTCCTGGTGGTTGGCTGTCTTGGCGAGGTATCTCGTCATTAGCAAAACTGACCAGATCTTGATTCACGAGATATCTCGTTATAAGAAGCCTGACCAGATCTTGATATCAACAACATAATAAAATCGATAATATTTTGATGACAAAATATCTCGTGATTTTCAAAATTTGTCGGATCTTGATGGACGAGATGTCTCGTCAAAATCACTTAGAGGGTTAAGCCATCCAAGACTACACTTATATCTCGATAGTGTGTTCCCAATCTATTAAGAATACGGATATTTTAAAATTTTCTAATCAGGCTGTGGGACGTCTGGCTGCTTAGTGGGTCACTAAGAAAGAGTCGCCTGAGAAAGAGTTAAGGCTTTTGTATAAAATTATTCTAGGTATATTAAGGCTAAGCAGCTATGTAGTCTTTAATTTGATATTATGTCAAGGGTGCTCAAAATGGATGATGGAATATACGGTGTCATACCTCTTAACCCTTCAAGAGGTTTGGACGAGATATCTCGTATATCAATATGACCAATTGTGCTGATGGCAAGGTATCTCGTAATCAAGATATTGCCAATTTTTTGATGATGAGTTCAAGATCTGGTCAGTTTTCTTCTAATGACTAGATATCTGGTTCATCAAGATCTGATCCGTTTTCTCCTAATGACAAGGTATCTCGTTCATGAAGATCTGGTCAGTTTTCTTCTAATTACTAAAAGTTTAAAAAACAACTAAAAAACTAAATTTTGTTAGTACAAAATACATGCATATAAGGATAGGTAAGATTCATATAAGAATTGGTCATCATCCATAAAGTTTTTTCCCAGACATTTTTTAGAGTGGTGCCACTCAAAGGGTTAAGAACAATTGTGACTTCCAATCCAAAATCACTATCTCTATTTAATTCTATTTAAATTAATTTCCGAACGAGTGAGGTTTCTTTCAACAAAACCGACACTCCTCGGAACGTCGCGGCTTTTCTTTCAAGGAAGAAGCGTCGGAATGATTTCCAGAACTTAACCGGTGAAGAAGCTGCCATCGAAAAAAGTTCCCAATTTTCTCCAACATGTGCGAACCTACTCGCAACTGTCAAGAACACGTCAAACATGTCACTGCACCGATTAGAACAAGATCGCTGCAACTCTTTTTACTACCACTTTCTTCATTAATAACTTGGGGTCCCCGGAATGGAGGATTCCCACTGAGTCCTCGTGCATCTGCTTCAGGTGTCCGATTGTGCCACGCGTCAAAAACAAGAAAAGGTGCGCCTCGGTCTCTTCAACTGGTAATCCTCAAGTAGAGGCTTGAATTATAAAAACAGTGCTCTCAAGAGCTGTAGCCGTCACCCAGCGTCACACTTACCGAGTTGTTTAACGGCAACTATGTGCTTCCACACGCACTTGGCATTCTTCGCTATGGTGCTCTATTTCTTTTCCGGTTGCTGTCATCGGCGGTTTTTGATCATGACGATTTCGATGACTCTGGGTTTAATTTCTTTTTCTTTCGTCGAGTTATTTGAAAATGCTTTATTTGGTGTCTGCATCCTGTTCCTTCTCTCGTTTTTATTTTAAAAATATTTTCTTGTTTCTGTTGTGTTAGTGTTTAAATTCCCTGCAAATTTCATCATGGGTGTATTTCTCTCTTTTGTGTCAGTCGAACTTTCTTTGTGTGCATGTCTATTTATTTGATGCGTTTGGCACAGCTTAAACCTCCAAGCGTTTCGACGAGATATCTCGTCAGTTTTGCTAAGCACGGGATATCTCGTCGAAATAAAACTGCCCTTTTACTCCAAAGGGAATAAAGATCCAAGTAGGAAGCAAATTGTCCCCTGCCCAGAAATTGTGATAGTTTCGAACAGGTTTTTGCACGAGAGGCTGGCCACTACAGGGCAGTTTTCGACGTAAAGATAAACCACCAAGAGGGTTAACCAAATATGGCCATTGCGCCACAAAACTAAAAACTATTCATCCAACCATGCAAATTTAAAAACGTCATTACCTAATTTACTAGATTTCTTGAGTCAGCCTTCGCATTCATAACATTTTACCTTTTTGCATAACTTATGTTGGTTGGATTTTATGACGTAAGGACCATATTTGGCCAAACAGCGCCAAACGCAAGACAGGCAACGTCACATTATGGGCATACACACAAGGAAAGTTTCACTTCTTGAGAGTTGCAGCCGTCACCCAACGTCACACTTACAGATTTGCTTAACGGCACCTATGTGCTTCCACACGCACATGGCATTCTTCCCTGTGGTGCTCTATTTCTTTTCCGGTTACTGTCATCGGCGGTTTTTGATCATGACGATTTCGATGACTCTTGGTTTAATTTCCTTTTCTTTCGTCGAGTTATTTGAAAATGCTTTGTTTGGTCTGCATCCTGTGTCCTCTCTCGTTTATGATTTTGAAAAGATGTTCTTGCTCGAGTTGTATTAACTCTCCAAGTCGTTTCGACGAGATATCTCGTCCATCAAGTTCTGACCAATTTTACTAATGGAGATATATTTTTTCATCAGGATATTACCGATTTTTTATGATGAGATAGATCATTTGAGTTTTTGAAGAGGACGAAATGAAGGGCTAGTTTTCTTCTAATGACGACATATCTCAGCCATCAAGATCCGGTCAGTTTTGCTAATAACGAGACACCCTCCTGGTGGTTTATCTTTGAATCAAAAACTGCCCTTTAATGGTCAGCCTCTAATGCAAAAACCTGTTCCAAAACTGTCACCAGTTCTAGGTAAGGAACAATTTATTTTGCCTACTTGGATCTTCATTCCCCTTGGAGTAATAGGGCAGTTTTTCTCGATCTGATACCTCGTCATTCGCTGAAACGACCAGATCTTGATAGACGAGATACACTTACTGACCACATTTTGGACGAGATATCTCGTTGAAACCACTTGGAGGGTTAAGGTTTTCCTTTCCTGCAAATTTAACCCTGAGTGTATTTCTTTCTGCTGTGTCAGTAAAACTTTCGTTGTGTGTGTCTATTTGACGTCGATTGATGCAATTTAACCAAATATGGACATTGCCCCACAAAACCAAAAAAAGAGCCTAGTCAACCAACCATGCAAATTTAAAACACTTCATTACCTAATTTATTAGATTTTTTGAGTCAACCTCCTCATTCGTAACTTTTTACCTTTTTGCATAACTTATGTTGGTTGGATTCATGACGTAAGGACCATATTTGGCCAAGATGAACGAAATACAAGACAGGCAACGTCACCTAATGATCATGCACACACAAGGAAAGTTTTACTTAAAAAGAAGAGAGAAATACTCCCAGGGTAAATTACAAAAATCGAACCTGCGCCACCTTCAACTCGTAGTGCATTATTCAGGTCTTTTACCACATTATACTTCAACCCACCTTTTAAACTATACTTATTTAAATTTTTAACTATCAGCTGAGATGTAGATACCCCATCATAGTTTTTATTTGCTCCTGTTTTATTTAGTTTTTTTATTAGTTTTTTACCGATCTTTTGTTTTATATTATACTACAATTTTAAACTTTTAACGTTGGTTTAATTCATGACGTGTTTAGCGCATCTAGGCCCTCTCTGGCCCTTGCGATATCACCATCCATCAAGCCAACCAACAAACTCTGCAGATTTGAAAGGACTTTCGCTTGGTTGGTCGTCATGTGGTCATTTATTTCTATAGAAGGGATGATTTGATTTCAAAAATTTATGGATGGCTAGAAAATAAAATGAGGGAAAATAATTTTTTAAGGTGAAATGGAGTTTCAATACGTCAATACAAAAGCGATTCTTACAGTTCACCGAAAGAAGTACGGTGTACGGTAAGGATCAACCCTTTGAAGGGCACTATGCTAAAAATATTGTGTTAGAAAGAAAAAAAACTAAAACCACGGGTGAAGATCACACCTCCATTTATCCATGTAACACCTTAAGATACACTCATGAGCATATGGAAATACGGTCTAATATCCTTCATGACTTTTTTGGAATAAAAAAACATCCATTTCGAAAAAATACTCGTTGATATTTTCTTGACTTTTAGACCCGACTAATTCATCCTCACCCATGCGTTGTCTTTTTCTGTCTAAACAGTTACAATTTCTGGTCTCAATCTCAGTAATCATAAATTACAAAAAACATGTACCCTCACTCTATTCATATCAACATGTTGATGTACCCTGATGAGGCATGAGAACGGTTAATACTCCTGATAAGTGCCCTCAGGGACAGACCTCCCTTAGGAGTGTACGGGCTTCACGGACCCGAGATATTGTAGTAATCTTTTCTTTTCCTATGGGGTTTACTGTCTTTAGTTAACAGGGGGTCGAGCTCCCGGGGTCTGTTTCTGCTTTCATCCTATTATTCTATTCTCCAATCCCTCTTTTTTCTCTTCCACAACCTTCTTTACTAGAAGTTGTATGTCTTGTACTGGGCGCAGCTTGGAAAAGAAGGACCCTTGCGTCATAAAACCCCAAGACAACCAACCAATCTGATAGACCTTTCGGAGGCAAACACCATCCATTTGGCAAAAATATTTACTTGACATTTTTGACCCGACTAATTTAATCCACACCATACATTGTCTTTTACTGTCTAGACGGCTACAATTTCTCCTCCCATTCTCAGTGACCATAAATTACTGACAAAATCATGTGCCCCATTTCATTCAATTAACACGTGATGAGTGTATGAGGACGACGATTAGTAGCCCTGATAGCCCTTTTGGAGGCAGAAACCGTCCATTTGGACGAAACGCTCGTTGAAAGGGGCACGGGGCTATGTAAGACCTCACCCTCCGACCTCACCTCGTTTAGCCTAAGAATGAGAGGCTCAAATTATTTGCCTCATTCGGCAGGCCCTAAGTGCCATCTAACAAAAGGCCTCCCATCGTGAATTTATGGCCTGCTACATGAGCATACAGACCAAAAAGGATTTGCTAAGTACACATGCGGTGCTCGTAGGAGTGTTTAACGTTCAGTTACAGGCGTGTGGAAAGAATGGAGTGAAATAAGCAAATAAATAAACCGACATTTCTCGCATGTTTAAGGTGTTAGGCAAAGGATTAATGAGACGTACTTTATAAAGAAAGCAGATTTTATAGGGTAGTAGACAGAAGTGGGCTGTGCTAGCTTCTATCGCAGCGTCAAAGGCATGATTAACTGCTCACGCGTGGCCTGTTCATTGGGGGAATGTGTTTATCGAGTATTTTATACCGGATTAGTGGAAGTCGTGACTTGAAGCTTATTGTGCTGCAATTAGCCAGGTTCGTCGGAAATCGAGTAGTCTATACAAAGGGTTCCGTTTAAAGCGCTAACGAAAGAACCGGTTAAATGAAATCCATTTAATCCCATCTGTTGGCCTCAATTAATTTATGTAGTCGTCTTTTTGTGTTATGTAGTTAAGACATTTTATAAAATAAGAAAAATTTTGTGAAAAATGTACTTAATAAAATAAACTATTTAAATAAAGATGAGTCTTTTGCTGCAATTAGCCAGGTTTCTTCGGAAATCAAGTAGTCTCTACAAAGTGTTCCGTTTAAAACGTTAACGAAGATCCGGTTAAATGAAATCCCTTTAATCCATTTGTTGACCTCAATTGATTTATGTAGACGCATTTTAGGTATTATAAGTAATTTTTATAAAATATAAGAAATATGAACTATACTTAAAAATGAAATAAACTATTTAAACAAAGACAGACGAAGCTTATGTTGTAATTAGCCAAGTTCGTTGGAAGTCGAAATCTCTACAAAGGGTTCTCTTTAAAGCGCAAACGAAAGAACCAGTAAATTGAAATTCTTTTAATCTATTTGTTGCTTGAATTGATTTACATAGCCACGTTTAGGTATTATGTAGTTAAGTTATTTTATCATTTGGTCGTTGAATACTGGTATGTATCATTTCACATCGCAAGTTCAACAGTGACGAAATTTTTACAAATCCTAATTTTTATTCCATGCTGTTGTAATTAATATTATAGTAACCTGTATTATTCTCACCTGTTGTAATTAATATTAATTACGAATATTCTTAGTTTTTGGAACAATCGATGATTACACTTGCATCATTGTTCTTCAGGGACGACAGTCTTGGCAATCACCCTAATTCTATTTGTTTGAACATGAAATCATCAAAATAACATTACATTGGACAAAAATCAAACCAAACACAGCTTGATCTCCACTACCAACGAAATGGATTGCAGTAACGTTGTGAAATAACCATAAAATTGCAAGAGATATCATTTCTTCTTTATAGAAATGAGTTATTGCATTCGAGATAAGGTCACATAGCAAGGAGACTATTCCAACAAGAACCTACAGACTTACCGCTTGCATTTATACCCATATTAGTCACGAACTTCCTTTTAATGACAGATTGAACCCAGCTCGTTTTACGTATTGCGAGCGAATTGTTATCCAAGGTTTCCGATAGGGTTTCCAGTATTAAAAGCCTATTACTCGTGGACGGGCAATCCTACAGAACTTTCGGTAGCTTTTGTCTTTCGGTAATAAAAGTACGGCACGACGCCTCTGATAAGACTGCGCGGGTGATGAGACCCGCCCCCTTCCATCAGCGTTTGAGAGTGGAAAGAAAAATGTTCAATTGGAAATGATCTTAAGGCACAGGCTCTGATTACCAAAGCAACAGAGGTCGGGTTAGGGGATCAAAGAATACTAGGGTTCAATGCGACTAAGAATGCTTTTCGAATCGAGCTATTGTGGCGATCATATTTACTTTTCAAAAGATTTACCATTTCGACTTTTGTTTAGTATTGTACTTTTCGAAGATATTTTAAGTAGAAAAGTTCAACTGACCCAAAATTTATTCAATCATACCTTTTTCACATGGTTTACCTCTATACGCTCTTCGCTCCTGATATCCACCTTTTGCCTCTACAAACTAGGGTTCGTTGTGATTGTCGGGGTAATAACTAATACACAAGTATAAAGCGGACTGTATATTTATTATTTCACACTGAATAATACACTTGGGAAGACCGCCATTGGATAACGGCAAATGCGGGTTGCGCAACTCACTCTACGCATGCACGAACATGCCACCCCGCGTTACAATGTTATTAAACATTCAAATAATTATAAATTATAAAAAATACAGCATAAAATAGAAATTTATAAATTCAAGAAATTCACAAAAAGCATAACATACAGAAGAAGTATTTGAAATTATAAAACATGAAAATAAATACACATATAAATTGACAATGAAAGATTTTACCATATTAAGTTTCCATAGGCAGAATACATAATTTTGAAATAGACCTTTTATAAATGCCATAGGAAGTTTTTACATCAACAACTCTGATTTTATTATCCTTACCAGGATACACTTGAGTAATCCTTCCAAGTGACCATTTACATGGAGGCATATTATCCTCTTTAATCATAACTATGTCACCAATTTTTACATTATTTTTATGAAACATCCATTTATTTCTTTGTTGTAGGTTATTAAGGTAATCTACACTCCATTTCTTCCATATGAATTGAACTATTTTTGTGTATTTTTGCCACTGTTTTAGTCTAGTATCATTAATGCCAGTTAAATCAGGTTCAACTATTGAGTTAATCTGGCTACCAATTGAAAAATAGGCTGGAGTTAAAACCTCTAAATCATCAATTTCAGAAGATAAAGGAATAAGTGGACGTGAATTTAACATACCTTCTATTTGTGTAGTTATTGTTAGAAATTCTTCATATGTTAATTTTAAATTGCTTACTGTTCGCTTGAGATAATATTTAAAGGATTTTACACCTGCCTCCCAGAGACCTCCAAAATTAGGGACTCTTGGGGGAGGAACCTCCAATCGATATTTTCTGAACTCAAATAACCTGCAAGTACTTCGTCAGGTTTAACTACTAAATTATACAATTTCTTAATTTCAGTACTTGCACCCACAAAATTTTTAGCATTGTCAGCATACAATTTAGCACTTTTTCCTCTTCGGGAAAAAAATTGCTTGAGGGGTGCCATAAATGAATCAAAAGTTAAATCTGAAACAATCTCTAAATGTATTGCTTTAGACACAAAACAAATAAAAATACATACATAAATTTTACTATGAGCACCCTTTCTTTGATTTTTGTACTTAATGAAGAAAGGACCACAGAAATCAACACCAGATATATTGAACGGAAAATTTTTCGTTACACGATCCTTGAGTAAATTGCTCATTATCTGTTGTACAGGTACAGGTTTAGATTTAAAACATACAATACAATTATGCACAACTTTTCTACAAATATTACGACCATTTATAACCCAAAATTTTTGTCTCACAAGAAACAATAAAGATTGGGCATCAACGTGCAAATATTTTTTTATGAAAATATTCAGCAATAATATAGCTCAATTTATTATTACAAGGCATAATCAAAGGATATTTTTTTTATCAAAATTAATGTTAGCATTACTAAGTCTGCCTCCAACCCGCAAAAGACCTTCGTCATCAATAAATGCGTTGAGGCTCGTTAATTTACTGTTAACAAGAACATTACCTTTTTCCTTTAATGATTGAATTTCCAGTTTAAACTCCTGCCGTTGAATTTGCCTTACCAGATGTTTCTCTGCCTTTCCCTTAGTTGACAAAGGTCCGGTCATTCTAGTTTCAGGGCATCTGGAATGCTCTACAAATCTGTAAATATAGCTAAAAACTCGAACAATGGTATTATAATTATTACTTTTTAGCATTAAATCAGGCAATAATGAAGAGTCATTTAATTGGACAGTAAGAGTAGATGTTGATTCAGAACAAAATTGTTTGTCTTTAAATTCACAAGTATAGTCCTGGTAAATATCTGAAATAGATACACGTTGACTAGTCATCTTTTGCGAGGAATAGTGGCCCACTCCACCACAGTCTATTGTGAAGAAGTTTTTGAGGCTCGATTCCTCTAGAGACTAGGTCAGCAGGATTTTCCTCCGATGGAACATGATACCACTGAGTTGGTGAAGTTAACTCTTGAATTGTCGCCACCCTGTTACCTACAAAGGTTTTCAGAATGTGACTTTCACTCTTTATCCAAGAAAGAGTGATTGTTGAATCGGAATACATGTAGATGGCTGATGTTTCCATCCGTAGTGATGATTGGACACGTTTCATTAGTTTTACCAATAAAACGGCTGCACATAATTCCAACCTAGGAATCGTTGTCCATGTAGAGGCGAAACTCGTGATTTGCTGGAAATTAGCTTCACTGGCACTTCACCTACGCTAGTTAAGCACTTTGCGTAGATGACTGCACCATAGGCGTTCTCAGAGGCATCTGAAAAGCCATGTAGTTCGATTGTTGACACACCTTCAGGAAGGAAACACCTGGGAATTTGAATATTGTTTATGGATAGCAGAGAAGTGAAGTTCTTCCATTCCTGAATTTCCTGGTTTGGGAGCGTCTAATCCCATTCGATCTTTATAAGCCACAGTTTCTGCATAAATATTTTTGCTTTAGTTAAATTCGGCCTCAGCAAACCAATGGGGTCGAAAATTCTAGCAATGGTTGACAACACTGCCCGTTTAGTAAAAGCATTTGGTTTTAGTTCTACTTTAAAGGTAAAACAGTCAGTATTAGGATTCCAGAAAATTCCCAATACCTTTGTCTCCTCAGGACACGTAAATGAGTAATCCTCTTGGAATTTATTTGACAGTTTAAAATAATTTCTGCCCAATTTGTGGAGAGACATACCTCCTTTCTCAAGCATATTACTCAATTGCTTTTCAATTTGTTTGGCATGTTGTAAATTGTCTGCTCCGGAAAGAATATCATCCATATAGAAGTCCTCTAACAAAACTCTTTGAGCACCTGGAAAGTCCTTTCCTTCATCGAGAGCAATCTGTTTTAGTGTCCGCATCGCTAAGAAAGGAGCAGTAACTGTTCCATATGTAACTGTGCACAGTTGAAAAGTTTTCACTCGTCCATCAACAGTGTCTTTCCATACAATTCTTTGCAAATCTCGTTGTTCGGGGTTAATTAAAATAATACGGAACATCTTCATTATGTCAGCAGTGAACACATACAAATGTTTTCGAAACCTAATCATTATGGAAAACAAATCATCTTGTATGACTCCCCCATTCAACTGCAGTGAATTTAGAGAATTTCTTTTCGTTGTTAAGGAAGAGGCATTAAAAACTACTCTAAGTTTAGTTGTGGATTTTTCAGGATTGTAAACACCATGATGGGGAAGATAATATGAAGTATTAGATTTGGGTATCGTCTGATATCTCTATCATGTGACCCATCTCCTCGTATTCTTTTATAAAATCTCGGTAAAGGGTTAAATACTCAGGTTTTCGTATAAATACATTCCAGAGGGAGCCTAACCTCCTTATAACAATTTGTTTAGATTCCCCAGGCATGTGGGTGTTTCTTTAAGGTATCCGAACACGTTCGAGACCTTTTTTTTTAATGTGATATAGTAACATTTTAATGATATTTTTATATTTAGTGTTATTAAACAATAGCATTGGGCTATAAATATTTAAAATATATATTAATAATTTTGTAAAAATGATAATTATGTATGAAATTTTAAAGAAATTTGTCAAAAACTTCAAATGTGCTACATGAAAATCTATCCAACCAATTTGAAAAATGATACTACCAAAATAAACTACATGCATTTTTCTAGGGAATGAATTAGAATCAAAAGTATATTTAAATAAACAAAAATTTGACAAGCGGTCAAAAAATGAATACAAGATTTTTGATAGTTTTAGTCATATTTCTTAAATAAATTGCTATAATTTAAAAACTTTTCAACTCAGCATAATTCTTTTAGTTCATTTCCTAGACAACATTATAAAGAACGAGTTCTCAAAGTTTTACGTGAATCCATCAATAACTTTTTGTGTTTTACATTTGAAGTGAGGAAATAATGCATAAAAATTAATTTAGAGAAAAATGCATTTGAAGTGTTAATTGTTATGTTTTTAATTTAAATAAACAGCCAGAGAAACTATTTAAACATTTGAGAAACCTTTCTAAAATTATATTTGTAAGAAAAGTAAGTTTTAAATTTAAATTTTGACAGGTTTTTGGTCTTTTCACGGCCATTTTCGGTGTTTTCCATACCTACTTCCGGTTTTCCCTCCTTGATTAGAATCTTAATATCTCTGCAACTAATTAACTCAGAGACAACATCAAATATATTTTGGAAAGTCAAATAAATGCTCTATCAAATGAGATCAAAACCTTTTTGGGAGATTTTTGGTCAAAAATGACATTTTCAACGTGTTCGGATACCTTAAAAGGAATGTTAACTACGTACCTCCCTGATTCATCTCTATAATGCGTTTTGACAAAATGTTCCTCACAAATCATATTCTCCTCAGTTTTAATTTAACTCATGCTCAACATTATCTATTTCCCAAAAGTTTATCATAGTTTTATTTAATTCACTCTCTTCTCGAATTAACCCACAATAAATGTTATTTTCTTTGGCATTATTATCGATACTACCACTAGCTACCAACTAGCTACCACTAGATACAACCAAATACTGAGTTTTGTAGAATCAAAGAATTATCAAAGTATAATTGTCCTGCTTTTAAGAGCTCATAAAAACACTCCTCACCAATTAACATGTCAACTATACCCGGGACATTAAAGTTACTATCAGCTAACTTAATAAGTTTGGGTAATTCTAAATGATCGACGTTTAAATACTTAGAGGGAGTAACATGCATTATTTTGGGTACGACCAATAAATTCAAGGTGTTTTCGAAATCTTTCCTCATTTGTAAGTGTAGCCCTTATACGTGATTTAACTTTCATTGAAGCTCCACTTAAACACGACACCGAAAGTTTATTCTCTCTCTCTTTAATTGCAATTTATTAGCAATGTCTGCTGAGCAAAAGGAAGACATTGAACCTGAATCCAAAATCGCTCTAACAGGCCTAAATTCCCCACTTACATCTCTAACAAATATAACGGCACTTGATAAAAGTACGGTGGAAGAATGTTTACAACTCATTACTGAAAAGAGATCCCCTTGCGTTTTTGAGTTATTTATTGTCTCCTCCACTTGAGAAGTACTTATCGTAGGGGGATAAACTCCGACGCAGATGGCGAAGTTTCGTTGTTTCCATCATTGAAATTACTTTTTTTGTTGCATATGGCTTTTTTCAAAATGTAACAAACTATTATGCCGTTTTTGACATTGCGCGCAAGAAAAATCCGATTTGCAATTATTTATAGAATAAGGAGAAAAACAATTGAAAATAAGCTTACGTTTTTTCACAAATTCTACCCTATCATTACCCCGGAAAGCTTTTTAAAATTAAAACACTTGAATAAAGTATGATTATCGTTATTGCACATAGGACATTTCGAGGCTTTTACACTTGACATAAACACTTTAGACTGAATATTTCTTTTACCACTACTCGTGTTTTTAGACGCTTGTAAAGTGCGCGCATGCTTTTTTAGAAATATAATCAATTCTTCTAACCTCGGCAGATTATCACCCTTTAATTCTCTTTCCCACCACATTTTGGTGTTTTGATCTAATTTTTGAAGTACAGTATACAGAATTAAAGTATCTGCGAAATTTTCGATTTTTGCTCTAAAATTTCTAGACCTAATACACTCATTTGTATTATCGATAAAATTTAGAATCGCGTTTGATGATTGTTTGAATTAGCGGTATAAATATTAACTTTTTAATGTGTGCGAAAACTTGTTCTCTTTTAATTGAATATCTATCTGCTAATAATGCCCACGCGGTCTCATAGTTATCATCTGATACTGCTATTGATTGAATTAAACGAAAGGCATCCCCTTTTAACGCGGATTTTAGGTATTGCAATTTTTGACCCTTGCCTAATTCCTCATTATCATGCACACTAGCACTAAATAAATCACGGAAAGTTAACCATTCAAAAACCCACTAAATGTAAGAAGACTCAATTTCGGTAGCCTTACATTTATGTTGGAGGGAGCGTTAATTTCAGATTTAGATGCTTGCACATTAACATTTAATTTTTTAGTCACAACTAAAAAGGCATCATCAATTTTTTCTGTTACTTTATTTGTTCTTTGAGGAATTTCTCAACTTCCCCCTCTTCACAAATAGAATAAATATTATCAAATAAATCTTTAGCCTCTTTGTAAAATTCACTTAATTTTTCTTTACTCAAAGTTAGTTGATCTACATCATCAACATTATTAAACTTTCAGTCTTGTAACTGTGCCTTTAAAGGCAGTCTTCTTATTGATAAACACATTCATTGTTATCAAGCAAATGAATCAAAATTATTTGAAAAATGTGCTCAATCTATGGCTGCACTCGAAAATTATAAGATACAACACAATCACACACAATGCCCATTAAATCACAATATTTCGATTTCACGAAACACACACTCTCACATTCAATTTTGATGTGTTCTCTCACACATAAACACAATAATCTTTTTAAAATCCATAGATCCTCTGGTCTCTAACGGACCATATGTTGGGGTAATAATTAATACACAATAAGAAAGGAATTATCATTTTTCACTTTTTCTGATTCAAAAAACAAAGTAAGGAATTTATCTTTAGAATTCTTACAAACTCACTCTATTTTAGAACTGTGATTCACTTTTCCTTCTAACCACTCTTTCCGAAATAGACTCGGATCTTTCCCTTCGGGTTTGTCAACAATAGCCCGTTGTGTTGCTCCAGTGTGACGTTAATTAAAATACCTACCTACTGAAATATACTTTTAGTTGCATCGCGTGCATTGGCGTAGCTAGACTTTATTGAGACCAGGCGAATGTTGGTGATGCCGTCCTTCGTCCGAAACAAAATTTGTGTATTAAAAATGTAAAAAGTAAGTTATCAAAATAATTCGGATAAAAAATATCCTAATTAGACCCCATATTAACTTTCATTAATCAATTATTATACACAATTTTAATTATTGGTCATCCACATAATCAATTTTAGTGCACAATTTTAAAATGCGGCATTTAAACAACTATGTAGTTACCATAGTTTTTATGGTCTTCCCCACTTGATTATCAAGTTTTCTATCCCAGCTTTAAGAAATACTGGACTTTTGGAGTCGAAATACACAACCAATGCGTTTTTGACCCCTTCGTAAGAATTCAATTTTTTCTCAGCAAGAAAGTGCTGTAAGGATCTGAAAATATGATAAGCATTTAGGGAAAGGTCATATGAGTATGGAGAATGGGATAGAACTTCAAATCCGATTTCCCTAATTTTTTGTTGAATGATCCTCGCAACATGTGATCTCGCGTTATTATGTTGGAGGATAGCACCCTTCTGGTTGATCAAAACAGCTTGTTTTTCTGCAATGACTAAGCGTGCTTGACCGTTTTAGGACCTTGCGTCATAAAACCCAAATTACCTACCTACCTAAATAGGGGCCGTGGTAGTCCGAAAGAGCAACGGATTAGGAACCGGAGGGTTATGAGTTCGAATCTAACAAAGACCGTCGGGTACAAAGGGAGATGATGCACGTTAAACCTGTCGTTGCCTCAAATGTCCTCATGTTGGGGTGTGTGGAATTTTAGAAAGTAGGGTGCCAGCTCAGGTGTGACCTGACCGTGGTTCAAAATTACATGGCGTTGTCCTTCGGGTTTGATTCCAGACCGTTGCCAATAGCCCAATGACAACGGTCAATTGCTACAGTACGACGTTTATTAAAATACCTACTTACCTACCTAAATATCAAGACAGCTTCTGTCTCTCCTTATATTGTATTATCTGAATTATATATCCTGCATCTCCTTATAAAAAATTACCTTAGAAAGAAACTATTTTCTACAAAACCAAAATTACATTTTCTCATTTAAACGCTTCATCAAAACATTTTTCTACAAACTGAATTGTAATTTTTTCTCTTTAAGTAGGTAGGTATTTTAATTAACGTCACACTGGAGCAATACAACGGCCTATTGGTGATGGTCCGGAATCAAATCCGAACGACAACACCAAGTAATTTTGAACCACGGTCAGATGTCGAGGTCACACCTGAGCTGGGACCCCACTCTCCAAACTTCCACACCAAGCCAACGTGAGGATATTTGACGCTACAACCGATTTAACGTGCACCAGCCCCTTTTATAAACGACGATATTTGCTTGGATTCGAACTCGCAAACCTCCGGTTGCTTATTCGTTACTCTTCCAACCGGGCTACCGCGGTCCAGCCCAATTGGAAAAACAATAGATTACCGCGGCCATTTATTTTCCACTGAACGATTTTGCTTTGGAGTGTGAAACTCATCGCAGTATTTTTTACCTAGTAGTAAATGTTCTTGAACGATTAGCCAAAGTAAAATAGCTAATAATACAAGAACTAATAAATTATAGAATTGAAAATTAAATGTATCCACTCGATCAAAACTTACAGTTTATATGGCTAAAATTAAACTTTCTTGATATTATGTTTTCTAAGTTATTTACAATATCATTATAATCTATGGAATCAACTACATCATTCTCAATCGAAAGGGTAGCGAGTTTGTTCAATCGATCCCGAGACATTGACGATCGCAGGTAGGTTTTTGATAGCTTTAATTTACCACACGATGCCACAGTAATTGGTAAAGTCAGCAAAATATGTAGTGGGGCTGCCAATGTTTTATAGCCTTCCAATCCCATTGATAAAATGTAGTTCAACAGTCCTTTTGGGGTAGGTAATTAATTAATGTCTCACTGGAGCAACACAATGGGCTATTGGCGACGGTCCGGGATCAATCCCTATATAAAGATCCAAGGACAACGCCTCGTAATTTTGAACCACGGTCAGATAACGAGGACACCTGAGCTGGCAACCCTATCTCCAAACTTCCACACCACTCCAATGTGAGGACACTTGAGGCCACGACATATTTAGCGTGCAGCAGCCCCCGTGTATTTGGTTGGACCGAGTTTCGAACTCGCAACCCTCCAATTGCAAGTCCTTTTGGGGAAAATTAAGAAATTTTTGCTTCGCTCTTTCTGAGGGAATGTAAAATGTCTTTGAGATCATAATAGAGCTCATTTCCATCCAAGTCCTTCGTATAAAAAGTTGATAAGACTTGGCACTGAAAACTTAACTCCGTGAAAGTCTTCAGCGATCAAAGACTACATTAATTCGAAAGCCGAAACGACTGTCAATCTGTCTCATCTGCATGAAGCGATTTGTCAGTTGTTTGACATTATCTAAAATTTCCTTTAGCGATCGTCACATTTCTTCCTGTGTACTTGAACCCGCACAATGGAAGTTTTCTCCAGGCACTGTTCGTTTACGTTTTAATCTGCTACTCACTGTCACTCCCCATTCTTCACACATTAAACATGTCAAGGGAATTACTTACTAATCAATTACACGGTTGATCTTTTTAAAAGATATTTAAAAATTCGTCTGACACTGCAAAATGTTTCGTTGAAGGAATTCCTAATACACAACTAATCCCTATTCAGTTTTCTGTTTTAACCAGAAAAATTAGTGCAATCGTTAGGTAGGTAGGTATTTAATTAACGTCACACTGGAACAACACAACGGGCTATTTGCGACGGTCCGGGATCAATCCTCCAAGGGAAAGATCAGAGGACAACACCACGATCAGATGACGTACAATCGTTAGGATCAAACCGTAACAATTTATAAGCCTATATCAAAAAGCAAACGTGATGTTTAAGAATGAACGAAATCAAATAACGAACGTTAATATCATGCGTTACAAAACTTGAGTAAGAAAATAAAGTAATACACATAATTGCTTTCAATAACTCACGATTCAATGATATACATGATATAGCAATAACTTAAATGGTAAAAGGAAAATCGTTTACAAATTACATGCTATAATTACGCTAGTTACATTACAAAACGCATGATAAAATTTAATACTAGCTTATGTTTGTTTAAAACGAATCCCACCGCTAAAGATATATCAAGTTACTCGAAAAATGTACTAACAATAATTTCTTGCTAAAGTTACAGTTGTAGATGCATGGATACATATTGTATTAGTTAGACATCTTCAAAATTTAATAATCTATACATTATTTTTTATACATGACTTTTTGAATACTCTATTTAACTGATTATTAAAACTCTCCTAATCACGAATAGGTTATTAAAAGTATAATAAATGCATGTCCCAAACGTTCTCATAATGGGCATTGAAGTCAGCAATCGGAAATAGAACTTCATAATACACTAAAAAAATATAAACATCCTTTATCGTGTACCTATAACAAAATACACTGCTTCCACAGTAAAAATTTTTAGCGAATATCAATATGTTAAAGAAATAAATTATTACCTTTTTCGAGAACGCTTTGAAAATGACGCTTTTCAAAACTTTATGATCATGATCAGAAAAGAGTAAAGTATACTTTATTGAAAACTATATGGATACGACCAATGTTTCACACTCGACAAAGTGTGAACACGAACTTTATACACTTACTAAGAAAGAACCGAGAACAGAACCCGAACTTTTCCCGGGTGGTAAAGAAGTACTCGTATTTCCACACGCGTGTTTACCTTGATGATAAATAGTTTAATTATCAGAAAAACTAATCCCATTACCATTTACCCCGCTAAGCCATTTACTTGATAAATTGATTCTTCCTTTCCACACACATCCATTTTAATGAAATGTCAGTTTGAATTACTTCGAACATGTAGTCAGCAGAAATCTTGATTACTGATAAACCAAATGACAAAGACCGTATTTTCTTACCCCACTGTTCACTCACGGGCATCTTTTGTTGAGCGTGTGTTGTTCCTTTTACCATTCAACATATTTTAATCCACTGTCCAGTTTTTAATCTTCATCGCCGATACCTTTTGACAACTCTAGTTTAGCTTTGTAGGATTTGATTGCGGAAAATCCTTATTCAAATATTTTTAAATTTTTAAGCAGAATCAATTCTTAAATTCTATATAACTTTTGTATCATTCATTCCATTAACATCCCCTATCATCAACATTAAAAAAATCCAATCATTTGTATGTTTTTGATCAATATATTTTAATAATAAATTTATTGCTTTTTAACAATTGACTAAAGCATTTGAAATTTAATTATATCGACTACTTGTTTTAAAATTTTTAACGTAATATCTATTTAGATTCCTGCACATTTTTAGCCCTTTTATACCTTTTCAGTACTTATTGGTTTTATTTGGTCTTGCATTTGAAGCAGCTTGTCCTAATCTTGCCCCAGAAAATCCAACCAACCTATCCCACCGACTGTTTCCGATCACTATCCCACACTTCCCACATAAAAACATTTAGGTAACGGAGTAAGAAGCACCGAATTTGTGACAGCTTTTGGCTGTCACCAGTTGTTTGTTAACGCTACTTCTAGAGTGGGGATGCAGACTTGTTAAGACCAAGGGCCACATAGATTCATTGTAAAATATGGGAGGGCCGTCAGAAAAACACGAAGGTTATCCATCACATATATTATTTATTTTATTTATATTCATCATATATTGTTACAAATATACTAAAAAGGAAATAAGGAATTTAATTTGATGCGTGACATTGCATTGAGATTTATCAATTGTTTTAATTTTGGTTCGGGCAGCGGTAGCCCAGCTGGAAGAGCAACGGATTAGCAACCGGAGGGTTGCGAGTTCGAAACTCGATTCAGCCAAAGACCGTCGTGTACACGGGGGCTTGTGTACGTTAAATATGTCGTGGCTTCTGACCGTGTTCAAAATTACGAGGCGATCTTTCCCTTAGGGATTTATCCCGGACCGTCGCCAATAGCCCTTTGTTTTGCTCCAGTGCGACGTTAATTAACTACCTACCTAATATTTGGTTCGATTAATGTAGTAGCCAAGTGCAAAATTGATTCTAAAATTTCATTCGTCAAGCGGTTCTTATTTTTCGATTTGTTAAAATTTATGACTGAAAATGTTCGTTTACGCATATATGTGTCACACCTGGCATCGCAGCTATTTTGTTGTGCTCATGTGCAATTTTTGAAAATTATCTATCGTGTGACTTGTTAAAGTAACACTCAGTGAGGCGGGCCGCCAGCCAATCAACGGAGGGCCGCATGTGGCCCACGGACCGCGTTCTGTGCATCCCTGTTCTAGATAGAGGTTCTCCGAAGTCTATTGTCCAAGATCCCTGCCTCCCTAAGGGATTCATCCGTTTCCCAGGGGCCGAAAGTTCGCCTCACGGTAAAACCTGATGTTCTCTAATTGAATTCCAATTGTTATAAGCACATCAAGCTACGCCTCCAAGCTACGAAATCCCCCAAAGACAAAATTGTACACAAAAATAATGTTTTGAAAATTTACCAGAAAACCACTGGACTAATATTTTAGAAATGCCGCCCTCTTAGAAATTTGCGCTGCCCCCCCTCTGTAACTACGCCTCTGATTGAGTGATACGATTTAGAAACCAACTCGCTCTCATAAACATATATTTAAACCTCTGATTAAATATATGCTTATGTGCAGCGAGACAAGACGCATAGGTTTATTTCAGTTTGTAGTCTAATTATGAAAGGAATCATCACTTTTTACTTTTCTGATTCTGAAAACATAGTAAGGAATTTATTTTTAGAAATCTTACGAACTCACTATTTCAGAGCTATGGTTCACTTTTCTTTCTAACCACTATCTCCGAAATAGACTTTTAGTTGTATCACGTGATACGACATAGAAACCAACCCGCATTACATATAAGCATATATTTAAACCTCTGGTGGACTATTTTAGAACTATGTTTCGCTTTTCTTTTAACCCTGTCTCTGAAATAGACTTTTAGCTATAGCTTGATACTACATAGACACCAGCTGTTGTACACAGACATGTATTTAAACCTTTGGTAAGCATATAGGTTTATTTCAAAATTTGTAGTTGAAATATGAAAGGAATAATAATTTTTTACTTTTCCTGATTCTGAAAGTATAGTAAGGAATTATTTTTAGAATTCTTATGAACTCATTCTATTTTAGAGCTATGGTTTACTTTTCCTTCTAATTACTACGTCCAAAATAGACTTTTAGTTCTATCAAGTAATACGACATTGAAAACAACCCGCATTACATATAAGCATATATTTAAACCTTTGGTAAACCCAAGGTTTATTTCAAAGTTTGTAGCAGAAAGGTAAGGAATTATCATTTTTGGAATTATAATCTGAAAACAATTTTGTCAACATAAATCGAATTTCGGTTAATCATACAAGTAAAACATACTGTGGGATAGAAGACTGAGTCACCCTAAAAGTATTTACTGAACACCTGTGCCCGATTACGCGTAAATCAGGCAAAATCCGAAATGCAAAAGTGCTTAAGTGACCATAGAAATTTGTAAAACGCTGTTCTGAGCAGGCATTACTATCAACCCTCTCCAAGCTTCATTTCACTCAAAAACACTGGTCATATCTTTTGATATCTAGAGGACATATATATTTATAGTTTCTTTTTCCTTCTCTGGTGGCTCATAATCAGCGCTCGTACATCTATCACACGACGTCTGCCTTCGAACGAGTTGTGCATTTATAATGCAAACATAGTAAAGATAAAATAACATATTGTAACCCTTTTAATCATTTGGAAAAATAGTTAATAATTCAAGGCTTAAGCGTGAATGCTTACGGATGTGCAAAAGTGGCCAAAGAAGTTTGGGAAATACTATTTTGCAGACATGATTATTGACGCCCCTCCTCAGCTACATTTCACTCGAACACTTGGTCCATATCTTCTTTTGAAATCTAGAGGAGGACATGGATTTTTACATTTTCTTCTTCCTTCTCTGATGGCTTATAATCAGCGCTCATACATCTATCACACGATGTCTACCTCGGTGCGAGTTATGCATTTGTGGAAATCCTCTGCTTCATTAACCGTTGACAGGCGCCTACGACTTTTCATCCATATAGATTATCCGCAATGATAAAAGCTGTTACTCTTCTTTTACTGATGGGGAAATAAAAGAACAAAAATCCAAACCGTTGTATTGGGATGGAAGAAAAAAGTAATGGCGAAGAAAAAAGTAAGAAACAAAACAGAGGTATCCACAGCGGGCGTCAAATCGGAATTCAATCAGGTAATCCTGTCGTGATACTTGCAGACAGGCCATCTGGTCTCTTTCGAGATTTTAGGTGGATACTTTAGAGGATTATTGGAGAAGATAATGACAAAACGATAAATCACATCGTAGTTGAACGCCACCTTAAATAGATGACGGTAGCCGAGGGTTCTTACGCTTTCTGTGGGTCATTAAATTTGCAGCAGCCTTGCTCTTTTACAGCATAGAAAACGATTGCATTGTAGTTTCTTCGACATTCTTTGCAAGGAGTAAGCATCAAGTTTATTTACACTGCTGCTCGTTGAAACAACATAAAAATCTCTTAAATTTTGTTTCCAAATGTTGCTTTGTTTCGTCTTCTTAATTTGGCACGGTTGACTCAATGCACATTTATTTAGAATTAGACTTAGAGGATAAACAGATGAAATAATCCTTATTCAAAATTGAAACTTTCGAGACGATCACTAATCGTGATTTAAAAATTTCGTCAATGCAAAAAATGCTCCGTATATGTAAAAGATCATCAATTAAAAAATAATCGTCCTGCAGTAGAAGATCGTTCTGATGATGGTGGACGTCTTGCTCGACGGAAATGGCCATTGACAATATTTCCCACTGACGAATTATTTTTGCATTGACGAAGTTTTTGAATAGTGATTAGTCATTGTTTTGAAGGGTTTTCAATTTTTACTATGGACTTGCTATCAACTCTGTGTTTATGATCCAAGGTCTGCTTTAGAGTTCGAGGTCGTTTCTTACAAAGGTGGGAAAATGCGAGAGAACTAGGTAAGAATGATAGACCATGAGCATATTATCTGGACTTGATACAAGCATCCATGGGAAGCATAGGGTAGGGGAAAAGAGTATGTGCTGAAGGTATCCATTGCGCATGACAAACGCTATTTACCATTCAAAGTAAGAAATGATTTGAGGCTGAAACGATGAGGCATCAACATTCCCAGGTTGGCTTTTTGAGGTGAAAATAAAGGACGCCAACCCTTCTAGAAGTTTCGACGAGATATCTCGTCCATCAATATCTGACCAATTTTGTTGCTGACGAGATATCTCGTCATTAAGATATCGCCGATTTTTTAATATTGACGATATCAAGATCTGGCCAGCTTTCTTCTAATGACGAGATACTTCGTTGAGACAACCACACCAGGAGGGTTAAAATAGAAACTGACGTCTCACTTATATTTATGTTTAAAAAGCCGTTGTTTTTACTTCATGTTTTATTGGTTATTATTTTTTCCGCCGAATTTTATTTTTTTAGGGAGGGATGCCAAGCTTCCGGGCTTTTATGGACTCTGCGCCACTGATAGATAAACCAAACCTCAGATTATTCAAACAGTTCCAATTGTCTATTGACGAATAGACAATTCCAATTGTCTATTGACTGCCTATTATTGTCTATTCAAACTACTATCTCATACTCTATTCAACTGAACTATCTCAAATTGTCTTTTGACTGTCTATTCAAACAGTTCCAATTGTCTATTGACTGCCTTGCCTCAAGCCATGACTGCCACTGGTTCCCCGCTAACTTTCTATATCAATTAATCAATCTTCCCTCCCCATTCCTTTTGCCAATTTGCTAATGACGAGATACCTCGTCGAGGCAAGGCTAAAACAGTAACTGATGTCTCACTTATATTCATTCTTACATTCATTTCATGCAAAAAAGTCGCCGTTTTTGCTTCAGGTTTTATCGGATACTACTTTTCCACCAAATTTTAATTTTTGGGATGAATGCCATGCTTCCGGGTTTCCATGGACTCTGTGCCACTGATAGGTAAACCAAATCTCAGATTATTCAAACAGTTCTAATTGTCTATTGACGAATATCCCCTGGTTTCTGCTCACTTTCTAAACCAATTAATTAATCTCACCTCCCCATTCCTTTTGTTATTTTGCTAATGACGAGATCCTCGTCGAGACAACCACCAGGAGGGCTAAAACAGAAACTGACGTCTCATCTATATTCATATAAAAAGTCGCCGTTTTTTCTTAAGATTTCATCGGTTACTATTTTTTTCCACCGAATTTTATTTTTTGGGATGGATGCCAAGCTCCGGGCTTCCATGGACTCTGCGCCACTGATAGGTAAACCAAATCTCCAATTATTCAACAGTTCCAATTGTCTATTGACGAATATCCGCTGGTTTCCGTTAACTTTCTACATCAATTAATTAATCTACCCCCCTCATTTCTTTTGTCATTTTGTTAATGCCGAGATACCTCGTTGAAGCAACCACCAGGAGGACTAAAACAGAAACTGACGTCTCACTTATATTCATGCATAAAAGGCGTCGTTTTTGCTTCATGTTTTATCGGTACTACCTTTTCCACCGAATTTTATTTTTTGAGATCGATGCCAAGCTTCCGGGCTTCCATGGACTCTACGCCACTGATAGGTATACCAAACCTCAGATTATTCAAACAGTTCCAATTGTATATTGACGAATATCCACTGATTTCCGCTATAGCTTTCTACATCAATTAATTAATCTCCCCTCCCCATTTTTTTGTTGAGGACTCACGCTTCCAACAGGCCTCCTTTCGAGTGACATTTCTGATCGATCATTTACTGTTATTTTTCATTTAGCAAAGCAACGCTGCGTGGTACCTTGTCATTATTGCCGATGTCCCCTTTTCCACGCGGATAAAAGGATGCTTTCGGAAAACCGCCTTTTAACTCGATTGATTCAGATTAGTGTTATCTCCGAGGTACGAAAACAGCAGAAAGGAAGCACAAAAAAGGAATCTATTCACGGTGTGGGCTTCGAAAACAACCGTCGATTCTTGTGTTATTATTATTGCTCATAACCCTGACCATCAACGGTTATTAACATTTCATAATCTGTCAGTCCGCAGTTTAATCGGTCGGTCAGACTGACGCTTATACTTAAAATTCGATATAGATGAAAAAGAAGAGACTACATCATCAAATTATGTCCAATTATGAGATCTGGAAAGTTTGCGATAGATTACTACCAAAAAGCCAAAATTAAAAAAAAAATAGGGATAAGACTTCTTTGCACTTAGCAAGGAAACGCTTTGAGGCAATTACGATTTTTTTAACGTTGTGGTTTCTTGACACACCGTATATCTGCCACAAGTGATTATTAATGCGGAATTGTGCTCGCTCAGCAGTAACGGGGTTGATAACTAAGTGCTTGATTTTTCTATTCAATCTCATTCTTACAACAGCGTCTCCGAAAAATGTTAATTTCGCACTTTTTAATTTATATATATGTTCCCTTTCAGCAATACTCTGTTTCCAAAGAATGTTTTATCTGCAGTGTGAGGTTTTGATATCTACAATTCCGATTACGATGCTTTCGTTCTCCACATGGACTTCATCGATTTTTTTTCCAACATTGAATACTGAACCTTAGCTGTAAGATACGTAATTATTAAATAAACAGTTGAATAACTTAAGCGCACTATTTGTATTATTGTCTGTTTAACCCTCTGACGGGTTCACACGCATGATTCCATTTTGCAATCTGCAGTTTCCTTGCGTGACTTCTTACAAGTTTTGACCTTCTTGACCAATAGAATCTTTCCAAAGGATTATATTATAAGAAAATGAGCAATAGAGTCTTTCCAAGGGATTCTATTTAAGGAAATGAGTGATATAATCTTTCCAGGATATTCTATTCTAACGAAATGAGCAATAAAATCCTTCCAAGGGATTCTATTCTAAGGAAAGGAGCAATAGAATCTTTCCAAAGGTTGAAAGAATTCCTGGATTCTTTAGAAATATGTGGTTATTTAGTCATTAATTATGTTGTGGGTAAAAGCAATTCTACATTACTCTGAAATCTTACGATGCTCAGAAGGTTAATATATTTACCTCAGTTATTTAGTAAAGGAACCTACAAAAGGTTGTCTTCCGGTGGACCTCGGTTCATTAAGGTATTCCAGATAACGAAGCGGTAGATAACTTAGTCCAAAGTCGTACACGGGTCATCCAGACTTATAAGGGGATGATACTTTTCTATACTGGGCATTATTTGATTAGTCAGAGTGTATACTAAGCATAAAATCCACCCTGTAGATCTAACTTATAAATCTTGGAAAGAGTTAATCCTTTCCTCCCAATTATCCAAGAAATGTGCCAATGGCAGAATTCAGTCTTGCCTCAAACCATGACTGCCTTGCTTTCCATGTACATAAGCTTCCTATTGCTAATATCCCCTTGTGCTCTCTTTGTACGGATGGTGCACTAATGCGCTAATGTAGTGCTTCCCAACCGATGTGCCGCGGCGAAGGTGTGCTGCGAAAAATTTAGCCCCAAAGTCCTGATTATGAGGCGATGGTATCGGAGGGCTATTCCATCGGCTAAAAGCTATAAATATTCTTTTACCGTTTGCTACAACATACATGTGTGAACAAGATTCTCTTATATGCTCACTATCAAGAATTTAAAGAGATCATCATTGAAAAGTCTTGATCATGAATTTCGTGTAGCTCTTTCGACCATAGACCCAGATATAAAAAAAGGTGTGTTCACAGAAACAAGCCCAAGTATTTCACTGAAATAAGAAGGTAATATATGTATTAATTGTGGCAAAAGAATATTGTAAAATTTATATTAATACTTAAAATGCTTATTTTGTCGGTAAAATTATTATTACAATACATTATTATTATAATATATTGTAATTATTATATTATTATTATAATATATTGTAATTATTATATTATTATTATAATATATTAATTATTATTACAATTTATACATAGTCATCAATTCTTTTGTGTATAGTTAATTTTACTTTTGCATTTTCACATAATTTTATAAAATAAGTACTTTAAAAATTTGATCACAGTTTCACTCAGTCAAATCTGACAATTTAGTTGACAGATGCGATATCACAACTATGTCAAATATCAATTACTGAGGATGTATGGATTAGGTATTTTCATTCCATTTGTTTCGTTTATTTCGTGCTTATGACTGCATAAGACTTATCTGAAACGAATGTCTCGCTGGAATGTTTATGTATTATAATGCAAAAATATTTGAAAGAAAGATCTTATTAATTAAATCCCTAGTGTGAAATAGGGGGAAGAAATTAATCATGTTAATGGAAAAATGATCCTTCATAGTGTGCCGTGAAATTATGAATGCTTGTGAGGTGTGCCGTTACACGAAAAAGGTTGGGAAGCACTGCACTAATGATTACAGCACGCTTTACACAAATTCAAAAGTAAAATAAACCAAAGTTAAGTTTTTCAAGCATGCTTGAAAACAACATCAATTTTTTACATTAAAACTGTTCCTTTTGTTCGTTATTACATTTTCAATATGCTTGTTTTGTTATATTACATTTTGCTAACTTAACAATGGAACTTTAACTACATCAGTACTCGTAGCTAAAGTTCCATATCATTAAAAACAGGAAACTGTGGGTTGCTACTTTTTTCATAGGTAGGTGTTTTAATTAACGTCGCAAAGTAGGTATTTTAATTAACGTGGAGCAACACAACGGGCTATTGGCGACGGTCCGGGATCAAACCCGAAGGGAAAGGTCCGAGGACACGTCACTTAATTTTGAACCGTGGTCAGATGACGAAGCAACACCTGAGCTGTCTCCCCACTCTCCAAACTTCCACGCCACGCCAACGTGAGGACATTTGAGGCCACGACAGATTTAATGTGCATCAGCTCCCTTTGTACACGACGGTCTTTGGTTGGATTCAAACTCGGAAATCTCCGGTTGCTAATCCGTTACTCTTCTAACCGGGCTACCACGGCCCACTTTTTTCATAAGTACGCCATTACGCATGCCTATGCCCAAATAAGAGATCTATTCGGAAAGCATCCAGCCATGTAATATAAAACAAGATATATTGCACCTACGACTTTTGGCACCTAGTCGTCTCCTTCAAAGTAGGCACCTTGGGATCTCACACAATTCTAGCAGTCTCTTCCACTTTTCAAAATACTCTGCAAAGTCCATTCTTGAAATCGCCATCAGCTGCCTCGTCGTGTTCTTGCGAATCGCATCCACGGTTACTCAAATCTCTTCCCTTTCAGAGGAAATTTTAGCTTTGGTAAAATCCAAAAGTTGCAGGACGAAAATTCTGGGCTGTAGGGGGAGCTGAGCCACCTGGGTAATTTGCCGAAAAACTCTGCTCGAGACGTGATTAATGGGCATCGCAACAAGTGTCATCGCTTATTATTTGGTCAAAATCTTGAACACAATAGATTTTGGAATCCCCAGATCATCTTGCAATTCTCGCTTTGTCAGTTGCCGATCTTTCATGATTGCAGCCCGCACACGTTCAACATGCTCAGGTGTTCTGCTTGTTGAAGGTGATCCAGAGCATGGATCACTTTCAACAGATTTCAGGTCATCTTTGAAGCGGCTGTACCAAATTTTTATTTGAGCTGTACTCATTGTATCATGCCCGAAAACCTTAATCTGAAACATTTCCGTCGAGGAATTTTCAAGTTTACGTAAAATTTGATGCATGTTTGCTGAATTCTGCTAGGTTGATCATTGTGAATGCGACCGCTTAACATTACATACTCTCACTCAAGGACGTCTATCGCCCAACTGATTAGCCTAACGGGTTCGTGACTTTTCACGCATGTCCCCATCTTGACTGCCAAGTGACATAGATGCCGCACGAACCCTTCTCGTTATATAAACCCTCCTAGTGGTTTTGACGAGATATCTCGTCTATCAAGATCTGACCAATTTTACTAATGACGAGATATCTTGTCATCAAGACTTGAAAATGTTTTTATGTTAACGAGATCAAGATCTGGTCAGTTTTCTTCTAATGACTAGATACGACTAGAGTTGACGGATGAGATCTCATCCATCAAGATCTGGTCAGTTTTGCTAATAAGAAACCTCGCGAGACAACCACCAGGAGGGTTAATAATGACTGGATACTTCCGGACCAGACCTCGTATATAACCAAATGTGTACTCCGTTATATACCTACTGTATGATCATCAAGTTATACCTTACATAAGAATTCAACTAGCTTTGAATTTGCATAAATTCAAGGGGTTCTGTTTTTTCCCTGGATCATTGGGAACTTAACCCTCCAGGTGGTTGTCTCGAGTAAGTATCTAGCCATTAACAAAACTGACCAGATCTTGATGGATGAGATATCTTGTAATTAGACAAAAACGCGATCACAATCATTAGAAAAACTGACCCTATCTTGATCCCGTCATCATAACAAAATCGACAATGTCTTGATGACGAGATAGCAAAATTGGTCAGATCTTGATGGACGAGATATCTCGTCGAAACAACTTAGAAAGCAGGGAGGTAGTTAATCAACGTCGTACTGGAGCAACACAACGGGTTATTGGCGACGGTCCAGGATCAATCCCGAAGAGAAAGATCCAAGGACATCGGCTCGTAATTTTGAACGAGGTCAGATGACGAGAACAAACACCTGAGATGGCACTCCACTCTCCAAACTTCCACACCAAGCCAACGTGAGGACATTTGAGGCCACGACAGATTTAACGTGAACCAGCCCCAGTGTACACGACGGTATTTGGCAGGACCGAGTTTCGAGCTCGCAACCCTCCGGCTGATAATCCGTTGCACTTCCAACTGGGCTACCGCCCCCCCCACTTTGAAGGTTAACTCTGAAGGATCAGTGAAAAGCGAGTTTATTTTGACATCGATTTTTGAAAGAAGTTAAAGTTCATACCAATTCAGCCAACGACACTTTTCGACAATGCATTTTAAAAATCCCGTGCCTAAACTCGTAATGGCTGGTAGAAACTATGTCAAAAAGGGTACTTATTTTAGGATAGACCTCGTATGTAAAGAAATGTGTAATCCATTATATACCTATTGGATGATCATCACGTTATACCCTACATAAGAATTCAATCAGTTTTGAATTTTCATAAATTCAAGGGGTTCTGTTTTTTCCCCAGATCTTTGGGGACTTAACTGAAGAATCAGAGAAAAACAAGTCTATTTTCACATTGATTTTTGAAACGAGTTAAAATTCACACCAATTCAACCTGGGACACTTTTTTGTTAACAATCAAGTGCCTAAACTCGTACTAATTCTAAGTAGTTGGCTGGTAGAAACTATGATGTCAAAAAGCGTACTTATTGTTCTTTCAAGGATAGACCTCGTATATAAGGAAATGTGTACTCCGTTACATACCTGCCGGATGATCATCACGTTATACCCTACATAAGAATTCAACCAGGTTTGAATTTACATAAATTCACAATGGGTTCTGTTTTTCTCCAGATCATTAGGGACTTAGCTGAAGAATCAGTGAAAAACGAGTTTATTTTCACATTGATTTCTGATATAAGTTAAAATTTTACCACTTCAATCTGCGACACTTTTTTTATTAACAACCACATGTCTGAACTCGTACTAATTCTAATTGACTGGTAGAAACTATGATGTCAAAAAGCGTGCGTATTGTTCCTTCAAGAAGGATAAATGTAACCAAATGCTTCAATTGAAAAATGTCTATCATTTTCTCTCACTTACAAATCTCGTTAAGTCGTTTCGATTCGCAGAACCGTCATTCGAAAGAGGCCGCAAGCAAGTGACTAATGATAACGGAAATTAAAAGGTGAGAGCTTTGGGTCATTTCTTCAAATAGGGGGCGTCGACGCGGCACTCTCTCATTGTTCAGCAGAGCATTTTCCAGCCAATCAGATGCCTCAGTACATATTATTAGTCACGCAATCCCCTATTTATTATGCTGCGGTTACGTTTCGAAATAGGGCGCAATTATGGTTGCGTACCAAATCTACTAGCTGGCCTCCACTTTCCGTATTCCCATCTCAGTCGAGGAAAATAACAAGAGTATATATATAATCTGCTTGCGCAAATTTCAACGTAGCTATTTATGAAATAACTCGTCTTTGTTACTCTTTTAAATATATTTATTTTGTATGAATGAGTATCCTTTAAGAATGCGCGTGGTGTAATCCCATTTGAAAGAGCTTAACTGGTTGACGGGACAGGAAACTCCGTCCGGAGGGCCGTATCTACGGGCCTGATAGAAATATTTGGAGAGCCGTATCTGGTCTGCGTGCCTGATAGAAATATTTGGAGGGCCGTAACTGGTCTGTGGGCCGGCTAAACCTGCCCGAAGAGCCGTATCTGATCTACAAGTCTTATCAAATTATTTCGAAGACTCTAACTGGTCTTCAGGCCTGATCAAAATATTTAGAGGGCCGTAACTGGTCTATAGGCCTGATCAAGATACTTAGTGGGCCGTAACTGGTCTGTGGGTCTATCTGGTTTGCGCGCCGGATGAAAATATTTAGAGGGTCATAACTGTCCTGCCGCCGGGAAAACCTGCAAGGAGTGTTATTTCTGATATGCGAGCCAGGTAAGCCTTTCCGGAGGGCTGTATCTGGTCTGTCGGCCTGTTCAAAATATTTAAAGGGCAATTCCTGGTCTGCTGGCTACATGAACTTGTCCGGATATCTGGACTGCAAGTAGGTTAAATTTATGCGGAGGGCCGTATCTAGTCTACGCGTCGGGTAAACCTGTCCGGCAGGCCGTATCTGGTTTGTGGGTCTGAGGTCAATCTATTTGCTACAATTTATTTATCGTACGCGTATGGTTTTTTTTGCTGACTGACTGATTAAACCTGATCCCAACGAGAACAAATAGCCTGTTGTGTTGCTCCAATGCGAAATTAACCATCTACCTACCCAACGAGAACAAAAGCTATTTCTCAAATAGCTAAAAAGATTTTAATAGTTGATTTATAAGACATTGCAAAAGGTCCACTGATATAT
The DNA here is from genome assembly GCA_933210815.1 of Meta bourneti. Taxonomy (NCBI): domain Eukaryota; kingdom Metazoa; phylum Arthropoda; class Arachnida; order Araneae; family Tetragnathidae; genus Meta; species Meta bourneti. The sequence continues at coordinate 51,640,703 of OW119934.1, read as the reverse complement.
TTCAAGATCGTACAACACAATCTATCAATACGTATAATTTTTATATTAATCTATTTGGAGGTTTATGATCGCAGTGAAGTAAACGGAAACATCAAGACAAAATGAATCAAATTCACCCATCAATGTTCACGAATAACTAAAACTTATTGACTTGATTTTAGCTTTAGTTTGGTTTCTAAGCATCAAATCAGATTCGTTTTGGGAGCCGCGATAGCCCGGTTGGAAGAGCAACGGATTAGCAGCCGGAAGAGCAACGGATTAGCAGCCGGAAGGTTGTGAGTTCGAATCCAGCCAAAGACCGTCGTGTACAAAGGGGGTTGGTGTACGTTAAATCTGTCGTGGCCTCAAATGTCCTCACGTTGGCGTGGTGTGGAAGTTTGGAGAGTGGGGTGTCAGCTCAGGTGTTGCCTCGTCATCTGACCGTGGTTCAAAATTACGAGGTGTTATCCTCCTGGGATTGATCCCGGACTGTTACCAATAGCCCGCTGTATTGCTCCAGTGTGACGTTAATTAAAATACCTACCAGGTTTGTTTTTGGAAAAAACTAGTATTTCAACTTTACAGTATGCCTCAGTATTAAATTAAGATATAAAACTACTTAAGGACGAATTCAAGCGTTTTAGCGAATCCAACGAAAGACCATCGTGTATAAGGGGGCTGGTGCACGTTAAATCTGTCGTGGCTTCAAATGTCCTCACGTTGGCGTGGTGTGGAAGTTTAGAGAGTGGGGTTCCACCTCAGGTGTGACCTCGTCATCTCTCTGACAGTGATTCAAAATTACGTAGTGTCATCGGATCTTTCTCTTTTTGTTTGATCCCGGAGCGTCACCAAAAGCCCGTTGTGTTGCACCAGTGCGACGTTAATTAAAATATCTCACCTTTAGTTATATTTTAAATAAAGTTTATCGAGGACAACACCACGTAATTTTGAACCACGGTCAGATGACCTGGTCACACCTGAGCTGGCACTCCACTCTTCCACACCACGCAACGTGAGGAAATTTGAGGCCACGACAGATTTAACATGCACCAGTCTCCTTTGGTCTTTCATTGGATTCGAACTCGCAACCCTCCGGTTGCTATTCCGTTACTCTTACAACCGGGCTACCGCTGCACTAAGAAACTAGTATTTCAACTACAGTATACCTCAGTATTAAATTCAGACATAAAACTATTTAATGACGAAATCCAAGCATTTAGTTATATTTTAAGTTGATTCCAAAATTTGAATATGCACCAGCTTTATGCTGAATATTCTCGGTTGAGCAATCGCCACAGGATGTTTCGTTTAATTTTGAGGCTGTCACTTTTAAAAAGTAATGATGTTCTTTAAGTTTTGTACTTCTGTGTATAAAGAATGCAGTCAAAATATTATGACCACCTCTTACCGTCACATGTGTAATAGTCGTATCAATCAGAAACTAACCAGAAAATTTAATTAAAATCTCAAAACATGACCTGAAAACTCTACATTTCCGGACTCAAGAAATTGTAAACGGAATTTCTGTCCATACGGGCATTGTCTACGAAGTAGAGATGAGCAAAACTGCTATTTCCGCTATTCTGCAAAACTGCTATAAGTGTTAACGATTGTTGCTAATTTGCAATGAGTTATTATTAACAGTTTCGTTAACAATTAGTAACGCTAATAGTAAATGAATATTCAAGTTCATATTAACTGTTACTATATAATTCAACAATGAACTTTTACAGCTAGGAACTGTTTAAATTTACCGTTGAATTCACATGCATCATTTTAAAAATCACTCAACCTTTGATTAAGTGCATTACATTTTTAAATTTTAATTTCATTTTTAATTTATTAATATTTGGAAAAGCTTATGGTTTGAAAGTTCTTTTTTAGTATTTTAGGGCATCTATCGATGACTGTTAGGGCCGTGGTAGCCCAGTTTTAAGAGCAACGGATTAGCATCAGGAAGGTTGCGAGTTCGAAACTAGGTCCAACCAAAGACCGACGTGTACGCGGGGACTGGTGCACGTTAAATCTGACGTGGCCTCGAATGTCCTCACGTTGGTGTGGTGTGGAAGTTTGGAGAGTGGGGTGCCAGCTCAGATGTTGCCTCGTCATCTGACAGTGGTTCAAAATTTCGTGGTATTGTCCTCGGTTCTTTCCCTTCGGGATGGATCCCGGACCGTCACCGCCCGATGTGTTGCTTCAGTGCGACGTCAACTAACTACCTACCGATGACTGTTAATATGTTCGATAACAGTTGGCAACTGTTATTTTTATAAGCTGTTATTTAATCTGCTATTGAAAGAACAGCCAATCTCTACTACGAAGCACTAACAAGATGATGTTAACAAAATCCCATGCCCTGGTTATAACATACCCATGTTGATCGGTATTCATCACTAAGAACGTCACACGTTTATCCAGCAATACTGACATTAAAGTTAGGCAATCGCAACTGGTGGATTTCTTCGTCACCAATTCTACTACCACAGAGTGGATGGAGATGACATATCAAACCTGAAACCAAAAAGGAAACACCCGAACACGATTGTTGGCAGAAGGCAGATTAAGAAATGTTAACTTGGCATGAATTGGCTTGCTGATACATCTACACGATACCACGAATGCAAATGGGTAGCAATCGATTCTATCTAATAAGGTACACCGTACATGTCCGTCATGTTCTTTTAAGACAATGGATCTATCAGATTAATGTGACACGTGTTGCCAAAATAGTCCTTGAATGGCTTGAAGAGCACGATGAAGACTTCAAGTTACTCCCTTGATCACCTGTTTCTCTGGATCTCATATCAATTGCAAACATCTGCTCTCTCTGAGGGACAACCTCGATCCACACATCAGATGAATGGATTCTTTAACAAGAAACACTTGCAAGAACTCAGGGAAACTGCATGGTCAGATACCTATACCAATCCTCCCCTCACCAATTGAATTCCTCCCACAAAAGCGGTCTACGGAACATGCTGCGAAAGTCTCCTAATCTGAGAACTAGGTGAGTGGTCATAATATGACTTTGCATATATCTATAATCTCTGCTCCTCAACATACGTCCTTTAAGAATTCGCACGCTATAGATGGAAGGGAAAGAAGCGATTTTGTAGACCAGTGAACGTACTGGTTCGGATGATCGATCAGGGAAAATGTAGGCATCTTAACCGGCCTCGTGTGATTTCAAGATTCAACTTTGAGTTGTTAAAAGTATTATGTGTAATTTTAAACAATTCGACGCCATAAATTAACAATTTTAATTTAAGGAAATAACGCCCTTTTTGATTGTCACCTTATGAAAAATGTTTTTATTTGTTGTAGTCACACAAACTTATTGATTCAATGTAAGCAAAAGCCATTACAAAATTGATTCAAGTTAGATTTTAACCCTCCAAGTGGTTTCGACAAGGTATCCCGTCATCAAGATATTGCCGAAGTTTTGACGATGATGATGGTCAGTTTTTTCTATTGACGAGATATCTCGTCCATCAAGATCTGGTCAGTTTTACTAATGACTAGATACTTCGTAGATTCAACCACTAGGAGGATTAAGACTAGAGAGGTTTGTGAAATGATAACTATTTCTAAGAAACATGGCAAAATACTTTTGAACTAAAATGGTGTGCCATATCTACACCCTTCTTTACTGATATATGCTAATATAATAGGGATTTTTCACATCGCATGACCGCTTAATTCAACCACGTTCAGCCTAGCTTTCATGCACAACCGAAAACTAATGCTACAGTCGTATTATATGTAAGATTGATTTTATTTATTGACCCTAAGCCTTTCTAGTTGGAGAAAACATTGAAATTACTGCATAAAATAAACTTTCACTGACTAATGTCACATTATTTTTTTCTATTGAAAGCTGCGCCGACTTCCTAGAAGTCAATACCATTCGGGAATTTCCACATTTCCAGATTGACCAGTCTATCACTGCAGTAGATCTAAGCTAGTGTAACGTTTAGTTTTGAATCTCCCCCTTCGGGTCTAATTCGAAATCGTGCAGCAAAAAATTTATCATAGAGCTAGAAACGAAATTAAATCCTCCCCCAAAAAAGATTAAGCAATTTATCTACGAATCCACAATTTCCAGATTCAAATGAGTTTGAACAAACGCATTACTTTGCGCGATTCATTGACTGTCATTATTTTTCTATTGAAAGCTATGCCGGCCTCCTAGAGGGTTCGCGGCAGCCAGTTGGAAGACTAGCGGATTAGCAACCAGAGGATTGCGAGTTCGAAACTCGATCCAACCAAAGACCGTTGTGTACGTGTGGGTTGGTGCACGTCAAATCGGTCGTGGCCTCAAATGTCCTTATGTTAGCATGGTGTGGAAGTTTGGGGAGAATGGTGATAGGCTGAGTTGTTGACCTCTTCATTTGACCGTGGTTCAAAATTATGATGTGTTATTCTCAGATCTTTCCATTCGGGATTGATCGAGGACCGTCGCCAATAGTACGTTGTGTTGCTTCAGTGCAACATTAATTTAACTACTTACCAACAACCTACCTACCTCTTAGAAGCCAATGCCCCTCGGGAATTTCCCGATTTCCAGATGAGCCAGTCCGTCACTGCTGTAGACCCAAACTAGTATAGCATTTAGTTTTAACCCACCCGGTGGTTGTCTCGACGAGATATCTCGTCATTAGAAAAACTGACCAGATCTTGGTCTCATCATCATAAAAAAACGGCAATGTCTTGATGATGAGATATCTCCCCATTTACAAAATTTGTCAGATCTTGATGGACGAAATATCTCGTCGAAACCATTTGGAGGGTTTAACCTGCTGCGAAAAAGGGTCTAATTAGTCATCATGCACCAAGAATGATCGTAGAGTTAGAAACGAAATTAAATCCTCCCCAAAAAGATTTAGCAATTTACGAACCCACCATTTCAAGATCCAAATAAGTTTGAACAAACACATTATTTCCTGCGCGATTGAATTTGCGTTACGTCTGCAGTGTTTTAGGATATTCATATTCATTTATTATCGTAACCGTGAAGACTGAAACAGGTTTAAAAGAAGTAATGAAGCGTGTTACATGAGATAATAAACGGCAAACTTACCAAGCATACTTGTACAAACTTAAGGATAAGCTCAATGCACGAAACTCGAAGAGAACGAGATAACAAAAGTGAAAAGTACAGCTAATTCGACATCAGGGTGCTTATTAGCTTGGTTTCAAGCATTTGCTAAGCCCAGTGTGGTCAACCCAGAGGGTACGTTAAATCCCTCGGAAATGTACTTAGGAAGGTAGGCTCAAAAATTAGAAGCACTTAGGAAAGCGCCTATCTCTGCAGGACTCTGGTACACCTGTGTCAATAGAAAGCAGGACGTTTATACTGTAATTTTAATAATTATGAATGCAGAAGGAGCTTCTCGCCATCCAGACTGCGCAGTTATTCGTATTACAGCAGATAGCTATTGTTATGACTAAGCCCGAATAAAACATGACCGTAGAGCGACAAACCAAACCACACAGAATAAATAATACTAACAAAAATTATCTCCTCTATATGAAAATATACAGTGGCGAAGCTAGCCTTTTTGAAGACCGGAGCAAATCTCTGAATGCAGAAAGAGCTTCTCGCCTTTCAAACAGCCCAGTTATCATATTACAGTAGGTAGCTATTGTTATGACTACGTACGAATAAAACATGACCGTAGAGCAACAAACCAAACCAGAATAAAAATACTTACAAAAATTAATTTCTCTATATGGAAAAATGTACAATGATGAAGTTAGACTTTTTCGAAGGCACATCCGGGGCAAATGAAGCTGGTGTTGCCCTTCGCCCGAAACAAAGTTTATACAAAAACATAAATCTACTAGAATAAAACGGATATCCTAATTAGTATCATATTAATTTTCAACGTTCAATCTAGCATTTATTTAGAATTTAGATTCAAATGTAGTCATCCAATATATTTTTACCAATGAATACCATTTATACGTCTGTGGGTTTAAATTACTACGGTCATTAACCCTCCTGGTGGTTGTCTCGACGAGGTATTTCTCGTCATTCGCTAAACTGACCAGATATTGATGGACGAGATATCTCGTAATTAGAAAAAAAATACCAAATCTTGATCTCGTCATCATAAAGAAATCGGCAGTATCTTGATGGACGATATATCTCGTCGAAACCACTTGGAGGGTTCAGAGTAAGATTCTTTAGATGACAGGAAACCGAAATGACTATATAATTAAGATCTTCCGATCCCTGCACGCCCCTTCCTATCTGTATCACTACTCGGCAAAGAAAAGGAACCCTGGCAAGTAAATAAACCAAATGCAAAGGAGGATATTTTGTAGATAGCCATGGTCATCGACAGATCTGTTGTTGCTATCACATATATAATAAAAAGGGAATATAATGATACCCGAAAAAGTATAAATATCTCACTAATTTAACTATTTTATGAAGCCAGTAATGAAGATATATCAAAATATATTTTTTCCCAAGAAAAATAACACGACATGCGCTTCTCTAGACATTGGCTCCCTGAGCCTTTGAAAATATAATTTCTCAATCAACAAGATTCTAGTCTAGAGTACAATCCCTGATAAAAAGGGGTGGTTCAATGTAAACTTTCATAGCAAGGGTCTGATAAATAATCTGCGAAGAGATTAATAATGCATCATTAACCGTAAAAATTGTTTAAAACTGTAAGCTGTGTATTTTTCTTACAAGTTTTCATCTTACAAGACTGCACAGGAAGTAAAATGTGCCATGAAGAATTTTCTGTTACATAAATTGTATCGTAAACAGTTTTGTTTAGAATTTTTTTCTTTTCAATCCGAATTATGAATCCCAAACAATTATAAGATACATACATTATATTTTATTCTTTCTTGTATGCAAATTACCGTTTCTTATTTTAAAAATAATACTGTCGACTTTAATTAGTTTTCTGCACTGAAGTTTCCTGTATCTGATATTTGAGTCGAGTTTTGCAATTCCTGTTTTTTTTTGTCACGAAATCATTGTTTCTTAACTTTATTTTCTGTGAAATTAAATTTTTGCTTCTATAAACTATTAAAACATTTGTTGCTACCTAATTATATTTTTGTATTGATCAAAGAGATTGTTCCATCAAATTTTAAGGTTAATCATTTAATGGCACATTAACCCTTATATTTGCATGTAGTGAGAACGCTGAACTCAAAAAATCTTCACAAAAATGTAAGGAAAATTTAGTACTCCCATTCAATTTGTTCTGCCTTGTTTACCATTGAAAGAAATTTATGGAACACAACCAGTCAATGAAATTATAATATAAAAAGAGAATTTTCTTTATTTAAAAACAAAATCTCCTTTCACTGACAATTTTATCTTTTTGGTCAATCTTCAGTTTCAACCCCCTTAAACCTTATGTTTGCATTAGTAAACACTGAAGACTAAAAATCTTCAAAAAATAATGTAGGGCAAATCTAATACTCCCATTCAATTTGTTCTGCCTTGTTTACTATTGAAAGTAATTTATGGAACACAATCAGTCAATGAAATTATATAAATATGTTAATAAGCTGAATTTTCTTTATTTTAAAAAACCCTTTCACTGACAATTTTTTCGTTTTCTTCAATCTTCAGTTTCAAACCCCTTAAGCCTCATATCTGCATTAATGAACACTGAAGTTAAAAATCTTCATAAAAAATATAAAGCAAACCTAATACTCCCATTCAATTTATCCTACCTTGTTCATCATTGAAAGTAATTTATGGAACAACGCAATCCGTCAATTGGGAATTCCAATCGGGATATCCTTTCCCTCTCTCTCTCTCGCTACTTAATCGATGGAATTATAACACTTTCTCAACGCTCCTAAATTATTCCCGTGTCGATATGAATTGCTAAATGTCCCATTACACCCGGAATAAACCGTGCATTAGCATACGGTCATTCCGAAATAGTCACCGTGCTCTTGCGTGACATCCGTGTGCAGAGGGGCGTGTCTTTTGCTCCCAGACATCGCTAAATACTTCAAGGCGAGTCGGTTGAACATCTTAGAGATCCGCATTGGGCCAACAGCCGAGGGCTAAAAGACAGCGAAGCGGAAAGTGAAAAAACAGCGAATTTGAATATCGGTGCGTATTGTGATCAGCTCTGCTGTCTCATCGGTTCATCCAACGCGGATACACTGTTTCTTGGGAATCATGCGAGGTTCTTCCCTTTCTCGGAACTTACCTGTCATGGGCTAGACGGCTTTTTTAAAAGGTTGGAAGAATCAGCAGTATCATTTCGAAGAGGCCAATGGATACAATTTTTATGCTAAATTAGATCAGGATTTGATTACATTTGTACTGTTTTAATGAGTCTTTTTCTTCATTTTGTCACTCGAGCAAATTTTAAGTATGGGATTAAATAAGTGTGAAAGGGAGGCATATAAGGGACGGATGCATTGTTTCTTGGGAATCAAGCTAGGCTCTTCCCTTTCTCGGAACTCATCTGTCATGGGCCAGACGGCTTTTCCCCAAAGTTGGAAGAACCAATAGTGCAGCCATCATTTTGAAGGGGACAATAGTTAAATACAATTTTTATGCCAAATATAGATCTGGATTTAATTACATTTTCACTGTTTCAATTACTCTTTAGATCTATTTTGTCACTCAAACAAATTTTAACTAAACAAGTATAAACGGGACGCATATAAGGGACGGATGCATTGTTTCTTGGGAATCAAGCGATGTTCTTCCCTTTCTAGGAACGTATTTGTCATGCGCCAACGGCTTTTTTCTCCAAAAGTTGGAAGAATCAGTTGCAGTCACGAGATATCATTTCGAAGAGGCCAATGGTTGGCTACAATTTTTATACCATGTATAGATATGGACTTCATTACATTTTTATTGTTTCAATGAGTCTATATCTTTGTTTCGTCATTTAAACAAATTTTAAGTCAGGGATTAAATATGCATAAAAAGAACGCATTTAAGAACTGATGCATTGTTTCTTGAGAATCAAGCGAGGTTCTTCCCTTTCTCGGAACTTATATGTCATGGGCCAGACGGCTTTTCCCAATGGGTGGAAGGAACAGTATTTCAGCAAATATATCATTAAGGTGTCTATAGTTAGAAATACATTTTTTATGCCAAGTGAAGATCTGGACTTATAAAGACTTACAGAAACTGTAAAAATGTATTATCATTATTGTATCACTCAACCAAGTTTTAAAGAGCTTATGTAAGCATTAAAGAGATATGCATCTCAGTAGAATCTAGGGTTTGATTCCGGCCATATAGCCCGTTGTGTTGTTCCAGTGCGACGTTAATTAAAATACCTACCTCAGTGGAACCTAGCACAGAAATCATTTAAAATGATCCTTTGCCAAAGTTTGACAATTAAATAACAAAGTACATATCCCTAAATACTTCAGTTGAAAATTTCAGAGATCCACATTGAGCCGTGGGATGAAAGACAGCGAAGTGAACAGTGTAAAACAACGAATTTGAATATTGGCGTGTATTGTTTTCAGGTCTGCTGTCATTGGTTCATCCAATGCAAATACATTTCCTTAGGAATAACCAGCGCGAATACACTTCCACAATCTTCTTGAATTGACTGCATTAGATGTACCATTCGCAACCTTATTTAACCGTAATCATGTATTCTAAACTTACTAATGCAAGAGGGGGCACCGTGACTCAGTGGGTTAGTCCATTCCGCTAGCAACCTGTGAATTGCAGGTGGCGGAGGCTGGATTTCTGTAACTTATCCTGGGTGTATCCATGTTGTATGCATGTCCCGCATTTGCCTGTCTTGTGTTTGGCGCAGCTTGGTAAAATTGGACGCATTTGTGTTTTAGTGCAGCTTGGCCCCTTGTACCATAAGACAACCAACCACTACACAGAAGGCCGTGCAGAGAAAGAGGGCTACAAGGGCTCAATCGTCAGTCCTTCCTCTTATGGACAAGAGGGTTTGGGGAAGAATGTTTAGATTATGAAATTTAAGGTGAACAAATTTACATAATTTGCAAAATATTCACTAACTTTTTTGTTTAAATTCCATGACTATACACCATAGAATTCGTTTGTCCATGACCTCATTCAAGAGTTCTTTGTATAAGTTGAAACTGGAATCTGATAATAGACATTCTTTAACATTCTGACCGTGGTTCAATGGATTTGCCCATGCTTTAGCAGCCTGCGAACTGTAGCCGGCGTAGGTTCAATTCCTGTAAATACTATGAGTATTTCTCTTTTTGTCTGTAAAAACTTTCCTCGTGTATATCCATTTATTTGACAGAAAAACACTACTTGACTCAACTTGGGCAGATCTCCCTTGCGCCATAAAACAACAAAACAGCCTGATGCACTTAGCTTTTTATAAACAGTTATAATTTACAGCAATATTTCCTGGAAGCATAGTTGTTTGACTTTACTTGAAAAATATTCAAAATTCAGGTTTTTATTTTTGCATAAGCTACAGTTGATTGCATGAGTACAGTTCGAATAGAAAGTAATCTTTAATTCGAAAACTGTTCCCTTTGTCCAAAATCAAACCTGATGCCCTTTACATTTCAACCCCTGTCCCCAACCAGCTGTCTGCACGGCACTGCTAATGTAGATATATCTCGTCCGCAGTCAGTTTACTTTTGCAACACTGAAAAAGACACCTCCGGAGAAACCATCTAAATTCTATGTTGATCCCTTTAATTGATTTCCTTCCAGTCATGGACCAGTGATTTAAGCCCGCAATAAATCAGACTACAAATATCGCGAGGTTGCTGGAGAAATGACCCCTCTAGCTGCACCAAAGAACGCGGTTTGCTGTCTGGTCCCTCCCACCGTAAGTCTTCTTTAGTCACATTTTTACCCTCTGTCTTAAAGCTAGCTTTCTCTTTTCTGCCCTCGGGCGATACAAGCGTTCATAGCCTAGCCAGCATATAAGTATCACGCAAAGCAATCTGTCATCATAGCGTCCAGAGGATACACCCTGTAATTAGGTAGCTGGTGTGTGCTCGCCTGCTCACTGGCTTCAATGACAATCTCCTGATAATCACTGCTCTTTTCTCTCTGCTGGTCCCCCTTCTTTCATGGTTACAGACCTTTAAGAGTATTATGTGTGTGGAGATAAACATCATTTTTAAAGTTCGGGATGTCTTTAAGTGTACTGAACCTAAGGTGGTGGTGGAACAAGTATTGTTGTCATATGCTTTCGCATTCCATTGGGTTCGGATGCTTTGTGCGTTTTTTAACTTTGAGTGGCGTACTTTAAAGAAGGTTTCGGTCGATTTCATAATGTCGACCTGGTTTATGTGTATTAGGTGGATTGGATTGGATGTTGGGGTTTTATGGCGCAAGGTCCAAAAACGGACAAGCTGCGCCAAACACAAGACAGAATATAGCCCAATAAAAGCACAAAACAAAAATCAAAACAAAAACAAAAGATAGATTTGAAAGCTAAAAAAATGTGTAGATGAGAGTAAAATATTCAAACAAGTCAGATAATTAAACAAGACCATCATTGTTTGCAGCATAACTAATGAGTTTAATTTACATATGCATAAAATTTTGAAAGTGAGAAATTTAAAAGATTGAATAAAAGCATTTGGGGGGATAAAATAGATTTGAGCCATTTTGAATTTGGAAAAAAATAAAGTGCATTAGGTGTATATAGATACAAATAGATCAAAAGATATTGAATTTCTTGTTACGACATTCGTGTCGTAAACATGCTTTTTCATCGGCTACCTGTAAGGTAAAATTTCTTAATGATTCCTTTAAAGATCGGGACGTCTTTAAGTTTACTGAACCTAAGGTGGTGGTGGAACAAGTATTGTTGTCATGCTTTCGCATTCATTGGGTTGCACTGTGCTGATGCTTTGTGCGTTTTTTAACTTTAACTGGTGTACTTTAAAGCAAGTTTTGGTCGTTTTCATAATGTCGACCTGGTTTATGTGTTTAGATGTGTAAAGATCAAAATATATATAGATCAAAAGATATTGAATTTCTTGTTACGACATTTGTGTCGTAAACATGCTTTTTCTTGGTTATCTGTAAGGTAAAATTTCTTAGCGATTAGATTCCTTAAAAACGCTATTTAGTTGTTTTAGAATATTTAACTACATTATATTCGTTGTTCCATTTAATACCTTTAAAGTTGACAGCTTTTGTTTGAGGTTTTTATAGTTTTTATTTGCGAACAAAGGTTCCCCTCCCCATGTATCATGTTTTTAAATATTATTTAAATACATTATCCGTTATCCCAATTTACACCTTTAAAGTTTTTCGTGTAGTTTTTGAGGCTCTTTTAATTTTTTATTTCAAACAAAGGTTTTCTCCCCGTGAACCATGTACAAGAGGATTAGTACGAAGGTAGGATAAAATGTGAAATACGAATTACAGTATAACAAAGGAACAAATAAAACAATTATGTGTATAGTTCTTTCAAATTTACAGAACGCATAGAACTTGCAGAAATGTAAGTCTCCTTCGACCTAGGTCTAATTAGCCCACGTGCAGCAAAATATAACCGTGGAGCGACGAACCTAACCAAATCTGGGGCGCGGTAGCCCGATTGGTAGAGTAGCTGATTGCAACCGGAAGGTCGCGAGTTCGAAACTCGACTCAACCAAAAGACCGTCGTGTTCGTGGGGACTGGTGCAAGTTAAATCTATCATGGCCTCAAATCACCTCACGTTGGCGTGGTGGGGAAGTCTAGAGTGGGGTGCCAGCTCAAGTCTGACCGTCGTTCGAAACCACGAGGTGTTGTCCTCGAATCTTTCCCTTTAGAATTGATCCCGGGCCCTCGTTAATAGCCTGTTTTGTCACTCCTAGTGCAACGTTAGTTCAACTATCTACCTACCTTGATCTCGTTATAAAAAATCGGCAATATCTAGCTGACGAGATATCTCGTCATTAGCAAAATTGGTCAGATCTTAATGGTCGAGATATCGCGTTGAAACTACTTGGAGAGTTGAATGTAATACGCTTATTTTCTTAATGCTTCTTATACTACGTTTATACGTTTAATACTTTTCATGTGAACTTTCTTGTTTTTGTAAAAAGTATTACGAACTTCTACACGAAAATTAAAAACTTTAGTGGACTGTAATTATGCTTATTTACATTGATTCTGTACTATCCTAAGTACATAAAAGATTTGTACTAACCTAAGTACGCGAGAATGGTTCCTGGATCAGAACGCTGTCGACATCGTCTTATTGCTTCAAGAGACTGGCGCAAACTAAGAAGTTGGCAACGTCCTTGGCGCTCGCCAAGTACAAGGAAAGGTACGCCAATTCAGGAGTAGCGCCAACAACTATTACGGAGATACGCATGGCACCAACATATAGTGTAAAATGTTTTGTATATCATATATTGTCTTTTATGCATATCACCCTACCTGGCTGCAAGTTGTAGGCGTCGCAGGTTCATCATTTTCGATCGCTTTTAAGTCATTTACTGCCAGTGATTTTGATGTTAATTACATACTGGAAATATATTGAAGTAGTGTTAGTTATTGCTGATTTTAGAATTTTGAAAGGGGCGTTCTGATTACAATCTAGGTAAGTGCTCGCAGCAACCACGTACCTGTTTAGCAAAGTCGGAAAGAGCGAGTCTAAAGAACAGCGAAATAAATTGCGGTTCAACGATACGTGGCTAGAATGCCAATTGGGACTAAAACTGCGAATTCACGCAACTCTTGATGTCAAAGAAAAGACAGGGAGAAACATTGTTGCTGGTTATAACAAAGACGGGATGTCACTATCTAAGAAAATGTCAACACTTTAGAGGTGAGGCATAAAATGATTTGTTAGAACTTATTTTTTACCAAAAGAAGGCTAAAAAGATCAGGGCCTACAAAATGCATACCGCATTGTATTATAATGAGTTTTCAGCTATAGTATTCATTCTGTAAGTTCTTTAGCACGTTTCTACACTTAATCAAAGGTTAAAACCTCAAAATTAAGCGGAACGGCTTGTGGCGATTTACATAACCGAGGATATTCAGTAGAAAGCTGGTGCACATTCAAATTCAGGAATTGTGACATCAGAGGCTCTAACAGAGGAATGAGTTCTACTAACGTAGGAATTCATCCACAGCCTCATTCTCTGTAGGCAAACGTGGCGTAAAGCCTCCATAAGTGTTCAAACAGCCTACAAGACTCCCTTCTTTCTCTTTTTAAGTTCTGGTGCGCGTTAAATCTGTCGTGGCCTCAAATGTCCTCTCGTTGGCGTGGTGGGGAAGATCGTATCTTTCCCTTGTGGATTAATCCTGGACGGTCGCCAATAGCCCGTTGTGTTGCCCCAGTGCAACGTTAATTAACTACCATTGCCTAGACATGAGTGACGAAGCAAGTATTCAGGAGAATGACTGACAATGAGCCCTCCTCGAAATATTTTAAGTGTTAAAAAGCAATGGCAATCAAAAATACGCACTAATGCTAATTTAATCAGCGCAAATCGGAGTTCCGCTTATCAAATAGGTAATAAATTTGGTGTACATTTTTCGTAGTAGGTAGTTAATTAACGTCGACTGGAGCAACACAACGAGCTATTGGAAACGGTCCGGGATCAATCCTAAAAGGAAAGATCCGAGACAACACCACGTAATTTTGAACCACGGTCAGATGACGAGGTAACACCTGAGCTGGCACCCCACTCTCGAAACTTCCACACCACGCCAACGTAAAGACACTTGAAGCCCCGACAGATTTAACGTACACCAACCCCAGTGTACACGACGGTCTTTGGCTGGACCGAGTTTCACTTCGGTTGCTAATGCGTTGTTTGGTGCGAATGTTCGGAGAGTGGAGGTGCCATCTCAGGTGTTCTCGTCATCTGACCATGGTTAAAAATTTCGAGGTGTTGTCCTCGAATTTTTCCCTTAGGGATTGATCACGGACCGTTGCCAATAGCCCGTTATGTTGCTCCAGTGCGACGTTAATTAATTACCTACCTACCGATTGCCTAATCCGATGCTCTTACAGCGTAAATGGGAGTTCCTCTTATCAAACAGGTAAAAAAAATTGGGAAATATTTCGCAGGATGAAGCATCATGGAACTGATCTAATTTTAAATCCAGGATCAGATAAAAAAAAAAGAACACCAAGTTCACGTACATGTCTGAGAGTAGTCTACAATCATGAAATGTTATGTTTATTTGGTATTTTGACTTTTCGATTTGAATAGAAAACCAGGGGAGAAGATTGGAAGAGATTCCAAAGGGCGAAGCTAGAATTTGATACCTGGGCAAATGAGTCATGCCGCCCGCTGTCCAAAACAGAATTTACGTATGTATTAATTGAAGGGAAGATAATTTGGATAAAATATATTTATTCGCAACATATTGATTTTGATAGTATAGATTAAAGTTTCCAATACTAACTTCTTATCGCAATTATTGACTACTCTTAAAGCAAGGTAAAAGGCCGAAAGTTCCCAATTTTAATTTCTTATCGCTATTATTGATTACGCATTAAAAATGGCAAAAGGAGGAGCTTTGTTAACGCGTTTCCAGGACTAAGTAAAAAAAAGAAGCCATCGTCTTGTTTAGTGCTTTGCAGACATTTGTGAGGAGAGAATTATATTGCTTTTTCCCTTTTCTCTCAATAGCAATACGAGTACAACGGTACGCAAAAAGTTGAATCGACTTTTCAAGCGTTGTAAGACTAATTGGCTTTTAAGAGTTGAAAGATAGAGGGCATGAAATCACAATCACTTCACCCAAAGAGCAGTGCAAAACATTTTTGCGACATAAAAAAGTTGTCCTTCAAGGTAGAATACTTTAAAAAAAAAATTCCAACCAAAACTACTTTTTGTTAAATATTTCTAAAATGCCGCACCATGACATACTGCTGTTAGGGGCCCGTGAGGCCCCGTCACTCTCCCCTATCAACAGCATTTTAGTAAATTTATTGGCGGTATTTTAGAAACATTTATATAAAAAAAGATACACGTATGGTTCAAGTGCGCCCTTTTAGAAATATTTATAAAAAATCCTTTTTTATAAATGTTCTACAATACCGCCCCTTAAGACACTTACACTCGGGGTTTCCCTTCCCTAGCTATGGCATTTTAGAAAACTTATCGGCTGTACTTTTTAGAAATATTTATCAAAGAACCACTTTTGGTAAAAGATGCAGCATTGTAGAAATATTTATTAAAAAAAACCACTTTTGATAAAGAGGCGGCATTTTAGAAATATTTATAAAAAACCACTTTTGGTTAGAGGCAACATTTTAGAAATATTTATAAAACATTTTGGTTATAGAGGCGACATTTTAGAAATATTTATTAAAAAAACACATTTTGATAAATATCCTTCAATGCTGCCCCTTAATACACTTTTGTTCGGGGTCGCCCTTTCCAAGCTGCGGGATTTTAGAAAACTTATCGGTTGGATTTTTAGAAATATTTATCAACGAACCACTTTTGGTAAAAGATGGAGCATTTTAGAAATATTTATTTAAACACACACACACTTAGTTAAAGGGGATGTATATTAGAAATATTTATCAAAAACCATTTTTTATTAAAGAGGCGGCATTTTAAAAATATAAAAACCCCTTTTGAAACTATCCTTCAATGCCGCCCCTTAAGACACTTACGCTCGGATCGCCCTTCCCTAGCTACGGCATTTTAGAAGACTGTATTTTTAGAAATATGTATCAAAGAACCACTTTTGATAAAAGATGCAGATTGAAGAAATATTTATTAAAAAATACTTTTGATTAAAGAGGCGGCATTTTAGAAATATTTATAAAAAAACTTTTGGTTAGAGGTGGCATTTTAGAAATATTTATAAAAACCCACTTTTTGATAAATATTTCTTAAATGCCGCCCTTTGAGACACTTGCGCTCGGGCCGCCGTCCCTGGCCCCCTCTGAAATTATTCACTGAATCGCATCTGTCTCTCTCTCTCTCTCTTCGCGTTGCAGTCCTAAAAACTCAACTCTGAAGGCCAAAAGGGGTGAGTCGGGGAGAGAAAAAAGTCAATTTACTTTTTGGCCCAAGGCTATGCACCCAAGTTCATCACTAGAACATATGTCCGTCTGCCATGGATAGTCCACTAAGTTATTTTTCATGGTTCGAATAATTGCGTCGTTTCAATACGTGCGTGAAAGTATTCCGGGCCCTCCGAAAATACCACATTCCGCACTATTACGACAATTAGGCAGCTCTAGCGCCATGCAGTCTTGCAGGGCTAAAAGGCCCGGGGCGAGATTCTGTGTTTTGGTATTTTCATTCATTCCCTCTCCTGAATAGATCGCTTATCTCGCTTCGCATTCTCCCGCGACACTTCGCTTTTATTGATGACAATCCGCAAGTGGGAGAACCCATTTGTGGGATAATATCGCTTCTTGGCGAAAAGAAGAAAACAATTTTGGAGCAGGAAATCGGCTCTTGCAGAGACCCACCTGCATGGTTGAAATGAAGCAAAAAAGTTAATTGGTTTTGGATCGAAAAAAAAGCCAGCAACCCTTTTTGGGAACAGTGTTTTTTGGTCTTTAAAACATTATTTTCGTATCGATTATCCTTTCGAATTAAGCTTCTTTTTGTGTAACCAGTAAGTATTTATCCCTTCTGTATGGATATGAAGAACTCCTGATAATTATGGTGGGATTCTAGACGAATTTTTGTTATAATTGTTAGTCCATGTTTAGTGCTCAGTAAGATGAGCAACAAATGTTATGATTAAAAGAATTCAAGGGGACAAAATGCAACGACTATGAAACAGATACACCATCCTGATATGTATGGTTCTAAACAAATTTTGGTCGTCATCTGACCATGATTCGAAATTACGAGGCGCTGTCCTTGGATCTTTCCCTTAGGTCGTCCCAGACCGTAGCCAATAGCCCGTTGTGTTGCTCCAGTGCGACGTTAATTAACTACCTACTTACCTAAACGAATTTTAATTGTAATTGTTAGTCCAAGTTCTTGTTGCTCAGTAAGATGAGCAACAAGAGTGTTTTGATTAAAATAATTCAAGGGGACAAAATGTAACAGCGAATACTGAACAGAAACACCATCCTGATAAATATGGTGCCGATTCTAAACGAATTTTTTTATAATTGTTAGTCCAAGTACCGTGCTCAGTAAGATGGGCAACAAATGTTTTGATTAAAAGAGTTCAAGGGGAAAAATGCAACAGCGGAACAGAAAAGCCATCGTCATAAATATGGTACCAATTCTAAACGAATTTTGGTTATAATTGTTGGTCCAAGTATAATGCTCAACAAGGCGAGCAACATGAGTGCTTTGATTAAGTGTATTCTAGGGATTACAAAATGCAACAGCGACTAGAAAACAGGAACACCATCTTGCAATTATGATGCAAAATCTAGTTGACGAACTTTCGTTATAATTGTTAGTCCGTGTAGTGCATAGTGAAATGAGCAAAATGAGTACTTTGATTAAACGAATTCCAGGGGAGAAAACACAACAGCAATTGCGAAACAGAAACACCATCCTGATAAATAAAGTGCCAGTTCTAAACGAATTTTGGTTACAATTGTTAGTCCAAGTATAATGCTCAATAAGATGAACAATATGAATGCTTCGTTTAAACGCAATTCTAGGGAGTACAAAATGCAACATCGACTACGAAACAGAAACACTGACCTTACAATTATGCTGCAAAATCTAGTATACAAACTTTCGTCATAATTGTTAGCCCAAGTATGCACGGTGAAATGAGCAACATAAGTGCTTGATTAAAAGAATTGTAGAGGACAAAAAAATATACAACAGCGATTAGTATAGCGAAATACCATCCTGATAATTATGGTGCCGATTCTAAACGAACTTTGGTTATTATTTATATATATATATATATATATATATATATATATATATATATATAATAAGTAAAACTACCCTAAGAATAGAATAGATTTCCCCGAGAAACAAGATGAAATAAAATATGTAAATGTTAAGTGAGCCTGCCTACTTTTTCAAGGGGAGCAAGGCCAGGTTGTCACTTAAAAATGCGATGCTTTTCTCCTTTTTGATTTGTGGTGATGGTCTATATATATATATATATATATATATATATATATATATATATATAGATATATATAGATATATGAGAGTTTATAATGTAATATAACATGACAGTTTTGATTTAAAGAATTCTAGGATTACAAAATGCAGCAGCGACTATGAGACAGAAACACCATCCTGATAATTATGATGCTAGAATCGAGTAGACGAATTTTGGTTATAATTGTTAGTTTAAGTATAGTGCTCAACAAGATGAGTAGCAAGAGTGTTCTGATTAAAAGAATTCAAGGTGATAAAATGTGACTACGAAACACGAGAACCTGAAAGTCTTAACTTCTAGACTTCTGAAAAATAGTTTTAAAATGTGTACCATTGCTTATATATGGTTTCGAAGTAAGCTATTTAGCGACATTAGAACACGGTGAACATCATGCGTAGTTTATGTTTATATTTGTGTTGAATTTAAATCTCAGACTTTAAAACTAAAGGGTTATTCCTTTCCTTCAGCCAACAAACTGGACCTTGCGCCATTAAACTTAAACCAACCAACCTTCAGCCAACTGACTAATTCAAATTGGTCACGTTCGTGGAATATTTCATGTGAAAAAAGGTTTTCTAAGCTACATTACATAATTTTCTCTTTAAAGTCAAAATTTATTATATTTATTCCTACTGCCATGTAGAAAAATTAATTTAGGAAAATGCATGAAAAACAGAAGTAAAGCACAAACACAATACAAAAACCCAGAAAACCAAAGAGTGATGTACATGAAAAGCACAATTAATATTTATGATCAGAGAAATATAACTTTCATAAAAGTTTATATTTAGTTTATTAATTAATAGTCCAATTGATCCAATAGAATGTGTATTTAATGAATCTCTTAGAATGTCTAATGTTATAACATCTTTTTAAATTTGTAATTTTTGAATACAAATTTTTGAGCTGTCGTATTAGTCTAGATGGCAGAATTTCCATGTTTGATTTTAATAGAAAACGGTTGTTAAAATGTTGCATACAAAAGTATCATGCCTCTCAATGCTAGAAAACAGCTATTAGAGCACATTTTATCAACAGTTCGTTGAAGAATTGTATAATAACTGAAATATAGTATTGTGAAGTGTTAGCTACGCAGTGTGTAACAATCAACTCGAAAACATCAAACTTGAAGACTTCTTGAAGAGCATCGCATATGCAACTCATGTATAAAGTCCTTATAACAAAAACACTGCATGTCTTCAATTGAGTATTATTTTAGGAGACTGAGATCGTAACTGAAGAGATGAATTAATCAATAGTGGTTGAGTAATTGTACTGCAATCTAGTATTGTGAAGTGTTAGATACGCAGCATGTAACAATCAACTCAAAAAGACCAAACTGTCTTCTTGACTGGCACGACAGTATTAAACTCATGACATGTTTAACCCTCCTGGTGGTTGTCTGCTAGGTATCACGCCATTAGCAAAAATGATCAGATCTTTGTGGACGAGATATTTAGTCAGAAGAAAACCGACCAGATCTTTATCTCGTCATCATTAAAAATCGGCAATATAATCTTGATAACGAGGTATCTCGTCATTAGAAAAAAATTAATTAGATCTTAATGGACGAGATGTCTTGCCGAAACCATTTGGAGGGATAAATTCTAATAACAAAAACACTGCATTAACGTGTTTTTATTACTATTACTTTAAGTCTACAACATCGCAACTAAAAGATAAATTAATCAACAGTTGGTTGAGTAATACTGAAATCTAGTACTGTGAAATATTAGATACTCAGCATGTAACAATCAACTCAAAATGACCAAACTGCCTTCTTGACTAGCAGGACAGTATAAAACTCGTGACATATTTAAAGTTTTAATAACAATAACACTGCATTAACACGTATTCAATAGAGTATTTATTATTTTAGGAGACTACGACATGGTAACTGGAAATATAAATTAATCAACGATTGGTTGAGGTAATCATACTGAAATCTAATATTGTGAAGTGTTAGATACTCAGCATGTAACAATCAACTCAAAATGACCAAACTGCCTTCTTGACTTGCACGACAGTAAAAAAACTCATGACATGCATTTAAAGTCCTAGTAACAATAATCCGCATTCAACAGTATTACTTTAACCCATTAACGACCAACGTCTCTTTTATGGGACGCATATTTATATGACTTTAAAACCATGACCATTGTATAAATAAGTTTTATTATTCTTTTATTCAGCAGATTATGTATTATGTATTCTAACTATAATATAAAAATAGATGCAAAGCGTTAAAAAATAAAAAATAATAATAATTAAAAAGTTTTTAATAAAATTAAAAATTACAAAAATTCATTCAGCACCCTTCTAAAGACTAGAAGATGGGAACAATCAATATTTTTCAAATAAACATCATGGTTGAATTCCGGCCCTTAATGGGTTAAGAGACTACGATATCGTAACTGAACAGATAAATCAATCAACTGTGGTTGAGTAATCATATTGAAATCCAGAATTGTGAAGTGTTAGATACGCAGCATGTAACAATCAAATCGACAAGACCAAACTGTCTTCTTGTGTGACTAACACCGGTCGTATACAAAGTATCAACTCATTACATACCTAAAATCCTTATTACAAAAACATTACATTAACGTCTTAAATAGGGCTTAGGAGAATAAGAGATCATAACTGAAAAGATAAATGATGTTCCCAAATCAATTCGAATTCGGTGAATACTGGATCGGAACTGTCGATATTTGAAGAACAACTAACAAGAGTTACCGATCGCGTAACGCAATCGCCAATAACAATCATTGCACGCATTATAACTATCAATGGGCGAAATTAGACGGTCTCTTTCCATAACACAAAATTATTACATTCGGCACATGTCAGAATGATAACCGTGAACATTTCTGATTAATGACCATGGGCTGTAAGATGCCCAAGGATGATGAAAAAAGATCTTAAAGATCATTCACTTCTTAAAAGATAAACTGGTTCTAAAATGATTATGTGAAGGAAAACAAGCACGTAATCGGACAATGTTTAAACATAACGACTTTGCTCAGGTGCTTAGGGTGGTTTGTGTGCTTCAAATCTATTTCATTAAGTGTATTTCACAAGAAATACACAATTTAAATCTGCTAGTTGCAGTTTCTGTCTCCAATAGTTAGCTTTAAATGGTTTTGTTAGTTTCCTGAAAAATGATTTTATCGCGATTATTAAATATAAGAGGGTACATGAATATTTTCTTCAGGACCAAGTAAAGGCTATCCTTGAGATAGAGTCCTTTTATAATCTGTCGTATTATTTCTAACTGATAGTAATTTGCTTACCTGCTCAGATATATCATTAGTTGGTTGATTGTACCAGACATTACTATTGTATATTGTAAAATATAGTCAAAAGTAATGGCTATTGTACAATATATAATAATGACTATTGTACAATATAGAGTATATATATGACTATTGTACAATATAGAGTAATTGTTCAATATATAGTAAAGGCTGGTAATGGTAAATAAATTGTACCAGCACTCATTGAGTAGGCTGGTAATGGTAAATAAATTGTACTAGCCATTCATTCAGTAGGCTGGTAATATTTATTTTATTATGTAACAAATTATAAAAAATTGAACACGAAGACAGTTCTGCATTTTAGAGAGGACATTGTATTCGTATCACAAAAAAGAATAAGGAAGTAGATTTTCACGAAAACTCAGATTTTTTAAAAGAATTGTGCATTAGAAATCTGTTTTAAATTTTTTGGATATGGTAACTGGGATATTTATAAGATGGATTCCAGAATACACAGCGATATACTCCCCTAAAATATGTCTTACTAAAGAATTAAAAAGTTGAAAAAAGTGCTGTTTTAAAATCGATGCAGTCTAAACTGATTAAAAATAATTCGAGACAAAGTTGACGTCTTGCTGTAAATAATTTTATCTTCATCTAAATACATACAAATAAGGATTTTATCCGTGCATTAGACACAATCTGCCTTTTAGTGCTTAATTTTAAATGCTGTCTTAATCCTCCTGGTGGTTTATCTTCGAGTCAAAAACTGCCTTCATTCCCCTTGGAGTAATAGGGCAGTTTTTCTGGATGATGCATCTTGTCATTAACAAAGATGGTCAGATCTCGATGGACGAAATATATCTTGACAAACTTGACTAGATCTCGATGGACAAGGGGTCTCATCAATACCACTTGGAGGGTTAACGAGGTATCTTTCAAAAGACCTGTCATTTCAAGTATACATACGAACAAAAAATGAAGTTATTGTAATCCTGTTTACTTAATTATGCAAGTTAAAGAGCTATTGAAAATATATAAAATACAAGCAACTCATTTATCTCAGCACTAACGTTAGGATTTTACGCGTGTATGAGAAACTAACTGCAATTTAGTGCTTAATTTTTAATGTTGTCTTAATCCGGTCTGTTTGAAAACATCTGTCAATTCAAGTATACATGTAAACAAAAGGAAGTTATTGTAACCATGTTTACTGAATTATACAAGTTGAAGAGCATGCAAATGTTTTTAAGGTAGGTAGGTGAAGTAACGTCGCACTGGAGCAACACAACGGGCTATTGGCGACGGTCAGGGATAAATCCCGAAGGGGAAAAATACGACTATAAATTGTAATTTTGAATCATGGTCAGATGACGAGGTCAATATCTGAGCTGGCACCCCACTCTCCAAACTTCCACACCAAGGCAACATGAGGACATTTGAAGCCACGACATATTTAATGTGCACCAGCCCCCGCGTACACAACGGTCTTTGGCTAAACATAGTTTCGAACTCGCAACCCTCCGCTTGCTAATCCGTTACTCTTCCAACTGAGCTACCACGGCCCTGTCTCTCTGTAGGACATGTGATTCTCAGGACGGTTGCTGCGATTTGTCACGTCTTTTTCTGTTTGAAATTCAAACCCTGAGAAATCAAGAGTCTCAATTCAAAACATATTTCTCACTCTCACTTCATTGAAAAATACAAACATTTAGAGATATCTAAATACCATATTTTACCATCAGTTGTTTAACCTTCCTGGTGGTTGTCTCGGTAAGGTATCTTGTTGAGACAACCATCAGGGGGTTTGTCATTAGCAACTGACCAGATCTTGGAGAACGAGATACCTCGTCATTGGAAGAAAACTGACCATATCTTGATTTCGTCATCCTCAAAAAATTGGCGATATCTTGTTGACGAGACATCTCGTCATTAGCAAGATTAGTCAGATCTGGATGGACGAGATATCACGTCAAAACCACTTGGAGGGTTAAGTAAAAAATTGAGATGGAAGGTTCTCACCAAAAATACCAACAGGCGCGTGTGAATTGCGTTAAGTTTCTTAACTTTTCTCCGTCTTTTGACAGGGCGCACAATTTTTTTCTTTTACTAATCGCAAAGAGGATACCCCTCTTAAACGTCGATAAAAGATTTTCTTTTTAGCGATGCACACATACACAAGTTGAAGCAAAAGAAAAAAGTTTCTTAAATGCTCAGGTCAAGAGTTGTGGCAAAGTGTGAGATTGCTCCTATCATTTCCGTCTGGATATTGAAAAGCATGACACAGATCCCCGTCTTTCTGTAGGACATGGGCTTCTCAGGACGGTTGCTGCGATTCGGCACGCATCTTCTCTCTCGATTGCCTCGAATTCAAACTCTGAGAAATCAAGAGTCTCAATTCAAAACTCATTTCAGACCCGCTCTTCGGTTAAAGAGCGTGAGATTCGTCTCAAGACGGCGGGGAATGGTGTGAAATCCCTTTGTGATTCCCTCTGAAGGTATGAATGGGAAGAGTCAGATTCTTCTCCTGATGTGACACCAGATTCGCTTTGGGTGGACTTCATATATTGTGGATTTTCTCTTTTCCATGTCTCACTGCTTTTGCTGTTGCTAAGTTTCGCGGAAACCAATCATCGGCATGATAAATGATAACAAAATCACTCTCGCGCCGTGTTGGTTTCCTTTTATGCTCATCTGTAGAGATGAGAGTATTCGAATACAGAAGTACACATGCACTCGATACTTAAAATATTCGAATACCAAAGCATTCATCGTAGGTATTCGAATCTGAAAGTATTCATCTTAGATATTCGAATACCAAAGTATTCATTCAAAATATTCGAATTCCAAAGTACTCGAGACCTCAGGAGCACATCTCCTTTAGGTGTGTATGGGCTTAACGGACCCGAGGTACTCTAGTGACCTTTTCTTTTCACATGGGGTTTACTGTCTTTAGTAAACAGTGTCGAGCTCCCGGAATACGCAACCGATCTTTTTCTGCTTTCATCCCATAATACTTTTCCCCGATTACACTTTTACTCCTTTCGCGACCTTTTCGACTTGAAGTTGTCTTGTGTTTGGCACAGCTTTGACAAATATGACCCTTGCGCCACAGAACAACCAGACGAACCGACCAAAGTACTGGAAAACAAAAGTATTCAGATACCAAAGTAGCACTCTTGCCTTATATGTGCATTCATATTGGTCTTGAGTCAAAATTATCGTTTCCCATAGAATAAATAACAATACAACTATCCACTGGTAACCTCTTGTAGTGAGTTAGAACTTCGATTCACTACGTCACAATTCCAGGTGTACTAAACACAATGCTGGGAAAATCAGAACAAAGTATTATTTATATACGTATATAGCCTTATTTCGCACTTGGCCGAGTCTTGCTATCGATCGATCGTTTTTTGTGTATGTATTAGATGGTAGGTAGGTAGTTAACTAACGTCGCACTGGAGCAACACAACCGAATATTGCCAACGGTCCGGGATCAATTCCGAAGTAAAAAATCCGAGGACGCCTCGTAATTTTGAATCACGGTCAGATGACGAGGCCGCACCTGAACTGGGACCCCACTCTCCAAACTTCCACACCACGCCAATGTGAAGATATTTGAGGCCACGACAGATTTAACGTGCACCAACCCCATGTATACGACAGTCTTTGTCTGGATCGAGTTTCAAACTCGCAACCCTCCGGTTACTAATCCGTTGCTCTACCAACTGGGCTACCGCGGCCCTGTATGTATTGGAATATTTTTTCGATACTTGAAAGCACTCGGATACCAAATATTCTATTCTTAACCCTCCAGCGTTGGTTTCGACAAGATATCTCGCCCAACAAGCTTTTATCAATTTCGCTAATGATGAGATATCTCGTCAAGATATTACCAATTTTTTAGGACGAGATCAAAATCTGGTCAGTTTTTTCAAATGGCGAACTATCTCGCCCATCAAGATCTGGTCAGTTTTGCTACTGACGAGATGCCTTGTCATCAAAATATTACCAATTTTTTATGATGACAAGATCAAAATCTGGTCAATTTTTTTCTGATGAACTATCTCGCCCATCAAGATCTGGTCAGTTTTGCTAATGACGAGATACCTCGTCGAGACAACCACGAGGAGAGTTAAAAGTACTCGATTCTGCCCATCTATTCATATTGTCAAACAAGTGAAGTCGACAGCTTGGCGACGAGTGTTGGCGACAACAAACCCCTTGTCTGAAATTTTCGTGATCGAATTCCACAATGCCGTCGGTGAAGATGTCAACCCGGCGAACCGGATGTGTGTTCCCGATCATAATGACCCTCTTTAAAACGCTGAACGTATACAAAAATTAACCATCTGTGGTTTTCTTGTCTTTCCTCTGCTGGTTGCTTTGAATTCGAAATCGCCCTGCTGCAATTAGTACTAATGGAAATTCATTTTCTGTGGAGAGTCGGTACCTCACTGGATCTTTTCTTGAGTAGGTCAGTGGAGAGGGTTGAAATGTGGCGATGTGCCGGCGCACTAATTATGCGAGAATCCCGGGAATTTGGCTTCTCTGATTAAATGTGCTTCAGGGTTAGCTCTTTCAGATAAGAGGTATTTGAGACGCATCAATCTTAGGATGGTATTAAATGCCCCTCGTTTTTTCATTAGTCGGTCGATGCTTACTGGTTTGAACCTGTTTGCATTAGAGCTCGTTTTTGTTTTAAGTGAAATTACTTGACTGCTTTTCGGGACTGTATTGCTCTTATGGGAAAAGAAAACGCAGGGTGTTTCTATTGACCCTCCTGGTGGTTGTCTCGACGAGGTAAATTAGCAAAATTGACCAGATTTTGATGGACGAGATGTCTCGTCGTCTCTCTTCATTGGAAGAAAACTGGCCAGTTCTTGATCTCGTCATCATAAAAGAATCGGCAATATCTTGACGACGATATATCGTCATGAATTAAATTCGTCAGATCTTGGTGGACGAGATATCTTGCTGAAATCACTTGGAGGGTTAATATTCATTACGTAGTGTGAAAGCGATGATTATAGACATTGGTACTATAATTTCAGGAAACACTTTTACATTCAAATAAAATAAGTTGCTTTTATTTTTAAAACACCTTATATTCATTATATAACGTAAGTTTATGACTTAAACTTGGTGATTGTCTCGACGAGGTATCTCGTGATTAGCAAAACTGGCCAGATCTTGATGAAATAGATACGTCATTAGAAATAAAGTGGCTAGATCTTGATCTCGTCATCACTAACAAATAGGCAACATCTTGACGAGATATCTCGTCGAAATCACTTGGAGGGTAGACACTAGACAGACGGACGGAACCTGTGTGGAACATGCGCTGTTTGCCAACCAGTAACTCCATTACCAATTAATTGCATATGCTTCTATTTTATTACTCTTAATTTCGTTCACTTTTTGTGTATTTAATTATTTTGGTCTCGCTGGGGAGGGGGACGTAGTCATATACCTAGAAAGTCGGGAAGGGCCAGAGTGGCCCCTACGATATTTCGCAATGATACAGAGAAATTCTTCCCGTGTGGGGACGATCATTACCTAGCAATGACATTCAAATTAGCCACCTTGGGTTGTTTATATCTCTTTGTGTTCCTTACCATCATAACTGTTGTTTACACCCGTCTGCGCAGTTTACATCGCATTGTTTTCACCCCTTTACTTTCTGTTTTCCTCCTCAGCTGTGATCATAGGGACATAGGTGAACACTGTTTTGGTGGCAGTCGTCAGCTGTCTAATCCTTTTCTAAACGTTTGGAATTGTCTTTGGAATTTGGACACCTTACTCACGTGATGCATTGAATAGGAACACAAGTTTGGTTGATTAGTTTTGAGTTTGACACAAGAGCCATATTTGGCCAAACTGTTCGAACAGTTCCTCCGATTTATATCAAATATACATCTTGAATACACAGGGGGTTTCGAAAATATCTGGCCAAATTGTAAAAAGTATCGTAGGTAGTAGTTTAATTAATGTCGCACTGGATCAACACAACGGGCTATTGGTGACGGTCCAGGATCAATCCCTAAGGGAAAGAAAGATCCAAGGACAGCGCCTCGCAATTTTGAATCACGGTCAGATGACAAGGTCAACACCTGAACTTCCCCCCACTCTCCAAGCTTCCACACAACGCCAACCCTTGAGGCTCGACAGATTTAACATGAACTAGCACCCACGCACACGATGGTCTTTGGTTGGATCTAGTCTCGAACTCGCAACCCTTCGATTGCTAATCCGCTACTCTTCCAACCGCACTACTTCGGCACCGTCCCACATTAGGATTCATGCTTTTTCCAACAACCACGTGACAGATCTACAAACCGAGCAACCGGAAAAAATAGCATGAAGCTGCAACTTCTATTAGGTTGATGCAAAAGTTCGTCCGGTTTTTTGACAAAAGTTGAAGAAAAATTTTATTTACTAAAAATTACAAATAGCCGTTGTGTTGCTCCAGTGTGACGTTATAAATACCTACCTACCTCATAGAAGTTCTGAGGTTTCTGGGTAAAGAACTGATCCAGGTGACGAAACTTTCTGAACTTACGGCACGTGGAATCGTCAACGGTACCCTCACCATACACAACACAAATTTCTTTTGTATCTGCGAAGCATTCTTTCCGAAATAAAAAAGCATGTGTCGAAAATGCTCCTTATTTTCTGCAATTTTTAATGCTTAACAAAATTTAAAAAATACAACCAAGTAACAATTTTTTCCCCAAATACTCACTGAAATTCCTGCTTTCAAACAACATCAAAACTTTACACGTATGAAGTAGATAACACTTTGCGATGCAATGCCATGTAGCGCCAAAAACGGGACGAACTTTTGCATCAACCCAATTCATGATGCGAAATCAAAGTAATATACATAAATATACACTCGTGTCCAAATTTATCTTTACATACCCAAAAATAATGATATTCCATGAAATATCCAATCGATGTTTTTCATTCTTGCAGGGAGTGTGTGAAAGACAAGCCTAATTAGCATTATCGAATCAAAAGTGATCAAACGGTTTCTGATATGCAAATCAAGGCGTTACGTCATCCGACGATGAATCAAGCGCTTTGCTCAAAGTGAACATCTGAGTGAATTTCTGCAAAACAGCGTTTGATTTCAGTGTGTAAGGACTCAAAACGGTTTGTTATGGCTCCGAAGTATCATTTGGAAGAATCTGTGGAGTGGCGAATTATCGGCCGTTTAGAAGCACGGCAGACAATCATGCAAGCAGTGAGATGTGTGAATATTTCAAGACAGACAGTCTCTACGCTATGGAAACAATTTCAAAATTCTGGAACTGTTGTAAGGAGGCCTGGACAAGGTCGTAAACGAATAACAACTGCTTCTCAAGATCGATATCTGGCAATAACTGCCCGTAGTCTACTGCTCGGCAGTTAAGTTCAGAGGTTGCAGCCGCCACTGGAACTGTTATATTGCGGCAAACTGTACAGAAGGCTTAATAAAAAAGGCCTTTATGCCAGAAAGTCAAGGGTATGTGTTTCACTGTCTTCACAACAAAAGAGGGATCGCTTTAATTGGTGCAAAGAACATCAGAACTGGAGTGAACACCAATGGACCGATATTCTCTTTACTGATGAGTCGAGGTTTAGTTTAACATCTGATTCTAAACGTGTTTACATCTGGAGGGAGTCAGGAACGCGAAATCTTCCTTCGAACATTATGGAACGTGACCGTTTCGGTAGTGCAGGTGTGATGGTATGGGGAGAAATAATGATCGATGGACGTACGCCCCTACACGTTTTCAACAGCGGATCTGTGACCGGCCAGAGATATCGGGATGAAGTCTTAGAACCTTATGTAAGTCTTTTCAGAGATGCATATGGATCTGACTTTTTATTCATGGACGATAATGCTCGTCCACATAGAGCAAACCTCGTTGACGAATTCCGTGAAAGTGAAGTCATTGAGCGAATACCGTGGCCAGCAAAATCTCCTGATCTGAACCCGATAGAGAACTTATGAGACTGCCTTCAAAATCAGTTGCATGGAGACATCCTCCTCCTAGAGATATAAATACCCTGAAGACCGCATTGCTGGAGAAGTGGAACTTAATTCCCCAAACTGGGTTAACAACATTATTACCAGCATTAAAACACGTTGTGATATGTGTGTACACGTCAGGGGAGATCATATTCCATATTAAATTCATATGCCTTAATTTTTTCTGAGTTATTCTTTTTTCTGAACTCTTGTTG
The DNA here is from genome assembly GCA_933210815.1 of Meta bourneti. Classification (NCBI taxonomy): domain Eukaryota; kingdom Metazoa; phylum Arthropoda; class Arachnida; order Araneae; family Tetragnathidae; genus Meta; species Meta bourneti. The sequence goes on along the minus strand of OW119934.1, from coordinate 51,610,222 downwards.
CATATTATTGCCATTTTTATTGTTTCACGCTAGTTTTATATCATATGCAGCGCTTTTAATTTTTTTCCTTTGTATTTATGTGTTATGATTTATGTATCATTTCACACAAATTCATAAAATTATAGTTCACAGTTTCTGAGAAATCCGTGATTTTATGCATGTAAAGATAATTTTGGACATGAGTGTATTTAAATTTCTCTTTTTCGAAGAATAGTTTCGGAGCTTTAGTGAGTTCAACACATGCCAATGTGACTGCGTATTACAGTAAGACAAAAACGACATAAATCCGAGTTAAAATAAAAACATACTACCCAGGGTAATAAAATCCAAATACTCTGAAAAGGTGGATTTAATGATTTTCATTAGAAATCTCGCTGAACTTTCTCAGGCCACAACTAGTTTCGCCAAATTGGGCACACTATACGGAAAACGCAGCAGGACATCAACTTAATTTCGGAAAGTAATATAAAAAGGAAAGCGGCAATAAACGAAATGGATAAGACGAGACGTGTCTTGGCGTTCTGGCTCCAATGAGGTATATAAAGCTATTCGATGGGATAAAGAATCGGAACTCGAGATATAAGTTCGGGTAATAAAATCAATCATAAGAATTGAGACTCGAAAAAGATTTTCGAAACACTTGTACTCAAAAAATTTACTACCGTTGGAAAGAACGAGGGTGGTTCACTTTATGAGGTTAAAATTAATTGTTAACTAGTTATTTACGCAAATTAAAAGTTACAATTTGGTCAGACTTACAATTTACATTTTCAATTTGCTATTTTTGTGTTACATTTCATTGGTTTACATTTTAAGTCAAAAAATTAATATTTTATTAACTTACAGGTATGACAGGCATTTTCTGTGAAGCAAAGATAGGTATCGGTAGTGTTTCTATGCGTTTCCTGTACGTTTTCAATAGCCCATTGAAATTACGTGGTTTTGTCGACGCTATTAACTACCTACCTACCTTTACGTATTCCAATCGTGACGTCAGTTGGCTTGCTTCTTGGAAACGGTTTCAGTCCTTCGCCAATAAAAATTATTAAGGGGTAGGTAAATATTTAATTAACGTCGCACTGGGAGCACGCAACGGGCTATTGGCGACGGTTCGGGATCAAACCCGAAGGGACAGATCGAGGACAACACGTAATTTTGAACCACAGTCAGATCACGAGGTCACACCTGAGCTGACACCCCACTCTCCAAACTTCCACTCCTCGCCAACTTGAGTAATTTGAGGCCACGACAGACGTTTCGGCTTTTGAATTAATGTAGTCTTTGATCGCTGAAGACTTTCAAGGAGTTAAGTTTTCAGTGCCAAGTCTTATCAACTTTTATACGAAGGACTTGCATGGAAATGAGCTCTATTATGATCTCAAAGGCATTTTACATTCCCTCGGAAAGAGCGAATCAAAAATTTCTTAATTTTCCCCAAAAGGACTAGCAACTGGGGTGGGGGGGGGGTATTTCAATTAACGTCACACTGGAGCTACACAATTACTAGCAACTGGAGGGTTGCGAGTTTGAAACTCGGTCCAGCTAAAGACTGTCGTGTACACGGAGGCTGGTGCTCGTTAAATCTGTTGTGGCTTCAAATGTCCTCACGTTGGCGTGGTGTGGAAGTTTGGAGCTGAGTGCCAGCTGAGGTGAGACCTCCGCATCTGATCGTGGTGTTGTCATGGGATCTTTCCCTTCGGATTTGATCTCTGACTGTCCACACTGTGTTTTTCCAGTGCAACATTACTTAAAATACCTACCTACCATCCAACTGGACTACCGCGGCCCGAATAAATTCTGGATTATTATGTGATAGCTGATTGATCCACATCAATTAGATTAAACGCCAAACGTTGCAGAAACGGTGGTAAACTACATTTTAAGGCAACCCTGCTATATAATCATATGAGAACATTTGATAGGTAGTTGAACAGGGGCTATTGTCGACGGTCCGAGATCAATCCCGTAAACCGAGAGAATTTGGACAGAAGTAAATTCTGCGCAGACAGTCTTTGTTTACAATGAAAATTGTTGCCATTCCTTACTGTGAAGATTTTCTGTTGTGTCCAAAAGCTATCACAATGTCTCCAATATGATTACCTTAAAATGTAGTTTATCGCAGTTTTGGTAGTTTGGCGTTTAATTTAATTGATTGGTGTGACCAATCACCTGTCGTAAAATATCAATCCGGAATTTATTCTTTGGAATTTTTATTGGCGAAGTGCTGAAATCGTATTTGGTTGGCTAAGTTGGGTTTTATGGCGCAAGAGCCATATTTGTCCATGCTGCGCCAAACACAAGACAGACAACCTCAAGTAATGGACCTACACACGCAATGAAAGTTCCACTAACACAGAAGAGAGAGATGCTCCCAAGGAGGAATCGAACCTGACAGGAATGACAGACGCCTCGTGCCCACTGACCTCGTGGATCAGTGGGCATACCCCCTGAGCCACGAGGGCCCCGAAATTGTATTTGGAAAACAAGCCAAGTAAGTGACGTCCAGAACATGATACAGGAAACACGTATCACCGCAGAAACACATCGGCACCTATATTTAATTTGACACAAAATGCCTCTTAGGTGCTATTATAAAGCTGTTGTTTAAGCACATAGTGACAGGATTTATGATATTCAGAGTCTTGAATGATCATAACAAATAATATTTTCAATAGCTTGCTCGTGGGCTGCGATAGTTGGTAGATTCGCGGATTAACAACCGGAGGGTTGCGAGTTCGAAACTCCACCCAAACAATTAGGTAGGTAATGTATGTGGTGCTGGTGAATTTTTTTTAAATCTGCCGTGGCTTCAAATGTCCTCATTTTGGCGTGATGTGGAAGTTTGGTGAGTGGAGTGCCAGCTCAGGTGTGGTCTCGCCATCTGACCGTGGTTCAAAACTACGAGGTGTTGTCCTCGGACTTTTCCCTTGCACCAGTGCGACGTAAATTCAACTACTTACCGCTCTTAACGGTTGGTTGTGTTTTATGGCACAAGGCCATATTTGGCCAAGCTACGCCAAACACAAGTTGTTAGGTCGGTAGGCAAACACAATGAGCAACGGTGGTCCCTGATTTCTTTTCCGAGGGGTCGTAAAGTTGCAGGCCTCCTTGGCCCAGTTGATTTGCCTACTGCGCTAGCAGCCTTGAGCTGTAGGCAGCGCAGGTTCAATTTCTATAATTACCCTCAGTGAACTTCTGTATCAATAAAACTTTTGTTGTGTATATACCAATTTACTTGACGGAGAGAACTCAGTCTGGCCAGATTCTGGTCCTTACTCCACGGAAAAAACAACCAAAAACCGAAATTAAATCCAGAGTATGTTATTACTACCAAATAGGCTTGAAAGGTAAGAAATTTAATAAATGGATACTTCTGAAGTTTAATTTGGAGAATATGAACACACACACACACACACATACACACAAGGGATTAAAAACAGCATTGAAGTATATAATATTCTTTTACTGACACAAAATGTGTGAAACATCTTTACTTCATTACCAATCATAATGCTTTACAGAAACTTGATTAGGAACATTTTTTTGCCACGTCTGGGAGGGAACGTCAACTTCTAGCAAGTACTGATTGCAGCTCAGTGGTTTGTCGCAGCTTGGCAAAATAGGGCCCTTGCACCATAAAAAACAACCAAACACCTAAAATTAAACCCAGACTACGCTACTTCCAAATTGTCTTGAAAGGTAAGGAATTTAATAAACGGATTCTCGTTTTATTTCAAAAAGTACAAATATAAAGGGCTTAAAAATACCATGAATAATATATTCTTTTACTGACACAGAAAAAGTGTGAAACATCTTTATTTCATTGCCAAACATAATGCGTTACAGAAAAGTTATTAGGAACCTCGCCACGTCTGAGGGAGGGAACGTCAGCTTCTGGCAACTACTGATTGCAGCAGCTCAGGAGTAAGCCACCAACCTGTTTTGTCTTCTCTTAACGACTTGTCTCGAAGTGAGGTTGCTCTGGGAGCCTGTACTTGTCAGCATCAAAAAATATCTGTCACTTTTATCCTCGGGTTCGGATGTTATATACGCCCTTCGAAGCCTCTTATCAGTTTTATGCTCTCGTAGAAGACATTTTACTATCAATACTTCTCAAAAACTATTTTCCTGGGTGTTTTGGATTTGTATATCCAACCCACATCTCAAGCATACAGTAAAACGATTTAGCGGCTTTTCTGTTTTGCTTTGCTTTTTTTTTCTCAGGTTTGCCTACGATCTCAAGTTTGAGTGCTCTGTAGGAATTGGATAGTGAATTGAGATTACGTGCATAATTTATTCGCACATCTCAAAACGTCCCAAGTAGCACATAACGGACTTTCAACGGTGAAAAAGAAATAAAAAAAGTTGGGTTTTTGAATGATTATGGATACCCCCGTAATCAGTCAAATAAAGTAAGTAAAAAATTAATTTTTCAGAAAATTTATTGCTGGACGTGCTTACTTAAAGATGGAGGCATACCGGTCTCCTTTTTTATGTCCCTATTTCTTCCGACAACTTGCAATTGCCCGCGAAACACAGCATTTGAGAACAGCTCTGTTAGAAGGTCTTGCATCGCATCACGTTGCATTTTCGTCGCGATACTATACAGGGGGGTATTTCAATTAACGTCACACTGGAGCAACCCAACGGGCTATTGGTGACGGTCCGGGATCAATCCCGAAGGGAAAGAGCCGAGGACAACACCACGTAATTTTGAACCACGGTCAGATGACGAGGCAACACCTGAGCTGGCACCCCATTCTCCAAACTTCCACACCACGCCAACGTGAGGACATTTGAGGCCACGACAGATTTAACATGCCCCAGCCCCCTTTGTACACGACGGTGTTTGACTGCATTCGAACTCGCAACCCTTCGGTTGCTAGTCCGTTACTCTTCCAACCGGGCCACCGCGGCCCGATACTATACAGGGACCAACCTTCTTTCCTTAGGTATTTTTTAAAAATAACATCGCAGTGGAGCAACACAACGGGCTATTGGCGACGGTCCGGGATCAATCCCAAAGGGAAAGATCCGAGGACACGCCGCGTAATTTTGAACCATGGTCAGATGACGAAGCAACATCTGAGCTGTCGCCTCACTCTCCAAACTTCCACACCACGCCAATGTGAGGACATTCGAGACCTCGACAGATTTAACGTGCACCAGCCCCCTTTATACACTACGGTCTTGGGTTGTATTCCTCCGGTTGCTAATCCGTTACTGTTCCAACCAGGCTACCGAGGTCCACTTTTACTTAAGAAAGACTTGAAATGAAACCTCCAATGAACGATATGATTACCCCTCTGAGCGTCACGAGATTTCCGAGTAGTTAAAATAGTTAATAATGATTAAGAGTGATAAATTAATAATATCAGAAAATTTATTACTGGACTTACTTAAAGTTGGAGGCATGCAGCGCCTTTCGTTTTTGCTGGCCCTATTTCTTCCCACTGTCTACGTGCAATTGGACCCCCAACACAGCATTTGAGAATGGCTCTGATAGGTCTTGCATCGAATCACGTTGCGTTTTCGTCGCGATAGGATTTAGGAACCAACCTTATTTACTTAGGACTTGAAATGAACCTTTCAACTATATTATTAACCCTCTGAGCGTCACGACATTTCCGAATAGTTAAAATAATAAAGTGATACATTTTAATCATATCAGAAAATTTATTGCTGGACATGTTAACTGAAAGTTGGAGGCATACTGCGCTTTTCTTTTTTGCTGTCCTAATTAATTTCAATTAAGGGAAATTGTCGCACAACACAGTATTTGGGAATGGTTCTGATAGGTCTTGCATCTCATCACGTTTTCGTCACGATACGATGTAGGGACCAACCTTCTTTACTTAGGAGGACTTGAAACGAAACTTCCAACAGACTATATGATTAACCCATGACCGTCACGAAATTTTCTAGTAGTGTAGTATTGCTTTTACCCCACAACACACTTCATGACTAAATAACCACATCTATCAAAGAAAGAAACCATTGATTCTTGCAACCTTTAGAGAATACCTTGGAAATATTCTATTGATCCTTATCTTAGAATAGAATCCTTTGGAAAGAATACATTATACTTTTCCCTTAGAATATATTCCTTTGGAAAGAATATATTATATATTTTCCCTTAGAATATAATCCTTTGGAATTATTCTACTGCTCTTTTCCTTGGAAGTTAATCCTTTGGAAAGATTCCGTTGGTCCTTTCCTCATAATACGATTCTATAGCTCCTTTCCTAAATAGAATCTTAGAAAAATTCTATTTTTCCTTTTCTTAGAATATAATCCTTTAATAAGATTCTGTTAGGCATTTCCTTACAGTAGAATCCTTTTGAAAAATTCTACTTCTCCTTTCCATAGAATAAAATCCTTTGGAAAAATTCGATTGGTCAATAAGGTCAAGATTGGCTAGAAGTCACGCAGGGAAGACTGCAGGTTGCAAGGTGGAATTATGCGAGTGAACCCCTCAGAGGGTTAATAATTTTCGTAGCACTGAAACTTGACTCAGTTGAAGAAAACTCTTTCTGTGACCATGGGAATCAAAACTTCACTCAACTAAATTTTTTATACCACTTCCCTGTACCGTGATTGATTTGTAGCTGCTGCAATTTGCATAAATGCATCTTGCAATAAGTTAGCAACCTTCCAGGAACATTATTTTTCCATACATGAAATACTTCGAGGTCAACACAGCCAAAGCATTATTAATGTTTATCTGCAGCCTTTACGTTCGGAATATATCCCTCTCGAAGTTATACACAAAATTATGTATAATTCAGTGACGATGCACCTGTGTTGTGGTATGATTGAAAATCCTTTTAAATCTTTCATTATATGTTGCTGCATTCAAATAACTAGCATCAAATCATTTAATGAACGGGGTCCTCTTTCATCTGAACGAGTCTACACGACGAATGCAGTGTAACTTATGACCACAGGAATGAAGGTCAAAAAAGTGAACGGGAAGAAAGTATAATTGAGTGCTTTCTCACATATTTATGCAATATTCATGATACGCTATTTATGTCATATCCCGCTCCGTGTATTCTACCCCTAAGCCGTGAATTTATGGAAGGCAAGCATCACCTGCTGTTATATATCGTCACTGATCATAAGAGTATCATATTTTTTATTCCATAGCGTATTGCAACGAGCCGAGTAATGTTTCAAATATTTTCGGTAGAACTGAGCTAAAATATAACCATGGGATTTGGTTATTTTGCCCAATCAGACACGTTTACAGAAAATTTCTTTTGTATATGGATATTGTTTATATATATATATATATATATATATATATATATATATATATATATATATATATATATATATATATATATATATATATATATATATATATATATATATATATATTTGCGAATTTGTTGAAAAATTTGTTTCGTGCATGGGTATTTTTACTTGCATTAGGATTCCGAAAAATGTTTGAAATATAGCTATGCATTTGAATGAGATGTGGTCATCCGTTTTGTTTTAAGTAAATTATATTTTACTTAGGATCTTCAAATAGAACAGGGACTTCGGTTGTTACTTAGTCCAATCAGACAAAAAAATGTGCTGAAAATTTGATTTGTACATGGATATTTTTTACTTGCAAATTTACTGAAAAGTTTGTTTTGTAAATGAATATTTTTTACTTGCATTATAGGATTCCGAAATAGGCTTGAAATATGGCTATGCATTTGAATAAGATGTGATAATCAGATTTGTTTTAATTAGATTATACGGATCTTCAAATAGAACAGTGACTTGCTACTTTGCCCAATCAGACAAACAATTTGCAGAAAAATTTGTTTTATACATACTTTTTACTTGCAAATTTATTGAAAAATTCGTTTTGTACATGGATATTTCTTGCTTGTAAATTTACTGAAAAATTTGTTTTGTACTTGGATATTTTTTCATGCAGGTTTACTGATAAAAGTTTTGTTTTGTTCATGAATATTTTTTACTTGCATTAGGATTTCGAAATATGTTCCAAATACAGCCATGGATTTGAATAAGATGTGGTCATCCATTTAGTTTTATTTGACTCATATTAGTAATTAAATTATATTTTACTTAGGATCCTCCAGATAAAACAGTGGTTTCGGTTCTTAAGACAAAAAAATTTGCTGAAAAATTTGTTTTGCACATGGATATTTTTCACGCACCATTCAACGCACTTATTAGAATCTTGTTTACCTTTATCCTAAAATCTTGCACTTGACGCACTTGTGCGCTATTGGACTGTGCCATAAAACACAAATAAACCAAAATATTGTATTTGTTTTAGTTGCGAGTGATCTATGAATGTTAGGTGTTTAATGATTTCTTAGAAAAGAATGGGAAGTCTCTTAAGATAAAAGCACTAACTTTTTAATGTTAGAATTAAAATATTTTTCATCACACACAGTCAATCGTAGCTTATGAAAAATAACGACTGATATTTTTAATTCTGAAACAGCGCCATGAAGCATGCTCGTTAAGAGCAGGGACTGAAGTGGAAAAAAGGACACCAAAATTTTGGGAGGAAGAGAAAGATTTCTGACTTAATGATTAGAAGGCTTTTTAAATATTCCACTTATCATTTATCACCTTTCACACATGCAATCAATTGCAGCTTAGGAAAAATAATGACTTATATTTTAATCAAATAAATATTTTCAACTATGTTTATAGAAAAAATATGTTAGCTAAAAGCTATCATACAAAGCTTTATGAATCAGGGTGTTAGAAACAACGTTTATGAGATCCCACTGTTTCAATTTACAAAGCAGTTCCGAAAAAGGCTATGAACAAAAGGAATCTATGGTGTACATTCAGTTCTTTTCAATACAAATATCACTATATATTTTGTAAATCATGTTAACTTCATCAAAGTTCATAATGAAGATATTCTTGTAAAAAGTTTTGATCAAACTTCATTATCAAGATATTTTGAAGAAGGGTATTCTTTGGGTCACTGGGCTTTAAAAAAGAATATTACTATGTATTTTATTAATCATTTAAATGTTTTGACTAAATTTCATGATGAATAAAGTCTTGCAAAAGGATATTCTTGGGATCCTGAGCTTTTAAATGAAAATACTTCTAGTTATTTTATAAATTATCAAAATATTTTGATCAATTTTATAGCCAAAACACTTTTGCTATGAAGGGGAATCTTGGGATCTTGGGTTTTAAATAAAAATATTACTAGCTACTTTATAAATCAAATAGCTAGTAATATTTTATTCATTAAAATGTTTTGATCAAATTCAATGGCCACAACGCTTTGCAAAAGAGCATTCTTGGCATCCAGGGCTTTTAAATAAAAATATTATTAGCTATTTACAAATCATTAAGATATTTTGATCAAATTTCATGTGCAAGACATTCTTGCAAATGGGTATTCTTGACCCAAAGAGAAAAGGGCCTGGTCTTGAGCTCTGTATCCTCTGCCCGGTCCTGTTTCGAAACATGTCGCATCTCCGAAGGATGCCCATCCATTTCGCAACATTTCCTACCCATGTTCCTACCACACTGCAAACCGCTATTTTACTTTGTGTGGCCAATTAAAACAGAAATAATAAACGAGCGAGGCACAAGTTCCCTGCTGCGCAAGTACCTTCCATAATGGTCTACTAAAAGCTCGGCGGGATATCGTGAACTATCGTGAATGCCTGGTGATTTATTAATCTATATTCTGTTTGGTATTCACCGTGTCTCCGCCGGTTGCACATCTTCCCCTTCCTTTAGTCATATATTTATCCTGCACAGAACCTCCTGGAACTAAATGAAGGCATCAGAGGCCTTGGGACCCCACGATAAGACATTTCAAGCTACACTCAAAAAGCCCTAATCAGAAGCGAGGACGTGCTTCCGATTAGCTAGCTAGTCTTCCTGTCCATTCGTCTCTAGTAGTGTAGCTGTTCCATAAAGCAGTAAAAGACCTCCTCAAGTTCGCTGTCATTTTATGTGTGTTTTTCGCCCGCACTTTACCTCCTGCTTACCTCGAGGGACTGTTATTTAAATGTAGTTCGACCGAAATGGACTTCTTATCGAAAATGCCCTTTTCTTGTTCTTGTTTTTGGGCAATAAATTTGGAAATTCGGCCTGAGAGTTTATTCTCGCAATCATTTTTGTTTTAAGGTCCCCGAAAGGACGGTGGATTGATAAGTCGAAATAAACGGAAGAGAGCTTCTTCTGAGATATGCGTTAAAACAGGATAAGAAGTGAATAAATTTTAACAGATTCATGTGCCTCGCGAGTTTAAAGTTCGCGCCCAAGTTCCGTCCACGGATATCTTAATGCACTCCGGTGCTCTATTAATGCTTGCTCGCTGGTGTGCACTCGGACGTTTTCCCACGAGTCATTGGTGCTTCCTTGGATTATGACTACTGTTACCACCTCGCCTTTCTGCTTTGACACCCTCCTGTCCTACTTTGTTTCACGGCTCGGTTATCGCAGGCTGTGAATTCTTCGGGACAAACCTAGAGGTCGTAAAACTTTTCTCGTTGCATTATTGAATCGGTGAGATTTACGTTATGAGCTTTCAGACTGATAGGCCATTCGCAGGTTTCGAATACTCGCACATGTCAAGTGTGTGGGTGATGTTATTATCTATGCACACTCTTGGATTCTTTCCCTATTTTGTTGTAGGATATCTTAATGCACTCCGGTGCTCTATTAGTGCTTGCTCGGGCATTTTCCCACGAGTCATAGGTGCTTCTTTGGATTATGACTACTGTTACCACCTCGCCACTCTGCTTTGACACCCTCCTGTCCTACTACATTTCACGGCTCGGTTATCACAGGCTGTGAATTCCTCGGGACAAACCTTGCGGTCGTAAAATTTTTCTTCCGTGTCAGGGCAAAAGTGGCTAAGTCAAAATGGCTACTTTTCCAGAAATTTAAGTTGAATATATCTCTCTTTCTAACAAAATTCAGGATGAAAAAGAAGCGTGCCATAATACAAATAATTGTAAAAAGATTAATTTAGTTTCGATTTTAAGCCTATTGTATTATTTTTTTAAATTAATGGTGCTCTTGGCTCCTTTGGACCATCAAAAGTCAGACTTCACCCCTTTTGCCCTGAGATGGAAGATATTAAAGAACTGATAGGCCATTCGCAGGTGCTTGAGAGATGTTATTTCAATGCACACACACTCTTGGATTCTTTCCCTATTTTGTTGTATACGTTTTTATTTATTCTTTAAAATCGTTACGTTTCAGAACTATAATATTCTTAAAGGCATTGTGTACCAGTACTTTATTATATAGAGAATTTTTGAGAAAACGAGTTAAGTGAGTATTTGAATGAATATGGAAGAGGAATTTCGAGAAAGTTTGTCATGATCTATTACATCTGAAACACACGGAAACGGATCTACTCATCTCTGACTTCGCTTGTTCTCAATCAATCTCATTTCAGTCATTAATAAACTTGAGAATTTCACGGGTTAGGTGTGACAGACTCAAATCTACATATTTTGTCTTTCGCAAATTGCATTAGGGGCATTTCTAAATCTTATTAGTCATACTCGTATATGACCTGCCTTCATATACCTCATATGATTCCTGTGAGGCTAAGCACAGAATATGCAACGAAGAAAATGAACACAGCAAGGCTCACAATTACAAATTACGCTATAATTCATTGCAGAAACATAACACCATTGCATAAACAAACAATATCGAGAAACAAAATACAAGTTCTCAGAAATCATGATGTAAACTTCATTTTTCACTAGTCAGTTACAAAGTTTCTAAAAACTTTTCATTTGTCGAAGGAAACGTCTGGGGTTTCATGGTAAACTATCAAGAGCCGTGGTAGCCCAGTTGGAAGAACAACGGATTAGCAACCAGAGGGTTGCGAGTTCGAAACTCGGTTCAACCAAAGACCATCGTATACACGGGGGCTGGTGCTCGCACAATCTGTCTGGCTTCGAATGTCCTCACGTTGGCGTGGTGTGGAAATTTGGAGAGCTGGGTGCCAGCTGAGGAGTTGTCCTCGTCATCTGACTGTGGGTTAGAATTACGTGGTGTTCTCGGATTTTTCCCTTGGGAATTGATCCCGAACCGTCACTAATAACACGTTGTGCTTCTCCAGCCCGACGTTAGTTAACTACCTACCGCGATAAACTATTGATGGTTCTGAAAAATTTAGCAATCGGGTGACTCGTCAAATAACTCACTGTATGGAAAACTTCACGAAAAATAGAAATTAATTTATTAAAGATTAATTTATGAAATGGTAGATTTTTATAGCATAACAAATCAATCACAGTAAATCGTCAACAGTGGGACACCCAGGGGTGGCGGATGGTGGGCTGCAGCCACACCCAAAGCAACAGCAAAATTAAAAATTCACCGACAAAACATCACCAAATGAAGTTTAGTAGATTCTCTAAAAAATTCCTCACCAATCTCTAATGAGGTAGGTAGGTATTTCATTTGACGTCGCACTGGAGCAACACAACGGGCTATTGGCGACGGTCCGGGATCAAACACGGACAACCCGTAATTTTGAACCACGGTCAGATGAGGAGGTCACACCTGAACTGGCACCCCATACTCCAAACTTCCACACCACGCCAACGTGAGGACATTTGAAGCCACGATAGATTTAACGTGCACCAGCCCCCTTTATACGCGACGGTCTTTGGTTGGATTCGAACTCCCAACCTTCCGGTTGCTAGTCCGTTACTCTTCCAACCGGGATACCGCAGCCCCAATCTCTAATGAAAAGGGTTGAATTCAAGGGTAAAGTTAACCCTTTTGATTACGGCCGGGACAACAGTCGTTCCATATTCAGGTAGCGGAATAAAAGCGCCGTAGTGTAAAGGTTAAACTTTCTTCGGTTGGGTTGGTTTTTAAAGCGCAAGGGGCATATCTGGCTAAACTGTGCCAAACACAAAACAGACAACCTGGTTTGGGTTTTATGGCACGATGGCCATATTTTGCCAAGCTGAGCGAAACAACGCCAAGTAAATGGACAGATGCACGAGGAAAGATTTACAGACACAAAAGAGAGAAATACACTCAGGGAGGAATGGAACCTATGCCGCCTACAACACGCAGTTTACTAGCGAACCCACTGAGCCATGGTGACCCCTATTACCATTAGGCTTCGACAGTAAGATTCGACGGGAATAGGGGTAAGACGGAGGAGCTTCTCATGGTTTCGACTTCAAATGCAATCTTTATCGCAAAAGAAGATAATCCCACATACTTCAATTCTTCTATATTCTTCGAGCAAACCGTGCACGAGAAGATGTTGGTTTAGGTTTTATGGCGCAAAGGCCATATTCGGCCAAGTTGGGCAAAACACAAGGCAGTATGGCAGACAACGTCAAGTAGTGGACATACACACAAAGAAAATTTTGCTGACACAAAAAAGACTACACACAGGGTAAGTAACAGGAACGGAAGCTGTGCCTTCTACAACACGCAGCCTGTGAGCACAGTGGACAAACTCACAGAGCCAAGGTGCCCCCAGCTTAAGCTTTGGATTCATGGATAAAGTTAATTTAAACTATACAATATTAGTTTTAGTTTCTAGCGGTTACTTTTCGCTTGCTTTAGATGTTTGATCTCGGGTTGGTGGGATTGGGTTTTATGGCGCAAGGGTCATATCTGACCATGCTGTGCCAAACACAAGAGAAACAACAAGTAATGGACATACACACACAAGGAAAGTTTTATCATCACAGAAGAGAGAAATACAACCAGGGGAATCAAACCTGTGCCGTTTACAACTCGCAGGTTTGACCTCAGGAAAACGGGACATAAATCTTATCCTGAGAGAGCAAATCCCATACAGAGGTCCCCCTCTATGGTCATCTCCAGTTCTGTTAGGGTAAAATTTCCCCCTTTCCGCAGCTTTATGGTCAGTGGGATAAGGCGGAGATAAGAGTGACAGTTTCGCTGCATCCAGCTGTAAGAAGCGTGAAGTAGAAAGTATGGGGAATCTCGTGTATTCTTTTAAGAAACCAGTCTCGTGTCCAACTATGCTACTCTTAACAACCTCAGTCTCAAATAGACAAAGGTTCATTCACACTTCTACGTATATCCAAATCCGCTCTCCGTATTCGTATCCATCGAACCAATAAACGACGAGAACGGGAGTCATTAAACCTGTCAATCAATCCCGTTCCAGTTGCTCATTGATTCGATGCATCCGAATTCGGGGAACGGATTCGGACAGACGTACAAGTGTAAATGAGCCTTAAGGATGTCGGTCTGTTAATGTACCAGAACGATTACTTGAGCATTCTTAATCATAAAATTTGTATATAAATTTTACATGTACAAAGTTATATTTTTTAATTTTCCACTATCCACTCATCTTCTTGCTATATGCAGACTATTGAATTGGGGAATGGATTGTGAAGTTCGAGTCGAAAATAAATTCACCCCAAAATGATTACATCAGTACAATTACTTTTTTTATCTTACGTCCGTCTACTGCCATCAGTCGATGGGCAGCTCAATAAAGGTATGCGTGTTAAATGATAAAATATCCCTTAAAACACTATTTACAGTATTTGCAACTGTATTGTCAAATTTTAGGGCAGTTCATTGAAGTGGTCTCCGGTCATTTCGCCAAGTTCTCAAAAAGGACAGATAGTTGATTTTGCTACACAAATACGATGTAAGTGCCAATGTAAGTAGAAATGGGCGTACCATGATTGTAACTAGAGATACGAGTATTTGAATACCAAAAAACTCGTATACTCTATGCTTAAAAGTATTCGTAGTACTCGATTCTTTTTCTATTCAAATACAGTAATATTTGTCTAAAGTATTCCTTGTACTCGATTTTTTCTCGATTTGAATATAGTAGAATTCATCGAAAGTATTCGAATACTAAAGTACTTGAATACAGTAGTACTCGAATGCCAAAGTTCTAGGATATTGAAGTACTCGAATTCCAAAGTATTCATCCTAAATATTCGACTTTGGGATTGATCCCGGACCGTCACCAATAGCCCGTTGTGTTGCTCCAGTGTGACGTTAATTGAAATACCCCCCCCCCATAAATATTCGAATACGAAAGTATATTCATCTTAAGAAGTATTGAATACGAAAGTATTCACATCTCAAGTATTCACATCTCAAGTATTCACATCTCAAGTATTCTAATACGAAAGTATTCATCCAACTTATTTTTATAGAAGACTTATATCGCAGATGGCTGATTCTTACTATAGATTAGTCGTTTATTCAATATGTATTCAAATACTCATTCGATACTTGAAAGTACTCGAATGCTAAGAATTCGATTCTAAAATGTACTCGATTCTGTCCGTCTCTAATTAAATAACCATTCTCTGAGTCCCACCCAAAGAAAAATTCTAGGTGCGAGTCAACTGGTTTGGTTGGTTGTTCGGGTTTTATGGCGCAAGGGTCATATTTGGCCATGCTGCGCCAGACACAAGGCATACAATATCAAGTAATACACACACAATGAAAGTTTTACTGTCACAGAAGAGAAATACACTCAGGAAGGAATGCACCTGACAGGAATCGAACCACGCGCCTACTGGGATCAAGCTCTATCACTTTTATGTTTGAGGTTATAAGAGTAGGAAATAATTTGCTTTTAGAACTTAAGGAGGCTTGTGAGAGAACCTTGTGAGAAAATATCAAACCAATTGTTTGATATTTAGTACCTTCAGGGATGGTGGGGGCGTTCCACCTCCTTAAAATGCTCGAGGTTAGATACATAAATATTTAAGTATGTTAGGTCTGCTAAGGTATATAAATATTCTCTCATTGAATATTCTAATGTCTTGGAGCGCTCAAGATAGGCAGTGAGACATACTGTGTGCCCACCACCTTTAAAAAATATAAAAGTACATTTTTGTTTTGTGCTAAATTCTTTAATGTAATATGTATTTCTTCGCCTAAAAAGGCTTTTTCAAAAACATTTTATGGTCCTAACATGGCAATGACCATATTATGTGTTCTGACCATTCTCTCAGCCTCTCCCAAAGAAAATTCTGGTTGCTCGCCTGATCTTAGAGACTATTTCTTTTCAATTTTTTATAGCCCCTTGATCGTACGTGCCATTTTATTTGTACCCAAACCGAGTTTCGATGTCATACTTGGAAGCACTTTTTATGAGCTTCTCATTTCCCAAGATCTGACCCTCACCGCATGCTTCCTACCGAAATACCATGTGTCTGATCTTTTGTTCTTTAGGTAGTACGACGAGGAACCGCGCTTGGATTTCATAGATCAATTCTTCGTGACGTATAATAGCACTGTACACCTGTAGCGACGGGGCACTAAATGTTAAAACGAAATGAGACTTTCTGGTTGGACTTCTTAGGGGAAATGGGCAGAGAAGTAACTGCTTCTTGTTTTGAGGGTGGTCTGGGATTTATGTGACAGACAATCTAGCTTCTGGAAGCATGAATTTTTCATATTTGTTCCGACCTCGCGTTATTCTGTTTTATGGGTTTCCGAGCTTTTCTTTTTTGATGGATTGGAGGACGTTAATCATTCCAGAAAAGCGTTGCTGGAATGTTTATTGGTTTTTCGATGGCGAAGTAGAAGCTACCCGCATTGCTCTTAAGCAATTATTGTTTATTCTATGAATTTAAAAATGCTGTGCTACTGTGCGACTAATGCGTAGCCCTCCAATCCATAATCTCTATGGGAGTACCATTTTGATATGAGATTCACCAATGCCAGGAGCTCCAATAACTTTTAAAGTCTAAAAATAGAAATATTGTCTTTCAATGGATACCAGGACATTGTGATATTTTTAACAGTGAGCAGGCAGATCATGGCAATAAAGAGATCACCTTACTACAACACTCAGGTTTTAGGACTTCCTTCCACTAGAAAAAATAACCTTGAGACATCAAGTGTTTCTAATAACAACGAGAACAGAAAGACAGAATATGAACAAAACCCTGGACTAGTGATTGTCTTGAAGAGGTGCCTGACTAACCCGGCGTGATGCGGTGACAACCTTTCACCTTATGGTCGTCTTGCCACCCATCTGCATAGAATCGGAATTATCAGAGCCTTTCTGACCGCTTTGTAATCAGCCTGACCATACGGACAGATCCGACCTGCTTTGCTGCAAAGCAATTCATGGAGACTGAGATTTCCCTATACTAGAGAGCGAAAGAACTTTTTAGGGTGTAACTCCGTTTATATTTCCTTTTTTGTACAAGCCTGTGTTTGTATTGTAGTTTTGTCTTGCAGTAGTTTTGTGTCGCAGTGTTGTATTTCTTCTGTCTGCATCTTGCCCTGACCATTAGGAAATAAATGTTTATTTGCCTACTTCGGATTCTTAAGAATCCGGAAACTTAGGATGAATATTTTAGAAATCGAGTACTTTGGTGTTTGAGTATTATTGTATTCGAGTACTTTGCTGTTTGAGTATTATTGTATTCGAGTACTTTGCTGTTCGAATACTTTGTATGAATACTACTGTATTCGAATCAAGAAATAATCGAGTACAACGAATACTTTGGATGAATACTATTGTATTCTAATTCTTTAGATGAATACTACTGTATTGGAATCGAGAAAGAATCGAGTACAACGAATACTTTTAAGTATCAAGTACACGAGTACTTTTGAATTCGAATACTCCAATCTGTAGTAAAAATCATGGTACTGATACTTCTACTTACAATGGCACTTACACAATATTTTTGGAGTAGCGAAATCATCTAACTGTCCACTGAGCGAACTGGGCAAAATAACTGGAGACCACCTCGAGGATTGCCCTAAAAATTTTAACAATATAATTGTAAATATTATGGACAGTGTTTCTATGGGATACTTCATCATTTCAGGCCTTTAGTAGGCTGCTTGTCAACTGATGACAAAGCGGCTGGAGACGGGTGTAGGATAAAAAAAAGGCAATAATGGTAATGATGTAATCTTGGGGTGAATTTTTCTTTTCCAACTTCAAAATCGATCCCCTGATTCAATAGACGTCTAGTTCATATCTTTTTAAGACCCCGTTTAAGCTTTGATTTGTGCGTGTGAAAGTTTTGCAGAAATTTTATGATGATGGAGAACATTGAAGCATTCGGTTGGAATCTTAACCCATTCGCGTCATATGACAAGCTCAGCTCGTAAGGCTGCATTGCTCGATATAAAGGCATATAGTTCAATGCCTAACATCCAGATATCACTTGTATGCATTCTAAATGAAATGTAGACATGCGATATTGATATTCATAGATCAATTCACAGACCACCCCTCCCACACAAATACTGGGGTTGCTGAAGCTCCCCTGCCACCCCCTCAAAAGTCCCTGGTAAGTGTGTGACAAAAAACCCAAGAACAGCCCCGTTTTCAAGTCTATGAACATTAAATATTTTCTATTGCTTTGAGGGTGGTTAACGTCTATCAACCACGCCCTTAGATGCGCTTCTAAGCTTCCCCCTCTGTGCGACCGTAGATCTATAAAAAAACAAGCCGTCCCTTTCAAATTAGGTTTGGTTATCGAAGAAGCCAATCAAACTGAAACAATCAATAAATAAAGGCAGTAATTATTTCAAATAAGACGCGCCATTGGCTCCAAATGAGCTCAATTCCCGCCCTTAGCCGACGCGTGGCGTGGATGATAGGTCATTATTGCCAATACCGATTGAAAAACGCGTTATCGAATTCGTTATCCCACCTCGGCGGGCATCTTCTATCCACAAGGGGTGCATCGCGTCGTGACCGGGTGATTATTGTTGCCTCTCGCCAAAATAGATATCACGACGTTTGGCACGCGCGCGAGTTTTACTCGCCGTGTTTTTACTTAATTGCATTTTTTATTGACTCAACATTGCGCGTCGTGACTGCGGCACGTGGACCGTGTCACGACCCGCGGTCACGATTCTCGCCGCGTCTCCTGCGAGAGACCCCGTGCGGGTTTTTTCCGCTTGTCCGAAGGGGACTGCCGCGGGCGACTCACACGTGGACTTGAATGGTTGCCCTTGTAATTTATCTGCGCGCGGGTAAAGTTAATAACTAATTGGCATTTTTCTTGTCTTTTAGTATCGGCGGGCGCTTTTTTTTGGGTTCTTCCTCTCCCCCTGTGCCGATAATGAGGGTGTTCGTATTGGATGGGGAAATATGAGGCTGGCTGTGGAATGCGATTGAATTCTTTCGCGCTCGTTTCTGCGCCCTCAATCCATTTTCGGTACACTCCAGCAGGGCAGTCCGAACTGGATGGGAGTATTCGGATACCAAAGTACTCGATACTTAAAAGTATTCTTTCAGCTCGATTCTTTCTCATATTGGAATACAAAAGTACTCGTGTACTCCATACAAAAAAAGTATTCGTTGTACTCGATTCTTTTATGTATTTGAATACAAAAGTTCTCGTGTACTCGATTCTTTTATGTATTTGAATACAAAAGTTCTCGTGTACTCGATTCTTTTATGTATTTGAATACAAAAGTTCTCGTGTACTCGATTCTTTTATGTATTTGAATACAAAAGTTCTCGTGTACTCGATTCTTAAAAGTCTTTGTTCTTCTCGATTCTTGCTCGTATTCGAATGCCAAAGTATTCGAATACAAGAGTACTCGGGAACTTTAAAGTACTCGGATACCAAAGTATTTTTATAGTAAAGTATTGAGATATCAAAGTACTCGAATATAAAAGTACTCGAGCACCAAAGAACTCGGATACCAAATTATCTGAATACCAAAGTACAAAAGTACTTGAGCACGAATGCAATCGAACACCAAAGTACTCGAACACCAAAATAATCGGATACCAAAGTATTCGGTTACCAAAGTATTCGGATACCAAAGTTTTTCGAAAGCGAAGTATTAGGATAGCAAAATATACCAAAGTACTCGGATATCAAAGTATTCGGATTCCAAAGAATTCGAGTACCAAAGTATTCATCCCAAGAATTCAATTTCTCTTAGTTTCTCTCAATTAAAATAATATATTAAGTGAATGCTCATCAGTAATTTTCATTTGTTTTTTCTTTATGATTCCCATAAAAATGGAAATTTAGCTAAAATCGTTTTCTTTTTCAAGTGTACTTTGTTGAAGCGTTCCAAAATTAACGTGATTCGGAA
This sequence comes from Meta bourneti, assembly GCA_933210815.1. Lineage (NCBI taxonomy): Eukaryota > Metazoa > Arthropoda > Arachnida > Araneae > Tetragnathidae > Meta > Meta bourneti. The sequence continues at coordinate 51,590,167 of OW119934.1, read as the reverse complement.
TATTTCTTATTCATACAGTCAAACTTCTGATAACTCCAGTTGCATGACAGCCAAGAAAGACTAAAAGCACAGAATATGCAACAGAGAAGAAAACAAAACAGTGCAAATATGCAACATTAAGTATATATAAGCACGAAACAAAAATTACGTAGAACAATACTGATGTACAAAAGAAAAAATCATGATTGAAATAAAACCATATAGAGAGAAAAGTAAAAAACTGTTTCCAAACGTTAAAAGTTATAAAATTACTAACATGTATTAAATCGTCAAAGAAAATGTTAAGGGTTAGGGTAAACTATTGATCATTCTGACAAATTGGCTATTGGTAGATTTTTCAAATAAAAAATCTGGTTCCTTGAAAAGTAATTTTATTGCGAGTAACGAATATTTATTTCTTTGAGAAGGCTGGTGCAAATTATTTTTTATGTAATAAATAATTTTTATTCAATAAGTAATTTTAAACCCGAAGACATACACAGTTCTGCATTCTAGAGAGAACATTATATTTGGATAGCAAAAAAGAATAAGACAGTTGATTTATACTAAAACTCAGATTTTTAAAATAAATATATTTTTAAGTATGAAATAAAGACATTTATGCCTTAGAAGTCTATTTTGAATTTTTTTAATATTATAACTGATGTATTTATAAGATGGGTTCCAGACTAAGCAGCCATACTCTGAAATTGATTTTTCTAAAGAATTAGACAAATGGGATATAGTGACGTCTTCAAATTTTTCACACATTCGTTTCAAAAACCCAAGCCTTTTATATGCCTATTTGGTTACATCAAGTATATGCGTATTAACCCTTCTAATGGTTGTCTCGACGAGATATGTCGTCATTAGCAAAACTGACCAGATCTTGAAGGACGAGATATCTTGTCCATCCATATCTGTCAAATTTTGCTAATGATGAGACGTCTCGCCATTAAGATATTGGCGATTTTTTGATGATGACGAGATCAAGATCTGGTCAGATTTTTTTCCAATAATGAGATATCTCGTCCATCAAGATCTGATCCATTTTGCTAACGACGAGTTATCTCGTTACCAAGAATGCCGATTGAATTCCGAATGATGAAGCTATTGCCGTGTTTCGATGATGACAAGATCATGATCAGGCCATCTTTTCCAATGACGAGATATCTCGTCCATTTAAGATCTGATCAATTTTGCTTATGATGAAATACCTCGTCCAGACAATCACCAGGAGGGTTAAAAGTGAATTTTGATTCATACCTTATTCACAGGTCAAAATATATCTCCTCTTGAGGAATTCCCCATTAATGTTATCCCTAAATACTGCATGTGTTTGGTTTCAGGCTTGTTTGAAAGGCCCACAGCAATGGCAGCAGGTATAAGGTGTAATGGTCTGACCTTCTCATAACACTTGAAAGGGGATTACGTCTTTATTATGAAGTAATGGAGTACCTGTCGAAAATAATTGATCGGAATTCGGCAAACCTTTGTTGGTGTTTACGGAAATATTGTACGTTTGCAGTAGCAGCGAATACAGTTTTCGGACTTCTTTCCGCCCTTCTATACTAACGGAGCTCATTTATAAACCACAATTTCTAAAATTCAAATTTTTCGCTTCTATTTTTCTTACCACGAAAGTTGCACCAAAACATTCAAGTATAACAATCGATCCCAATTCATCAGATAGCGTGACTTGTGAAATGAAATTGATGTGTCTGTATGGGGGGGGGGGATGGACACGTTATTGTTACTTAGAAGAGAGAGTTAAATCTATTAATTCTTTGGGGTTAGATGGTTAAAAACTGTCCCACCTTTCGCTTAGCTTTTTATGCATGGTGGGATATTTTTAACTCACCTCAAAAAGTTTAAAATTCTCATAGTCATACAGTTTAATATTTTATTTAAAGTTTTTCATTGAGTCGGCAATGCTATGAACTAACGCTGAATGTGTAAATAACTGAAAACAAAAATGCACACATGTCAAAACGCATTAGTAAGTTGTTGACACTGTTGTGATAAAGATTGGCGAATTGTGTGGTGCAGTGAAGTTTTGTCTTTCATAACGGTAAATGTTTTTTTCGTAAAAATGTATTATGAGTGAATAAATCGTGTTATAGTAAAAAAAACATGTTATTTGATGTTTTATACTAATTTTGGAACCGAATAAGTGAATAAACAATTCTGTGCGACTTGTTTTCTTTCCTTTAAAATCGTGTGCCTCAAAGAGTTAAACAATTTTTAAAAATAGTCTTACTTATCAGTTGATAAACAAAATAGCCTCAAAATGCTCAAAGAACAGAACAGGATTCGCAGACACGCGTATTCGTTCATCTTGTGCAAATTCAGCTTAGAATTCATACAAATCAATTGAATGTTATGTTGTAAGAAACACCTTTCAAAGGATTCAAATAAAAATCTTTTTTTGTTCGCCTCGTGGAATTCATTTTTCAATCAATCAAAGACAGTTTCTCCGTGGTGCTTGTCAGTCGTGGGCATTCTTAGAGAAATTAAATCTTCACGCCTGCTTTTTTCATATTTTTAAGTTTTCTAAAGAGGGAAAAGGCAAAGAGAAAAATCAATTGAACGAATGGAGAAGAGATAAAGGAGTAGCAGTGGTTAAGGGTTAGTGAGACGATACAGAATTAAATGTCAGATTATACGGCCCTATTTTATGACAGTTGACGCAGTGTGCCACAGATGATGAAAAGGTCCAATTGCTTAGGGACCTACTGCAAATTGAGTGAGGAAAACAACTCTTAAATAAAGTAACTACGCAAATGTCGCGGAAATGCTAGCCTTGCTATCGCATTATAAGCTCTACTAATGTTCCTTCAGCTCGAAATGTTTTCATTTTGGTAAAAATCTGAAATTACGAAATGGTTAAGGAGATATTAGATAGTAAGACGAAATGATCAGAGAAGAAGCCTTGGTGTAGAATGTATTAATATAAATCTTTATTCGTTTAAGTAAGTAATTAAGCTCAAATATTCCTTACTTAATATAGTGTCACAACTAGTTTTGCTTCTAAATATAATCTAATTGATAAAATTAGCAAAATAAAACCTAGATACCCTTTATACTCGATAAAAACTGAATTATGTACATTAATTAAAACTGAGTTAAAAAATTAGTTTTTGTTGTTTTACATCAATGAATACTTTATTTGTCAAACTATAGGCGAATGAATATTTGTGCATAAACTACCTTGCGTTATTGAAGTAGTTTTACACAGCATTCGTAGTTTAAAGTAAAAATATTTTGATCAGCAATAAATGTGTGACAAAATCAAGTTTTAACCAGTTGTATCATAGCCCCATTATGAAGACTTCAACCCAAACATTCTTTTATTACTTATTGCGAACTTAAACCAAACGACATTTAGTATTTTTGACAACCTTCTGAAAATAAACTTCAGTGGATATGAAAATACTTTTACCTGGAAACAGGGCATTCGACCCAGGTCCTTCACCAAAATTCACCACACGTCCAAAAAAGCGTTTAGAAACTAAATTGTAACTAAGAATTTCAGACGTACATTTGCAAATACAGACACTCATACTATACAATGTTTTGCAAAAAGTAAGGATCTATTTAACCAGTACTCATCCTTTTTCCTCTCATAGCTCGGCCACACACTGGAGCAGCATGTGACAAAACGTATAATATGCGCATGCGTACTCTGTTTCTGGACAGAAAACATGTCGGTACGCAAGGTATTTCAGCCAATTTATTGTAGCAAGACTGAAGTTGGACCAATGTGTGGTTTGCCATAGGCTTACATAAACTCGCCGTTCCCATGGGCAGCCGTGGCTCACTGGGTTTGCCCACTGATTTGATTCCTGTAACTTACTCTGTATGCATTTCTTCTGTATCAGTAAAACTTTCCTTGTGTGTGTATATATTTACTTGACGTTGTTTGTATTGTGTTTGATGAAGCTTTGTCAAATATAGCCCTTGCATTATACAACCCAACCTATCCACTATCTTATAAGAAATTAAAGATTGTGTCGCGATTTTTTTCATTAGCTGGGCATGTTTCAGTACAGGAACATGATAAGAAAGTAGGGAGATGCATATACTGTTAGTGTATACTCCAGTGTGATGTTAATTCAACTACCTACATACGTACTACTATATTTATAACTTGTAAACATCTTAATTTTAAATACTCAGCCGCTAGAAGCTCTTGAGCTTTAATCCAAAGAATGAATCGATCATCAATCTCTCTTTGGATAGAATACATTGGATATTAGAAATACAAAAAATTTCCAAAATTTTCGGATATTTTGTTTCTGTGATTGGTGAAATTTTCTATTTTCACAATTTTACAGACGACTTCTAGAAAAGCTATTCTATCCAGAAGATGAAACAGTGCATTGTTACCGATTATTTTAGACAATGACAGGATGCCTTGTACGTAAAACTTTAATATGATGTATATATATATATATATATATGGATGTTTGAAGTTTGGATGTTTGAAGAGTGGGGTGCCACAGCTCAAGTGTTGACCTCTTCATCCGACCGTGGTTCAAGATTGCGAGATGTTGGACTACATCTTTCCCTTCAGGATTGAACCCGGACCGTCACCAATAGCATGTTGTGTTGCTCCAGTGCAACGTAAATTCAACTACTTAACCTTATGTAACATTTGAGCATTGTCATTGCTATTTGCTCCATTCCCTTCGAGAACAAATATTGAATTTATAAGGGATAGCATGAAATTCTGTGAACACGATATAATATCGATTTTTCCTTGACCCTCCAAATGGTTTCGACGTGATAACTTGTTCATCGAGACCTGATCAATTTTGTTTATGACGAGAAAAATCGTCATCAAGATATGGCCGATTTTTTTATGATGACTAGATCAAGATCTTCTCGTCCTTTTTGTAATGATGAGCTATCTCGTCCATCAAGATCTAGTCAGTTTTGTTAATGACGAGATATCTCGTCCATCAACATGTGCTAATGGTTTTGCTAATGACGAAATACCTCGTTTAGACAAACATCAGGATGATTAATGCCCTTTGCTCCTTTAAAATTGTATGGATTCTCGGTCATTTTAATTAAGCTAGGCTAAAATAAAGAATTAATTAAAAGGAGTCGTCTAAACTGTATCATTTAATGTTATTTGTTCAGTAAAAGTATGTTCTTTTAAGCGAACTGGAAGCTAAATTTTAATTTTTCGTCTTACAATCTGCTTTTCGTGTCTTCACTAACAGAATATTTTATTTCTTGCGCGCACCAAAGAAATCAAGGATAATTTACTTAAATACTTTTACTCCCTTAAAATTGTATTGTTACCGGTGCTTTTATTAAACCATGCTAAAATAAAGAATTAATTAAAAGGAGTCCTCTAAACTGCCATTCAACGTTATTTCTTCAGTAAAAGTATGGGGTTCTTTCATCAATCTTCTAAGCGAATTAACTTGAAGCTAGGTTTTGGTCTTTTCGATTTATCATCTGCTTTTTTCAGTGTCTTCACTACCAGAACGTTTTGTTTTTGTCCAGAAAATTTCTGCTCTAGGCTTCATCTCACCAAATCCGTTTAAAAGTACGGCACCGACAACAAGTGATAAAGATTCCAGGGAAACGCACAAGGGATAATGAGCTCTCATTTGGAAGCACGAAAACTACAATTTGTGGCTCATCCCACGGCACTGGTGTTGCTGCAGCTAATCGTGGCAGAGACTGAGTGACGAGTGGGACGTAATGAAATGTTCAATCAAGACATATCTAGAAAAAAGGCCTTCGAGCAGATGAAATCTCGGAACAATGAGGCGATTCCATCAGGAAGGGGGCTAGAAGCTTCAACGCCTGTGATTGATAAGTGATGACACCTACAGCAATCATTTCCAGAACTGACGATTCGAGATGTCGGGGAGCCGGATCTCACGAATACAGATCCAAACTAATGTAGTCCCGTTAGTCTCAACAGTGTTGCAATCGCTGTTTCGCTTCTGGGTGTTGTACTGGTAGATCATGACTCCTTATTCGCTTTTGTGTGGTATTGTGTTTAGATTGTGGCATGCGCCCGTATTGTCATTTTAAAACGGATTAAATGGAGGGGAATGGATATGCTGCCAGTAGCGTAGCAAAGATTTTATTTTGAAGATTCGCGTCTGGTGTTTTTTATATCATATCTTTTGTGTGGCATTGTGTTTAGATTGTGGCATGCGCCACCGTAATATCATTTTAAAACGGATTTAATGGTGGGAACTGGATATACCCCCAGTAGCATAGCAAGGATTTTATTTCACCATAAGATTATGACTTCTTATTCGCTTTTGTATGATATTGTGTTCAGATTGTGGCATGGGCCCGTATTGTCATTTTAAAACGGATTTAATGGAGAGAAATGGATATACCGTCAGTAGCGTAGCAAGGATTTTTGAAGATTCGCGCCTGGGTGTTGTATGGTAGATCGCGACTTCTTTTGTGTGGTATTGTGTTTAGTTTGTGGCATGCGCCACCGCAATCCCACTTTAAAAAGGATTTAATGGTGGTAAATGGACTTGTCGCCGGTAGCGTAGCAAGGATTTAATTTGATCATGCCTCATCATAGCTAGACTTTTTTGAGACCGGGGCGAATGATGCGGATGTCGCCGTTCGTACGAAACAAAATTTATGTAATAAAAATGCAAAAAGTAATCTATTAAAATAAAAAGGATAAATTATCTTAATTAGTAGGATATTAATTTTCATTGACCAATCGTTATTCACGACATTAGTTATCGAATACAATTAATTGTACTTCAGGTACTTTCAATATAATTTCTATTTACCGATGCATTACGTGTTTGCTGAAACGTACTATTATTGCTTACTATTGATACGTTATAAAACTTTATATTAATTTTATAAGCAAATTAAGAGTATTTTTAGCTAAATATTCATTAATACAAAAGAAATTCTAAAAATTAATAGATTTAACCAATGGTGGATCTCATAAATACACTCCGCTGATACATTTTATGTTAATTTACTTTATAAACTAAGCTTATAAACATTATTATCAGTATTAACTACTCTAAGGAAAAAAAATTAAATGTATCAAAAACTATGTAGAAAATCATCATATAAGCATGTAAGCTGCTAATAAGAAAAACAAGATATTCGGAATCCAATTTAACGTTAGATGTTCTGGATAATTGCGTGGCATTTAGATCAACAAGTTGTTTCAATAGAACCGCATGAAAACTGACGGCAACACAATAAGTTGCGTGGGAAGCAATTTAAGTTGCTCGAGCTATTATAGCGAATACTTTATAATTGATGCGTTACACCGAAGAAGAAAATGAAGGTTATGTTCATAATCGCCAAAATCAACTCCCTTAGGATGTGGGTGTGTGAAACATTTTTTTATATTTTTCATTTCTTATTTTTTCCGCAGCAGAGGGAGGCTCCACCCAAAGACACTCTTCAGAGAAAGGGAAAGCTGTAAAAAATGTGTGCGATATTTGTAGTGCCTACCGTGGAGGGAAGTAAGACACGAAAATAGGTGGGCAGAATCGGGTACTTTTAAGAATCGAATACTTGGTATTCGAGTACTTTCAAGAATCGAATACTTGGTATTCGAATACTTTCAACTATTGAATACATTTTCAAAAAACGTTTAATCGACAGTTAGACTCAGTCAACTGCGATATACGAGATAGGCATGAAGCGCGATAGATAGACTATAGACACGAGGCATAGACGATATAGACATGAGGCGCCGTGAAGGGAAGTAAGACACGAAAAGAGATGGGCAGAATCTGGTACTTTTAAGAATTGAATACTTGGTACTCGAGTACTTCCAAGTATTTGAATACATTTTCAAAAAACGGTTAATCGACAGTTAGACTCAGCCAACTGCGATATACGACATAGGCATGAGGCACGATAGATAGACCCCGTAGACATGAGCCATAGACGATATAGATATGAGGCGCCGTGAAGGGAAGTAAAATTAGACCATTAATCTACTCGCAATCTCAATTCATTTACGCTACACTAAAGTTTAATTTACAAAATGCTATATTGCTTGTCGTTAAGAGATATATTTCTTGAAGAATAGCGATGTTACCGATGGGGCGTAGAAGATAATTAATTTAACGGAAAGAAATATTTATTATTTTACTTGATTTACCGGTTTATGACCCATTTGCTTCAAGAGGGTGAATTAAATCTACTTACAATCGCAGTCTACTTGTGTTATATAGAATTTTAATTTACAAAACACCAATAAGAGATGCAATACTTGAAGTATCGTAATGTTACCCATTGCGTAGAAAAGAAATATTCAAATATCCTGTTATTGAAACTTGGTTTTATATTGATTCTCTAATAAGTATTGTTCAGGTCAAGTAAATTTTGCACAGATTTCGTTCAGAAATTTTATCAGCAAGGACCAGAATATTAGAAGTTTCTTATTGCCTATGTCAACCACGAAACATCCACAAACTGTTTGCTTTACATATGTAACTTCTATTTCAATTTGATACTGGATTCCAGTTAAAAACCTAAAACATCTTTAAAACCTTTCACAATTCGATGCTATTTACCTACGATTCTTGTTGATCAATGTGATGTGGGTTTTCTTACATTTAGGATTTCAGCTAAGAATCCTGTTTGTTTTCAATTCATGAATACCATTATGGTTAAAAATAGTTGTCCTTAAAAATGGTTCCCTTTTTATCACTTTATGTATCTATCTGCACTCTTACTAACAATTTAACAGGTCACTCTTACTAAGAATATGTCCGCTTTTCTAACCGTTTGATCTATGATCCAGGAAATGTAGAAAGTTTAAAAAGGAAAGGTCGAATTAAAAAACATTGTCGTTACTCAAATCACGAATCTGTGGTAACACTAACTAAACAGTGAAATGGGAAATGCGTGGAAAATTGATTGAGTGACTTATTATTTCAACAACTCCATTTTTAGTAAAGTCAAATATTCATCGAATTGGGACTCAAACAGTATGGCATTTTTTAACGACAAAAGTCTTGATGGCGGTTGGTTTCGGGTTTTATGACACAAGGTTCATATTTGGTCAAGCTGCACACAAAGCAGACAATGTCAAGTAATTGTGAAAAGAAAGGATGGAGAGAAGATCGTCTGGGCATCCTGGGGTCGCGATTCCCATGTTAACCAGAGACAGTAAACCACATGGGAAAAGCATAGATCACTAGAGTACCTCGGATTCGTGAAGCCTGTAGACACCTAAAGAAGATGTGACCCTGAGGGGATTTGATGGCAATAGTTATGGTGTTATAAATTATTTGTTCATAACGTCAAGACGAACCACGTTTTTCTGACTATAGCACAACATTTTACTAACCTGACGTACGGAATATTCCCCTTTATTCGTTCTCAGAGTAAATTCAAAGCTACCATTCGATAATGAATGAGTCTTATAATTTCATATTCATAAAGTTTGTTTAAGGGGTCGTCTTTATATTAATTTGCACAAATTTTATAATTTTCAACCGCAATGTCCAATTTTACAACACATTTCAAATCTGTCACAATATAGCGTTGTATAACAAGTTTCAAGTAACATGGTCAAGCCAATCCTGCATAATGAACATGGAAAGTTTGGAATTCATAATGTTCATGGAGCGTGAATGTTTAATTAGTTCCAGACTTTATTCATATCTTACGAAATTATCGTTCTATCACACTAATATTTCTTTTTACGTTACTACTAAAACCGAATAAAATTTGTGTAATATCTCGTATTTAATTTAATTTTAGTATCAACATTAATTATGGAATTAATATTAATAAATGGGAATAGAAACCTCGATATATTTTGTTGAAATTGATATTTTGTTGATTTAAAAAGACATTTTATGTGACTACAAAATTTTAACTCTCCTGTTGTAGAAGTTCATCATTTGTTTATACAAAAATTTCATTATTAAATTTATCATAGATACTACAGAGGAGAAAGTGGAAATTTAGCAGTTTTAACAAAGTACTGTATGAATTCAAAATATATCAAGATTGAAATTCCTATTTTCTTATTATTTATTCCATAATTAACATTGCTTTCTAAAAGTAAGAAAGAACGTAATTTTGCTGGGTTCTTTAATCGTAACAAAGTGAAAATATATATATTTTTGCTTGATAGGAAGATTAAAGAAGATATGAATGAAAGTCGATGGAAACTAATTTAACATTTGGAGTTAGAAAATTTCCACACTTATAATACAGAAAGGACTAGACCAAATGACCTTGAAACGTTGTTTCTAAGATTGAATTTTGATTGGTGTCAAAAATGAGTGTTCCTATGGAAAATTGTTTGCGTGAAATTATACATGAAAACGCCTCGTATACAATTTCTCGCATATAAATTTATAGTAGACATTATTCATAATCTAAAGGTACCTTTGAATTTACTCTACCTTTCATGAAGCACGAATAAAGAATGGTTCCATAGAGGAGATATAAAAGTGAGTAATGGTAATATTTTCATGTTCCCAGGATCATGTGACCAAAACTAGTAGTAACGTGATCCTTAGACTACTTTCGTCCGGCTGGATGAAATGAACATTCATCATATAATTAGTTCACGGGACAGAAGACAACCATCCATTCATTCGTCGTCTGATTGGATCGGGCGACATAGTTGTAGACTGACGGTTTCATCAGTTTTGTTCCCATTCCATAGAGCTGCGTATTTACACATCTGTTATTTCGCTATAAAATGAGGCTATAAAATGTCAAATCGGACAACCAAATCAATTTTCATAGTTTCGTGACTACTACTTGACATTTTGGTCACACTGTTTGAAGCTCCTCTCCATAGCAATACTCAGTCTTTCTAGTGCTTTTTGAATCGTGACTTGTTTATAATTATGAAATTAACCTAACTTTCAAGTATCAGAAAGTAAATTATTTTGTAGTCGAAGTCATACTACTGATTGAAAAGTGAATTTTTATTTTAAGCATGGAAATAATTTATCTGAAAAATATAAATTCTATTAGATATCTTACCCTAATTCTGTTCAATGTTTCGCAAACTATCTTATAGCTATTTGGAGATATTCTTGAAAATTGTAGCGATCATTTCAATTGATACATTTCATCAAAAGCGGAAATGTTATACCTATTATTAAAGATGGGAGTATTCGAATACAAAGTACTCGTCGTGTACGCGATACTTAAAAGTATTCGTTGTGCCCGATTCTTTCTCGTATTCGAATACAGATATAGCATTCATTCAAAGTATTCGAATACCAAAGTATTCATCTCCAGCTTTTGAATGCCAGCGTATTCATCCACACTTTTTGAATACCAAAGTACTCGAAAACAGATACCAAAGTACTCGAAAACAAAGATACCAAAGTACTCGAAAACAAAGATACCAAAGTACTCGAAAACAAAGATACCAAAGTACTCGAAAACAAAGATACCAAAGTAATCAGATTCCAAAGTACTCGAATACAAATGTACTCGAATACCAGGGTATTCATCCCCAGAATTCGATAACCAAAGTATGCATCCCAAGTATTCAAATACCAAAGTATTATTCCAGCTTATTTTTATAAAAAATATCTTACATCGACAGTTGGCTGACTCTTACTACCGATTAGTGTTTTTTTTAAATATGCATTCGAATACTTATTGGATACTTGAAAGTTCTCGAATACCAAGTATTCAATTCTAAAAAGCAATCGATTCTGCCCGTCTTCACTTATTAGCGCATTTATCGAATATTATAAAAAATTATGGTTTATCCATTTTAAATATGTAAATTTTACTTTGGACGGAAGACAGCATCAGCCTCATTTGCCCCAGGACTCCAAAAAACTAGTCTCAGCCCACTCCCTTCAACTTGCATCGTGAAGTGAGATTTTTGAAGGCAGATTTTGCTTTAGAGAAAGTCCCCTTTATGAAATCTTCTTCTCAGTGTGAGGCTAACCGGGCAGCCCAGATCTTCATTTCTTAGCGCAATGCCGGTAGCGCGTGCACGGAGATGCTGCACATTTCAACGAGTGCAGTTGTTTTCAAGGAAAGGCACACCACACCTATCCTTATGTTAACACAAGTGGGATGGTCGAGCCAGCTACCGAAATACTCACCCAATACTGCATTAAACATGTGGGTGCAGCAGCTTCAGCCCGGGATACTTATGCTGCTCGAGTGAATTATGTCGTCAGTGGTGACAGAAAAGGCGTGCAATGCCTTCCGAACTCATTCAGGTTAAGACAATGACTTTCCGTTCAATGCTACTACCATGCGCAGTCGAATTCTGTTAAATAGAGTTAGAACCCAAACTATTCAAAAAGATTGATAGTTAGATTTTTAGATTGGAAGGTTTATTTTATACGCTTTTCAATGATATTTCATTGTTGTTTCAACTAGTATTATGTCGTCAGTGATGACAGAAAAGGCATGCAATGCCTCACGAACTCATCAAGGTTAAGACAATGACTTTCCGTTCAATGTTACTTCCATGCGCAGTCGAATTCTGTTAAATAGAGTTTTAACCCAAGCTATTCAAAAAGGTTGACAATTAGATTTTTAGATTTGGATGATCTATTTTATATGCTTTACAATGACATTTCATTGTTTCAGCTTGTATTATGTTGACAGTGCTCACAGAAAAGGCATGTAACGCCTGCCGAACCCATTCAGCTTAGCTTAAGACAACGTTCTATTCGATGCTACTACCATACGCAGTGGAATTCCGTTGGATTCGGTTGGTTATTTTGGGGTTTTGTGACGCAAAGGCCATATTTGGCCAAGCTGTTAAGAGTTGAAACCCAAATTATTCGAAAAGATTGATTATTCGATTTTTAGAGATCTTGATGGTCTGTAACAATTAAATAATAGTTTTTTTAAGAATAACATATCTATTATTATATTTAATGAATAAAAAAGTACTTAATGCTTTTATAGCATCATATATATAGGGATAATTTAAAAATCACAGAAATCAACACTTTTTACCGGCGGGGAACTTCAAAGAGTGTTGCATCCCACTGGCTACCCCACTATTATTTTCCTTCAGTGTGCAGGAACAGACTTCTCTGTTTCTGTAGCACCTCTAATAGCTTAGAAAGCTTCTAAGAATACTCCTAAATATAATCTGATTCAAATACTACACACCAACGACGTGCAAACTATTTCTTATTTAAGTTCAATTACCCCTGTGATTATTATACATCATGAGTTTACCACACATTACCCTTCCAAGTAGTATCGACGAGATATCTCGTCCATAAAGATTTGATCAATTTTGCTAATAGCGAGATATCTCGTCATCAAGATTTTGCATTTTTTATTACGGCGAGATCAAGATGTGGTTAGTTTTTCTAAAGACAAGCTATCTCGTCCATCGAGATCTGATCAGTTTTGTTAATGACAAGATACCTCGTCGAGACAACCACCAGGAGGGTTTAGTGATATAAGTTCTTGTCTAGTTTTCGATCGCAATGGGTTAACGTGATCGGAAAAATTAGGTTAAATACCAGACCTTCATTTTTTGCTCAATCTATGCAGCTTTCCACCTCCCATTGATGATACGTGTGATGCTGTAGCAGTGCGCATTTTTTTGTTCCCCGAAATGCTTTGTGTTCTGGGAACTCTTTTTTGCCTAAATATAGCCTGTGAAGTGAGATGCAAACTTTTAAGAGATCTCGCGCATCGCTTGCTTCCATTCAAGACTTCCGTTTCCAATTTCTAGTATTGTCGCTCATCGATTGCTCTTCCATTCAGATCATCCTCAACGAGTTTATAGAATGTTCACGCATCGATTTCACCTATTCAGATCTGTCAATGCCGATCTGCGAGGAACCGCTCTGAGGGGTAGTTCAGAAATAGCTATTGACTTTGAGTATGCCGTCTTCGCGAGGGTCCTTTTAGCTTTACGCGCACTCGAAATGGCTGCAACAAGTCGCACAGAGTAGATGAAACTACCACATCGGGTGTAACAAACCACACATAGCAGCGGTGGTATTTTTTAAATTGAGAGACTGCTTGAAACACACAAATTTCAAAAATATCGATTTTGAGATTTTTAAAGATTTGAAGTCTCATTTTTTTGAATGATACTTCATTTTTGATTCAAGTCCCAGTTTAAAGAATGTTCACGCATCGATTTCACCTATTCAGATCTGTCAATGCCGATCTGCGAGAATTCGCTCTGAGGGACAGTGATTGACTTTGAGTATGCCGTCTTCGTGAGGGTCGCTTTAGCTTTATGTGCACTCCAAATGACTGCAACGAGGCTTCGCACAGAGTAGATAAAACTACCAATGAGACATCGGGTGCAATAAACCGCGCATAGCAGCGTTAGTATTTTTTAAATTGAGAGACTGCTTTCAACACAAAATTTTCCCAAATATCGATTTTGAGGTTTTAGAGATTTGGAGTCTTATTCCCTGAAAGATACTTCAATTTTGATTCAAGTCCCAGTTTAAAGAATGTTCACACATTATTCAACCTATTCGGATCTGTCAATGCCGATCTGCGAGGAACCGCTCTGAGGGGCAGTTCAGAAATCGCGATTGGCTTTGAGTATGCCGTCTTCGCGAGGGTCCTTTTAGCTTTACGCGCACTCGAAATGGCTGCAACAAGTCGCACAGAGTAGATGAAACTACCACATCGGGTGTAACAAACCACACATAGCAGCGGTGGTATTTTTTAAATTGAGAGACTGCTTGAAACACACAAATTTCAAAAATATCGATTTTGAGATTTTTAAAGATTTGAAGTCTCATTTTTTTGAATGATACTTCATTTTTGATTCAAGTCCCAGTTTAAAGAATGTTCACGCATCGATTTCACCTATTCAGATCTGTCAATGCCGATCTGCGAGAATTCGCTCTGAGGGACAGTGATTGACTTTGAGTATGCCGTCTTCGTGAGGGTCGCTTTAGCTTTATGTGCACTCCAAATGACTGCAACGAGGCTTCGCACAGAGTAGATAAAACTACCAATGAGACATCGGGTGCAATAAACCGCGCATAGCAGCGTTAGTATTTTTTAAATTGAGAGACTGCTTTCAACACAAAATTTTCCCAAATATCGATTTTGAGGTTTTAGAGATTTGGAGTCTTATTCCCTGTAAGATACTTCAATTTTGATTCAAGTCCCAGTTCAAAGAATGTTCACACATTATTCAACCTATTCGGATCTGTCAATGCCGATCTGCGAGGAACCGCTCTGAGGGGCAGTTCAGAAATCGCGATTGGCTTTGAGTATGCCGTCTTCGCGAGGGTCCTTTTAGCTTTACGCGCACTCGAAATGGCTGCAACAAGTCGCACAGAGTAGATGAAACTACCACATCGGGTGTAACAAACCACACATAGCAGCGGTGGTATTTTTTAAATTGAGAGACTGCTTGAAACACACAAATTTCAAAAATATCGATTTTGAGATTTTTAAAGATTTGAAGTCTCATTTTTTTGAATGATACTTCATTTTTGATTCAAGTCCCAGTTTAAAGAATGTTCACGCATCGATTTCACCTATTCAGATCTGTCAATGCCGATCTGCGAGAATTCGCTCTGAGGGACAGTGATTGACTTTGAGTATGCCGTCTTCGTGAGGGTCGCTTTAGCTTTATGTGCACTCCAAATGACTGCAACGAGGCTTCGCACAGAGTAGATAAAACTACCAATGAGACATCGGGTGCAATAAACCGCGCATAGCAGCGTTAGTATTTTTTAAATTGAGAGACTGCTTTCAACACAAAATTTTCCCAAATATCGATTTTGAGGTTTTAGAGATTTGGAGTCTTATTCTCTGAAAGATACTTCAATTTTGATTCAAGTCCCAGTTTAAAGAATGTTCACACATTATTCAACCTATTCGGATCTGTCAATGCCGATCTGCGAGGAACCGCTCTGAGGGGCAGTTCAGAAATCGCGATTGGCTTTGAGTATGCCGTCTTCGCGAGGGTCCTTTTAGCTTTACGCGCACTCGAAATGGCTGCAACAAGTCGCACAGAGTAGATGAAACTACCACATCGGGTGTAACAAACCACACATAGCAGCGGTGGTATTTTTTAAATTGAGAGACTGCTTGAAACACACAAATTTCAAAAATATCGATTTTGAGATTTTTAAAGATTTGAAGTCTCATTTTTTTGAATGATACTTCATTTTTGATTCAAGTCCCAGTTTAAAGAATGTTCACGCATCGATTTCACCTATTCAGATCTGTCAATGCCGATCTGCGAGAATTCGCTCTGAGGGACAGTGATTGACTTTGAGTATGCCGTCTTCGTGAGGGTCGCTTTAGCTTTATGTGCACTCCAAATGACTGCAACGAGGCTTCGCACAGAGTAGATAAAACTACCAATGAGACATCGGGTGCAATAAACCGCGCATAGCAGCGTTAGTATTTTTTAAATTGAGAGACTGCTTTCAACACAAAATTTTCCCAAATATCGATTTTGAGGTTTTAGAGATTTGGAGTCTTATTCCCTGAAAGATACTTCAATTTTGATTCAAGTCCCAGTTTAAAGAATGTTCACACATTATTCAACCTATTCGGATCTGTCAATGCCGATCTGCGAGGAACCGCTCTGAGGGGCAGTTCAGAAATCGCGATTGGCTTTGAGTATGCCGTCTTCGCGAGGGTCCTTTTAGCTTTACGCGCACTCGAAATGGCTGCAACAAGTCGCACAGAGTAGATGAAACTACCACATCGGGTGTAACAAACCACACATAGCAGCGGTGGTATTTTTTAAATTGAGAGACTGCTTGAAACACACAAATTTCAAAAATATCGATTTTGAGATTTTTAAAGATTTGAAGTCTCATTTTTTTGAATGATACTTCATTTTTGATTCAAGTCCCAGTTTAAAGAATGTTCACGCATCGATTTCACCTATTCAGATCTGTCAATGCCGATCTGCGAGAATTCGCTCTGAGGGACAGTGATTGACTTTGAGTATGCCGTCTTCGTGAGGGTCGCTTTAGCTTTATGTGCACTCCAAATGACTGCAACGAGGCTTCGCACAGAGTAGATAAAACTACCAATGAGACATCGGGTGCAATAAACCGCGCATAGCAGCGTTAGTATTTTTTAAATTGAGAGACTGCTTTCAACACAAAATTTTCCCAAATATCGATTTTGAGGTTTTAGAGATTTGGAGTCTTATTCCCTGAAAGATACTTCAATTTTGATTCAAGTCCCAGTTTAAAGAATGTTCACACATTATTCAACCTATTCGGATCTGTCAATGCCGATCTGCGAGGAACCGCTCTGAGGGGCAGTTCAGAAATCGCGATTGGCTTTGAGTATGCCGTCTTCGCGAGGGTCCTTTTAGCTTTACGCGCACTCGAAATGGCTGCAACAAGTCGCACAGAGTAGATGAAACTACCACATCGGGTGTAACAAACCACACATAGCAGCGGTGGTATTTTTTAAATTGAGAGACTGCTTGAAACACACAAATTTCAAAAATATCGATTTTGAGATTTTTAAAGATTTGAAGTCTCATTTTTTTGAATGATACTTCATTTTTGATTCAAGTCCCAGTTTAAAGAATGTTCACGCATCGATTTCACCTATTCAGATCTGTCAATGCTGATCTGCGAGAATTCGCTCTGAGGGACAGTGATTGACTTTGAGTATGCCGTCTTCGTGAGGGTCGCTTTCGCTTTATGTGCACTCCAAATGACTGCAACGAGGCTTCGCACAGAGTAGATAAAACTACCAATGAGACATCGGGTGCAATAAACCGCGCATAGCAGCGTTAGTATTTTTTAAATTGAGAGACTGCTTTCAACACAAAATTTTCCCAAATATCGATTTTGAGGTTTTAGAGATTTGGAGTCTTATTCCCTGAAAGATACTTCAATTTTGATTCAAGTCCCAGTTTAAAGAATGTTCACACATTATTCAACCTATTCGGATCTGTCAATGCCGATCTGCGAGGAACCGCTCTGAGGGGCAGTTCAGAAATCGCGATTGGCTTTGAGTATGCCGTCTTCGCGAGGGTCCTTTTAGCTTTACGCGCACTCGAAATGGCTGCAACAAGTCGCACAGAGTAGATGAAACTACCACATCGGGTGTAACAAACCACACATAGCAGCGGTGGTATTTTTTAAATTGAGAGACTGCTTGAAACACACAAATTTCAAAAATATCGATTTTGAGATTTTTAAAGATTTGAAGTCTCATTTTTTTGAATGATACTTCATTTTTGATTCAAGTCCCAGTTTAAAGAATGTTCACGCATCGATTTCACCTATTCAGATCTGTCAATGCCGATCTGCGAGGAATCGCTCTGGACAGTAATTGACTTTGTGTACTCTGTGTTCTTCGTGAGGGGGGGTCCTTTTACCTTTAAAGTGAGACATTTCTCTGCTTGGCAGAAAATTTTCAAAAATGTCGATTTAGATATTTTGAGAGATTTAGAGGTTTATTTTATTCTCTGAATGATACTTCATTTTTGATTTAAGTCCTAGTTCAAAGAATGTTCACGTATTGATTTCAGCTATTCAAATCTGTCTATGCCGATCTGCGAAGAATCGCTCTGAGGAAGTGATTGACTTATGCAGTGTTCTTCGTGAGGGTCATTTAACCTTCACATCCGCTCAAAATGGTTGTAACTAGGCTTCGCAATCAGTATATAAAACTATCGATAAACCACATATAGCTGTGTTTGTATTTTTTAAATTGAGACATTTTTCTGATTGGAACACAAAATTTACAAAAATGTCGATTTTGAGATTTTTAGAGATTTGGAGTTTTATTCTTTTTGAATGATACTTCTTTGATTCAAGTCCTAGTTTAACCCTACAAGTGGTTTTGAAGATATCTCGTTCATCAAGCTATTGACGGTATTTTGATGATGACGAAATCCAGATCTGGTCAGTTTTCTTCATTAGAAGAAAACTGACCAGAAGTCGAGACAATCACCAGAAGGGTTAATTCATAGGTTAAAATACAGCACATTCGGCGTTCTATCGACCGAGCAAGAAAAATAGAGTGATTATGAAGTAATGCGCGATCTAAGATATATCTTTATACTTCATATCTTAAATAACTTTTTCTTTAAATTTTTTTAATGCGTACTTCTGTATAAAATATATACAACCAGAACTCTGGGTAATTTTTAAAAAACAGATTGCATGAAAATATATTTTATTAGATTCACTAAAATTAGGAGTTCATCTCTAAAATCAGGAGAGCATAATCAACCAGTTTGAATTACTGTGAACTGCTTAAAAATGAAAAAAGTTAGAAAACTTTAATTGTAGTGAATCATAATTTTATTCATTTCGTCCCAAAGAAATTTTATCAAAAGAAGTCCTTATGATACGAAATTATAACAGATTATTCAGTTGTCCTTTAGATATTACTGAAAAACTTACTTCTTTCAGTTCTTAAGTCCTTGAATATTTTACCTTTATGTATTCAGATTATTAAAGAATTGCGGTATTTATACTGCATCTAAATCAGTATCGATTCAGCATGTCATTAAAAGAAACACAATTCTACCAACATGTACTAACATTTCAAAAGTATTCGATATAAAATAATGAATATTCCATTTTTACTTAATGCAACTTTGCTTCTTTGGAATTGTATTGATTCCCGGTCATTTTATTAAATCCACGCTAAAATAATAATTACAAGTTTTCTAAACTGCTACAGTGAAGTTAAAAAAGGATTAGGATCATAAATTAAAATTTTAAGCTCAAGCCAACTAACTTTTCTTAACCCTCGTGGTGGTTGTCCCGACAAGGCATCTCGTCATTAGCAAAACCGACTAGATCTTGATGAACGAGATATCTCGTCATTAGAAGAAAACTGATCAGATCATGTTCGTTCACAAAAAAATTGATAGTATCTTTATGGACGAGATATCTCGTCTAAACCACTTGGAGGGTTAAGCTTTAGGTTTTGATGTTTTCCGTGTCTTCACTACCAGAATATTTTGTTTCTTGTGCACACCAAGGAAGTCAAGGATAATTTGCATAACCCTCCAAGTGGTTTCGACGAGATATCTCGTACATCAAGATCTGACCAAATTTGCTAACGAGACATCTCGTCATCAAGATATTGCCGATTTTTTTTATTATGACGAGATCAAGATCTGGTCAGTTTTCTTCTAATGACGAGATATCTTCTCCACAGAGATCTGATCAGTTTTGCTAATGAAGAGATACATTGTAGAGACAACCACCAGGATGTTTAAAGTATTTTGCTCTTTTAAAATGGTATGGATTCCCGGTCCTTTTATTGAATATTCTAAAATAGAGAATTAAGTAAAAGGAGTCGTCTAAACTGCATCATTCAATGTTATTTCTTCAGTAAACTATGACGTCTTTCATCATTCTTTCAAGCGAACTAACTTTTGAAGCTAGGTTTTGGTCTATTCGATTTACCATCTGCTTTTGCCAGTGTTTCACACCAAAATATTTTTTCTTTCATGCTCCAAAGAAGTCAAGGATAACTTACTTAATGGCTTTTGTTCCTTTAAAATTGTATTGATTCCCTGTCCTTTTATTAAACGATATGCTTAAATAAAGATTTATTTAAAAGGAGTCGTCAAACTGTATCATTTAATGTTATTTGTTCAGTAAAAGTATGTTCTTTTAAGCGAACTAACTTGAAGCAAGATTTTAATTTTTTCGTCTTATCATCTGCTTTTGTCCACGTCTTCTCCGCCATAACATTTTGTTTCTTGCGCGCACCGAAAAAGTCAAGGATAATTTTTAAACTGACACTTTGATGGATTGGTTCCTTTTTTAATTCGAAGGACATGTGTACCCTCTTAAGCGCTTTCGCAATTGCTAATTCCGCGTATTCCCCTTTCTTAATTGGGCCCTTTTGCAGCGAGGGGACGTCAATCGAGGCAGAGTTAAGTGCAGCCAGCAAGCCAGGACTCGCGCATGCTGTGGCTCGTTACTTAATCAATTCGATTTCGGGGGAGAACTTGGCAGAGGATCATCAGTCCGTCGTTGCGTCAGTCTCCTCCCTCCTATCACCTGGGATAATATAGAAAAGGAGGCGGGTAATCCACAAAATACTCAGATACGACCTTTTAGAACTATTAAAAAGAAATAACGAGCAGAAAACAAAAAAAAAGGAAACTATACCCTTATAGGAAAGAACAAGAAGAAAATAAAAGCCACCTTATCTTTTTTAATAGGAGCAAACTGCCAATGGGAGAAAGGGGAACCGACGAAATTGCAGAAGTTATTCATAATCCAGGAATTTCATATTCTGCCAGGTGCTCTTGCAGTATATTGCTACTGACGAGTACCACCAAATTATCCGATGCGCTTTTGTCTTGTAGTTGCCTCTTAAAACAGAGAACAGGGTGTGTCCGCCTGGATGGATGGATAGATAGAAGGGGGGAGTCGAGTAGACTACCAACAATAACCTACGATGCAAGAATGCTTAATCGAGATCCGGGATCTTGTATTAGCTAGCTCACGTGACCTCGACATTACTCGGCCTTCCTATGGCCCGCGGGCAGCTCTTTTCTTGAATGCACCGATTAATGATTGGAGCCCGACATCTGTGGGGCATTGGATTTTTTTTCTGCTCCGTTCTGAGCCTGATAGGGGATTCGTTTTTAGGGCTTATGGATTCTTGGTCGGGAAATTTTCACTTCACCATCGGCTGTGTGAGGTTTTGTATGCCACCCAGTCTCTTACTACAGCAGAAAACTGCTTCGAATAAATTTCACTTTTGACTCATTAAATTCAATCTCTTTCGAAACTCTTTCAGTCACTGCTGAAACTATTGGCTATGTAAGATTAAGAATTTGTTTTTAGGTTGGCTGTGTAAGAATTCCCTTTTTTGTAAAACGTTTTCAGTCTTTGGCAAAACTATTGTCTATATAAGATTAAGAATTTGTTTTTAGGTTGGCTGTGTAAGAATTCCCTTTTTTGTAAAACGTTTTCAGTCTTTGGCAAAACTATTGTCTATATAGGATTAAGGATTTGTTTTAAGGCCTTACGAATTCTTACGAAATTACGAAAATTATGAACATTTTCATTTCACCATTGGCTGTGTAAGGTTTTGAATGCCACCTAGTCTCTTATTATAATAGAAAACTGCTTTGAATAAATTTCACTTTTTACTCATTAAGTTCTCTCTTTCGTAATAACCCGTTGTGTTGCTCCAGTGCGACGTTAATTAAAATACCTACCAAATCTACCCTCTCTTTCGAAACTCTTTCAGTAATGGGTAAAACTATTGGCTATAATTAGATAAGATTATAACATTAAGAGATAAGATTAAGAATTTGTTTTTAGGGCTGATGGATACTCAGTGGGAAATTTTCACCCCACCGTTGCTGTGTAAGATTTTGAATGTCATCCCGTTTCTTATTACAACAGAAAACTACTTCAAATAAATTTCATTCTTTACTCATTTAGTTTTCTCTTTCGAAACTTGTTATTGGAGTGTATCCCACACTTTTTAGTAAGTTCCGCTTTCGTTTCTTTTAGAAAGAAATCGAAAAAGCAGGACCCAGTTGCTTTGATGTATCAAAAACATTGTCAATCACCAGGAACCAGAGCAAAAAAACCAGTAAATCATTTATATCTAAATCTGTACGCTTGGTGATTTAGCCCACATATATGATATCAACAAGATATGCTTATTGTAACACAAAAAGTAACAATTAGCCCTTGTTGGATCCGTCCTTTACGTGAATTCCTTTTGTCCATCGGAATGATTACTTTTAAGCCTTTCGTTATAATGAAGTGTTGCATTCTCATTTTTCTTAAGGGGACATTGGACTTTCAAAGCAAACTTTTGCAGTTATTATCCTATTGTTATGAAATTTGAAGACTGTATGCTACTAAAAAGACTATAGTTTTGTCCAAAAATATGAAGTCATGTCATTACACGTGGTCAAAAATTTTGATAAATTAGCAAAAATTGAGAGGTCCCATGCGCATTAATTTTCCATGTGCCATCAAAATTTTAATTCATACAATAGTTTACTTACATAAAACAAGTTAACTCCATTTGGTAAGCGTTTCCTACAATTGTAATGCAAAACAAAATGTTTTTGTACTAAAACACCTGAAATTTCGCGATAAAAACGCTAACGTTAAGAAACATTTTAAAATTAAAATTTCAAATCTTGGAAGCATGATGAATTTCTCATTTGCACTTAGATATATACAACAGATTTGAAGGATTATCCAAAAAATAAATTCAAGAAAATAAATTAAAACCAGATACGTAGGGAACATTTTGAAATCAGAAGAATGTCAAAAAATCTCAGTCTGAGAAAAACGAGTTTTTGTAGTTAACTTAATGTACTTATCCACTGTTTTAAGGTGATGTATATGTAACGCCATCAAAAATTATTGTTATTGAAAAATTCCTTTTGTTATCCACTGAATTTGATAACAAATAATTTTATAGCTAAAATTAAAAAAATCGATTTTTCCATTATTTTGGTGATTTTGAGTCTAATGTCCCCTTAATATGCCTTCAAAAAATTCACCCATTACCTAATTACAGTAATCCCTCGATATATCACGCATCTAGGGAAGCAAAAAAGTGAGGGAAGAGAAAAAATTGATTAGAGAAAAAAACGGGAGTATATTACCCATTATTTTATTCAAAATCATGTAAAAGTACAAAATACGGTAGAATATTTTAGCATTTTCGGTAGATCATTTGTAATTTTTCTACCTTCTGTTGGTGGTTGACCGATGAAAAACCTCAATCCCATAATTACAGATGCCCAACGGCGGAGTTAGACCTTTCGGGACATAGGGCAAACGAGGCTCTCTCTCTGATGCCACCTTGTACAAAAAATGTACGTGTTTAAATAAAAAGCATTACTTATGATTTTTTAGAATCATATATAATATCATAATATAATATAATAATATAGTAATATAAATATAATAGAATAATATATATATATATATAATATAAACCATATATAATATCATAGAAATCATTACCTATGATTTTTATGATTTTTTAGAAAAAACATAATCATTCGAACAATATTACTTTTGTTGAAATATTCTTCAACATAATCGATCACTTTTGTTTCGAGCTTACTTTCGATGTTCGTAAAACCTGAATAAATGAAAATACCTCACTGCGCTTGAATTTAAGATTCTCCCATACTGAACTATCGTTGATTTCAACAGCGATAACTTTTGTTTCGAACTTTCGATGTTCGTAAAACTTGAATAAATGAAAATGCCCTACTATGCTTGAATTCAAGATTCACCAAACTGAACAAGTATGGATTTCTTCAACAGAAGGTATCATTTTTGTTTCGAACTTTCAGTGTTATCAAAAGTTGAATAAATGAAAAGCCTCACTATGCTTGAATTTAAGATTCTCCCAAACTGAACTTTATCATTGATTTCAAGTCTCGCTTTTGTCTCGAATTTACTTTTGATGTTCGTAAAACTTGAATAAATGGAATCCCCACTACGCTTGAATTTAAGATTCTCCCAAACTGAACTGTGAGCGACATTAATTAAAGACCTTCCTACCTTCCCAAACTGAACTATTGTTGATGTTTTCAAGTCTACCGCTTTTGATTCAAACTTACTTTCGAAGTTCGTAAAATCTGAATAAATGAAAATGCCCACTATGCTTGAACTCAAGATTCTCTCAAACTAAATTATTATTGATTTCTTCAACAGTCGATAACTTTTGTTTCGAACTTCCGATGTTCGTAAAATTGGAATAAATGAAAATGCCTCACTATGCTTGAATTCAAGATTCACCAAAGCTGAACTAGTATGGAATTCTTCAATAAAAGTTTCGCTTTTGTTTCGAACTTACTTTCAGTGTTCGCAAAACTTGGATAAATGAAAAGCCTCATTATACTTGAATTTAAGATTCTCCCAAACTGAACTATCATTGATTTCAACATAGGTTATCACTTGTGTTTCGAACTTTAGATGTTCGTGAAACTTGAATAAAAAATGCCTCTTATGCTTGAATTCAAGATTCTCCAAAATTGAACTATCATTGATTTCTTCAAGTCTCGCTTTTGTTTCGAGCTCACTTTTAATGTTTGTAAAACTTGAATATCTCAATATGCCTTAAAGTACCTCAATATGATTAAATTCAAAATTCTCTAGAACTGAACTGAAAACTTGTACATTTTGTTTCTGCAGTACGACGCTAATTCAACTACCTACCTAACGTAAAGCTTGAATAAATGAAAACGCTTCACTATGCTTGACTTTCAGTTTCTCCAGAACTGAACTGTCATTGATTTCTTCAACAGCATCAAACTGATGTTGAACTTTTATCGCAGCAGCTTTACGAACTTACAATTGATGTTCGTAAAGCTGCTGCGATAAAAGAAGTTCAACGTCAGTTCGAGCCCACCGGAAAATTATAGTACTGAGATGAGCTTGGCGGTTATATATCACGTGGCCGGTCTGAAGAGCCTAATTGTGGTCCGCATACAATTATTTTACATCCAAGCAACACGAATGATGATTTATGCTATAACGGCCCACGCCCAGATGACTCGCTCCAGTACGATAGCGTCAAATTAGTTTCACACAAACAGAAATGACCCAAATCCGGATTTTAGTGTGCTTTCGTTATGGGTAGGCTAAGATTCTGATGATTTTACATCTTTTTTGATAAGACTGAAACGGTAATCGAGTATATAGAAATGTTTTAATCAAAACCTAGATAGTTTCAGTTTCAAGATTGTCTTGCAAAATGCTGCTTTACTCAGGAAAAGATAGCATAGCTACCTTAACATTACATTAATTACCTTTCTACACAGCACATTATTTACCCTTTTACGCATAACCATTTTTTACTTTTTCCATTATTAGTATGGTAGTTTGGAAAGATTCACCAATAGTGAACACGGCTTAAACGTACTTTGTTTCACAAATGTGTGAACAGTTGTAGTCTAATACCCTATGAATCTACCACAATATTATATTATTTACCTTTATATTCAGCACATTATTTACCCTTTTATGTATTATCATTTACTTTTTACAATATTAGTGTGGTAGCTTGGAATGATTCATTAATAGTGAACACTATTTAAACGTACTTTGTTTCAAATATATTGTAAAACGTAAAACCGTATGAATCTACCACATTATATTATTTACCTTTCTGCACCCAGTACATTATTCGCACTACACGTTATCATTATTTACTTTTTACATTATTCCTAGTTTAAAATGATTCATTAACAGTGAACGTGGCTTAAACGTACTTTGTTTCAAAAGTGTCGTAAAGCATAAAATCCTGTGAATCTACCACTTTATGTTGTTTATCTTTCTACTCAGCACATTATTTACCCCCTTTTACGCATAACCATTATTTACTTTTTACATTATTAGTAAGGTAGTTTGGAAGGATACATAAATAATGTAAACACTTTTTAAACGTATTTCGTTTCAGAAATATTGAAAAGTTTAAAACCCTGTAGGGGTATATAACCCTGGTGTAAAATCCTACGAATCCGATAAGAGACTTCTTATCATAACATCTCAAGATAGATATAAGATAAAACATCAAACATCTCTTTGTATGCGCTAAATTAATACAATTTAATTATTCAAATGTTTGATATTAGTTGCATTTATTTTTAAAAGTTAATTTATACATGTTATATAAATAAATGCATTGTACATTGTCGTGGGAAATGGTTATTAACTATTACATTGAAATTTTGTAAACCTTTTCTAATGTTAATTATTAATTATATTAAATGTCTAGGTCTCTCATACTCTATAATTATCTAGGGTGTGTTATCTTTCATAATCTATACTTAATATCATATTACTTTAAAAATCCTTCGGACAAATAACACAAAGTGATATCCTCCCAAATGAATTTACTTTACCCAGGCTGAAAGAAAAAGGCACTTTAATTATTTTTCAAATGTTTGCTATTTTGTTTGGGGGGTATTTCAATTAACATCACACTGGAGCAACACAATGGGCTATTGGTGACACTATTTTGTTTGGATCTTTCACGTTAAGAATGCAACATTTTGTGTAAAGGGTTGTTGGGCAGCGACAATTAAGTATAACTATTGCAAACTATTTAGAAATTTCTTTGCATGGAAACTTGCAAGGAATCTTGAGCAGTGTTTCTCAACCGCCGGTTCCTGTCATCAATTCATCATTCTTCCAACCGGTAGCCTGGTTGGAAGAGTAACGGATTATCACCCGAAGGGTTGCGAGTTCGAATCCAACCAAAAGACCGTCGTGTACAAAGGGGGCTGGTGCACGTTAAATCTGTCGTGGCGTTCAAATGTCCTCACATTGGCAGGATGTGAAAGTTTGTAGAGTGGGTGACCTCGTCATCAATTATACCGGATAGTGGATAACTATTTTTAAGTGGTGGTATTGAGATTTTTTAACTGGCGATTTTATCATTCGGTAGGTTGCTAGTTTATTAACGTCGCACTGGAGCAAGACAACTGGTTATTGGCGACTGTCCGGAATCAATCCCGAGGACAACACTTCGTAATTTTGAACTACAGTCAGATGACGAGGTCAACACCTGAGCTGGCACTCCACTCTTCAAACTTCCTCACCACGCCTATTTTTCATTGGGAAGATTGTACTAAACCAATTGCATTTAGCGAGATTTTGACTTCAATCGATTTTGTTAATGTTCGTATCTCTCTCTATCTGACCATTGATTGTTTGGATTTATTGTTTAAATCTCAAAATTAAATAGGTAGGTATTTTAATTGACATCACACTGGAGCAACACAACAGGCTATTGGCGACGTCCGGGATCAACCCCCGAAGGGAAAGATCGAGGACAACACCAAGTAATTTTGAACCACTGTCAGATGAAGAGGTAACACCTGAGATGGCACCCCATTCTCCAAACTTCCACACCACGCCAATGGGAGGACATTTGATCGTCATGATAGATTTAACGTCCACCAGCCCCTTTTGTACACGACGGTGTTTGGTAGGTTTCAAAACTCGCAACCCTCCTGTTGCTAATCCGTTACTCTGCCAACCAGGTTTCCGGGGCCCTATGGAAATAGGGAATAGGCGCCGGATCTCTAAAAAGCCTAATATATGGGTAAACTCACCCACTAATTGCTCCCCCAGTTATGCCCCTAATTATAACATTTTTGAAGCTGTCTTTTGAATCTTAATTTCTACTAGAATTAAGGAAGTATTCAGGGGCAGCTGAATAGATTCGAGCACTACTCCAAATTCGATGTAAAAAAGACATCAAATCGACGATGTTTGAAGTGGATTGGACTATAAGATCTTGGAAAAAACAGTGGTGTTGAGTGCTTATTTTGTTTCAATTGTTTTTTTAATTATAATTTCTTCAATTCACACTTGGTTAGGTAGGTATTTAATTAACGTCCCACTGGAGCGATATAAAGGGTTATTGTCGACGGTCAGGGATCAAACCCGAAGGGAAAGATCGAGGACAACACCACGTAATTTGTGAATTTCTAAAAGTAACGATAACTATTACTTGCCAAGTTAGAGTTGGCATTCAACTGAAACAATTCTTCTATTGGTTGTTACTTATAACTGTTATCGTAAATTAGCAGTGAAGTTAAAACTGTTTCCGTAAAATAACATATTTGGTCATCTCTAATTTACACTAGTACACTATGCTACCATTAATTTGAATAAAATTCAATGTTCAATCACCTTTAGTTCAGAAGTATTGAAACTAAAAACAAAAGTATACTGACACGGCACAGAGCACAAAAATGACCATCCTCTTCGGTACGTAGTTAATTAACGTCGCACTAGAGGAACACAACGGGCTATTGGTGAAGGTCCGGAATCAATCTCGAAGGGAAAGACCAAGGACAACATGCGGCCGCGGTAGCCCGATTGGAAGAGTAACGAATTAGCAACCGGAGGGTTGTGAGTTCGAATCCAACAAAAGACCGTCGAGTACAAAGGGGCTGCTACACGTTAAATCTATCATGGCGATCAAATGTCCTCGCGTTGGCGTGGTGTGGAAGTTTGGAGAATGGGGTGGCTCAGGTGTTACCTCTTCATCTGACCGTGGTTCAAAATTACGTGGTGTTGTCCTCGGATCTTTCTCTTCGGGTTTGATCCCGAACCGTCGCCAATAGCCCGTTGTGTTGCTCCAGTGCGACGTTAATTAAACACCTACCAAGGACAGCATTTCGTAATTTTGTACCACGGTCAGATGACGAGGTCAACACCTGAGCTGACCCTCCACTCCCCAAACTTCTACACCAAGTCAACGTGAGGACATTTGAGGCCATGGCAGATTTATTGTGCACCAGCCCCACGTCTACGACGGTCATCGACTGGATCGATTTTCGAACTAGCAACCCTCCGATTGCTAATCCGCGACTTACTAACTGAGCTACCGCGATCCCTCTCAAAGGCTGAGAACCAATGAACTAGAAGAAAGAACATTGGGGTCACCCTTGAAATTATTTTCTGAATACTTGTTTACGGGCTTCACGAACCCGAGGTACTCTAGTTATCTTTTTGTTTCCCATGGTCTTTACTGTCACGGGGATTGCCCTCCCGGAATACCTAAGCGATCATTTTCTGCTCTCATCTCCCCTTTTCTATTCCTTAATCCCACTTTTTCCCCTTTTCACGACATTTTTTACTTTACGTTGTTATGGAGTTTACTGCCTCCGGTAAACATGTGGATCGCGACCCAAGGATGCCCAAGCGATCTCTCCCCATTCTCTTCACTCCATCTTTTGTTTTCCCAATTACTCTACATTGTCTGTCTTGTGTTTTGCACAGCTTGACGAAATATGGCCCTTGCGCCATGAAACCCAAAACCAACCAACTTAACGATGTCTTGTGTTTTGGCGAAGCTTGGTCAAATATGGCCCTCGCCGCCATAAAACGCCAAAACAACCAACCAACGTGAGTACTTGCCTGCCTATAACAACCTCAAGATATAACGGAGATCTGAAAAACAAGCGTAATCATTGTGAAGAACTCAAATGAGCAATAATCACTCATACACTGAGCGAAAACAGCTGGATACGAAAGTCTTCATTCCAGGTTATAGTAACTGTTATACACACTGTTTTCCGACGGCGAGCAAATACGCTTTACGCGATAGGGGTAGGCAATTAATTAACACAGCACTGGAGCAACACAACGGGCTATTGGTACGGTCCGGGATCAATCCCTAAGGGAAAGATCAAGGATAACGCCTCGTAATTTTTAACCACGGTGAGATGACGGGAATAACACCTGAGATTGCACCCCACTCTCCAATCTTCCACGCTAACCTGAGGACATTTGAGGCCACGGCAGATTTAACGCGCACCAGCCTCCGTGTATACGACGGTGTTTGTCTAGACCAAGTTTCGAACTCGCAACTCTCCGGTTTGCTAATTCGTTGTTCTTCCAACTGAGCTACCGCGGCCCACTTGCCTTACTGGAATAACAACCTCAAGAAACAACGGAGATCGGAAAAACAAGCGAACTCATTGCGAAGAACTCAAATGAATAACGAGCAATAATCACTCATACACCGAGCGAAAACAGCTGGATACGAAAGTCTTCATTACAGGTTGTAACCGTTTTACGCACTGTTTTCCGACGGCGAACAAATACGCTTTGCGCGATCGGGAATCTCGTGCGCAATTTTCCGCCACAATGCTTCTGGGTTTCCCCTGTGTTCATAAGGAAGTAAAAGTCGACCCGTGTGTGGGAACAGTTCTGAGCCACTAGCCTTCGAAAAAAAATTCCCCAGGACTTTAGTCTGGACATATTTATTGCTATATTACGGAAGCCTCCCGATGCTGGAATAAAGTACGCGTAAGAAAAAAGCAATCGTTGGCAAAAGACGATCTCCTGCTGAATGGGAGAAAAATGCATTGTTCCTTTGTGTCCCGGACAGTTCCCTTGTTTGAGAATAGATGGCGCGCAAGTGCCTGCAGTTTAAAACCGCTTCCGGTCTTTTGAGAGTTGCGTTGAGTTGCGGTCACAGAGGAACTAACGATTTTTGAGACGCTTTTCAAAATGGCTGACAGGGTAATATGTAGCTCGAAATCTCGTTTTGTATTTTGCTTTTTAAACTGTTTTCTCACTTGTATTGTTCCCGGTCAAACATTACGGCTAAAAGGTGTTTTTTATATGATTATTTATCGTGCAAAACCCGGGTCTAGTTAAGTTATCAGAGTTGACATATTTTGGAGGGAGCTATAAAATTATGGCCGAGCTGATTTCCCCCTCTTTAACGTTTTAAGTTATGAGCTTTTAGGCTATTCAGGGGAACCGTTTTGTCCCATTGAAAGTTTTATTGAGGAAATTCCTGTGTGTGTTTAACACGTTGGGTTAAAAAAAGTTCGTTTGTAGCCCCCAATCTGTCCTTTGTAGCAGGTGAAAACGCTTAAGAACTTATTTAGTCGAAGGATATGGATTAAAGAACAGAGTACTTTAAACATCCGTTCCCAGGGAATGCCCTTTAGGGTCGGTATCTTTAAGTGGACTAAGCCGTTTATTAATTTGTCCCATATTGCTTGGTAAAAATCTGAATATCATTATTGCTATATTACGGAAGCCTGAATTTCATTATTGCTATATTCCTTATGAACACGGGAACATATTTACTCGAAGGATATGGATTAAAGAATAGAGTACTTTAAACATCCGTTCCCAGGGAATGCCCTTTAGGGTCGGTATCTTTAAGTGGACTAAGCCGTTTATTAATTTGTCCCATATTGCTTGGTAAAAATCTGAATATCATTATTGCTATATTACGGAAGCCTGAATTTCATTATTGCTATATTCCTTATGAACACGGGAACATATTTACTCGAAGGATATGGATTAAAGAATAGAGTACTTTAAACATCCGTTCCCAGGGAATGCCCTTTAGGGTCGGTATCTTTAAGTGGACTAAGCCGTTTATTAATTTGTCCCATATTGCTTGGTAAAAATCTGAATATCATTATTGCTATATTACGGAAGCCTGAATTTCATTATTGCTATATTCCTTATGAACACGGGAACATATTTACTCGAAGGATATGGATTAAAGAATAGAGTACTTTAAACATCCGTTCCCAGGGAATGCCCTTTAGGGTCGGTATCTTTAAGTGGACTAAGCCGTTTATTAATTTGTCCCATATTGCTTGGTAAAAATCTGAATATCATTATTGCTATATTACGGAAGCCTGAATTTCATTATTGCTATATTCCTTATGAACACGGGAACATATTTACTCGAAGGATATGGATTAAAGAATAGAGTACTTTAAACATCCGTTCCCAGGGAATGCCCTTTAGGGTCGGTATCTTTAAGTGGACTAAGCCGTTTATTAATTTGTCCCATATTGCTTGGTAAAAATCTGAATATCATTATTGCTATATTACGGAAGCCTGAATTTCATTATTGCTATATTCCTTATGAACACGGGAACATATTTACTCGAAGGATATGGATTAAAGAATAGAGTACTTTAAACATCCGTTCCCAGGGAATGCCCTTTAG
Organism: Meta bourneti; assembly: GCA_933210815.1. Lineage (NCBI taxonomy): Eukaryota > Metazoa > Arthropoda > Arachnida > Araneae > Tetragnathidae > Meta > Meta bourneti. Next base: position 51,557,779 of record OW119934.1, on the reverse strand, counting down.
GGTCGGTATCTTTAAGTGGACTAAGCCGTTTATTAATTTGTCCCATATTGCTTGGTAAAAATCTGAATATCATTATTGCTATATTACGGAAGCCTGAATTTCATTATTGCTATATTCCTTATGAACACGGGAACATATTTACTCGAAGGATATGGATTAAAGAATAGAGTACTTTAAACATCCGTTCCCAGGGAATGCCCTTTAGGGTCGGTATCTTTAAGTGGACTAAGCCGTTTATTAATTTGTCCCATATTGCTTGGTAAAAATCTGAATATCATTATTGCTATATTACGGAAGCCTGAATTTCATTATTGCTATATTCCTTATGAACACGGGAACATATTTACTCGAAGGATATGGATTAAAGAATAGAGTACTTTAAACATCCGTTCCCACGGAATGTGTTTGAGTATCGGTATCTTTAAGTGGACTAAGCCTTTTATTAATTTGTTCCATGCCTGGAAAAAATATAACATTCCAAATTTTTGTGAGCATTTTCTTTTGCTCGCTAAAATTCCTGCTTTTGGGGTTTTTTATTGACAAAGCTATGCAATTAAATAATTTCAACCTTTGTACGTCTATTTTTTATTTCAAGTATTCAAAAAATATTTTTTAAATAACTTTCATGAAGAATCACGCCTGGTAACCTACTCGACCATGAGGTCAAGCGAATTTCTGTGGTCGCTGGTTGGCATAAGATGTAAGTCCCAATTACACTCGCCAAATGATAATTTTAAAATCATTTGGAATCTTCTGCAGAATGTCATTCGTTTCAATCAGTAATAGAGTTTAGTTATCCTTTTATAATCCAGTGTTTAAGAACATAAAAATAAACAGGTATAAAAAATACCATTCAAACAGTTTCGAAACCCAGTCAGAAAATCGCAATAAAGTATTTACTCAAATTTTTGACGATTTAAACTGCATAGAAAACTAAAAATTTGATGAATGGAGATAAGAGAAAAATTTTAATCTACCGAAAACATTCATCGAATACTTTTAAATTCAGCTTATTCAGCGTAATCGAAACATTCAACTTAATATCTTTTATTTATTCCTCGATTACCAATGTTTAAGGAGAAATAAGTGGCTATTTTTTAATATAAAAAAGATTCAGTGAATGAGAGAAACTTTCCAAGGGAAATCGTTTAAAAATAATTTGAAGAATTACATAATTAATAATTCGAAATGGAACTATATATATTGGATGTTTTTCCTTATTATCTCATAAGGAAAAACATCCAATATATATAGTTCCATTTCGAATTACAGACATATAATCGAATATAGAAAGCAAATTTCAATTAAACAATAATTTGTTACAGAAACTTTCGGGAAACGTAAGAATTCGGGAATGCAATGTATTTAAAACATTTGAAAACGATCTCTATCAGAGCTGTCTTAACCCTCCAAGTGCATTCGACGAGATATCTCGTCCATCAAGATCTGACCAAATTTGCTAATGATGAGATATCTCTTCATTAAGATATTGCCGATTTTTTATGTGATGACGAGATAAAGATCTGGTCAGTTTTTTACTAATGACGAGATAACTCTTCCATCAAGATCTGGTCAGTTTTACTAATGACGAGATACCTCGTCAAAACAACCACCAGAGCAGGGTTAAAGGCATGGCACCCACTGGAACAAGACAATGTAAGTTAGCCCCTATTTACAGAGATACAAATATAAATGTAAAATAAAATTATCTTAAGAATTATTGGTGCTTAAAACAAAAAAATATTTGAATAGCGGATTGATCCAGAGGAATATAAGCTATGAAACACAAAGCATTTCAATATATTTCTAACAATCGGTGAACCATGCAGTTTGAATTAATTTCAATTGTTAATTGACGCAAATGTTTGATAGATTTTTGTTTGACAATCGTTTTTAATTAATAAATTTTTCCGAATTTCACTGTAGTTACTTTTCAAAACTGACTTAAAGTTATTAGCAAATTTTTATTTTTAAGAGACGTTTTCTCTATAATCAAAGGTAACCGTATACTAATTTTTAAAGTACATAAACAATATAGTTTCTATTACAGCTTTATCATGCGATATATGGTATCTCTATCGGTAGACAGCTCCGATGACCTATTCGTGAAATATGGCGAGCCCCTTTTTAAATTGTACTTTTTTTGAAAAAAATTGCGGTTAAATATTTTCGTGGACATCTTTTCATATTTCACACAAGCGACGCAATTGTATGCACTTATGTATTTCTGTCTGTTTAAAAATGAATTACTCGAGTTAGTGAAGATTTTATTATTGAAAAGTGCAATTTATTGCACACTTTTCGTGAATTTCTTGTTAAATATTTTCGTGAACGTCTTTTTATATTTCATACAAGCGTAGCAAATGTACACATTTATGTATGTCTGTTTAAAAATGAATCTCAAGTTGGTGAAGCTTTTATTCAAAAACTTCTCCCCACTCTCCAAACTTCCACACCACGCCAACGTGAGGACATTTGAGGCCACGACAGTTTTAACGTGCACCAGCTCCCTTTGTAAACGACGGTCTTTGGCTGGATTCGAACTCGCAACCCTCCGGTTGCTAATTCGTTACTCTTCTAACCGGGCTACCGCGGCCCAGTGGAGGCTCAGAAGCCTGATGAAAATAATTAAAATTCGGCAGTGATAAATTATTTTAATCCATATAACTTGAAAAATCGGCGATTCTTTAACGTAAATCTGAGTGAGATATTAATTTCTTTTTTACCATTCTCAATTTTCACCACAAATAGCCAACCAGGGACTGATGATCCTTTCAGCTTACTATAATTGTTCATGTGCTATGGGTACCTTCCATACGGACCTTTTCTCCCACACTCCATTTTCCTGCTGAGACTAACATCCAGTCTAGATAATATGCACAGTGGGTCCCTGCACATGGTCTATCATTCTCTCCCTGTTCTCTCTCATTTTATTGCCCCTGTAAAAACACTGCCACAAGCTCTAATACCGGTAGGTAGTTGAATTTACTACTCACTGGAACAACACAACGGGCTATTGACGACAGTCCGGGATCAATCCCGAAATGAAAGATTGGAGGACAACACCTCGTAATTTTGAACCACGATTAGATGACGAGGTCAACACCTGAGCTGGCACCCCACTCTCCTAACCTACACAAATGTGTGCCAAATTTCAGGTCAAAATTCTTTGAATTGGACCAGTTATAAGCTCTTAACAGACGCGATATGTGAATTTGGAGCGTGTGCCACTTCATAAAGATCTATAAAGCCGATTTACAACAATTTGTTAACCAAAGATGGTGATCAAAATATAGTTACACTGCATGACGCTGGTATAGCAGATTATCAGGAAAACATTAAAAATATTGAATATGCTTCCGTTAAATATACTGAAACTTAACACGCGTTTTTCTCGGAACAGCTTTCCGAGAGGGGTTGACACGATATTTATAAAACTATTAGCTCGATCGACTTAAAATTTTTACAGCATATCAAGCCAAGAGCTGTTTATCGTTTAATGAACCAGAAAAGCGACATGTTTTGTTTAGGAAAACTCGATGGAAAAACTTTTGGATTTGACAAATCACCACCATTCCCTCAAATATTTTTAAAAAATTTCTGGTTCATCAAGCGAGTTACATGTATATGAAGTAAAACATAGTTCAGTTTTCATGAAAATGATTTTTAAGAATTTGGAGGAAGACCTGAAATGGGATAGTAAACAAATACGTAAAGTTTGGAATTACTTGGGAATTGCATAGTTTTGTCAGTAAAAAAATCCCGAGAAAGCGATAATGTTAGCTAAAGAAAAGAGAATCCTCCTTAACATATGGGCTACTCAAAAATTGTGCACGATAAATTTGGGAACACTTCGCTCCTGCTCTTAACCTTTTAGAACCCTGCAACCAACTTCTTCAAAATTTAACTTGGAACTAATTTGAAGCGAAGGTTAAGAACGTCCCGACCTGGTCCACCGTGCCCTGGCGTTAAGATGGGGCACTGCCCCCAAGTTACTAGATCTACTCAACCACCGAGCATTCTTCCGTACACATACGGGGGCTCGAATTTTTTCCACGCGGGACTCTTCAAACAGTTGCCGTACTCCCGACCGCCGTCCATCAAGTCAAGTGGGGGATGTTGAAAAGTTGGAAGAGAAATTGGATCCCACATCGATTAAGGAATGTTTTCCTACCATGCCATGCATGCTCTTAACCTTCTGTCAGCAATACACTACGAGGTTTTTAATGTCTTGTATATTTTCTTTTCTTCCAAGGTTTTTGTCGAGCATCCAGCTTTGCATTCTCTATCTCTCGGAACGACTTTTAACAACTACTTTCTTAGGATGACGATTCTGTAAGATATTAAGTAACTAGGTCATCTAAACAAGGTAGTTTAAATTCACTAAGTAATTTGAACACACTAACACGGTATATTAAATCTCAGAAACACACCAATACAAGTTGTACCATCTTTTATACATTGTTCTCCTTATTTTTAACATCGAGCTGGTAATGTAATGCATACTCTAAATACAGGTTTTTAATATCTTGTATGTTTTCTTTTCTTCTAAGGTTTTAGTTGAACATCCAGATTTGCATTCTGCATTCTTGGAACGACTTTGAGCGACAAATTTTCTAGGATGACGATCCAGTTAGATATTAAGTAACCAGTAGCTAAGGGAGGGCGACAGGAGTGGCTGCCTCAAGAGCCAATGTCTAAGGGGGCGAATTTCAGAAATACTTATTTAAACGTTTTGTGGTTTTTCTTGAGGAAAATGTTTTATAATTTTAAGCACAATTTTGTCTTTGTTACAGAAAAATTTTCTAGTGCTAAGCGTGCGAAGTGAATGCTTTCGTGCACTCCATCTTTAGAATAAAAGAGAAAAGCAACCTTCCTCAAAACTAATCTGTGTGGTCCCTCGGTTGTCGATGTCAAGTCTACCTAAAAAATAAAGCCAAAATATAAAAAGCGATCGTGATACCAACGCTTCTGTACGAATCCCGCATCTGGGGACTAAACTGCAAAACCTAATATAAAAAACTACAAGACTTCCAAAATACCATCCTTCTTCAAACTGTCAATACCCTTATTATGTCCGCAGTGCGATTCTCCACTACAACCTAAAAATTGAACCTCTATATATTCACAAAGGCCTTATCTACCAGAATTTTTAATAAAATACCTCAAATTCCAAATGACTTGCTACAAAATATCTACGATCCTAATATCATCTGAATAACCCCTAATGTTATGTAGGAAAAAGGACTCAGATCCCACTTATCAAGACTTCAACACCTTCCCACAGCGCTCTGGAAGACAATGTGGCGAATAAAGAGATTTGATGGAAATCATATTGACCCTTCCACTCCTATCCTCAAACTAAATCTCTCCAAATCGATCTCCCATTCAAATACTCATTATACCCAGCTCTTCCATTTCCACCTTGTTTCGAACCTGATAGTCTGCCTTCTGAGTTTCCCTCTTTGGAACGAGAATTGGACTCCTAATTGTATATATCAATTGCATTAAATCCTTTATTAAAATAAAATTCTTCTCACCTATTTTTCTAGTTCTCTTTCTTAGTAAGAAGTAGCTTTCTTTTAACTTACACTGAAATCAGTCAACTCAAATCAAAAACTTATTGAAAAATAAGTTTTCGCTATGAATTATAATAAGAATGTTCGCTGAATTGGAGAAGGTACTCCGTAATTGATATGTCCGTTTCCTTCATTCTTTAGAATACAGCGTTTGAAAGTCGATCCTTCCTTTCATGAGGCTCGTCATCTGACCGTGATTCGAAATTACGAGATATTGTCCTCGGAGCATTCACTTCGGGATTGATAACGGATCGTCTCCAATAGACCGTTGCCTCCAGCGCGAAGTAAATTCAACTACCTACCTTTCATGTATCCTCCTGCACTCGTATTTATTATTCAGAAAAGAAAGAAAAGACAAAGTAATAAAAAATGCTCTCCAGACGGTTCTCACAGACGTCTGGAAAGCAGAAAACAAGGCAAGAGGTCGCTTTTCTCCCGTTATAAAGACCAAGTAACAGAATCCATTAACCCTCCTAGTGGTTTTGACGAGATATTTCGTCCATCAAGATCTGACCAGTTTTGCTAATACTTGTCGAGATATCTCGTCATCAAGATATTGCCGATTTTTTTGATGACCAGATCAAGATCTGGTCAGTTTTCTTCTAATGACGAAATATCTCGTCCATCAAAATCTAGACAGTTTTGCTAATGACGAGATATCTCATCGATACAACCACCAGGAAGGTTAACAAAGTTAGGTCATTTGCTAATTTTCAAGCATAATCATTGAAAATTGCATTCAAAATTGCAGAATCAATTAAAAATTTTTTTTAAATATGGTACTAATTCTATTTTAACATAAAATCACGAATATATAAATAATATACTTTATTATTACTTTAAATACATAAATTTTGTTTTGGTCAAGGGTGCTGTATCAGCCTCATTTTCTCTGATTTGGGCCAAATAGTATAAACACCAAACAATGCCCAAAAAGTTTGGGCTTCGCCTCTGCTTGGATGACATATGAAGTGATGTTAAATAGAGATGAATTGATTGAATCGACCGATTCAAAGAACGGTAAAAAATGCCACAGCCAGTAGACCACAGACAATTAATCGGACGAACTCATCCTTGCTGTCAGAGTGTTTTCTCCCATTGTGCGAATTTGGGAGTCTCGTGGAATGAAATGACGTTTGAAATCAGTGATGGTTTACGTCATATTGTGTGAAAAATCATCAATCTTTATTCGCTTTCCAACCTTTGACTTCTCATCTAACAATAGGTTGTAAGAATTAAAATTCCATAGCCCATTCCTAGTTTATGTGGTCGTATTTCTCCATTTCTTTACGATGAGTTTGACCTTTTCGAATTTTTTTTAATAAGAAATCAGATAAAAAGTAAATTACAATCAACGATGTAGTTATAAATCACCAGACACTAAGGCTCAAAAACCGGTAATGAACTACCGGCTTCAGAAATTGGTGAGAATTACTGTTACCGAATCATCATTATCAACTTTGTAGATTGGTGAAATTTACCGTTACCGGAAAAATCATTGTCGGTTTTAGAGATTGGCGAGAATTACCGTTACCGAAACTACATTGTCGGTTTGGGAGATTGGTGAGATTTACCATTACCGGAACATCGTTATCAATTTTGAAAATTGGTGTTATCTACCGCTACCGAAATATCACTACTGGTTTTGGAGATTAGTGAGAATTATCGTTACCAAAAATTATTAGCGGTTTTGGAGATTGGAAAGAATTATTGTTACCAAAGATTCATTATCGGTTTTGGAGATTGGTGAACTATCAAAAAGTTGTTGCTGGTTTTGGAAATTGGTAAGATTTATCTTTATCGAAACATTATGGTTTTTCCTAACTATGTATTTTATTCGTATTTATTGAAACCATTTCTCCATCCGCAAGGCACACCGATTAAAAATCGCTGTTCACAATTGCTATAGCTGCTGTGCGGTCCAAAGCGACCCCTTTGGGATCGCGACCACGTAAAGATGGATTGTATAATTTGGTTATAAAAATCCATCGTTAAAATACTGCTACCCCAAAAGTAAACGCACCCTCAAAACAACATCAAATCTACTTACTTTAAATTTTTCTTGAAATAATTATCTATGATACTTTGTAATAAAAATAATTCTCAAAATTATTTATACAGGTATTACTTGAAATTCTTTGTGAACACAGAATTAAACCGTTTGAAATGAAATAAATCTTACACAACTAATTTAAACCGATGTTCAGTTTTGAGAGTCAAAACTGAATATCAAATCAACCCGCTCTTTTTGATTCAAAATGACTTTTTAAAAACGTTTTAAAAACAATTTATCTCATGTTTTATAATAAAAAATAATTCTTAAATTTATTTATACGGGTATTGCATGAAATTCTTTGGAAACACAAAATTGAACTGTTGATATGAAATAAATCTTACACAATTAAAACCATTTCACCATCGTCATTTTACTCCAAAGTGACTTTAAAAACTTTTTTGAAAAACTTATCTGCGATGTTTTGTAATAAAAAATAATTTTCAAAATTATTTATACGGGTATTACTTGAAATTGTTTCTGAACACGAAACTAAATCGTTGAAATTAAATAAACCTTACACAATTTGAACACACCTGTTCATAATAGAATATTGCGGTAAGTGCCTCGCGGTCCAAAGCGAGAGCCCTTCTCGAACGCGACCACAAAAAAATGGACTGTATAATTTGGTTATAAAAATCCATCGTTAAAATGTTGCTACCACACATTATCTCATTTCGAGGGATGGAATATCTCACTCCCTCGTTTTGCTCACCAAAATTAAATATTTAGCTTAGAAGCCATATTTGCGAGCGAAACCTTGAAATCTTACACCCTCCTGCGTCGGACATCCGAACACTGAGTAAACTGAATGATGATGAAGGTTAAAACAAAAAAATTGGAGATCAGCTTAAAAAAGAAGGGGAAAACAAAAAGACCCGAACGTATATCTCACCGCGGAAAAAAAACCGTAAAATAAAAAGCCCGAAACAAAAACGCCTAAGTGCGACGCTCTGAGAGCAGATTAAAGGTTGAAGAATATTTTCTTTGCGATGCTTTTATTCGAGACTACCTGCCGACTAACGCTAGTCAACACTTGACATTTTTGCAACCGCCGGAAAGGGGGCGGTTCCTGTGTGCTCTTCGGGAACCCTGTTCTGACCCCTGACCCCGTGCGTAGGGGCAGGTTACCGAAGGAATTGTCTGCTTTCTTTTTTATCTTTTTTTTCTGGGTGTTTTATTGTTTCTTATTTTATTTTCATAAACCTTGAACCGAAAGGAATTATGAGTGGAGGATGCTGGCAAGAAAGTTTGGTCATTCAGCGGTCTTGTAAATCTCGAGCTACTGCATCCTTTTGGTTCAATTCAAACAGTTCACATTTTTGAAATCTATTTCTAGTATGAATACAAAAGGTAGGAAATACCGAAGGATGTGTCTGGTTTCCTTTTTATTATCTGAGTGCTTGTTTTATTTTTATAAACCTTGAATGAAAAGGAATTGCGAGTGGAGGATGCTGGCAAGAAAGTTTGGTCATCCAGCGGTCTTGTAAATCTCGAGCTACTGCATCCGTTTGGTTCAACTAAAAAAGTTTACATTTTTGAAATCTATTTCCAGTATGAATACAACGGTAGAAAATGCCAATGGATTTCTCTGGTTTCTGTTTATATATATTCTGGGTGTTTTATTGTTTCTTATTTTATTTTCATAAACCTTGAACCGAAAGGAATTATGAGTGATGTTGCTAGTAAGAAAGTTAAGTCATCAAGCGATCTTGTAAATCTCGTGTTACTGCATCCTTTTGGACGAATTAAAAAGTTTACATTTTTGAAATCTATTTCTAACTAGAAGTAGCTAGAATAAATCAGGTAGGAAATACTGAAAGAAATGTTTGCTCTCTTTTCTACATTCTGGGCCTGTTAATTGTATCTTATATTATTTTCGTAAAAACCTTGAACAAAGGAGTTATGAATGGAATGGAAAAAAGCTTGGTCATCCAGCGGTCTTGCAAATCCATTTCGTTAAATTCAAAGAGTTTACGTTATTAAAATCTGTTTCTAACCAAAATGAAGCTTAAGAGTAGCAATGATCTCGGTCGAAAGTCTCGAGTGACTACATCACATCAGTATTAGATTTTATGCATCGAACTCGGTTTTTCACAAGATTTTAAAACAGGAAGATTGAAGTATAAAATAGTTGTTATTTGAAAGACAGTAATGTTTTTGATAAAATAACAGGCAGAGCTAACATTGGTAAAGAATTTTTTTAAGATGTAGATTATATTTTTTCAGTATTTTACATGATTAATTTAGCCTTTTCCACTGCGGTAAGACGTCTGGCATTCCTCATGTTTGAAATGGTTAAGGCTATATATATAAATATTATATAGGTATGCTTAGACTGCTAAAGGATATGTAAATATATTCTACCACTCAGCATTCTGGAGCCTATGTGTAATCTAGATGGACGGTAAGACATAAGGGGGCCCACCACCCTTTAACCCACCTGGTGGCTTTTCTTCGTGTCCAAAACTGCTCTGTAATGACACAATCTCCTCCAAATACACAATCTTGTTCCAAATTGTCACCAGTTCTGGACAAAGGACAATTTGTTTTTCCTACTTGGATCTTCCTTAGTAATAGGGTAGTTTTGTCTCGACAAGATATCTCGTTCTTAGCAAAATTGACCAGATCTTGTACGAGATATCTCGTCAAAACACTTGGAGGGTTTAGAAATCTGAGAAAACAAAATTTTCGTTATGCAAAAATACATTCATACACTAACCTTCAAAACTTAAGGAACACCTTTACTCTTAAAGACTCAAATCAAACGAAAAGCCTGTAGTGATTTGTTTAACCGATGATAGTCAGTAAAAGCTGGTAAATATCCAAATTTGGGAATCGATAAGTCAGAGGATCTAACATAGGAAAGGCTTCTGATACCGCAGAAACGCATACCCAGCTCATGATCCTTATGCAAACGCGGTGCAAAGTCTGCAGTGTTCGAGGTGATCATACAACCGACGAAGGACCACCTCCTCTCTGTTTCTAAGTTTTTAGTTACCCTTCTGTCTTATGGCACCGAGTGCAGGGTCACCACTTCAGTTCAAAGACTTTTTCATTGTTCGTTTCTGTTCTTGTTATCGTTTTGTTTCTATGCATCGGTTCGGTCATTCCCGATGTACCTTTTGTATCATTTCCCCACATCCAGGTCATTTCACTGCTAAGTAGCAGCTGAAAACCATACTGTTCTTTAAGTTTTGTACGCCAGTGTATAAGGTAGCAGTTCTTCATCCATAGTTTTTTCAACGCGGATGAAGTTCAACAAGGTAATTTTGTGTTAGTCCACAAATTTCTTCAAATTTATAGAGTGAGTATGGTTTGGGTTCATTGCCACATGTTGACTAATTAGATCAGTTTGACTACATATCCTGAATATCACAGTTGTCTCTTGACGAAAGAAAAATAATTTTAACCGAACAGCAAGTTTGCTATCTATTTGTTAAAAACATAAATTTATATTATTGCCTCGTAGAGTTTAGACACGCATTTGAATACTCTTCTCTGACTCAGAGTTTTAGGATCAATAGAATCGCTCTAATGGATTATATTCTAAGGAAAGGAGAATAAAATCTTCTCAATCAGTAGATGTGGTGTTTTTAATCATGTGTGTAATGGGGGATGTAAATGATGAAATAAAAGCAATGTTACACTACTCGGAAATCTAGCGACACTTAGAGGGTTAAATAAGTATTTTTTTCAATTCGTGAAACCAATCCATTTCTCTAAGCAAACGCATCGTTAGATTCGCATTCATTGCAACCGTATTACGATGATTCCAGAAATCGTTCCTATGGACCATCCTTTACCTCTGCCGACCAGCATTAATTAACGAAAGAGATATAACGAGAGAGATGTGCAATAAATATGACGCTCATCTTACAAATAATGAAGATGAAGTTCATTATTCATAGCCAAAAAAGCAGTCTAATTCATTAGCAACGGCAGAGGAAAGGTGTGGCCCCCATTTGATTAATACACTTTCTTAAAAAACAAATATGCGAAAGTCATAATTTAAAGCTCAAATGAACACAAACTCGACGGTAGTTCTCACTTGGGATAGCAACGCGGTCGAAATTTAGAAGATTACATTTTTATGCCGAGGCTTTTATAAATGCATAAATCATTGCTCTCAAAAAATGGAGAATTTCAAAATGGATCACATCTACCAACAAAAATGAATGTACCTCCCGTCCGGATTTGAGTTATGAAACCCGAAAATAACTCAAATTAAATAAGACTGTAACCCCTAGGTGTATCGAGCTTCTTGGGGGAATAAGTAAAAAAATGCGATATACCGAGAAACGTAAGGCTTGCTTATTGGAAATAAAAACACAAATTAGGCTTTAGAGTACACCTTTTTAAATCAAATTATGTAAAACTACAAGTTAAATATAAAATCGATGACCTTTAATATATAGGATATTTTTGAAAATAAATTATTCTTGTCCACGATTTCGAGACACCTAACTTTTTTACACAAATTTATTTTAGGACGATAAATGATTTTTGAACTCCCAATTCTGTATGGACATACACACACAAGGAAAGTTTTGCTGACACAGAAGAGAAAAATACACCCACGGAGGAATCGAACCCAACATTTTGAGGAATTTAACAGTAAGAATGATGGATTTAATCAATTTAATCAGCATCATTTGCAAGTAAATTTGTTTTTAAAAATAACGTATTTCTGTTTGTTACGATAATATTTAAGCTCTGTTAAGTTTAAGTTTATTTAAAAATAAATTTCTGAAACTTCAAGAGCCGTAAGAGATACACTTTTCTACATACTCAAATTTAACTTTAAAAAAGAAGTACTTAATATTTATAAATTTTATATTTGTCCAAGGTAGGTAGTTAGTAATGTAAATATATTGGCTACACAGCTCTAAAGAAATGAATGGAAAAAATACAGATGAAGAGTAAAATATTTATGAGACTAAAAACTCTCCGAAGCTGAATAATTTATGAAAGAATCGAAGAAAATCAAGAATTATTCACATTTAATTCAAGATTGCAAAACGATAACATCGAAAAATAAGCACACGCGAATTTGTTTCAAAGCCAATGTACTCTCTGTTAAAAGAAGACTGTCACTAAATAAATGTATAAATCGCTCAATAGTAATGCAGAATTCCTGAATTAATGGAAGCACTTATACTTTCAAATCAGATGGGTATCAAAATTATACTTTCAAATTGTATTCAATGTATTAGAAAAGCAGGCGTTATTCACATCCATACACACATGAGTATTAGGGGATTTTTAAAAATCTTAATATAACTCGAATGAAGTTCGGGTTATGGTAAACTGATCAGCACATTATAGATTCGTATCTCACGGCCTATATTTAGCTCTTCCCATTCTAAAAGATGTACAAAGCATCCAAAGGGTAGAGTTTCTTTCAAGGTTTCTGGAAAACTCGGATGTTTTATTGAGATCTGATTATCCTTTCATATTGCTAATAACCTACATGCAATTTTAAATTCATGGGAGTAAAGAAACTTGCATTTCATTTATATCATTTCACAAGTAATTTATCAATCATAAATTCCAATATAAAACTATTTTAGCGATGTTTCAAAAGCCTGAAGAATCCCTGGTTCTAAAAAATTGGCAGAAAACCCTTTGGTACCAATTGAACTGTTTGCAGACATATCCTGTATCATAAAATCTCATAATATTTTGGCGTTTCAAAAACCTGAAAATCCCAAATTCTAAAACATTTGGAAGAGAACCCTTTTAGTACCAATTGAACTTTTGAAATTTCCCATTTATCGTCACAATCCAAAATGAGTGTTAGTCAGGTGGACACTAAAAACACCTATTTACGCACTCATCCCTGTATCATAAAATCTTATAATAATACTTTATCTTTTCAAAAGCTTGAAAATCCCAGGTTCTAGAACATTGAAGGATAACCCCACCCCTTTAGTACCAATTGAACTTCTGAGATTTCCCATTTACCGCCAGACAGCTCAAAATGAGTGATATGCAGTTGGACACTCAAAACGCACATGTACTAGCAGACATATCTCTTGCTGTCACATAAGCACATTATAAGGCAAATATTTTATGGTCCCTGTCACGTCCTGCACCAAATGAGGAGTCACCTCTAACTCGCTAATATATTGTTTTCTTCCAGCCTCCTGATGGTCATCTTTGTAAATGATGTCGACGAGGAAAAAACACGGGGAACTCAACTTTGGTGGCGCCTGTTTAACATTAATACAGAACTTCCAAACATTTGTCAAGACTAAAGCAAGATGTATCGAGAAAATCCAATGCCGTGTCTGAGCGCCTCATCCAGGCTGCAATCATTCATCCAGATTTGCTTGGGTATAAGTAAAAATAAAATGTGCAGCAAAAGAGAGAAAATGCAAATTGAAAACATTTAATCATTCGTGTTAAGTCGTATGGTACCCTATACTCTTGCTATTTCTCGCTGTTTAAAATTCTATAGGGAATGCTGGAATTAAACAGCTTTAGGTTTGGAGAAAATCTAATACCTGCATATGTGTGTGAACTGTGCGCGACCTTGATGAACTGCCGAAAAGTCGTACTCCAATGGCGGATTATCCACTAGTCGCGTGCCTAGAATGTTTTCGTATAGTAGGGTCCCTCAAAACAGAAAAATTTCGGCGTCAAATAATTATTTTTCAGAAAATTTCAGTATATATCTACATAATTGTGAATTTAGTACTATTATTTATTTATAATGAATTATTATTAATTCTATCGATGATGGGCAGAAAAGCCACATGAAACTACAAAATTTTAGAAAATGACTTTATTGCAGAAATTGGCTTGTCTAGGGTCGGCATGTTATGTGCGAAGAAATCAAATTAGTTCGTGGCTGCATTTACTATTTATAATGAACTATTATTAATTGAATCGATGAGTGGGCAGAAAGTACATGAAACCACTAAATTTAAGAAACTAGCTTTATTGCATAAATTGGCTTGTCTAGGGTCGGCATGTTATGTGCGAAGAAATCAAATTAGTTCGTGGCTGCATTTACTATTTATAATGAACTATTATTAATTGAAACGATGAGTGGGCAGAAAGTACATGAAACCACTAAATTTAAGAAACTAGCTTTATTGCATAAATGGGCTTGTCTAGGGTCGGCTTGTTATGTGCGAAGAAATCAAATTAGTTCGTGGCTGCATTTACTATTTATAATGAACTATTATTAATTGAATCGATGAGTGGGCAGAAAGTACATGAAACCACTAAATTTAAGAAACTAGCTTTATTGCATAAATGGGCTTGTCTAGGGTCGGCTTGTTATGTGCGAAGAAATCAAATTAGTTCGTGGCTGCATTTACTATTTATAATGAACTATTATTAATTGAATCGATGAGTGGGCAGAAAGTACATGAAACCACTAAATTTAAGAAACTAGCTTTATTGCATAAATTGGCTTGTCTAGGGTCGGCTTGTTATGTGTGAAGAAATCAAATTAGTTCGTGGCTGCATTTACTATTTATAATGAACTATTATTAATTGAATCGATGAGTGGGCAGAAAGTACATGAAACCACTAAATTTAAGAAACTAGCTTTATTGCATAAATTGGCTTGTCTAGGGTCGGCATGTTATGTGCGAAGAAATCAAATTAGTTCGTGGCTGCATTTACTATTTATAATGAACTATTATTAATTGAATCGATGAGTGGGCAGAAAGTACATGAAACCACTAAATTTAAGAAACTAGCTTTATTGCATAAATGGGCTTGTCTAGGGTCGGCTTGTTATGTGCGAAGAAATCAAATTAGTTCGTGGCTGCATTTACTATTTATAATGAACTATTATTAATTGAATCGATGAGTGGGCAGAAAGTACATGAAACCACTAAATTTAAGAAACTAGCTTTATTGCATAAATTGGCTTGTCTAGGGTCGGCTTGTTATGTGCGAAGAAATCAAATTAGTTCGTGGCTGCATTTACTATTTATAATGAACTATTATTAATTGAATCGATGAGTGGGCAGAAAGTACATGAAACCACTAAATTTAAGAAACTAGCTTTATTGCATAAATTGGCTTGTCTAGGGTCGGCATGTTATGTGCGAAGAAATCAAATTAGTTCGTGGCTGCATTTACTATTTATAATGAACTATTATTAATTGAAACGATGAGTGGGCAGAAAGTACATGAAACCACTAAATTTAAGAAACTAGCTTTATTGCATAAATGGGCTTGTCTAGGGTCGGCTTGGTATGTGCGAAGAAATCAAATTAGTTCGTGGCTGCATTTACTATTTATAATGAACTATTATTAATTGAATCGATGAGTGGGCAGAAAGTACATGAAACCACTAAATTTAAGAAACTAGCTTTATTGCATAAATGGGCTTGTCTAGGGTCGGCTTGTTATGTGCGAAGAAATCAAATTAGTTCGTGGCTGCATTTACTATTTATAATGAACTATTATTAATTGAATCGATGAGTGGGCAGAAAGTACATGAAACCACTAAATTTAAGAAACTAGCTTTATTGCATAAATTGGCTTGTCTAGGGTCGGCTTGTTATGTGTGAAGAAATCAAATTAGTTCGTGGCTGCATTTACTATTTATAATGAACTATTATTAATTGAATCGATGAGTGGGCAGAAAGTACATGAAACCACTAAATTTAAGAAACTAGCTTTATTGCATAAATTGGCTTGTCTAGGGTCGGCATGTTATGTGCGAAGAAATCAAATTAGTTCGTGGCTGCATTTACTATTTATAATGAACTATTATTAATTGAATCGATGAGTGGGCAGAAAGTACATGAAACCACTAAATTTAAGAAACTAGCTTTATTGCATAAATGGGCTTGTCTAGGGTCGGCTTGTTATGTGCGAAGAAATCAAATTAGTTCGTGGCTGCATTTACTATTTATAATGAACTATTATTAATTGAATCGATGAGTGGGCAGAAAGTACATGAAACCACTAAATTTAAGAAACTAGCTTTATTGCATAAATTGGCTTGTCTAGGGTCGGCATGTTATGTGCGAAGAAATCAAATTAGTTCGTGGCTGCATTTACTATTTATAATGAACTATTATTAATTGAATCGATGAGTTCGCAGAAAGTACATGAAACCACTAAATTTAAGAAACTAGCTTTATTGCATAAATGGGCTTGTCTAGGGTCGGCTTGTTATGTGCGAAGAAATCAAATTAGTTCGTGGCTGCATTTACTATTTATAATGAACTATTATTAATTGAATCGATGAGTGGGCAGAAAGTACATGAAACCACTAAATTTAAGAAACTAGCTTTATTGCATAAATGGGCTTGTCTAGGGTCGGCTTGTTATGTGCGAAGAAATCAAATTAGTTCGTGGCTGCATTTACTATTTATAATGAACTATTATTAATTGAATCGATGAGTGGGCAGAAAGTACATGAAACAACTAAATTTAAGAAACTAGCTTTATTGCATAAATGGGCTTGTCTAGGGTCGGCTTGTTATGTGCGAAGAAATCAAATTAGTTCGTGGCTGCATTTACTATTTATAATGAACTATTATTAATTGAATCGATGAGTGGGCAGAAAGTACATGAAACCACTAAATTTAAGAAACTAGCTTTATTGCATAAATTGGCTTGTCTAGGGTCGGCTTGTTATGTGCGAAGAAATCAAATTAGTTCGTGGCTGCATTTACTATTTATAATGAACTATTATTAATTGAATCGATGAGTGGGCAGAAAGTACATGAAACCACTAAATTTAAGAAACTAGCTTTATTGCATAAATTGGCTTGTCTAGGGTCGGCATGTTATGTGCGAAGAAATCAAATTAGTTCGTGGCTGCATTTACTATTTATAATGAACTATTATTAATTGAATCGATGAGTGGGCAGAAAGTACATGAAACCACTAAATTTAAGAAACTAGCTTTATCGCATAAATGGGCTTGTCTAGGGTCGGCTTGTTATGTGCGAAGAAATCAAATTAGTTCGTGGCTGCAT
Organism: Meta bourneti; assembly: GCA_933210815.1. NCBI lineage: Eukaryota > Metazoa > Arthropoda > Arachnida > Araneae > Tetragnathidae > Meta > Meta bourneti. The sequence continues at coordinate 51,540,185 of OW119934.1, read as the reverse complement.
TTACTATTTATAATGAACTATTATTAATTGAATCGATGAGTGGGCAGAAAGTACATGAAACCACTAAATTTAAGAAACTAGCTTTATTGCATAAATGGGCTTGTCTAGGGTCGGCTTGTTATGTGCGAAGAAATCAAATTAGTTCGTGGCTGCATTTACTATTTATAATGAACTATTATTAATTGAATCGATGAGTGGGCAGAAAGTACATGAAACCACTAAATTTAAGAAACTAGCTTTATTGCATAAATTGGCTTGTCTAGGGTCGGCTTGTTATGTGCGAAGAAATCAAATTAGTTCGTGGCTGCATTTACTATTTATAATGAACTATTATTAATTGAATCGATGAGTGGGCAGAAAGTACATGAAACCACTAAATTTAAGAAACTAGCTTTATTGCATAAATTGGCTTGTCTAGGGTCGGCATGTTATGTGCGAAGAAATCAAATTAGTTCGTGGCTGCATTTACTATTTATAATGAACTATTATTAATTGAATCGATGAGTGGGCAGAAAGTACATGAAACCACTAAATTTAAGAAACTAGCTTTATCGCATAAATGGGCTTGTCTAGGGTCGGCTTGTTATGTGCGAAGAAATCAAATTAGTTCGTGGCTGCATTTACTATTTATAATGAACTATTATTAATTGAATCGATGAGTGGGCAGAAAGTACATGAAACCACTAAATTTAAGAAACTAGCTTTATTGCATAAATGGGCTTGTCTAGGGTCGGCTTGTTATGTGCGAAGAAATCAAATTAGTTCGTGGCTGCATTTACTATTTATAATGAACTATTATTAATTGAATCGATGAGTGGGCAGAAAGTACATGAAACCACTAAATTTAAGAAACTAGCTTTATTGCATAAATTGGCTTGTCTAGGGTCGGCTTGTTATGTGTGAAGAAATCAAATTAGTTCGTGGCTGCATTTACTATTTATAATGAACTATTATTAATTGAATCGATGAGTGGGCAGAAAGTACATGAAACCACTAAATTTAAGAAACTAGCTTTATTGCATAAATTGGCTTGTCTAGGGTCGGCATGTTATGTGCGAAGAAATCAAATTAGTTCGTGGCTGCATTTACTATTTATAATGAACTATTATTAATTGAATCGATGAGTGGGCAGAAAGTACATGAAACCACTAAATTTAAGAAACTAGCTTTATCGCATAAATGGGCTTGTCTAGAGTCGGCTTGTTATGTGTGAAGAAATCAAATTAGTCCGTGGCTTCACTTTGTATGTATGGGTCCATGAAAAAATGCGTTGGGTGCATAAACCGTATTAGCCACTCACTCTCTCTTGTGTAGTTTCTGCGCTCATTTTTCTTAAAATTAAAAAATGTGGAGTCATGAGGTTTCTGCACTCACTGATTCAATTATACTGTATACAATTATAAAAATGTCTACAATTTTACAGATATGATTATCTAAATATATTTCAATCCCAACTCGAGAATAATCAGAGTTATATCTGCGCGTATGGCCTCAAATTACTATATCCGTCACTGGAGAATTTGTATATGAAAGGCTTACATCGCACACCCATGGAGAATACCAATTAAAAAAAAGGTAATGAACTGCTTGTTTATTGCCAACTGTGCAATAATATTGCAAATTGAGAACGTTTGTACCTTCGTGAGTCTAAGAGTCTTGTGTATTATTTCGACAAAGATAGGATAGGTAGGTATTTAATTAACATCGCACTGAAGCAACACAACGGGGGCTATTGGCGACGGTCCGGGATCAAATCCGGAGGACACGACCAAGTAATTTTGAGCCATGGTCAGATGTCGAGGTCACACCTGAGCTGACATCCCACTCTTCCAACTTCCACACCACGCTAACGTGAGGACATTTGAGGCCACGACAGATTTAATATGCACCAGCCCCCTTTGTACACGACGGTCTTTGGTTGGAAAGATAGGATAGGGCATATCACTTTCGGAACACTTGATGCAAAGCAGCTCATCTCCACATCATAAAGAGAATATAATTTAAATAAAGAATTTTATACAAGGGGAAGGAGAATTTTAAGTTAAAAATATAGATCTAGGGGTTAATAAACATAAAAATCAGCTAGTACAAAACCAAAAGGTGCTCGTCGAATTTCAAGGTAGTCAAGAGGTGACGTGCCCATCTACGGACCGTGACCAGGTTTTGGTGATCAATTACGGCTCAGTACGTATCCTTTGTACTGCTGTTTACCCTTACAAGAGCATTAAAAATAATATAAAAGTGATAGAGGGAGTAAAATTTAAAGAAACATTTGGGAAGTTAAAAAAAGAGAGAATTTACTTTTTTTAAAGTAGTGTTATAATTAAAGGTCCTATCGTATCCAATGCCCTAGCTTTGGTTGGAGGACCGTCGCCAATAGCCCGTTGTGTTGCTCCAGTGCGACGTTAATTAACTACCTACCTATCTACCCTACCTTTGGTGATCAGAATTTGAGAGATGTTATTTAATGGAGAAATTAATTTTTGGAATCGAAGTCATACACAAACGATACACACCGCACTGACGCTTTTTTCAATGTGGAAAGGTGTTAAACTGTTTATGCAGAAGAGCTCGAGGTCTTTTCTGCGAGTTTCTGTAACGATGAGTCGTTGGGACGTTTTATAGCCAAGTGACATTTTGTCGTCAGTTCCAAAAGGCTACTACACTGAGAGCTGTAATGCTCTAATATAATAAGAAATTTCGGGTTACCAGAATTGGCGCTAACAGTGAACGAGTAAAATTAAAGATGTTATTTATTTATTTATTTATTTATTTCAATTAACGTCACACTGGAGCAACACAACGGGCTATTGGTGACGGTCCGGGATCAATCCCAAAGGGAAAGATCCGAGGACAACACCACGTAATTTTGAACCACGGTCAGATGACGAGGCAACACCTGAGCTGGCACCCCACTCTCCAAACTTCCACACCACGCCAACGTGAGGACATTTGAGGCCACGACAGATTTAACGTGCACCAGCCCCCTTTGTACACGACGGTGTTTGGCTGGATTCGAACTCGCAACCCTTCGGTTGCTAGTCCGTTATTCTTCCAACCGGGCCACCGCGGCCCTAAATTAAAGATGTAAATTCTATAAAACCAATTTACAACGATTCGTAATAAAAAGATCACTTATCTACAGCACTGTTTGACACTGGTTTAGCAGATTAGCAGGAAAATACAAATACTGAATATGCTTCCTTTAACCACAGAAATTTTAAACACGTTTTTTTCTCGGAACAGCATTTTCCCGAGTGGTTGGCATATCTTAAAACTATTGCATTGATCGACTTTAAATTGTTACAGCTTGTCTATAGCAAACATTTTATCATTTAATGAATCAAAAAAGCGATATATTAAGTTTTTATATTTTCATAACAAACAACTCCGTCAATTTTAAATAGTTAAAAGCTAAATCGATCATTTTTGGATTTGACAAGTCACCAATTCCTGAAATACTTTAAAAACTTTTCTTGATCATACGTGTATAACGATATCTATGAAGTAAAACGCCGTTCAATATTTTTTTAAGGTCACCTGGAAATCATGCTGATCAAAGACCGCGGATCTTCGCGTGACGGCATGGTTGGGAAGGGTTAGCAGGCATTATTATTCATTCAACTAAAGAAAAACGATTTATTGTGAATACCTGAAATAGTAATAAATAGACGTACAAAGTTTGGCATTATTTGATATTATGGTGTGTCGGTACAGCTTTGATATAAAAACTTTTTGTGGCAACGCTTTTAGGCTTAGAGGAAAATAATTTTAAAAAATTTCGAAAATAATTTTTAAAAAAGAAAAAGAATCTCCTACAACTGATTATTCTTACTACTATTAGGTAAGTACTTACCTTAACTTTAAAAATCTACTTTTTCTGGAATAGTTAAAAGTTTGTCCAAGTTAAATAATTTATTAGTTTTGAGTCTAATGGAACCAGAGAGAGGCTTTTTAACATGGATGTTATAAGAGATCACATTTATTCTAGCAAATTTGAGTTATTTAAATAAAATAAATAATATTTAATTAAATAAATTTTTAAAACCCAATGATTTACATAAATTAATAAAATAGTTTCAAAATTATCGCGAGGTTGCCATAATCCTAATAAAGAAGGCCTTTGCCACAACTCCTACAAAAGCGCACCAAAAGATTTGTCATAAAATCTATCAAAGCTGTACCGTTTTGTCAATAAAAATTCCAAAAAAGGGGTAATTTTAGCGAAATAAAAGGAGAATCCCTCCCCTTAAACCCTTCAGAGACGGCATTATGCCCGACGTCCCATCGCCCTTGAAAAGATTAAAACTCAACTATTAGAACAGGGAACAAACACGTATTATGATTTACCAGTCTGAAGTATCACTCAATTGCATCTGAAACCCACCATAAAAATTGTAAAAGAAAGCTCCGTAGAGATAAAAGACTCCATCAAAGAAAACTCATAATTGACAAACAAAAATGACTTAAACCGAATTATAGTCATTTGTATAACGACTTCTCCATAATAACTGAGACGGGCAAATGGGCATGGAAAAAGACCATGAAAAGACATTCAGATGGCGCGGTCAAAATATATAACTCTCCTCTGTTATCGGATTGCCTAAGGCGCTATTCAGATTCGGTCGAACCAGCTACTAAACGCACTAGCAGGACGTTAACAAGCAACAAGGGTTTTTATTGTTGTATAATGACGATGAGATGAAAGGTTATACGCGTTACATCCCATCCGTGAATCCTTTTCTCTTGGGAATTAGTTGTATTTTTCAGTAAATAAACCCTGATAAACAGTGTGTGGTTATGTTTTGTTTCTGACTTTACGTAACTTTTTGCGTGGTGCACATACGAGATGAACGAAATTGGAACTACATACTAGCTTAGGAGAAAGCAAAATATAGTCACGTTAAGGGTCTGCATGTTATTTGTGTCAATACGTAAGCAGTTGTAATTTGTGTTACGAATACATAACGCTTATACCTTAATATTGTCCAAGCTAAGAGAAGCAACTCGACAACACGACTGAGCGGCTCAAGACGGATAAAGTGCACATTAAATCAGTCGTGGCCTTAGATGTCCTCGCATTAGCGTGGTGTGGAAGTTCGGAGAGTGGGATGCCAGCTTAGGTGTTTATCTCGTCATCTGACCGTGGATCAAAATTACGAGGTGTTATCCTTGGATCTTTCCCTTCGGGATTGGTCCTGAACCGTCGCCAATTGCCCGTTGTGTTGCTCCAGTGCGACCTAAATTCAACTTCCTACCTACCTAAATTTGAAAATGAAAAACAACACGGACAAATATTTCTTTACAGAGTTTCGAAACCTCTACCTGTTTTCAAGTAAAATAGAGCATTTAAAAGTCCATTAACCTATTCGCGTCATATGACGAACTCAGCTCGCGAGGCTTCATTGCTTGATGTAAATGCATCTAGTTCAATGTCTAGTACCCAGATGTCACTTGTCTGCTGGTAGTTGGTTGTATTGGCGACGGTTCGGGATCAATCCCGAATGGCCAATAATGACCCCAAATGGCCAATCCCGAATGACCATTTTTATTCCGAATAAATATATGGACATTTTTTAAATGCCAACTTGTGGATCGTATAATCAACCAAACACATTAATTGTCCAGAACGGGGCAATCTCTGCGTTGCCCTGGGTTGGCCACATCCAGTGACGGACTGGCTCTGATCACCATCCCGGGAGATTCCGTCATCTACCGTCCTGATGGGACTGATATGGTTTTTATCTTGTGGAAAAGATTTTCATTTGTGCAGGTAGGTATTTGAATTAACGTCGCACTGAAGCAACCCAACAGGCTATTGTCGACTTTCCGGTATACAATGTATGGTGTTTGTCTTCATTTAGATGAATGCTTTGAGATATACCATGCTCAACAATCATACTAAGGGAACAGAATTGGTGAGTTCATGCTTTCATTATGCATGCAAATTTTCAGAAAAATCTTTATTGGTTAAGTTTATATGCTTTTTTATATATTATTAGGCATCTAACATTATCCTACAAGGGCATTTGACCCTCCTGGTGGTTGTCTCGACGAGGTATCTCGTCTATAGCAAAACTGAACAGATCTTGATCTCATCATCATAAAAAGATCTGCAATGTCTTGGTGACGATATATCTCGACATTAGCAAAATTGGTCAGATCTTGATGGACGAGATATATCGTCAAAACCATTTGGAGGGTTAAATCTGATTGGGTTAAGACGGTCCTGTCTTGAGAACACGTGGACAGAAGGCACTTCTGTATTCTACATATCTCGTGAGAAGTCAGTTTATTTTTGTCTATTATTTTACCAGCAAGTATTATCAGAAACGGGACAGGAGAAAAATGTCCCATCTGTGCGATATGTACTGAAGGAGAATTGAGTTCTTAGAAATTATCGGACTGTGATAAATAGCGTTTTCAAGGCCGGATGAGATTCTTTCGATAAGGAGGCGCTTCAAATAGAACTGCTGCAGATTCTGATAGGAAACCGAATATCCTGTCCGATTTGAAGGATTGTTTGTGGAAATGAGGCTACGATGCTCATTTCCATGAGACTGAAGGTCACTCTGAAGCGGAGATATTATTTTAGTGATATTATTTTTGGATTTAAAACCAAGTTTGTCTCAAAGAAAATAAAGTTTCTTGTCTCTCTCTATTTCAAACGTCGCAAACATGAAGCCTCGGAAGGTTCAGTGCTTCCTGCCTTGGAGGAGGTCGTCTCCAAAAGCAGGCTGCATTTTGAGCTGTTAGGAACATCTTAAGGGCATTATTGGTCTTGGGAGAATTAGTTTATACCATAGGATTTTAACCCAATGGCGTCATTTAAATGCAATCAGAGACTAACTGAGGAATCATTCGAATACATGAGACTGACTGAGTAATCATTTAAATACCCTCACAAAATGACGGAGGAATCATATTTAAATACTCTCAGAGACTGACTAAGGAATCATATTTATGCCCTCAGAGACTGACTGATGAAACATATTTAAATATCCTCAGACACTGACTGAGGAATCATGTTTATGCCCTCAGAGACTGATTGAGGAATCACATTTAAATACCCTCTCAGAGACTGACTGGGAATCATATTTAAATATCCTCTGAGGCTGACCGAGGAAACATAATTAAATATCCTCACAGGGTAAAATTGTAAGCCTAATATCATAAAAAATCATTTTAAATCAACCAATAAATGATTTTTTTCTGATAATTTCCGTGCATAATACTGAAAGCATGAACTCACCAATTCTGTTGCTTCAATACGATTGTTGAGTATGGTAGATCTCAAAACATTCTACTAAATGAAGAGCACACCACACTTTTGGCACTGCCAACAACATTCATCAACTTTGATGGCTCCTGAGGACAGCGAAATATGATTAAAGAGAGAAAATATTTTTTCTCGATCAAGAGAGAGAGAGAGAGAGAAGGTGTATCGGGTGGGGTTACACTGAGGAATTACCAATGTCACGTGTTTACATTTCATTTCAGAATGCATACAAGTGACACCTGGGTGCTAGGCATTAAACTATATGCATTGATATCGAGCAATGCAGCTTTGGGAATTGAGCTCAACATACGATGAGCATATGTTAAATTGTGTCGTGTCTCCCAAAGAAGCCTTCCTCAGGGGAAGCCGTGGATTTATCTACAAATGGAGTAGCCTGAAAGTTACTTTACCGTAATGCTATTTTATAGATATAGCTATACACTGAAGTGCCAGAAGAACTGATACAGACGAGCCTTTACAAAATACATAGCAACGCCATCTATACACGTCATTGGTTGCGTCTTCCAGTGTATATAAAAAGCGATTGACATCTGTGGAAGCTTCTAGAGTCGTTTCCGCCTTGAGAATGGCAAGTTATCACGATTTAAGTGATTTTCAACGCGGTTTAATATTTGGAGCTCGTGAGATGGGCCACAGCATTTTGGTGGTAGAGAAGTTTGGATTTTCACGTATTACCATTTCAAGGGTGTACTGTGACTACAAGAAAACTGGCAAAACTTACAACTTACGACAACAGTGTGGCTGTAAAAAGACTGGGTGATAGTGACCAGTGTTGACTAGAAAGAATAGCTTCACTCGATAGGCGTGCAACACTGCCTCAAATAACATCGGAATTCAATACTGGACCCTTATCAAACATCAGCGTGAGGACCGTGAAATGTTCCCTCAAATATATGGTCTTTAGGAGCCGAAGCCCAACTCGAATACCTTTATACCTTTAATGAATACTCGGCCAGAGCTATGTGCCTCGTCTGGGCTCGTGAATACCGCCACTGGACATTTGATGGGTGGAAACGAGTAACCTGGTCTGATGAGTCGCGTTTCCACCCAAGGCATGGATCTCGCATGTCAACAAAAGATTGAATTTAGAGGCTTGTGGTGATTCCGTAATGACATGTGGTTTGCTTAATTGGCATTCAGTGGAACCCTAGTGTCTACAAACGTTTACAGTTCTGTCCTTGTCCCATTGGAAGAATGAATCATGTCAAAGATAAGTGACTCATTTAACTCAAAATAGCCATATTTTGCACTTGTCTCTCTTCTGGAACAGCGATATATCAATTCGGAATTAATTTCATGGAATTTTTATTGGCCACGTGCTGAAATCGTATTCGAAAGACAAAAGTGGCATCACGTCTGGAATACGCATAGTAAGTACTACCAAACCGCCAAACACTACCGCCACCTACCTTTACCTTGACGGTAAAAGTCTATCATAAATTAAAGGTTTTAAGTGAACTTTTAAGAAATTTTATAAGATTCAGATATTAATTTGGCAATTGCATTTTGAACGTTGGACCCACTCAAAAAAATTTTTACCTTCGCTACTGATATAACGGAAAAGGCGTTCTCGAATCTTAGAAATTAGCTAATTGAATTAATGTCGCACTAAGCAACACAACGGGCTATTGGTGACCATCTTGGATCAATCCTGAAGGGAAAGATCGAGGACAACACCTCGTAATTTTGAACCACGGTCAGATGACGAAGTCGACACCTGAGTTGGCACCCTAACTACCACCCCACGCCAAATTGAGGCCATCTGAGGCCACGGCATATTTAACGTGCGCCAGCTCCCTCCTACAGGACGGTCTTTGATTGGATCAAGTTTCGAACTCGCAACCCACCGGTTGCTAATCCGCTACTCTTCCAACCGGGCTACTGCGGCCCGAATCTCAGAAGGTATGAACCTCAGTTGGTATTCTGTGCAATCTGAAAGTGATCTTGCATGGAACTCTGAGCAGTTCAATATCAGGAATACAAGAATTCGAAAAAACTAGATGCCATTTTTATAATCCTCGTTTAAATAACTAAACATCATAATTTTTAAGTCACTCAATGTCCATTTATCTCACTCAGTACGATTCATACCACTTGGGAAGAAAAAACCTGACAGGTTGGTATAAATCAAAATGTCACATTACATAATAAACATAAACATTTCTTATGAAAGAGCGTGTGATAACGATAAAGGAAAGAGCGCTTAATGACTTTCCATCGAAATAAAACATGCTGAAAGCCTTATCTTTTAAAATTGATTGATTGCGTCTTTTTCTAAACCTGTTGACATTCGATAACTGCTCATGCTATCCCCACACTCATTCATTTTTGTATTTCAGCGACAGAACTGTTAAATAACGATTAACATTTCAATAGGGTTGAAGGAACTGAAGCTGATTTATCGGATAACACGCGCTGTCACGAACATGTTATTCTTATTGAGATGAGAGCAATTGCATCCAGTGTCACAGGATCGATGTTAGACTAGCTCTAACACAATGCAATCGACTTTATTTTCCATTGTAGAGGAATATGTTTTAATTGTTCAAACCATGAGATATCATTTTTCACACTTACATTGCTTTGTGCACTCTACCAAATAAAAGAAATTCCTTTAATAGCTTGCTAAACAGGAAGTAGGCGTGACATAAGGGTTGAGAAATTAATTCTCTAGTGCCATCCAAAACTAGTGCATCGTTTCTTAGGTCTCTTTATCCTATACCCTTTGCTGCTCGTTCGAGCTAGCATGCCTTGCAATACAATTGCTTCCATTATAACCGAAAAGTCACTTCAGAAACAGAACTGTAAACTCCAAAAGGTGGTTGCTGTTCATACTTACCTGTATAACTGAGAAGTCACTTTAAAAACAGAGCTGTACACTCCAAAAGGTGGTCGCTGTTCATATTTATATGTCCACAAAGTGGACAAGTCGAAGTGCCAGACAATCCAATGTGATACAAATGATACTGAAGATAATCATGTAGACAAAGTTTGAATGCATGCGGTACCAATAGCTCTTAACAAGTCAAGAGGGATTTTTTAACGTTTTCAGCGAGACGAGTAAAAGACAATGCAACCTTACCAAAGAAGTACTTCACGGTGGAGATGGGTTACACTGCTATATCTTCCTTGTCAGGACAAAAGGGGTTAAGTCAAAATGGCTACTTTTCAGAATCTTAAGTTGAATATTTCACCCTTTCTCACAAATATTCAGGAAGAAAAAGAAATTCAGGAAGATAAAGAAGTATGTTTGGATACAAATAATTGCAATTTAGATTTGTAGGTTAATTTTGCTTCGATTTTAAGCACATTATATTATTTTTAAATTAATGATGCCCTTGACTCTTTTAGAGCCATCAGAAGTCAGACTTAATCCCATTTGCCCCGACACAGAAGATATATACTATTGTGTAAGTGAAGTTAATTTTTTTATAGTGGTGGCTAAGGTCATCACAATACTCCCCCAGAATTCAACAGCGCTGAATTCGATAGTTGGTTGGTGTGGGGATTTTATGGCGCAAGGGACATATTTGACCATGCTGCACCAGACACGACATAAAACATCAAGTAATACACACACAATGAAAGTTTTACTGACATAGAAGAGAGAAATACACCCAGGGAGGAATGCACCTGATAGGAATCGAACCTGCGCCACCCCCTACAACTCGAAGGTTGCTAGGGCAGGTAGGTACGTATTTTAATTAACGTCGCACTGGAGCAACACAAAGGGATTTGGTGACGGTCCGGGATCAAACCTGAAGGGAAAGATCCGAGAACAACACCACGTAATTTCTACCACGGTCAGATGACGAGGTCACACCTGAGCTGGCACCCCACTCTCCAAATTTCCACACCATGCCAACGTGAGGACATTTGAGGCCACGCCAGATTTAATGTGCATCAGCCCCCTTTGTACACGAAGATCATTGGTTGAATTCGTAACCCTCCGGTTGCTAATCCGTTACTCTTCCAACCGGGCTACCGCGGCCCTTGTATAGCGCAGTGGGCATATCCACTGAGCCACGACGGTCCCCTGAATTCGATAGATGTAACCACTATCGAATCGATAGTTACCACTATCTAGTTGATAGACTGCCGATTGCGTGAGGTAGTGTGAGAGCTGTATTAAAATCACAGGTGTACTTACGTGTGGGTGGTCGAACAATGGAAGATTGAGATCTCAGACTGTGCTGTGTTGCTTTTAGCAGCCAAATGTGAGTACAGCCAGAAGTTTGTTGAAATAAGGCTGAGCAGCAACGATAAGTGGAGTTGTGATAGAAATAAGAGCAGCGTATATTATCACAGATCTTCAGACACTTGTTGGAAGTGATATACATCGTATTGGCAATTCAACTACTCATCGTGCACCATCATCGAAATAGACGCCGATTGAGACGAGCGCCATCTGAAATTTGTCAAAAGCGCCACCTAGCTTGTGTTTGAAAGTGCGCGGGTTTATAATCTCTCCGTCGGTCGCCAATTTAGCTAGACGCATGAAAGACAGTATAACTTTGTCTACCGAAAAGTACTACATGGTGGAGTCACTGCTGTATATATTACTCTCTGAATTACCCGGCGTTGCTCGGGTTGAATTGTTTATAATTCATCGAAATATTACTCAATATTATTCCTGTGGAAACTTCGAATTGTTTTTAGCCCCCTTCAGACCCAGGACAAATAGAATGGGGTTAATATATAGCCTATGCGTCCCGCAGAATTCTACAGGATAAATGTACCAAATTTAGTGTGAATTAATCTGACATCGATCGTATAAATACGCAATGTTATTCCTATGAGGATTTCGAATTGCCTTTAGCACCCTGTACCATATCGACGATAAAAAAAGATAACTTTCTATGAAAATAATCTTATATTATCATAAAAAATTACATTCCAATAATAAAGCTGCAGTGTAAGAATTTACAGACGGGATACATAAACGATATGATACTGAGCGATTTTCAGCGCAACCGCTCCCATTTTCTATTCTAAAAAAACTCCAAGGTCATCTTGAGAGGCGACTCCTGTACATGTTAACTCTGACGTCATTTGCACAGCCAGACAGGGAGAGCGCCCCCCCCCCTAGCAAGTGCTCTGTCCAGGATGACGAGACGTTACATCTCTCTGCACACCCAAGACAAATAGAACGGGGTTAATATGTAGCCTACGTTGCCCACAGGGTTCCAAAGAATAAGTGTACCAAATTTGGTGAAGATTGATCAAACGGTGTAGATTTGTACAGAGAACAGACAGACAGATGCCAACTCTGCTTTATATGTATAGAGAGAAGAGAGAGAGAGAAGAGAGAGAGAAGAGAGAGAGAAGAGAGAGAGAAGAGAGAGAGATAGAAGATAGAGAGAAGAGAGAGAGAGCTTGTATTGAGTTAATTTTTCTAGTGATTGCTAAGTTCATCACATGTTTATCAATTAGGCAGGAGAGAGAACATCCATTTCCCTACTGTCAAAATAAGATCTCTCTTTCCAAACACTTTCTTGAGCTAGAGTATAGTGCGGCTTCGGTATGAAGTCTGACTTTGGAGAAATTCATTTGTGCAAAGGTAGTTTAACTCGCAGGGGAAAGGGCTGTTATAATCAAAATCACGTATGGCGATCGCCATAGAGTTTTTACTCGCCAACTCGTTATCATTCCTATCGCTTTCCACGCCGAGCGATAAACTTAGAATCAGAATCCGAGCTAAAGACGCCAGTTGTGGAGGCGCTTTGCTTACGTCACCACTAGTCCCCTAATTTAAAGGGGCCGCCGTAGCCCAGTTGGAGGAGTAGCGGAGAAACAATCTGAGAGCTCCGAGATCAAAACTCGATTCAACCAAAGACTGCTGTGTACATTGGCTAGTGCACATTAAATTTGCCGTGGCCTCAAATGTCCTCACGTTGGCGTGGTGTGGAAGTTTGGAGAGGGGGGGGGCAGCTCAGGTGTTGACCTCATCATCCCACCGGCCCCTCAAAATTACGAGAGGTGTTATCCTCGGATCTTTCTCTATGGGATTTATTCCGGACCGTCGCCAATAGTCCGTTGTGCGATGTTAATTCGGCTACCTCCCTAATTTCAAGAATAGACTCGTCCCAAACCAAGTGACTCAACTAACAACTCGAGGGAACCAGACTAAAACCAGCACAAAGGGTCGAACTCCCAGAGGCAACTGCAGTTTTTGCAGAGTAACCCTTTTAAGTTTTTTAAATGCAATACATACTAAATTTGCTTTACTATTAAATGCAATAAAAACTACTTTTAGTAATTGTTTTGTCAAAGCAAATGATCAACTTCAACTTAGAGGACAGAGCTGAAATATTGCAGTCATGTAAAAAGTCCTGCTGAATCGTTTTCCATCAAAATATATGAAGGCTGATATTCATAATTTTATCGAATATTAATTTCATAATTAATATTACATATTAAAAATTACTAATAAACTTTTCTTAGATTTTGTTTGGATTCTTTAAAAGTAACATAATAAAACATTTCTGTCCGATAGGAATATTATTTCATAAGACACGAATATAAAAATCTGGGTAGCTAATTTAACCCTCCTGGTGGTTGTCTCAACGAGGTATCTCGTCATTTTGCAAAACTGGCCAGATATGTTGATGGACGAAATAACTCGTCATTACAAAAACCAATCAGATCTTGATCTCGTCATCATCAAAAGATCGGCAATATCTTAATGACGAGATATTTCGTCATTAGCAAAATTGGTCAGATCATGATGAACGAGATATCTCGTTGAAATTACTTGGAGGGTTAACTTTAGATGCTTCAAATTTTCCATTCTCATAATCCAAATACGGCTGGACCAATGACCAAACTTGGTGTCCGAAATTAAATTTAATGTAGATTCGAAATTTGCGTCAAAATTTGTGCGAAATTTAATATGAAGATGACCCCTTGAGCAAATTTTATGATACGAGAAATTTACATGCAATTTACAACAAAAGACGTTATTCAATATTAATTGGTAGCTTTGAATTTTCTCTGTTATGAAAGATGCGCTAAAAAGAAAGATGATTCGATTTTTCCGCAGCTGTACAACAGTACTTCGATAATTTAATACTGCAACTTTTACTTTTTCACAATATTTTTGCAATCTAATGTACAATCATACTTCTATAATCTGACACCACAATGAATGTCTAGGGTATTTTTTATAGAAGTGCCTCACAATGGTAGGTAGGAAGTAAACTAACGTTGAACTGAAGTACCACAACGGGCTACTGGCGACGGTCAGGGATCAATCTCGAAGGGAAAGATCCGAGGACAACACCTAGTAATTTTGAACCACGGTCAGATGACGAGGTCTACACCTGAGCTGACACCACTCTCCAAACTTCAATATCATTCCAACTGACGAACGTTTGAGTTCACTGACAGATTTAACGTGCACCATCCCCCACGAACACCACGGTCTTTGGTTGGATCTAGTTTCGAACTAGCAACCCTCCGATTGCTAATCCGCTACTCTTCCAACCGGGCTACCGCGGCCCCCGCTTGGAGTTGAGAAACCAGCGACCAAGGAACTTCGGATGGCGTCACGGCCGAGAAGGCTAAAAAATGTATTAACAAATGCGGTGTAAGTAAACTTCACCCTAGTCTCCTTGATTGAAAATAAGTAAATTTTGTTTTGGACAGGACGACTCAGCCACATTCGACCCAGGTCCTAAGAAATCTAGCTTCGCCTTTGATACTACTTTTTTATAGACACAACAGAAATGTTTGTTACTGAGAAGCTAAACCTAATTACCTTGATTGAAAATAAGTAAATTTTGTTTTGGACTGGACGGCATCAGCCACGTTCGGCCCATGTCCTAAGAAATCTAGCTATTCACTTCTGATACTACGTTTTATAGACACAACAGAAAATGCACTTTTTGTTTCTTTACTGATAAACTAAACCTAATTACCTTGATTGAAAATAAGTAAATTTTGTTTTAGACAGGACGGCATCCCAGTCACATTCGGTCCAGGTTCTAAGAAATTTAGCTTCACCTTTAATACTACTTTTTTATAGATACGACAGAAAATTAAGTTTTTCTTTTCTTTACTGAGAAGCTAAGCAGTCAGGGGTGATGAATAAAACGCGTTCACGAACTCAAAAAAGAATCTAATCAATTGTATGAAAACTGCGTCCAATTTTCTCCTGATTTTTCCCCATCCTCGTCTCTGGAAAGCGCTGATAGGAAAAAAGCTCAAGCGTAGACTGGAATAAATAAGGGAGTTTCTCTCGGAAACGCGATTTCATACTTATCGCTTATTTCCTGACCTCTACTTAACCTCTTCAGCGTTGAAGCCGAATTTGAACGGCCGACCATTTTCTAAAAATGCCTCCAAATCACAGTCATTTTCCTACAAACGTAGGGATTTGAGATCGGAGGCAAAGCTCGCCGCGATTGGCCTGGAGAGCGTAATCGTCATGGTTGGAGCGGCCAATAAAAGACAAGTGCGTGACTCAGTTGTAGTAGATGAGGAGGTTGATTGACGTGATCCGTAACGCCCATTTTTGATCAAGCACATCTATGTTTAGGTCGGATGAGCAAGATGGAACTCCTCTTTCCGCGAAGGAGCGCATCTGTAGAGACGGAGAAAGTGTTATTTCACGACAACAGTGTGAACTGTTATTAGTAATTTGCGGTAACACTTATTATAAACTGCGAATATTAACAGTTTCATTAGAGCAGTTAATAACACATTAACAGTTGATATATTTAACAGTTGTCATGAATTGTTAGAAATTGACGTAAACGGCTAAACATAACTATTGTAGCTATGGGGGAAAGTGTTATTTTATGGAAACAATGTAAGCTGTTATTGGTAATTTCAAGTAACATTATTAACTGCGAACATTAACAGTTTCGTTAGAGGTTAATAACCACTAAAAGTGTTAGTAAATTTAGAACTTGTACTGTTTAAATCAACAGTTCATACGACACATATTCAGGTTAGTTACGGTGATATCCTTAGCTGACACTATGGGTAGCAAGCATGAAATCTATTTTTAACCTGTGTAGGGGTTAAAGCGGCTCCCTACCAATCATGTGCACATTCCACCACTTGTTTATTCACATTTAGCGTCACAGGATGTGTATACCTGTTCCTTTGCTATTTCCCTCTGTTTAAAAAATGATTCATCCGTAATAAAACCTTTGTTATTAGTAAAATTTAAAAATTTCCAATCTTAAAAACCTCCATTTCTAATCTTAAAAAAACTCCATTTCCTATCCGTTAAAAATCCCATTCAAATCACCAACGCAGGGAACATATCACATACCCTGGACATGTGGTATGGGTTATGTTGGTCAAACGAAGCGAGCTTTGAAATTCCGGTTGCAAGAACACATGCGTTGTGTTAAAAATAAGGAAATAAAAACAATCTGTCATCTTAACACTGATGACAATTTTCTTACCAGTTTGATTTTGAAGAAACAAAAGTGGTCCAATCTCCGAGAAGCCGTGAAAAAAAGAATAGGTTAAATTATTTTTTTCATATCAATTGAATCCGTAAATATAGTAAGATCGAAATGACTACACACTTAGTGAAAATTGAAAAACCCTACAAAACAATGACATATCAATTTAAAAACTTCTTTAATGCAAAAAATGCTTCTTCAATATAAAAGATCTTCAATGACCATTTTGGTGGAGCAATGACGCCCACCATCATAAGGACAGAAGTAAGTCACAAGAACAAACGCGAGTTTAAATATTGTTGTTGTAGGATTGTATTGGGGGGAGGGCCGCAAAGACGTCCACCATCATAAAGACAAAAGTAAGTCACAAGAACAAACGCGAGTTTAGATATTGTTGTAGAATAGGTATTGTCTGCAACTACTTTTTTAACTACACCTTTCCAGACCGCATGTAAAGGCGGGGGAGCACTAACATCATTCACTAGGATAAATAAGGAAATTATTATTATTACAATAATTCGATGAATATATTGTAACTATGCCTATTTTTACGTTGTCGAACACGCTAGTGAATGACGCCTAGTGCTTCCCCATTTTTACACACTGCCTGGAAAGGCTTAGTTTGGTAAATTTGAGTGGTAACGCTAGTCTAGAACAACACACTTAGACTCGCGTTTCTTGTGACTTACTTCTGTCCTGATGGTGGCGAATGTTTTGATCCGCCGAAATGGCCATTGACGATCTTATACATTGACAAAGTTTTAAAATCGCTATTAGTCATTGTTTCGAAGGCTTTTCAATTTGTACTATAATTTTGACTGAGGGTTTCATCTGTTTATCTAAAACCTTATTGAGTTTCCTACCTAACAAAAATATAAAAAAACAAACTGAAAAGATGTAACTACTTAACTCATGCTTCTGAAACGAACGGAACCATAAAGCTATATGTAAACGCATTCTTAAAAACGTAATGTTGGATACACCTGCCGTACGCTTATCCAAAAGTCAAGTAAAGAATTTTTCTCGATTTAACCCTCCAGTTGGTTTTCACGAGATACCTTGTTCATCAAGTCTGGCAAATTTTGCTAACGACGAGTCACCTCGTCATCAAGAATGCTAATTGAATTCCGAATGATTAAGGTATTGCCGTTTTTTGATGATGACGAGATCAAGATCAGATCAGTTTTTCTAATGATGAGATATCTCGTCCATTGAGATCTGGACAATTTTTCTAATGTCGCATAACTTCGTCGAGATAACCACCAGGAGGGTTAATTTTGTAAGAGAGTCACCGTCTGGTCATTTGGTTTTTCCCTTTAGCATTTAACATTCAAAGAACCAGAATCATTTTCAACGAGACTAAACGAGATTTTAGTTTAGATAAATGTTAAGTGAAATAGCTTTTTAACAGTAAAGGAAGCGTTTCGTTTCCTATCTCATGAAAAACCGATGCAAAAGTAGGAAACAAATCAAAATCATCAGTTCTTGAACTATACGCCCAAAGATCTTGTTTTCTTAGAAACGTAAACCTTTTGGACTTTCAGAGAAGTATAATTACATAGTATGGATGAGCTGATAATATGTTCTGTTTCTCAAATGCAGATTGAATTTCTAAAATGATAATTCGATGAATATATTGTAACTATGGGTTCACATATTATTCAAGGTTGTTTTTCCTCTTAAGAGAAAATTTTGAAAGGATTCATGTTTTAAAAACACTATCACGCCCCTTTCTGACTATTTTGCGTCCCTCCCTCTTAAGAGGGCGCGCCCCACAGTTTAGAACCACCGTGATAAGGCTATTGTAATATTCAATCCTCTAGATTCCATACACACTCTTTTACTAAGTATCCCACTTTAAGTCTCTCTTGCTCTATTATTTTTCGCTTGCAGTACTCGTTTTATATAACTCAATCCCTGCAACACTCATTCTCAAACTCTTTTTCTACTACATTCTATACTAATTCACACATTCTCTATCATGTCCTCTTATATCTCTTTCTAAATCTCTCTTACTTCCCGTACTCTTATTTTTCCTTTGCAATTCTAGTTTTTCATACTAAATCTTTGATACATTCATCCATTCATCCTCACACTCTTTGCAAGTCTCGTTTTTGCTTACTCAATCTTTACTACATTCATTCTCAAGCTCGTTTTCTACTGCATTCTATAATAATTAATTCTCAGGATCGGCACTCTTTTTTTACATCTCTTTCTAAGTCTCCCTTTTTACTTTTTTTTTCGAAAGCAATTCTCGTTTTTCATACGCATCTTGACTACATTCATCCTCAAACTCTTTGCAAATCTCGGTCTATGTAACTCAATCTTTACTATATTCATCCTAAAACTCTTTTGTATTTCATTCTTTTTCGAACTTTTTACGAATTGTATATTTCTTCCCATCTCTCACTATTGCTCTTCTACTTTTCTATCTCGCCTATATAATAACTCTTTCAGTAATTTTTCTCTATTTACAACTATTTCTTTACCTAACTCTAGAGGGCCTTGGTAGCCCGGTTAGAAGAGTAACGGATTAGCAACTGGAAGGTTGCGAGTTCGAATCCAACCAAAGACAGTCGTATACAAAGGGGGCTAATGCATGTTAAATCTGTTGTGGCCTCAAATTTCATAACGTTGGCGTGGTGTGGAAGTTTGGAGAGTGGGGTGCCAGCTCAGGTATTGCATCGTCATCTGACCATGGTTCACAATTACGCGGTGTCGTCTTCGGATTTTTCCCTTTGCGACTGATCCCGGAAAGTCGCCAATAACCGTTGTGTTGCTCCAGTGCGACGTTAATTAAAATACCTACCTAACTCTGGATATTGTCATTCTTTCCTTAAAACTCACTCATTGTATAATTCTTCTAGTTATCTATCTCTCTTACTTACTCTTTATCATTTCTGTAACTCTTCTGTTTTCTTCTCGTGTTACTCTTCCTGTTTCGTTTCGAATCTCTAACCATTACGGCACTGAAATATTTAAGAAACTAAACATGTGGACATATTGATATATATATTTTCTTTTGACAATTTGAGGTCACCTAGTATTCTAACGTTCCAGGAAAATTTAACCAGTACTAGGACCTGTATTAATATAGCATGGAAGATCCCCTGTTCACTCTTTGTGCTCAGGAAGTTTTCCAAGTTTACGAGGTTTCTCCGGAGAGTATCAAGTCATATAATATGAAACAAGATGCATTGAACCTAGAATTTTTTGCACCTATTTCCTACAAATTAGGCACCGTAGGACCTCACACACTTCTCTCAGTCTCTTTCATTTCTCAAAACACTCTGTAAAGTTCATTATAGGAATCGCCATCATACTACTAGTAATACTATTGGATGAATACTACTGTATTCGAATCGATAAAGAATCGAGTGCAACGAATGCTTTTAAGTATCGAGAACATGAGTACTTTTGTATTTTGTTAATACTTCTATCTCTAGAAATTAGTAGATTTTAATCTATTTATTGAACTATTTATACAAACTAGAAAATATACAGGGTAAATAGGGTATTCTTAACCCTACGAAATTTATACGTCTCAGTTTACCACAGGAAACTTCACCTTATATAAGTTTCACGGGAAATAATCTGCGAAAAAAGGGATTGGCAAGTTCTTCAGCCGTATTTTTAACCCTCCTGGTGGCTTATATTCGCATCGAAAACTGCCCTTTAGAGCAAAACATATTCCAAACTGTCAACAGTTCTATGCAAGAGACAATCTGTTTTTTCAATTTGAATCTTCATTCTCCTGGAGAATAGGGCAGTTTTGTGTCGACGAGATATCTCGTCATTAGCAAAAGTGACACGATCTTGGACGAGATATCTCTTCGAAACAACTTGGAGGGTTAAAACTCATTCAGTTAGAAAACTAAAGATTGTTGTTCGAATGTGATATTATACTGGTGAGCAAAACATAGGGAACATTAAGGTTTTCAGCTACTATTTTGCAGTGAAGTGACCAGGATGTGGGTAGGTAGGTATCTTAATTAACGTCACACTGCAGCAACCCGACGGGCTATTGGTGACGGTCCGGGATCAATCCCGAAGGGAAAGTTCCGAGGACAACACCAGGATGCGGGAAAATGAAACAAAAGGTACGTCGAGAATTACTCAACATATGCGTAAAAGCAAAATGATAATAAAAACAGAAGCAGAGTAAGAAAAGTCTTTGAACTCAATTAGCCACACTACTGGTTGCTATGAGACAGAAGGGTAACTGTAAACGTAAAAAAAGAGAGGCTATTCTTTGTAGACGTATGACCAACTCGAACACTGATGTAGACTTTACACCACGTTTACATATAGAGAATCAGACTGCGGCTTAGTTTCTGGGGTAGCCTATTATTATGATCCATTCCTATGTCACAGCCTCTAATGTCACGATTCCAAAATTTGAATATGCGTCGACTTTCTACTGAATATGCTTGGTTATGCAAATCGCCAGACTGTTTTGCTTAATTTTGAGGTTGTAACCTTTAAAAAAGTAGTGCTCCTTAAGTTTCTCACACCAGTTTAACTTTTTTTTTAAAGTATGGAGGAAGTGTCGGCTATTTATGAGCACGAAAATAAAAAGAATCACCCGTTTCGATTCGTTCCAGAGCCTTGTTGAATAGATTCCTGTTGTACTAATCTGGATTATGCCATGACTAGAGACAGCTGGTCTATAATTCATACAGGGTGACATGGTGTAATTGCTGCGCACCTTTAAGAGGAAGTTAACTCAATATTGTCTGCTAGTTTATAAATCTGAGTTTGTCCGAAAAGAAAAGTTTCGTACTTTATTTCTTGACCTTAACCCTATGAGCCTCACGAGATTTCCGGGTAGTGTTGTTACCCCACAACATTCTTAATGACTATATAACCACACCTATTGTTTGAAAGAATCGATGGATTCCTTCAGCCTTTGGAAATATTATATTTGCCCTTTCCTTAGAATAGAATTCTTTGGATCTATTGTATTGGTTCTTTAACTGGAAAAGAACTCTTTATATAGGTTCTATTGGTTCTTTAATTAGAAAAGAGTCCTTTAGAAAGATACTATTGTTCCTTTTTTTTTAATAGAATCATTTGGAAATATTTCATTGCCTTCTATCCTTAGAATAGAATCCTTTGGAGTGATTCAGTTGGTGATTGACTTAGAAAATAGGATTGTTTGTAAAAAGATTCTATTGGTTCATTGATTAGAAAAGAATCCTTTGGAAAGCTACTATTGGTCGTTTCCTTAGAATAGAATCCTCTGGAATGATTCTTATGATACTTTCCTTAGAAAAGAGAATCCTTTGGATAGATTCTGTTGGTCACGAAGGTCAATGCTGGTTAGATGTCATGCAGGGAAGACTGCGGGTTGTAAAATGGAATTATGCGTGTGAACCCCTCAGAAGG
Organism: Meta bourneti; assembly: GCA_933210815.1. Lineage (NCBI taxonomy): Eukaryota > Metazoa > Arthropoda > Arachnida > Araneae > Tetragnathidae > Meta > Meta bourneti. The sequence continues at coordinate 51,518,075 of OW119934.1, read as the reverse complement.
TTAAGGTGGTCAACTGATGTAATTGATCGTTTCAGCCAGGGGCGGGTCAATTCGTTTTTAGACCAAGGCGAATGTAACTTTGACTGTAATTATACTCAGATTCGCTGACCCAAATACATACATTTCTGTTTTTATTACAAAAATATGAAAATTAATATAAATTATAAAAATATATGAATATATATATTATAAAAATATATAAATACATATAAATTATAAAAATATATAAATACATATAAATTATAAATATATATATAAATATACTAGCAAAATTTCCCGATCTCACTCGGGTTGAATTCGTTAACTATTATTGACCAGAAAATAATCACTTTCCTCTTTCATAGAAAAATGCCAAATCATTAAAGTGTGAGTAAAGTAATTTTGTAACACCTTTTGGACATTTTTATAATTTCTACAACCTTTGGACAAAAATCCTATACATGCATATCCATCCATGTAATGCATTTAGCATATATAGCACCCCTGCTAAAGGTACACTCTGTAACCAGGTCTGCGACATTTTCGAATTTCGTCATCATTAAGGGAAAGATGACAAATTAATTTCATAAGATATTTATCAATAAGTTTGTTTAAAAGTGGATACGCATTGTTGCTTGAAAATTTCGCTTTGTGGCACGTGCAATAATAAAAGAACTTGTTTTAAAATTGAATGTCTTCTGTACAAAGGTAACCTATTACCATTTTTTAAATGGTAAATCGATTTGATAGCTTCTTCTAAAAAATCATTGTTTCCAGAAAACCTTCCTTATATAAGTTGCTTAAGTATAGCTTCAATTCGTAAAATAAGCCAATTGACCTTCTGTCGCTATATGATAAAGAAGTTTTAATATTTCAAAAGTCCTAGTTCGGATTTTTTTAATATTAACGATCTTTCAATAATGGCAAAATTCCACTTAATATTTGCTTTAATCTAACTTACATACCGCTTTAAATCAAATACTTTGTGGTGGTGTTGCGTGTGATGAAAAGGAATCACAATTCATTAAAATAATAAATATTTCGAACAGGAAACAGCAATGAAACAAAATAAAAGTTGATGAGAAAAAGTTGTTCTAAAGATATAAATTCGTGAGTCTTTTTTCCTCATGATCTCGCACTGTTGCCACTACTTACAACTAAAAATTAGAAAAAATTTAAGAATACGAAATTAATTCCTAGCGAAAGAAACAGAAAATAACACTGCGCGTGGCAAACGAATATGAGTTTTCGTTTTGTTGCAAATTATCGTCTGTCCCAAATATTCGGAAATACTTTTTAGTTCGCAAAGAAAATAAAGGCTCAAAATACAAAAGTATTATAATTTAAATTCCATAAAAATAGTTTGAAAAAATAATTGATTTTTCAGCAGTACTGGTAAAACAATTCAAGTAATTGCAATGCTCAATATTCCTTCCAGCTACTCCAAAACTACCAAATTATGGTTGATTTAAGTATAGTTACTCAGATGTTTTAACGTGAAACTTGCCTAAGTATGTAAGAAAAGAAATTTCAAATAATACATTCACTAAACTAAAATGTGGTGTATCAAATATAAAACATCAAATTAAAAGATATTGAACAAATCTTATGTGATACTTGTACAAACGCAAAGTCGAACATAGAACATGAAGACGGACAGACTTAAGCAACCAAGTTCAGTCACTAAATGAATGTAAGAACTCACAGTATGCAAAGTTTCATAAAATATATTTAACCGTTTGGACGTAGTACGGGCACACATATACAGACACCAAACGCACAAGAGACGGATTTAGCATCAGAAGGGTCCAAAACAGATAGAAAACGTGAAGTGGGTCAAAAATATTCAATATACAAACATTCCATTCTTATTTATATAGATAAAAATATATAAATATATAAAAATATGTAAATATATATAAATTAAAAAAATATATACATAAATTATAATTAACTAATTATTGAAATATTTTTGAAAACTGAGTTAATTATAATGTGTAGCCTACCATTCAGGTAGATAACTGCATCTCTCGGGTTGGTGATCAGATCCAGTCCGACACTGGATGTGGAAAAATGCCCAGATCTTAATTTGGCATAAAAATAGTATTATTGGCAAATGGAATTAATTTGGCATATTCACAAGTTGAGGACTATATCGGTCCCATGAGGCCGGTAGGTGTATGTATTTTCCGGGTGGTGATCAGAGATAGTCCGTCACTGGCTGAGGCCATCCTGGGGCAGAAACTGCTCCGTTCTCACCAATTAATATTTGGAGGATTATACGATCAGTACGCTGGCATTTAAAAAACGTCCAGATCTTTACTTTGAATAAAAATGACATTATTGGCAAATGGCATTAATTACTGGGCATATTCAACAGATGAAAACCATATTTGTCCCATGAGGCGAGTAGATAGCTGCATCTCCCGGGTTGGTGATCAGAGCCAGTCCGTCACTGAATGTGGAAAAATGTTCAGATCTTTATTGGGCATAAAAATAGCATTATTGGCAAAGGGCATTAATTAATTGGCATATTCATAAGTTGAGGACCATATCGATCCCATGAGGCCGGTAGGTGACTATATTTCCCGGGCTCGTGATGAAAGCCAGTCCGTCACTGGATGTGGCTACCCTGGGGTAACGCAGAGACTGCCACGTTCTCGCCAATTAATGTTTGGATCTGGCATTGAAAATATGTGTCCAGATCTTTATTTTGCATAAAAATTATACTTCAACTTTGTACCCCATCCGAAATGAAATCCTGTCTACGCTATTGATAATCTATTAAACAAAAACTAACAAATGTCTAGAAAAGGCAGAGAGTATACGATTTATGTCCTTGAGGGTTTTTCTTGATGGTGGTAGAGAATAATTCATTTTACATCAACAGGGTCAGTAGCTTTCACGATCACCTTGATAGACATTGCGGTTCGTCTTTGAATGATGGTCACTGAAAAATGTCTTGAGGTGTTGCTAATTACACAACAGAGACATGCTTAGAATTCCGACATCTAATAAGTCACGAGTGCTGATTTCATTTGTCTGTGAAACTTTCGGTGAGAAAAAGTAGTATTTTTGGTAATCGTGCGGCCGAGGAATTTATTATCAATGTGAAATAGCAGTCTGCAAACCTTATTAGTGTTGTGATGCTGTTTGTGTATCCATATCACATAAATGTAATGATATATTGTTATAATGAATAGATAGAGGAGTATTCGAATACAAAAATACTCGTGTACTCGATACTTAAAAGTATTCGTTGTACGCGATTATTTCTCGTATTCGAATACAGTAGTATTCATCCAAAGTATTCGAATACCAAAGTACTCAAACATCAAAGTTCTCGGATACCAAAGTACTCAAACATCAAAGTTCTCGGATACCAAATTATTCATCCAACTTATATTTATAAAAAAGCTTTCTATCGCAGTTATTTTATTCTTACTATTGATTAGTCGTTTTTTGAATATGTATTCGAATACTTATTTGATACTTGAAAGTACTCGAATACGAAGAATTTGGTTCTAAAAGTATTCGATTCTGCCCATCTATAATTATGAATGATACCCCAAACAAAGAAGCTATACCAAGGAGATACTCAGTACTATAACAGGGCTACAATATATAGTGCTACTATGCGTAATAAACGCCTGTAATCTCTCACTAAAATGTAGAAAGACTTTGTTTCTGAATTTACCTTAAGTTTGAAATTTGAGTTTACATAAATTAGTTTTATTTATGTTTTTAATACTTATAGAGTTGAAGCAAAAATAAGGAATATTCGAAAGAGCTTGAAATAGGCTGTCCAAATCTCCAAAAGTCTCAAACTGGATATCTTTAGAAATTTTGTTCCACGATCGAAAGATATCTCATTTGAAAAATACTAACTATACTATATGTGCGTGGGGCTTACTTCACCCGATATGTTTGTTCATAGACTGTTTTATGTGTGAAGCCTAGTTCCCATTTCAATTGCGAGTTAAACTAGAAAGGCCCTTACACGCGAGAGAAAAAACGCATAAAATAGACTATTCAAATCTCAAAAACGGTATCTTTGAACATTTAGAATTCCAACTCCCCTTACTGATATAGAACCTCAAAATCAAACTATAACTTATTTCTGATGTAGAAAAATCACGTCAGTGTCCGAACCAAAATGTAATTTTGAAGTCGAGAAATAATGAAATAAAATTTATAATTCGGTTTTTTTGACTTAATATTTTAAATTTTTAAAGTAAATTTAAGATTCCAACTCCCCTTAAATGATTTGAAATTCCAAGACCTAAAATATAATTTTTTCCTCGTGCAGTAAAAAAGGCCGTGGAGCGACAAACCAAACGAAACGGAACCAATATAGTTTTGGTTGATAAATAAAGAAATAAAATTAATAGTTAAGCCCTTTTCATTTAAAGTTAAAAGGACACTCACGGAATAAATATACTATCCAAATCTCTGAACATCTCAAAATTTTTATTTTTAAAAATTTTAAATTCCAACAACCCTTAAATGATTTTAAATTCCAAGACCTAAAATAAAACTTTTAAGACTGCAGATCGACAAACCAAATAAATCGAAACCAATATTAAATTTTGGTTGATAATCAAGGAAATAAAATTAATAATTAAGCCCTTTTAATTTAAAATTAAAAGGGCCCTTAAGGCATAAAATAGACTATGCAAATCTCTAAAAATCTCAAACTTAATAGTTTTGAAAAACTTAGATGTCAATTTCTCTTATATTATTTAAAATTTTAAAGACCTAAAATTTTTTTTCTCTTGTAGCAAAAAAGTGACCATAGAAAAATAAAGAAATAAAATTAATAATTAAGTTCTATTGATTTGAAATTAAAATGACACTCATGAAGAGACGGCATAAAATAGACTATCCAAATCTCAAACTTTCAAAATTTTGGATTCTTTTTTAAATGATTTGAAATTTCAAGATTTAAAATGTGATTTTTGTATAGCTAAAAATGACTATGGAGCGGCAAACGAAAACATTTGGGATATATATGTTATCCTCATTATTTATTTATCATTTAGATTTACAATCGATATTTATTTATTAAACAAAATTGCATTTGAGTTTGATTTGTCGCTTTAGTCTTTTTACTACATGAGGAAAAATTCTGTCTTGGAATTTCAAATCATTTAAAGGGAGTTGAAAACTAAATTTCTCAAAAACATCGATTTTGAGATTTTTAGAGATTTGGATTGTCTATTTCAAGCCGGTCTCTTCGTGAGGGTCCTTTAAATTTTAAATTTAAATTAATAGGACTTAATTACTTATATTTCGGAATTTTTAAATAATTCGAAATTTCAAGACTTAAAATGAGATTTTTCGTGTTGTAAAACTATGAAGCTAACTATTAATATGAAGCGGAAAAAGAAACCATTTGGGATAAATATATTACATTCATATATTATTTATCATTTGAGTTTATAATCTATATTTCTTATTTGTCAAACAAAATTACATTTTGGTTTGGTTTGCCGCTCTGTGTTGTTTTTTATTTTAAGCGGAAAAATTGTATTGTAGGTCTTTGAATTTCAAATCATTTAAAGGGAGTTGGAAATCAAAACTTTCAAAATTATCCATTTTGAGATTTTTAGAGATTAGGATTGTCTATTTCAGGCCGTCTCTTCGTGAGGGTCCTTTTACTTTTAAATTTAAAGTGCTCAATTATTAATTTTATTTCTTAATTTATCAATCAAAATTATATATTGTATTCGTTTTGTTTGGTTTGTCACTCTACAGTATTTTTTACTACACGAGGAAAAAATGGTATTTTAAGTCTTGGAATTTCAATGATTTGGAACATTGAAATTCCAAGTAATGCAAATGTTGTCCAATGTAAATCAATTCGGATTTAAAGGAAACCAAAATTATCAAACATCGATTTTGATATTTTATAGATTTGGATTGTCAATTTTATGCTGTCTCTTCGCGAAGGTCCTTTTAATTTAAAATTCAAACCAATGGGACTTACTTACATTTCGGATTTCTTAAATGATTTGGAATTTCAAGACTTAAAATGCGATTTTTTTTCTCTTGCAGCAAAAAATGACTACAAAAGCGACCAAACTTCTATGCAACTGATGTTCACAAATAAAGAAATAAAATTAATAATTAGCATCCCAAAATTGCAGGAAGTAAAGCATCCAGCCGTTCCAACACCATCTCCGCAATCTGCACACACAAAACCCAAACGGCAAATCTACCCGTCTCCTTTATCTCGCCACATCGCCCGGGCAAAAACAGATATCACCCCCTTCACGGAAGGAAACCGCTTTTCTCCTTTTTGTTAAACTCCTAATTTGCTCTACATTCTTCTGGCGAGTAATGAACACGATCTTGACAACAACCGTCCTCCCAACAAAGAGCTGGTCCTCCCCACCGGCGGGCTTCTTTTCACTGCCCTTCAGCCTTGATACAGATCGACACCGTGACACATGCAACACACTAAAAACACATCACCCAAGTGTTGTTGCACCCGGAAGCGTGAGCCATACCCACCATGGATGCCAAAGGTTAAGTTTCACTGGAGCGAACATAGCTCTTATACGTCCATCAAGCTCCTCTACAACCTCGAATTAGCTCCGTGGAGAGCGAAAAAAAAGCATACGAGTAAAAGGCTTCGCTTCAGATGGGTAAGGTTTCTCTTTAACGATCAGGTTAGGGTCCCCGATTAAATACTAAAGGCCTGGTATTAGAGGTCAGTTAGAAATGCCCTTCTGCAGACGTACAGACGTGATTCCATACCTTTGGTCGTTAAAGGGTTCCCAGCGGTGTACAACGAACGTTTAGGGGTATTGCGGTCTATTTGCCTCGGGGGACCTTCACGGGGAGATCCAACCTCCATCGGGAAGGGGTAATGAATACTTGTAACCATTATTTGTCATGGTTAGCATTTAGATCCGCGGAGAATATGATAACGAGCGGAAGGCAGTCTCGGAGTTGACGTGGGTTTCCACCTACCTTTGGGACGTCAATGCGGATGACAACTTGCAGAAAACTGCTATGTGAAAGCTCTGATTTGGTTTAACCTTTTGGTTCACGCATTATCCGTCATTGACTTCACTTAACCTGCAGTCGTACATAGGAAAGGTGTTTTCGTAATTAATAACTCGAGTTTGAGTGTTCTGTGGGATTAAATATTAAAGGCCTGGTATTAGAAGTCAGTTAGAAATGCCTTGTACGGACGTGATTCCATACCTTTGGTCGCTAAAGGATTCCCAACGGTGTACAAAGAATGTTTAGTGGTATTGTTGTCTATTTACATCGGGGACCAACAAGGGCAACTCTAGCCTCCATCGGGAAGGAGTAATGAATACTTGCAACCATAATTTGTCATGGTTAGCATTTAGATCCGCAAAGAATATGATAGCGAGCGGAAGGCAGTCTCGGAGTTGACGTGGGTTTCCACCTTCCTTTCGGACGTCAATGCGAATGACAACTTGCAGGAAACTTCTATGCGAAAGCTCTGATTCGGCTTAACCTTTTTGGTTCTCGCATTATCCGTCACTTAACCTGCAGTCGTGCATAGGAAAGATGTTTCCGTAATTAATAACTCGAGTTTTACTGTTCTGTGGGATTAAATATTAAAGGTCTGGTATTAGAGGTGAGTTAGAAATGCACTTGTACAGACGTGATTCCATACTTTTGGTCGCTAAAGGATTCCCAACGGTGTACAAAGAATGTTTAGTGGTATTGCTGTTTATTTACCTCGGGGACCATCAAGGGGAACTCTAGCCTCCATCGAGATGGGGTAATGAATATTTGTAACCATTATTTGCCATGGCTATTATTTGCCATGGCTATTATTTGCCATTCAGATCCACGGAGACTATGATAACGAGCGAACGGCAGTCTAGGAGTTGACGTGGGTTTCCACCTTCCTTTGGGACGACATGCGGATGACAACTTGCGAGAAGCTGCTATGTGAAAGCTCTGATTAGATTTAACTTAGCAATATTCGTCATTGACTTCACTTAACCTGCAGTCATACATAGGAAAGTTGATTCCATAACTAATAACTTGAAATTGACTGATCTGTGGGTGAAGGTTTTTCTTAAGTTCAAATTCATTTCCTTCGACTTATTTTATTTCACCTTTATTCAGCTTTTCAACCGAAGAGAGCATGGCGTATAAGTATTTAGAGAGCATGATTATTTTAGTGAAGAGGTTCAGAAAATGTTTTTAACGTTTCATTTGTCTTTAAATGGTTCCCAGCGGGGAACAAGAAACATTTGTGGGTATTGCGGTCAATTTCCTCGGGGAACCAGCAAGGGGAAATTCAGCCCCAATGGGAAGAGGTAATGAATATTTGTAAATCATTATTTGCCATGATTAGCATTTAGATCCTCGAAGAATACGAAAACGAGTGATAGGTAGTAACAGAGAATTACTTGCGAGAGACTGCTATGTGAAAGCCCTGATTTAGTTTAACCTTTTTGTTCCCGCATTATCCGTCATTGACTTCACTTAACCTGTAGTAGTAGATTGAAAATGAGTTTCGATAATTAATAACTCGAGTTTGACTGTTCATTAAGTGAAGGTTTCATTAAGTTCAAATTCTATTTCCTTCCTCTTTTCTTCAGTTAGAGATTTGTAGTTAGTTTGAGAGATGGCGTTTGACTAATAAGTATGCTTTGACAGCATACTTATTACTCATCTCGTTTCCAAGATCTTCCTGAGACATCTTACAGATTTTATCTCCTTTATGTATGTGGTACAATGTGGTTAAATATGAAAAATGTAGAAAATATACGAAAAAATTGAAAGAATACGGAGATTTGAAAAACGAATACCGAAAAAATATATTTTTTAATAAACATAAATATGAAAAGTGTTTCGAAAGGATTTAGTATTGAAACAAAGAAAATTTATGCGAAAACAGGAAAATGTCTAGCTTTTATAGCAATTTTTAAAACATAATTCAATACTTAAGTAGATCTCTCAGGAACAGGAAAAATTGAGTTAGTAAAAAGATCGAAAGCATGGATGAGAAGAGATATCTGCTATCAAACATAATTCACCGCATTTAGTATTATTTTAAAAGATTTTATTCTAGACATTTTGTTCAACTTATAGTTTTACATAATTTTAAATAAAATTAAAAGCATAATGTGTCTCTTTTATTTGTGCCCTCGCTATATCGGTCTTTTTTCTTGTCCCTCAAGAAGCGCGATGTATCGAAGTGCCTTCTTGACAATCACAGCAGTTTAGACCTAACTTCCGTTAGATACAGCAACTTTAGATGCTCTACGTTTAACACCTATACACCAGTACTTTGATTTAAATACGTATGAAAAGTGGTAGTGGGAGCAATTTTACCTCAAATATTCAAAGCAATATCATTCCAACCTATTCCAACTGCTTTTACTATTTAATGATTCATCGCATAAATTTAAATAAAATTGAAAATATGATTCGTGCTTTTTTATTTCTAATGAACAATTGTTCTTCGGCTTTCACTATATCACTCTCCTTTCTTGTCCTCCAAGAAATGAGATGCATCGACTGACCTTGTAGACCTAACGCCCCTCATGAGGCATCTTTACATGCTCACGTATAACACCTATACACCAGTACCTTGATTCAAATACGTATGAATTGCGGCAGTGGGAGCCATTTTACTCAAATATTCAAGGCTATATCATTCCAGCCTATTTCAACTGCTTTTACTATTTAATGATTCATCGCATAAATTTAAATAAAATTGAAAATATAATTCGTGCTTTTTTATTTCTAATGAACAAGTGTTCTTCGGCCCTCACTATATCACTCCCGTCAATATATCGCTCTCTTTTCTTGTCCTCCAAGAAATGAGATGCATCGACTGACCTTGTAGACCCAACGCCCCTCATATGAGGCATCTTTAGATGCTCACGTATAACACCTATACACCAGTACCTTGATTCAAATACGTATGAATAGCGGCAGTGGGAGCAATTTTACCTCAAATATTCAAGGCAATATCATTCCAGCCTTTTCCAACTGCTTTTACTGTTTAATGATCCGCGGCATAATGCAATTTCTATCTAAATGTTTTTTATGAGCCACTTTTCAACCAACCCGTGAGGGCCACTTTAAGGATAGTTGAACATCCCTTTGAATCGAAGGGGGGCTCTGGGTCTGAAAAGTCCGGGACGCTATAAAAAAGGGGGTCACGCGCACTGGGGGAGCCCCCTCGGTCCCTGCTTTCTTTCTTTTTTGATTGTCCCATAACATGATGGATGATGGCTGGTGGGAAGTGGATTTCGGTGAAAGGGGAAGTGCCAATGTCCGTGTTTATGGAAGAAACATCTAAAAAGAAGGTTGGACGTTTATTTTATGAAGCCAATCGTGCGTAGATCATATTGTAACCTGCCTTTTAGTGTCCCCCCCTTTTGATCGCATTCGGCTGGGAAGAGAATGCACAACATCCCGAAAAGGGAACGAATCGATTTTGGAGAGTGTTCGGCGTTTCCAGTACGGAGAATCGGGATAGATACACAAGCCAAGAGCGTTTTTCTCCCTATTTTCCTGTATCACTCTTCACTTTAAGTATCAGAGGAGAAGCTGGAATTTTTGGGACCTGAGACAAAAGAGGTCTCAGGTTTGCTTTGTACCTGGTGCCACCAAGTACAAAGCAAAATTCACGCATTTAGATTAACAAAATTAGGATAAAATATACTTATTTGTATTATATTTTGTTAATATACTGGCGTGTAAAACATAAGGAATAGTCAGATTTTCAGCTGCAGTGAGGTAAACTGGATGTGGGAAAATGATACAAAAGATACATCGGGAGTTATACCAAATTTTCCTGTACCACTCATCACTTTAAGTACCAGAAAAGAAGCTTGATTTTTTGGGACCTGAGACAAACGGTGCCTCCCAAATTCAAATCAAAATTCGCGCATTTAAAATTAACAAAATTGGGATAAAATATACTGATTCACACTATAATTTCTTCATATGCTGACGTGCAAAACTTAAGGAACAGTAAGGTTTTCAGCCGCTACTTTGTAGTGAAGTGACCTGGATGTGGAAAAATGATGCAAAAGGTACACCAGGAGTTACCGAACCGACGAGTAAAAGAAAGCGATAAAAGGAACAAAAGCGAAAAGTAAAAATTATCTGAACTGAATTGGTGGCATTGCACTGGGTGACATAAGACAGAAGGGAAACTGAAGACTTAAAAAAAAGAGAGAAGGCACGCTTTTGTAGGCTGTATATACAACTCGAACTCTGAAGTCTTTGCATCGCGTTTGCATACAGATAATGTTAGAGCCTCTGATGGTCACGATACTAAAATTTGAATATTCACCCCTCCTTTGACTTAATATCTTCGGTTATTCAAATCGCCACAGGCTGTTTCGTTTAATTTTGAGGTTGCAACCTTTAAAAGTAATGGCGTTCCTTAAGTTTTGAAATCCAGTGAACATAGGGTAAAGGTACGTAATAGGGAACACCTGATGTCAAGGATTGTCAAAAGTAGAGAATGTTTATTTTGAATGAATCAGAAATCAAATAACAAAGCCGACTAAGATTCATATATGAATAGGTAATTTCTCAAACTTAAAAATCTTAGGGTTATGTTTGGGGTTCTCCGGGTTTAAATCTTAGGGTCTCCGGGCAACATAGGATAAGCCACAGAATGAAAATTCTACAATGAAAAAGTTAAGAACCAAAGCATTCAAGAGGACGAAAAGATTATCTGATTGCTTTATGGAGAGTGGGGTGCCAGCTCAGGTGCTGTTCTCGTCATCTGACAGCGGTTCAAAATTATGAGGCGTCGTTCTCAGATCCTTCCCTTCGGGATTGATCCCGGACTGTCCCCTATAGCTGGCTGTGTTGCTCCAGTGCTACGTTGATTACCTACCTACCTGATTGTCTGCACGGATGCGTAGAACTCGAAAGTTTAACCCTCCAAGCGGCATGCCCGAACACAGTTCAGAAAGTAATTCAGTTTGAATGCGGCCCAGAAAAACTGTCACACTGCAAGGGGCAGGCTCTACATATTCCGACATATCACCTTGGCCCCAGGACATCTCACTCCTCAAAATCGTTCGGTTCTGCTGCCCACCACGCAGCAACTCCACTGTACCGTACTCGGGCGTGCCGCTGGAATACGACCTCTTGAGTAGCAAATAAACCATTATAATTTTGGAAATTTTTAAAACTTGAAAACTGCTAGCCTGAAAAATTTTAAAAGTGGTTTGACTACAGGTCCGGAGCCGTTCAATTATTTTCAAAACTCATCAACATCGCAGCCTAGCCAGGATTTAATTACAATGGGGCAAAGTTAGATATCCATTTTTTAAAATGATTTTCGACCTTTTTAAAAAGTTTCTCTAAAAGTCTGTCTCATATTTTCAGTTGTAAGGGATTATTGTAGGCATTAAAGTGATGCATTTTTGTAGATCCTTGTTCAGAAATTGCCTAAGAATGATCACGTTCGCTGAATGTTTACAATGACTATAAGCAAAATAGAGTAAAACCTAGATAAGTCGTCACCTGGATAGTTAGTCTCGATAGTCAATTTTCTTCAATCTTATCTGGCTTTCATAAACGGCTGTGTTTAAACCCTCGTTTTACTTGTCACGAATTCCAATGCTACCCGGGATAATTCGTCACTGTGAAAGGTCTTTAAACCGGCAGGGTTTGTGTCTGAGGGCAAACATAAGGAAGCCGAAAATGATGACTATAACCCTGATTCTTTATTGAATATTTTGGTAGGTAGGTTAACTAACTTCGCACTGGTGCAACACAATGGGCTATTGACGGGATCAATCCCAAAGGGAAAGATCCAAGGACAGCGTCTCGTAATTTTGAACCACGGCAGATGACCAGAACAACACCTGAGCTGGCACCCCACTCTCCAAACTTCCACGCCACCCCAACGTGAGGACATTTGATGCCACGACAGATTTAACGTGCAACACCCCCATACACGACGGTCTTTGATTGGACCGAGTTTCGAACTCGCAACCCTTAAGTTGCTAATCCGTTGCTCTTCCAGCTAGGCTACCGCGGCCCATGTAGTTTTTGTAGATCGTAAATGAAAGTGGATGAACTATTCCTGACGTAACTAACACCATATATAAAGATAACGTTGCAGTATGTTTTCAAGAGACTATAAAAGATGTTTAATCTTTTCTTGAATTCTTAGAGAAGAAAAGCTTGGAAATACGCACGAGGATAGTGAAAATGAGGAAATTCTTTCACCGCCTAATTAAACACAAGTTCTTAATGCCTTAGAAACAATTCGACATTACTTTACGTCAGTTTACGTTACTACAGATGATGAATTTAAACCACTAAGTGTTTTAGAGAAATTTAATTGAACTGATAGGCGTTTGTTTCAATTCAGACTCGACGAGTACTTGGTATTGTAATACGTATGTAAAGTAAATTAATCCTTCAAGAATGTTTAAATAAAGCTCAAAAACCATGTGTAATGGTTTGATACCAAAAAAGTTGTCAAAAAATTGACCATCATTAATGTTAAATTTACATAATCGTTACAGTAATACATATTAAATAGAATCTGTGGTTACTCAGATTAGGTCGTAATTCTGCTTTTGTCGTCGAAATTTCTTCGTTCCTTGAGTGACGACTTATCGAGGTTGTACTATATTGAAATCTGATTTCACAAAATCCACTTAGCTTCTTGTGCCCTTATATTTCGTCTTGAATGATTAGTTAAACTTTAAATAATTTAATAACTGTTATTTCATTTATATAAAATTAATGTTATAGTGTGGTTATACTCTGCTTAAGTCGTCGAAATTTCTTGATCCCTTAGTGACGACTTATCGAAGTTTTGTATCGAAATCCGATTTCACGGAAATCCGTCTAGCTTCTTTTGCTATAACATTTCGTCTTGAATCTTATATTTATACTTTAATTAAGCTGTAATTAGTTAATAACTGGAATTTCATTTGAGGAATGTTATAGTTAGGCTAGTCAGCGTTATTCTCGTCATTCTGTTTAGGTCGTCGAAATTCCTTCGTTCCTTGAGTGACGAAATATGGAGGTTGTACTGTATTGAAATCCGATTTCACGAAATCCGTTTAGTTTCTTGTGCTTTTACGTTTCGTCGTGAATGATTAATTAAACTGTAATTAATTATAAAACTGTTATTTCATTATAGGAATGCTATAGCGTGGTTGATCCGCTTAAGTCATCGAAATTTCTTGGTTCCTTGAGTGACGACTTATTGAGGTTTTGAAAATCTCATTCCCGAAATCAGCTTAAATTCTTATACTTTATACTTATACTTTACGTCTTGAATAATTAATTAACTGCTATGTCATTTAAGGAATGTTATGGTCTTATAGGGGTTTTACTTCTCTTAAGGGGGCACAGTACCTTTAAGCATACAAATCAGCAGGTAAAATAGACAAATTTCGATAAACTGTATCACCAAAAGTTTTATGTGTATCATAATGAAATTTTTTGCAGGGTTTATCTATACTTTATACTACACAATGCAGAAAAATTGGTTTGATTTTTAAAAATTAAATAATATTTTACTATAATTTACATAAGGTCATTTTTAACATACTTTTTTACAAGCATAACTTGTGCGCAACATTCTGAGTCATCCTGTGTATTTTCTATAAAACTAATGGCTGATATGAGCAACACACAATGCTTTTATTTTAAATTAAAACCAAAAAATAGTAGTTAAGTAACACATAAATATAACAATCAATTAATATTTCACTTCATTAATTTTTCCAAATTTTCACTCATACTATGTCAAAATTTTTTAATATATTTTTAGTTTCTGAGTAAAATTTTGGTTTCATTTTGAAGCCCTTTTGATAATCTATTTTCATTCGAAATTTCAGGAGTCTACGTTCATTAGTTGCAGAGTTATAGTGCGCGCAAGCTTGAAAATTACCATTCTGAGAAATGCAATTAAAGTTGAAATAGTTATTTTTAGCATTCACGTGTTCAAGTAAACAAATAGATTTGTGAAATGAAAGAGTTGAGTAGTACATATTCTGCTTATATTTGTTACAGTAAAAATATTATTAAAACTTTCGAAAAAATAAATAGCATAATTTCAAACCAAAACTAAGAAACGTAAACAAACGAACAGCTGAAAATAAAAATAGGTGTGTTCGAAAAATCCTCATTATGAACGAACGAATGCGAATTTTTTCATGCGGTTTTTTTTTACCAGAATCAGAACATTTCAAACTATCTAAATAGATCAAAATTGGAAAATTGTTTTTTTTAAGGTCTTAAAGGTACTGTGCCCTTAAGTCGTCGAAATTTCATGATCCCTTGAGCGACGACTTATCGAGGTTGTACTGTATTCAAATCTGATTTCACGATTTCACGAAATCCGCATAACTAGTACTTTTACATTTCGTGTTGAATGATTAATTAAGCTGAATGAATCAAATAACCGTGATTCCATTTGAGGAATGTTATGTTATAGTGTGGTTTCTACGCTTAAGTTATCGACATTTCTTGGTCCCTCGAGTGACAAAATATGGAGGTTGTACTGTATTCAAATCTGATTTCACAAAATTCGCTTATCTTCTTATACTTCTACATTTCGCCCTTAAATGATTAATGAAATTGCAATTAATTTAATTGCTGCTATTTCATTCAAGGAATGTTATAGTATTTAAGCATTTACAATATTTAATTTGTACAGATAAATATGAGTAACCGAGGGGGCATGTGCACCTATAACCCCCTCTCCGGCAAAGCCACTGGTCTACTTCGGGGAAAAAATGAAGTTTTCGCTTCGTGTTTTTGCCCAAAATGCTAAGAAGGGAACACGCATACTGGAAAAAGGAAGGGAAAAAATCGGCAATACCTCGGAAGTAAAAAAAGTACATTAAAAAGAGAGCCATACTTTCACCCGATTGGACAGGAAGCAAATGTCACGCCATTGTGGCCCTTTGTTTACTTAGATGGATGATAGCCTAAGCGACACGATTCTTGCCTTTCTGCGTAGTCTCCTTTCTTCTGTCCCGCGTCGTCTTATGAATATATTGGCGAAGCGGAAAAACTAGCGAAATGCGGTCACTTCTTAAAGGCACCATCGAGAAATCTCCCTAAATGGGGGAATCCAGGGGGCCCCCTTAGAAGAGGGTCTGAGTGGGATGTTTGATCAAGCACTATGAATATGCCCGGAAAAAAGCCCGGCTGATGATATGCTCGTTTTCGAAGATGGATTCCTATGTTTTTTATCCCGTAGTCCCATTGGAAATGTTGCGATTGCGCTTTTTTGAAAAAAGGCAGGTTGTATTTTACGCACTGTTGAGCACGGGGCCCTTCGTGGACCTGCCACCATGAGTCGATGCATTTAAATGATGGGATTCTGATTTATTTTCATGCAAAGTGCTTAAATCAACCATCGGCGGGCTTTTTCGCTCGGGATGAATGATAACAAGTTCGGTCACACTGTTGTGTTATGGCGTGTGATCGTTTATTACAGCCATCCCCAGCCGGTGGAAGGTTCAATGGAACCTTGATGATTTCAAAATTTCAAAAGAATTTCAATTCGCGGGGGAGCGAAAGCTGGAAGTACCATTGCGAAATTACGCATCGCGTTACTGGCTTTTAACTGATGTTTTCGATTCGTAGCGCTTACGGGACCGCGGTAGCCAGGTTGGAAGAGCAACCGGAGGGTTACGAGTTCGAAACTCGATCCAAACAAAGACCGTCGTGTACTTAGGGGCTGGTGCACGTTAACCTCCAAGTGGTTTCGACGAGATATTTCGTCCAAGATCTGGACAATTTTGCTAAGGACGAGATGGCTCGTCGAGATAAAACAACCCTATTGCTCCAAGGGAATGAAGATCTAACTAGGAAACACAAATTGTTCCTTGCCTAGAGCTGGTGATAGTTTGGAACAGGTTTTTGCATTAGAGGCTGGTCATTACAAGGTGGTTCCCACGAAAAGGTAAACCACTAGGAGGGTTAAAGCTGCCTTGGCCTCAAATATCCTCACATTGGCTTGGTGTGGAAGTTTGGAGAGGGGATGGCAACTCAGGTGTGACATCGTCATCTGAGCGTGATTCAAAATTACGAGGTGTTGTCCTCGGGTCTTTCTCTTTGGGATTAATCCCGGATCGTCACCAATAGCCTGATGTGTTGCTCCAGTGAGACGTTAATTAAAATACCTACCTACCTTCCTTCCCGGACCATCACCAATAGCCCACTATGTTTTACCGCGTTTAATCCAGTGGGACGTTAATAAATCACCAACTACCTACCTACCTGCCATCATACAAGAAAGAAAGATCTTTCCCTTCAGAGTGGATACTGGACAGTCGTCAATTGCTCGTTGTGTTGCTCCAGTGCGACGTTAATTTAATTCCTGCCTACCTGTTAAGCTAGTGTAGTATTGTAGTAACCTGTAGTGTTTCTGGTACGTATTCTGAACGTGCGTCAATTGACTTGTTTTTCGATTACGATTGCAAGGGCTATGGGCGACGATCCGACATCGACCCCGAAGGGAAAGATCTGAGGACGCCACCTCGTAATTGTAAACCACGGTCAGATGACGAGGTCAACACCTGTGTGTGTGTGTGTGCGTGTGCGTGTGCGTGTGCGTGTGCGTGTGTGTGTGTGTGAGCTGCCATCCCACTTTCAAAACTTCCACGCCCCGCCAACACGCAAAAAGTATTTGAAAACTCAACCAATGAGGCATTTTCTGTCAAGCTAACTATAGGCGGAAGATAGGGTTTCTACGACGATAAGTGTTTTCTGTACGTATTTGGATCTTTCCCTTCGGGATTGACCCCGGTCCGTCCCTAATATACCGTTGTGTTGCCCTCAGTGCGACGTAAATCCAACTACCTACCTCTATACCTGTACGTATTCTGAGCGTGAATGTCAGTTAAGTTGTTTTTCGAATACCATTTCAGCTAAAAATTCAAAAGTAGGTAGGTATTTAATTAACGTCGCACTGGAACAACAAAACGGGCTATTGACGACAAAAAACTCCAAAGAATAAATTCCGAATTGACATATGATAGTTGATTGGTCAACAGTAATTAGATTAAACGTCAAACGTTGCCAAAATGGCATTAAACTACATTTTAAGGAAACCCCTGTTTGTATCATACGAGAGTATTTGGACAGCCAAAATAAAATATCCCTAGACCGTCTGGTTTGTTTGTTTACTCTGAAAATCCCTCTCATAAAGAAAAATATGCTATGCATCAACGCCGGTATGTATAGAGGATCTTATTCTCCATCAAACAGAGCTGTAGGCGGCAGATTCGATTCTTGTCTACCTTGGACTTGGAGTACTCTCTTCTGCGCCAGTTAAAACTTTCCGGGTGTGTGAATATCTATTTCTTTGACGAAAAACATTGCTTGACCCAGCTTGGACAGATAAGGTCATTGCGTCATAAAAAACCAACCCTATCAAATTATACCTTTGAATTTGCTCCACTATGAATGACGCATGAATACAACAGATTGATTCGATTTTGCTTCAGCAGCTGTACCTTTGTGGAATTCTCAAATTTAGGGCAGTGGTTTAGTTTGTCGTTCTGCGATCATTTTTATATAGGAAAATTATTTCCTATATTTTTAATAGTGTTCAATTTTATGTGTACGCGTAAATGTCTGCAATATTTTTATTTCATTAACTTTCTACAAATTCGTTTTTATTAGTTTTCTACCTTTAGTGTTAGAGTAATTCAATTACTTTACAATACAATATTGAAACTATATTATGGTCTTTTAAGTGACCTCCATTCAAATCCCAAACAGGAGCGTTAGTTTTTTAAATTTCAAGTCTAGAAAGTTCTTGTTACTTTCAAAATAACCAATTTCGTTAAACCATCAACTTCACGTTTAGAAATGAACAAATACATGTCCAACTATCCCAATCAACAGACCAACAATTGAAGGTAGGTAGGTATTTTAATTAACACAGCGGATTACTGGTGACGGTCCGGGATCAATCCCAATGGGAAATAACCGAGGACAAAACAACGTAATTTTTGAACCACGGTCAGATGACGAGGTCACACCTGAGCTGGCACCCCACTTTCCAAACTTCCACACCACGCCAACGCGAGGACATTTGAGGCCACGACGGATTTAACGTGCACCAGTCCCCTTTGTACACGACGGCCCTTGGTTGGATTCGAACTAGCAACCCCCCGAACTGAGGCCCTCCCAACAACTGAAGAATCAAGAATGCAGACTGGTTTAGTTTTCGTTTGTCACTATCCAGTCAATGTTCGCTATACGAAATAGTCCGTCAAAGTACCACCCAAGAAATTTATATTAAATTGCACGTTACATTCAAATGAATCGAGTAGACTAACTGCAACAAACAGAAACCTGAACTGCACAACACCATGCAAAAATTGCCAACGCAGCATCAAATGCAAACGATAGAAAAATATGAAATAAGAATCGAACTACAATACAGTAGTATGCATCAAAATAATTCTGAGTGTAGCGATTTCCTAGTACTGCAGCATTGCTTTTACCCACAACACACTTAATGACAAAATAGCCACATCTATTGCTGAAAGAATTCATGAATTCTTTCAGCCTTTAGAAAAATTAAGTTCTTCCTTTTCTTAGAATAAAGGGCCGTGGAAGAGTAGCGGATTAGAAACCGGAGGGTTGCTAGTTCAAACCTCAATCCAACCAAAGGCCATCCCACCAAGGTGAGGGCTAGTGCACTTTAAATCTGCTGTGAACTAAAATATCCTCATGTTGGTGTTATGTGGAAGTTTGGAGAGTGAGGTGCGCCGGTCAGGTTTTATCTCGTCATCCTAACGTGATTCAAAATTACGAGGTGTCGTCCTCGGATCTTTGGCTTCGGGATTGATCCCGCGCTTTCTCCAATAGCAAGCTGTGTTGCTCCAGTGCGACGTTGATTCAACTACCTACCGATCTACTTTAGAATAGAATCCTTTGGAACGATTCTATTAATCCTTCCCCTTTGGAATTTAATCCTTTGGAAATATTCTATTGATCCTTCCCTTAGATTAGGCGTCACCTGACCGTGATTCAAAATTACGAGGCGTTGTCCTTGGATTCGGGATGGATCCTGGACCGTCGCCGATAGCCCATTGTGTTGCTCTCCAGTGTGACGTTAATTAAATACCTCCCTTAGATTAGAATCTTTTGGAAAAATTCTTTTCTCGTTAACTTAGAATAGAATCCTTTGGGAAAATTCTATTGTTTCCATCCTTAGAATAAATCTCTGGAAAGATTCTATCGGTCAAAGTCAAAATTGGTTAGAAGTCAATAATGGCAGGCTTCAGTTTGCTAGGTGGAATCATGCATGTGAGCCCCTCGGAGGGTTAACTCCCAAAAGTGAGTTTTACTAGCCCTTGTAGCAAAATGTTACCTTAGAGGGACAAACCAAGAACTCGAAATTGGAAAACCTGCCTAAGATCTGAACCTACTAAAAATCACTTTTATTTTACTAATATTTAACATTTCAGTGATAATTTGACTTCCAATAGAATATTTATATACAAGTTTCGTCTTGTACAACGTTAAAAACATCGATAATTGAAAGAATTGAAAGCCCAACGAGTTTAAATAAACAAACTCAAATCACAAAGAAACCTAACGCCGAACGTACCTAATTACAAACTATGGGACTTATATGCCCAAATCATTTTAAACTGGTTCACAATATAAATTTCAACATTTTATGACAAACTGAGAGTAAAAACTATTTAATATTTATCTCTACTGCACAAGGTTTTTCCAGCCATGTGATATGAAACAAGATACATGGTACCTAGGACTTTTGTTCCTAATCTTCTTCAAGGTACCTTGGGACCTAACACACTTCTCCCAGCAGCATCTCTTCCACTTTTCAAAACCCTCTGCAAAGTCCATTGTTGGAATCGCCATCAGCTGCCTCGTGTTCTGAATAGGAGTCATGGTCTGAAATATTCTTTTCAGAGGTTATTTTAGTTTTGGGAAAAGCCAGAAGTCTCAGGGAGTCAATTTTGGGCTGCATGGGGCCTGAGACACCTGTGGGAATTGATGTTTTGCCCCAAACCCCTGCTCGCGACGTGATGAATAGGCGGGCGCGTTGTCGTGATGAATCTATTAATCATCGATTGACCACTGCTGCGGTTTACTTCGTACTTCATCTCTCAGCTGGCGAAGAATATCAAGGTGGTACTCATTAATTCTTTGACATGGGGAAGAGCGAGATGGAAAACACCTTCACAGTCAAAAAACACAGTCAATATGGTCTTGACGTTGCTGAAACTTTGTCGGGCCTTCTCTGGGTGGGAAGAACTAGGCTTTTTCCATTGGGAAGACTCCTTAATCATCTAAATAGCTTCTACGGGCAAATTTTCAAGTTTGACGCAAAATTTGATGCAATTCGTTGTTCTATTCGCTCGGTCATTGCGAATGTGACGGTCGCACAGAACATATGCTCACTCAAGGGTGTCTAGCACTCAACGGCTTGGTCCAATGGGTTCGTGACTTTTCACACATTTGCATCAATGACCCTTCTCATTAGCTGCTAAGTTACATCAATGCAACACAAACCATTCTTGTAATATTAGCAAGGCTGGATATTCTGTAAACATATTCCCGATATGAACATATTGTAGTAAATATTCCCCGATAAGAGATACAAATTTCTGTTGAAGTGTTTTTAATTAGTTGAAAAAACCAACTTGAATTATTATTTTTCAAACTAAGCTTTTTAATGCTTTAACGTACAGGTTGAAGATTATAAATATTTTAAGTGTGAAGTCTATAATTTCATGCACACACTCACAAAAACCTGATAGTAAATTGTAAGTCAGGCAAGGATTGCTCTTGTATGGATAGCTAACAATCTAAATTTGTAGTTTATTTTATAAGCACAGAATTTAAATTAAGGAAATAAAAGCATTTAACCCTCCTGGTGGTAGTCTCGACGAGGTATCTCGTCATTAGCAAAACTGACCAGATCTTGATCGGCGAGATATCTCGTCATTAGAAGAAAATTCACCAAACCTTGGTCTCGTCATCATCAAGAAACCGGCAATATCTTGATAACGAGATATCTCATCAATCGTTAGCAAAATTGGTCAGATCTTGATGAACGAGATATCTGGTCGAAACCACTAGGAGGATTAAAATAGTTCTTTATATAAGAGTTACTCGGAAAGAGTGGCATGTCCCGAGGTCCCGGCCGGTTAGTCATTTTGTCCCTGTCAGAAGACACTGAGCCGTGTTCTTTTATAAGTATCGGTCATTGCTTTTCATGAAACGAGAAAAATTTCCTCTTTTTTAAAGCGTTTTGAGTGACGCTGATCATTTTTGGATGTACTACGAAATTTATTTTTTTGTCTTAAATTTTCCCTTCCATCCAAACTGCTGCAGATAACCTTAAGAACAGAGATGGATGCTGATGTTTGTTTAAATGAGCAACAGTATTGTTTTGTACTTTAATCCCCTGGTGGTTGTCTCAATGAGATATCTCATCATTAGTAAAACTGACCAGATCTTGATGGACGAGGTATCTCTTGATTAGAAAAACTGACCAGATCTTGATGGTCGAGGTATCTCTTGATTAGAAAAACTGACCAGATCTTGATGGACGAGGTATCTCTTGATTAGAAAAACTGACCAGATCTTGATGGACGAGGTATCTCGTCATTAGTAAAACTGACCAGATCTTGATGGACGAGGTATCTCGTCATTAGAAAAACTGACCAGATCTTGATGGACGAGGTATCTCTGGATTAGAAAAACTGATCAGATCTTGATCTAGACATCATCGAAAAATTGGTAATATCCTGATGACGAGATATCTCGTTGAATCATTTGGAGGGTTAAATATGGGCTGATGGTAATTCTTCGATAAATTGTTTGAAGTGGTTATATTGCCTAAGAATTTTGGTTTTTAATCAGTGATACAAGGAACACTGAGAAACCAATCATTACGGTAGTGGTGTATCGCTCTATTATCATCTTTTGTTACATGAGGGCAAACCAGACCGGGATGCACAGATTAAAGTTTTCGAACCAAGAATGTTGAACCCAGGTTCACAGTGCTCATTGATCCCACCACTGTAGAAAAATATCCCTGTTTTCAAAAAATATGGCAAGTCTACTTTAAAATGTCCGGTTGGAACAAACAAATGTGATAAATCTACTTTAAAATTTCCCTATTTTAACAAAAAATATGATTAGTCTACTTTAAAATATCCCGGTTTGCACCAAAAATGTGGTGTCTACTTTAAAATGTCCCGATATTAATAAAAAATATTGTAAGTCTATTTTAAGGGGACACACAGTGGACTTTCAAAATCACGAGAGTGAATAGAAAAATCGATTTTTTTTAATATCTAGTTTAACAAACTCTAGGGATAGCAAAAATAACTTTTCATTTACGATCATGTCACGGATTTACACTGACATCAAGATAAAACATTGTAGTTAAGTATGGTAATTTTACACAAAACCCCGTTTTTCTCCGTTATAGACTTTTTGATATTCTGATTTTAACTGGGCATTAGTTTTTTCTTGATTTTCTTAAAAACTTTTTAGGTTAACTCTTGTAATCTGTTTTATATATCTAAGTGAAAATGAGAAATTTATCTTGCTTCCTAGTTTTAAAATTTAGGCTTGAAATATGCTTAGGCTAAGCTTTTTTGCTAAATTTTAAGTGTCTTAGTACAATATTTTTTGACTTAACAATTGAGCGATACACTTGTCAAACGGAGTTAATTTGATTACTTGTATAGAAACTATTATGTGAATGAAAATAATTACAATACACATGAAAATTAATGCGTATGGTACCTAACAATTTTGACCACACATTATGTAATAACTTTCAAAGAAATTTTGCTATTTTGGAACTAAACTGCATATCTAAACTTTTTAGTAAAAGTAAACACTTCGTTCAAATTTTATAACAATCGGATCATAACATCAAAAGTTTGTTTTGAAAGTCCACTGTCCCCTTAAAACGTTCCGGTTTGAAAAAAATATAAATTTATTTTTAAATATTCGGGCTTGAACAAAAAATATGGTAAATCTACTTTAAAACATCCTGATTTAAACAAAAAATACGGTAAGTTTATTTAAAAAGTCTTGGTTTAAACAAAAATATGGTATAACACTGAACTATCCAACAAAGTAACACTGTGCATATACTATAATTGATTTTTGAAAAATTCACACACACATGGAAATATATTCTCAATGCAACATCGATTTTATGTAGAGTTTGTTGAACTTTTACTTTAGCAGCTATTTACAAGTTTTTTCTGGGAAGGTAGAATGGACATTGAGTTAATTGTTTTTAAGAGAATGTGGATGCTTGTGTACAGAGACCTTCTATCAATATGCTCATTTTATCTTTGCGAGGAAACATTCTTTTATGAAATAATTACCATACTAAAGCAAACCCCTGCAGTTTCTGGCCTTTAGGGTAAAGGTGAATGACGTGCATACCTTTCTTTCCTTTTGCATTTCTTCGAGTTAGTTAAAATTTGTCAGTTTAAGTCCGATTCTTCAACTACAAAATCCAGGTAGTTCTTCACTGACGCAATACAACTGCAGGCTCAAAAGTAAGCAGTAGGGAGGTAAAGTTTATGTCTTCCTCATGCTGTGAGAACATGAACCACGAAAGGAAAGTTTAAAAAGCCCTTGTTCTCTGCATTGACATCTCGCCGGAGACCGATGATGCACAGCTTTCGATGAGGAGATTCGTGTTAACCAAGAGAGAGACCCTATTTACCAATTTTACTTTTGTATTCCGATTTGCTTATTGTGAGGACATGAACCACGAAAGGAAAGTTTATAAGACCCTTGTTCTCTGCATTGACATCTCGCCGGAGACCGATGGGGCAAGGCTTTCGATGAGGAGATTCGTGTTAACCAAGATCATATTTACCAATTTTTCGTTTGTATTCAGATTTGCTTATTGTGAGGACATGAACCACGAAAGGAAAGTTTATAAGGCCCTTGTTCTCTGCATTGACATCTCGCCGGAGACCGATGATGCACAGCTTTCGATGAGGAGATTCGTGTTAACCAAGAGAGAGACCCTATTTACCAATTTTACTTTTGTATTCCGATTTGCTTATTGTGAGGACATGAACCACGAAAGGAAAGTTTATAAAGCCCTTGTTCTCTGCATTGACATCTCGCCGGAGACCGATGATGCACAGCTTTCGATGAGGAGATTCGTGTTAACCAAGAGAGAGACCCTATTTACCAATTTTACTTTTGTATTCCGATTTGCTTATTGTGAGGACATGAACCACGAAAGGAAAGTTTATAAGGCCCTTGTTCTCTGCATTGACATCTCGCCGGAGACCGATGGTGCAAGGCTTTCGATGAGGAGATTCGTATTAACCAAGACCATATTTACCGATTTTTCGTTTGTATTCAGATTTGCTTAAGTCGATTAAGCGAAAAACGTAATACATATTAGGCTCCGGGCAACATAGCGATAAGCCCACAGAATTAAAATTCCGTGCTGAAAATAAATTAAAAACAAAATATTCAAAAGAATCAAAGGAATTTCTGATTGTTTGAATAAGTAATACTTAAAAGTTTAAGGTAACAGGACCTCTTAAAAAGTAGATAAATTTTGGAATTTCTTAAAACTTGAAAATTGCTGGCCTAAATTTTTGAAAAGTGGCTTATCACTTTATGTTGCCCGGAGCTCTTCAAATATCTGTAACTGTAATTCTTGATGACTAACCCCATGATTTGAACCAATTAGTTGCACAGGGTAGTATCATTCAATATTAGTTTTGTAGAAGTAGGTAGGAAATTGAATTAACAACGCACTGGGAGCAACACAATCTGCTATTGGTGACGGTCTGTATCAATCCCGAAGGAAAAGACCATGGACAACACCACGTAATTTTGAACCACGGTCAGACGAAGAGGTCAACACCTGAACTGGCATCCCACACTTCAAACTTGCACACCACTCCAACGTGAGGACATTTGAGGCCACACGACAGATTTAGCGGGCAACAGCCCCCACGTACACAACTGTCTTCGACTGGATCGAATTTCGAACTTGCAACCTTTACTGATCCGCTAATCTTCCAACAGGGCTACCACGGACCCATTTGATTAAGTAAATAAAAAATGATTTTTCGTCTCTTTGAACTTTTAACTATCTCATATATACATGTAAATATTAAAGTATGACATTTCCAACTTTCAAACATTACTTACTACTGTATATAACGGCAATTTGCTTTTTCGTTCATTCATGTGCTTCTGAAAAACGCCAACGAATAATGTGCACCTTAGCTTTATGCAATTTTGTTTGAAGAAGCATATTTAAACTTCGGGGAATAGTGAAGGGGTTAGGAAGAAGTGAATGTATCGGATTTCATGTGTCAAATACTAATGTTCTAATGGATACTAACTACACGATCAAACAATCGGAATTTTCTTGAAAGGAACCAAGTCTTAAGTTAATCATAGAGGAGATAAAAGTAATGGTAACCTTTTTATGTGCCCAGAATCTTGCAACTAAAACTAGTAGTAACATGATCCTTAGACAACTTTCGTTTGCCGGGAGGAACCGAACATACATCATCTGATTGGTTCAGGGGACGGGATTGGATTGGATGTTGGAGTTTTTTCAAGGGACGGGAGAAGACGATCATCCATTGACTCATCATCTGATTGGTTCGCGAGACATAGCAGTAGACTTTGGCGATTTCACCATTTTTATCGCCACTCTATAACCGATGCGCATTCACACATCTATCTTGTCATAAGATGTTATATCGCTAAACGAGACGATGAAATGCCGAATTGGCCGGCCAGGTCAATTTTTCAAAGAGCAGCACGTCACTACTAATCGATATAGTGCTCTCACTTTTTGAAGGGAAATAACAGAGCCCAGTTGGAAGAGTAACGAATTCGCAAATGGAGGTTTTCGAATTCAGAACTCGGTCCAACCAAAGACCGTCGTGAACACGAGGTGCACGTTAAATCTGCCGTGGCCTCAAATGTGCTCACGTTGGAGTAGTGCGGATGTTTGGAGATTGGGGTGACAGCTCAGGTGTTGGCCTCGTCATTTGACCGTGGTTCAAAATTACGAGGTGTTGTCCTCGGACCTTTCCCTTCAGTATTGATCGTGGACCGTCACCAATAGCCCTCTCCAGTGTGACGTTAATTAACTACCTACCTACTCCCCTACTTTCAAAAGCAGTGCTCGTTCTACTTGTATGGGGTCCTGAAATACAAGTTCATGTCTGCATTTCAGGTCTATAGAAATCTCTGTAGCACTAAAACTTCATCGTCGCATGGTAATCGCCCCATCTATGTATATGCCACATCGACATAATAGAAGCCTTAGTGTCCAGTTTTGTTGTTTTAATTCCATGTATAAATCTTCGCCGAAATGAGACAGCTCAAATTTCACAAGTGTTTAGATACGTCAATTTGGCATGCCTTCTGACAGAAGACATGAGATAACAATCGCACCTCTGTCATGACTGTCTTTGATTGACTGCAGTAGACATTCTGAATGCAGCTTCATGGACGATTGAATGTCATTATGAAGGCATTTAAGATCGACATTCCGATAGACTACGACTTTTAAAGGCTACTGGCATTGGTAAGAAATGAAATGCCGAGGCGTGACTTCTTTCCAAGTGTGGAACGTCTGTGAGGTGCATGCAAATGATGAGAGTCTAAGACTGGTCTCTGTGATTACCTATAAACATTAGTGAAGCTATCACTTCCAAAATGCGATTGCGTATCGTTCATACCACTCAGGATTGTTTTCATTTGAGAGACAATTATGATGTGTGAAAGTCAACCATTTATTTCCAGACGTCTTTCAGCATGAACCAACTATAGGGCACTTTTTATTTCTTGCCAAATACATTCGCAAACGTTTGAGATCATCAACATTTCTCAGACTATTTTCGAAAAAATTGTGCAACTGATATTTCAGTCGTCAATGATTGAGTAGTTATTTAAATTCTAAACTAGTACAATGCTGTACTAGTTTATGTAGTTATGTAGTTATATACTAGTTACAATAATGTAGCTACAATAAAAATAACGAGAGAAAATTTCTCTAATTTGATAATCCTGAATTTGATTTATCCGCCAACTTTTCACGGGTTACTAAATTAACTGTTACCAAACACTTCAAAATGGACATTGGGTGTTTCGAAAATGTCTGGTCGAATTGTAAAGGGTTGTAGAGGGGCCCATAATAAACATTTTTTTGTCAAAGAATGTGGCCGGAAATGCCACATATGCTATATAAATATAGTAAATTTTCAGACAGAAAGATCTAATGAAACAAAATAATAAAGCAAAGTTCATTCACTTTATTGAAGATTATATTACGTTGGATTTTATTACCTGAAATGGGGTTCAACCTTACATTTCTTTACTATTCTTGCTTTGTTTTCAATGTCTTAAAACTAATATGGGTTTCCGTTTCTTTTAAAACTATCTTAAACTCATATGAAAACATTGTATAAACATGTTTACATTATAAACCTTTGATTTTTATTTCATAGAAATGAATTTGATTTTTATTACATGATAATAGATTTGATTTTTATTACATGATAATAGATTTGATTTTTAGCGCATGGAATAATTATTTATACTTACTTGTAGTCGTAGCCGAAAATACATACACTCGAGGAAAGCTTTACTGAGACAGAAGAGAGAAATACACACAGGATAGTTACAAGAATCAAACTTGCGCAGCCTACAGATCACAGGCTGCTAGCGTAGTGGGCAAATCTATTGAGCAACGGCAGCCCCGACGGAAATTAGAAGTTACTGTTTAAATATGCAGCGAGGATATATATGTGTGATCCTCTTCTGATAGCATCTGCCAAGCGATTAAGAGTACTGTAATCTCTTAATCGCTTGGCAGATGCTATCACAGGGTATGAAACCAAAACGAAGCATGAAGCCAAATGAGGACTGTTTTTGACCCGGATTTTCGGAAGGATTGTGCAGACCCCCTCATTAAACATTCAAAACTTCTTCCGACCGTAACACAATGAGATGGTTTTAAATAAAGCCGTAAATAATCATTCGAAGTTTCACTCGTTGTATAAATGTAATAGCCATTATTTAACTAATTGTACGACCAATAGTTGCATAATAATTTTGCTTCTCGTCGCACCTTCTTCCGCATTAGAAAGAGGATGTTCTCTAGGAAACATTTCTGTCACGCTTCAAACGAATGTTTAGCCACTTGCATTTGCAGACAGACACACCTCTTCAATTTCGGATGTTTTTAAAAGTTGTACTTTAAAAATGAACGCGTAGTTTTGGAGCTTAGATAGTGTTGCATGTTATGAATGTGTTTAACCTTTTCGTCACGGAGGTTCACATATGTGGACGTTTTGGTCCGTGTCGTGAAATCCAACTGAAAGCAAGCTGAAAGTAATCGCGGATCCACGTTTGTTAAATATTTATATATGTGAAGCCATAGGTACAATGAAGAATTTCGTCCTTAGTTGGGTTTCCCTAGAGGTAAAACCAAACATCCACATATGTACGAACAAAGTCCGAAGAGTTGAAGAAGGACGTCTACATATGTAGAACTCCGGAACGAAGAGTTCAGGAACGTTCACATGTGTGGAACTCCAAAACGAAGAGTCTGAAGATATAAATAGGAGTGTCCACATACGTGGAACTCCGGTACAAAGAGTTGAAGAAAGTCCACATATGCGAAACTCGGGAAAGAAGAGCCTGAAGAATTAAATAGAAATGTGAACATAAGTGGAATTCTGGAATGAAGAGTCCGAAGTGTTGAAGAGGAACATCCACATATGTAGAACTCCGCAACAAAAATTACGAAGAATTAAAGTGGAACTTCCACATATGTGGAACTCCGCAAAGAAGAGTTGAAGAACGTCCATATATGTGAAACCCCAGAACAAAGAGTACGAAGAATTAAGTAGGAACGTCCACATATATGAACTCCGGAAAGAGAGCTAAGAGCTGAAGAGGAACGTCCACATATGTAAAATTCCGTAACGAAAATTACGAAGAATTAAATAGATACGTCCAAATATGTGGAACTCCGGAAAGAAGAGTTAAAGAGGAACGTCCAAATATGTGGAACTCCAGAATGAAGAGGTGGACGTTCCTCCCAAGAGTTGAAGAGGAACGTCCACCTATGAAGACCTCCGACAATTACCAGTACATTTAAATCATACCAATACATTTTAAACGATAAACTAGATCTAGCTTCTATGATCCTTGAGTGATGTATATTATGCACCACATCAGTGGCGTAGGTCAGAAGGGGGAGAGATTTGGGGACCCAAGTCCCCCCCCACGAAAATGTTGATTTCTTATTTTCATAAATCTTTTAGTTCAAGATTAATTTTATCACTTCCATAAGAATCGTATGAATGTTTCGGAAGTCACAGAAAAATAGAAAGTGATTTCGAGAAAAAAGATTTGAATATTTGCTTAATGTTATTTAATTGTCTTATATTTGGTGAACACCAGTAGCGTGGTGTAGCATTCATAACTGGGGATGTCGAAATTGGACAGAAAGAAAAAGAATATTTTCCTTAGCTTTAGAAAACCATATAAGTCAACTTTATTCCGTCACTTTTGTCCCAATATTTTCGGTAATTAAGACATACATTGCATAGTATATAAGCATTAATACATTATCATACAATACATAAGTTCTCGGATTAGCAGCGATCTGCTTCATGCTTTTGATTTTTCACATTTCCATCCTGTTCGTTTAACGAGAAAAATAGTCTCAAGAGATTTTAGCAATCCATTCTTTTTTACAACGGCTTTCTACAACGAATTTTTCTAAAAGATTATTATTTTTTAAACTAAGCTTATTGTCAAAGAATACTAAGTCTAACGATTTCTATTCTATAAAATAAACGTAAACTGTAATCCCACTTGTCCCAATTTTTCGGACAACCCAGACATATGGCATAACACAGCTCCAATTAGGAGTAATTTGCTTTTATTCGTTTATATATTCACATTTCCATCCTATTAGTTAACGGGTAAAATAGCTCCAAGAACTTTTAGCAAACTATAGGCATTATTACAACGAATATTTCCAAAAAGATTACAATTTTTAAAACTAAATTTATTGACTACAAAGTCTAAGGATCTCTATTCTAAAAAATAAGCGAAAGCTGCAATCCCGTCTGCCCCAATTTCTCCGACAATCCAAACACATTGCATAATATAGTTCCAATCATCAGAAATTTGATTTAATGTTGTTGATATATTCACATTTCCATCCTATTAGTTAACGGGTAAAATAGCTCCGAGAAGTTTTTAGCAATATACGCGCTTATAACGAATAGTTCCGAAAAGATTACAATTTTTCAAAACTAAACTTATTTGCGAAGTTATTGACTACTATGTATAATGATTTCTATTCTAAAAAATAAGCTGAGATGCAATCCCGTTTGTCCCAATTCTTTCAACAATCCAAACACATTGCATAATATAGTTCCGATTAGCAGCAATTTGCTTTAATGCTGTTGATGTATTCACATTTCCATCCCATTCGTTAACGGGAGAAATAACCCCTTGAGCAATCTACAAGCATTCTTACAACGAATATTTCTAAAAAAGATTTACACTTTTTTAAACTTATTGACGACTAAGGATTTCTATTCTAAAAAATAAGAGTAACCTGCAATCCCGTTTGTCCCAATTTTTTCGACACTCCAAACACATTGCATAATATAGTTCCGATTAGCAGCAATTTGCTTTTATGCTGTTGATGTATTCACATTTCCATCCTTGTCGTTAACGGGAAAAATAGCCCCGGGAGCTCAATAGCTGGATAATAGCCGATACACAATGCTATCCCTCGTTAACCCTATCCCCAGACACAGCGTGTGAGCCACGTTATAACGGAGCTTTATCAAAGTCTACCATCTCGTCTGAAGCACTGAATGCTGCTCGAAATTTTTTCAAAGTGCTCTCAGTGTGCGCGCATTGAATTTTGACAAAAAGCAAGGAAGGGTTGAGAAATAAAAGATATTCTGACCTACCCTTTTAGGCAGAATGTGTTTGTGATACCCCCATGTGACGGGGGGTGTTAATGTACAGATCGGAGATGTTCTTTTGCATGTCCGCGGGTAACCATTTCCCACACTTCTACGAGGTGTGTGCTATTTCCTTCCTTCCGTCCTGGTCCGTGGTTGAAAGACTTTTTGAAAACTACCTCCTGGGCGAGAATGTGAAAGCGACTAAATGTAAATTTCCGAATTTTCATTAATTTTCCATGCCTTTTTTTCCTCCGTGAAGCCGACGTTCACAGTACCGTGTGACTAGAGTTTAAGAGGTGTCATTAAAATGTCATTGACTGATGTAACTATGTCAATTGGGCGGTCTTGTATGGCGAGGTACACGAACCCTAACTTTTCGGGTTTGGACATTAGATAAGCTCTGAAGTTAATGTAAAATGTTAATTAAGTATTTTCATTGTAAATATGTGAATTGTGTGTGGGGGCGGTTTTATACAACAAGGTACTAACTCTCAGCTTTCGGGTTTACTCATCAGAAGCCCTGAAGTTAAGGTATGTAGTTAATAAAGCATCTACTAAGTGGGAGTTAATTGATAAATATGTCAAATGTGAGGGGGTCTTATGAACTCCCGGTTTTCGGGTTTGCATATCAGATAAGCTTGAAATTGAGGTATATAGTTTATTAAGTATCTACTTAGTGGGATTTAATTGGTAAATATGTCAATTGTGGGACGGTCCTACGCAACGAGGTACCAACCTTTGGTTTTCGAGTTTGCACATCAGATAAGCCCTGAAGTCAAGGTATGTAGTTAATTAAGCATCTACTCAGTGGGATTTTATTGGTAAATATGACAATGGAGGCGGTCTTATGAAACGAGGTACTCACCCTTGGTTTTCGGGTTTGGACATTAGATAAACCTGAAGTTAAGGTATGTAGTTAATTAAGTATCAACTTATTGGAATTTTATTGGTAAATATGCCAATTGGGGGAGTTTTCGGGTTTGGACATTGAATAAGCTCTGAAGTTAAAGGGTATGAAGTTAATTAAATATCTATTTAGTGTGGGATTTGATTGCAACGATGTACTAACTCTCAGTTTTCGGGTTTGCACACTAGATAAGCCCTGAAGTTAAAGTGAGTAGTTAATTAAGCATCTACTTAGTGGGATTTGATTGGAAAATATGTCAATGGGGGCGGTCTTATTCAAAGAGGTAGTAACCTTCAATTTTCGAGTTTGAACATCAGATAAGCCCTGAAGTTAAAGTATGTAGCTAATTAAGCATCTACTTAGGATTTAATTGTGATATCGCAAGGGAACATCATACCAAAGAATTGATATTTATATTAATCACATACAACGCGTGTAAGCATTAATTTAAATTTTTGATATTTGGATTTGAGGAAGCAGCAGCGTAGACAGATAGCGGGCTATGTAGGCCCAAGCTCCCCGAAAGTGTTTGATTTTTCTAATAGTCTGATTTTTAAAATATCTACAAATAAAATGCAACAAATATATAAAAGAATTTTGTTCTATATTCTATTAAATAAATAATTTGTTTTGTCCTTAAATAAACATATTCTTTAAAGTAATATTCTCTCATATTTAATATATAAATTATTTTCGTCATGAAGTAAGACTGCAATAAGTATGAACTTTTTCCTTAGCTGACTCAAATTTTTTCTTACATATTCACATATGTAGCACCTTCTAACGGTAACACAAAAATTAAAAGTGAATTTCCACTATGTTAAAAATATTTGCTTAGTACTATTTTGGTAATTTATTCTGTGAACTTTGTAGAAAAAAGACCTTTTTAAAATGTAACATGTAATGTAAAAATGTAATTACATTTGTAACTTTTTGCCCCCTCTAAAATAAAATTCTGGTTATGTAACTGGTGTAGCCAGGATTTTATCTCGGAGGGGACCTAAGTTTATAATGGAATAGTTTTTATGCAAAAATAAGATTTTATTCAATTTTTGAATATATATGTATATTATTGTATTATACGGAGAAGATACATAAGAGTCGTTTGTAGTTAAAAATCATACTAGAAATATAGTGGGATCATTTTCTTCTTTTGTAGTTAAAAATCACACTTATCATTAAGCTTGAATTCAAATGGTAAATTTTTTATTTGATAGATAGAAAAAGTGCGTACCTGAATCGAAAAACCATCTTCATAAACGATGAGCGTACTCTTCACGCTTCTGCAATTGAACATGGCTGTAAAAAAAAGTTAAACGAACAGATGCTAGTCACATTCACCAGCTGCTTAATATAGCTGGTTAATGTTTTAAAACATGCTCTTTCACCATAAGGGTAATAAATTTCATGTATCGAATTCTGATGCTCACTCACTATTTATGATCATTATGACAACTACAACGATAGATTTGCGCATTGAGAGTAATTCGTCTTTGAAGAAGTAGCGGCACGTAGGAAAATGGGTGTGAAGTGGAATACGAATGTTTTTACCTTCTGGTTAACGCTGAGTTGGGCCTTATGGTAATAGCCAGGTGGTTTCTGAGAAACCATTTACTGCAATTGAGTTGAACAAAATATATCAAAGCAATTTCATAAAAGGAGATTACTCCACATGAGCTCTAGTAAAAAACTAAACTCTCAGTTATATAAACAGCTTTTTCCATAAAATATAATATACCTGATCCTGAATTAGATTTCACCTAGCATAAATTGGATTACTTTTTACCCCTCCAAGTGGTTTCGACGAGATATCTCGTTCATCAAGATGATCTGATAAATTTTGTTAATGACGAGATATCTTGTCCATCAAGATCTGACCAATTTCGCTAATGAAGAGAAATCTCGTCAACAAGATATTATCGATTTTTTTATGACGAAATCAAGATCTGGTCAATTTTTTTCAATGACGAGATATCTTGTCCATCAAAATCTGGTCAATTTTGCTAATGACGAAGTATCTCGTCGAGATAACCACCTGGAGGGTTAAGGAAGGCTTTAATGAACTTATTTATTTTCATTTATGTGTTTTTTTGCAAAAAGGGCCCCATGTCCATTTTGCAAATTTATGATGACATGACACCTGATTTAGCAATTTTTAATTTTTTAATTTTTAATACAGGGTACAAAAAATAATTTCCAATGTTTTGATTCTTTCGTAATGTGCTGACAGGAGGACATTGGAATTCTTTTCCATTATAACTTTCATAACCTTGAAGTGGTTGATGGACATATCTCCAAATCATTGAATTTGGACATCAGCCCTTTTTCTACCAAGGTACAATGTAAATTCGACTTTAGTAAAGAAAAATACTTTTTAAGTAAGAAATTTGATTATGCATAATAGATATATATATTGTTCATGTATTTTACAGATATATAGTGTTTATGTACAACAGATACTTTATATAAAGATAGAAACTTTTTGTTAAAGTTAGGAAAAAAGCAGTTTCCAAGACAGATGCTTTCCTGAATGAATTTACGATAAAGCTCTAGTGAATGTGATAATTTTTCACTTAATAAAATGCATTTCGTTACTGGATTTTTTAAATGTTCCTCGTGTGTTTTCTAAAATACCTGGCTAAGAAGGGCTAATTCGTTTCTTGTTGAAACAGCCCCACATCACGATTTCTCAAGCAAAGCATTTTTACTACATTAAAGTACTATTAAAGTACTATTTTAATGTGATACTTTGAATGTGAATTTTATGTTTATGAAAACTATTTAATGTGGTACTGAATACATCTCATGAATTGTGCCCTTAACTGCAATTCATTTTTGTCAGTCCAACAACAATTTAAACAAAATACCACATTAAAATGACAGCTCTTGACTGAAAATCCTTTCTTTGGTCGTTGAAATATATACATGAACGTTCCATACAGCGATTGTACAATCAAAACATTTTTTGCCATTAAGCTATCACTGCAAAGGCGTGTTCCCGCGAAAATCCATGTTACACTGCAATAGCATGATAAAACAAAGTACCACATTAAAATACTATTTTAATGTGGTACTTTGAATGAATTTTATGATTATGAAACTATTTAATGTGGTACTTTGAATGAATTTTATGATTATGAAACTATTTAATGTGGTACTTTGTGAATGAATTTTATGATTATGAAACTATTTAATGTGGTACTTTGTGACTCCGAATTTTATATGAATTTTACTCTTAACTACAATTCATTTCTTTCAGCCCAACTACTATTCTACGGTCCAACAAAAATTTAAATAAAACACCACATTGAATTGACCGCTCTGAACTGAAAATCATTCCTTTGGTCGCTGAAACAGCCTCACATCGCGAGAGATTTCACAGGCAAAACATTTTTTGCCATTAAACAATCGCTCCAACGGAGGATTCCAGCCAAAATCCATCCCCTTGCAAGAAAGGGGAAACTGGTTGTCACTCGACACAAGAAAAGACGTCCCGTCGAGAAACACTGTATTAAATCCAAAAACTTCCCATCAAGCTGCGTGTTGGACGCGATGTTCGCTATCGTGGCCAAAACGGGGAGAACACTGTGCTTCAAATGTGCGTGATCCATCATAGGAGTCTGGGTCCCAATTGTCGTCTCGACGAGGGGGCAGGGCTCGCTTCAATATAACGTTGTCGATTACAGTCGAGAATGTGTCGCAAATGAAGCAAGACTTCTGGAGGGATTTCTTTTGCCTCATTTTTTTTTTGCCTTCCGAAGAAGTCAGCATTCGAGGACAAAAGAGGTTAGAGGTGATGGTGACTCCTTAGCACATAGGTTGTTTTGAAGTAGCGTTATGCCAGTGCCATCACTCTCTGGAGCTGAGCCGTGCAACAGAGAGGGAGGTCTACAGGGGCTCCATCCTCTGCTCTGTTTTCCTTGAGTCATAAGAGCCCTTTTGTAAGAATGTGTTTGCTATGGAATATGGTGGAAACTCCCACAGAATCTAAAAAGTATCCAGTAATATTTTATTTAACCTCTTCAATCCTCAAGTTCCTGTTTGGGTACATTAAAATAATTTTTTACCCTCTAAACGTCATGGCATATTCATTAATTCCTGCTACCCTCACTCAGTTACACCCATTGAGATACTCAGGGTCAAAACATAAGGATGTACTAACGTAGTCAATACCAGCTGAGAAAGTGTCACAAATGAAGCTGGACTTCTGGAGAGATTTCTTTTGTATCAGATTTTTTGTCTTCTGAAGAAGTCAGCATCCGAGGACAAAAGATATTAGAGGGGATAGTGACTCCTTAGCATGTAGATCGTTTTGAAGTAGCGTTGTGACAATGCCATGACCCTCTGGAGCTGACCTATGCAACAGACATTGAGGAAGGACTACAGGGACTCAAGCTTCTTCTCTGTTTTTCTTGAGTCAAAAGTGCCCCTTTGTAAGAATATGTTTGTTACGGAATACGATGGATACTTCCAGAGTCTAGAAAGTAACCGAGCAATATCTTTTATTTAACCTCATCAATTCTAGAGTACCAGTTTGGGTACATTAAAATAATTCTTCTTACCCTCAAAACGTCATGGCATATCCATTAATTCCTGTTACCCTCACTCAGCTACATCCTAATGTTCTGACCCATTGAGGTACTCCGGGGTCAGAACATTAGAATGTACTAACGCTGTCCAGAACAATTAAGAGTGTGTCGCAAATGAAGCAAGACTGCAAGAGGTATTTCCTATGTTTCAGATTTTTTGCCTATCGAAGGCAGCAGCATCAGAGGACAAAAGAAGGTAGAGGTGATGGGTGACTCCTTGGCGCACAAGTCGTTGTAAGGTACTTTTGCCAGTACCATCATCCTCTGAAGCTGCGCTTTTCATGTTGGAATAGTAATCTTTAAATTGCAGTTTTAATTGAAGTCATGATTCTTCAAAACATTTTTAACGATTCAAAGTACTTTAACGTTATTAAGTTCATTTTTGGCTTCACTCTTTGAAGTTACATTTCTTTATTCATTCGTTATTTACTCATCTCCCTCAGTAATGGCATCCTTTTATCTTTCATAACCACCGTATATTACCTTCCATTATCGTAGTCAGGATTTTGTCAGGAGCCCAAAAATTAAAAATTGAACTCGTTATGCAAACTTATAGCTTTGAAGATGTTTTATGTTATTTTTGGTTATCAGGCTATATGATCTTTAAAAAGATTCCTGTAAGCGTATGAAAAGTTTCGGTATAGATCTCAACCCTTCAATGGTTTCGACGAAGAATCTCGTCCATCAAAATTAGACTAATTGTGCTAATGACGAGTTATCTCGTCATCAAGATACTGTCGATTTTTTTATGAATTCGAGATCAAGACCTGGTCAGTTTTAATCTAATGACGAGATATCTTGTCAACCAAAATTTGGTCAGTTTTGCTAATGAGATGCTTCACCGAAATAACCACCAGCAGGATTAACACACGAATGGCTGTACAATAGTTGTTCCGCAGAGCTTACGGGGCACTGTGTCTCAGTAGGTTTATCCACTGCGCTAGCAGCCTGTAATGGCTGCTGTGAGTATCTCTCCTGTATAAGTAAAAAATTTCCTTGTGCGTGTGTCCATTTACTTGATGGAAAAATATTGCTTAGACAGATCTGGCCCTTTGCGCAGTATAAAGGTTCGCGGTAGCCCGGTTGGAAGAGTAACGGATTAGCAAACGGAGGGTTGCGAGTTCGAATATAACCAAAGACCGTCGGGTACAAAGGGGGCTGGTGCACGTTAAATATGTCGTAGCATCAAATGTCCTCACGTTGGCGTGGTGTGGAAGTTTGGAGAGTGGGGTTCTAGCTCAGGTGTTGTTCTCGTCATCTGACCGTAGTTCAAAATTGCGAGGCGTTGTCCTAGATCTTTCCCTTCGGGATTGATCCTGGACCGTGGCAATAGCCCTTTGTGTTTTTCCGGTGCAACCTTAATTAACTACCTACCTACCCGGGCCGTCGCTAATAGCCCGTTGAGTTGCCCCAGCGCGACGTTAATTAAAATACCTACCTACCTTACGCTGTAAAAAACAGCCAATCACATAGCTTACAAAATAAAATACATTTAATAGCATCGAGCAAGTATATAACATTGATTGTGGAAATTCGCTCTTTACTTTGTGTTACTATTGTAAGAATTGATACGATAAGAAGGAACATACCGTGGCCATAGAGGAGAAACTCGTTGACTGGCAAAAGAAAAATTGCTAATGTTTCAAGATTAACTATTAATTCTTTAGGTCAAAAAATAAGAATTGTAAGCATTTCGATAGTGTTATATATCTTTTAAATATATTACAATCTGACAATATTTCTCATCATCATAAAAACAACACTTTGGGGGACCCCTCCCTCTGGAGACCTGTGTTTTCTTTCGGAAATATATTTCTTCGCTGTTACTCCAAGGTTATGAAAAACAGAAAGACAAGCAGAACGTTAGCCGTAGTATAGCAAAATTCCTCCGAATAGTGCATGTGCTATAGTGACACTCATTTCGGGACAGTTGTTTTGATTATTATAATTTCATGAAATACTTTTATTTCTTCGCTCTGCTACTCCAAGGTTATGAAAAAACAAAAGACGAGCAGAACGAAACCCGTCCTGCAGTAAAATTCTGTCGAGTAGTGCATGTGCTATATTGACGCTAACATTTTGGCACAGTTATTTTAGTACTATGATTTTATGAAATACTTTCATTTTTTCGCTCTGCTACTCCAAGGTTATGAAAAAACAGAAAGACTGGTAGAATTCTAACCGTTGTGCAGTGACATTCTTTCGAATAGTGAGTGCATGGCTATAACACTCCTTTTGGGAGTTATTTTGGTACTATGATTTCATGGAATACTTTTATTTCTTCCCTCTGTTGCTCTAAGGTTATGAAAAAGTAGAAAGGACGGGCAGAAT
Organism: Meta bourneti; assembly: GCA_933210815.1. Taxonomy (NCBI): domain Eukaryota; kingdom Metazoa; phylum Arthropoda; class Arachnida; order Araneae; family Tetragnathidae; genus Meta; species Meta bourneti. The sequence goes on along the minus strand of OW119934.1, from coordinate 51,478,278 downwards.
TCTAACCGTTGTGCAGTGAAATTCTTTCGAATAGTGAGTGCATAGTTATAACACTCATTTTGGAACAGTTATTTTGGTACTATGATTTCATGAAATACTTTTATTTCTTCGCTCTGCTACTCCAAGGTTATGAAAAACAGAAAGACGAGCAGAACGAAACCCGTCGTGTAGTAAAATTCCTCCGAATAGTGCATTTGGCACACGAACTTCTCGAAGTTGCACATCCCCGGCGTCAGTTTCCTTTCATTCAACAACTGCGGAGGATATCACGTCCTGGAAGAAACAAAGAAGCAAAAACTCGAGGAAAAGAAAACGTGAAAAGCGCTAACAGAGAAAGTACAGGCATCTCATTCATGCTTCTATCTCGGATTGTAACCTCTGACCTCAAGTAGGGGGTGGGTGGTCAAAGTGCCCCAAAAAGTTGTGGGACCGGTAAGTCTTCCGGTGACCAAGGTTAAGGGCCCGATGAGATCCTACCTAAGATCACGTTGTAAGTCTGTAATCACGCGTTGCAGACCGAATACGTCAAGTCTGAACGTTTCCGAAGCTCGGATTACAATTTAGAAGTGATCTATGGATCGAGTTTCATTATTTGCCCTGCCACGTGCTTGCTTTTGCTTCGATTTACCAATCCAATTTTCTTTGAGATATTTGTATTTATTTCTTCTTGGCTGATTTTTTTATTCGAATGGAAAGATTTGAAGGAATTTCATTCGAATGAAATTCATGATTTTTTATTCATTAGGAAAGAAATGAATGACATTCGAGATTTTCCATTCGAATGGAAAGAAATTAATGAATTTCATTCGAGAATGTATTTAATTCGAGAATGTATTTCATTCGAGAATTTATTTCATTCGAGAATGAATGGAATTGATTTATTTCATTCATTTCATTCGAGAATGAATGGAATTGATTTATTTCATTCATTTCATTCGAGAATGAAATTCGTGATTTATCATTAGAATGGAAGGAAATGAATGAATTCTATTCCAATGAAATTTATAATTTTTCATTCGATTGGAAGGAAATGAATGAATTTCATTCGAAAGAAGTCATGATTTTTTCATGAAATTCATTAATTTCTTTCCATTCAAATGAAATTTATAAATTTTTATTCGTTTTGGAAAGGAATGAAATTCGCGATTTTTCATTCGAATGAAAAGAAATGAGTGAATTTCATTCGAATGAAATTCTTGATTTTTCATTCGAGTGGAAAGAAATGAGTGAATTTCATTCAAATGGAATTCATGATTTTTCATTCGAATGGAAAGAAATAAATGAATTTCATTCGAATGGAAATAAATGAATGTATTCTATTCGAATGAAATTCCTGATTTTTCATTTGAATAGACAGAAATGAATGAATTCCATTCAAATGAAATTCATGATTTGAATAAATGAATGAATTTCTAACGCAATTCATGATTTGAATAAATGAATGACTTTCTAACGCAATTCATGATTTGAATAAATGAATGAATTTCTAACGCAATTCATGATTTTGCATTCAAATAGAAATAAATAAATCAATTCCATTCGAATGAAATTTGTGATTTTTCATTCGAATCGAAATGTATGAATTCCATTAGGTGGAAATAAACAAATTCTATTCGAATAGAAATAAATTAATTCCATTAGAATAAAGCTTAAATAAAACCATTCGCTGTAAGACGGATTCTTTTTTGTCTAACATCTCATCAGCGTGTTATCAAAACTGCTTTTTCATTGATTATGTTAGAGTTCGAGTGTTTAGTACTATTCTAGTAATTTAGTTATTTATTCTGTCACAAATTGCTTCAGTTACATGACAGCGAAAAAAAGCGCGGAACATGCAACAGAAAACAAAGCAAAAACCTGTACAATTATACAACATAAACTACATCATATAAACACAAAATAGAAATTATACCTAGAACAAATACTGAAGTATAAAAGAAAATATCAAGTCCGAATCACAAACACAGAAGAAAATGTGAAAAACTCACTTTTCAAACGTTAGTTATGAAATTACTAAAATGTATAAAATCGTCAAAGAAATATCAAGAGTTGAAGAGAAAAACGTTGAGCCTGTGGGGAGATTCTCCATGTAAACAAAAAAGCCAGGAGGTTTGAGAAGATTTTACATCTGCTGTCCTATCACTCTAATGCTCTCGTATGATACATAAGGGTTACCTTAAAATATTGTCTATCGCCGTATTGGCAACCTTTTGGCGTTTAATCTAATTGCTGTTGACCAATCAACTATCATGAATCATTTTATTCTTTGGAATTTGTGAAGTGCTGAAATAGTATTCGAAAACCAAGTCAACTAACATTCACGCTCAGAATATGTACAGGCAGGTAGGTAGTTGAATTCATGTCGCACTGGAGCAACACACGGGCTATTGGTGACGGTCCGGTATCAATCCCGAATTAAAAGATCCGAATACGTACAGGAAATACGTATCGACGCAGAAACACTACCTCCGCCTATATTTACCATGACAGAAAATGTCTCTTATTGGTTGGTTTTCAAATACTTTTTGCTAGTTGGCGTGGTGTGGAAGTTTGGAGAGTGGAATGCAGCTCATGTGGGGACCTCATCGTAAGACCTTGATTCAAAATGACGAGGTGTTGTCCTTGATCTTTCCCTTCCAGATCGATAAAGGACCGTTCCTAATAACACGTTGCGTTGCTCAGTGCAAAGAAAACTCATCTATCAACTATCCTGTCTTTATAAAGGGGCCGCGGTAGCCCGGTTGGAAGAGTAACGCATTAGCAACCGGAGGGTTGCGAGTTCGAATCCAACCAAAGACCGTCGTCTACAAAGGGGCTGTTAGATGCACGTTAAATATTTCGTGGCCTCAAATGTCCTCACGTTGGCGTGGTGTGTAAGTTTGGTGAGTGGGATGCCAGCTCAGGTGTGGCCTTGTCATCTGACCGTGGTTCAAAATTACGTGGTGTTGTCCTCGAATATTTCCCTTCGGTTTGATCCTGGACCGTTGCCAATAGCCCGTTGTGTTGCTCCAATGCGACGTTAATTAAAATACCTACCTATCTACCCGCCTTTATAAAAGACAACTTCATGCTCCAACACAGCTCTAGGAGAGGAGCATCAGCAGAGCTGCCAGGATTGGGCCCAATTGAGATTTTGAGCCTTTTCAACTCAGCTTAAAATGATTGATATTTTATTGTCTTTGAAAAAAAGAAACAACTTCGAATCTAGTTGACTTATAAGATTGTTTAAAACTAAGCATTAAGTTTTTTGCTTTCGGCACCCTCGGTTATCGATGTTACGCTACTGGTGTATGAGGTTTGTCCTCATAATATCCAGCCATTGCTAATATAATGAGAATAGTTTCTGGGGCATTTATGTAACTTGGAAGCGAAGGAAAACGGGACACTGATGCACAAGCGTGAGAAATCACGAAGGTACAATTGGACTTATCCATTGGGTGCTAGACGAGCTTATGTTCTATTAGCGTATATTATGTGAGACCGTCACATTAGCAATGACCGAGCGAGTCGAGCAGCGAATATGCATCAAATTTCACGTTAAACTTGAAAATTCGTTCGTAGAAACCGTTCAGCTTATTAAGAAATCTTTGCAATGGAAGTCGACTAGTTCTTCCCACACGAAGAAAGCACGACAAAGTCACAGTAAAGTCAAACTATGTTGACTGTATTCTTTTATTGTGACGATGTTGTCCATCCTACGCTATCATGTACGCTACTCCAGACCAAACAAATAATAAGGAGTGCTACCTCGATGATCTTAGCCGACTGAGATGAAGTACGAAGAAAACGGTGACAGCTGTGGGCAACTGGTGATAGACAGGTTCATCACAACAACGCGCCCGCCTATTCAACACGTCGCGAACAGTGTTTTTTGGCAAAACATATAAAATCACCGAGGTTGCTCATCCCCCTATAGCCCAGATTTGGCGCCCCACGGCTTCTGGCTTTTCCCGAACCTAAAACCACTTCTAATAAGCAAGAGATTTCAGACCGTGGACGCAGTTCATAATAACACGACGACAGAGCTGATGGCGATTCCAACAATGGACTTCGTAGTGTGCTTGGAAAAGTGGAAGATACTCTGTGAGAAGTGTGTGAGGTTCCTAGGTGCCAACACAGTTTGATCAGATCTGGCTATTGCGAAATAAAAACCCAACGAAGCAACGGAAAAAGTCGTGCTTCACCGCCGAAACAACCCAAACCTAAAATCACCTCTGAAAGGCAAGAGATTTTAGACCGTAGACCCAATTCTAAACAACACGATGACGGAGCTGATGGCGATTCCAACAATGGACTTCGTAGTGTGCTAGGAAAATTGGAAGATACTCTGAGAAGTGTGTGAGGTTCCTAGGTGCCAACACAGCTTGATCAGATCTGGTCATTGAAATAAAAAACTCAACGAAGCAACCGAAACAAACCAACATTACGGAATCCTCACAAAACAGCAACGGAAACGTAAGTAGCGTAGGAAAAGCAAGAGGGAGGACCTCGAACAAGCCGGCATAATAGGTTTACTCACGCATTAACCCCCTCCCCCCACCGCCGCAGGGTTAATCCTCCCTTCCACGCGCGATTAATTCTTCACTCCCGTATTTGTAATTACAGAAATGCTAAGACCTACCAGGATTACCGCCAAAACAAGCCTGCTCTAATCACTTAGACTACCTACTTAGACGTAACTACATGGATCTTACACGAGTCCTTTGGGATGAAATGAGACGTTAAGCATGGATGAGAAGAGACGGCCAGTTGGGTGCAGCAAGTTCTGCTGTTTCAGTGCAGAAACAAGCGAAAAATTGTATTCTGTTACTAGTGATGAAAATCAATTTTGCAGTATGATGAAAACGAAATGAGATGTAGCATGTTGTCAATGACAAAGCTAGACTTTTTGGGACCTGGGGCAAATGAGACTCTGTCCAAAACAAAATGTGTCTTTTGATATTGTATATTATTAGGTTGATGCAAAATTTCGTCCTGTTTTTTTGACAAAAATTGAAGAAAAATTTTATTTACTAAAAATTACATTTAATCAATATAATCTATCTCCGCTATTCTGTTCAATGACTTTTCTCTATCTCTCCTGTAGCTGCACAATCCGGCGCTCATAGAAGTTCTAAGGTTTCTGTCTAAAGAACTGATCAGGTGACGAAACTTTCTCAACCACATACGGCGCGTGAAGTCGTCAAAGGCACCCCTCACCATATACAACACATGTCTTCTTTTGCATCTGCGAAGCATTCTTGCCTTTTCAGAAATAAAGAAGCATATGTCGAAAATGCTCCTTATTTTCTGCAATTTTAATGCTTAACAAAATTTAAAAAACACAACCAAATAACACAATTTTTTTCCCGAGTACTCTGAAATTCCTTCCTTCAAACAACATCAAAACTTTACACGTATGAAGTAGGTGGTTCGTTTTTGTGATGCAATGCCATCTAGCGCCTAAAACGGGACGAACTTTTGCATCAACCCAATATTAGAATAATTAGTGTGTGAAATATACTAATTAGAGTGTATACTGTACACACTATAATAGTTATAAAATTACAGATCATAATATTAACTTTTTGGTTGCAATTTTTATTGAATATGCAGATACTAGCAAAAGGCTGATCTTTGATAATGGCTTCCGTTAGTGGTTTTCCAGGACGGAAGTAGGAAAACTCATCCCTTTCTTTGTTTTGAGCTCTCCAGACATTTGTGAAGATAATTTTAGTTTTTTGTCTCTTCTCTCTTTTCTGAATATTAATACAAATGCAGTGGGCTACATTGAGGGTAATACATCTACCGGAATCTACATGAAAGGAAGGATTGACTTTTAAGCGTTGTATACGAAGATGGAGTGCATGAAAGCATGCACTTCACACGCGCAGTGCTGGAATACATTTCTGTGACAAAGACGAAATTGTACTTAAAATTTTAAAAAACCTTTTTTCAAGAAAAAGCTACAAAACATTTGTAATAAATATTTTTACCATTTGAATTAATATGCATTACAAAACGTTTAAATAAATATGCCGCTCCTTTAGACATTGGTGCTCGGGGCCACCGTTCATGTCGCCCTCCCTTAGCTACGCCACTTCATGTTACTTTCTTTAAATCCTGATTGACAAGAGTTGTTTAAATCGCTCATTCCAAATGCGATGTCGCATATTTGATTTGTGTTTTCAACGATAAAAGTAATTCTATTAACGTTTAAAGTAATTTAGTTTTCATAAATTAAGTAATTGTTAATAATTTATGAAATTATAAAAAGATTTTAAAAAGAAAGAAGAAATTTTGGTTCATTTTACTCTTCATGTGGCATTAAAAAATTAGAAAACTATTCAACGAATTGACAAAAAATGTCCTAAAAATATACCTATCTAGAATCAGGTCTATTGTTTACGAAGCGCTAACAAAAAGTAGACATAAGCTAACAGAAAGTATGATAAAGAACAAATCACTCAATAATTCTGGGCTCTGGTAATCGCTCAATAGTCATACAAATGATCCCTTACAGCACTTCGCCACACAAGTACGTCCACCACACTCCCGATAGCGTCCAATCCAATCCAATAGAAATTTGATTAAAACCCACAACAGAACGAAAATATTTTGCTAAAAATCCAATCTGAACAACAAAATGACAAAAAATGATCGAAAATATACATATCTAGAAACAGATCTATTTAAACGGGCATTGTCTACGAAGCGCTAGCAAAAAGTTGACATGTCAACAAACTCAGGACCCTTGTAATCACACAATAGTTATACAAATGATCCCTTAAAGCGCTTCGCCACACAAGTAGATTTCACCACACTTCCTACAGTGAGCAATCCAATCCAATAAAAATTTAATTGAAACCTAGATCAAAACGAAAATATTCAACTAAACTCAATAATGAAAAATGCATTAAAAAACAGAAAACTAACCAACAAATAACCGAAAAATATACATATCTAGAATCAGATCTATTTATATAGGCATTGTCTACGAAGCGCTAGCAAAAAGGTTGACATGTCAACAAAATCCGGCCCCTGGTAATCACACAATAGTTATACAAATGATCCCTTAAAGCGCTTCGCCACACAAGTAGATTTCACCACACTTCCTACAGTGAGCAATCCAATCCAATAAAAATTTAATTGAAACCTAGATCAAAACGAAAATATTCAGCTAGGAACTCAATAATGAAAAATGCATTAAAAAACAGAAAACTAACCAACAAATAACCGAAAAATATACATATCTAGAATCAGATCTATTTATATAGGCATTGTCTACGAAGCGCTAGCAAAAAGGTTGACATGTCAACAAAATCCGGCCCCTGGTAATCACACAATAGTTATACAAATGATCCCTTAAAGCGCTTCGCCACACAAGTGGCTTCCACCACCACTTCCGTCAGTCGCCCATTACTCGGAGGGTCGTCCCTCACCTGCTGCCAGGTGCTCCACCTCAAACGCTGTAATTAGAGAATAAACTCCTCCTAATAGCAGAGCTCTTAAGTCTTGGATAAATATATTTACTCCCGGAGATTATGACCTGATTTCAATTCACTTTTGAAAGCGCTTAGCCTTCAACGTTTAAGGAGCCAGAGTTTCGCCTTTGTCACTAGAATTTTGGCTTGGTCTTGAAGCTTCGTATGCCTGTGAATTTTAAGAGCTTTGGTGAAGAATTCTGGGTTTCGCTAATCCTTTGAGCGTTACGAGATTTCTGAGAATTGCAGTATTGTTTTTCTCCTACAACACACAAAAAAAATATCCACCTCTATTGGGTGAAGAAATCCATGGATTCTTTCAGCTTTAGAACTATTCTGTTATTCTTTCCGTACTAAAGAATACTTTAGAACGATTATATTTTTCTTATTCTTGGAATAGAATTTCTTGGAAAGCTTCTATTGATCCTTTCCTTAGAAGGGAACCTTTTGGTAAGATTATATTAGTACTTACGTTAGAACAGGTAGAGAGGTATTTAGTTAACGTCGCACTGGAGCAACACAACTGGCTATTGGCGATGGTCCGGGATCAACCACCCGAGGGAAAGATCCGAGGACAACACCACGTAATTTTGAACCACGGTTAGACGATGCCCTTAGAACAGGATCGTTGGAAAAGATTATATTGGTCCTCTCCTTAGAATAGAAATCTGAAAAATTCTATTGGTTACGAAAGTCGGATTGGTTAGAATTCAGGCAGAGAAGACGGCAGGTTGCAAGGTGGAATTATACGTATGGATCCCTCAGAGGGTTAGGGTTTGTGAATAAATTTTACCTAATTGAACAAATTATAAAGGGGTACAGGATAAAAAAAAACGTTTCATAGCAGATGCTCGAGATTGCGACCATCAACAATAATGCTCTCCTGACAGCGTCGTCGTCGAACGAACTGGCCAGTTGCCGCGCAGCCGAATAGCGCCTTCTGTCGAATCCAGGGGAACTCGCGGGCCTGCATCCCTGTGTGAATACGGTTTGATTTTGGGTTCCTTATCTCGCCTGAAGTTTTGTACGGGATGTTTCGAAACACTGTATACCTAATTTAGGTACATTCATAAAAATTCCTACAATTAGGTACATTGGTTACATCTCATTTAGGTAATTTTGTAGAGGCAGATCGAGACAAGAATTACGCTGGCATCTTAGAAAAAATCGCTCTATTTTAACTTTAGCGAGATGTTGAAATTCTAAAAATAAAGAATCAGACATTAAGCTCTCGATCTACTAAGTACTCATGTTACAGAACATGATCGTAGTGTTGACGAACCAAAGCCACGCGTACATTAAATTTACGCCTGAACTATATTATCACAATATTAACCACTTTGTTAAAACAGTTGGAAATAAAGATAGAAATTCAGAAAAGAAAAGAAAATAACACTAGCAGACTATTCAATTTGATTTAAATGAAGTTGATACTTTGAAATTTCTCACTTTGCATTTAGGGGTACCTTTCCACCCCTGAGTTCCCTGATGTATTTTATACACCATTAAATAACATTTTAAATTCGATAAATGAAGTTTTATTTGTACATCGACAACTTCTGACCCATTTTAGCAGCGACCCATGGTCAGAACGCCTCTGTTTTTATGTAATTAATTTATCTATTAATTGTAATTATAATTTCGGTAGATTGTTTTCTTGAAAATTACGTAACTGTATTCACTTTTCAAAGATGAGACGATCATATTCCCATTCATTTTCGAATGGCGATATTTAAGATATCCAAGAGTGTCCATCACTGAGCATTTACTCTTATCAACTTCGGTTTCAATTAGGAAGACTTCACCATCAAAACAATTTGTTATAGCTGTGGAAAGAGATTTCGTACATTTTCATAGATTTTCAGCCCATTATCAGTATTTAAATGGAGATTTTCGGCGGAAAAAGTCGATTTTGTATTTTTGAAGTAACTTTATTTTTTAGGGTTTTAAGAACATTTATGGTCAAATTTCAAGTCAAAGTTCGAAGAATTGGCCCATTAATATGCCAGTAACAGACTCAATGCCCAGATTTAGGATTTGGAAATTGGGCCACTTCATCAAGATGTAAATTCTATGAAGTCGATTTACAACGATTGTTATCTAAAGATCATCACACTTATCTACAGCACTGTATGGCACAGGTATAACAAATTAGCAGGAAATACTGAATATGCTTCAGTTAACTGTACTGAAACTTTAAAAGCTTTTTCTTGGAAGAGCTTTTTCGAGAGTAGTTGGCATTTTATCTATAAAACGATTGGATTTTTCAACAACTTGAAATGCTTACAGCATGTCCAGCAAACATCCTTTCTTCGTTTAATGAACCAGAAAGGCGATATGCTGCATTTTTATATTTTTATAGCAAAAAACTAGGTCAATTTTTTGTACTGCATGTTTCAGCCTGCGAAGAACATAGAACCAGTACTTCTTATTAATTGTTTGACCTGGAGGAGAGTACTCGTAATGGACAATACCATCACTATCAGGAAAACACAATCAACTTGGTCTTGACGTTGCTATGACTTTGACGAGACTTCTTCGGGCGGGAAGAATTAGGTGTCTTCCACTGGGAAGACTTCTTAATCAACGGAATAGCTTCTGTGGACGAGCTTTCAAGTTAAACTCAAAATGTTTTGTAACTACGCTGTTCTACTCGCTCGGTCATTGCGACATCGACGGTCCCACAGAACATAAGCTCTCTAAAGGACGTCTAGTACACAATAGATTAGTCCAATGAGTTTGAGACTTTTTTGACGCATGTGCATCAACGTCCCCTGCCCTTGGCTGTTGTCAAGTTTGATCAATGCCGCACGAACCATTCTCGTTATATTAGCAATGGCTGCATACTTTCCGGACAAACCTCTTTTCCATGTAGCTTGTAAATATGTATTCACTGCTAGCATGGTATTCGTGAGGGAAAACAAAGCTTACAATATGGGGGCTTTTGCTTAGGCTGTTATTGTAGGCTGTTCCACGTTTCTAAATTTAAAAAAGGCATTCGCATTTTCATTCTTTTATATAAACGATTTTATAATCTAATACCCTAATTCGATAAACACCTGTTTCCTTTTTTATAATTCAGGTAAATTAATATACATAAATGCTCCAGTTTTGCAAGTTATAATTCAGTAATGTTTAAAGCTCGCAGAAGTTAGAATGTATCCTACAGAGTAACAATTTGCAAGTATACATAATAATATTTGCGAATTTCTTATTCAATAAATCTAATTTGAATTTTTTTTACCCATGGATATATTCCTTCCTAGCAAGTAAAATAATAAAAAATGTATATAAGTAGCATGAATTATTTTACTGAGTAAAGAATATGTGTCCTAGGGTAAAAAAATTCAAACCATGTTTAGTGTTTGAAATATGGTGTTTTATTTTAAACCAAAATCTATAAATAGCTAATAAGCTCGGTGAATTTATGATTAAAAATCTGTAATTAATGTAAAATATTCTTGTGCATTTACTATTGCTCACTTATTTTGACTCAAATAATATTATTCTAAGAGTATATTACATTATTAGTAAATTCCATAGAAATAAGTCAATTGTATACCAAAAATGTTCTTTCAAACTGTTGAGCGAGTGCTGTTAGTGATTATACCAAACTTAATTGAAACTAATCGTTCTATATCTATATTTTTAAAACAAGTTTTGTTATAAAATGGATTATATTTTCATAGTATAAAATTCAATATAAACTATTATATAACTTTCCAAGATAAAATAGAGATGGAAATAGTGTCAGACAGATATGTGTCTATTTTTTTGTACTTTTATTGGTTCCTTCTAGAACCAATAGAAAATACCAATAAAGAACATTTTATGGAGTAAGGGTATAAAGGTAAAAAATAAAGCTATGTGATAGATAATCCGCTAATCCTCTTGTAATTGCTATAGACCATCCATACTAATGTATTCACAGCAATACGCAAATGAAAATTGTGATACCGTTCATCATATACGCAGTGACTATTAATCCTCCGAGTGGTTTCGACGAGATATCTCGTCCTTCAAGATATGATCAATTTTGATAGCGACGAGATATCTCCTCATCAAGATATCGACGAAATTTTTTATGATGACGATATCAACATGTGGCCAGTTTTCTTCTAATGACGAAACATCTCGTTCATCAAAATCTGGTCAGTTTTGCTTCTGACAAGATGACTCGTCATGACAGCCACCAGGAGGGTTAAGAAAGGTGAGTTGGCTTGAGAGAATAAAATAAGACTTTACCGAAGCAGATTAGATAACTTAAAATTCCTTATTTTAGCTAGGACAGATTGCAAGATTTAGCACGATACTTCGTCGAGACAGCCACTAGGAGGGTTAAGGGAACAGTAGACTTTCAAAATCACCAAAAATCAATTGAAAAACAATTTTAGCTTTAAAAATGAATTTATATCCAATTCTGTGGAAAACAAAAAAAAATTTCAATTGCAATTTGATGGAGTTACATATGCAACATCGAAAATATAGTAGATAAATATAATAAGTCTACTATGAAAACGCATTTCTCTGTCTGAGATATTTTGTCATTCGTATTTCAAAAGGTTCCCTTTCGCATTAGGTTTTAATTTATTTACTTGAAATTTTTTTTGGATAATACTTGAAATCGGTAGTATATATCTAAGTACAAATGAGAAATTTAGAAATTTTTGTTTACAATGTCGCTTTACCTATGCTTTTTTGCAAATTTTTAGGTGTCTTAGTACAACTTTTTTGCTTTATAACTTAGCGATACACTTATCAAATGAAGTAAATTTGATTTATGTGTATACAAACTATCATATGAATTTAAATTTTAACACCACAAGGAAAGTTGATGTGCACAGGGCTCATCAGTTTTGATAAATTTATCAAAAAAATTTGACCAAGTTTTATGTAATAACTTCCGAATGATTAAATATTTTTGAACCAAACTTTGTGAATAGGCTTTTTAGTAGAAAACAGTCTGCAAATTTCATAACAATTGGATAATAACTGGAAAAGTTTGTTTTTAAAGTCCACTGTCCCCTTAATATGAAAATAATTCTGTTCTTCCCTCTTGTTATTTTCACTTTTAGTTCATGATTGCTACTGTTATCTGAAAGGAGAATTATTTGCAAAACGGACACTCAAAACTTGAAAAAATTACAAAAACAGACACTTCTCAAACATAACCTGAGCAGAAGTCGATAACATTGATCATATCCAGTGGCAATTAAAACATAAACGTACGAAGCACGCAGAGAATTCTTGAACTGTTAGTTCAGAGCATTCTTCTCGTAACAATAGCCGAGGAGGATCCCGCGTTCATTTGTCTGCTACTGAACGCCATTTGTCTGTCCTCTTTCAAGGTTCATTGAATTTCTCCGCCGAACAATGCCGATTCAACCGGCCGTTGCTCTGACTTCCAGAGATCTCCGAAGAAGCATCATTACATGCATCACGTTTCATAAACCTCATTATTATTCATTAGGACCAGGGATTAGAAGGCGGAGCCGCGATCTCTATTGGACGAGGCCACTCGTCAATCACATACCAACCCCATCTGCTCGGCCGATATTAATGATCAGGCCAAGCCGCGGTTTGTATTAGCTGGAACGACTCGTGTCGGTACTGCCATAATTAATTGCAGAGATCTGTCCCGGCTCGCGGTTGGATGCGGTCCTCTAATGAAGACGAAAAGGGGATGGTGGAGACGATAAGATCTGGTTCCATCCTCCGGCCACTTTCCGCAGTGAAAACAATCAGGCGCACTGCATCGCTGAATAAAGAATCAATAAATAACGATGCAGTGGAAAGAAAGGAAGAGTTACATCGTAAATATCGCGCAGCCCCTTAATCGCCGGTGAGAAATGTCAACTTTTTGAACCGAGCCATTCGTCATTCTGACACGGGACGTTGGTTTGACGTTGATAATCGGTTGCAGGACGTGCGGTACTGTTTGCCCCAAAGGTTTCGTTCATACTTAAAAATCCCACGCTTTTCTAGATAAAACACGAATTTCAAGATTTTAACAATTATAGAACCATGTGTTCCCACAATAGAGGACAGAACATTGAGATGTCTACAGGATTTCAAGCACTTGACTACTTTAAAAATATCGTCGAGCTTATTTCAATAACATACTCGTATAAATAGTTAAAAGACAAATATACGAGTATTAAAGTCAAAGACAAAAGCTTACGGTAACAACATTTTTATCGTTATCTAAGTTTAAATGTAGTTGAAAGGAAAAGTTGCATCGCGTAAATATCCTATGGTCTCTTATTCGCAGGTGAGGAACGTCAACTTTTTGAACCAAGCCATTCGTCATTCCAGCTCAGGATGACTCTTTGACCTTGGCAATCGGATGTAGAAAGTGCAGTACTGTTTGCAAACAATACTTGAGAGGCTTCTTTTATGTATAAACTTTTATAAGTAAATTCTGTTCTATCCTATGGCCCCTCTCCTCAGTGAAGAACAACCAAGCGGACTGCATTGCTGAGAAAAGAATCTATAAATAACGATGCAGTGGAAAGAAAGGAAGAGTTACATCGTAAATATAGCTCAGACCCTTAATCGCCTGTGAGAAGCGTCAACTTTTTGAACCAAGCCATTCGTCATTCTCTCGCATAACGTTTCTTTGACACCTGTAACTGGTTGCAGGACAAGTAGTATGTTTCGAAAAGGGTACTTTAGAGGCTTCTTTTATACTAAACTTATATATGCGAATTTAGTTCCCTTCTGGCTCCATCCTCTGGCACTTCTGTGAAAACAATCAGGCGGACTGTATGAATAAAGAATCAATAAATAACGATGCAGGGGAGAGAAAGGAAGAGTTACGTCGTAAATATCGCGTAGTCCCGTAATCGCCGGTGAGAAATGTCAACTTTTTGAACCGAGCCATTCGTTATTCTGCCGCAGGACGCTGTTTTGACGCTGGTAATCGGTTGTAGACAGGCGGTACTTCAGGGCAAAGAGAAACTTCAGTGACTTCTTTTATGCATGGAAAATCCCAGCCCCTTTCCCAAATAGAACACGAATTTCAAGATTTTAGCAAGTATATAGTCATGTGTTCCCACATGATAGATAATAAATACAAGGACTGAAATCTAGGATGTATACAGGGTGTCGATTTCTAGATTAAGGTTTAGGTAAAAGTTTATGATCCGAATGTTTTTTATCATTATTTAAGTAGAAATGTAATTGATAGGAAGAGTTATTTCGTAAAAAATAGCATGCAGTTCCTTCAACACGCGGCGATTAAGTTGTTTCACTCAAATTACCGCTTATGGGGCGATTTTTCAACGACGAAACTATGCGATCAAATAATTCCAAACTTTCTAAGCTTATTCATTATCATTTCAGACATTCTAAAAAAATTAAAATCATTGTCAGGAAGAAATCACGCATGCAAACCTTCCTCGACCATGACCCCGCGCGAAGTTTCATGGTCGCTGATTGGCTTGATTTCTCAACTCCAAGTGATCTTAAACAAAAGATTACTAATGCGCAAATTTATAAAATGCCCGACTACGGTTTATGTATTCTCTGTAAATACAAGGTCTACATATAAAATTGAGGTTAATGGATTTCAAGCTCTAGACTAAGCTTTGAGAATTCTGTAAAGCAAAGTTAAATACTCGTTATAATTCCTAAACGAAATATATGCAGTGAAATCAATTATGCTGACTGTTCGCTGAATACGAATCATTACATAGGATCCACTGGAAAGAAAAGCAGAATTGAATCGTATATATCGCTTCAACTTTTTGAACCAAGTCATTCTGCTACAAGACGTTTCTTTGACGCTGGTAATCGGTTACAGGATGTGTGGTAAGGGAAACGTTAGCAATCCCTCTTATACTTAAATTTATGTATGAAAATCCTACGCTTTGCAAGATAAAACGCGAGTTTACAGATTCTAGCAAGTATGCAAAATGTTCGGATACGGACCATATGCTTTCATACGATAGATATTAAACTCAGACTGAAATGTACAATGTTTTAGGATTTGAAGTTCTAGCATAGCTTTAAGGATATTATTTACCATCTTGCAATGCATTCGGTTAACTAGTTATAAACCAAAGTATGAATACTTATTTTAGAGGATTCACTTTTTTTCTCTAAAATTACCGCTTTTGGGGGAGATTTTTCAGACCAGAACTATGCAGTAAAATAATTCCGAACTTTATTCCTACATTTATTATCATTTTAGGCATTCCAAAAGGGGTTTTAAAATAATTTTCATGGAGAATCGCGACTGCTAACCTTTCTCGACCATGACGCCGCGCTCAGTTTCGTGGGCGCTGATTGCTATGATTTCTCAACTCCAAATGAACTTAAAGAAAAAAAAATTGAACGATTATTTACTTCATACACATGTAGCTATCACTTGATGGACCACAATTTTTTTAAAATGCTTGAGGAAGTGGTGACTTCAAATAATCAATGTCAAATCCAAATAATCGATTTCGCTCAAAAAATTGATCACGCTTTTTGCTATAAAAATATGAAAACGAAACAGCGCTTTTCTAATTCATTAAGCAATAACAGGATGTTTGCTTTACATGCTGCAAAAGTTTCATGATCTATCCAGTAGTTTTATAGATATGACAACCACACGAGGGGTATTTCAATTAACGTCACACTGGAGCAACACAATGGGCTATTGGTGACGGTCCGGGATCAATCCCAAAGGGAAAGATCCGACAAACCACACGAGAAAAAGCTGTTCCGAGAAAAACACTTAAATTTTCAATACAGTTAACGGAAGCATATTCAATATTTATAGTAATATTTTCTTGCTAATCTGCTATACCAGTACCATACTGTACATACCTGTAGATAGCTGTAGATAAGTGTCATGATCTTTTGGTCGATATCTTTTGATAACAAATCGCTGGAAATCGTTTTCATACAATTTACATTCTTATGAATTGGCGCACGTTCCAAAGTCTACGTTACATATACTCGCCGAATCTGTTAATGGCTTATAAGTGAACCAGTTTTGCGAATTCGGACTTGAAATTTGGTATACATGTCCTAAAAACCCTAAAGAATTATGTAAAAAATGCAAAATTGAGGTTTTCTGACCGAAAAAAGTCGCCCTTAGAAAATTTTACCTTTTTAAAAATAAAATTCGTTTCATAATTTTCAAGCATGCAAAATGCCCAGTTACGAACTTTGTATTGTCATTCGAGGATGACATATACAAGATTTATAATAGAATCAGGTTATCCATTAAATTTCGAATTTTAAATTGAGCCTAGTGAATTTTGAAAAGCATACTATAATGCCCACGTATATCTAGTTCCAATCTATTTAAAGTTTTATATTTTTTAATGTGAAATGATATTCCAGATCTTGAATTGCGCATCAGAATTAAGCATCAATCATTACTTTTAGCCTTCTAAATCGGCCAGCCATGGTTCAGTGTTTTTGCCCGCTGTGTTAGCAACCTGCGAATTGTAGGCTGCGTAGGCTCTGTTCATGTATCTTTCCTGTATTTCTCTCTTCAGTGTTAGTAAAAACGTTCCTTGTGTTTGTCCATCAAGTGACGTTGTTTTGTGTTTCGCTAAATGTGATCCTTTCACCATAAAATACAATGAAAATGTTTTTCATAATTTACTTACTACTTGTTCTAAGTATAGTCTCTCTTATGCTCATCAAATGTGCCTTTTTCAAATACAGATATATTTTATTTTTGAGGCAAATCAATTCTGGATAGAATGAAATTTAAAAACTAATTTTAAAAACTATCCAATAGACCTAGTTTTATGAAGAAACTGAAGAGCGAAAGTATTTTCTTTTTAATAGAAAAAGCAGAGTAATTAACCTTTGAAACGCAGGAACAAAAAAATTTGGAAAAGGTATGGGTGAAAATTGATCTTTTTTAATACATTTTGCACTGAATAAAAATTTAGCACTTTTAGTCTTTTAACTTCTGGTGGGGTGTTGTATGGCTTTTAGAGTATGTGAAACATCCCACCGCACCTAAAACTCAATTTTTTTACATTAAATTGTTATTAATTATTACAATGATCCCTCGATACCTCATGCGTCTCGATATAATAAGGGTTGATTAAAATTACCTTTTTAAAAAACCTCACATAATACACACAGTAAATTTCGAGATCTATATTTAAAGGTATGTAAATCTACAAGTTAAACCCCAAATCGATGGTTAAACTTTTGAAACGACATAAGTACTGCAGAATATTTTTAAAACCAGACAATTTTCATTTACATTTTCGGGGCACCCTAATCTTTACTAATTCAGTTGAAGAAAACTGCTTGAAACAATTGACCTTTGAACTCCCAATTCTAACGAAACAGATTTCATCTGTTGTTGTTCGGTGAAAACTCATCGGGAGACAAATAAAACAGAGCCATATATAACCGAATGTGTGATACATCGATGTGCGGTACAACGAGAATATTTTTGAAAGCAGAAAATTCTCGTCTACACTTTCGAGGCACCCTAATTTTTTACCAATTTAGTTAAAGAAAACTGCTTGAAACAATTGACCTTTGCAGTCCCAATTCTAACGAAACAGATTAAGATTTGATCTGCTGTAATTAATCGAAAACTCATCGGGGACAAGTAAAATAGAGACATATAGCCGAATGTATGATACTTCGATGTGCGATACAAAAATATTTTTGAAAATAGAAAATCCGTATTATCCACAAATTCGGGTAGGTAAGTATTTTTCCAATTCAGATGAAGAAAACTGCTTGAAACAATTGACATTTGAACTCCCAATTCTAAAGAAACAGATTGAGACAGACAACTGTAATTAATTGAAAACTCATTCGGGGACAAGTTGCCGGTTTCGCGATGCATCGATGCGATACAATGAAGAGTTACTGTGTTTAAATCCGTTTTGGATCTTGCGCCATGAAACCGAAACATCCAATGCAATCCCACCTTGCAGGCCCCATGAATGCTTTTTCCCTCGTAGTACGATCCATAGAGTTTCCATTCGCAACATTCATCCTTCATAACCAACTTCAAAAGGTTCCGCGATCACCGACTTTTGAATGCCTTTAATTGCATCCAGTCTTGGGGAAGCGATCCTGCCCCATTAATTTCCACTTCTCTGTTAAATCGTCTATGGCGCACTTGGCACCTACAATAAAAGTAATAATTCATCATCTTTATTGTTTGAGGTGCGCGAGGAAAGGTGTCAGGTGGTTATTGGAGCTCATTTACATAAACTAACGCGTCCTTTCCCACGGTCCTCATGCCCCAAATATCGTTGCTCACGCCTACAAAATAGTATAGGAATCCCCCTCTTCTATTTCCACACTCAGTTCTGCCTCTGATAGGCTATTGCTATCGAGAAGGGCTTGAGCTATTGGAGTAGGTTTTGAATAAATTGATCCTATGCGTACTCCCTCGTTTCTGACGAAATCAAAAAGTAAAATGGTTTTTGAACTGAATTCGTGCGGATTTTGGAGGGCATTGGAGACGGCGATTCATCAACACACAATGGCTAATGGGTAAAGTGGTTGGCTTGTTGGGTTTTATGGCCCATATTTGGCCAAGCTGTGCCAAACATATAAGACAAAGTCGAGTACTCACACAAGGAAGGTAATGGGTAAAGAGAATATAAATTAAATTTAAAATCTCAAATCTAGTCACCACTTACAGGGTCGGAAAGGTATTCGTCCGCCATACATAATTTTTATAATTCACAATAATTGCGATTTTGGATATGATCGAAAAATAGTTTTAAGAAACGATCGTTAGTTCACGAAACAATATTTTATTATAACTATTTAGGCTATTGCTATTGAGAAGGGCTTTTGCTATTGGAGTAGGTCTTGGATAAATTGATCCGATGATTGATTACTCCCTCGTTTTTGAAGAAATCAAAAAGCAAAATAGTTTTTGATCTGAACTCGTGCGGATTTCGGAGGGCATTGGAGACGGCGATTCATCAACACGTAATGACTAGTGTAAAGTGGTTGGCTGGTTGAGTTTTATGGGCCATATTTGGCCAAGCTGCGCCAAATATAAGACGACGTCGAGTAATGGACATACTTACACAAGGAAAGTAATAGGTAAAGAGGATATAAATTAAATTTAAAAATTTAAGTCTAGGCATTTGCAGTGGCTGCAATGGTATTCATGCGACCTACACAGAATTTTTTAATTCACGTTAATTACGATTTTAGTTATTTTGGATATGATCGAAGAGGAGTTTTAAGAAACGATCATTAGTACATCATTAAATATTTATACTATAAAAATTTAGGCTGTATATATTGGAGTAGGTCTTGAATAAATTGATTACTACCTCGCTTTTGAAGAAATCAAAAAGCAAAATAGTTTTTGATCTGAATTCGTGCGGATTTTGGAGGGCATTGGAGACTGCGATTCATCAACACACAATAACTAATGGGTAAAGCGCATATAAATGGAATTTAAAAACGTTAGTTTAAGCACTTATATGCCAAGGTTAGGCCATATATAGAATGTTTCAATGCACGATAATTGTGGTTTTAATTATTTTACATGTGATCGAATAAGAGTTTTGGCTTAAATAAAGATTAATTAGTACACGAAACAATATTTTTCTGCAAATATTTACACTAACGCTGTCTAGAAGGGCTTGAGTTACTAAAGGGCTTGAATAAACTGATCCGATGAGTACACCTCGTTTATAAGGAAATCTAAATGTAAATTTTTTTTATCCGAATTCATGAGGATTTTGGAGGGTGTTTGAGTTGTGTGGCAATTCATCAACACACATTGGATAATGGGTAACAAACGAAATTTAAAAATGCGAGTCTCGGCATTTAACCCTACAAGTGGTTTCGACGAGCTAACTCGTTCATCAAAATCTGACCAATTTTGCCAACGACGAGACACCACGTCATCACGATATTGCCGATTTTTTAATGATGACGAAATCAAGATCTGGCCAGTTTTCTTCTAATAACGAGATATCTCGTCCATCAAGATATGGTTCAGTTTTACTAATGACGAGATAATTCGTCGAGACAGCCACCAGGAGGATTAAAAACATCCGTAATGTCAATTTTTAAAAGTTAATAACCTTTAAATTTAGTTGCTATTTTAGTGTTAGTAACTAACTGAATCAAACTGTTGTTTTAGCTGTTAATTATAACTGTTACAGTAAATTATCAATAACACTTACCACTATTACCGTAAATTCGCAATTAACACTTAACATTGTTACAGTAAAATATAATTTTACCCATCTCTATATGATACTAAATGAGCAATTATTTTGATAGTAGTGTAACCCTTCGATGTACCGCGTTTCTTGGGAGGGCAAGAAAAAATGCTATGTAGCGAGGGCCTAGAGAAATTTACTTATTAGGGAAAAGCGTAAAACTATACATTACGCCACGAGTTACTTATTTAAAAATACACAAGACTACAATAAGGTAAAATATTTTTGTATATACGGTTGCTCGTTTACAATTTTTCTACCTTTCGGTTACCCAGTGGTTAGACTGATGAAGAATCTCTTCCTCTCTACCTTGACTATGTCTGTAGATGTCACGTTGTTGCAGCAGAGCCCACGGGGAAAAGATTAAGACAATTTGTTGAAATAGGTGACTTTTGAATACGAATTATAAAGATGCACATTGAGATTTTTCTGCTGTGAGGAATTTTCTGTCAGTCTAAATATAAGAGGTGGTAGGGTTCCTGCAAATTGTTGTAAATCCGTTTTTATCGGATTTGACTACTTCTGTATATGAATAAGTAACTTATAAATAAAATCTGAAAGCAAATTATTTGTAACATAAATACCTGTTTTGTAAAATATATTTGAAGCATTAACCCTCTGAGCGATTTTCGAGTAGTGTAGTGTTGCTTTTACCCCACAACACAATGACTAAGTAACCACATTTTATGAAGAATCTATGGATTCCTTCATCCTTTAGAAAAGAGAGAAAGATTCTATTGGCCCTTTCCATACAATAGAATCCTTTGGAATTATTTTACTGGCCCTTTCCATACAATAGAATCCTTTGGAATTATTCTACTGGCCCATTCCGTTGAATACAATCCCTTCGAAAGATTCTATTGCTCCTTTTCTTATAATAGAATACCCAGAAATATTCTATTCTTCATTCCATAGAATAGAATCCTTTGGAAATGGTTCTATTGCTCATTTCCTTATGTAGAATCCCCTGGAAAAATTCTATTGGTCGAGAAGGTCAAAATTGGTCAGAAGTCATACATGAAAGACTGTAGATTGCAAGATGGAATTGTGCTTGCGGAACCCCTTAAAGGGTTAAAGATTCTGGGAAACGAGAACCCTGTTCTGGGACTCACTGAGTCGTCCCTTCGAGCTGACGGAACGCCTCTGCACACTACTGACTAGCGGGGTAGCTAAGGCAGTGTGACAGGAACGGCATTTCAAAAATATTCCTTTATATATTTTGTGGTTTTTCTTGAATAAATGTTATCTTTAAGTTCAAATTTGTCCTTGTCTCAGCATTGCGCGTGAAGTGAATGCTTTCATACGCTCCATTTTCGGATACGACGTTTAAAAGTCAATCCTACCTTTCATGTAGCTCCCCGTAGTAGCCTATTACCTTTCATGTAGCTCCCCGTAGTAGCCTATTACTTTTCATGTAGCCCACTGCATTTGTATTACTATTAAGAAAAGAAAATATACAAATTCCTAAAATTTTCTCCTCACAAATGCCTGAAGAGCACAAAGCAAAGGGGCGCTTTTTCTTACTTATGCCCTTGATAACTTCTTTTCTTCCTTATTAGGTAGGTAGTTAATTAACGTCGCACTGGAGCAACACGAGCTATAGACGACCCCTCCGATGAAACCTCAACCTCTGGTGAGTCGGAGGGACGAGGGTACAGTAAGTAAATAAGCTATAGACGACTGTCCGGGATCAATCTCGAAAGCCAAGATCCAAGGACAACGCTTTGTAATTTTGAAACACGGTCAGATGACGAGAACACTTCAGCTGGCACTCCACTCAACAAATTCCCACGCCACGCCAACGTGAGGACATTTGAGGCCACGACGCATTTAACGTGCACCAGCTCCCGTGTACACAACGGTCTTTGGCTGGATCGTGTTTGCCCATCCTTCCTGTTGCTAATCCGTTGCTGTTCCAACTGAGATACAGCGGCCCTTACGTCCTTATTAATAGTAGCCATTGTCGAAGCTCAGCCTTTAGCTAGTTTTTATGCATATTCATTAAAAATTGCAGCCAAGAAATTAATATTGGGAACAGTAATTTTATAAAATTATACTAAATAGCGTATTTTACACACTAATTATTTTAGTAATACATCTTATCAGCAGTTTAAATAATAAATTTTGTTTTGGACAAACGGCGGCATCAGCCTCATTTTGCCCAAGGTCTCGAAACGTCTAGCTTGGCCACTGTTGAGTAGCCCCTTCGAGTTGACAGAAAGCCAACGCACACTTCTGACTCGTGCATTTGTTCATAAAAGTGTCAGATTAAAGCTAAGATAGTGGCTATAAAAACTTTACCTTTAAAATCAGCTAAAGAACGTCAATCTCCTTAATCTTTTTATTTCTAAATTGATACACTACATGAAAATTGTAACTGAATCTTTCCTGCTTCAAAAGATGTAAATGGATTTGCTACGATCGATCAGTATTTTCAGTTTCTTCTCTTTCTAATCAGTAGCGTAAAACAGACACCCGAACGAAACGACAACGAAATTAAGTACCTCAAAAGCAGATGTAAACTCTTAATTGTTGTTCACATAGTTTTTGCGATAGTGATGCAAGCTCGTTTAATTTGCATATTATCTCGTTGACTGTTGTATCATATGGCAAGTGGCTTTGAATTTAAAATTGTCGCTGTTTTATGTCAGTAAAATGGAATGAATTTCAAATTGAGTGTAACTTTGTCATTCCAACCTACTATGCACACTTTGTCTTTGAATTAAAAGCAGCTGTGACTGTTGGTTTATGGTATATGATGGAATTCCTACGAAATTGTAAACAAGCCAAACGCAAATCAGTTTGGAAGAGTTTTATACCGTCATTCATTCCACCTGACACTATGCACATTAATTACATTACGGCACTTTAATAAAGTCATTTTTAAAGCTACCAAGTGGACGTTATAAACCTAATTTTGAAATAACATCAACAATTTAAGTGTAAACACAAAAATGCCTCTGGTCGTCGAAATAAAGCCCCACGAAGAAGATGTAAATTAAATTGTTGCTTATGTAGCTTCTGTCATAGTCAAGCAAGCCCGTCTAATTTACCTGGCACAGCATTTACTGTTATATAATGTGGGGCACGTGACTTTAAATTTAAAACTGATTGTTTTATGACATTAAAGATGGAATGTATTTGAAATTGAACGCAACTTGGCTTCGAGTCTTTCGTCATTCCACCCTACTGCGCACATTCATCGTCTTTGAACTTAAAGCAGCTGTGACTGTTGGTTTATGATATTAAGATGGAATACCTGCGAAATTGAACACAAGCCAAACGCAATTCAGTTTGGAGCAGTTTTATTGTCATTATTTCCCCTACTGTGCACATTAATTACATTAATTAAGACACGCATGTTACGCAGCGTGTGGCAAAGTGAAATTAAATCCACACAAGGACTTTAATGCCATAAAAAGCGACAGGGCGTGTCGAGAACCATAAATTGATGTCAAGTGCCTTCCTTGACACTCGACACCATTTTTGACACCTGTCTCAGCTGGAAATGGAATAGTTTTTTTTCTCTAAATTAGATCTTTTCTGAAGAAATGGTAAAATAACATTCCTCCTTCGGAACTTACTATAAATGTATTTTTGCGCTCGAAAGACAATTCTCGTTTTTCAAAATGGGTGCTTTAAAACTTGTTTCAAACGAGTTCTTTTCGTTGGGGTCAAGTACCACTATTATTCGTCTTCGATTTCTAGCATTCTTTTTTTATTTTTCATCCAGCTGGGTGGGAAAAGGCACAAACATTAAGGAACTGCTATCTCAAATAAATATCAGTAATCTGGGTCAATATTTTATTCATTGCGCTTCCAACCATCTTCTGGTAACCAATAAAACTATCAGCATTGTTTCTTTTAGCAGTCATATTAGCATGTTAATAGCTTTTCCCTGGACGTAATTTATGTTGGTTTGCAAAGTTTATTTTTGATTCGATATTTCAAACCACTGTCTTGTGATGCTTTGGAAACATTTCGGTTTTAATTAAAAAATAACGTGACGAGGCTATAAAAGGAGCCTGTGCTGTTCCGTGTTCTTTATCTCTGTATAAATATTTTAAAACCTTGTTGTAACCCTTGTTTTTTAACGTCTCTAACATATCAGTTTCAATATGTAAATCGAAACGTGTCAATGGCTTTTGTCTGTTGAAATTAATACCAATGTTATTTATGCGCAATATTTTACCAGTCGAAATTATAAATCCTACCACAAATTTCTCCAATGACATTTGACAGAATATTTGTGTTTCGATAAATATACACTCAGTGCCAAAAAATCGAAACATCCCTACACCAGTATTTGAATGTCGGAATGAATGAAACTTAACATGTGTGACGTGCATGAAGGGATAAAGAAATGGTCACAGTATCAAATCTAGAGGACTCTTTATTGTTATAGAATTACATCCCGAAGTAAAGGCCAAATTAATAAATTGTAAAGTCCCTATGGCGGCGATACATGGCGATATACGGCGTGGCATGGAGTCAAACAATACTCTCATACTATTCTCTGGCGAATTATGACACTTGTGTTCTGCAGCTCTACCCCAGATCCCTTATATTCCGTGGGTGGTACAATTAATGGCTTAACATATCCCTAAAGATCAATGGGAGACACATCTGGGGATCTCGCTAGCAAGAAATGATTTCAATCCTACGAAGTCACTCCTGATGGGCGAGCCGTTTATGGCTGGACATTATGGTGCTGATATTTAGCTCCTTAGGATGAATGACATGAAAGGCAGAACAGGTTGTAGATCTGCTGATCTTATAGCTGTACTGTCCAACTACCTCGTACCACTACTTCGCAAGTGATGACTCCACACACCATTACACTAGGAGTTAAAGTGGTGGGCTAGTAGACAGTAATCTGAGAATGGTAGCGCTGGCCTCGAGAATGCAGTGATCTTCCGCCCCAAGGTGATTCGAAATTCGTCACTAAACAGGATGCACTGTCATTCCGTGCCTGTTCCCTGGCACTCCAGATGCAGCTGACAATATTCAGTAGTCTAAAGTAGATGTTTTAACCCTTCAAGTGGTTTCGACTACATATCTCGTCCAAAAAGATCTAACCAAATTTGCTAACGACGAGATATATCCTCAATATATTGTCGATTTTTTATAATGATGACATCAAGATCTGGTCACTTTTCTTCTAATGACGAGATATCTCATCCATTAAGATCAGCTAATGGTTTTGCTAATGACTAAATACCTAGTCAAGATAACCACCAGGAGGGTTAACGAGCGACGTGCCTTCACCATGTGACTGACAATGGCTTGTAAAGCTACAGGAGACGGTATAGTAGACAATATGCATCGATGGATGATCGATAAGGAAACTGTTGGAGCAGTTTCAGCTTGCCTTACTATCAACCTATTCTATTTCTCGTTTGTTCTTCTGGGCCGACCAGAGTCTTTGTGACGTGAATGTGTAACTTCACTGACCCACTGTACCCAGAACTTTGTCGCGACAGTCGGTGTACGTCCCAGATGAAGCGCGTTTTGTCAACAACACCAACCTGCTTCCCGCAGTCTCACAATGTGGTACCCTTTAAAGTTCTTCAGTTGAGTGCAAGTGTGTCGTCTAGGCATTCTTGGTTGCGTCTAGGCATTCTTGGAATATTCACCGCGAGCCTCTGACACCTCTTCAATAAGTCTCAGGATGTGCACTTCACATGTTCCAGAAAACCCCCTCGACGTCCATTAGCCTCCAAACTCTAATCATTTGCATATTTGGCACAGAGGATTTTGTATACTTCACTAGGTGATACCTTGATAATCAATTAATATTTCTAGGCCTTTCAATTTTTTTTGACAGAGTATATATCAAGATTACTAGGTACCAAAGTCCAAGCACAATTTAGACTAGCTGCTCATGGGTTATATTGAAAGTTTGTAGCTCCTAATGTTAAAATTTGTTTTCAAGTTTTTATTCATATTTTCCGAACTCATCTTTCTATGGCCCTGATACTTTTCTTTGTTATTAAAGAACCAAACAAATTCTATATTATGTTTCTTTTTAAAAACAATTTTGTATATGCAGTATTAATTATGAAATTAAAATATAAAATAAGAATAGAACAAAAGTGGTATATTTTTTATGGAAATCGATTTAGAACGACTATGCAATTAAGAATGACTATGGGATTCAGAATATGACAATGCAAACGAAGAAAGGTGCCGCAACTGTGAGCAATTGGTGAAGGGTAGACTCATCACGATAACGCTCCGGTCCAATCATCACATCTTGAGCAGGGATTTTTGGCAAAATATCAAATCAGCCAGGTGGGTCAGCATCCCTACAGCCCAGATTTGGTGCCCTGAAACTTCTGACTTTTCCCAAAGCTAAAATCACCACTGAAGGGAAGATATTTCAGACAGTGGATACGATTCAAGAGAACACGACGATGCAGCTGATGGCGATTCGAGCAATGGACTTTGAAGAGTATTTGAAAAGTGCGAGAGATGCTGGAAGAAGTGTGTGAGGTTCCAAGATGCCTACTTTGTAGAAGACTAGGTGAAAAAGTTCTAAGTACAATGCATCTTGTTTTATATTACATGGCTGGATACTTTTTGGATAGTCTTCGTTCTGCCAGAATTAATCTTTCATAAAAACTCATTCATTTACTTATTCATACTATTAGAAAAATCCATTGACATGACAACGAAGGAAAGTTCAAACATCTGAAAGACAGCACAATAAACAATTTCTGATGAAAAAATATAAAATTAGCATAAAATTCGAGATCTAAAATTTGGTTTCTAAAATCAATGATGAATTTTTTATAACTTTTTTCCGTTAAAGAAAATCAACTTTCGAGTTATGTGTGGCGCAGGTTCGATTCTTATAACTTACCGTGGGTTTCTTTCTTCTGCGTCAGTGAAATTTTCCTTGTGTGTGTTCATTGCGTAGCGTTTACTGTCTTGTGTTTGGCACAGTTGGTCAAATATGGCCTTTAATCCATAAAGCCCAACCAATCATCAAAGAAATTCTCGTCTTGATGGTATACTATTGATCTTCATAAAAATTGAAAATTGGTTTAAGTTTTAAATTGCAGATTTTAAAATTATTAATAGAAATTTGAAAATGCTGATATATTTACTAACTATAATTTTACTTTTTGAAGGAAACGCGATACGTATATGTTCTTTTCGTAGAAAAGGATCAATTCCATTTTGCAAGGTTTAACATATATATATATATATATATATATATAGACATAACTCAGCAAATTTGGACATTGGCACTTTTTCTACCAAGGTACAGAAACAATGAAACGTCTTTTAGTAGTTTAAAGTTGAAAATTGATTTATACTAGTAAAAAATACGTGTTTTTACAGTTTATTAAAAGTATAAAAGTATAAGAATTTTACATGATACGGTATTTTAATACTTCTAAGGACTTTATAATACTATCCGAAACCGCATAAATCCTATTAAAATATTCTTTTTTTGCATAACATCAAATAAAACCGTCGAACCTGAAAAATCCATTAAATTAATTTTGTTATGCAGTCTGAGATTAGAGAAAAATGCAGCAATAACGTTAGCTTTGGGCGTATGCGAGAAAATAATATATATTTCCTGATTGAAATTTTATTTCGAAAAAATCAAACCCTAAACTAAATGTCTACCCACAGAAATGAATGATTCCAACTACCACAGCAAAAGCAATCATCCGAAATTAGAAATGCGAATCAGGTATGGTAATTACAAATTACTAAACGCTCCATACTACATTAAATTCGAAGCATTTTATAATGAAAATAGTAATCTGGAAATTTGCTTCCCCTTCGCATCAAGAGAGCCCTCCACCGCAACCTCCTCTTTTATCAAAGACGAGAAATAAATTTTGGGTGTCAGAAATCCCCCGTCTGTCTCATTTACCTCCACCTGATGCTTTAATTTATAATATTTATGCAGGTATACGGACATTTTTGACATCTGAAGAATGTGTTCAAAACCATTTAAGATACGAACAAAAATACCCCGACTGTATCCGAAGTATAAAAAAGGCCCCGAATTCCGGATCCGAATACGAATCTAGTCTAGTCAATAATCATAGTGTTCGTACCAACTGCATTTCTTTTTCACCCGTTGTAATAACATGAACCGGTTCCAGAAAGTCATTTAGTCAGTGCACCTGCGAGCGAATTCATAAGCTTATGCCCCCTGCATCTCTTGCCCCCACTCAGAGAGGCTTTGCTAACCGACGGCATTTTATCTGCGAATTATATCAGCATGTGGAAGGGGGACTCATATTCATAAGATAACCGTTATAGATTCGGTCTGGATCTGCCGAGCTCTGTAGGGACCTACAGCATAAAAAAAATTGCCTAATAAACACTTCAGGTTAGTAATTTTACTATCTGGGGATAACTCAGGATCGTTGAAGCTGACTGCCGTTTATTACTCATAATCTGTGGTGGTGTAAGCATCTAAGGAGTCATAAAGGGAAGAGGATTTAAGGACGGTAATGAGTAATTTAGATGGGATTTGAAGTAGTTTACGACCGGCGTTAAGATTCGAAGTCGTGTTAATTGTGACTGGATGTTGGAATGAGGTGTGAAAAGTTAATTACGTTGAAAATGCAGAAACACCGTTTTCAAACATTCAGACTTTCATGTAAAATGTTTGTGTCCCAAAAATTCACTGATTTGTGGTGGTTTAAGCATCTAGAGTCATAAAGGGAAGAGGATTTAAGGAAGGTAATGAGTAAACATTCAGTCTTCCATCAGGTAAAATGTTTGTGACCCAAAAATTCACTGATCTGTGGTGGTGTAGGCATCTAAAGGTTCATAAAGGGAAGATGATTTAAGGATGGTAATGAGTAATTTAGGTGGTATTTGAAGTAGTTTACGACTGGTGTTAAGATTCGAAGTCGTATTAATTGACTGGCTGTTGGAATGAGGTGTGAAAAGTTAATAACGTTTGATATACAAAAACATCGTTTTCAAAGAATCAGGCTTCCATTAGGTAAAATATTTGCTTCCTAAAAATTCACTGATATGTAGTTGTGTAAGTATCTAAAGAGTCATAAAGGGAAGAGGGAATTTGAGGATGGTAATGAATAATTTAGATGGGATTTGTAGCAGTTTACGACTAGTGTTAAAATTTAAAGTCGTATTAATTGAGATTGGCTGGTAGAAAGATATGTGAAAAGTTAATAGCGCTGTAAACTCAAAAACACGTTTTCAAAGATTCAGGTTTCCATCAGATAAAATATTTGTGTGTCTCAAAAATTCACTTAACGGACTAAGAAAATCATAAAAAAAATTTGTAAGTTCAAAACAGCACTATTTTATTCCATTTGCATCGTGTTTATTCCATTTTCTCCTAGTATGAAAGGGAAAAAGCGGAACTGCAAAAAATAGATTATTTCCTTAAACGCAGTAAACACTTAGGTATATGAATTCATCTGGGCAGGAAATATTTCGCGCTTTCCTTTGACTTAAATAAGGCTATCGGAAAGAAATAGTCGACAACTTTATCAATGGACATGACATGTATGGGCTTAAGAAATCTAATTTTTTTTAATTCAATCAGCACTATTTTATTTCATTTGCTCTGGGTTTATTCCATTTTTTCGAGTATGAAAGAGAAAGAAACGAAATTTTGCAACAAATGAATTCTTTTCTTAAACCAGTAAAAATTAGGTACATGAATTCGTCTGGGCAGGAAATATTTCGCACTTCCCTTCTACTTAAATATGGCTAACGGAAAGAAATAGTTGACACCTTTATGTCTTCTAAATGCAAAGAAGGCCATAGTTCTATTTATTTTTAAACTCGAGTAACATACGGAATAGGTATGAATCTTCACCACGGGATATCACACATATGGACTTAAGAAAGGTATAAATAATCTCCGTAGAAGGCATTTATTTAATCATTAAGCAACGACTTTTATGTCTTTCAAATGCATATCAAAACACCGTGCCTGCAATATCCTAAAGTTGTTCCTTCAAAACAACTGTGTGTGTGATCAAGTATTCCGTAATTTTAGTTGACATATCAATGACTAATTTTAGAAATTACCTTCTCCCACTGCCAATGATGGTCTGGTTCGGATGATAGATCCGGTAAAATGTAGTCATCTACAGGCCTCAATTGGACAAGGTTGAATTGTTAAAAGTAAAATACGCAATTTTAAATAATCTGACTCCTCATAAATCAGACGAAATTATCAACATTAATTCAAAGAAATGACACATTTTCAACTGTCACTTTTATAACGAGAATTGTATCTTCTTCATTGAAATATTGATTCAATATCAGAGGATTGGGTTCAATATTACAAAATTGATCCAAGTTAGATTTTAAGCCTATATAGATCTATGAAATGTGAATTATTTCAAAGAAACTGCCATGGTCTTGAAATGTGAATTAGTTCTAAGAAACTGCTATGGTCAATACTTTTGAACTAAAGAACTTCTTCACTTCTTAGTTGGGAGAGCAACCCCTCCGCTCCGACTAGCTGAAGTCACTACGGATATAGGGAAGGCCCCGAGGAGTTCTAGCACAGATCTCGACGAATTCGTGAGGGATTAAATTTTCACAGGATGTGAAAACCAAAATTTAGACATCGCCTGCCGACCGTAGGCCGGCAAGACTCCCTCACATGTGTTAATGAGACCAGAGGCAGGTGCTCTTCAGGTCAACTTTACATGGACCCTTATTAGTGTCTTTAACCGGGGAGTATAAAGCCTCATCTCTCTTTATTCGTCCTACCATTTATAGCCTGGCCCGGGCTTAAGCTTGCAGGGCTTGGGTGACATTTCTACATAGGCATCTTACATGCCCATGGACCCTTATTAGTGTCTTTAACCTGGGGAGCATAAAACCTTATATCTATTTATTCGTCCTACCATTTATAGCCTGGCTCGGGCTTAAGCTTGCAGTGCTTAGATGACATTTCTGCATAGGCATCTGTCTTATATTTCAATGACCGTCTGAGGAGTTTGATATGTGAACCTACACGTCTTACAGTGGTTACGATGCCTGAGACATCTTCCTAACCCAAGGAGAGGCAAGGTGTTGTTTGCCACACAAATTTATCATTCGGACACATCTCGGGTGATACTTAATGTCACTAGGTTGCGCCTTCATTGGCACATCTCCTTTAAAAGTGTACGGGCTTCACGGAGCCTAGTTACTCTAGCGATCTTTTCTTTTCACATGGGGTTTACTGTCTTTAGTAAACACGGGGATCGCGCTCCCGGGATACCCAAGCGATCTTTTTCTGCGTTCATCCCACTAACCTCGGTCCCTTTTTTTCCCCTTTTACGACAATTTTTACTTTACGTTGTCTTGTGTTTGGTGCAGATTGACCAAATATGGTCCTTACGCCATAGCACAACCAACCAAGCACTTGGTTGATCTCATGAATTCAAGGTAGCCCAGTTGGAAGAGCAACAGATTAGCAACCGGAGGCTTGCGAGTTAGAAACTTGATCCAACCAAAGACCGTCGTATACACGGGGGCCGGTGCATGTCAAACCTGTCGTGGCCTCAAATGTCCTCACGTTAGAGTGGTGTGGTTTGGAGAGTGGGGTGCCAGCTCAGGTGCTGTTCTCGTCATCAAAGCATGGTTCAAAATTAAGAGGTGTTGTCCTCGATCTTTCCCTTCGGGATTGATTCCGTAACGTCGCCAATAGTCCGTTATGTTGCTCCAGTACGACTTTAATTAACCACCTATCTACCTTGTGAATTTATTTCCTTCTCGGAGATGTCCCGCAAACCTGCATTTTTCTCTCACATCACTACCATCTTTTTCTGGACCGAGGTCTAGGCTTCGAGCATCGTCTGACCGCTTAATTCAAACATAATCGACTTTGCTTTCAAGTAAAATAGGAAACTTGCTGCAATCGTATTATGATACATCGGTAATTTTATTATTGATTTATAAGTTTACTGTCTTGGAAAGCAGATTGGCTTT
Organism: Meta bourneti; assembly: GCA_933210815.1. Classification (NCBI taxonomy): domain Eukaryota; kingdom Metazoa; phylum Arthropoda; class Arachnida; order Araneae; family Tetragnathidae; genus Meta; species Meta bourneti. Next base: position 51,445,682 of record OW119934.1, on the reverse strand, counting down.
ACAAATTCGAAAGGATTTAAATTACCGGAAAAATTCACGTTGGAGAGGTGTGTAAGTTTGGAGAGTGTGGTGCCAGCTCACAGATGTGATCTCGTCATCTGACCGTGGTTCAAAATTATGAGGCGTTGTCCTTGAGTTTTATCCCGGACCGTCGCCGATTGCCCGTTTTGTTGCGGCAGTGCGACGTTAATTAACTACCTACCGGAAAAATTAACTCTTCTTCTCTAATGCCCCATTGTTTTTCTATTTAAAACCCAACCGGTCTCCTAGAAACATCAGCCTCTCGGGAATTTCCCAATTTCCAAGTGGGGGTGTCCGTCATAACCCACTCCTAATGTGCTTGTTTGATTAAATTTCTTTACAAATCGAGGGGCCGCGGTGGTACAGTTGGTAGAGTCCTAGATTAGCAACCTGATGGTTGCGAGTTCGAAACTCGATTCAGTCAAAGACTGTCTTGTACGTGGAGACTAACGTAGGTTAAATATGTCGTCTTCCTTACTTCCATACAACGCCAACGTGAGAACATTTGAGAATCCGTAACTCTACTATCTAGGCTACCGCAACGCTTAGGGTCTGAAGAACATGCGTGCGAAATTTTAAGTCAAAATTCGCAAAATTGGCCTAGTTATAAGCAATTAACAGATTGGGAGCGGAGATGTAGAATTTGGCACACGCTACATCATAAAGATGAAAATTTTACAAAGCCGATTTACTACGATTTGTTATTAAAAGACGACAATCAAAATATCATCTCACTTATCTTTTGCAATGTATGGTGCTGGCTTAGCAGATTAGCAGCAAAATACTAAAGTACTGGATACCCTTCTGTTAACTGTACTGAAATTTTAAACGCGTTTTTCTCGGAACAGCTTTTTCTTGAGTGGTTGGTATTTTATCTATAAAGGGATTGAATTGATCGACGATATTTATACAGTATGTCCAGTAAACATCCTTTTATTGTTTCTTGAACCAAAAAATCATCTGGTACGTTTTTGCATTTTATAGCAAAAAACTTGGTCAATTTTTTTAGTACAAATCGATTATTTGATTTGACCAAGTCACCATTTCCTCAAATATTTTTTGTGGTGCATCAAACGATAGATACATGTGTATGGAGTAAAGCTCACTTTTTTGTTAAAGATTACTTGGAGTTGATGAATCCCGACAATTTTTCTGGTACATCAAACGATAGCTTCATGTGAATGGAATAAAGTTCAAATTTTTTCTTTTGTATAAGATCACTTGGAGTTGATAAACCACGTCAATTTTTCTGGTACATCAAACGATAGCTACATGTGTATGGAGTAAAGCTCAATTTTTTTGTTTTGTTTAAGATCACTTGGAGTAGATAAATCACGCCAACGAGAGACCACGAAGCTTAGCATGGTGTCATGATTGAGCAGGGTTAGCAGGCGTGGTTTTTCGTGAAAAGGATTTAAAAACATATTTGAATACTTGAAATGATAATAAATAGGTATTCAAAGTTTGGAATCATTTGATTGCATAGTTTCAATAAAATTATACCAAAAAGGCTAAGGGACAAGGGTAAAAAAAGTAAAAAAAGTTTTGTAATATAGTTCTTTATTATTCAGTAGATTTATAGAAGACTAATTGTCAGTTTCCAAAGTTAAAAAGTTATAAAACTTTCCATGATATTTATAATAATAAAGCTCAAGAGGGAGAGAGAAGTATGCAAAGAAAGGAAAAGTAACTTTTGCACAGTTGGGTGAATGTTAAAAACTTTGGGTACTTGTAATACAAATATACCCACTACTGTACCTATTTGCCTGTTTCAATCAGTAAACTAAATATTTCCCCAAACAAAGAAATGACATTTATCAATTTTTTCAACTAATCAAAGTATACCGAAATTGTACTTTCACACTTTTACTCCGAACTCAACTAACATCAGTTCAAGCTACTGTACCTATTTGCCTGTTGCAATCAGTAAACTAAATATTTTGCATATTCCCTAAACAAAGAAATGACATTTATTAAATTTTTTTAACTAGTCACAGTACAAAGAAATTGTCTTTCACCCTTTTACTCCAAACTCAACAGTACCAGCACACGCTATTGTACTCATTGCCTATTGAAACCAGTAAACGAAAAAAATTTCGTATTTTCCCCAAACACAGAAACGACATTACACATCAAAATATCTTTCTTCGACTTCTTCGATCAAAATATACCAAAATCGTACTTTTACCTTTTCACACCTTTACTCAACTAACATCAATTTACGCTACCGTACCTATTTGCCTATTGCAATCAGTAAACTAAATATTTTTTTATATTTTCCCCAAACAGAAATGACATGCATCAAAGTTTTTCTTCTTAGTCACAAAGTATACCGAAATCGTACTTTCACCCTTTCACTCCGTAACTCAACTAACACCAGCACACGCTCGTGTACCCTTTGCCTATTGGCGACGAACCACTTAACTGATGTAACTACCCGCCTCCCAAACACAAGTGTTGCAATGCGTCACAACAGGCATACACACCGCAAACAAGCTCAAAGTATGTCAAGCCATGGCAGCGAGCGACCATCGCAGGAGATGGTAATCTTTTAAAGTGATAGCAGGGGGTTGGAAATCTGAGACGACGGAGAGGGTCAAATAAAGGTTAATCCCCAAAAGTCGGTGTTGAGTATTAAAGGCATCGAGCAACTGCAGTGACAGCCGGCAGTTTGATCGACATCGGAGTTAAACAGAAACTTTTAAAGACTGCGGCAACTCGAGGCTCTTTTTTATGAGGAGGATGTCAATAGTACATGCGAGCATCGTTAAGCATTTCTGAAGTATTGATATACGCAGGGTGCAAACTAAAGCTTACCCACAGGTGTGACGGAGTCACGTAATGTTAAGGACATCTAGATGGATTTATATAGAGATATATCAAAATATTAAGAAGAAATAACAAAGTAGACTTTACTTACACACGTCACACACTTATATATATAGGATATGTTATATTTTCTTTGCATTTCCTTTCAGTCTTAGTCAACATTAAGCCAACAGTTTATTGCGTGATGAAAAAACTTCATCGATCTCATTGCACGTCAATTAACAAACCCGGTGCAATGAATCGTGCCGTGCATGCGTGTTTTCTAGATGCTTTTGTTAATGAAACATGCTACATGCAATTGGTTACACTCAAAAGGTTTTCCGAAAATGCATGTGAAATGAAGTTTTAATATAGTAACCCTTCTTTATTCCACGAGGGGCCGTTTCTTAGGCGTTAGACAAGCCACACTTTGGTCCCAAATCAGTCTTGCGACACTAAATTCGCAGAAATACTCATGAGTACCGACATGTTTTCTGTACAGAAACGGTATACGCATGCCCATATCGTATGTTTTGTCGCATGCTGCTCCAGTGCGTGGCCGAGCTATGAGAAGAAAAAGGATGAGTGCTGGTTGAACAGATCCTTACTTTTTGCAATACATTGAAAAGTATGAGTGTCTGTATTTTCAAATGTTATAGGTCTGAAATTCTGAGTTACAATTTAGTTTCTAAACGCTTTTCGCAAGCACCTGGGTTGAAAGCCCTCTGTTTCCGGGCTTGTGCGTGGCCGGGCTTAGTTGCCCACATGCAAACCTTAGCACGCCGCCCGCTCTTCTCAGAAACATTTAGTTTCCTAAGGAATACTTTCGTCAAGCACGTATTTATAAAATAATTTCGATGACCCAGTCTTCTTTCTCCTGGTTCCCTAAATGCCATTGTGTCAAATACGCTTTGCGTACTACGATTTTGACGTGAATACATCTTTAAAATCGGAACAGTACTGGGAGCATGCATGAAAAGTCGAGAATTGCAAAAAAAGCGTTATAACTGTTTTGTCTTATGATTTCAGAACTAAAAGAAACATCCAGAAGATAAATATAGCGTCGTGTAGATAAAGGAGGTTCGTATCTGACATGACCTTCGGACCGATTTCGTAGGCGCACTAAGCGCGAGTAGGGGGTCCGCAAAATATATGTTGCTGGACGAGTTTTGGGTCAGGATAACTTTGGATTGCATGAAGAGAGGACTGCTTAAGTAGAGTCATTCGAAAGCTACCTAACTACATCACAATCACAGGAATTTAATCCATAAAATTAGCCTTCGATATTAATTTCAAATTGTATTTTAATCATTCAAACTGTAAATTAATTGTTCAATATTCACAATGAACAATCATTCAAACTGTAAATTAATTGTTCAATATTCACAATGAACAATCATTCAAACTGTAAATTAATTGTTCAATATACACAATGAACAATCATTCAAACTGTAAATTAATTGTTCAATATTCACAATGAACAATCATTCAAACTGTAAATTAATTGTTCAATATTCACAATGAACAATCATTCAAACTGTAAATTAATTGTTCAATATTCACAATGAACAATCATTCAAACTGAAAATTAATTGTTCAATATTCACAATGAACAATCGTTCAAACTTCCTATGTCTGTTTCATTCATTCCACAGTCCAACATCAGGCCCCTTGTATTCTCGTCAAAACTAGTTTGTGTCCTTGACACAACCTACCAATTTTTTTCGACGTTTTTCAGACGATTGACGTATTTAGGCATATTTCACCAGTGTGATATACGAAACTTCAATTTTCTCTAGTTTAACTAGCTTCTCTGTGTATCTTTGATAGCCTTTTAATTCTAAAATAATTTCAGAAAGTATTCAAACCTCCCTTGAATACATCCCTGCTCCTAATATAAATGCAAGATCTGGCCAGATTTTTTTCTAATGACGAGATTTCTTAAACCATAGTGGGAGCCACGGCAGGCCAGTTGGAAGAGCAACGGATTAGCAACCGGAGAGTTGTGAGTTCGAAACTAGGTCCAGTCAAAGAGCGTCGTGTACAAGGGGGCTGTCCTCAAATGTCCTCACGTTGGCGTGGTGTGGAAGTTTGGAGAGTGGGGTGTCAGCTCAGGTGTTGACCTCGTCATCTGACCGTGGTTCAGAATTACGAGCAATTGTCCTTGGATCTTTTCCTTAGGGACTGATCCCAGACCGTCTCCAATAGCCCGTTGTATCGCTCCAGTGCGACGTTAATCAAAACTACCTGCCTACCTATCTTAAGCCATAGTAGTGTCATCGACTGTCTAATTAAATAGACGGATCATATGGGCGGAGTCGCCGTCGTAAGATCTCTGAAGGGTAAATCACAAATCGACTTTGGCTATGGAAGAGCAGATTAGTGTTTTTGATCACGGTGGATAATCACTTTAACCAATCAATAATTAAGATTCATGCTTTTACCCACAACCATGTGACAGATCTTCAAACCGAGCAACTGGAAGAAATAACATGAAGCTGCGGGCACATGCTCCGTCTATTTCATTTTAAGATCGATGAGTCGTGCACTTTGACGTACAAGAGATTTCAAGACAAAAAACAAGAACCTTCTTTAATTACGTGCGCGCAACATCAACTTTTGATCATAAACATTTTGTTTACCATATCACAAACAGAAAAATCATTCCTACGTAATATAAGGCTATGGAAAAAATTACAGAAAATTTTCATCCTAATTCCATTATCAGCACTCGAGGAACAGTACAGATCGAACAGGTTTCCTCAGCATAACGTTGCAAGCGTTGCATCCTATCCAGGCACATCATTAAACAAACTGATCCGTTTTTCTCCAGCGATTTACGCAACGCTACACGCGATTCTTCACGGAACTTACGAACGTGCAGAATTTCTTACGTAAAGTGAATAATAAATTCATAACTAAGAATTATACACTCGAGTGTCACATGCCAACGGGTTTTAAGGAAGTCAAAGGTCTGACGAGGATTTTCATATTTTACATCCTACGTTTCGGTATTGATATGCTGTTATTGTTTTTTTCCCTCTTATACCAGTGGTATTCCTTTGTTATTCCTGTTTACGCGTCTGATTACCATAACGAAAATCAACAGAGTGACATAGGCGAGTCTGAGTATTAATTTGTACGTGCAATTTTGCTTTATGGGATTACTTATGACCGTGAGTCGTTGGCCTTTTTCTTCTGCATTGACCGACGAAATTGTTGAAGTAGTAAATGGGTTTTTAATGATTTGGTCGTTTGTCAGGAGGCAACTCTGAGATTAACCCTCCGAGATTTAAGTAGTGTTGCTTTTACCCACACAACACACTTAATGACTAAATAACCGCATCTTTCTCATGAATCCATGGATTATTTCAACCCTTAGAAAGATTCTATTGTTCTTTCCCATAGAATAGAATAGTCTTGAACGACTCTATTGCTCTTTTCCTTGGAATAGAGTCCTTTGGAACAATTCTATTGGCTCATTCTATAAATTAGAATTTAAAATATTCTATTGCTCTTTGCCTTAGATTAGGGGCCGTCGAGGCTTAGTGGGTATGCCCACTGAGCTAACAACTCGCGAGTTGTAGGTTCGATTCCTGTCAGGTTTGATTCCTCTCTGGGTATATATCTCTCTTCTGTGCAGTAAAGCTTTCCTTGTGTGTTTGTCTAGTACTTGACGTTGTCTGTATCGTGTTTAGCACAGCATGGACAAATATGATTTGTGCCATAAAAATTTATCCAACCAACCTTAGGTAGGTAGGTAATTTAATTAACGGGAGCAACACAACGAGCTACTGGCAACGGTACGGGATCAAACCCGAAGCCAAACAACCTTAGATCAGAATCCTTTTGAAATATTCCATTGCTCCTTTCTTTAGAATAAAGTCCTTGGGATGATTCTGCTGGTACTTCCTTGGAAAAAAAAATTCTTTGGAAGATACTATTGGTCAAGAAGGTGAAAACTTTTTTGAAGTTTTGCAGGAAAGACTGCAGATAATGCAGATGAATTATGAGTTTGGTTTTTGTGTGGCAAGAGCCAGATCTGGCCAAGTGGTGCCATGGAATACTTTGTAAAGGCTCTATTGCTCATTTCTTTACAATATAACCCTCTAGACAGATTTTATTGCTCAAGAAGGTTAAAGTTGGTAAGAAGTCATACAGGAAAGACTGCAGGTTGCAAGGTGGAAATATTTGTGTAAACCCCTTAGAGGGTTAAAAACTCTAATAAAGAGAATCTCATAGTAATTCGTTGCCCCATGACGGAAAGCGCATTTACTGACCAAAAGGGTTGTCCCCTCAAGAAGCAATTATGCAAATCAAGGAGACAGGAAGAAAGTTTGTGAGATTTTCAGTGAATAGGAAAGGGATTGAGTTAATTTGAAGAAAAAGCTTGAGATTCATGTTCATGATTATTGAATGTTCGTTAAAGTAGGTCGCATAACAGTCACAATTACAGATAATAGAATAAAACAAAGGAGGAAACGTAGAAAATATTTCCATAAGTAATGAACCCAAGTGAGATTGAATAACATTTCGAAAAAAATTATCCGATTTTCTTCCAATTTTTTAATTTTTGTTTTCAAAGACATGGTATAGAAAATAGATTGAGGTTGCTTAGAAAAGATTTTCAGGTTTATAGGGTAAAGGCATACAATATGGAACACCTGATTTCAAAAGATTGCCTAAAGTAGGGAATAGGTTTTTGTATGAATCAAACGGCGCATCAAGTGAAAAGTAAAACGGTTAGTACAATCTGATTGATTGGATTATACTTATGGTTAAATTATTTCATAATTATTTCTAGTCTGATAGTTCAAATGTAGAATTGGACGTGGTTAACTGTACCCTATCTAACCTATTAATTCATATTTAATGTTTTTTAATATCATTACTTTCAATTATATCATGAAAACCTGCACAGACGAAACAAAACTGCAAAATTCAACAAAAATGTGTCATTGAATAGTAGGTAGATAGGTACTTAATCAACGTCTCACTGGAGCAACACAACAGGCTATTGGCGACGGTCCGGTATCAATCCCGAAAGAAAAGATCCGACATTAAATAATGGGAATTTCATCTGAAAATAATAATGGCATTATACTTCATGCCAATCTCAATGGCATATTTTGAATTTAGAATGCCAGATCTCTCTGTGGTAAATTAAGACCAAATTATTTCAAATAAATTATAAAAACGTACATCTAATAAAAAAATAAGTTTGCAAGATGTCTACAACAGTAAGATGTGTGTGTATCATTAAGCGGTTGGGTTTAAGTTTAATACCATTAAATAAGGACATTCACTTAAATGTGTCTGGGAGATAAAATTGAAGGGGCCGGGAAACATAGTGATAAGCCGCGTTTCAAATTTTTAAGGCTAGCAATTTCCCAAGTTTAAAAAAAATTCCAAAATTATAATAGTTTATCCACTATTCAAGAGGTCATGTTACCTTAAACTTTCCCGTGTCACGCACTAATTCAAATAATTAGAAATTCTTTTGGTCATCTTATGCGTTTTAACTTTATTTTTATTTTCATGCTATGCTTATCGTTATCACTGTTACCTGGAGCCCTTCAATTGTGTCGCAAGTTGAACATGTCGAAGCATGAGGTCTTCAGCAACAGAGCGAAAAAGATTCATCACCTAGTTGCAAACCATTACCTGGATTGGGCCTTTTAGTTCCTTTTAGCAAACAGGGTACTATTTGTGTGTTCATTGGCTATCATTCTCTGGTCTGAAATACACTACCATCAGGGTGGAAGTTAAAATATTTCGTTTTTAATTTTTTATTTTCATTCTGTGGCTTATCACCATGTTCACCGGAGCCTTTCACTTGTATCATAAGTCGGATATGTCAAAGTAAAAAAGTACTCAGACACAAAGCGAGAAAGATTCATCGCCTAGTTACAAACCATTACCTGGATTGGGCCGTTTAGTTCCTTTTAGCCAACGGAGTACTATTTGTGTGTTCATTGGCTATTATTCTCTGGTCTGAAATACACTTCCATTAGGGTGGGGAAAGAGTGGCTACATTTGTTTCCGTTACCTGCTGGGTCAAAGGTGTGCCTGGAGTTGAATTTCCCACTTCGCCCCCATCTTGCTACAGTATTTCCCTACCAGCACTCTCCCGCATAGGGGTCTTCCCCTTATCAGTTCTGGCGCATCACAATTTGATAAACACAAGCATCAGACAAAAACAAGTTACAGCTCTGAATATTGGCGTTACTTGATGAAGTGTTTCTGCCGCGGCAGCTCTATAATTTAGTGATTTCGGATACTCCATCACTATCAGCAAAATTAGGGTCTTTAAAACCTCTTGCTGTTCTTTTTGAACACTCCCCCTTGTGAGTGGGAGGGCTGGAGAAAACAATGTTTTCCTGCGCTGTACTAGTTGCAAGTATTTGAAGAGCCTCCAAATCGCACAGGGATGGTTAGAACAACGTTTTTTATTCTCCTCGCTTCCAGACAGCGATAATGTTTCTTTCGAAGTCGACTTCAATCGAAAATGTTCAACATTTTACCATTGACTTAATGAAACAATAGCGTATTTACAGATTCGATGTTCTGGTTGCCAGGATTTGAAGTGCCTCGAAATTTCAATTATTAGTTTAAAGAAACGCGTTTTATTTTCGTCTCTTCCAGATAACGCTAGCGTTTCTTTTGAAGATATTTTCCATCGAAAATAGTCAATATTTTACCATTGACTTAATGCAACACTGGAGTATTTACACTCTACTAGTTGCCAATATTGAAAGAACTTCCAAATCGAATAGGGTTGGTTTGAAAAACGAGGGTTTTTTTACGTCTCTTCTATATAACGTTAGTATTTCTTTCAAACTATCCTATCGGAAATAACCACTATTCTACCATTTACTTAATGAAACAATAGCGTATTTACAGATTCGCTGTCCTAGTTGCTAGTATTTGAAGTCTCGAAATCGTATAGATTTGATTTAAAAAATGTGCTTTATTTTCGTGTTTTCCAGACAAATCAAATATTTTTTGAAGCTGTCTTCCATCTAAAGCATCAATTAAAATGAATATCTTACCTTAAACTTATGAAGCAATAACAAACTTCGCGAATCCACGCTCTACATGACCTTTCGCCATAAAACCCTAACATCCAATCCAATCCACGCTCTACAGATCTTTTGGAAAATTTCTTAACTTATTTCCTGCAATGTTTCACATTGAGTTTTCTATTTATTTATTTCGAAGTTATAAAGGCAGTACCTTTCAGAGAATGTATACGAGTTTAAGTAAATATTCTTTCAAATAAAAAGTTATGGTATTTCAAGTTGAGATGTTATGTTAGAAAATAATGTTTTCTTTTAATACCGGCATTAGAGCATCATACTTGGGGAATAGGGAATAATTAAAGTGTTTTCGTTACCATCTTGCTATAGGGATTGAATAACATGGTAAAAACAAAACAAATCTAGCAGAAATTTTTTCTTGAATTAGTTTTATTAAATAGTTAAGTAGTTATATGTCGTTGGCTTACAAGTAAAACACCGTCATCTGACCGTGGTTCAAAATTACGTGGTGTTGTCCTCGGACTTTCCCTTCTGGTTTGATCCCGGACCGTCGACAATAGACCATTGTGTTGCTCCAGTGCAAAGTTAATTAAAAATACCTACCTACCTACAATGAAACACATTATGTCAAAAAACATAGTTCTGTGGAAACGAAAGGGAAATAATTCTACTCGCTTAGCCTTACTCAGTAAGTGCATTTCTCAAGAAAAAATCTAACTTTCATGTGAAGAAAAAACAGCTTAATGAACTTCCCCAATCTAAATAACACCATATTCTGGTCTAGGAAATCTGAAAAATTTATGTCTTGAAATTTTTTCTTGTGTTTTACTTATAAGCCGATGATTATTGGCAGAAAAGTTTAAAAAAGCCTACCTACCTTACGTGCAACAGATGCCAATTCCCATCACAGTAAGACACATTTTCATAGAAAATTCTGCTTTTAAATATTTTAGAAAATAGTTTAATTCGTGCATCTTTAACTTTTCTGACATAGGAAAAATTTACTATCTCAACGTTAACTTTTCTCAGAAATCAATGCTTTTAATCTAACATGAACATACGTATATCTGACATCTCTCAAATTGTTAAATTATTTCCTGATATAGATTTTGCTTTTATAAACATTTCCTTACGTTATTTAAAACTCGTTTCGGCGCAGCCGTAGTCAAAGTTGACCTCTTGCACTAGGTAAATCTTAACCTACCTATCCACCTGCGCTTCCTCTGGGTAGTTTTAATCTTTAGCACTCCTAGTGGTTTTGACGAGATATCCCGTCTATCAATATCTGACCAGCTTTGGTAATGACAAGATATCTCGTCATCAAGATACTATCGATGTTTTGATGATGATGACATCAAGATCTCATCCGTTTTTATTCTAATGACGGGATATCTCGTCAAGACAACCACCAGGAGGGTTAAAACCAGGAGGGTTAATCGGTTTAGTGGACCGATCTGGTCTGTGGGCCTGCTATAATTTATTTTAAAGCTGGGAATGGGTGAGTAGAAGTTAAAGTATCTGCTGAACTCAAGGCTTATAAACTGCAGGGCCGGATCTAAACAGATTTCCCTAAACTGGGCCCCATATAATCCTAGATGCCGTTTCTCAAATAACTAAAATTTTATTTCATTCAAACTATCTGAAGGTGCTATTTTATAGCTGTGAATGGTTGAGTAGGAGTCAGAGTGCCTACCGAACTCAAGGCTTACAAAGTTGCAGTGTCTACCCTAAACCAATTCCCCCAAATAAGTCTCCGTCATGGACTTGATTGCGTAAGGATGCATTTTTTATTGAATAATTGTATCCCTAACTTATTAAGGATACATTTAAACGATTATTTTTACTTAAAAAAACGTTTTTTGCTGTCAATTGCATTTCAAACAGCGTCATTTCATTAATTATTTTTCTTTTTAATATTTTGGGCATCGATTGCACTGGGCTCCGCACTTCCAAAGGCCAGCCCAGAAAAGCTGTCGAAACGGCCCTGGTTTAACCAGTCTGTCACAAAAAACCGTACTCGTAAGATAAATAAGCTATAGCTAATAGATTGTGCGATTTCAAGCCCAAACTGCCCACCAAATATCTTTTAAATATAAAAATTTCCCAAGGGAGGTGTAGGTTAAGATTTACCTATTGCAAGAGCCTTAGTCCATGGTTCGGTTGTTACCTCAGGCGAGAACTCTTTAGGAAACGGCCAATTCCGAAACATTCCCAGAATTGTGTGTGTTTTACCCGTATCCCCATGCTCCGCCAAATTTGGCGATGATGGCTGACAAACAATTCGTGCGCATTACTCTGGCGTCACCCCCTCCTTTTTAACACACGCACTCCGAAACCGGCACCCGAGGGTAGAATTAATCGGGGGGAGTCAGCAAGAAAAAATTGGATTTGCAAAGTTCAAGAGTCAAAGGTACGGCGAAGGATTAGTGACCAACATGCTTCCTGCTGACCCCGCGACCCTACCTCAGGTCCCGGAGGCCTCGGGATCCATTAGTGGGTCTAGGAGTTGGGGGTTCGCTTAATCGTGTCTAACCACGTGCTTAGGCACGCGCAGGGTCGCGCGAACCCTCAAGGTACGTCGTGCATTTTGTTTTAGGTTTTTGTTCCCGGCTTGTGGTGGTTAGATGAATGGACGAGTAATCTCGCGTGGTATGCGGCCCGCCGCGCACGAGCTTCATAGCCGATAAGGCACAAGTGGCCTTTCGGAAAGGTTTCAATGAGGGAGCATTGTTTTTCTTTTCCTTTCTTTCGGCAGGGCAAGTAATTGTATCCCAACCACAACAGGTGCCGGCGCCACGACACGGATACACCGTTGGAAAGGCGCCAATACTGCGGAAGTATCGCTTCGAGTGTTGTTGGGGAGTCGTGACCGGTACCGTTGGGCCTCCTCCCACTCTCTACACAAATATCTCAACTGGATTGAACGCCACTTTGAGAAATTAATCGCTCAATCTTAAACATGCCTTCTTTGTACCCCTTGCTAGTCAAAACGGCAGTACTTTCAAGTTTCATCTTTCAGAGTTAACAGTTGTATGCTGCAGATAGAGATGTCTTATACTCAACAACACTAGGTACCAGTATAATCATTTAAACATCTGTTGATAGAGAGAGTTGTTTTCTGGTAAGGTTTTAGCTTCTGGTTTGAGGAGGTTAAATGAATGGACGAGTAATTTCTCGTAGTATGCAGACCGCTGCGTACGAGCTTCATATTTGATAAGGCACAAGTGGCCTTTTGGAAAGGTTTGAATGAGGGAGCATTGTTTTCCTGTTCTTTTCTTTCAGGAGGACAGGTAATTGTATTCTAGCTACAACAGGTGCCGGCGCCACGATACGGATCACCGTTAGAAAGACGCCAATACTGCGAAAGTATCGCTTCGTCTTGACAGGTACCGTTGGGCATCATCCCACTCTCTACACAAATATCTCAACTGGATTGAACGCCACTTTGAGAAATTAATCGCTCAATCTTAAACATGCCTTCTTTGTACCCCTTGCTAGTCAAAACGGCAGTACTTTCAAGTTTCATCTTTCAGAGTTAACAGTTGTATGCTGCAGATAGAGATGTCTAGTACTTAACAACACTAGGTACCAGTATAATCATTTAAACATCTGTTGATAGAGAGAGTTGTTTTCTGGTAAGGTTTTAGCTTCTGGTTTGAGGAGGTTAAATGAATGGACGAGTAATTTCTCGTAGTATGCAGACCGCAGCGTACGAGCTTCATATTTGATAAGGCACAAGTGGCCTTTTGGAAAGGCTTGAATGAGGGAGCATTGTTTTCCTGTTCTTTCCTTTCAGGAGGACAGGTAATTGTATTCTAGCTACAACAGGTGCCGGCGCCACGATACTGATCACCGTTGGAAAGACGCCAATACTGCGAAAGTATCGCTTCGTCTTGACAGGTACCGTTGGGCATCATCCCACTCTACACAAATATCTCAAATGGATTGAAAGCCACTTGAGAAATTAATCGTTCGATCTTAAGCATGCCTTCTTTGTACCCCTTGCTAGTTAAAACTGCAGTTCATCTTTGAGAGTTAATAATTATATGCTGCGGATATAAGTGTCTAATACTTCACGATACTAGGTACCATATAATCACTCAAATAACTGTTGATAGAGGGAGCTTTGTTTTCTAGTTTCAGGCTTTAGCTTCTGGCTTGTGATTAGACGAATGGATGAGTAATTTCGCGTGGTATGCAGCTTGCAGCTTCATGGTGGAATTGGGTTACACTGCTATATATACTATTGTGTTAATTAAGTTAATTATTTTGAAGTTTGACGTTGCTTGAAGTGATAAGCATAGCAACGGCAATTCAAACGTTCACCACGAATCATCCATAGAAGTGCGTGTGACTCTTGCGAGCGCCATCTGATTTGCTTTTTTGAAAGTGGCGTATCTATAATCACTCCATCGGTCACAAATTCGACTTGTGAACGACAGTGCAACTTTGTCTACCAAAAGGTGCTTCATGGTGGAGTTTTGTTACATAGCTATACATACTATTGTGTTGTAAGTTAATTTTTTTAGGTGATCAAGTTCACCAGATACACAAGTTTTATACTGAAACCAATAACAACTTCGGACAACTTTTCGAAACCAAGTCTACATCAAGGCTTTTCAACTTCTATATGCAGGAAAGCTGTATTATTAATAAATACTCAATCCAGACCTAACTTAAATGTATGTTTCTTACATACAAGTATATAATTGGGATCATTAAATTAAGCAATTCTGTCAGTAAAATATAACCTCTGAGGTTACTCTAGCAGCAACTAAGGTTTCACAAAAAACTCCGATGTAGCCTTGGAGTTCCATCGTTTGATGTTACCAACTCATAACGATTAGGAAAGTATCTGTGTCAGCAACAAGGTGAAGTGAGATGTTATGGGAACTGATCAACAACAATGAATCGGCAATTGTTTCTTATGTTGTAACATTATTCATTGATATGCAAAATTTCTTTTGAATGTTTTATTTTTAATACTAATTTTTGGACGAAAATTACTACTGATCACGGTCATAAACTAAAACCTTGTAACCCCGAGTGTTTGATAGATATGGATCCCATGCTGTCAAACGAGACATATCGGATGAACCCTTGGAGCAAGGTCAGCAAGAATCTGTAAATTCGTCTTTACTACTCTAGAGATGTTATTGCAAGGAAAACAACATTTTTTCTGTCGTTTTTTTTCTCAAGATTTGCCAAACTATTATGTAGTGAGTATTTGGTATGTCGCTCTTCGGTAATTGTTTGTTCACGAAGGCAAATTAGACCCAAACCTGCGGTTTAAAGTGGATTCTGACTCACAATGAACATCCGTTCTCATCCAAATTTCGAACCCGGATCCAAGAGCAGGAGCGTTAACCACTCGGCAACCAGGCCGTCGTTTCATAGTGGATGAAGTTTGAAAAAAGGAATTTTGATTTCTCCTATCAAAAGCATAACTTAATTTGATGACTTTTATAGCTTTAGTCCATTCTTGTAATAGCTAAGGGATTTTTGTTTTGGTAAACGAAGAAATTTCACAAAGAAACTTCTGAACTTCACCAACATCATACCAGCATGTGAAATCTATGAAGCCTGCTGTTTATCTGTCACTTCAGATTGTATAGTGTTATCTATGCTATGTAGGATTCGAAATCGATGCCTACTGTATAGAAGGTTGGGTTTTACGGCGCATGGGCCATATCTGATCAAGCTGCGCCAAATACAAGACAGACAAGGTCAAATATAGGGCATACACACATCAAAAGTTTTACTGACAGAAAAGAGAGAAATACGCAAAGTGTATATACAGGAACCAAACCTGCGTCACCTACAAGTCACAGTTTACTGGCACATAGTGGGAAAACACATTGAGCCACAGCGGCCCCTCACTGTATAGGTCCTTAACGTGTATTAATTTCAGTGTCAAAAGGCATCCGAAAGAAGTAAATGTTAAAGATCTGCAACGTAGAAACTTTGGTAATTGGGTTTACCAAGATTGGATCAAGAGCAAAAGAATCACAATCAACAATCAAGTCAACTCCATTCGCTACTCTTTTCTTTTGCCGCTAAGGCAATACAAATAATTTTTAACCAACCAGGGTATATATAGGAAGAGTGGGACGTTCAAGTTTGGTTCAGATTCGTTTAGGTTATTTGACACAGGAATTTTACAACACACACAAGTTTCGTAGTTAATTTAACAAGGTTATTAGTTAAATATATACAGGTATAATTTAAGCATTATCTTCAAATTAAAAAATCAATTGAAGGGAGGGCACAAACAGGCAGTACAGTTTTGGAAATCCGGATCAATAACCTTTCCCTTTGTTCATTTGCCTGTAGCAAATGACCGATAAGTTAGAATCTAATCTGAATTCATCAACCTCAAAAGGCGATTTTCACTGATAGTGTGACCAAATTTACTCTCCCCGTGAGTGATTGCAAATACTTTTGGGGAGGGCAAAGGGTAAACAAACATGTTCACAAAAACATTTATATCCATGGAACTAAATCTTCAAATCACTCGCTTACTGAATTCCATCTGACCAGAATTATTTTCTATTTAAATCTGGAGTAAAATTAATGTACCGGGCTTGAAGGAGTGGAATGTTTAAGTCCGATTTAGATTCGTTCAGTCTATCTCTGATACATGAATTTTATTATACAAGTTTCGTGGTTAGCTCATGCTTCGTGTTAACTTCCATAGGGTTAAAAAGTCAATTGAATTTAATTAAGTCTGTTCCGGAAGAGCACAAACAAGAAGTTTAGAAGATCCGCATCAATAGCCCTTCCCTTTATTCATTTGCCTGAAGCAAACAACGAAAAATTAGAATCTAATCTGTAAATTCATCAGCCTCAAAAGACGGTTTTCGCTGATTGGACGTAGTGACCAAATTTATACTTCCCCGTCAATGATTTTAAAATACCTTCGCAAATAACTGGTCTCTAAATCAGTCAAAAGAGTAGTCCGAATTACCCCGGAATGCCATCCGGTTCTTTATTAATCCTACAGCTGCCGCGTATGCCTTGTTCATCCTCCTTTATCCACCTACTACACTCTTTCGTAAGTTTAATTAAATTTTTATCCAGCTGTGAGATCTCGGTGTCGGTTTTGCCAACCCCCTCCGCAGCATTCAAGTCCTCCCCCTACGCCTTATGTAACCTCAATGCCCCCATCTTTTCATTGAGTCGAACCGTGAAAAATCGTGATTGGTTTACCAACTAGAAAATGACTGCAACTTGTACTATCGTCCATCTTGAAAGGGACCAAATAAGTGTTGCAATTTACAACTTGTAGGCAAATAGACTTCGAGGGCTTCATTTAGGAAAGAGCAATAGATCTAACATCATCCCACACTCGTGTGCCTAGTGTCGGAGGCACTATATCAGTTTAAATAAGTGTCGTTGGGATGAATAGCGCGTGCCACCGAAGTGGTATCTATCCAGAATTTTAGGATTAATTACATCTATACATTATTACATCTGTACATTGTTGCATCTATACAGTTATTACATCTATATATCATACCATATTACACTATATACAACAAGCATCTTATAATTATCAAGTCCTGGTGAGTCTCTGAGTCTCCTGAGAAACCCTGCACTAAGGGATACTCACTGAGTGTCGTATGTAGTTTGAGGAACTATATTTTGGAGAACAACTCCCCAAGGGGTTCACAACGGTACATAAAACTTGCTCCCGTAATGCTTTGTTGACCACCAAAACTAGTTGAGATGGTCATAAGGGATTATCATTGATACTTCTATTTGCCTACAAAGGGAAAAAAGTGATCTGGATACGATTATTGGGCCGTAATATTGTGAAAAAGATCAAATAATTATTGCAGTTTACAACTTGTAGACAAATCGAATGTGAAGACTTCGTTTAAGAAAGCGCATGGATCATTTGATTTTATCCAAAGAATTCTTTCACGATTAGAAATTGATAAATCGTTTTATAGGTAGAATTGCTTGCATACTTCCTCTAACAATAAATAGACTGGCTATGTGGAGACTAGAAAATTCCACTGGAGCAACACAACGGGCTATTGGTGACGGTCCGGGATCAATCCCAAAGGGAAAGTCCGAGGACAACACCACGTAATTTTGAACCACGGTCAGATGACGAGGTAACACCTGAGCTGGCACCCCACTCTCCAAACCTTCCACACCACACCAACGTGAGGACATTTGAGGCCACGACATATTTAACGTGCACCAGCCCCCTTTGTACACGACGGTGTTTGGTTGGATTTGAACTCACAACCCTCCGGCTGGTAATCCGTTACTCTTCCAACCGGGTTACCGCGCCCCGAGAAATTTTCAGATACGATTGCAAATATTTTCTAGTGTCAAATGGTATATTTACCATCGCACTTGCTCCCAAAATCCGTTGTAGGCCACCGAAAATGTAATTTAGTTGGTCATTATTATTGCATTGTCACTTCTTTTTGCCTTTAGAAGTGACCAAAATGGGATTTTTAAGCTGGAACGTTGAGAATATAAGGACGAAAAATAAATCATTTGACCCTCCGAACGGTTTCGACGAGATATTTCGTCCATCAAAATAAGACCAATTTTGCTACTGATACCTTGTTATCTAGATATTGCGGGTTTTTTATGATGGCGAGTTCAAGATCTGGTCAGTTTTCTACTAATGACGAGATATCTCGTTCATCAAGATCTGGTTAGTTTTTGTAAATGAAGAGATACCTCGTTGAGGCAACCACCAGGTTAATATACTAAAAATACAAAATTAATGAAATCTTTTCAGATTTCATTAATTTTGCTGCATTACTTTTGTCTTCTTTTGTTGATGGTACATAATATCAATCAATACAAATTGATTCATTTCATTCCCACCGTTTCATCATATGTTGTACAATAATATATTACAATCTTAAATCATACGTATGCTGTTCACTATGATTGAAGTGATTGAACACAGTGAAACCCCAGTGCTTTTTATATTTACGTATATATATAAAATCCCTTACCAGCAAGTTCTGACTTCAAATGACTTAAAATTTTCAAGTTTTGTTACTTTCGAAGTGGGGCTGTATTAGAAAATTTGAAGTATTTTAAACTATGTGTATAAAATAAGTTAAAGCGGTTTGAAAATATTGTTTAATACTTATATAATTATAGAACTGTAATCTTAACCCTTTCAGAGGTGATGAGACGTCTGGAAATGGTTTTGTCTAGGTATATAAGTATTTTTGTATATTAAGTCTTTTTAGGATATACATATTCTCTCATTTGATATCTAGGAATGTCTATAAATGGGTAGTGAGACAAAAAGGGCCAACCAACACCATTAAAAAATTGAACTTTTGTTATGTGAAAAATACATTTTTATAAGGTGATTTTTACAGGGGACTTTCAAAACATGCTTTTGAGGTTATGATGCGGTTGTTATAAAATTTTATATATAAACATATTATGTAATGGCTTCGGCACTAAACTTTTTTTAAAGTTAAACTTCTAGTGCCGAAGCCATTACATAATATGTTTATATATAGTCAAATTGTCTGATAAAATAGCTTAGATTCATAGGTCTCATGCGCATTAATTTTCCTTGTATTGTCGTTATTTTAAGTCAAGTAATAATTTCTATACATATAAATCCAATTAACTCCGTTTGAGTAGGTAGGCAGTTGAATTAGCATCTCACTGGAGCAATACAACGGGCTATTGGCAACGGTCAGGGATCAATCCCGAAGGGAATGATCCAAGGACAACGCCTCAAAATTTTTACCATGGTCAGATGACGAGGTCAACACCTAAGCTGGCACACCACTTCCCTAACTCCATTTTGCAAAGTGTATCACTCAATTATCAATCGAAAACGAATTTTTTGTACTAAAACACCTAAATTTTGAAAAAAAGCATAGGTTAAGCAACAATTTAAAACAAAATTAATTTCAAAATTGTGAAACACTGAATTGCACTTTAGATATATAGAACAGATTACAAGGATTATCCAAAATAATTTTCAAGGAAATCAAGAATAAACTAATGGCAGGAAATTTGAAATCTGAATGTCAAAAAATTTCAATCGCGAAAATCTTTTTTGTAGTTGACCTGCCATATCTGCAAAATGTTTCATGTTATTATTAATGCAACTTCAAAAATTATCTTAATTGAAAATTCTTTTGCTTTGAGATAGTTTGATATCTATTCATTTTTAAACTACAATAAAAAAACGATTTTGAAAGCCCACTGTCCTATTAAAGGGTCAATGCTTTCATATTGAATTCAGAATTGAAACAAAAGTAAAAACATTTTTAACAAAAATAATTAAATAAAGCATTATATATATTAATGAGATATCCCATCACAATATCGCTCTTTTAAGCAAATGAAAACTCCTCCTTAGAACTCTCGCTTTATTCTTTTTAGCACTTCATTTTCTCTAATATTTTCTCCGAGTTAACAAAATAAATAATGTACAATCACGCTCAGTTCCCAGCGCAGAATGCCGCCTTTTATCAGAATATTCTATTCCGTGTTGAATTGGTACTTAATACCACCTCAAAAAGCCACGTACAATCTGTCTTTTGATAGTGACAAAAGAGAAACTGCAGCAGAGGTCACCATTGTGGATGATCCCAGCATTAATATCGAAAAAAGTGTGCCCCATTCTGCTCCGCTGTGATTGCAGGTTTCAGCGGTTACAAAAGGTAACACACTCGTAACACCAACTGTGCTGTTATTAACACTGATGTCCTGGGGTTTTTGAGAAACAGGGATAGACCGCAAATTGCAATGCTTGGGACTCGTAATCTCATAATACACTCAGGCCAAATGTCTGCTCTTTTTCTTTCTTGAGCAAGCCTTTTCCAACAACTTGCGGCGTAGGTGAAACATGCAGGATGGTCATACATTATTGAGAACGTTGCAGAGATGAATGGCAAATGAACCCGAGAGGATATATGAGTTCACTTTATTGCGCTTAAAATTATAGAGAAGTTGAAACAGTTTTTGACGCGTACGTAGAGTTTTAAAGAACTAGAAGACCTGCGCATAGCATCTGAGCTGAAATTGCTGGTTATACCAATTGATGGCAGTGTCGTAATTCACTTTTCATGCCTTATATAATTCCGTTTATAATCGATTTAAGCATTGATATGCATATTTCCCACCTTCAAATAGAATAAAATTAGGCGAAGCATGAAAGAGTATTTGTTGTACTCTACTGGGGTTAATTCTTATTTGCAAACATAGTGCGTGGCAAAAAGTTCATATCTCATTAACGTTAAACCACGGTTAGCTTCTATACTTTCACTTCAATTGCATCTTATATATCTGAAAGGCGATTCGGTATATTTTAATATCTAAACCTATTTTAGATATTAAATATTTTAATATCTAAACCCATAAAAGAGCATTTCATATATTTACTGGGGTTAATTTTTATTTGCAACACAGTGCTTGGCAAAAGTTCATATCTCATTCACGTTAACCACGGTTAACTTCTGGACTTTCAGTTCAATTGCATCTCATATACCTGAAAGGTTGATTCGGTATATTTTAACATCTAAACCTATTTTTGTGTTGTCTCAAATTTTCTTTTCTGTTCTATAATATCTATTTTCCAGTTCTCATTGCCATCTGTAATCAGACTGCTGAAGAATTTCATTAGAGGGGCGAGAGCTCATCCGTGTAGATCTTACAATGTTATGCAGCTCCTGGCTCTAATTAAGTATACTTAAACTTTGGAGCGAAATTGGCGAATTAATGACGTAGCGGTTGATTTTATGCTGTATAATTTTCCAATGTACAATAACGCCAATTTGTGTGCCACGTACATTAGTGAAATATATATAAATACTTCAAAGTTTGCTCATTTATGGCATGTGCAGTATCTCGTTTATTAATAGGTATTTATGACTTGAGACAAATGGGCGCATTCTGAAATATTTTAAAATTTTGTTCATAGGTAGGAATTCCGACTTGTCTATAAATTTATGATTAAGTAGTTCATTCTCATGTTCATGAGTTCATTCATTATTCATGTAATGTGCACTCAACACTGTACTATCATCCTAGACTTGAAGAACTTGCTATAAATCCTACTAGACTGAAAAGTGGACGCAGAGCTTATTTTACGCAGGATTTGATGTGTTTAAACCTCCAAGTGGTTCGAGAGATATCTGGTCCATCAAGATTCGACCAATTTTTCTATAGTGAGATATCTCGTCATTGGGATATTATCATTTTTTTATGATGGCGAGATCAAGATCTGGTCAGTTTTCTTCTAACGACGAGATACCTTGACCATCAAGATCTGTTCAGTTTTGCTAATGACAAGATACCTCGTCGAGACAACCACCAGGAAGATTAACAACGTTAACACAAATAAATCGTGAAAAATTGTTGAACCTCAATTACTAATAAGGAATCCATTTGGACAATCTAAATTTGTGTCTGCAATAAATTAAGTTGATAGCTTCGCAAGTCAAATGTTAAAAACATTTCAATACAAGGGAAACAGGTCCCCGTATAGGAATGTTACTTTTCTATATCCTTGTGCAGCAAATACGATCGTAGAGCGACAAGCCAACTTAGGATACAACCACACATTGATCGAACATGTGACATGTACTCCACTTCTATACAGAAAATATGAAGGCACAGGTGCGAATTTCAACAAATTCAGTGTCGCAGGACTTATGTTGGACCAACATGTGGATTAATGCTCGCTTGTACGAAAATCATTTCTAATAGATTCATAATGACATTTAGCGTTTTAAGTTATCGATCGTGCGTGCACATTGAAATTTCGATTTCTTTTTTCAAAAAGGTCTTGCTTTGAAGCAAACCGTACATTGGGCCCACATGTGACATGAACATCTGACATGCTCATGCGTGCTCCATTGCAGTACTGATAACATGGGCCTGTCAGACTAGCTTGTGTTGGTCCATACGACTTGCCTTACTGTGTTATTTCTTAGCAACACGTTTCGAGTGAATTTATTTTCAAATAAATTTAAACTTAATCTGCAAAAGAGATGAGGTATGTAGTGGGAATTTAGTAGTCTTTTGATTATCATCTCTACTTATATGACCTAATGCTAATCCAACATAATAATGATAACGTATCACTGATTCCTAGTAACAAAATCAGGTTTTGAGTGAATTTATCCTCAAGTAAAATTTCGTTTTAATCTGCAAAAGGGGAGTGGGAAGGATGGGGTATATATGAGACTCTAGTAGTCTTTTGATTATTATCGTACATGATCTAATATTAATCCAACATAATAAAGATAAAGTACACACTGATTCCTTGTAACAAAATTACGTTTCAAGTGAATTTATTCTCAAGTAAAATTTGGTTTTAATCTGCAAAAGGGGGAGAATGAGCTATGTAATGCGAATCTAGTAGTCTTGATTATCATCTCTACTTACATAACCAAATAGTAATTCAACATGATAACGATAACGTACCCAATGACGTAGCTAAGGGCAGGCTGATAGGAGCGGTGGCCCCGAGTGACAGTATCTAAAGGGATCGGAATTTCAGAAATATTTATTAACCCTCCAAGTGGTTTCGACGAGATATCTCGTCCATCAAGATCTGACCGATTTCGATAACGACGAGATATCTCGTCATTAACATATTGCCGATTTTTTTATGATAACAAGATCAAGATCTGGTCAATTTTCTTCTAATGACGAGATACCTAGTCGAGAAAACCAGCAGGGAAGGTTAAAAAGTGGTTTTCTTAGAAACATTTTAAACTTGTTATTATCACAAATATTTTTCAGTGTCATGTGTAAAGTAATAATGTGCTCATCTACCCCGTGCAATCATACTATCCAGAAAAGAGAAGAGGTTAAGTATTTAACTGTCTTCTCACTAACGTCTGGAAAACACAGAATAACAAAGGGGCGCCTTTTCTTACTTCGTTCATGAACAGAAGCCCATTAAAACTACAAGTGGATTTGAAGAGATATCTCGTCCATCAAGACCTGACTAAATTTGCTAATTACGAGATATCTCGTCATCAAGATATATATTGACGAATTTTTGAAGATGATAAAATCAAGATTTGGTCAGTTTTCTTCTAATAACGAGATATCTCGTCCATAAAAGCCTGGTAACTTTTACTAATGACGAAATACCTCGTCGAAACAACCACCTGGAGGGTTAACCAAGGCTGGACTTTTTACTTGTCTTTATGCAGTCAATAATTAATTGCAAAAATATCAATATTGAGAACATTTATGTATTAAAAATATTAATTTCTTACCGAGTAGTGTATTTTATCCTAATAATATTCTCTTGAAATATGTAAATTTTGTTTTGGGACCTCGGGCATCAGACCTGTTTGCCCCAGGTTCCAAAAAGTCTAGCTTCTCCTCTGAACGTACCCATTGATTCATAATACCAAAAACGTTTCGAGTGACTTTATTCCCAAGCAAAATTTATTTGTTCAACTCTAGATAGATCTATTTATAGCTTGTGTTTAGCATTTCAAATAAACAGCCTACAATGAAATAACTCATCCCGCGATGTGTTGAGAATCTCTCTTGCATTTGCAATCACAGGTACCATTTTAATCATGACCCTTACCCATGGGTACGGGTCATTAAAAAATACTTAAATATTTTCGTTTGAGTTAATCTCCTTAGCATTCAACTCTAAGGAATCGTACGTGATCGAAATAGTTGCAGTCACTTATAGCACTTGGACCATAAAACACTAGGGCGTGGTAGGTTATCCTTTCTCGAAAGGTCGACTTTAGATGGTAAGAGGCTTCTGCCATACGACGGGTCATTCTTCTGCTTTGTTTCATTCATTTATATGTTCCTGGCCAGCACAGATGTTCATTTTCAAGATCCGTATAGTTTATTATTTATTTGTACTGCAGTTTTTTCTCGCGATTCTTTTTTTTCCCAGCCGTGGCGATCCATTCAAGCAAGGAAATGGAAATAAATAAAAAACCTGAATGAATCGGGAAACATTATAGTTATTCATTATCCGTCGGTGAGATTGTGGGTGTTTATTTATTCTCAAATTGCGAGGAATCGCGTGTTGGGATTTTCTAAAGATCCTTTTCTTGAAAAGCTTGTTGTTTTGTTTGAGTATCTGAACTTTCGAGTCATACGAAGTGACCAAAGGTTGAGGCTTAGAATTCTGCTGCGTAGGGGTCATGGACAGGTGTTTGGAATTTCAATACAGCGTTCCTGTTCACCGCAGTACCGTGTACGGACCTTGAGACAAGTTTCACCTTATAAATGCAGGCATGGGAAATCAGAGTATATAAATGTCATTTCTTAGTGGTTCCCTGGTAAACAATTTGTAAGGTTTAGGATTTTTAAGTGAATAATGTTTAAGAAAAGGATTACTTTTAAAATAAAACAACCTTATAGGGTATACAAACTCATGTTTTAGATTTGTGAATATATTTACAAGTCTACGGAGATTTTACTTCCTAACAAAGTTTGCCGTTCTCGCTTTGCGACAGAGCCTGGTTGGAAGAGTAGCAGATTAGCAACTGGAAGGTTGTGATTTCGAAACTTGATCCCACCAAAGATCGTGGCGGCTGGTGCACGTTAAATCTGTGGTGCCCTCAAATGTCCTCGCGTTGGCGTGATGTGAAACTTTGGAGCGTGGTGTGCCAGCTCAGGTGTTAACCTCGTCTTCTGACCGTGGCTCAAAATTACGAGGTGTTGTCCTCGGATCTTTCCTTTCGGGATCGATCCCGAACCGTCGCCAATTACCCGTTGTGTTGCTCCAGTACGACGTTAATTCAATTACCTATCTACTTAATCTTTGCAACACAATTAATTACCTATATCATACATAAAAAGCTCTTATTTAGTAGTACTATTATAACTATACTGGGGTGTACTATTGTAACCATACTGGGCAGTACTGTTGTAATTAAAGGGTATCTTAAAAACTTCCGGTAGTAACTTCAAGGGTATCAGAATTCCACCTTATTAATACAGGGATATTTTACAGTTGGACAGTAGTTTGTTAGGTTTCTCAATGTTGCAACCGTCTTTACTAATTCGTCCCTGACAACGTTAACTTCATGGATTGCCGTGCATGTTCAAACATTCACGGAAATTCGGAACTTCCAGAAATTTTCAATTTTTGAAATTGAATTGGGAACTCATGAGTCAAACCTTATCGTTGTTTGAAATCACATTCAATGCATATTGTACAGGGTGTTTTAAACCTTCCAATACATACTTTTAGGTGGGAGCATACAAATTCTACCCTCTGATGGTTGACTCGACAAGGTATCCCGCTATTAGCAAAACTGACCAGGTCTTGATGGACGAGATATCTCGTCGAAACCACTTGGAGGGTTAAACCATATTCATATAAGTATTTAGCATGTCCACAAGGGCCACCTTATATGTTATAGGCTACGATGAAATGCAGAAATGAAAGACAAGTTGCCCTAATTTTAATATTAATCAGTAGTTGTACACTTAGTCTTCAGTATACGGTAGGCAGGTATTTTAATTAACGTCGCACTGCAGCAACACAATGGGTTATTGGCGACGGTCGGGGATCAAACCCGAAGGGAAAGATCTGAGGACAACACCACGTAATTTTGAACCACGGTCACATGACGAAGTCACATCTGAGCTGGCACCCCACTCCCCAAATTTCCACACCACGCCAACATGAAGACATTTGAAGCCACGACAGATTTAACGTTCATCAGCTCCCTTTTGTACACGACTGTCTTTGGTTGGATTCTAACTCGTAACCCTCTGGTTGCTAGTCCGTTACTCTTCCAACTGGGCTATAGTGGCCCCTTTAGTATACAGATATACATCCCTATGTGAATACTTAATATCGTCTTTGTAGAGAAAGATAATGATCAGATAATCCAAATTAGATTTCCTAAATTAAAAGATGAATATATTTATTTATTCATATTGTCATACAACAAACATTCATTCACTTGACAGTGAGGAATATGCACAAAAATAACAGAAATACAAATAAAACACAAAATATAAAAATGTACCAAGGAACAAAACATACAATCAAAAATCAAGAAATAAAATCTTAGTTTTTAAATGTCAATGGTAAAATTTTAAAAATCTTTAAAACACTCGATAAAAATGTCCATACTTAGTGGTGTAAACTGTTTAGGATCTTCAGAAAATTGGAAAAATTTTGAATTTTAAGGAACTCTTTTGATATAAATGCTTCTTTAAAAATAATTTATTACATGCATTATATGAAGATACATGAATATTTATCCCATTAAGGAGTCGAGATATTAATTTGGTTATGTAATAATTTATAAAAGAATTTATAAATAATTTATGAATAATTTACAAAGCAAATTTTTCTGCTTGTAAAGCATTTTGATATGAAAAAATATCTGTATATCACACAAAGTGTGGACAGTTTAATTAAAAATATACGTTCAAACTGTACTTTAATGTACTTAATGTACAAACTGTTCTTTAATGTACTTAATTTACAAACTGTACTTTACTATCATTGTCACTTTTATAGTAGAGTCCTGGTACACAATATTAGACGCTATTCCCATTTCTGGCAGCAGGCCTGGGATTCTTTATCTGGGATTTCCCTCAGTTCCTTTATCTCATTATGCTGATATCATCATCGACGTCTGAAAATCTTCATCCTTTTAGAGCACTGTTTAATTTTTGGAGTAGCCAGAAATCATAGGGGTTCAAGTCGGGTGAACAAGCAGGATGACCTAATTCTATCAACTATTTATTGGCCACAAACTCTCACGACGAGCGCACTATTATAGCGATGAATTATTCACTTGTCAAGTCACAATTAAGGCTTTTCCTCCTAACAGAATTGTGTAATACTTTCAACATATCTAAATAGCATTGTTGGCTGACCAAATTTCGCTCTCTGTTTGAATTTGCGTCCGTCATTTTTGTTTTCAGCTGCCCACTTTCTAGGGTTGTTCACGTTGCGCACATATTTGAATCTCTTGGAGCACTCAAAGACAAGACTTTTGAAGAGCATCCACACCATTGACCTTTCAACAACTGCAACATTTCAATACCAGTTTTGCCAATTTTCACACAAAATTTGATGTTAACTGCGCGTTGCTTTATATTTCGATCACTTATTATTACTTCAAAGTTTGTACGCAAATCTATCAGCTCGAGGTTACACATTTTTGTAGTCAAGAACAGATACTTCACCCCTGAACCCTCCTCCTCTGATTACGTCCCTGGATAATTACGTTAGTGTGAAAATACAAATTAATTATATAGTAAAAACATTGGCATTGTTGGGAAATCGGTTGTTGGATGTTGTTGGGATAAGGTTGTGTCGAGGACACAAGCCGTAGTTTTGACCTGAATACTCGGAACTGATGATGAAATGAATGAAGCTGATATAGGAAGTTTGACCGATTGTTTATTGTGAATATTCAACAATTAATTTACAGTTTAACGATTAAAGTGCAGTTTGATATTAAAATTGAAGAATAATTGCATTGATTTAAGGCCTGTGATTGTAGTGTAGCTCGGTAGCTTTCGAATGACACCACTTACGTAGTCCTCACTCTACGCAATTCAAAGTTACAGTGTTCCAAAGCTCACCCATCACCGTAGAGTTTTGACATTTTCTGGACACCCGCCCCGCGCTGAGTGAGCTTGCATACTCGGTCTGAAGGTCATGTGAGGTACGGACGTTCATCGTCTAAACGACGCTATATTTATCTTCTGGATGTTTCTTCTAGTTCTGAAATCACGAGACAAAACCAGTTGCAATGCTTTTTCGTGACACTCGACTTTTCATGCATGCCCCAAATACTATTCTGATTTTAAAGACGTATTCAAGTCGTCATTCAAGGAACCAAAAAATTTGACGACTCAAGCGGCATTTACATTAGTCATGTAAATTACATTAGTCATGTAAATTACATTAGTCATGTAAATTTTAAGTGATAAAAATTACGTAAATGATTAAAGAAAAGTGTGTGAGCTTCATTTGAATACTTCTTAACTACGTACGTACTTTGATACTTCTTTACATACATATTATAATGCCAAATAATTGTCTGCTTTTGACTGAAACGAATACCTGTCAGTACAGCTAACTTTCTTTAAAACATTTAGTGCTTTGAGTTCATCATTTGTAGTACTTTGAACTGACGTAAGGTAAGTCAAATTGTTTCTGGGACTTCAAGAACTTGTCTTTTAATAAGTGATGAAAGAATTTCCTCATTTTCACTTTCATCGCTCGCACTTTCACGCTTTTCTAAAAATTCCGTAGCTAAATTTCTGGTCATTTGAAAACATGTGACTTTATTATCGATATCTATGTAGTCATTCATGTCAGGAATAGTGCATCCATTTCATTTACGATTTAAAATAAATTCAGAGTCAGACACTGAGTTCTCATTTTCGTCTTCATTTTATTTGCCATATCAGACACAAACCCTGTATGTTTCAAGACCTTTCCACAGTGACGAGTTATCCGAGGTTGCATTTGAATTCGAGACGAGTAAACAGATGTTTAACCCTCCTGATGGTTGTCTCGACAAGGTATCGCGTCGACGAGATATCGCGTATGGACGAGATATATCATCGTTAAAAGAAACTGACCCTTGATCTCGTCATCA
The DNA here is from genome assembly GCA_933210815.1 of Meta bourneti. Taxonomy (NCBI): domain Eukaryota; kingdom Metazoa; phylum Arthropoda; class Arachnida; order Araneae; family Tetragnathidae; genus Meta; species Meta bourneti. Next base: position 51,416,218 of record OW119934.1, on the reverse strand, counting down.
TGAAAAAATCCGTAATATCTTGATGACGAAATATCTCGTCATTAATAAAATTGGCCAGATCTTGATGGACGAGATATCTCGTCAAAACCACTTGGAGGGTAAATTACATTGCCGTCTATGAGAACTAGACAGGACTGAAGAAAATTGGCGATTTATCCGGAGTGACGAGTTATCCAGGTTGTGGAGGTTTTACTGTGTGCTTTCATGTTTCTCTTAATAATTACCTCTAGGGAATCGAGTGATCTTTACTACCTTTCATTTTTACCCTCGCCTACCCTTCTGATTTTTGCTTTTTCTTCCTCCTCCATTGTGTTGTCTGTCTTGGGATTGGCTCAGCTTGACCAAATATGGCCTTGGCCATAAAACCCGAAAACAACCAACATCTCTTAATGATCGGTTATTTTATTTTATATCACAATAATACTCTAATAATTTTCAATAGCCCGTTGTGTTTCCCCGTGGGACGTTAATTAAAATACCTACCTATCTATAAGAATTTTCAGTGTTTTATTGTAAAAAGATATAAAATAGAAATCAACACATGGGGGGCAGAGTACCCCTCTGGCTCCCCACTGTCGAGCACTCGTTCTTACTTAAGATTAGGTTTTATGTTTTCCATAATCTCACAGCGATGGAACAGAAACAGTCCCTAAAAAGAAAAGAAATCTTATCTAGTGAAAGAACCGGTCGCTTGAGGTCTGCAATTTACTGATTTATGTACCGGATGAGACTCGAGTCCAATTCCAATTTACTGCATGACCCCTGGGACCGAACATTTAGCTCCCAGTGCTCCTTGATTTGCTACGCCCACTTGGAGGCAGAAGGTCCGTTCCGAGTTGACGAACCTTTTTTGTTCTCTCGCTGGAGATGAACTTGCGTTGGACGCCACTGGTGCAGGGGTGGAAGACGACTTCGTCCACTGGCCTTATGGATATGCATGGCGAGAGTGGGCAGTTAATTGCGTTTGCACTCCAGCCGCAGTCGCAGGATTCCATGCATAAAAAAGCGATGCGTTATAAAAGCGATAGATGATTTATGTTGAGTGCAGGCGCGATGTTTTGGTTCTGGTAGTACTTATGCTTACTGCGGCAAGTATCTGTCTTGAAGAAACACATAAATGAGAGCTGGGGTGTATAATGTTGGTATTTGAGGGTTGTGTATTAATTTCAAGAGGTTTGAACTCGGTGGGTTCGATTTCTGCTCGTTACTCTTGGTGCATTTATCTCTACTGGGCCATTAAGGCCTCTGTATAAGTGCCACCTGGTATGTATACAAAAAAAAGTTGAGTGTAGGCGAGATGTTTTGACTCTAGTAATACTTGTGCTTACTGCAGCAAATATCCATCTTAAAGTCATGCATAAATGAGGTCTGGGGTGCTTCGAGAATTGAATGTTAGTATTTGAGAATTGTGTATTAATTTAAACAGCTTTGAACTGGTTTGAATTTCTGCTTGTTACTCTAGGTGCATTTATCTCTACTGGGCTATTAAGGCTTCTGTATAAGTGCCACCTGGCATACATACGAAAAAGGTTGATAGGCTGTTAATTAACGTCGCACTGGAGCAACACAACGGGCTATTGGCGACGGTCCGGGATCAATCCCGAAGTGAAAGATCCAAGAACAACACCACATAATTTTTAACCACGGTCAGATGACGAGGTCACACTTGTGCTGCACCCGCTCTCCAAACTTCCACATCACGCCAACGTTAGGACATTTGAGGTCACGAAAGATTTAACGTGCACCAGTCCCCTTTGCACACGGCAGTCTTTGGTTGGATTCGAACTCGCAATCCTCCGGCTGCTAATCCTTCATTACTCTTTCAACCGGGCTACCGCACCCCCGTTTGTATTTGAAAGTTAGTTGGGTATTTATTTCAGCAGGTTTAAACAGAAGGGTCAATTTCTGCCTTTACTCTCGGTGCATTTATCTCTTTTGGGTCATTTACGCCTCTGTATAAGTGGCATTTCGCACGCATGCAGAGAAAGTTGAGTGCATGAGTGCATGTGCGATATTTTGACTATGCTTGCTGCAGCAAGTATCTGTCTTACATCCACACATAAATAAGAGCCGAAGTGTATAAAGTTGGTATTTGAAAGTTGTGTATTAATTCAACAGCTTTTAACTCGGCTGGTTTTGATTTATATATATTACTCTCGGTGTATGTATCTTATCTGTGCCATCAAGGTCTCTTCATAAGTCCATCTGGCACACATGAACAAAAAATTGAGGTTAGCCAAGAACTTACATTTTTCAGGTCTCGATCGGTTGGTAGGTATTTTAATTAATGCCACAATGGAGCAACAATTTTAGACAGATTTAACACGCACCAGCCCCTTTGTACAAGACGGTCTTTGGTTAGATTCGAACTCGCAACCCTCCGCTTGCTAATCCGTTACTCTTCCAACCGGACTACCGCTGCCCTAGGTCTCGATAGGATTGCCAGAATTCTGATTCGAAAGCATTTCGGTTGATTCTTCAGACTAATTTCATCCATAGCACCCGAGGGTTGCGAGTGCGAAACCCGATCCAACCAAAGACCGTCGTCTGCGTGAGGGGTGGTGCACGCTAAATCTGTCGTGGCCTCAGTTGTCCTCACGTTAGCGTAGTGTGAAAGTTCGAAGAGTGGGGTGCCAGCTCAGGTGTTGACCTCATCATCTGACCGTGATTCAAAATTGCGAGTTGTCCTCGGGCCTTTGCCTTCGGGATTGATCACGGACTGCAGCCAATAGCGCGTTGTGTTGCTCCACTGGGACGTAAATTCAACCACTCAAATTAAAATTTTGAATAAACGAATAGGAATTTGGTTGGCTTGTATGCATTTTACTGTTCACTTACGTAGGAAGCGAAATTATCTTACATCCTCTCCAAATTAATGGGGCTCAGTCTGTTTGCCCCCTGCGCTAGCAATCTGCTAGTTGTAGGCCGTCTAAGTTCGATTGCTCTCGGGTTCGTTTCCTCCCTAGATGTATTTCTTCCTTCTGTATGAGTAAAGTTTTTCCTCTCTGTGTAAGCACATTTACTCGATTGGTTGTTTTGGCGTTTTATGGCTCAAGGACTGTATTTAGTCAGGCTACGCCAAGCACAAGATAACATCAAGCAAATAATGTCATAAAAGGAAAAGGCATTTGGGAACAGAGTAGTGGTATGGAAGAAAAAGATCGCTTAGGTATGCCGGGAGAACGACCCCCGTGTTTACTAAAGACAGTAATCCCCATGCGAAAAGAAAAGATCACTAGAGTACTTTGGGTCCGTTAAGCCAGTACACACCGAAAAGAGATGTGCCCCTGAGGGCTATATTTACTAGACATTTGGCGGAGCTTGATCAAATATGGCCCTTGAGCCATGAAAACCAATATTAACCAACAAAATTAGCGTTTTTAAGATTTATTAGCTAACGAACTCATTAACCCTGTCCAAAATCCAGTTCTGTTTTAAGGGAGGATTTTCTTTTTACGATGAAAAATATCGATTTTCGTATTTAGTATTTGGGGATCTTGAAAATAATTTCAGCAAATTCAAATTCGAAATTCGCAAAATTGGCTCAGTTATAAGCCATTAACAGACGCGTTCAGGTGTAGGTTCGGCGCACAGGTAGAATTTAAACACGTTTTTCTCGAAGCTTTTTCGCGAGTGATTGGCATATCTATTAAATTGTTAAACTGATAGCTTGAAATTTTTTCAGCCATGTGGTAGGAAGCTTCCTTTTATCGTTTGATGAACCGCAAGTGATACGTTTCGTTTCTATATTTTTACAGCGAAAAACGAGTTCAATTTTCTTTATCTAAATCAATTATTTGGATTTGACAAGTCACCGTTTTCTCAAATGTTTCATAAAATTTTTCTTGTTCGTCCAACGGTAGCTACATGTGTACGAAGTAAAAAGCCGCTCAATTTTTGGTGCTTAAGTGCTTTTGTGGTAGGTAGGTATTTTAATTAACGTCGCACTGGAGTAACACAACGGGCTATTGGCGGAGACTGTTCAGGATTAATCCCCAAGGGAAAGATCCGAGGTCAGCATCACGTAATTTTAAACCACGGTCAGATGACGAGGTCACACCTGAGCTGGCACCCCACTCTCCAAACTTCCACACCCCATCTACATGAGGACATTTGAGGTCAAGACAGATTTAACGTGCATCAGACCCAGCTTACACGACGGTCTTTGGTTGGATCGAGTTTCGAACTTGCAACCCTCCGATTGCTCATCCGCTACTCTTCCAACAGGGCTACCGTAGCCCTAAGATCACTTGGAGTTGAAAAATCATACCAACTAACGACACTAAACTTCGCGCGACGTTATGGTAGAGGGTTAGCAGGTGTGATTCTTCATGATAATGATTTTTTTTAATTCTGCAATATCTGAAATGTGATAATAAATAGACGCAGAAAGTTTGGAAGTATTTGGTTTTATAGTCTGTGAATGAAAAATCTCAAAAAATTGGTAATTTTGTCAAAAAAGTTCCTCCTTAATAAACCCGTACATCTAAAATCAAAGAAAAAAGCAGAAAGCAGTCTGAAACATTTTTGAAACATTAAAACATCTGCGAAGAGTAATTAGTTTCCTTCCATCTAACCTACTTCCACCAAAGTTTATGAGATGACCTCTGTGTGTGTGCGAGTCAAAGAGCCATCCCTTTAATCACTCATCACCTAAAAAGGAAAACAAATCTGACTAAAGAAAATAAGATCTCCAATTTCATTTTCCTCGTGAATTTCATAGATTTAAGGAGGAAAGAAACGTATGACACTAATTTATTTTCAAGTGAACGTACATGGTATGTTCTTAATGAAACAAAATTCGTTATGTGGGTTTTTCAATGTCCTTTTCTTATTTAGATTTTCGTCATTAGATTTATGATTATTACACTGTCCTTATTCTTGCATGGCATATTGGGTAGAAGAGGGATTTTCAACAGTGTAAACAAACCAGATGGTCTGCGACAATCTTCTGCTGTCCAAATCTTCTTGCGTGATATATATCGAGATTGTCTTAAATGTAGTTTATCGCCGTTTTGATTACATTTGGGGTTTAATCTAATTGCTGACCAATCGACTGTCATATATCAATTTGGAATTTATCCTTTAGAGTTTTTATTGGTGAAGTGCTGAAATCGTATTCAAATAACAAGGCAACTGACGTCACATTCAGAATATGTACAGGAAACACGTATCGCCACATAAACACTAACGCAAGCTATATTGAGCTAGGCAGAAAATGCCTCTCATACTGTCAAAAATGTTTAGTTTCCTTATTATGTGAGGAATTTTCAGTGAAAACAAACATACCAAACGGTCTGCAAAGATTTTACTTCTGCTCTCCAAATCCATTCGCATCTTTCCCTTCGGGGGTTGATCCCGTACCGCCGCCAATAGCCCGTTGTGTTGCTCCTGTGAGACGTTAATTAAAATACCTACCTACCAAATCCTCTCGCTAAATACATATCGGGGGTACCTTAAAATGTAGTTTTTTGCCATTTTGGTTGAGTTTGGTGTTGAATATAATTGGTGTTGAATAATCTACTCTCAAAATCAATTTGGATTTTATTCTTTCAAGTTTTTATTGGTGAAGTGCTGAAAAAGTATTCGAAAGCAAACCAATGACGTCACGTTCGGGATACGAACAGGAAACGAGTTCCGCCACAGAGAAACACTATCACCACCTACGCTTACTTATCTTGACAGAAAATGCCTCATATAAGGGAGTATAAATTAAAATTGCTAATTGTCATTCTATTATTGGCGAAGTGCTGAAATCGGTTTCGAAAAACAAGCCAACTGAAGTCACGTGCAGAATACGTACAGGAAACAATCGCCGCAGAAACACTAACACCAGCTATATTTAACTTCACAGAAAATGCCTTTCATACTATCAAACTGCTACTTTTCTGATTATACTTGACACATGAGTAAACGGTGAATTGTAAATCTATTAGCATGTACGTTCAGAACAGGAGTGAAGTTCAGATGTAGATTTATAAATTTTAAGGCCTCAGGCAGGGAACAAAGGAATCAATGGCTCAAACAAGTAGTCCAGTAGTGTGTGTTGCTCCAATTGTGTTTTTATATTATAATCTGATATACCCCATGTGCGTTTTTGAGATTTTAATAAATACATAGCACACATAAAAGCGCAGTAAGAATACAGGCTCTTTTATTTTAAAAAACTTTTAAAAATAATAAGTTTAACACAAAATATTTCGAATTAATTTTTTTCGCATAAGGAATATTCACTAAGGTCACATCCAGTTTGAGAAACTATTTATATTTTTAGAACGACACTTGATCCCGAAATGTGCTACTGCTCACCAAAACTTTGTTGATATGGTCATGGGGATTAAGATTAGCACTTCTTTTTGACTTTTAAAGGTGTAGAAGTGTGACGAGGCCATGATCGAGGCCATTTTCAGACACTTTGTAAGTAATTTCTAGTGTCGAATGATATATTCATCATCACACTTGCTCCCCAAATGAGCTATTGTTCATCAAAAATGTAGTTGATATGGTCCTGAGAGATTAGAATTGGCATTTCTTTTTGTCTTTAGAAGGTGTAGAGATGTGAACTGGATTCGGGCTGAAATATTGTCACATTGGACAAAATTTCCATCTGCCAGGATGCATAGTATAATCGAGACCATTTTCAGACACTTTGTAAATCATTTCTAGTGTCGAATGGTATATTCATCATCGCATTTGCTCCCGGAATGCATCAAAATTTTAGTTGATTTGATCATAAGAGATTAGGATTGGCACTTCTTTTTGCCTTTAGATGTAGAAGTGTGGCCTGGGTGGGATTCTTGTGCCAAAATATTGTCACATTAGTCAAGACTCCTGTCATTTCTGACAGGATCCATCGTATAATCGAAGCCATTTTCAGGCACGTTTGCAAATAATTTTTAATTATTCATGTATTTTTCGAATTTAAATTATTTTGGTTACCAAAAACGCATTTCAGGAGCAAATGTTATATACCGTTATGCAAAATTACTCCCCGCTCTTGTGGAGAATTTTGAAAAATATTGTTTCCAAACCAGATGCGACATTCGGTAGGTATTCTTGGTCAGTTTAGTATCCAGTACTTTCTTTTCAGTAACAACTTCCTTGCGATATGTAAGGGTTGAGTGAATGCTATTTACAGGATATATGAATAATGTTTATTCAAATATTAAAAAGTTAATTTTATAATTTCCTCACATTTCTAAAATTTGGACTTATCTTATTATTTTTACCAAAATTAAAACCCAATGAAAATCTAATTAATGTATTTTCTATTTTATATTCATATATAAAAATGCGATACTTAAATTATAAATCTCAATTCTTCGAAAAACAAACTAGGATCAGTTAATTTATTTCACTGCATCTAATCGTTTCTGATCCTTGATTTAAATGTAATTAGAAATTTAAAAATTGACCCCTAATTAGAGAACTTTGAGAAGGAACTGACAATATTTAGATTTTTTAAGAAACTTGTAGTTGAGATAAAACATATTATCATCTGTCATTATATATGTAGTCTTCAAAAATAAAAAACACATTTATAACGTTTTATTACCACCAGCTTCTCAATAAAAATTTCAAATATTTTCATCACGATTGTTGAATAACTTCAATATTGTACAGATTAAGACTACAAATTTTAACTAAAAAATTAAATGTACTATTCAGTAGTAAGGTACTTATATGAACAGTGCTAAACAGGACTTTCAGTCTCCGTTGGTGGGCAATCGGAGATGTAGTTTTATACATCATGGACTCGAAACGGATAGCAGACCATTTAAAATGTATGCTCTATATGTATCCAGGGCCGCGGTGGCCCGGTTGGAAGAGTAACGAACTAGCAACCGAAGGGTTGCGAGTTCGAATCCAGCCAAACACCGTCGTGTACAAAGGGGGCTGGTGCACGTTAAATCTGTCGTGGCCTCAAATGTCCTCACGTTGGCGTGGTGTGGAAGTTTGGAGAGTGGGGTGCCAGCTCAGGTGTTGCCTCGTCATCTGACCGTGGTTCAAAATTACGTGGTGTTGTCCTCGGATCTTTCCCTTTGGGATTGATCCCGGACCGTCACCAATAGCCCATTGTGTTGCTCCAGTGTGACGTTAATTGAAATACCCAAATACCCAAATACTATATGTATCCAGCAATTTGAATGAAATAAAATTATTATTTACGCTGCTTTGTTAACCAGAAAAATGAAAAGTATTTAGTAGTAAGGTACTTATATTGAACATTGCTAAACAGACACCTTTGGTTTCCGTTGATGAATATTTGGATATGTAGTTTTATGTTATAGGCTCGTAGCAGGAAAGCAGACCATCTACAATATATGCACTACATGTATTTAGCAGTTAGAATGAAATAACTATCATTTACACTGATTTGTTAACCAGAAAATAAAATGTATTTGGTAGTAAGATACTTATATTGAACATTGCTAGACAGCACCTTTAGTTTCCATTGAACAATTGGAGATGTAACTTTGTATGTCATACGCTCGAAGCATAGTCGACCATCTACAATGTATGCCTTACATGTATTCAGCATTTAGGATGAAATAATTATCATTTTCACTGGTAACTATCTTAATTTATGCAAACAGTGCTTCGAAAGCTATTTGTGAGTGCAAATACTGAGTAACTGTCTTCTGCTTTTTTAGATCATTATGATTTCATAAACTTAATATGACCGTATTAAGTTTGATTAAGAGTAGGTGAAAGGAGAAATTCTATAATTTTAAGTTTTTAAACAAGTAAAAGTGAACAAACATTTATACTATCATTATAACATCAAATTAATCGTTCTTATGTTGCTTAAATTATATGGCAATTGAAGAGAGCTTTCTTTCCAAAGCAGACAAATCCACTTTTGTTAAAATTACAAAATTACGCAGTGTTGAAGCAACTTAAACATACAGGTCATAGAAAATTAGTGATGACTGACAATATATTACCTTTCTCGATCATTTTAACAATGTTTTTCTCTCTAATAAACCTTGAACTTATGAGTTTAAAATTACGGTGTATAGATATGTATATTTTCAATAAACTCTTCAAATGAAATTTCAAAACTGACTTGTATAAGTTTAAATATTTTGTATACTACAACGAAACGCTTATCTGTTCAAGTTCTTTCCATTTCTTCAGTTCATTTCTCGAGCTTTCCTCATAATTCCTAACTGTAAACCTTTAAATGGAGATTCACAGAGCACTTCCAACTCATCACACATATTGTTTAAATTATTTAAATTTCGCAAGGAAGGTAAAACCGACAGATGCTACTTCTCTCTACTACGATATAACTTCAATCAGATATTCAATGAACAGCATGAACTGATTCTATTGTTTAAGTTATTTATAGTTCATGAGGAAGGTAAAACTGACATATGTGGCTTCTATTGCTGATATAACTTTAATCGGATATTAAAAAAACATTATGAACTCATTCTATTGTGTAAATTATATTTAAAATTCATGAGAAAGGTAAAACTTACATGTGGCTTCTTCTATATCTAATTCTGTGAGTCGGAAAATGAGAACAAGTCAATTCAATGTTAATAAAACATGTTTAATGGCACTTCAGAAAAATTATAACAATACAGTACTTTTGCTCCAGGAGCTTTAAGCAAAACACAACTCAATATTCTTTTCATAACTACATTATAAATTTCACAACCAAACATTCATGAATGTATGTATATATAAGGCACTATTAATAAAAGATTATGAGTGGAAAAATAAGGCACAATAGAAATTATACAAAGTGAAAGACATTTCTAGTGCAGCTCAAAATAGTTACTGCATACGAAACTTTATGGAATACATGAGTGAGAAGTCGTACTAAAATAACATAGCTTTTCAATAGCAAGGATAATTTCATACTTAAACAAAACAATCAACAACTAGATTTTGCCCATACAAAATGACACTTACAAATTGCGATCTATACGGAATTTGTATGTCGTTTCTAAAACGGAATCCAACCCAATTCATTAGAACTCGTTTTATCAGTTTCAGTGAGATCTTTTCGCACAATTAAGTTTTTGAATCACAAGCTATATAAAAATGTCATTTATATTTTTGATAAGTCATAACATTTTCATATTTCAAGAGCTTCTTCCCGTAACTATTTAAGATTCTGGATAGAAGTCATAAATAATTCAAATATTGATGATTATCAAGATTCGAACCAAGCTTAATATTAAGCTGAATGTTAAAAAATACGTTTTAAAACGAGAATAGAATAATTAACAAATCCAAAATTCACGCTATTATTATTCACGCTAATTCATGTATAGAATATCCTTTACTTCATCATGCATGTTTACAATTAATTTCATTACTAAATTAATAGTTGAGAGAAAATATTTAAATGCATACGAAGTTTTTACTCGTTATAAATCAAAATCATGTATTTTCAAAATTTCTTTCATTAACCCCAATCAATAATTCTCATAAAATTTTAGTTTTCTCATATGGGGTAGTACTTATAATTAATTGCACAGATATATTACGAATAAGTAATTCATGTTATATTAAAAGAATACAACGAACGTATTAAAATCAGATTTTACATTCAAAAGAATCCTCCGTTGAAATAAATTATAATATCGATGAAGCTTCACTAAATTTTATCACGCTTCCTTAGAAGTTAAAAATCGATTTGGAAAGATTTTAAGTAAACGTAACAAATTGGGCGAGGTTCGAAATAGTACACTATCAATATCACTCGTTTCAAACGTTTGATTTTAAAAAAAGTAACGAATTAGTATTGAAAAAAGTAACACATTTCAGTGTAGTGACAACTTTTAAAGTCGTGGCATAAAAAGTTACTGCAGGGTGCTGTCTTGATTCATATCCGTGCCACAGCTACAAGCATAGAAAAATGCGTGCGTAAAATTGTATTAATTTTTGTGCTCTTACTCCACAGTTCTCAATTTCAAATTTTTGCGCTCTAGACTGCCTTGTGACTTTTATACATAGAAACTGCCTGAACATTTCGAATGAGTTGTAAGAAAGTCAGCACTATTTGTACACAATGACAAACAAAATTAATATACCTCAAGTAAAAAACACCTAAAGGATTACATTCTTCCCTCACTTTGTCTTTAAGAATTCAAACAATTAACATTCAGTCAGAAAGTTCAACAGTCTGTTCTATATAAGTCCCATGAAGGGTAAAAAGCTGGCTTAAAGGCGATGCATAGATTGAATTACAAAATAGCGTCCGTTGCAATCGTATATACACAGCTTTCTTCACTCTTCCAGTTGTGGGAACTGCATAGTGGTTGGACGGATGCAGAGATGGACGGTCAATCAAGCGGTGGATGCGGTGTTTGACCGGTTGAGCTTCGGTTGGTGTCGCTTCATGTGCAAGGCGAGGTGGTCGGAACGTGCGAAGGCCCGTTCGCACACCCGGCATTTGAAAGGCTTGTCGCCGGTGTGCTTCCTCGTGTGCCTGGTCAGTTCGTCGGACCGGGCGAATCTCCAGTCGCACTCAGTATACTGGCATTTATACGGCTTTTCACCTGAAAAATAGAGACAACACTCAATCGAACGCAATTGTATGAAGTGGTGTTATAAAGATTCTCGCATGACATTTATTTATTAGAACGATTCTCGTATGATATGCAACTATTAGAACAATTCTCGTATGGCATGCAACTGTTAGAACGTGTGACATGTTTCTCCCATGACATAATGCCACTATTTGAAGGATTCTTGTACCGAAATGATGCAACTATTTGAACGATTCTCGTGTGACTGTGACACAACAATTCTAAATATTTTCGTATGACATGCAATTATTAGAACATATGACATGTTTCTCGTATGATTGTGTACAACAATTCTTAAGATTTTCGTATGGCATGCAACTATTAGAAAGTGTGACGTGTTTCTTGTATTACGAGATACAGCTATTAGAACGTTTCTCGAAAGACACGATGCAATTATTATAAACATTATCGTTTGACCTGAAACTGTTATAAGATTTTTGTTTGATGAGTAACTATTAGAACAATTCTCGTATGATATGATGCAACTATTAGAACGATTTTTGTATAATCGTGATGCAATTATTATAATGATTCTTGTATAACTGTTGTACAACTGTTAGAATGTATAACGTGTTTCTGGTATGACGAGATGCAACTATTAGAATGTTTCTCACTTGACATGATGCAAATATTATAAATATTATCGTATGACGTACAACTATAAAAGATTTTGTTTGACAGGCAACTATTAGAACTATTATTGTATGACCATGCAGCTATTAGAACGATTCTCTTATGTCGTATATAATGCAATTATTACAATAAACAAAAGAATATTTCTTGGCATTCAGAAATACTAATACACTTGCATAATGAGCATTTATTTATAATAACGGTTCATTCGAACAATGCGTTCAAAATCTAATTCATTTGTATGGGATATTATTTTTATTGCATTAGTAATGCAAGTATTTTAATGCTTCGTAAAGAATAATGCGTATGCAAATGAATACTACTTCAGCCCTTTCATTAATTTGTCGCATTTTTTATTCACTTTTAATTTTAACAAGTTTTACAATTCATTTTAATAATGTCAATACTTAATATTTACTTAAAATAATACTAATATTAAACCACTAATGTAATATTAACTTGATAAATAATTTTGGATAAATAATTTCACAATACTCAGTGTTTATAAAATTATTTTTCCAAACTTTATGTATTGATATCATACCGTTATAAAGCGTCCATCAATTTGTTCAAGATATGGAAGCGTCTAAACACTTAGCATTACTTTTACTGAAATAGCACGAAACTTAGAAATAAAAAAAAGATTAGGAAATATATACATGATCATTAAAGAACGAGTATCACATAACACAAAGTAGGCAGGCTTGGCCGATCGGGCCTTTGCGCCATGAACAACCAATCGAATTAGGCAGTAAAGCAGCCTAACCTGCAAGTAAAACATTAATTTTTCAGTCTTCTGCTTTTTGCTTTTTCTTCCTTCCTCATTGTGTTGTCAGTTTTGTGCTTGGCGCAGCTTGATCAAATATGGCCTTTCGCCATAACCTGAAACCAATCAACCTATTGTTTCAGTATTTTGGTATTGAATTATATCTTATTAAAATTTAAATAGTTCAGTGATATAATTTACGCTTTCTTCATTTGTATTGATACTGTCTGCTGAAACTGTTGTCTGAATTTTATCTATCCATTTGTTAAATTTCATCATCGACCGTAACAATTATCAGTTATTTGTAACCTAAGAGAAGTGAAATATAAACTTATCTAATTTGTGAGCATTTCTAATCGAATAAGTTTATCCTACTTTCGTAACAAAGGTAGAAGAGTATTTCTTGAGACGAGAAAGCGAGAAGAAAAACAGGTAAAATAGAACAGCGGTTCCTGCCCAAAGTAACAATACACTTCCGAATGCGGAAAAAGATTAAATTGCAGCTTGGCGAACGTCATAGTTTGAAGCTTGCGCAATTATAGTTTTTCCATCTTCTATCCTTGTTATTATGAACCATTTTTTTCGACTGCAACAAGCTCCCAAAAGGAAAAGCTGTGTTTTGGTCATCAAGTAGACAATCGTGTGTTTGATTGATATTTATATTATCCCCTTTACCATTTTCATTCAAGTGATTCAATCAAGAGGTGACGTATATAAATCGGATTCATACACAGATTAAATACGAAATAGAATGGTTTGAAAACGTAATACTCCGTTTGGAATGCCAATTAGCGGTTTATTCTTCCCTGTTCAGATTTTTTATACTCCCTCATGAGAGGTATTTTCGGCCAAGCTAAATGTAGGTGGCGGTAGCGTTTCTGCGGTATAACTTGTTTCCTGTATGTATTCCGAACGTGATGTCACTTGGCTTGTTTTTCGAACACGATTTCAGCACTTTGATGAAGTACTGAAATCGTGTTCCAAAGAATGAAAAAATTCCAAAAAATGAATTCCGAAATGATGTGTTACTGTCAGGTGCATTCCTCCCTGGGTGTATTTCTCTCTGTGTCAGTAAAACTTTCATTGTGTGTCTATTACTTGATATTGCATGTCATGTCTGGCGCAGCATGGCTAAATATGGCCCTTGCGCCATAAAACTCCAAAACCAACCAACAAAAACGATATATCGTCGGTTTAGAGCAAAAACTCCTTTTTAGCAGAACAATGAAACTTAGAGCAGAAACGTTTAACTGACATTTTTTCGGAGACACTAAATGTTTATTTTCCTGGTGATAAGAAATACATTGTCACATTGTAATCTGTTTATAAAATGTATAAAGTATCAAAATGCTTATAGTTCTTATTTTGTACCTAAAAACTAATAGTTATTAAATAGTTGTATAGTAAAAATTATATTTGTCAGTTAATGAGTTTCTGCTCTAAGCCGACGATATGATATTTGATTGGTCAACACCAATTAGATTAAACTCCAAACGGTGACAAAACGGCGATAAATTTCATTTTAATGTAACTCCGATGTGTATCATGAGAGAACATTTGGGTAGAGAAAATAAAATCTTCCCTTTCCGCCTGTTTTGTTTGCTTGCACTGAAAATCCCTCTATGGTTGACTATACCGGTGCCTTTTAGAGGAAAAAATACTCTTATATTTACTAGTTTTAAATACAATACCACTTAAAATCATTTCTGTTCAGACAGATTTAATTTTAGTAAACGACTGATTTTATAGCTAGCTATTCTAAGTTTAAGATTGCTATGAAATCAGGCAGGAGCGGGCAGCCTATGTGGAAGGATGTGGAAAATGCCATATTCGCTGGTATATTCGAAGGCTGAATGGGTCCACAACTTGAGATAAAATTTACATAATTTATAATTGTTCAATCAATACAAACATCGGGAGAACAGACTGAACCGTCCTATTTATAATTTCCATGCGGCATAGCATTCTTCAAATTAAAAACAATTCTGCATTATTTTAGGAAAGTATCACCAGCGCTTGTGTGGGCAATTAATGGAAGCACAAAAGTTTGCAAATATGTTACCTTCCTTCCAAAACACTAAAAAACATGCTTGTCTTTTAGTGATTATTATGACACATTATATTTTGTTTTCAAGCTCCCAAATTGAATCTGCTTTTGAGAGCTGGCAGGACGCATAAAAATGTTAAAACATTTATCAACACACACAACTAACTTTTGTGAACAATTAATGTATATTAATCAGTCTCCAAAGGCAATTAAACAATATGCCTGTTAGCCTGTGACTACGAGCACCGACACAAGATGGTCCTAGTGTTTATCAAGCTTTTAAAATAGACGTACAAATATGGAAATTGTAATTAATTAACGTCGCACTGAAACAACACAACGGGCTAATGGCGACGACATAGATGAAATTATTTGTGTGAATCCATAGTTTCCCGTCAAAAAAAATCCCCAGAAGAGGATTCCCCTCAAGTGGTCCCTGTGTGCACACATTTACTTTAAAAATATACGATTATTTATCACGTTATCATTTTTGCGAAATACAATGCAGGCCTAAATCTTTAATTTGTAGGATGAGAACAGTTCCATTTCCCCGGTAGAGACCCCGAAACGACAGTGAGATTGACAGTAAATTGTTTCAAACCTTACGTTCAGAAGTTTCAAAGCGTTTCACATCAAGCTTTATATATTGACACATTAGTTTGAAAATATCAATAACTCTTATTTTATTTTAACGATCATCCATATTTTTATTTCCGTGAATCGGTGGTCGGACCCCGAGAGCCTAAATGCTCTTAAGCCGGCTCTGTGAGCACACATTTACTTTAAAAACACAAGATCATTTATCATGTCGGTAGCGGTTATTTTCGCGAATTCCAATGCAGGCCTAATTCCTTACTTTGTAGTATGGGAACAGTTCCATCTCCCCGGAAGAGACCCCGAAACGACAATGAGATTGACAGTAAATCTCTTACGCCAACTTCCCCTCCCTCAGAAAAAGTTCCTCCTTTTACTTTAAAAAGTCTCATTCAGATCGAAAAGCAAATTTCCAAACAAACTTTGGGAATTTGCCTTCGATAATATTTTGAGGCTAACAGGCAGGAAGCGAAGCAAACTTTAGGAGTTCTGGGGGGACGACGATTTCACTTTGGGGTGGCCCACATTTGGCGACAATTCGCACTTATATAGGCTAGACTTTGGGGGACCGGGGTAAATAAGGTTGATGCGATGTAAATTCAACTACCTACCGGATAAATCGAAATCCGTCACTTTTATGCTAACGAAAATACCTCACTCTAAAATGTTGTATGGTGACCAATGGACCTCTCCGAAATGAAATTTCGCCTACGCCACTGTTCTGGTGATTTATCAAAATTCATATAATCAGTTTAGCGTGATCATAAATTCAGTACGCTATCTTTTGTAGTTGGTGCTTTGCTTGGAAATAAGCGTATTGTAAAATGGACTGAATAATTTTCCTTTCATACTTTTATCATTAAAATGCTGAGCAAAGCTATCTTTTTATTAGTAGTCATGAACGATCAGAGGCGAAGCAAGACTTTTTGGGATCCAGGGCAAATGAGGCTGATGGCACTCTTTGTCAAAAACGAAAATTTACATATTTAAAACAATGATAATGCATATAACTTAAAATAATTAGGTTAAAATATACTAGTGAGAACCATTTAATTAACCATTTAATGCGTTGATTAATTATTGGCCATAATATTAATTATTGATTGTAAATTTTTATTGACTTGCATAACTAGCAAAAGGCCAAGATTTGTCAATGGGTCTCCAGGACAGAATTAAGAAAAGGAGCCTCCTTTTCTTGTTTTCTGCTCTCATATTAGCATAAAAACTAGCAAAAAAAACCTAGATTTGTTAATGGCTCCCGTCAATGGATCTCCAGGATGGCATCAAGAAAAGGAGCCTCCTTGCCTTGTTTTGTGCTCTCCAGATGTTTGTAAGAGGATAATTTTATTGCTGTCTCTCTTTTCTGAATAGTAATACGATTTCAGGGGCTACATGAAAATGGACTCTAATGTTGAATTCTAAAAACGGAGAGCATTCACTTTACATGCAGCACTGGAAGATACTTCTGACATGGACGAAATTGCGCTTAAAGTTAAACATTTTTCTAAGAAAAATCATAAAATTCTTAAACATATATTTCTGAAATGCCTTGAAAAGCTGACGAACAAGTAGTAAATAGAGAAATTTAAAACTAGCTCTTACTGGATTGCCCTTTGCATTTGATAGTCCAAATAAATTGGTCATAAATGCTGCCTGAATGAAAATTAAGAACGTATCATAACGCAGACCAAAACTAAAAATATTCACAAGCTTCATATCTTTAATATTGCCTGCTTTCCTGCTCATCTATTGGTATTAATGTAGTACTTGAGTTATTTTCTCTTCTCAAAGTCAGTTTTTATGGCGTAAGAGCCATATTAAGCCAAGCTGCGCCAAACACAAGACTACGTCAAGTAATGGACATACACAAGGAAAGTTTTACTGACCTGAAGAGAGAAATACAGTCAAGTACCAAAAAAACTGGTACAAACGAGCCTATGCAAAGTACATAGCAAAGCAAATTATGCACATCATTGTTTGGGTCTGCAGTGCTTGTATAAAGCTATAAACACCTGTGGAAGTATCTAGAGCTCTTTCCACCATGAGAATGGCAAGTTATCGCGATTTAAGCGATTTTCAACGAAGTTTAATAGTTGGAGCTAATGATATTGGTCAGCGTTTCGGAGGTAGAGGAGCAGTTTCTATTTGTACGTGCTAACCATTTCAAGGGTGTACCAGGATTACAAGAATGCAAAACTCGTAACTTACGACAGCAGTTTGGCCGTAAAAATACTCTAGGTGAACGCGACTAGAGTCTGCTGACATAAATAGTTCACGTGCAATACTACATCAAGTAACATCGGAATTCAATGCTTAGCCCTCAACAAACGTTACACATTAAGCATCAAATAATTTCACAGGCTACCTCAAATTCTAGAATCAAAGTATTGCGATGAGAGGGCACTAATATCTAAAAACAAAAACGACAGGGGTTTGAACCTCTGTAGCCCTCCCTCTCTGTACAGCCCTGGTGTATATCAACCTTTTAAAATACATGGTCCTCCTCAGTACGGTTTAACCTCATGGGCACAGTGGGCTTGCCAAGGGCCCCAAGCTTCAAAGGCACCGTGATGGTTTTAAAATTGTGATTATCAGTTTAAATTCACCCGTAGAACAGTTGTTCTAACATCCAAAGAACAATCCTCTTTACAAAATTATTGTACTTTTCCCGATCGAGAGATGAAAAGTATTTAACCCTCTGAGCGTCGCGAGATTTTCGAGTAGTGTAGCGTTGCTTTTACCCCACAGCACGCTCAATGACTAAGTAACCACATCTACTTATTGAAAGAATCCATGGATTCTTCAAACCTTTAGCACGATTCTATTGGTCATTTCCTTACAATAGATCTTACAATAGATTCCTTTGGAACGATTCTATTGCTTTTCTCCTTAAAAGAATCTCTTGAAAGATTCTACTGGTCAAAAAGGTCAAAATTAGTTAAAAAGCAGGGAAGACTGCAGGTTGCAAGGTGAAATTAGGAGTGTGAACCCCTCAGCTGTTTAATCTATTCTTTTTGTGTTGCTAATCATGACGGGAAGTCCCAAAGAATTTATACCTACTGATTTAATTCGTATAGGAGAGTCGGAAGAGACAAAGTCTTATTTCATGACTATTATCATTTCTCTAAAATTTTGCATGCACGTTTTGGCTTATTAATCATAAAAATAATTCATTTGCACCGTATAGCTCACTAATTACTTATCAATTAGAAGTTGAAATGTTTCCGTTTCTAAAATCTTATGTTGAGAGGTCCTTTACGTGTTTTTTTATATCATGTTCTTTTTTGTAATAGGAATTGGTGGCCTCTGGCAAATCCAGGTGGAACTTCTGGACATAAATCTCGAGTGAATGCAGTTGAAATTAAATGTGTTCCCTGCATCCCTTTTAAGTTTGCATAGGAAGTTTTGAAACACTGTATGTATTATGAACGAATGGGAAATTTTTCAGATTTGTAAGTAAACCTTTGACTGTTCTTTAAGAATTGTGTAAAACTTAAGATATAAATAGCCAAGTTTTCTGGCAACTGTGTGTGTGTGTGGGTTCGAACTATTTTTGAAAACTTCAGTCTGATTAAATTTAAGGCCTAGTTATTCAGAACGTGTCATATTAGCTCAGTTCCTTTTAAGTTTGAAATTGAATCTCATAATTTAAAGTAATTCTTTGAATGTATTTCAAACAATAAGTTTTCAACAAATCAAAGGAGTAAGAACGTTTATGACTAGAAAACGTTTGGATTAGTTTGCTCTTATTTCATTATTTTGTTTTTCTTTATTTGGTGTTTAAAATCTGATCAAAATTTACCAGATTTTATGAAAATACTGTATATTGGCCCACAGACCACTTATGATATGTACAAAATTTACTTTCTTTTTCATTGTATATGAAAGAGCGAACCACAGGTTTACGGATTCTTGTAAGGCACGACAAAGAATCAAGGCATTACTTAACCTTACTTTATAATGTATAACAAAAAAGGGGCAATGGTCTTTAATCAGATACGATTACTGTTGTTAATGCACTTGTCTTCATTTTATAAATGTATAAGGAAATGTGGGCCAATATTAAAGTATGAAAATATCAGTAGATAGTTTGCAAAATGAAAGCGTTTTTCATGCAAAAGTCCGCTCGATGCATAAAAATGAGTAACTTATCTCAAAACATCTTTCACAGCTAGTCAGTAGATACGGGTGAAATGTGTTAATTTGTACTGTAATTAACCGGGTAGACAACCCTCATTGCTTTTCATGGTTTTACTCATCGATATTTGCATAGAAACTGATGCATTACCAACTATGTAGATCTTTGTCGATCTACTTGAATGGTCTTGTGTTTTTCTGTTGTGCCGTTTTACCATTGATTGATAGGATGTATCGTCGAATGCTACCCATTCGAGACAATTTCGACCATAGATGTTGACCAAATATGGCCCTTGCGCCATAAAACCCCAAAATCAACCATCGACCATAGAAGATCTATGAAAATACTTTTTAAAGAAAATATTTTTTAACTCAGTTTTTGTCGTATTATATTTTGAAATATTAAAAGAATAAATGTCTAGACGATGAAACGTGCGAATACATAAAACAATGAGCACTTCGTCCCGAGGACTACATATGCGGACCTTTCGTTTTGCCTCTTGAACAATTGAGAATAGAATTCTTAATTGCAACAATACAAATTCACATATCGACGTGTTCATTGAACATTAACAATTTGAATTTTGCCTTTAGTTTACTTTCAAGAGGCAAAACCAAAGAAAGGTACCCATATGTGGACATCTGGGACGAGAAGATTGCGGGGTTCTAAATTTTGTAACGTTAGATTAGATTCTAGTAAAAGTACTTTCCAATCTCTCTTTAAGTGGAAAATTGATCCATTTAATACCACCACGAAGGACAATCATTGTTCATCTGAAATATGCGATTTGAGATTAACGCATGACATCTTTCATTTTCAATTATGCATTTGGTACTTGTAGCTATAAATGTTTCGTGTTAAACATCTTGAATATCCTTATTGAAATACTCAACTTAATACATTGAGGATATAATCAAAATTATCGCGATTTATTAAGTAGCACTGTCGTAATCCGGTGCACTTAAATTAAATTTCTAAGCAAACAGGAATGAGGCTTGGCATATAAGGAAATTTGGTAACTGATTCGAGAAGCTTAAAATGGTGCTATATATAAATTTATAAAATTCATTAAATCATTATACGGAAATATACTTAAGGAACAGACTATGGGGTGGGGGGCTCTTAATATCGAGAAATCCATGAATACTTTAAAATGAATGTTTTTCAACAGGTGGGATCTGTCTATCTGATGGTACTTGAGATACAATGTTCGGTAGTATGTCATAAAAGGTGTATAGTAACTTTACTGTTGCAAAGTAAATTTACTCTACCGAAATTCCTTTTGATTAATTTCATTAGCTATAACAAAAGAATACATTTTGAAGATAATGTAATTTACTTTAAGAGTATATAAGTTATGTTGTTCAGACTTTTACAAAATATTTTCCGAATAGCTTTTAGAATTTCAGGTATTGGTGCAAAATCATTTTGAGCAGTTTTCATGGGAAAAAATCGGAAGACTTTCCAACACTTTGCGTCAACCTGTTTTGGATGTCTACAGATGTTTTCACATCAAAACGAGTTGCTTAGATACGAAATGCAGTTGGCGATTTGTGAGTTCTGTGACAACAGTGGCACTTGAAATCATTAAACACGGGAAGTGGTACTTCCTACGAAAAGGTTTTGAAACACTGATTTAAATGCTTCAACTATCGCGTGATACCCAACAGTCATTTTCACATCGAAACGAATGATTTACGTAAAAAATGCAATTGGCGACTTATGGGGTCTGTGACAAGCACAGTACTTGAAATCATTAGAACAGAGGAAGTGGTACTTCACTGGAAAAAGTTGGGAAACGTGATTTAAATTCATTAACTATCGCGTGATGGCCCTACAGATGTTTTCACATCAAAACGAATGCTGAAGGTAAGAAATGCATTTGGCGACGTGTGCGTTCTGTGACAACGCCAGATATGAGTAGGCAACCCAAAAAATCATTCACCCCCCACCCAAGAAAAACTCGAAAAAGTATTTGGAAAAAATCCTGAGGGTCTCCCCAAAAACAAGATTCACTCGACACCCCTGAGTCCACTGATTAATCGTTTTCTGCACGACCCCCCTCCAAGCTGCCCCCTTATTTGTCCTAAAAGGCGACGTGCACTGCTTTATACAGCGAGATTAATGGACTATTGATTGCTGAGGGGAGAGGGAATACATATACACAGAAGGGAAGTCGGGGGCTTGAGGCTTGGGCGCGAGTAGTGTTTGACTACTTCCTTCCCCTCGCCGAATTTGCTTCCCGAAAAATTTGTTGAATTTTCTTTTCATTTTTCCGTTCTCTGGCTTTTAGTATCTCCTCCGTAAAAGTGGTGGTCATAATATATCCGATCATTTGTATTCGATATTCCCATAAGTGTCACTTAAGAAAAGGAAATGAGCCTTCTAATGTTGATAAGGGGTCTTGTACTGACTGAAAAAGTGCTGGCAGTGGGACGGGGATTTTTTTTGAACTGCTCCCACGGCGACCCTGTTTTGCAGTTGAATTTCTCTAAGCCTTACGATTTGGACTCTAATGTTTCTTCAATAGGAATGTACTAAGGGACTAGTGCTTTATAAAAGTTTTAGTAACTCGTGTAAAAAGAAATTAGATCCGGTTTTTGGTTTCCATCAAGACTGACGTTTCGTGACTTGATACTTTGATAAGGTTCAATATGGCGAGCAGGTTATCAATCACACAGAGGGAAAGTCGGATACAATTTCAAATGTCTCTTCAACACTAAGGGACTAGTACTAACGGAAGTTTTGTAAACTCCGTGTGAAAGGAAATGTGATTGAGTTTTTAACTTCCAACAGGACTGACATTTCGTCACTTATGTT
The DNA here is from genome assembly GCA_933210815.1 of Meta bourneti. Taxonomy (NCBI): domain Eukaryota; kingdom Metazoa; phylum Arthropoda; class Arachnida; order Araneae; family Tetragnathidae; genus Meta; species Meta bourneti. Next base: position 51,393,668 of record OW119934.1, on the reverse strand, counting down.
CATTTTGATAAGGTCTAATGTGGCGATCAGGCAGTAACGCAGAAGAAAATGGATACAATTTCGACTGTTTCTTCAACAGGAATGAACTAAGGGAATAGTGCTTTGTGGAAGTCTTTGTAATTCGTGAAAAAGAAATGAGATTCGGTTTTTGACTTCCATCAGGACTGATGTTTTGTGACTTATTTACACTTTGATAAGGTCCATTAAAATGAGCAGGTTAGCAGTCAAAGGGAAGATCGGAAGTTGGAAGCTGCAAAGAAATTTTTGTCAACACATCGAGGGCTTCAGATCTTGATTTTCTTAAGGACTGACGTTTCATGATTCATTTTTCACCTTGATAATCCAAAGAGACGAACAGGTTAGCAGTCAAACAGAGGGAAATTGGATACAATTTCAAATATTTCTCCAATAGGAATGCACTAAGGGTCTAGTACTTCACGGAAGTATTTGTAACTCGTGTAAAAAGTGATAAGAATCGGTTTTTGACTTCCATCAAAATTGATTTTCGTGACTCATTTTCATCGTAATAGAGTAGTGCAGCAGTGAAGCAGCAATAAAATCGGTGGTTGAACATCTGAAAACTGCTTCTAATAACTCATTATTTTAATCTTATAGGAAGTGACGAGCAGTCAAACAATGGAAAAATTTAAGGTTGAAGGAACAAGAACTGCAATTATTGTAACATGAATGAGAGTTAAGAAGATATAAAAGCATGTACAAAAACGCGAAGGTGAAAGTTGGACGACAGTTGAAAATCGAATTAATTTCAGATACCTAGTAAACAAATGTTTCAATCTAAAATAAAATACTGAGCAATATAAATGTAATTGTTTTTTATTAAATATACCCATCCATGTGAATTTAATCACTAGTTTCTTCAACGACTAGATGCTAAAATATAAATTATTTGAATCCTAATATGTGTAAAATCTCCATTTGCACCAACACTAGTCCATTTTACAAACATTAGTTAAAAAAAAATGATTTTTTTTACTACATGCGTAGTCCAGAAAAAATCATACTTCTTGGGGAAAGGAAGAAGTCTGTAGGTTCTAGGACTCCAGAGGCAGAGAACACTGGCTTAGGGAAGCCACACATTGGCCCAACATCGGTCCTGCGACAGGAAATTGGCTGAAATACGCATGCGTACTGACATGTTTTCTGTACAGAAATTGAGTACTCATGCACATGTCGTTGTATGTTTCTCCAGTATGCGACCGGACTTTGTATTATTTGCGTAAGGTTTCTTGTTAAAATAAAGACAAAGGGGAGTAAAAAATAAGCTCAGTTCAAATTAGATGTACAGTATCAGTGTGCTGCTTCAGATTGATTTACTTATTTAAACACTAATGGCAAAACAACCATATTCAATATTTTCCCATGTGATTCATAGTGAATGATCTTTATGAAGTTTGTATCTATAACGGAGTTACTTAGTTCACATTTTTAGAAAAGATGTTAAATGCAAAAATACACTATTTTTTGCATTTAGTACTTTTTTAGGTTAGTAGTTTTATGATTCAAGGAAATGGATAAATATTTCTCTTTCAAAGTTAACACATTCAGCCTTTGAAAGTAGTTTTATAGATAAAGATAGCGGGACCATTTGTGCCTTCGTTTATTAATCTGCAGAATAAATAGATGTGAAGACATTGCGGTAGATAAACGAAGTTGATAAAATCAAGTTTTAGATAAACGCGAAGTTACACAGATAAGTAACAAGAATGGTGCAATGTATCTTTATTTTTCAAATTGTTGAGGAATTATAACTGTACGATAATAACAAGTTTTCCACTTTTTCGAAACGTGAATATGAGAATTAATGTCTTGAGAATTATTTTCTGCTAAAATAATGCAATCCTCAATTAGAATATCAACGAAAAGATAAACCAGTATTCATACAAAAATCTGACGGATCACTAACGATGTCTATTCTTAATTCACATGTAGACACATAGACTTAATTCCACGATCCATAGATCTAAAAGGTAGGTAGGTTGAATTTATATCGCACTGGACCAACACCGCGGTCTATTGGCGACGGTCCGGGATCAATCCCGAAGGCAAAGATTCGAGGACAACACCTCGTAATTTTGAACTACGATCAGTTGACTAGGTCAACACCTGAGCTCCATAGTTCTAAAAGAAATGCATGTGATGAATGGATGGCTTTAAATATTACTAAAAGCATATTAGTTTTGATTTTTATTTTAATGTGGCATTTGTCTTATTGAAATGGCAAAATAAATGGTAAATACAACTCGAACAAAATCAAAAATATTTTTTGCCGTACTCAACTTCTTTACGGAAGCTAGTAAATGGTTTCAGCTTTACAACCAACAATAATGTACCCCCAGATAGGGCTGTTTAGGAACAACATATTTTAATGAAAATATTTTGTTTCCTTTAAACAAAGTTGAAAATAGATTTTAAGAAACCGACGAATAGTTTGGTTGGGTTTTATGGACCATATTTGGCCAAGCCTAAGATGAATAGGGCACTATTTTATACTACTAGATGAATAGGAAAATAATTTATGTCAGCACTCAACTTCGCGTTTACGGAAGCTTGTAGATTTCAGTCATTTCACCAAACCTAGCCTCAAAGAATCCCTTGGAAAAGAAAGCATTCTTGTTAGAAAGCGATTGTTAAAATGAAAAGTCCGCTAACCACTCTACAAGGGGAATGGTACATTAGCCTGTATTAAACAGAATAAAAGGCCCGCTATCTGAGCCTCCATCGATAAATGTCTAATCCCTATCTGATCGCAAACACCATCTCTGCAGGTGGCAAGCAGTACGCACACAAGGTACCTACATACAAATTACCGCAATGTATGCAGGTGTCCCTTAAAGGCCAGAAAGTCACATTTTCAAGGAAATCTTCAAAGGATCTAGACAACTCGGAAGTAGAACGACATCGTATCCCCCTGCTTGCAGCAAAAAAGGGCGCGAAAGAACCAAAAAGAAAGGCAGGGGGATACCTGAATACAAAGCTCCCAGAGAGCGAGGCGTGAGACTTTCGGGCTTGCATGCATATTATACACATACATATATATCCAGCGTGCACATGCACAGACATTCATACAACAAATGCATGCCCCCGTCCTTTTAACAATAATAAGGTATAAAAAACGGATATTGCGAACAAAACCAGCAAAAGAGAGCACGGCACGCGAATTTCCACAGAGATTAGTGTAATCTCTGCTAAGTTCCATTTTGCGGCAATTTTCGGGGTCCACAAAGGGAGCGAAGATATGAAAACATAATTTCTCTTTCCCTGGGCTGGTAACAAAAGGATTAAAAAATCGCCGCCCCGTGTTAATCTCCGTGCCTACGCTCCTTGCAGCGGGTCATTATGTTAGTGTTAGTATTGGAAGATTGCGATGAGTTCAAATACGTTGCTCTGAATAGAGGCGTGAAAAGTGCGATGAAAAGATAACTGTTGGACACGATTTTTAAAGGCGTACCTAACGCACCTATGTTTTTGAATGGGAGGACGAAAAAAGCCGTGTTTATTGTCGAGTCCCACTGGCGTATTTATTTAAAGTGACAAGCTTTTTAGAGAGGTTTAAGCTCGAAGTCATTTTTCAAGTTTAAAGTCGGTTTTAGAAAGTTTTTATCCTCGTTTGTGTGATAAAATCACCGTTTCTGTGGTTTGTAAGACTTTTCAGAGGTTTATCGAGAGAATAGAAAGGAAATTTATTCTCACGATTGATATTACGTGTCCGATAGAATCCGCTTAACATAATGGAGCGGATGCAACACTGAAAGCTGAATGTTAGCAAGTTTCAAAACATACCCCCACGACGGAATTTTTTATGACGTTTATTTCAATTCCTTTGCTGTCTATTCTCATGGTGACTAGAAAGGATTTAACATGTATAATGAGTAGAATGCAACGCTCTAAAAGCTAAAAACAGTTTCAAAATATGTCCTTCCCCAGAAACTAATCTTTATGCTGATTATTTCACATTTCAAAAAATTCGGAGACGTAACTTATCTTGAAATGTTGAGCATACACATTTCTAAGCAATTTCGAATAGGAATAGCGTCTAAATCTTTTAGAAAATGTCATTTCTTAATAAGTCATGGCCTCTATACGTTTTAATTGTTACCTTTTTTTAAGAGATCAAAATAATTGCTTCATTGAAACCTTATTTTTTTCCGATTAGTTTTAACATTTGGTGTTATGGTTTACGGTTTCACTATTTATGAAAGCCAGAACACAAAAATTAAGCACTAAATGGATAATTCAAACCCCCATTGATATATAGTGAAAATATACCTAAATAAAAATTTAAACGAATACACACCTGTATGAATTCTCTGATGAGCCTTTAAATGGGAGCTTTTGGTATAAACTTTATTGCAACCTGGAAAAATAGAGAATATTATTTATTTATTCATTTAATTGTTGCTCTACAGAAAAATATCCAATTTCAAAGAACAAAATATATGATCCAAAAAATGAAAAAAAGAAGGCATACACAAATACCAATTAGAAAATAGATAAAACAAAATATTTCATTGAGGCAGATTACCTATTGTATTGAAATCATTAAAAATATATAAATCTCCTAGAAAGAATTATACAGTTAAAAAATCTATTTGCAGCAAAATTGTTACTTATATTCTTTTTAAAAGGTTTAGCAAAAAATAATCAACAGTTTCTGGTGATATAACCTGGTAACATTAAAATCAACAAAAGAAACTAAAAAGGGCGAATTAATTTTGTTATGCACAAAGTTGGGGAAAATTGTTAAAGCAATGTCTCCACGGAGCATATTATAATTAAATAAAACAAAATGCTAGTGAATTACAAACGGTTATTTTCTTTATATCTATAATGTTGACAATAGAAAGTTTGCACATTTCGCTCTTAAATATTTTGGGAAGCAAATAAATAGAATTTCAAACTTATCTACGTTACACGTCGGCTCAAAATTAGAAAAAACGACCCATGGTGTCATGTTTTTATTGTTGATTTGTTTTGACTAGATTTGTTTGCACTAGATCCTTCAATGCATTCCAAGAATCCGTTTTGAAAGAAAAATCTAGGCCATCTTCGTTAATTTGTCCAGGCCACACAGAAAGTGCCTGCATTTAAATTACATGGTAAATATGAAGCATATCCAACTCAAGGAACGTAAAATCCAATCCACGGCTCTGGAGTTATATTTAACTCGCGCAAAACGTTATATTTAACTCTTGCCCAATAAAGCGTCGTGAGTTAAATGTATCTCACATGGCGTTCAACGTGTAACATCTAAGAAAGCATCAATTATAGTCATTCAAGATTATTGCTCTTGAGTGTTAGTGTATTTCTTTTTTGGTAAGATAATTCCAAATTTCCGATGCACATCTAAATAAAATTGTCCATGATTAGCAAGAGGATTCTCTTCATATTTCTATCAAAAAAATAATTTTGAATTCGCCATTTTCATTACATACAGCTAAAAAATATCATTCGAAGACAGGCCATACATTATACCGACATCCGACGTACAAGAGGGGGGCGCCATCGCACAGTGGGTGTGCTCACTGTGACCCTTTTGAAGTTAGATATACTCATTGATAAAACACTAAACTGTTCCACTCTTTTTACTTAAACACACTTTCAACTACATAAAAAAGGACAAAGCCTTAAAAGTTTCTCATATAGGTAGGTAGTTGAATTAACGACGCAATGGGCTATTGGTCCCCAAGGGAAAGATCCGAGAACAACACCTCGAAATTTCGAACCACGGTCCATTTCAATTTACTTTGAGTGAGGTTCGGAAGAAACTATTAGAAGAAAATGTTACCTAGTAAACAATTCTAAGCCTCAGGTAATAGATAACGTGGAAAAGAAATTTATGGTGGGAAAGAAGAATTACTGAAAAAATACTTTCTTTCATCAAGTTTAAATGAAATTTGTGTTAGTTTCGTCAACTTCCTGAGCTAAGTTATTGTATTGAGCATCCATTTTGCCATACATATGACACTAATGTGCAAAACTTAAGGAACAGTTCTTCAGCTGCTACTTTGTAGTGAAGTGACTTGGATGTAAAAAAATTATACAAAGGATACTTCGAGAGTTACCCGAGCCAATCAGAAAAACAAAACGCTAACAAGAACAGAACAGAACACTAAAAAAATTATTTGAACTGAAGTGGTGACCGAGTGCTATGAAACAGTAGGGTAATCGTGAAAACTTAAAAAAGAGAATATGCTGTCTTTCGTAGGCTGTATGACTATCTCGAACACTACCCATTCCTATGTTAGAGCCCCTGACGTCACGATTCCAAAATTTAAATAAGCACCAGCTTTCTCTTGAATATCCTCGGTTATGCAAATCGCCACAGGCTGTTTCATTTAATTTTGAGGTTGCAACCTTTAAAATAGTGCTGTTTCCTAAGTTTTGCACGTCAGTGTATTAAGTACCAATTAGACTTGTCAACTCTCCTTAGAACATTTGTGAACTTGACAAGTCTATGAATTCTGACCATTTCAACTGTAAAGCAATAAAAATTAAACGTAAAATTTGGGGATTTCCTATTATCTGTATCATATGAAGCAAAACTGATTAAAAATAGGGAAATTATTTGCAGTGCCAAAAGTTGTTAGATAAATCAGTCTGCTTATCTGCCTTCATTCCGAACAAAACAAAGCAAAGCGAGTGTTTCATCCCGTTTGATGTCCATCAGTATGCGTCTGCCATGTCCAACGAGATGTCACAAGATAGGCCGAGATAATTGTGTCTCTTAATGTATTTTAAATAGACAAATACTTTTTCCATGTCACTTGATGTCCCTTTTGTATTATACAAATTTGTTTGTCAATCCATTTTGCTGTGCATATGAAATGAAACTGATTAAAAATAGGGGTATTTGCAGTGTTGAAACTTGTTATATAAATCAATCTGCTTATCTGCCTTCATTCCAAACCAAAGCAAAGCGAGTGAAATCAAATAAGGTAAAGAGAAAGCAGAAATTAAAAGAAAGTGGGTGATACTTTGCGGTTGCTACTGTTTCATCCCGTTTGATGTCCATCAGTATGCGTCTACCATGTCCAACGAGATGTCACAAGATAGGCCGAGATAATTGTGTCTCTTACTGTATTTTAAATAGACAAACACTTTTCCACGTCAGTTGCTGTCTCTTTTGTCGCAGCCTGTATCTGAGTTGACATTAATGATGCATCAAGATGACAGGTTTGAGTCACTCTAGATGATGATTGATGTACCGAGCTGATTTTATTTGTGTGTTTTCTACGTAGTGCACCGTATAGCACGCAGAATAACAGGATTTTAATTAGAGGTTTCTCATTTTGTCCACGATTGGTTATTAGAGGTAAATTCTGAATAAAGAGGTCTAATCGGCCATGAGTATTTCTGCATATTCGTAGGAAACCTGTGGAATCACCTTAATGTTTGTGAGTTTGTCTTTCCAGGTCTTGCTTCTCATCCTTTGTCATACACACGACATGTATAATTGATCAAAAATTCTTGTCCAGATGAAATCAAAGTAAAAGGGTGTCTAATCATTTATAAGTATTTGTACATGTGAGTAGGTAACCTGTGGAAACGGTTAGAAATCAAGAGCAGAAAGTCAAAATTCAATAGCATTTTCCCAAACTTTACAAAATACTCTTCTTGGGGCAATTTAAAAATATATTTTGTTTACGAGGATGTGTAAAAGCCAAGTTAGGTAATGACTAGTGCCTGGACTTCGATGATGGTATTTGAATTTGGGGTCTATTTTTTGGGGTCGAACTTTTTTGCTTAAGGTCATTGTTCTGCATTTACATCAGAGATTGTTGTATTTACAGATACATTAGAGTACAGAATGGAGGAGGAAGAATAAACTGTTGATGGTTCTCAATTTGCGTAATACAAGCAAACATTCAGAAAACTTAGGCGTCAAAAAGGACGACCAGGCCTAAAATCTCGGTGGTTAAAACAAAATTAAAGGTACCAAATATGACTAATAACCACTAAATTCTGAACCCAGTGTTGAAATTACCTTAATGTCAAGCGGGGTGTCGCTTTTCATCAAAAACACGACATGGATTTGATTAATCAAAAGACTTAACGCAGGTGAACTCTTAATAAAGGGTGTGTTTGTTAGTACTTGTACATTTATGAGTAGCAAACCCGTAGAAAAATATGTTAGTGTCACGCGTTTGTCCTGCACCGGTGTTACTTCTCATCCTCTTTCATAAACACTACACAAATTTGATTGATAAAAAACTCTTGCCTAGATTAATTCTAAATAGAGAGGTGTCAGATCATCTTGGTATTTGTACATATGCGTAGGAAAGCTGCGTGAATAACCTTATTGTCATGAGCTTGTGTTGGTATCACTTCGTCGCCCTGTATCTCAAACACGAAATGAGTTTGATCGCTCTAAAGATTCTCGTGGCAGACGTTGCTTCGTCACTCACTGTCATAAGCAAGAAATTAGTTTGAGCGCTCAAATTAGCTAGAGCTGTTTGCGTAAACAAATCACGTTGGGACTTTTAAAAATTATTTTCATTGGACTGCTATTAATGAGATCATTTCTTAATATCATTAAAGTACATTGTTAGTGGGAAAATGTATTGAAGTTTTTAAAGGATTTTTTTGTTGTTGAAGTTTTTAGATTTTTTTTAAAAACCTGAACCTTTTCTACGTGTCGAATGTGTTTTGATATTATGAAATGTAAAAATTCAAAAAGTATAAAAAAGCCTGATTTTATATAGATATAATATTAATTCAAAATAACGACACATGTTTACCTCTCTTGTACAATTTCAGAATTTAATAAAAAAATCTATACATTTCAAAAGCAAAATTAGTTTTTCTTAAAATGCAGTAACAGGGTTACCACTCCCAAGCTAAAGAAATATTAGGGTCTTTTTAAGGCTATTTTGCGTTTTTAAAGGCTAGATTGCAATAGATTCGTGAGTACACAAGTGAAGAAACTTTCACAGGTGCTAGGACTGGTTCTCACAGACACAGTTTTGAAACATCAATTTTTAACTAACTTACATATATTAAACCCTCGATTTGTAATGACGCTTGACCTTGGACAAGTAACATTGGCCTTGGCTTTTGAATACACAGGAGAAATAAAATATGTAATGTTCTTGTAGAAAAACTGAGGCTTTTAAAATTTTATAAGGACTTTAAGCAATTATTAGTTTTTTAGCCCTCCTGGTGGTTGTCTCGATGAGGTATCTCATCAATAGCAAAACCATTAGCAGATCTTGATAGACGAAAACTGATCAGATCTTGATCTCGTCGTCATAAAAAATTGATAATATTTTGAAGACAATGTATCTCGTCATCAGCGAAATTGGTCGAATCTTGATGGACGAGATACCACTTGGAGGGTTAAGAACTTTTAAAAATTGAAATGAAAAATCAGGCTCGTGGAAACCCTAAGTATAATGCATTCGGCAAGTATTATTACCCAATTTTCTCGTAGTTACTATTAAATAACAGAAAAGATTCAATGAATAAACTTCTAGAGCGATCAAACAGCACGTAATAGTAGAGTGATTTGAAACAGTCGAAATGATTCAATTTCGCTTCTTCGCAAAACTAGACCAAGACTATTGGACGGCATGAATGTTCCCAAAACTGAGCTCATTTTCAACTGGAATCGGGGACCGAGTGAAGCAAGTGCTACCGAAGATCCGAGCCTCGAATGCAGCGCAAAATTAGCCCCGTGTCTGATGTCATTCCGTTTCCACTCCTTCAACATGGTCCTGCTGGTAAACGTTGAATAACCATCGTAAAAACATAGCCGGCCCGCTGGCTTCCACAGCGTGAAGTTCCTGAGTTGCATGTCCCCGGTTCATGATGAAATCATTATACGACCGAATCCCATTAAAAAAGGTTAGCTCTGCATCAACGTCAGGTAACCTACTTTGAGAAAAGCAGAGTATTACGGCGGATGCTGCAAAATGAAGATCGTAATCTTAGACAGTCGAGCGTTCCCTTAAATGATACGGCATGCAGACATTGAACACATTAAATTAACTGATTACTTCCGACAGAAGCAGACGTCTTTAGAATTGATGCGTCTATATTCTGCTGTGCTAGTCAGAGGCCAGTATTTCCAAGTTTGTCTTTTCGACTTGACAAGTGTTACATGTTACGCATATAAATATGTAGTACTTAATAATATAGATGTCTTTTGAAACCTTTTATTAGGGGCCCAGTCAATTGAAGTAGGCATTTAGTTAACTAACGTCGCACTGAAGCAGCACAACGGGCTATTGGAGACGGGCTGGGATCAATCCTGAAAGCAAAGATCCAAGGACAACGCCTCGTAATTTTGAACAACTATCGAATGACGAGATCAACACCTGAGCTGGCATCCCGATCTCCAAACATCCGCATCACGCCAACGTGAGCACATTTGAGGCCACGACATATAATGTGCACCAGCCCCGCGTACACGACGGTCTTTGGTTGGATATAGTTTCGAACTCATAAACCTCCAGTTGCGAATCCGTTACTCTTCCAACTGGGTTAACTGTGGCCCTATTATTGCCCTTCAAAATGTGTGGCCAATATATCGACTACTAGTCACGTGACTGCTCTTTGAAAATTTGACCTATTGGCGACGGGATGGGATCAATCCCGAAGAAAAAGATCCAAGGACAACGCCTCGTAATTTTGAATCACGGTCAGATGACGAGAACGACACCTGAGCTGGCATCTCACTCTCCAAACTTCCACACCACGCCAACGTGAAAATTTCTACTTCTGGAATAGCACATTCTCGACGAACCAATTGAACTTAATCATTATGGCACTATAACGGCTGACTTGTGGTGGGGGAACCACTTTGAGCTACCCTTGTGCACCACGGGGGATGGGTTCAAAATACACCTCACATGCATCCAAACATTCTGGCACAACCCGTTTATAAAGCCACACATTCACTTCAGACGGATAAACATCCATGCCTTACTCCGTATTCGAACCAGGAGCATTTCGATCCAGTTGCCAGCCGATTGACCACTAGACCGATTGGTCGATCTTTTGAAAACTACTTCTATAAAAGTTAGCCTCTAGAAACCGAGATAATTTTAATGGGTAGGGTTTTCTGTCGTACTAGTCCAAAAAAGGCAGTATCACCGAGTTTGTTTTTTCGAGTTGACATGCTGTGTATTTAAATATCTTGTACTTAACAATACACCCTGTGTTTTAAAATCTATTTCTTTGAAAGTTAACTCCTAGAAACCGTGCGATATCATTTTAGCAGTCGGGTGTTCTGCCATATTATACGAAAAGGCTTTTCGAGTCGACGATTACCTGCAGCGCATATAAATATCGTGTACAGCCTGTCTTTTGAAACCTGTTTCTTTGCAAGTTAACCCCTAAAAACCAAGTGATGATTTTAATGATCGGGTATTCTACCATTCTATACCAAAAGGATTTTCGAGTCGACGATTGTTATATGTTGGGCATATAAATAATATCGTATACTTAACAATACAGCCTAACTTTTGAAACCTATTTCTTTGAAAGATTGACTCTCCGGACCAATATAATCTTTCCACAGGATTCTATTCTAAAGAAAAGAACATTTCGAAAGGATTTTAATCTAAGGAAATGATAACAATAGAATCCTTCCAAATAATTTTATTATATAGAATAGGTCAATAGAATCGTTCCAAAGGATTCTATTCTATGGAGAGGAACAATAGAATCTTTCCAAAGGTAAAGAATCAATGGATTCTTTCAACCAATAGGTGTGGTTATTTAGTCATTAAGTGTGTTGTGGGGTAAAAACAACACTATACTATTCACAAATCTCGGGTCGCTGGGAAGGTTAAACCCCCAAGATCCACTTAATAAAAATATCTCTAAACTAAAATAAAACGCGACTCCCGTGCTTCTAAATTACTAAGTAATTGATCCTTCTTTTATAACTTATCCGCTGGAATATTTTTTAGATGGAATCAAACCTATCGTTAAATACAGATATATTTATACGATTAAAACAAATATTCCGTAACACTGCAAAAACAAAACACATTAGACCTACATGATCATTAACCAAATACATTAAAGGACGAAAGTAATAAAGGAGTTTCCACATAAAGCTTTTACAAAGGAGAAAGATTCTTGTAATTAAGCCCTCTAATCTTCACGATCGTGCCCTCAGTAGAATAATTTCTAACCATATAATTCACGTTCCAGATTATTCAGTACCATGTGGTTCCTACCTACCAATTGGCCACAGTAACTTGCGTATAGCCATTCCGTTAGTTCCAATAATCGCTGATCAAGGCTTGAAGGGCGTAGATGCTTAACCATAATTTCCATAATCGACATCATTATTGCCTGGCATTATCATTTTTTCACATAAATAATTCACGGAATTCACCATTTGTCCTCTTCAGAATCGACAAAAGAATCATTCGATCTAGCATTTAGGTCACATAAAGGTGCAATTTATAGTTTTTAAAAGTAGTGTCAGTGGTAAATTAAAGCTACTTCTTACATCTGGTTCATAAATAAGTACAAAGAAAATTATTTTGTTTTCATTTTCCTACACATTTTTATTCTGAAGTCTAATTTGCTGAGCATTAATATTTTTCATTTGAATCGGCTTTTATTTAAATAATAAGGAAACAAGGTCACATTTATGATTCATCTCTAATGAATGAGTGGTGGAATCTGGTGTCAGAACTCAAATGTACTTAGTGTTTAAATTGCAATATGTATGTCGCACTTATGTGCCACAACTCAAAAAGTGCGTTTTACCTGGAGAAGCATTTGAAAAGCTTTGAAGTCATAGAAACCACTAAGTGCTAGACTGTTGTTCGCCAGATTTGACACTTTCACGATTTGGGTTACGAAATTCTTACAGGAGATGGATTTAAGATGTGGCATTCATTACCATTAAAAAACTCAACTCATTTGACATAGATAAGTAAATGATAAGCTTCGTTCTCTAATTTATTTTCTAAGCTGCATCAATTAAGTCTAGATATAAATACACGCCTAATAGTATGTAGTTCAATAAAAATGTACAATATCTTATCCGGCTATAAGTGCGCAGTGTTAAAAATTCTCATTTTGAGAAAAATGCTGTTAAAGTTAATCTGAAAAGGTTGAAACTGAAATAATGTGTCAGAAGAATCTTAAATGTGAACGAACTAAGGCGAGTTTTTATGCAGTTTTTTTTACCAGAATCAAAACATTTCTGACTCTATATTCATCGGAATTGAAATATCGATTCTTTTTTTTCGAAGTTTTAAAGGAACTGACTGTGCCTCCTTAAATTATTTGACCGCTATGTCAGAGACAGGGCCCCAACATCTCGGGACCCAATACTTTTATGATTGGAACCCGGGTCCTCTCTAACACAAGGGATAAATATTACAGGTATATAGATAATGGTCTTATATTTCAAGTATATAATATTGGTAATGGTCCTTAGAAGCAGAATAAATTGTGCATATGAAGAAACTGGTATTTTCCTTGCCCCTTACAAATTTACCAAGCTGGTATCACTGTTAGCAATAAAAGAAAAGAAATATGAGAGGATAAAATATGAATGACCTGCGAGATAGACAGAGAAAGTGCCACTTGTGGAATGTATAACTCACCTGGGAAGTTGCAAAAATGTGTCCGTCTCTTCTCCAATTCCGGATTATTCCTTCTGTTATATTTTGGCTGTGAAGGAATCTCGCCAACATTTTTCGATCCTGGAAACGGAGCTGGATAAGGTGGAGGCGGTGTTTTCCTGGGTAGATTGTCCAAAGGAGGACTGGTGTTGGGCTCTGAAGGCGGCGGTGTAAGGGGCTCGTACGAGCCATTGGCGTTTGGTATAATGTTCGTTGTTGCACCATTGTTCCCAAGTCGAAAGCAAGACTGCCTGGAAGAATCGATGAACTGCTGATGGGGATGATTGTGCTGGAGACCTGGTCCCGAAGATGGTATGGATGGTGAGTTCGGATAAGCAGTCACTGCGGTGGATGGAATTCGAGATCGAAAACAATCGTCTTTGGCTATTGAAGAAGGCACGCTGCCCATGAACATCTGCTGCTGATCGGGGGCATTATATGTCCCATTGCTAGCACCACCGAGTGTGAATGGGCAGTGATTACGAACTAGTTCTGTTTTCACCGACACGGCATCTTGGCTGGATGACATAACAGATACTGCACCGTCAACTTTGTGGCGATTATTCGAGCAGTGGTCCACAAACGCTGCAGGTTTGGCAAATACATCGGTCGAGCAATCAGTCTTAGAGTTCTCGTGAGTCTGATGGTACAAGCTGTTGTTCTGGTGGCTACCACTTTGGTGGTAGTTGGAATTCACCCCAGGATAGTTGACTGGATTAACGTCTCCAATAGAATTCCCATTTCCATTGTTGTAATTCATGCGCATGTCAGTGTTACAATGGCTATTATAACAAGACCCAGTGCTATTATTAACAAAATTTGCACTATAGTCTGCATTGGAACTATGGTAATTAAGTCTGAGATCATTTTGATACGCCATTGCTGTTCTGTTGAAGTTTTGACTTAGTTCTGATGCCGAAACAGCCATTCTGCATGATGTATCTGGATAACTGTACATAGATTGAGAACCTGATGGCTGGCCCATGAAATAACCTGGGTTTCCGAAATGGCCAGACTGAGTATAGCCATTGTTTAAGCCACTTCCAATCATTCCATCATGTGGGCCACCATTCATTCTGCTTTGTGCCATAAACATTTTAGATGCAGATGTATAATGACTTTTATCTCTCCGGTCGTTAAAAGGTTGTTGCGGACGCTTGGTATTATCCGTAGATAAATACTGAAAGCTTTCCTCCAAACTATCAGTCTTAGAATTTTCAAAGTTTTTCTCTGGATCGTCGGGTGAAAACTTATCTATCTCGGTTGAAATGACCTGATTTTCTTCAACTAACTCGTTAGAATCACTGTCAAAGTAAGGACTAAAACTTTTTCGGTAACTCTCCAGTGTTTTCACAAAATCGCTGAAACATTCGTCGCTATCAATATTTTCTTCCCGTTGCTCGCTATCAGCGATTTGTTGACAGGTAGAGGCTAGGGAAAATTCCTGTCCCTGTTTTTTAACCGAAGACTTTGCCACAATTGTTTGGACTAGATCAACATAAGGCACAGAGTTCTTTTCGAAAACCTGAAAAACATAAAAGCTTAGTTTATTAAATCCGTAATGAATACAGACTTTCAAATCACAAACAGATTATAAGATTTACAGGTACATGAAAGCAACGGTTATGTCGTATTTTTTAAATTGGTAAACATTAATCACACATAGTAAAATGCTGTTATAAGACTAATAACTATACGTTATTAATGTATAGAAGTAACCATTATTTCTATGATTGGACGTGTTAATTCAGTTATAAATTAAATTATATCTGAATTAAAAAATCTCGTTCTCTCAGTTTTCTTTCACATCTGAAATTGTAAACTCAGATAGAAATGAAAATTAATTTTCATTTTAATTTTTTCTCACTCTGAATATTTGAATAGTAAAATACAAACACAATTATCTATAAAACACTTTCTTTTTTCATTTATCACTTGTAAAGTTTTGACTATCTTGAACATTTTTTGACATTTCAATTCATTATTTTTTAATTTATACTATGTATTAGTTTTCCATTTATGGTTTAAGAAGCAGTAGGACTGTTTAAAGTCGTAATAAAATATTAAACGATTATTTAATTTTATTAAATCCATTAGCACTTGTGCCTTTCCTTATGCAGTCGTTTCCAAATTTTATGAACCTCTCTTACATAAAAATGTATATCTCCCACTTCCAACTTTTCTAATTGTTTAACTTGGTATATTATTTTCCTTTACCATGATTCATCATATAAAACAAAGATATTTCGTAAATATGTGAAAATACGAATTGCTTTTATAGATCGGTAAAGTGTGATGACGCAGGATCAAAATTTCTTTCACGTGATATGCTGGACGAATGGCCTCGAATTTAGAAAACATTTTTAGAACATTTTGAAAATTTATCCACAGCTCTAGCTTTTCATTAATGCAACTTTATTTTTCTGTATAAGAACATAAATTTGAGGTCTTTGCATTGACCTTAACGTAATCAGTTTTTAATTTTCACTCGATGTATATAAACCAATATACAAAACAATCCAGTAATTATTTTTAAATTTCCCTTAAAAATTAAAATGCTGGTTTGTAAATATAAGTATGGGCAATTCCATGTGACTCACATTACAATCAGACATGAATTTTGAATAGTGTATTATTGCAAATAAAAGATGTATTAAGATTATTAAACAAAACGTGATTTGCTCATTCACTGATGCGTTCTTAAAGCATCCTAGGTATAATTTGGAAATTCAACATGAATTAAGTTACCCAAGCGGCAACATTAGACTGTGACTCATGTTACAACGAAAAGGACATCGATTTCTTAAGAGTCTCAAGACAATTTTTCTCTCCTAGAGAAGTTAATGGGGAAAGTATAGGATGCTTAACTACATTACTGTCAAGTTAAATCTTTAAAAACTGAAACTTTTATATTAATTAAATACATTAAGTTAATATATTTAATTAATATATTATAATTAATATTTTGACGTAGAATACGTCTTCTTTCGAAGCCGGGGTACTGCGCTTAACTTGTGAGTGTCACGAAAAATTTTGATCACGAAAAATTTAATTACTTAAAAACTATATAAATTATACTTAAATGAACGATATCGCGTTCAATAGAGTATTAAACAAAGCATGTTATAAATAACCATTGAGCTTGCGTCGACCTCATGGGCTGATGCAATAGCAGCGAAAAGTTGAGTCACGAAAATGTGAGCTGCTGCGTACATTAATTTAGTCTAGCACCGGCCTCCTCTGTGCGAGCACGTTTGAGGTGTCATTTGTTTCGTTTCTACGCTTTATAAATAATAATATAAATGAAACCTAAATATTTAATACTTGTTTAGATATCGGATTTCGAAGTGTGGAAATTGCACAATTTTTTTAAATGTCCAAATATATGCATAATAAACACCAGAAGAATTATATCAAACGTCTACAGGAAGAAAGATCGAGAGATGAGGAATCCAAGACCCAGATGTCTGATGTTGAGCTTCAAAGGGCTCGGCGGGAGTTCTTGAAAGCTGAGTCGCACCGTCAAAGTGGACATATGGCTGATTCGAGTGCGCCAAGTACTTCTGCCGCTCAGTTCGACGCAAATAACATATCTGATGACATAAACGTTTCATTATAGAGTGATGGAGTTGAACCCATGGAGGTAGGTAATGAGCCACAACCATCAACATCAACAGCGAGTGCACCAATTGTGATATGTGCGGAGCGATGAATATCAGAGAATTTGGGTAACGCAAATAGACATTTTCGTGCTGTATTCATAAACAATGAATTTGGATATTCGTGTAATGTTTGTGATAGATTTTGATTTGAGAAGGACCTGAAGCAGTCACGGAACAGTGGAGTGATATCATTGTTCCGCAACGAGTTACCTCAGTCCAATGTGAATGATTTCATGCTGCGTAGTCATTGTAGAACAAATTTAGTAAGAAAAATACCACCTTGTCAAAATCTAATAGCTTTCAATACCCACTGAAGCCAGAAATCTTATGTACATACTTTGTCATTTAATTTGTAAATGTAAATTTGTACAAAGTGTTAGAAAAATAGGTATTTGTAATTTAAGATATGGCGGTACTGATGAAATGTTGCATTTGTATTCGTTGTAACGAAATATGAACATTTGATGTGTGAAATTAAATGCTTTAAACTGTATTGTACTAAATTATTTCTTTCGCTCTCATTCGCCATGTGGCCGCACTGACGTATTCTACGCCTTAAACCTAGCGGCCATGTCGCGACACAGCCCCGTCCACTTTTTATATTAAGTTAATTATCGTTTTATGTGACACACATGCCATTGTGACTCACTTGACGTTTGTATATTCATTCTGAGAACTGGATGTTTATTTATAACGATTTTGAAATTTAATCTGTGCTAAAATTAAGTTTTGTACATATTTAAGAATAGCTTATTACTGAAGGAAATCGAAGATTAAAAACACTAAATTATTAAAAAATTTCACTTGCGTATCCTGTTTCCTGGAATTGCCCATATGTTCATTGTTCTCAACACTTCCAGAGCTAATCACAAAACTAAGCGAAGTTCCGTGCCAGTGCAGCAAACATCCGCAACTCCAATATGCGAAAGGGGGTCTCAAGTGGGAAGGCATCGTCCCGATATTAATGCACCGGAAAAATGAGCACCAAAACCAATTATATCCCGAAAAAGAACTCCCATATTGCTTCATAACAGAACAATCCGAGGAAAAGAAAAATGATAGAAAGCGCCAACCCCCCTCCCCACATTGCCAAAAAGATTCCTCAAAGAGAGAGGGGGAGATGAACGTTTAAGAGATAATAAACCCCAAACCACAAAGTACTACTTGTTGGATCGTAGGATATATATATATCCTAAGTCCCAATGCACAGTAGAAAAAAATTTCCTCGAGCAAAATAGAAAAAGCACCACCAGGAGTAGACGACAAAAAGGGGAAGCATTGGAGATGAGACCGGAAGTTAAGGTGGATAAGAGAAACCGGAAGGAAGCCTGACATCGCAACAAGATGGACAATCGTCCGCGTAGAAGTAAGATGGGGGGGTAACAATCTTAACAATCATTTGTAGATTTTTTATGGAAAAGCAGAGTGCAAGGAACTACGTCGATTTTCGGCATTTTAGTCGTATTGGAATTGTTGAAGAATGAAGGTGTATGTGGGGTGTTAGGATTTGAGGAAGTGAATGCTGGGTTGCCGTGACAATAAAGGAGGTATCTGGTTATCAATCCGTAGCGAAGGAGTGGAATGTTATGAAAAAAGAAGTGTCCTATTCTTGAAGTGAGAGGGTAAATTGTTTTGTTTGGGCCATTGGGCGTAGGTTTTCAAGTTACCGACATTCTTAATACCGGTATTTTATTCGCATTGGAATTGTTGAAGAATGAAGGTATATGAAGGGTGTTAGGTTTTAAGAAAGTGAATGCTGGATTGCCATGACAATAAAGGAGATATCCCGTTATCAATCCGTAGAGAAGGAGTGAAATGTTATGGAAAAGAACTAGATTCTTGAAGTGGATTGTTTTAAGTTGCGGACATTGGATTGTTTTAAGTTTAGGGCCATTGAGCGTAGCTTTTCAAGCCACCAACATTCTTAATACCGGTATTTTATTCGCATTGGGATTGTTGAAGAATGAAAGTATATGAGAGTTGTTAGGATTTAAGGAAGTGAATGTTGGGTTTCCGTGAAAATAAGGCAATATCTCGATACCAATCAGTAGACAAGTGAGATGTGGAAAGAGCAAGGTTCTATTGTGCAGAGCGAGTGGATTGAATTATGCAGCAGCCACTGGAAAACAGATATAAATCTAAATCTAATTTGTGTTTTGTTTGATCGACTTATATTATTCTATTACCACGTTTTAAGTTAAAATTATTTTCATTCCACACCTTTTATTTTAGATTTTTTTTGTTATACCTTAAAAATTCTTTTCCAACGCATAATAATTGATTCATTCTAATAGTTTCGATTTA
The DNA here is from genome assembly GCA_933210815.1 of Meta bourneti. Classification (NCBI taxonomy): domain Eukaryota; kingdom Metazoa; phylum Arthropoda; class Arachnida; order Araneae; family Tetragnathidae; genus Meta; species Meta bourneti. The sequence goes on along the minus strand of OW119934.1, from coordinate 51,374,086 downwards.
TAATTAATTTATTCATTCCAAAGAAAATGGTAGAGTGATTATGTGTCAAGACGTAAACAATAAAAATATTTTCTAAAAGCAAAGTGAAAAGTATGTCATCCCAAGTAATTTAATTTACTTGCAAAATCATACAACGATTTAAAGTAAAGAAACATTCATATTTCAGTTATTTCCTTTGCCTTCAGGAACTTTGACGTCACATAAGATCGGCCCCAGAATGTATGCTCCCTATTGGAAATAATGATTCCCACATATTCCATGAACGTCGTTTAGCAATACGCTTTAATTCGAAAAGTAATGGAGGGAGAAGCAATGTTTCGTGTTTCATGTAGTACATAATTAATCTGATGAAGAAAAAGTTATCTTAAATGTCCGGAGGTTTGAATTAACCTACTTCACCAATACCGCACTTTTAAACCGTACTTTAATAATTAGTCTAGTTCAGTTGATACTTATACGATTAAAATGAAATTGGGTGCATATTTTTGCCTCTATCCCCTTACCTATTATGCCTATCCCCTTACTACTTTGCAGTGAAGTGACATGGATGTGGGGAAATGATGCAAAAAATACGTCGAGAGTTACCGATCCTATGTGTAAAAACAAAACGATAATAGAAGCAAAGAGTAAAAAAAGTTTTCAACTGAAGTGGTGACACTGCACTGGGTGCCATGTCATGACACAAAAGGGTAACTGTAAAGATTAAAAATATAGAGTAGGCGGTCTTTTGTAGGCTGTATGACTACATTGAACACTAATACAGGCTTTACACGGCGTTTGCATTCAAGGAATGAGGTAGCAGAACCCCTTCCTATGTTAGAGCCTCTGACGTCAAGATTCCATAAATTTTAATATGCACCAGCTTTCTACTCAATATCCGCGGGTATGCAAATCACCACAGGCTGTTTCGTTTAATTTTGAGGTTGTAAGCTTTAAAAAATAGCTGTTCCTTAAGTTTTGTAAGCAACTGTATTAGTGCGAATTCGCTTTAACTCTCCTTAGAATATACTTTGTGAACTCGACAAGTCTATGAATTCCGACTACTTGACCTGTAGAGCAATAAAACCTAAACCTAAAATTTGGGGATTTGGAGGCCAGCTGCTTAATGGCACGATGTCAAATACTTGGCATTTAAAATCGCACAACCGATCAAAGCAAAAACCAAAATCAAGAGGAGATAAATCTACTATACTGTGAAACAGAATTCACGCGTATTTTTTCCAGACAGTGCCAATGCTACCAAAAGAGACGCATTCAATATTAAGCGTGATGTGAAAGCAAGTAGACCTGTCCGTCTGCCTCTTTGTCCATAACACTCAGTTCCAGAAAAAAGCAAGCAGACATAAAGAGCGAAAAAAGAAGAGGAAGGTTATAATAACAAAGATGCGTTATTATCATTTATGAAAGCCCTTAAAACGAAAACTGCGTATACGAAAATTCTGAAAAGGGACACCATTTAAATAAGTAGCAAGATTTTAAACATAAAGAATGGGCAGTTGTCATTAACAGATTTAAGAGCTGAGTTTAAAAATCAACATTGCTTTTTGCCATAAGATAAACGTTAGTTGAATATTCGAGCTCAGGGAAACATCGTGCAAGCAGAAGAAAATATAAATTTATGAGATTCGTTTTACTTTTATTCAAGTGTTAAATGCTTTGAATAATGGAAAAACTGTCAAAAATATTTTTAATTAGTAATTTTCCCGAGTTTATTACTTATTGTTGGCTTTTTCCATTAATTGTAACATGAATAGATTTTATCATTAACGCGCTAAATTTAATAACCCACTTATTAAAACTCCAAATGAAGAAAATATAATTGAAAGCTGCTTCTTTTTCAAATGGAAGGTGTTATCAAAAAGGACAATTTTTTTTTAATTTTAAAATCAAATAAATTTCAAAATTCAATCTGTGGCACACTTGCTCATAGGTTCGAGAAAACTCCTCACATAATATTTTTGGTTCAAACTTCATAAATGGGCTTTCATGTAGAAAACAGTCTGCGAATTTTATAACAATTGGTTGGTTGATTTGAGTTTTATGACGCAAGGGCTGGAAACGGACAAGCTACGTCATTACAACAATCGGATAACTTAAAGAGTTCGTTTCGAAAGTTCACTGTCAACCAGTTACATCAGAGATTGGCGACAGTTAAGACCAGTGGCGCCTACTTAGGGAGATATTGGGGGTCAAGCATACCCCACTTGCTTTATATATGTACTTTCGGAACTCTTTATTTTGTTCGTGCAGTCAGTACTAATATTATCAGTATATTGGTAGTATTTATCCCTCATGTGGGAGAGTGGCCTCAGTCATAAAAATTTAGGGCCCAAGGTGTTCGGGCCCCTAAGACTTGGCACCCCTGTCTCTTGACAGTGGTCAAACGATTTAATGAAAGAGCAGTCAAACGATCTAAAGAACCACTGCATATTTGGTTACACACACAAATAAACATATTATATGTATATTTGTAATATTTATTCCATATTTTTGAGGTTCCAGGATCAAACCATAAAAATATGGAGGGGCTTCAAGGGAATTGTGGTCCTAGGACTTGGCGTTTGGTGGGTGTTTTTTTCAAAAATTTATTTGGGTATAATTTTAATAATTACCTCTCCCGTTTGAAGGGGATTGACCCAAAATTATTAGAGGGGCAAGGGATTCGGGGCTCCAAAGAGTTGGCACCCATGGTTGAAACTATTCGAATACAAAAGTATTCGTGAACTCGATACTCAAAAGTATTTGTGAACTCAATACTTAAAAGTATTCGTCTACTCGATACTTAAAAGTATTCGTTGTACTGGATTCTTTCTCATTGCATTCAAATATATAGTTTTCAACCAAAGTATTCGAATACCAGAGTACTCAGATGCCAAAGTATTCAAATACCAAAGTAGCAGTGTTGCATTGTGTGCGTTCTGGTCGGGTGTCAAAAACTATCGGTTCATTTTTGTAGAATAAATAACAATGCAACAATCCATTGGTTTCCTCTTTCAGCGGGTTCGAACTTTGATAAAACAATATTACAGTTCCAGTACACTAACCACAATAATGGGTTGGTTAGTAGTTGAATTAACGTCTCACTGGAGCAACACAACGGGCTATTAACCACAATCATGGGAAAATCAGAAAACATTATTTTTATATTATAGCCTTATAACATAGTTGACTGATTCTTTCTATCAATTAATAGTTTTTTGTATATGTATTTGAATATTTATTCGATACTTGAAAGTACTCGAATACCAAGTATTCGATTCTTAAAAGTACTCGATTCTGCCCATCTCTAGTTACAAGGGTTCTGCGTGAACATTCAAAACGAAAGCGAAACTTCGATATCGACTCATCGCCAGGAGTCATCAGAATCACTGCTGCAGTGCAACCTTTTGAGCTTCCTGAATTTCTGAGGTCAGGAACTAAGGTCATGAACTCTAATCGAAGATTTTCGGTTCCCCTATCTTTCTCTCCCCACCCCCTATTCTTATACCCATCGCACACACATTGCGCAAAAACCCCGACCGAAAAATCAGATTCTGCGCCGCGGATAAGCGTTGGAGGGTTGCAGATTGGGGCTCTCTAAAACGTTTTGGCGAGGACAGATCACTGATGTCTGAATCTAGAAAATTGACTTTTATGAGTGATATAGTTTGGGTACACTTGTGTGTAGATTTTTTTAAGTTCTAAGACATTAAATAGAATTTTAGTATTCTAATAGCATATTTTTAGTTTTATAATGCAAACAAAAGTGTTCTAACGATATTTCGAGATGTATATTTTTTATATCTAGATCTTTAAAAAAAAATATTTGCATAAAAGTATTGGTACTCCAGTATTTTTTAAATTGTAAAGCACAAAAATATTAATGCTGTGTTATGTTTTTAAATCGATAGAAAATTATGTTGATCTCTTACGATATATTTTAACATTTCTATTTCAAATTAAACTAATACAATTTAAAATATGTCTCGAAAAAATAAAAAAATTGCATTAAAAACTACACTTGAACATTTTAAAATTTGCTAAATTAAATTTTCTAAATTTAGTAATTAACATTTTTTAAATCTATTTTCAATGGCTCATTTTGTAGAGTCTGAATTTTATTATTATCTTTTTTCTCTAGCCATCTTCGTTTACTATTTTCAAAAATCAAAGGCAAAATAATTTAGAATGCAAGTCGGGGCAATTTAAGTTGTTCTTGTGCCATAAAAATCACACCATTCTACTTTATCTACAAATATCTTGAAAATGTTTTATTAGAACTGATGTAAGGACTATAATAGAAAGTTATAACTGATTATTTAATTGACGTAAAAGTAGTTAAAATGTTGAAATGATTAGTGCGATGTAAAAGAATCGCATATATTTCTTATTCTTAACATAATTTCCTTTCTTCGCCATCATAATCACTATTGAAAGCTTATCATAACAAGATATGTACAGCAATTGAAGAAGCAACTTGAAATCAATCACAAAATATCGCAAGAGAAAATTAGAATAAGGAACATTTCGGATATTTTATTAACGTTTTCCTATGAGGTGATGGTAGTAATACACGAACTCTTGAAAATTTTGAGAAGAGTAATATAAGAGGAGTCACATAAACAAATTACGTCTATCAAACGGTTTGCTCTCGACTATTTCTGCTACTTTCGTTAACATACTGAAGGGTTCACAAGCATAATTCCACCTAGCAACCTGCAGTCTTCCCAGCATGAATTATAACCAATTTTGACCTTCTTGACCAATAGAATTTTCCTACCAATAGAATTTTAATAGCAAAAGGCAAAAGAATTTAGAAAGAAAATTTTTTTTTCAATCTTCCAAAGGATTCTATTCTAAGGAAATGAGCAATAAAATCTTTCCAAAGGATTCTATTCTAATGAAAGGAACAATAGAATCGTTCCAAAAAATTCCATTCGTTTGGAAAGACCAATAGAATGTTTCTAAAGGTTGAAAGAATCTATTGATTCTTTAGAAAGATGTGGTTCTTCAGTCACTAAGTCTGTTGTGGGGTAAAAACCACACTACGTTACTTGGAAATCTCGCGATGCTGAGAGGGTTAAAGAAATGTAAAAATTAATTTTTAGATAACTTTTATTGTCATTTGTTGATTGGGGTGCCATGAAAACACAGTGAATATTTTGTCAAACACTCGGGAAAAAATTAATGAAAGTGTTTCTTGATCAAAAATTTAAAAAGTATTTTTTTGCAAATGAAAAATTTGCTTTTACTTTTTTATGTAAATAGTTTTATGAAAATCCATCCAAATATAGTGTTGCAGCTATTGAAAATAGCTTTGTGATAGTGACTATTATATCATAGTTGTCTTTAACGCAAAAAATGAGTAATTTAAAAAAATCTTCCATAAATGCGGGTTGAATATTTTCTAATTTTACAGTAATCTGTTTCTACTGCTAACAGGGATGGATTTTTAGAAATTAAATGTGTTCTATGTAAAATTTCATACACGAATATATAAATGTTTGTAAAAGATGTAATGAATTTCAAATTCGCGTCAAAAAATTAATTGAAGTTACTACAAATATGCTTTGAAAATATAAAGAGAAACTTAAGATATGCGGCTTTTTAATTAATTACACCTCTGTAAATACGAGTTCGTAACACCAACCATTAAAGATATTTAGATTTCAAACTAGTGTCGAAAAAGTTCCTTCAAACGTTACTAAAAATATTCTTTGAAAATATAACGAGAAACTTATTCGTTTCTAGAGTCGTTTAGAAAATACAAAAATACTGTCTGTAATATCACGACAAACTTTACACCTATCCTGCTCAAAAAGATGTGCGCGCGTAACTAAATATAAGTGCTTTATGTTGTTAAATAGCGAATGCCCCTTTAATACTGGTAACTAAAAATACTAAAAAACATTCTTTTAAAACATAACGAGAAACTAACCCCCTCCGACTTCGAATGAGGCACACCTCTGAATATACAACGGTGACATCCCATTTCAGATATTTAAATTTCGAACTCGTATCTAAAATGTTAGCTATAAAAAATGCAAAAATTATTGTCTAAAACTTTAACCCCTATCCTGCTTAAATAAGATGCACGTACTTATCTAAACATGCGTGCTTTAAAAGTTTAGCACGTTAAATAACGAATACCTTTAATACTGTAATTGGTAAAAAAAAATACTAAAAACATTTTTTGAATATATATCGAGAAAGTAACTCCCTATCCGGCTATGGTGCAAACATGGGTAGCATTTCATTTCAGATACATGAATTTCAAACTCGTATCTAAAAAGTTAGCTAGAAAAATATAATATTGCCTGAAATATAGACAAACTTTACTCCAATCCTGCTCAAAAAGATGCACTCACTTATCAAAACATGCGTGTTTTAAAGTTTAGCACTTTAAATAGCGAATACCTTTAATACTGGTAACCCCGCTTGGCGAAACGCAAAGTCTGTTTTATTTCCTTTTTTTAGTATTATTTTTATGTAGAATCCACCTTTCAATCTCTACGTATTTTTCAGCTTTTCTATAGGTTCAATTGCTCTTTGCCCTCATACAGTTAAAGCCTCACAATCGTAATTTGGGGGGCGTTTTGTTGTCGAGGGGGGTAGCAGCGGGAGTCTAAAGACCCCTCAAAGGAAACACAACAGGGGAGAGGGTATTTTTTCTCTTATTGCTCCTTCGGGTTTTTTCTTTCTTTTATGCCCCGCTTTTTATAAAAATAATACGGCAAAATGTTACAGCGGATTTGGACAAGGGTGCTTTAAAACGTGGATTTAGATTCAGGTGTTAAGATTTGAGGGGTGGGTGGGGAGCGAAACGGGTCTCTTATTTATTTTTTGCTTTTCTATTTATAAATAGTTTAGGTAGGGTCAGGTTTCAAGCGGTTTCAGACAGGTGCTTGTGATGAGGGAGCTACAGGAGGACAATCTCCGTAAAGTCAGATTCTGAAGGAGATAGATGTGCCCCATACTCATGAATATGCATATTCGTACATAAATACGTACAGGTACATATGCTCTTGCTCGTTAAAAGGTTATGAAAAAACACGCTAAAACAATATATTTAGTTGAATAAGTCATATTTGTTATGAGCATCTGCACAAGTATTACATTTTTGTATTCATATACGTAATATCAAGTAAAGGCACGTAATATGGAATACCTGGTTTCAAAATATTGCCAAAAGTAGGATGGTTTTTGAATGAATTAAACTCCAAATCACGACAAAATTAACGAAGATTCATATGTGAATAGACAATTTATCAAACATTAAACTTTCAAGTTATACTAAAAAAGTAAAGTCAGAATTATTGATTGAAACGGCATCTGATACGGAACACCTGAACAATATGTCACACACTCGAAAAAGCTTTATACATCAAAAATGTGTATTTAGTCCTAAAGTAATAAAAATAAATACATTTCATGTTTTTACACTTACTTTTACTTGCATGGAACTTCACATTGGGAAGAGTTAGAATGCTTTTTAACACTGAATACTTCAAAAGACATTCTTCCTCTTCTAACTAAAAACCTCTTAACCATATCAATACTATATTCAACCAAGTTCGCTTCAAAAAATTCAGATATGGTAGGTTTCTACCTAATGGTGTATTTACCATGTAGGGGTAATTCAATTTCCTATTCCAATCTTCGCCAGCACACCGTCAATCATATCTCGTCTCATGATTATCTTTTTACAAATCCATGTCAATACTATATTCAACCAATTTCGCTTTAAAAACTCAAGTGTTGTAGGTGTCCTACCTATTGGTGTATTTGTAATGTAGGAGTAATTTAATTTCTCATTGCGATCTACGCCAGCACCGCATCAACTATATCTCGTCTCGTGATTTTCTTTTTACAAGTACAGCTTGAGCTTTCACATGTGCGGACGATAACAATAATAGTGTATCACTGAACTACATATATATAATGTACATATTATAATTCAATATTCTGGTGTAAGATCTATATTACTAAAAGACAAGGCGGGAGTGTTTTTGTGGAGTCCAAAGAAGAAACTAATGGAGTCTTGAAATTTTCTATGCTATTCAGACAAACACAATTTAGAGTTTGGGTTCAAAATACTTATTTGTTAACCTTCCATTCATAAAAAAACTCATATTTTCTGTAGATAATGTTTTCATTACAGGAAAATTCTATTATTTTCAAAATATAGTTAATAATATGGAAAGTGCATGCATATGGAACACGTGTTCCATATTGTGTGAAGCAGAGGTGTCCGTATATTGTGTACACATGTACGGAAACTTAATTTTAACAAAAAATAAATTTAACAGAAAACTATATTGAACATTTACAAATAAACGTATTTTATGATGAATCACGCAATGAAATATTTTGGACTAATAACTAAATAATTGACTTTTTAAATAAATCTTTAAAATACGTATTTCCAGCACCTCGAAATACAAAACTGCTTGCATTTAAAAAACAAACGTATTCTCAAATTACATTCAAAGAATAGAATAGAATATAGGAGAATATTCTTCTAACACAGCTGCGATATTGCTGTATTTCATATTACGTGCTATACCTTTTTACGTACATTTACCTATGTCAGGATATTATATATTCATTTATAAATGTATAATATTCGCGATATTGCAGTTATTTGTATGTATTTAAACACAAAAATGTACTATCGCAAATTTTAAAACTGATTAGTTATATATGAATGTGTATGACTACAGAATTTAAATTTAAATTTTTACGATCATATATATACTTAAGTTTGCGCAGTTGAATCTAGCGAATTTTACTTGAAATAATCAATTGCGCATTGTAAAATGCCTAATTTAAGAAATTCATAACAAATTGAATGTAACGTTGAATGATATTTACGTTAGTCTTGTATCTGCTAGAGAAAAATTTAATTAATCGAAAGATAATTACAAATAATTTTTGTTCACTTAAAAATTATATTGCAGCTCGTTCCCTCAAAATTCGACAGAGTTAAATTCTGTTACACTACATAAAACAATTTGATTCATTACAATGTGTTATTTTGGATAAAAGAGTTACACATCGGAAGATTTTTCCTTTCATATTGCGATACGCGAATCGTTTATGAAAAAGGTTTTCGTTATCCATTTTTGAGCGAATATTTCGTATTTTATTTCTCATTGCACACGTAGTTTAACCTTTAGCATATAATATATTGTCCATTTTAATCGAAAAATAATTTCTCTTAATTATCCATGATACATTTTTCACAGATGAAAACAAGAAACTGAAATATGCCACTGACGAAATTCGATTATTCTATGATAGTAAGAAATCGATTACCGAAACCAGTTTCTAACATATCATTACTAGAGTTCTTGATCGCCGTGTGTCCTATTTGAATATTTTGAAATCGCAAAAAATCAATCTTCTGTAAAAGTATTGTGTAACACACACTCAGCGATCCATATGCTACGGATACGAACAATACAAGTCGGCAAAAGAAGTTTAGAAACAGGAACATGTGCAAATTAAATTAATCATTACTAAGATTACCTAATTGAATTAAACGTTTCACTTAATTACAAAATATGAAGCGTGAATCCTGAAGTAATTGTCATACAATCACCGAAATATCTGAAGATATTAATAATTTGGGGTTGACGGTTTTCAAGAATTGTGACCAAGACTTCTCAAGTCGTCAAAATATATAGAGATCTAGTGTTGCTTACACCAGATCGACTTACCACTTCAAACAAAGCAAGTGAACTATCGCAATACACATCGCAATCCTAAAAGAACATTTTCACAACTCAAAAGAAAATTTCCAGGAGTTGAAAACTGTATTCTACTTACGCTTAATTGTAAATTAGCTATTGCGGTTAAAAAATCACGATAGTTGTGAACAAAGGGGCATAGTTACTTTAAAGTTGGAAACATTGAAAAGGAGCATTTCAATTGTTTAAAACCTTGTTGGGGAGACCACAGGAAGTCATTGTAGAGTGAAAACTTGCACATATAGTTTTGTTGGGCTTTGCAGCTATAAACTGATGAAATAAAAACGTTTGCCATGGCAAAATAAAAATATTGAAAAAGTTAAATATTTTACTAGCGAAACTCAAACTTTTGGCAGTACTTGTGTCAAATCGAGTACTACCAAAAGTATACAACCAACTGCCAAAAAAGGACACAAGTACTGCCAAAAATTATGAATTGCGTTTGTAAATTTTTTTCTTTTATATTATCCTATTTGTTAATATTTTCGGCTTACAAGTGAAACACTTAAGTCAAGAAACACAATTCTGAGAAAACGAAGGGGAATAAATTCTGCCCCCTAGCTTTACTCACCAAGTGTTTCTCAAGAAGAAATCTCAACTTCACGAAAGGTCACTTCTAGGAAGAAATGACTCAGTGGACTTCATCAGTCTAAGAATCATCGCATTCTGGTAAAAAAAGCTAAAAACTCATATCTTAAAATTTTTGACTTGGAAGTCGATAATAGACTTTTAGTTTGGTAGAAAAGTTTTACAAAATTATATTTTAAGAGTTTTTAGTCAAATAGAAGTTTTGATTTTTTTAAATTCATGCGCACCTATTCTTTATACAAAGTATTCTAAAAATAAATATATATAGATTTTATTTTTATGACTTTTTGTCACAAATGCAGAGCACTCTGGATATTTTAATGTAATCAAAGTCCTGCCCCTAGTTACCATGCATAAAAACGTTAAATTCCAACCCATTCTTTCGACATTTGCAAACTCGACGATGCCCCAAGCTAGAATTCACCCCAAAAGACAAGTCTCCCCGAGTTACACCAGTGTTGGAGGTGTTAAAATAGCCCTCGATTCTCACCTTAAGTCTTTATTGTTGAATGGAGTTAGGGATCAACGCACCGGTAGAAAAACATCCGGGGTTGTTTATGCCGTTAGCGCATTGTGGCTTTCACTTTGTGTAAGCCCATTACGTCACCACCTGACCATCACTCGCAGATGCAGAAGCCCGAAGAGACTTCGGTGAAAAGGAGTCTTGCAAGACGAACGGACAGGAAACCTTCTTTTACACAAAAAGTGGACAGGGACTTGATAACAGCAGATGTTCGCTGGAGACGATCAGAAAATATCGCTTCTAAGGAAAATGTTACCAGGAGTGAAAGCAGATAAAATGCAAAAAAGACGATGACCGCACCGGAATATCTTTAACTACATTCAAATTACAAAAATAGTTTATTAATATCATTGATTTTATTAATTCTATGTGGACACGTATGTGCATATTTAGGATAAGCCTGTATATAAGGCAGTGAACGGCTAGTATATGGTTTTGAAAATTTTTTGAAGCAATATTTTGACGATTCGGAACAATCTGCAACGGCCATTTTGCTAAATTTGAGCATGTGTAATGAATTTCAAAGCATAAAGATTGTTGATTCAGAGCAGATTCAAATTAATTCGATTACACACTTTGTTGATGTTAAGAATTTTGCACATGAACTAAAATTTAGTTTGATAATTCTCGACAACTTTATATAAACAAGTAAAACCAGTTTCTCATTTCGATGGTTAAGTTAATTAAATAATGATTTGGTTAAATGGTGATTTCTCAAAAGTTCCAGGAATCCTAAAAATGAGAGAATCTTGATTATTAGAATATAAAAGCCTGATATCGTTCTCTAGAACACAGTGGAAACGGAATCTTCCGAAAAACATTTCGTGTAATTGGAACTGAAAAATGAATACAAAAGGTGGAAATTCACGGATCGGTAGATTTTCAACCCTGCATTATTAAAATACCGATTTACACTGACAAAAATGCTAGGGAAGTGTTTTTTAAATGTATAAATAATTATTTAAATGTTTCCGGTATGCTTCTTTGTTTTATCGAAACTAAAGAAAGACGTTGGAAAAGCCCTCCCAAGTTTAGCACATATTGAAACTACGGTCACATACATACTTGACGTTAGTAACGATTTGAGTGTAAGTTTGTTCTTTTTTACGGTATCAGGATTTTATTAAAATTCTACTCAGAGGAAATTATTATTCTAGTCATTTAGATGTTTCAAGTCTGCTTGTTCTATTTTTAGGAGATTTTAAGTACTTTTTCATTTATGAAAAGAAAAACGGTTATTCTATTGTTCAGTTGATCATATGACAAACTTCTTCATTTTTTCGTACGTAAACAATTTGGAACAATACGGTTCAATAGTTCCCATTATGAAATAAATTATGCTCATTCTACCTTTTGCGTATAGGAAAATCGAGAACAGGAAATGTTCTCGTTAATTTAAAATTATTATTTTAAGTATTAAGTAACAATTCAATTGTGTTTCAAATATTCGCAAAATCAAAAATTAAAGTTAAGGATGTAGTATATATATTGCAATTCACTTTCTGTAATGTGTTAATTTTATGAAGCATGGATGAAGGGTTAAACATTCGTTCAAAAAATGAACTAAGAAATAACGCAAGTGTGGCATGAAAAATTTACGAACACTAGCGCTAATACATATAATAGTAGCATGTGGAATCGTTCCATGAGTTGTAACTGATCACCGCATGTCACAAGATTCACGAACGTTATTCATGCTACGTCATCGAACAACTTCAGTATTCTGGCTTCATAAGCCATTCTAATCCATCAGCATAACGATTAGAATGACTTACGAATTGTAATATAATGTAAACTTTCGAAAGGAAATGTAAACTTTGACACATACACAAACACTTTGTGAATTCTGAGTAGTTAGGATGGAATGTCTTGAACGATTCTTCGAGACTCAGCTCTTACATTCAAGTTTCTCTTTAAGAATACCTACTTTATTAAATACTGGAATGAAAATATAAGGCATCGATCATCGCTTCATTCAGATATTTTAATCGATCTTCATTGCCCAAGAGGAAAATACGCTGATCGAGTTGTCAATCTTTATTGTATGTCCTTTTTGTCCATTTTTGACTATCGTTCCACCCATGTCTTGAAGGTAATCGTAGCCATGTTCGATGTTTCATGATCTCTCATCATGATATGGCAATTGCTAACATCAGAGCCTATTGGTTTAAAAGAAGTACTGCCAACAGTCTACGTAGGTGAGAATCGATACCTTTAGGTTATCGGTTGCTGATACATTTTCGATCTTGAATCTCGTTTTCCCTATCTCTTGATAGTAATCGCTGCCATGTTAGCAAGGTCCATGATCTTTCGTGATATGGCGATTGCCAAAATTAGAGCCTTTGGAAAAAGAGGAAAATATTGCCAATATTCTATGTGGGTTCTCCTTTGCGTAATTGGGTGCTGATACATTTTCCATTTACAATCCCCTTTTTTTACTTATCTCTTGATGGTAATCGCTGCCATTGTTCGCATCTTCCATGATCTCTCATGATATGACGATTGAAAACATTAAGGCCTTTGGAAAAGGAAAATATTGCTAACATTCTATGTCGGTGAGCATCGAAATATTTAGGTTATTGGGTGTTGATACGTTTTCCATTTGAATCTCATTTTTCTTATCTCTTGATGGTAATCGCTGCCATGTTCACATGTTCCACTATCTCTCATGATATGGTGATCGCCAACATCAGAGCCTTTGGAAAAAGAGGAAAATATTGTCAATATTCTTTGCTGGTGATATATATTCCTTCATGTTATTAGATTCTGGTACATTTTCCATTTTGAATCTTCCATGTTTGAAATTGATTGAGATTTTCATCCATGTCTTGAAGGCAATCGCTGCCATGTCCATATGTTCCAAGATCTTCGATAACATGACAATACAATAATTCATTGAATAAAAAACTGATCCCTTTTCATTGCAATGCTAGTCGGAATTAAATAAATGTGAAATAGAATCTTGCATTTTTAATGTATCTTTTAATTTTCCTTTCCAGTTCCTTGCATGCCTAAAAAAGAAAAGAAATAAAACTTGTAGAAATAGAAGTAACAAGACAATAAATTAAATTAAATTCATACGATTTCCTACATTTCAGAAACTGAAGATAAAATACTTCACAGGAACGCTTTTTGTTTAAACGTAAGATGTAGTTTAATAACTTATGTCATCTTTAATAGAATTATCCGCGACTTGAAGGATAGAATGATTCAGTACAAAATAATATATAAGAAACATGCATTACAATACATCTAAAATATTTTTGAGATCGTGCATTTCAGATGCATTGAAAGAAAGAAATGACTTCAATGACTATAATAAAAATATGTGGTACATTGATTGATTATGCGAGTAATTACCTATTCTGAAAACCATTTTTGTTATTTGAAAATTATCTCTACTACGATCCGTTACCACCAAGCATGCAACAAAGTAAATTAAAATTTAAAATAATATATGAGAATACATACCTACATCTTGGAAAGGTTGCATCTCCTCTTTCTTCTGAGCTATATTTAAGCACTAAGTTCATTCTAAAATATAATTAATGCATCATTACGGAAATATCACTATACACATATTGCTTCTGCCCAAATACATATATGAATTTTCCTTCAACGAAGAAAATTATATTTTTAATGTATGGTGACCGAGCTGTTATGTTTTCAACAAATATATTACAGAATTTTTTAATTTCAAATATTATTTATATTTGTATAGAAAATTTGATTTCTCAGGTATGTGTAATTCATACTGCTTCTTAAATGTAAAAACTGTTCAGTAAGAAAGGATTTAATTACATACAGCATTTTTCGTTAGTTAAAATCAAGACTATTTAGAGCCTGCACATAATGAATAAATTAAGTATGACGTGCATATCTTCACTTATATTAAAACTGAAAGGGTGATATTACGGTATCCCATTTCAACTGCGTATGTGAATTTTTGCAAAGTGAACATGTATAGGGTAACAAGACAGTTATTGACATTATTGTTAATTATTGATTATTACAGTTAAGGCAATATTTATACTATAAATTCATGGAAAAAATAGTAAAAATAGTTCAATCAAATTGAAATTCATTGTAACTTTTCCTGGATTACTCTACTTTAAGCTGAATAAAGGGTTTCATACATAAAATTATCCCTGGAAGTTATTTTGCAATATATTGAGAATAAATAGTGAAAAATCGGTTATTGACTCCCTATGGATGAGTAATTGACACCACAGTTATTGATATCCCTTCATTCTTCTTTAGTTTATTTTTGCAGTATAAATGGACTTATGCAAAGGAAACTATGGCTAATCTATCTTACAAAACATGCTCATGCTCTTTTCTTAGCAAAAACAGAAGAAACCGTCCTTTTAACTAGTACCTTGTTTGTATACTTCTTGATTACGGTTATATTACCTTTCTTGATGTTTACAGTTTGAAAATCTTTTAACACAGCTGACTTCTATGATTCACGAGGAATTTTCCCTCCCTTATTTGAAACTGAACATCGACATGAAAGCTTATTTTTAATTAAAGATTTAGAGTGTCAATAACTGTCCTAGGTGTCAATAACTGTCTAGTTTACCCTATAACGACTGTTAGTTTGGTTGATTAGATGTGACATCTTTTCAGCACCTTGTACAAAATTGTTCGTGAACTTTAAAGCGAAAGAAATTCTTAGAAAACGTTTTTATAAATGAAAGGTCTTTTTTTCTTATATCAAAAATTGTAAAATTATCCCCATATTTTCTTTTAAATTATATTGCGCATCACCACAAACGGTTAAAACTATACAGTACAATCATCATACCATGATTTTTACAGAGCTCATAAAATAAAATAAACCACACAAGAACCTGATTCTTCAAATATTATAACATTCCTACTCTACTTCCAAGAGAGAACAATGAAATTAGATTAAGTTTTTCTACATAACGCTTCAACAGAAAAGAGTATTAACTTATAGATATAAAACATTATATATTTAATGTCAGTTTGGTTTTAGCAAAACGGCGATTAGTTTGGTTTGTCACTCTACGGTCATAATTTTGCTACACGTAAAACGTCGAAATCGATAAATATTACCTAGTATAAATTTTTGTCGTACTCAAGAGCCTACTAACTAGACTATTTCTAGTTTCCTTAAGAAGTAGATGGAAAGAAATTATAATTCCATTGTAAGAACAAAAGCATTTTATTATATTTAAATACGAGAGAAGAAATTTGAACTAAATGCTAAATAAAAAACACTAGCCTAGCGAATTTATTGATAAGTACAGCAATATCATGAGTTCTAATATTCAGCTATTGCAAGCATACCCTATCATTTACGTCCAAACCTTCGATTCAATATTGCATAAGTAAATAGATGAAAAAATAAGTTATAACTCTATTTTAAGAACAAAAGCATTTTATTTAAAGGCAAGCGAAGGAGAGTGAAGTAAAATGTTAAAAAACACTAGCCTAGCGAATTTGTTGATATGTACAGCAATATCACGAGTTTCAATATTCAGCTATTGCAAGCATACCACTATTACTTGTGTCCAAACCTTCGTTTTTGGTGCCCAGTTCAAAAGGAGCCTATGGCCAAAAGTTTGAAAGTGCGTTGGTAGAAATAGTTTCTATTCTATTAACGAAAGGGGAACTCACCTGGCATACTGGCACCATGTTTTAAAACTACTTTTAAGCTTAACTTATTCGTTCCAGATGTCCACCTTTGTGAGCGTCTGTTTATGCCACTTGAAAACCAAAGGTACAATTCTTGATCGTAACCATGGTTTCATATATGTTCATATGGGAAAATGTTCAACGAACAATATGAATTCGTGGTTATAATTAAGAACTCTACCATTAGTTGGATTTCAAGAGGCAAAACCAAAAGTCCATACATGTGGAACTCCCGGAACGAAGAGGCTACAGATACATTGTTGTTTGAAACTAACAATACAGGACGCACCTTTTGGCCAAATTTAAGATAAAATTTTCTTCAACATAAATAACAATAGGTTATAAGTGTATGCGACTAAAATAAGAAAATGGATCGCAGAAATCATGAACTTCTCCTAAATTAAGTTTTAGTATTCAGACTTTTTTAGTTTGGCGTATATTTTCTGATAAAAACAAACCGCGATAATTTGGGGTCGAATTTACGATCGGAATCTAATTTTTCGGCAATATGGGAATCATAGAAGGTCAAAGCATTC
This sequence comes from Meta bourneti, assembly GCA_933210815.1. NCBI lineage: Eukaryota > Metazoa > Arthropoda > Arachnida > Araneae > Tetragnathidae > Meta > Meta bourneti. The sequence goes on along the minus strand of OW119934.1, from coordinate 51,357,044 downwards.
AGAAATTTGCTCTGCAGAAGTCGATGTTTATATTAATAAAAACTCTTTAATCAAAAAACAGATTGGTTTGTTTTATATTTCAAGGAAATGAAAAGGTTATAAATATAAAAGTAAGATACACACATTTTTTAGACTACCCCATTATTTTATTACAGAAAACTTTTATTCCGCTTATATCACAATGAAAACCACTTACTCAAAAGAAAACGGGGCTGAAACTGAGAAATGAATATTAGTTTCAAGCAGGTGTAAAAATCGCGGACGTATGTTAGTGGACAGAAAGGTAGTTTTATAAAATTGGTTTCTACTCCCCAAAAACCCACGGTTTTTTATAAGTGGACGCTGCATAATATTTAGAACACAGGAAAATAAATAGAAATTGACAAGAAAAATACATTGCTTATGTTAAAATATGATTTTGGATGTCGTGATAAACAAAAAGAACAATTCTCAAAAGGTGCTGAAAGTGTGAAGACTATCATAGGTGGTAATAGTTTGCAGTTTACCCAAGATTTTGTTTAATTTTCAAATGCCATTATAAACTCAGAATTGTGTAAATGTTATGTTGTTATAAAATCTATGGTAATTCTTGGATACGTACAGTGCAGTTTCGATGCGTAAGAATTTATAACGATCATCTCAATTTATACCGATTGATCAACTAACGAAAATTTTGTATCTTTAGATGTTCTTTATGTAATTCTAATATGAAAAATGTTGAATCTTAAATAAAGTTAAAGTAGATAAAAATTAAATTCGAGGAATATGCTGTTGACTGATTTTCTTACCTTCAGCAGATGCTGCATACCAATTCACTTCAACGACTAACAAGAAGGAACTGATAATACATTAAATACATACCTAACTTACCTTTCGCATATCAAAGTTTGGTGCCATTTTCTAAATCTGTATAGGCTGTAACCTTTATAAAGTATTTCACGCGGACAGTTCCATAAGTGTATGTATATTGTATCACAGCCTTAATACACTAACAATATTCGTACTTAAAAAAGCGGAAGCATGTATAAATAATCATGTTAAATACCCAGTGTCTGCAAATTTTTAAAAGATAAAAATAAACATGTTAAATGCCCAGTATCTGCAAGTTTATAGAAGCGAGTGTAAAATAAGCGAAAGCTCATGAAGAAATAATCATGTTAAATGTCCAGTGTCTGCGAGTTTTTAAAAGCTCGTGTGATTTAACTCACTAAAATTACGAGTTTATATGAAGCATGCTTGCAGCAAATATAATAATGAAAGATAGTTCTTTTAGCGCAAGTTTCCTAAACTTGCGCTTTCTCAAAGAGCGCAAGGTGCGAAAACATTTCGAAACGTTATATTACAAAACTTCAGTTGATATAAGTGTTTGCAGTGCTACTTGCCTGTCGTAAGTGTTTGGAAACAACGCAGAATCAATCAAATTATGCCGTCTAGTTCAATTTTCAAGTGTAGTCAGGACAGTTACTTAAATTAATACAGATTGACAAAATGTACCATTTTAACATTTTCACAGTATTGTCACAAGCATAAGTTTGGAAGTTTTCCCAAAGTAGAAATAAGTGTAAGCATACACTATGCACACTCAATTTCTAAGTACCCATCAGCCGAAAATAAGATATTAAACGTTTCATACACCAGTTCAAGCCGTGCGAAACTTTCAGCTAGCCTTTTCGTCTAAATTGCTCGAACTAAAAGTAGGCGAACATCATGTCTCATTGAACAAAAGAAAAGTAAACAATACTATTAAAAATACGCGCAATATTTCGTGTTCAGCTTATGATAAAATCATTTTAGTTCAAATTGGATTTCTTTGAACGGCTGAATTTTATAACAAACTATTCGAAATTGAGACTAATAAATCAGGACTCCTTTTAGTGAATTCATGAGTAAAATCAAATTGATTAAAAATGATACAATAAGTAAACTAGTATAAGTGTGGTAATTAACGATTTTAATTTTCAAAGGTTAATCATTCTTCGCTAATAACCTAGCTTAGTTGCTATGTGCTAGTTACTTTTTTGTTGTATTACTTAGTTGCTAGCTGATGTCCCTGAAAATTTTTGATTTGCATTGATTACTACGGCGATGTTGATTTTCTTAACTGGCTATTTTGTGATGATGTTGCTTTTATTTGAATCCATTCCTCAGAATTTGATAACATTAAATGGCTGATTTTATCAATCGGATAAAAAGTAGAAAATAAATATGAATAGATTAATGAACGAAAATATGTGAATACTTTTCTTTTTCTTTTTTAAATATGTACATCAGTAAAGTAAGCATTCATTTTGAGGCAGTGTTATTATTTATTTGGATCGTCAATAACTATAAACGTTACTGACGATCATAAATAACGCTTAGTTTTCAGTGAAGAGTACTCCTAATTTCACAGACAATTCACTATCTTCGCCGTGTTCAACAGAGCCCGAATAGGCACCCAAGAAGAAAAAAAATGGCGCACAGAATAAAAAGATACCCGTAACTTCATCTGTCAGATCTTAGCAGTCACCCCTAAACTAGAGTCGTCAATAGTCTTCCTAAATTCATCCATTGTCTCACGTTGCGTGCAGCTTAATCTGTTAGCATTGGACCGCTCGTCAACAGGCACTATAAAACGAGTGCTTAATTTTAAGTAAATAAGTTCTTTCGCTTTAAGTACTTAGAAGAAGCTTAAATTATTACCGCAGTTGGAAATTGGATGTTCTTTAAACAACAAGCGGGTGAAATCTTTTTAATTAGCATAATCAAATTAAACGCTGCTGCGAATAAGCTGGAATTAATTATTACTTTTTAAAATTACATAAAAACTGAAAAAATCTAAAAAAACATGCTTAAAAGTGCATAATTGACGAAAATTTCACAGTACTCGATGTTATATGTCTGTAGGTATAATTAGTTGATATACATAAGCTTGTTTTAATCTCACTCGATGTTAGATGCCTGTAGGTATAATTAGTTGATATACACTATATCGACAAAAGTATTTGGACACTGGAGAAAAAAAATCGGAGGATCCATCTTAGTGTGAGGTTGTTTTTCCTGGTTAGGACTGGGCCCATTGCTTTATGTACCTGGTACCATGAACGCTGACGTGTACCTCGACGTTCTGGATAATTCGGCCCTGCCTATGGCAATACTACGGCGATGATGGTTGTTTCGTCCAATAGGATCGAGCTCCATGTCATACTGCAAAACGTGTGCTGGACTGGTTTCCTGAAAATGAGGTGAATTTGCTTGACTGGCCTGCTCAGAGCCCCGATCTCAATCCGATCGAGCACTTGTGGGACGAACTGGAGCAACGGGTACGACACCGCCACGCACGCCCATCTTCACACTAATCTCTTCTCACAGCCTAGCAAGAAGCAGGGGGAGCTATTCCTGCCCAGACTTATAGAGAACTTGTGGAAAGTATGCCTCGACGTGTTGTAGCTGTAATACAAGCAAAAGGAGGGCCTACCCGTTACCAAATAGAATAATAAAGCACTTTTTCTGAAAAACATGCAGTGTCCAAATACTTTTGTCCATATAGAGTATACAAGCTTGTTTTAACTACAATTAACAAGCGATAAACAACTGGGATCATTAAGGAGTTACAACCAGAAAAGGTTTGATGGTAGACATGGATTGAGTCTTGATGGAGTCTTTCTTCTGTGATAGATATCAAAGATATTTTTTGCACCCTCGCAGAGTAGAACACAGAGACGGAAAAGTGGGGATACTGATTGCATCAGAATTTAAATTATTCACAGGTGATGCTGAAAATAGTTCAAACAATCTCCATAACTACAACAATAAACACTTACAGTAATCTTATCGTTTTTGGAATACGCGACAGAAAGAACAAAACGAATTTTAATGAACTATCTACACAGCATCCTTTCGTTGATAAACTCGGAACAGTAGTTTCGCGTGCAAAAGACGATCGCGGAAAAGATTCCGTACTTTAAATTAGTTTGAATAAATACCTGCCCCCAGTCTTATCAATAACATACCGAAACTAGACAAAAAGAATGAAATGAAACACAAAACGACTTTTCCGATATTTACCATCCCTAAGCTGATAGACTCGTAACAGTAATTTTCCCTGGGAAATGCGACGCGGTGAAAAAGATTCCGTACTTCAAATAAGTTAGAAAAAATACCTGGCCCCCATTTTCTTATTAATATTCTAGGAAAAGACGACCACAAAAAAAGATAACGAACTATAAATAAGTAACAATAAATACCTATTCTCATATTCTTATTAATAATATAAGAAATCAGACAAAAAGAAAGAAACAAAACCACTTTTTCGATATTCACCATCCCTAAGGTGATGGACTCGTACCAGTACTTTCGCTGGTAAAAGACGACTACAAAAACGATTCGGTACTTTAAATAAGTTAGAAAAATACCTGGTCCCAATATTCTTATTAATATTCCAGGAAAAGACGACCGCGGAAAACATTACGTACTATAAATAAGTAACAATAAATACCTGCCCCCATAGTCTTGATCATAATATATCAGACAAAAAGAATGGAACATAACCACTTTTTAGATATTTACAATCCCTAAGCTGATAGACTCGTAACAGTAGTTTCGCTTGTAAAAGACAACTGCGAAACGATTCCGTACTTCAAATAAGTTAGAAAAATACCTGCCCCCCCCCCCCCATATTCTTATTAATATTCCAGGGAAACACGTTTGACGCCGTAGGAAGGCAGTCCTTCATTTCAAGTACAAGTGTCCCGCAGTTCCAAAGATGCTCCCTACTGCGACAGTTTAAACGTATATAAGAACTATAAAACATGGCGTCCCGTGTGTACGGTGGTCGCCACAGAAATACGAGTTCACTCCTGAAACATATATAACCCCATAGATTATTTTATATGGAAGATTTCAAACAGAAATAGGTGATGGAACGTCGTTTGTATGCTATGGGCGGAAGAGGTTGAACTCACAGATCTCCCGCGACTTGATCATGGCGAAGGGTGTTATTTTCTCTGGAATAGGATTCCAGGTGGCCTTTAGCAATAAATCTGATAAGAATGATTCACAGGAAGGTAAGAAATCCTCAATTCGAAGTAAGACATCCATTTACGGATAACAGCGATTTCCACCAGGGAATATTTGAACACAACGAACAATTCAAACACAATTTATTTAAAGGAAAAATTATCGCGTTATACAATTGAAAGGCGGATAGGCCATCTGGCAATTCGGGTAAAATCCGGTCTATTTTAAATTTGAGTATTTCTGAATTAGTTTTATCGTAACTTCTTCGTTCCAGAGGTTCGCAAAAAACCTTTGGTTTTACCTCTTGTTTTGAGATAGTTAGTTGGGTTTTAGGGCACAAGGGCCATATTTTGGCCAAGCTGCACCAGACACAAGACAGGAGATGCCGCCAAGTAATGGATATGGATATACACAAGGTAAGTTTTACTGACACAGAAGATAGAAACACACCCATGGTAAGTTACAGGAATCTAACGCCTACTATACGCAGGTTGCTAGAGCAGTAGGCAAACCCATTGGGCCTACGGAACTATCAACCTGCAGGCGCGGTCCCCGTAAATATTCAATGAACATATCAAACATGTGAATCCGTGGTTGCAATAAAGTATTTTACACTTAGTTGGGAATCAATGGGCAAAATTAATGGTCCCCATATGTGAACCTCCCGAAAGAATTAAATGTTTGTTCGCGGTTGTTTTTAAGAATTTCAATACCCCTAAGTGGTTATGGAGAGAGTGGCTGGAGTCCCGAAGGTGGCACAACCTAATTCTTGTCTCAGTCCACCTCGGAGGGCAGGTATATGTATAAAAACATCATAAAAGATTATATTGGGAGTATTCATAACATCTAGACAGGTTATATAAAATACAAATCCCAGCTCAATATGAATATCATTTTAAACAAAACGCGGGAGTTTAAATACTCAATATCCAAAATTGTCGATCAGTGGGTGAGGAATTTTAAGGAACTTTTTATTTTCATGATAGCTTTTCAGTACTAAATTTTAATAGCTAATGTAACATATTCAAATACACTGCTGGCCACCGTAAATGCAACACCCTGAAGGAAGCATGCAAATAATATGAAATTTACAACATGCATTAGCGGAGGTGAGATATGCAAATGATTAGAATTTCAGCGCAGACGCACATCACGCGCGCCTGTGGCGCCACTTCAAAGCGCTATTTAAGGCTTGGAGATTTCGACGATTTCAAGTACGGCAATTGTGTTTTTCTTGTGGTTTTTTTCAAAAAAACGATCCATTATGCCTCGTAGAAAACAGCGATCATCTTTTGATCAAGTATCCGAGTTCGACAGAGGAAGGATAGTGGCCTACCGAGATTGTGGATTATTTTTCAGGGAAATCGGTAGTCGTGTTGGACGAGACCAAACAACTGTAATGCGGATATGTGATCGTTGGATGCAGGAGGGTACGACGGACCGACGTGTTCGATCGCATCCACCTCAGTGCACCACTTCCCGTGATGACAGGCATATTGTGCGTATGGCAGTGACGGATCGCTCAGCCACATCACGAACCATAGCACAGCACATTCAGTCTGTACCGCATCATCCAGTGTCTGCGCGTACCATTCGACGCCGTTTACAGCAGAGTGGTCTGTCCGCAAGACGTCCATTGCTTCGTCTACCCTTGACGCAGAACCACAGACGTTTCCGCCGCCAATGGTGCGATGAAAGAAGGATGTGGACGGCAGAATGGAATGAAATTGTCTTTACTGACGAGTCACGCTTCTGTCTGCAACACCACGATGGTCGGATTCGAGTCTGGAGACACCGTGGAGAGAGGATGCTGAACAGCTGCGTTATGCACCGCCACACTGGTCCTGCACCGGGTATTATGGTATGGGGCGGTATTGGATATCACTCTCGCACTCCTCTAGTACGCATTGCCGGTACTTTAAACAGCCAGCGCTACATCTCCGAGGTGTTGGAGCCAGTTGTCCTTCCTTACCTTCAGGGCTTGCCCACAGCCATATTTCAACAGGATAATGCGCGACCACACGTGGCACGCATTGTCCAAGGGTTCTTCGTCAATCGCCAGATTGAATTGCTTCCCTGGCCAGCTCGCTCTCCGGATCTTTCGCCGATAGAAAACATGTGGTCCATGGTTGCTCAACGATTGACCCAGAATACATCCCCAGCTGCCACACCAGATCAACTTTGGCAACGTGTGGAAGCTGCTTGGTCTGCTGTACCCCAAGAACACATCCAAAGTCTCTTTGAATCAATGCCGAGGCGTGTGGCAGCGGTGATCTCCAACAATGGCGACTGATACTGCAGGAACCACACTTCACAGAAGTCTATAAATTTAATCATTTGATACTTGGTCAACATGTTATCTACAAAATAAATTTTGTTGTGATATCTCTTGTCTTTCTTGGTGTTGCAATTTGGGTGGCCAGCAGTGTACATAGGGTATTTGAACAATTTCACATTAACAGCTATCTTATACTTGTTTATTTAGGAGTACAACTTTTTTGGTCTGTGTGTGCACAAGGATTAAATCCAACTATTGATTCCATCGTAGAGAAACAAACCAATACAATTTCCAACATCCTACGACAAACACGCTTACGTATGATAATCGTAATAATTTAATACAGGTATTGGAGAGCAGTACACTCTTCTTGGATAGCACGGCAGTGTTTGTGTCGGTCTCTCCAGCACCCAGAGTCTAATTAGCTCTCGTATAGCAAAAACCGATCGTAGAGTGAGAAACCAAAACAATTTCCAACGTCCGAAACTTCATAGACGACAAACACGCCCTGAAGCATGATGATCGGAATAATTTAATACAGGTATCGGAGAACAGTATTCTTCTTGGCTAGCACGGCAATGTTAGTGTCGGTCTCCCAAGCACCCGAGGTCTAATCAGCCTCGTGTAGCAAAAAAAGGACCTTAGAGCGACAAACCAATCTCCAGCATCCGAAACTTCACGGACGACAAACAAGCTGATGGATGATCGGAATAATTTGATACAGGTATCGGAGAGCAGCACTCTCTTTCAAATATGCGAGTCCATGTGATTAACATATTAAGACCATTCTGCAGAATTATAATCCTTTTATTACAGTATAAAAGCCTCTATTTAAATTATTCCCTGAAAAAACACACTCTGTGTGGTACTTTAGGCAACACAATCGAGTATTTCAGAAAGTGCCAGACACGCATTGATGGAGGAGCATCGCAAATGAATAGCCCTCGATGGGAGCAACGCAACAACTCTAAAGTATCCGATCCCTATCTGTGACATGGGAAAACAAAAGAGTAAAAGGGAGACTGTTTAAAGATGCAGCCTATGTAATTAAGTGATGCTCTCATAAAGGGAAACGTTCAATTCATGACAGGCATCGAGTGGAAAAAGTTACAAGAGCAGGTTTATCCGTCACAAGAGATAATAAAAAAAGTTCGGTAAATATCAGATATACAAATCAGATTGTGGATATCATTATGTATTCTGATTTGCCTCAATGCCTTCAGTGTAAAACTTTTGAAGAGACCATGATCCTAATTATACGCGCTCTGCGATATTAACTTCTCACATAACATTTAACCCGCCCAACAGGCCATGGTTACGTAGTAAAATTAGAATGAGCCGTTTTTAAACTAAGTTTCAAAGCTTTATCAAATCTGAATAAATTTCCTGCAAAAAGTAAATAAATGGAAAAGTATTTCTACACATCATTTCATATACAGCAGAGCCTGTAAATCGAAATTAGCTTTCTAATTGAGTATTTCGTTTCACACTCGGTATAGTATGCACAATATATTTCGTGATGAGGTACTTGTAACACTAATTATAGTAGTATGTTATATCTTACGAACAAAATACAAAGTAGCGTTCTATGTATCCTGTATTATTATTCAAATCACTTGCTATACTTAATTTATCGGTTCTACAGATTCACTTATTTCGTTATAAGGTTATTCACATTTAAACTATCTACTTTCTACTAAAATAGCATAAAAAGACAATCTGTGTAAGAAGTTATTTTAATTATGAAGCAATTTTGAAATTAGATAACTTCATATTCGCGTAATTAAATAAAAATTATCACAAAGAGAAGCCTAGTATTTTTTATAGATTAAATAGAAATTCATTTAAGATTGTAGTAATTATAGGTAAAAGAGCAAGAGCTTAAAAGTAACAGGTAACGTTTCATAAAGAACAAGGCATTCGTTTATAAAATATCCTGAACAATCACTCCTACGAATCATGGCGTTCATAAATAGAAGGATTAAATGTTTACACGAGTCAATGCAAAGGTATACAGAATCACATTTTTAACCCTCCTGGTGGTGGTCTAGACGAAGTATCTCTGAAGGTATTACAAAACTGATTAGATCTTGTAGGACGAGCTATCTCGTCGAAATCACTTGAAGGGTTAAATTTATGTAACTTATTTCCTATTGTCTAGCTAAACAACTAGACCAAGTCCATGAGTCCGAACACGTTCATAAAGTCCAACACCATATCAGGACTTCCATAGAGATTCCCTCTTGCTTGACTGACGGAGGTCAGAAGATGACCTCCTGGTTCAGTGTTTTAAATTTATTCATTATCTGAGTTAATATTAGTTTAAGTCTAATGATACTGCCAATGAAACACACTACTTAAAACAATTCATTGACCCTACGTTCCTCAGGGTTTATGCATTTTAAATATTCCCGTAGTGCCTCGCTATTCCATTATATTGATTTTCACTTACTAATCAATCGAATAACTTTAAATTAAAACAAAATTCTACGTAGATACGCTTAGTAAGATTCTAATTTCCGACATTGAATGTATCAAGACTTTATATTCCCAATAACCCTAACAAGAACAGACAAGCAACAAAAGATTTCCGCCGAAAGAAATCTGCTCAAAAAAATAAATACTTTAACATTTTAATCTCCCAGCTACAGATAACACAACAATGGAATTGTATCTTTGCAGTATCGAAACCAAGTTGAAGAATAATATTTTGGTCAGATAAAGATTCATTCATTGAAACGGGACTCCAACTTTGAGAAAGCGCGATCAATAGGTCTTGCGCAAACCAAATCAGTATTTCTCCATTCCATTCATGAAGTTTAAATACAAAAGATTGGAGAGCTATATATGTGAACGAGATAGGTGCGTCTTTGGTGTATTTTTAAAACTGAAATGAGTTCGAGCTTCTGTTTCATATTCTCTATAAGCCTCTTAAGCTTTTTATAAAAGAGCATAGCTATATATTTCAGTCTTTGGTATAGTTTTTCGACAGATGAGTTCGAGCTTCTGTTTAATGTTATTTTCTATAAGCCTCTTAAGTATATCATAAAAACCTAGTCTATGATAAGCTTAATATCTTAAAATGGTCAGACGTGGAAACCATATCTAAGTTGTGGTCATAGGATACAACCACAGCTGGCTCTGTAGAAGAGCATATGTACTTTTCAGTGTGTTTGATAAGTGACAAAAAGAATTCTACGACCGGTAAAGTTTTATTTTTTGGATACCGATCATTAATTTAGAATTTCAGTGTTACATTGCTAATTAAATATCCTTATAATACTTAAAATTCTTCATTTAAATATTGACTGTACCTCGGTATTGACTGAATAACGAGATTTTGAAAGTTTGATTTAGATATCAAATTCCGAAAGAGAGCATAAATCTTTCATATATATTTGTATAATGTTTTTATAAAAAAATAATGATTCTAAGATAAAACCGCTACCTCAAAAATGATGATACTTAAAACAATAATACGATTAGACATTTACACTGCACTTAATAATTTTAGTAATAGAGTACAGAAGTATTGGGAGGTCAAATGGCTAACGACGTAGTCAAGTGCCTGGCATTTGTTGCAATCATACGATTAAATTAAACCTATGTTCAAATAGTATGAAATAATATATTTTAAATGAAACAAAATTAAGTATAATTCCATAGTTTAATGTTTGAGTGATGAGGAGAGAACATTATTACCTTTCTCTATATCACTCTACTCTAGACTTTTACTGAAAAATACTAGACTTTTACTGTTTAAACTTAAATAAATGTTAGTTTGGTTAGTTTGTCTCTACGGTTATTTTTTGCAACACAAAAATAAATGTTAGAACAAAGAAACCGAATCTGTAATTCGTATAATAAGAAAATAGAAAAGGGAAAGGCAAGGGAAAATCTTATTTCTTCCTACCGTCATATCCCGATGCTAGAAGGCAGTCATACGGATCAACTTGTGTAATCTTGATACATCAGAAAAATGACGCTTTAAGCCATAGGTCCCAGTCTTATTATCCCTCGTGTAGTAAAACATGACCGTAGAGCGACAAACCTAAACTGTCATACGAAATTTTATAAAAGGTCTTGGAAAAAATGTTATCGGCGCACAGTTGAAGTCAAATTAAAAGAGAATTTCGCCAGTGAAAATGAGACAGCTGGTAAAGATGAGAAGAAATACAGCTAGATTTGAAGGTTCATGACGATCTCAAATTAATTCTACTTTTGTAAATATGTTGATAAAACATTAGAGGATTCAGTTTTTTAACACATTTTAAGTGTTTTAATTTTAAATGTTATGTCTAGTATATACGAAACCCTAGTATGTGTGTCTAAAAAAATTTGAAAACGTAATTTTGATGTCTAAAACCTGTATACAACTAAGCGTCTTCTGAAGTACTTGAATAACTTAATTGAGGATTAAGCACTTTTAATTAAAATGTGAAAGGAATTTTTGCCAAATACTTGAGACCAAACGCCTAATTCTTAGTGATATTAAATGCTCTTTCATAATCTGTTCATAATGTCTTTCATAAATCACATGATATAAATAGAAATGACACTCTTTAGATGTTATTAATGATAATTAAATCATTTAATTACAAAGCCATTAATAATTCATTCGGTTATGTAACCGTTCCATGAATGACACCATTTTGAAGTGAACGTATTGGTCTGAAACATCTCACAGTTGAAAGTAAATTTTGCTTCAAATTTTCTGATTCTGTAATTGCTGGTAGGTAGTTGAATTTACATCGTATTGGAACAACACAACGGGCTATTGGCGAAGCTCCGGGATGAATCCCGAACGGAAAGATTCGAGAACACCTTGTTATTTTTGGGCCTCCGTTAGATCACAAAATCAACACTTGAGCCGCTGGCACCCTACTCTCCAAACTTTCACAACATGCCAACGTGAGGATATTTGTAGCCAAGACAGATTTAAAGTGCACCAGCCTCCATGTACAAGACGGTTTTCGGTTGGATCGAGTTTCGAACTCGCAAATCTACTAATCTCGCTAATCCGTGTCTCAGCAAACTGTGCTACCGCGGGCCCTGTAATCACTGGAGTGAAATCTGACTTGTGATTTACTGAAATTAGAATCCCCTTCCTTATTTTAGTAATTTAGAAATATATATCATTCGACTATGACACTTTCTATTATTCTCGGACAGCGCCTTAAAATTGTTTAATGCTGATTATGAAATCAAAATATTAAGTTAATATCTTTGCACTTGTAGGGAGCTCAAATTGCACTTAATTCATCCAAAGTGCCCATCGAAATCATTTGAATAAGTAACAGAACACTAATACTAATTGTTATCATGTATTATACCCCTCATAGGTAAGTCGCACATTGGTCGAACATCAGTCCTACGTCACAAAATTGACTGAAGTACGCATGCGTACCGACGTGTTTTGTGTACAAAAAAGGAGTACGCATGCTCATATGTCGTATGTTTTGTCACATGCTGCTCCAGTGTGCGGCAGTCAACCAACCAATAATTTTGATATTTCGGGGAACAATCCTGAGCATTTCAAAAATGTTTTTAACAACACTAAGAATGAAACTCGTTGGCGAAAAATCTCAGTGCCATTACTGACTCGAATACACACTCAGGTAGGTATTGTAATTAACGTCGCACTGGAATAACACAACTGGCTATTGGCGACGGTCCGGGATCAAAACCCGAAGGGAAAGAGCCAAGGACAACACCACGTAATTTTGAACCAAGGTCAGATGAATGCATACTGGAAACAAGTAGATGAAGAAGATATTGAGTCTTATGGTGGATTGGTTGAGTTTGCCGCTCAACAGTAACTTTTTCTCTCCACGAACAGTAGATTCAAAGACGACACTGAAACCTCTGTGGTGAATCGAGATTCAATTTGCAAGTTCTTATTGAAGCGTATTTTGGAGCAAACGGAAATACGTTACAATCTCAACACCAAAAGACAGCAAATAAAAAGCGGCGATTTCAAAATGCAGGCCATTATCAAGTTGAATATGGAAGCACAGAGCTCCAAATTTTCGACAGCGATCCGTTAAATAAGCAAACGTACAGAAGACAAAATACTAAAATCTCTCGATGTACTTTACCGGGGCGGACAATGACGAATATTTTAAGAGCTTAGTTGAGAGCTAGTATAACTCGAACTGAAAATACCCAATATGTACAAAGCTTGCAAGGTCTGCACACAAAAATATGATAAAATGTGTGCTGGGAATTCCCTAGGAGAGGAATTTCACCACGTTAATCTGCACCAATGATCATTTCGGAGGTCCGAGCTGTTCTGAGTAAGATTTGTTAACCCCGAACTCTTGGAACAAGCTGATAAGCACAAGAAGTCGACTTCGGAACTTGTATGTCTGCATAGGTGATCACACCCATAATGCATCGACTTTTTAGTTTCATGAATTAAAGCAAGTCACTAAGGCAAGTCACATTGGTTCAACGTCAGTCCTGTGACACTAAATTGGCTGAAATACACATGCGTACCGACATGTTTTCCGTATAGAAAAGAGTACGCATGGGTATGTCGTATGTTTTGTCACATGCTGCTCCAGTGTGTGGCGGGGCTAAGCAAAACGACCTTTGTGGCCTACACCTTTGTGACACTTTTGTGATTTGTATTATTAATGCTATAAAGGTGGTTGGTTTGGGTTTTATGGCGCAAAGACCATATTTGACCACGTTGCATCAAACAAAAGACAGATAACGTCAAGTAAATGGACAAGTAATGGACAAGGAAAGTTTTACTGACGAAGAGAGAAATACACCTCAGGGTAAATAATGCAATAAATAATATATTTTCGCTTTTTTGTTGTACAAGCAATACGTTATAACACGAGATTACCACGTTCAATGCTATTCTGGCCATCGGGTTAAAATATTCTTCAGTATTGCTTAACTTCGGACACCAGCATATATTTACAAAATATTCGTCAGCAAGGAAGAGAAAGATCGCTTAGCTACGGAAATAAATATATTTATACTTCCGTTTGTGAAGCTCTGCTCTGGAGGTTTTATATAGATAAGCGTCCGTTAAACGAAACAATGTTACAAGAGCGGTACTTCCTAATAAATGAACCACCTTTTCGATGAGTGTCTGACACCCGTATGCGTGAGTGTCAAACAATATTTCTCGGATTGCTGGTCCGTCATGCACGGATAAAGAGATGACCGAACATCCAATTTAAAAAATGTATCTAAAAATTTTGATAGTACAGTAAATTCGACTAGGAAAACAGAAGTTAAGGAAAGTGTAAATGGTTGAACTGGAATTTTTAACTACATATTCCTTATCTACTATCTCACATCGTAAGTGTAGTGTACCAATAAAGGACAGGCTACATTCAAGAAGCGTGTATGTGACGACGTATCTTATTCCACATGCTGCAAATTCTTGCATACCGATAATCTCCATTTGATATTTCTTACAGAGGGGGGTACAGATATGTGAATCATTGGATTTTCCTCTTAAAATCTAACTAAAGACGAAATTATTTATTGTAACCACGAATTCACATTTGAGAATGTTCAATGAGCTTGTCAATATGTAAATCTGTGGTTAAAATAAAGAATTTCACCATTATTTAAGTTTCAAGATGAAAACCAAAAGTCCACAGATATGGATCTTTAGATTAGCTTTTAAAACCCTATTACGAGCAAAATTTTTTATTGTTACCACGGATTCACATTCGAGACTGCAATGAGCATGTCAAAATGTAAATCCGTGATTGAGGAAGAGAATTTTGTCCGAAGATTTCAAGAGACAAAAAACCAAAGGTTGACATGCGAGCCTCCTGAACGAAGATTAAATTCTATTCGCAGGCTATCTAAAGAGCAACTTAACAATTCGATCTTTGCGAACAAGATTAATTCTGAACATGATCTTGCATAAAGAAATGTATTAGCCCTTTTAGTGAATGTGCTTTTTAGTTTGTTCGTCCTCGATATCATTAAAATCTCATCAAAAAATGCTTTTTCTAAGGTCGGATGTAAATTTAAAAAATTATACTTTCCAAATGAAAGCAAAATAGAAACCGCGCCTAGGAGCACAGTATATTTTCATTTTTTTCCGATTGAATCAAATAAAATAACTCCTACCCAGTTCGTTGTTTGTACCACGCCCGGTCAAATGAGTCACGCGCTAAGCGTGTATCCAAAAATCTCTAGACATAACACCCGTCGTCAAACCCAGTAACAAGACAGATTGTAACGATGCAGCTGAATCGGAAATAAAGCTATTATCGTGAATTATATTTATTCTTTCTGGCATAAATTAGTTACTGATGAGTCCGTAGTTTAGAGTTGAAGGTCCAAATATGAAAAGTACGTTGGGCGAACCCAAACAGTCAAAATAAGAAAAATTAAGTAAAATCTAGTGTTTTTATAAGGAGAATTAACGGCTGTGAATTAAAATTTCATAACAATTATAAATGGATATAGGAGAATAAAAACCAAATGAACTAAATTTTGTAATATAACTCCTTAGTTAGCCTTTTAGTAGACGCGATCACATAATTACCAGTGTATGGAGCATAATGCAGAATCTCTAGTCTCAGAAAAGCAGTTACGGTCTGACTTGGATTATTGGTCTGGGAAAATGTAGCTATCTACCGGCCTCAGGTGGGGAAGACTGAATTGTTAAAAGTAAAATATGCAATTTTAAACAATTTGACGCTTTATAAATCAGGTGATGATTTTTACATTAATTCACGGAAATAACATCTTTTCGATTATCATCTTGTGTAAAAGTTTTTCTTTTGTTTAGTCAAATAAGCTGATTCAATATCACCTCTCCAAGTAGTTTCGATGAGATATCTCGTCCATCAAGATATAAGTTTTGCTAATGGCGAGATATCTCGTCATCAAGATATTGCCGATTTTTATGACGAGATCTAGATTTTGGTCAGTTTTCTAATGCTGAGATATCTTGTTCATCAAGATCTAGTCAGTTTAGCTAATGACGAGATACCTACCTCGTCAAGACGACCATCAGAAAGGGTAACACAGAAACGTTACAAAATTGATCCGAAACTAGATTTCAAGACTAGAAAGATTTACAAAATGAGAAATTTTTTGTAAGAAACTACCATGATTTATACTTAAACTAAAGGTATTGCATATCTACGCCCTTATTTATAAATATGATAGCGATTACTCACATTATTATCATCTTTATTTTGGACTGAGGCCTCTAGACTTCTAGTATTGTTTGACTGCTTAACCCTCCTGGTGGTTGTCTGGACGAGGTATCCTCGTCATAGCAAAACTGACCAGATCTTGATGTATGAGATGTCTAGTCATCAGAAAAACTGACTCGTCAGCATCAAAAAACGGCAATATCTTCATCATTCGGAATGCAATAGGCATTTTTTTATGACGAGATATTTCGCCATTAGCAAAATTTTTCAGATTTTTGATGGACGAGATATCTCGTCGAAACCACTTCGAGAGTTAATTGTGCCACGATCAGCCTTACTTTTAACTACAAGAGACTATTACTATAATCGTATTATGATATAGAGTAGATTTCATTGTTTATCTGAACTTGTTTGCTATCTTTCTCTATTAGGAAAAATATTTATATTACTATACGAAACATAAATTATCCTTGTATAATGTCACATTATTCTTCTATTGAAAAAGCCTGACGGCCTCTTAGAAGTACTAACATCTAGGGAATTTCCCGATGGGCCTGTTCGACTCTACAAAATTCATTTCAGTTCTTTTGTATTAATCCTATTTGGAACTATGTTCCGCATTCTGTAAAGCAAATTACTAAAGCAGTTTTACTCTTTTGTAGGAATTAAATAGGAAGTTTAATAAGATGGCAAGAAGCTATTGAAGTGGAAATAACGTTTAAGAGCCAATTAAAATACTGAGTTAATTAGTAAAATTATCAAAATAACATGTGTGCGTGAACATTTTTTGGTTCTATTCTTCAAGGAATGCGATATAACATCTATCCTATATTACGTTCTGGAAATCACCGAACTGTTCAAACGCTAAAGTAATTTTAAAAAGTTCCAGTTTCGAAACCTACCATTGGATGTTTCGTTCCAAACGATATTTTTCAATAAATATGTTTTTATTAAAACTTGTATTTAAGAGAATGACAACAGAACTTTACAGAAACGCCTTACGATATTTCTTTGATGGGCGGAAATAACAGTACAAGTCAGTTGTGATGTGCACAATTTTCTTGGTACGAACAGTACAAGTAACTTAATTTTGTCACAGGGCCGCATCCAAAATTTCTCTTGATTTCCCCTTTAAAGTTGTCAGACATAAGGTGCAAAACTGATTTTATAAATTTTATTCATTCACAATATGGAATATTAAATGGTTTTTTGTTCTCCTAAAAAAATGTCATTTTTTTTTACTTGTACTGTTATTCCCGCCCATCAAAGATTTATCCTCTGTAATGTTTTTTTATTATTGGCATAGTTCTGTTATGCTACACTTTACTCGTCTAAAAGTCTTCGTTTATTATATTCTAAAAGTGAATCTAAGTTTTTCATCACCTTTAAAACGATTTCTGTGCGACAACGTTTTTCAAGTACGCAAAAGAAAGACATGACGTATATATAGGACACTTAAACATCTGATATTCCTCACAAGCAGTTCCGAAAAAGTTAGCAGCCGAAAGTTCCAACACATTTAGTTACTGTGCATTGATACAAGGGAGTAGTCGAAGTCGGATTGATTTGCGCACCGATACGAGGGAGTAGTCCGAGTAACATTAAAAAACTTGTTCACCGAACTCCGTTATTGCGTCTGTCAAAAGGCAGGTGAAAAATTAGCGAAGCATCCGTCCGTACACAGAAGGCTTCGGCGGACTGGTTACGGGGACTCGGGACTTCATTTCTCCCAACTCGGCTTCGAGGTGTCTTCTGAAACCTACTTTGAAAGTTGGACCCTGGAAAACGAGATGGTTTTAAGCTAGGCCAGCGACTTGCGACAGGTGTGCCGCAAGAATGGCACTGGTGTGCCTTACGGATGGTGAAAAGGTTTAAATTGCGTAAGATTGTTTTCATTTAGAAGATTCAGGTTTGAACTTTTGCTCAGTGTGCGATTACAAATAACTTCAAGTAATACTCATAAATAATTTTGAATATTATTTTGTACAAAGTATCATAGTGTCTTGAAAAGCTTTTTTTAAGCCCATTGGGAGCGAAAAGGTTAGGTAATTATAATTATTCTTTTGTAAATCATGCAACGTTGTGTGTGTATCTGTACCTTGTTAGAAAAAGGGCAAATTGCTGATTTTGAGTTATGTCCGCAAATTACTTCGAGGTAATGAAAGTTATGATAGAAAAAGTGCCAATGTCCTGTCAATACATTATGAGAGTCTGAACATTGGAAAGTGTTTTTGTACTTAGTATTAAAAATTAAAATTATTAAAACAGGTGTTATCAAGAACTGGAAAATGGCCATTGGCCCTTTTCTACCAAGGTACGGATACATTTTTTTTCATCCGATTGGCAAAAAAATATATTTTTTTGCCCATGTACTATAATTTTTTTAATAAAATATGTTTTTTGGTGTGCTCAAGAATTTTAGAAATCATGATGGCAGTATCTCCAAGTTTGGTCCTTGCGAATTACAGTTGTTTATACCACATTTATAAGTATCAGATACTTAGCAGCGCTAGACAATGGTATGTTTACTCAACTAAATGTTGACTGAGTGTGACTGTTTCTTGAACTGACTGTTTTCAAGCGGCAGATGCATTTACAAGCAACATTTTAACAATCGTTAGCCAAAGGTAACATTTGGAAATTGTGCCTTCTTGAATAGCATGGTAGTATTAGTGTTTGTGAGTTACAGAAAAGATTTGTATATATTTTTCCACAGCTGTGGCACAAAATCATTTCTATTCAGCCGTTAAATCGCCTTCATCTTGATACCGTTTTCTTAATTTATTAAAACTATTCTGTTGAGATGAAAGCGCATTTTCCTTTTCGTAGCTTTATTTTGGGTTAACTGATTAACAAGAAAATTTCTAATCGTGACACTGGTCCTAACACTAGAACTTCAGAGTAAAATTAATTGATCGAAACGTCTCTGCTGAAATGAAAACGTATTTTCCTTTTGGTAGCGTTATTTTTAGTTTACCGAATAACAAGAGAATTTCTAATCTTGACACTTTGGGTCAAGATTGAACTTGAACTTCAGAATAAAATTAATTGATCAAAACGCCTCTGCTGGAATTAAAGCAGATTTTGCTTATAGAAGCCTTATTTATAGTCTCACGAAGTACGAGAAAAAATTTCTGCGTGACGCTTTTGGTCATTTGGGGTCCTAAACTTTGAAATCAGTAAAATAAGAAAAGCAACGCAAAATTAATTAATCTAGATATTGAGAGGGGAACATAAGATATTTTTAATGGTTATTCCATTATGTCATCATCCGTTGAACACTATTCTGTTCTTATCATTCATATACATTATTCTGATTACATCTTAAATGCATAAGAGTGAAATATAGTTTTCTAAAGGTATAAGATTTTGTTATTTCAACATGAATATCAAAATTAATATATTTCATTCTCCATTTCTTCAAAGCCTTTCTACTAAACTGTCTCATCAGTTTTAAAATTCGCATGTTTTTACGAAGTTGGTTCTATATCTTGGAATTATTTCTGAAACTTTACTGTTGAAAAGATTTTAAGAATATTTAGTTGTTAAGCAACATTTAATAATGAGCATGACAAAAATATTTGTTAAAAAATAGACAAAAATAAAGTAAATATGAAAAAATCGATCTTTCAGAAAACTAATGCGATATTGAGTAACAAAAAGAGGGTCAACCCACTTTTTATAAATTTTAACTTCTTTTTTACTAGCTTATTTTGATTGAAATTGTTTTCGGGGCCACTGCATCGAAAATTGTAAACAAATTATAACGATTGACAGGTGAAATCATCAACTGGAACATACATAATAAGTTGAGGAAAAGAAAGCGCTTTATCTTTCGTAATTTAATTTGTTAAAAAGGCATTGAGAGATAGACACATTCAGTTTGAATGACACTTGGCCTGCCTTCCTGTGGTCCACTTTAAAAGAGGTCATCTGAGCACAATTTACTTGCCATATAAAGAGAATGGTAATGACTCAAAGTTAACTGAATGGGGGCGCAAAAGTTACTTTTAAAATGAAAGAATTCAACTTTTTGTTCTAAACTAGTCTGAATAAGTCAAGTCTCATGAATGAAAGCTCTAAAAAAATTTATTTTCTAAACGGCTTGAAATCTCAGCCCTTAGATGAAATCTTACGAATTGGCATGTGCATGGACAATCAGATATTCTTGCAAATGTGCTTGGAATATATTGCTCCAACAATGTTCATTTCTGAAGCTAAAACGTCACACGAACAGAACTGCATCAAAATGTTTGGCCACCAAATCAAACTAGGTAAATGCATTATACGATAAGTGCGGGCCATCTTTTATGCAAAGGCTTAGAAAATGTTCATGTTTGGAACAAATACCTCTCGAGGAGACAATGATGTATTAAGAATTTTATACACATTACTATTTGAATTCTAAGCACTTAGTTTTGTACAGATTATTATTCAAATTCTAAACCCTCAAACGAAGTTTTGCGCATTGGTATGTGTATGGCAGGCATTCTTATTCTTGCCCATGTGTTGAATTATATTGCACCAACATTCATTACTTCTGAAGCTAAATCGTCAC
This sequence comes from Meta bourneti, assembly GCA_933210815.1. Lineage (NCBI taxonomy): Eukaryota > Metazoa > Arthropoda > Arachnida > Araneae > Tetragnathidae > Meta > Meta bourneti. Next base: position 51,336,061 of record OW119934.1, on the reverse strand, counting down.
ACGAATAGAACTGTTATCAAAACGCTTGCCCCATCTAAACAGGCAAATCTATTATAGATAACTTCGGGGTCATCCCTGGTACAATGACTAAGATTTCTAATGAAACATATGTTTGAAACAAATACCTCGCGAGGAAATATTCATGCACATAGAGTTTATACAGATGTAGCTCATTTGAATGACACTTAAAGTTATAAAGACTGGAATGGAAAACTCATAAATTTAAAATAAAAATAGGTACAAAAATTAACAATCGGAATGATAATAAAATAATTTTGAAATGAATAATTATTCCCCGTATATGTTCACTTCGTGGAGGCTAGGCCGACAAAAGTTATACAGAACCAACCCATATAAAGGACCCAGATCTGTTAAAATCCAGTTAAAATTAGAGTTGAGCGAAAGTTGGTACATGCCTCTATAATGTAGCTTTTACTTGTTTTCAACATCTTGATCTTTTCGCTTGACCGCATAAATAAAAGAAATTTTTGCGGAGATGTATCTAGGCTTCTAGACATTAAAAGCATAATAAATCTTGCTACGAATTTTCGAGTAATTTCTCTTAACAAGCTAAGAACAGGTAAATAATATTTTTCAAAAAGATAAACGAAGAGCACTCTTACTTCTTACGCTAATTTGAAGTTAAAAACTTCGAGAAGCAGAAGTTTTAGGGATGTTACCATTTCGGAAGTCTCCGTTTGAACTTTCTGCTGTAGTCAACTTTATAAGTACATTTTCCATGATAGTGTTGGAGAGCAGTTTCATTTAAGTTGATACCAAATGCGCTTGATTTCGAAATATTACCCTTGAAGGAAATACCCTAGGGAAATCTCAGAACTGAGTACTGATGAGTCCCTTTAAGCTCAAAATTTATTTTTCTCTAATAACCGGCTCAGGATTCATGATCAAATTTCTGAGATCAAAGCACAAGAGCAACGCCAAATATGGAATGTTTCTCCGCATATGTTGTGAAAAAATTCCAGAAACGTTGAAAAATCAATTGGTTATTATTTGCTTACATTAATATTAAAACTTTAAAACTAAAAAATACACTTTCTAGGCTTTGAAAACAATTTGTCACCTTTTGTACTAGAAGTATAAAATGTCAGAATTTCTAATCATTAGTTCCTCTACAAATTTATTAAACCAGTTCCTTTATCATACTCGTATGAGCGAATCTTCGCTTAATTTAGTATATATTTTTTCAAGTATGGAGCTATACTTCTAGTATGGATCTATACTTCTAGTATGGAGCTATACTTCTAATACGGAACTATACTTCAGCAGTTGAACTTCGCTCTTTTATCAAACGAATGAAATACATTTTAACGAATTTTAATTAAAGAATGGTTCTTTATATTTCTGTTCAAAGAACATAAAGCAAAAATAATAAACTACTTCCATACATATGGGGTTGAATCTTTTCGTGAGACTTCAAAAGCTCAAATTGAACCATACAGAAATGTTAAAGATGTTGGATAGTTTGTTTCTGTCATTTGTTTCGTTTTTGATTCTGCTGAAGTATATTCTAAGGCTACAAATGAGTTTCATTTTCACATTATTTAAAACTTTGCTGATAGGTTATTCTTGAAATATTGCATTCTTATTCATAAGATATTCAATCTCCGTCATTACAATAACTTATCACACTCTTATTTCCACTAGAAAGCCGTTTATACTAAGAGAAGAAAATTCGATTTAAAAAGTCAACATTTCCAAGCGGTAAAATATTTTAGAATAGTTAAATCTCGGTGTTTCCTATTCCATACAAACGACAAGTATGTGTTTCATGTAAAGAATGATAATATACTAAATTAGGGTGGCTACTGAATATATGGCATCGAATTTATTGATTGTTCAATTAAAAGTTGGAGCTGTGTATAAAACTACATTTTGAGCTCTAGATGAATATCTATGGATAAATTTTGCCATGGAGATATTTAAGAAACGCCGTGTTTTGTATGATACAGATGCCCGTGTATATTTATAAAATGAGTAGCTCAGAAATTTTCTCACAATTGCCGTTTGTCTATAACTGCACATGGTCCATACAACATTTAGACTTACTATTTTACGTTCAGACTCAAATTTTTAACGTAATAAATGAAGCAATATTATTATAAGGATATTTTTTCGTTTCGATTAACTATTTTTTCAAAGGAACAATGGTTCACAACGGGTGTAACACTACTGTTTGATAAACGTTTCACGTTCACCGTACAGCTTTCCCTACCTATATACACGTAAGTATAACAAAACATTCGAAATATTCACATTTTTCGTGTCTCAACGTGATATTCATGAACTAAACAATAGGGCAAATGTTGAATCGATGCATAATATAAAATAACGTATACAACCGTTTAAAATTTGAAATAACCAACTCAACCTAACGAATAACGTCAGCCGTTGGAAGTATTAATTGGTCTAATGCATTGCGTGAGCCGCTTAGGCGTACTCTGACAAAGGGTGTTGGGTTAATTTCACATCAAAAATTTCTGTAACACGTAACTACAAATCAACTTAAGGAAACACATTTTTGATTATCAAACCAATTCTTATACGATTAATTTTTTTAAAGTAATTTTCTGTTTCTGCCGCACAACTGAACAAACTACCATTCTCAGTTCGTTATAATATTGTTTTATATGCTTGTCTTATAAATGTGATGCACTCTTCGTTCATTGTAACTCATTCTTGTGTATATGATTTGATTCGATTTAATGGTAACGGTGAGCGGCCCACGTGTAATTCGAACAACTAAACGAGATAATCTAATAGTCAAAAACCTTTGAAAGTGGATACAGAGGGATGGGGTTTAAAGTTATTTTGAGTTATGAAACATCGGGACTACTCCTGTTTAACGTTAAATGCTACTAAAATATCTCCACATGTATGATTCGGTGCTTTTTAACAAGTATCTCTTTCCAGGTGTGGACCTGTTTAAGTTATTCATTTATAAAACAATGCAAAGAGTTAGAGGGTGGTTATTGAATAAATTAATGTTAAAAAAGAAAAGAATTTACTTAGAAAAGAAATTATTTTAGCCAATTTAAGAGGGAAATAATGTAAAATAAGATTCAATTATGTGAAAATACCAAACCTTAAAAGTAAAAACATTTTCTTGTCATTTAAATCTTAAAGCATAGTTTTGAATGGTGAAATCTCCTAATAATCATACGCGAGGTGCATATAATTTACTTTATAAGCAATTCAATAGAGGCTATGTTGATACCGAGTATATAAGACGTTTGTCTCATAATCTTAATTAATTGAAATTCTGCAGACCATTTATGATGAAAATGAAAAATAACATTATGTTAAACTCTTTTAACATAACAAATACAAATTATAAGGCACTTGACTGTACATGTGGTGTATTCAACTAAAAGAATTTTAAGGGTCACCATTTATGATGAAAATGAAAAATAACATTATGTTAAACTCTTTTAACATAACAAATACAAATTATAAGGCACTTGACTGTACATGTGGTGTATTCAACTAAAAGAATTTTAAGGGTCTTTTTGAGAGAATACTCTGAAGTATTAATAGATAATGGAATTTTCCTCTCAGCACATTAATCCATCAACTATTATTATATTTACGATGAAAAAGAATAAATGACGGAAATTCTGACTTACTTTTACAGATGGAATGAGCTCAGGGGCATCTTGTTGTTTCTGAAGCAAAGTCAGTTTCGCACTGGGCACAATCTGATCACCAAACTCTTGACTGTTGTCATCTGAATGGACAAAATAGAAGCTAGCATCCATTGTTGGATGCACTAAGAAGAGGCAAAGCACGACCCTCTTCTAGGGTCGACCACAACTCCTGATAAGTTCGGCATCAGGTTACGTTTGTGCAAAAGAGAACCAAAAGTCAAGGAAACTTGGTCGAGTTCTGAGGTTCCCGTGGTTAATCAACAATCCAAAAGTTTTGTCCGCACAAGACCCGAGAGTTTTGCAGGGAACAACACTAATCCAAGTCCGGTGAGTCAAAAACAAACCGCGCCGGCTGAACAGTTCTGCTGCGCCGCGTTTCTCGGCGGTGTACCCGCGATCTATGTGACAGTTCTCTTCGGCAACGTGCTCGCCCTCTGCAAACGAATACCGAACTAGACTATTTGGGGATTTTCGAACTTCGAATGGCGGCGATCGGCTTTTTTTTCTGTTCTTTTCGAACACAGAGGGGGGGAGTTTTACAACTTTTCCTCAAAGCCACGATCCACTGAGGCTGGTTTGAAGATCGACCAGGTACGACTGAGCGGCTGGGTGGGGAGATCGTGACGTGAGAAGTGACGTTGCCCCGTCGGGCGCACGTTATTGGAGGAAACTTTTGATTCAGGGTTTGGTGGAGGATTGTGATCGGGTGCTACTTGGCTTTGTTTCTCACCGTTTGGCAGCGGTGAGAGCGACCGATCTGCCTTCTGGTCAATTCCAATTCTGAGCGATGCGCAAGAGGAATTTTTGTTCATTTCTTTTCATATTCCTCGTTTTCCTATCAGTCAGGATTTTATTTCAGCTCAAAGTTGAATGCAGTAACGTAGTCAAGAATTCATTTCAAAAGGCACTCTTAGTTGGGAATCAACATGGAACAGGTCCATCATGAAATCGGGAAAATACCGAGAGCACTTCTAGGAGGCAGATAGGCCTATTTACCTTCCCAGTGGTTTCTCGACCAGGTAACTCGTCATTAGCAAAGTTGGCCAGATCTTGATGAACGAGATATCTCGTCAACCAGAGATGTCAAGATATTGCCGATTTTTTATAAGGACGAGATCAAGATCTGGTCAGTTTTCTTTCCGATGATCGTGATCGCGTTTCCTCGAACGACGAGGTATCTCGTCTAACACGATCTGGTCAGTTTTGCTAATGACGAGATACCTCGTCGAGGCTACCACCAGGAGGGTTTTTACCAAATCTCGAATTTTCTTAACTTAAGAAATGTACAAAAATGTCATAAAAGGCCTAAAAATTCGAAAAAAAAAATTTTATGAACTGTACTTTTGATGGGTGTTCTTATGGGAGATTATAAACTTCACTTTTTAAACTTTATAAACTTCACTTTTGATGAGATGTTGGATAGATTTTTATTTTTGGTTATTTTGTTGGGAAATTTATAAAATTAATTAAATGTTATTATTTATTTATAATTAATCGATATTAGTAATTTAAGTAGTTAGAGTTTGTTTAATTGTCAAAATTTAATTTGTGTTTTATAATAAAATTATCTAAATATATTTTGGTCAACAAATCTGAGAACATTCGGGATTGTAGACTTACGACTCGGGCCTTAGGAAGGGATTTTCTTTTGGGGAGAAAGAAATTGATTTTGTGTATTTTTGAGTAATTTTATACCTTAATGCTTAATGTTTTAAGAACATGTACGCCAAATTTCAAGTCGAAATTCGCTAAATTGGCTCAGTTATAAGTCATTAACAGACAAGGCATACAGATGTCGAATTTGGAGCGTGAGCCACTTCATAAAGATGAAAATTCTATAAAGTCGTTTTACAATGATTTGTCATCAAAAGATCATATTTATCTACAGATTTTTACACTTATCTGCAGCACTGTATGGCACTGGTATACCAGATAAGCAGTAAAATACTATAAGTACTGAATATACTTCATTTAACTGTACTGAAACTTTAAACGCGTTTTTCTCGGAACAGCTTTTTCGCGACTGGTTGGCATGGACTAGTGGAATGATTGACATGAAACTTTTACATCAAAACCCGCAGTCAATTTTGTGGGCTAAATCGATGATTTTGGATTTCACAAGTCACCATTATCTCAAATATTCTATAAAAAAATTATGTTTCATCAAACGATAGGTACATGTTTATGAAGTTAAACGCCGTTCATTTTATTTTGTTTAGTATCACTTTGAGTTGAGAAATCATGTCAACCAACAACCACAGAACTTCGAGCGGCTTTATCGTCGAGGAGGGCTAGCAGGCGTGATTCTTCATGAAAATGATTAAAAACAAAAAATAATTAATACCTGAAATGGTAATAAATAGTAGCACAAAATTCGGAATTATTTAATTGCATAGTTTCGTCAGTAAAAAAATTTCACAAAAAGCGCTAATTTTAGTGAAAAATATCTCTGATATAGTCGTATTCAAAGTCTCAAATGGATTATTTTCTTATCAACGAAGGGTTGCGATAGCCCGGTTGGAAGAGTAGCGGATTAGCAACCGGAGGGTTGCGAGCTCGAAATTCGATCCAACCAAAGACTGTCGTCTAGGCGGTGGCTGGTGCACGTTAAATCTGTCGTGTCCTCAAATATCCTCACGTTGGCGTGGTGTGGAAGCTTGGAAAGTGGGGTGCCAGCTCAGGTGTTGATCTCGTCATCTGACCGCGATTCAAAATTACGAGGTGTTACCCTCGGATCGTTCCTTCATTGATCCCTGACCGACAACGGTTGTGCTGCTCCAGTTTTTCAACTACCTACCTTGTCATCGAAATCTTATTTTCTAAGCCTACCAAAGCTAAGATGAAAGTAACATTTTTTGTGTTATACATAAATAAAAGCCCTTATTTCCCGAAATGTATAGACTTGTGAATGTTACAATGAAAAATTCCTTGTTTCCCTTTGACTTCCAGGAGATTACACAACTTCCGACAAATCACATACCTATAATCTTAATTTTAATCGACAGCGTGAAGCATGGCTATAGATATACTATTGATAATTTTTTCGTATACTACCAGCAACAAGTACCATTAACTCTCCAAGTGGCTTCGACGAGATACCTCGTCCATCAAGATCTAACCAATTTTGCTTATGACGAGACATCTCGCCATTAAGATATTGTCGATTTTTTCAATGACGATGAGATATAGATCTGGTCAGGTTTTCTTCGAATGACGAAATATCTCGTTCATCTAGATCTGGTCAGCTTTGCTAATGACGAGATACCTCGTCGAGACAACCACCAGGATGGTTAATGGCCCAGAAAAGATAAATATACCAAGAGTATAAGCAGAAATCGATCCCACCAGAGTTCAAACCTGCTAAAATTAATATACAACTCTCAAATACTAACATTCAATTCTTAATACATCCCAGATCTCATTTATGCATGAATAGCCCGTTGTGTGGCTCCAGTATGACGGTAATTAAAATACCTACTTACCTCATTTATGCATCAGAACCTAACTTACCTTGAGAAAGTTGACTAATCGCGAGCATTGAGGGCTTTTTGTATGATTATATTAGTTTCCTGAACAATTTTCGAGTTGATTTAATTTTAAATGTCATAAAACACAAATTGAGAAAAACTGGATGTTGAAAAAGTGCCATAACATCTACAAGAAGGGTTTTGTGTGATGTAGGAAGAGAAAGGACATTCACAGGAAAACTTCTCGATTGCCACATGATCTGCTTCGGAGTCACGATAATCGTGTGTTCTTTCTTTTTCTGCTATTACGCAAGAGAGAAATTTTATGAATGAAAGTCTCGCTTATTACTTGGTCACGTGCGAAAAGAAATTAAATGAAAAAGCTTAAGATGAAAGTAAGATATTTCATTTATTCCTCCACGCGTAACCTTAACGGAGTTGTTCTTGAGGAAAGTCTGTTTATGGGGAACAGTACCTTTAAACGCTTAAATTTCAGTGAAAGGTAGAAGTTTATGTATCTGTAAAAAATTTGTTTCGGTGGGACCTTTTTAAATTCTGCACTTTTATAGTATGAACGCTATATTTAAAAAGATAATCATTTTAAAAGATTCTATCATTTCAACTTTTAAGTTAATGAACAAAAATACATGATAAAATTTTGGCCAAGTTTGGTTTTTGGTCCGTAAGATATTTCAAAAACTAATTACTTTGCAATGATGAAACTTTTTCACACTTATTATAGAACCCCCATTACCTATAAAATGACTAATAAATAAATGATTGGTTCACAATTATTAGACTTATGGATTTAGAAATGTTTAAATCTTACCTCATTGACGTGCATATCAGATCGTTATTGCAAAAAAAATTAGTCTTGAGAATGGTTAATTTTATAGGTAATGAGTTTTATTTTAAATGTACAAAAAACGTTTCATTATTGTAGAGGAATTAGTTTTTGAGTTATTCTGTGGACCGCAAGACAATTGACCAAAATTGGTTCTTATATTTTTATTCTAAACATAAAAGTTTAAATGATAGTAGTTTTAAATTGATTTTCTTTGTAAGCATACCATACTATAAAAACACTAAATTTCAAAAGAATCCACCAAAAATAAAGTTTTTACAAAACTTTGAAATTTCTACCTCTATTCACAGAAACATGTGCGATAAAAGGTGCTGTAATCCTTTATGGGGTGTTCTGAAATAGCTGATCAATGACTCGTGCGATCAGTGAGATGACTTTTACTCAATGAATATAATATGACTAATTAATTTTTAATTTAATCTGATATATGTGTGTTATATTACACTATTTTTTTAAGATCCGTCGCATCAAATTCTTTTCAATTCCATTCAATCAGCCTCAAGGGCCCCACAAAAGGGAGCAGGGTAATGCTGCTCCAGCGAGCATGAGCATGAATGATGATCGTTTAAATAGCCAATAGCCCGTTGTGTTGCTCCAGTGCTACGTAAATTCAACTACCTACCTACCTTGAGTGTATTTGTCCGTTTACTTGCCACGTTGGCGTGGTGTGGAAGTTTGGAGAGCGGAGGCCAGTTCAAGTGTTGACCTCGTCTTTGACCGACGTTCATAATGACGAGGTATTATCCTTGGATCTTTCCCTTCGGGGATTGATCCCGAACCGTCGCCAAAAGCCCGTTGTGTTGCTCCAGTGTGGCGTTAATTCAACTGCCAACCAACCCTTCGGGATTGATCCTGGACCATCACCTATAACCCGTTGCTCTAGTGCCTATGTGGTAGTTAATTCAATTACCTACCTATCATTTACTTGCCGACAAATTATTGCTTGATGAGGCTTGCCTCATCAAGCAATAATTTGTATTTGCCTCATCAAGTAATAATTTAAATTACGTGTCACACTGGAGCAACACAATTGGCTATTTAATCTATTATTTGAATACACTAACTAAATAAGGAAATTTAAAGACTTAAAAATATTATTGAATTTATAAACATTACTTTTATTGAAAAAACAAAATCATTCATGCAAGGCTTTGGGCTTGAGGAGCATACTTTTTATTATAGATGTTTGTCGAAAAAAAAGAACTCGAATTTTGTAACTTTATTTCTCTCTATTGAATTTTTACTAATTAAGTTTAAAAGAAAGTTTAATCAAAATTATAAAATATTTCACGACTTTCAGCACTTGTTTGCGTGTTTCCATGGAGCGAATGGCAGCTCGATCAAAAAGAGAGTGTTTAGTTTCCTGTCTATATCTCTTCTAGGAAATATTTTTATCTAAGAGCCACACACGCGTCTGTGAGTTATTATCGCTCCGTTTGTGCTCCACAAAGAACAGATAATGAGGATACCGCATATCTGACGAGATCTTAAGTCCATGTAAATTTAGCTTTCTGTCTCTTTTGCTCAGCCATTTGTACTAGAATCCGTCTCTATAATTAGAAATTGCTAGTAACGGTTAAACTTATTTATACGTAGATTTTAGGGGATTATCTTTTTTCAATAAAATAACCACTCTTTTGGGGGAATTTTTTAATAACAATCTATACAATCAATTAATTCTGAACTGTATGTTTAGTTATTATTTCAGGTTTTCAAAAATTTGTTTTTAATCGTTTTCATGACGAATCACGTACCTGTTAACCTTCCTCAACCATGACGCCGCGCGAATTTCTGGGGTCGCTGATTGGCATGATTTCTCAACTCCAAGTGATCTTGAACACAAAAAAATTGAACGGCGTTTTACTTCATACACATGTTGTTATAGTTTGATGAATTAGAAAACTTTTAAAGAATATTTGAGAATATTTGAACTTGTCAAATCTAAAATCATCGATTTAATTAAAAATATTTATCTAGGTTTCTACTATAAAAATATAAAAACTTAACATTACGTTTTTCTGATTCATTAAACGATAAAAGAGAGTTTGTTCGACTTGCTGTACAAATTTCAAGTCGATCAAATCAGCAGTTTTATACATGTCATGACAACCACTCTCGAAATAACTGTTCCGAGAAAAACACGTTCAGTATCAGCACAGTTAATGGAAACATATTCAGTACTTATTGTATTTTCCGGTGAGTTCTCAATGCCCGGTACTATACAGTGTTATTATCTTTTGAGTTTCTCTTTTGGTGAGAAACCGTTGTAAGTCGGCTGTACAGAATTTATATCTTTATGAAGTGGTGCACGGTTCAAATTCTTCGTCTGCGCATCTAATCTGTTAATGGCTTATAACCAGGCCAATTTTGTGAATTTCGACTTGAAATTTGGCGCACACACATGTTCTTAAGGCCTTAAAAAATAATATTACTTGAAAAGTACAAAATCAAATTTTTTGATGGGAAAAAGATCCCCTTAAGCACTTATTTTTTCTAAACATGTAGGTTTATTAATGTGACGGCAAATGCAATTAACTTTCTCAAGATCCCATAGGCGTAAGTAAGGGGTGGAGACAGAGGCATTCGACCTGAGCACCAGTGTCTACAGGAGCGGTGACTCCGAGTGCCATTATTTAAAGGGGCAGTGTCCCCAAATGCAAGCATTTAAGGGGCGCCGTCCAATAGCGCCAGTATCTGAGGGGGCGACCTCCCCTAGTACCAGTATCTAAAGAGGTGGCGTCCACGTGCACAAGTATATAAGGGGCAGTGTCCCCGAGCGCAAGTATCTAAGACAGCAGCGTCCCGGATCGCCAGTATCAAGGGGGAGGTGTTCTCTAGCGCCAGTAACTAAAGGGGCAGCATCCCAGTGCACCAGTATCTAAAGAGATTGCGTCCCCGAGTGCCAGTATCTAAGGGAGTAGAGTCCCGGAACGCCAGTATCAAGGAGGCGGTGTCCCCTAGCGCCAGTAACTAGAGGGGTGGTGTCCTCTAGCGCCAGTAACCAGAGGGGCAGCATCCCAGTGCACCAGTATCTAAAGAGACTGCGTCCCCGAGTGCCAGTATCTAAGGGAGTAGAGTCCCGGAACGCCAGTATCAAGGAGGCGGTGTCCCCTAGCGCCAGTAGCTAGAGGGGTGGTGTCCTCTAGCGCCAGTAACTAGAGGGGCAGCATCCCAGTGCACCAGTATCTAAAGAGACTGCGTCCCCGAGTGCCAGTATCTAAGGGAGTAGAGTCCCGGAACGCCAGTATCAAGGAGGCGGTGTCCCCTAGCGCCAGTAACTAGAGGGGTGGTGTCCTCTAGCGCCAGTAACTAGAGGGGCAGCATCCCAGTGCACCAGTATCTAAAGAGACTGCGTCCCCGAGTGCCAGTATCTAAGGGAGTAGAGTCCCGGAACGCCAGTATCAAGGAGGCGGTGTCCCCTAGCGCCAGTAACTAGAGGGGCGGCGTCCACGAGTGCTAGTATCTTAGAGAGTAGCGTCCCGGAGCACCAGCATTTAAGGGGCGCTGTCCCCTAGCACCAGTATCTGAGGGGGCGACCTCCCCGAGCACCAGTATCTAAAGAGGTGGCGACTTCTGAATCATATAATTATGTTATTTATATCATATTATTTATGTGAGTGTATAATAACCTAAACTTTCTCAATCCAGAACTAAGATAATACACGCATTAATTAAATAGTTAAAAAAGTTAACGTACAAGTAAATATTTATAAGAAATACACACACACAGATTTTGAATTAAAAGAGAATTGTATACTATATGGAATATTTTGGTTTAACTGCACGTTTTCATTTTTAAAAACACCTTTCTTTCTATTTTAATAGGGGGGGGGGTTTGGAGAGAAAAATTACCGAATTTTTTAAAATTGATATAAAAGTAATTTTGAAACTTTAAAAATATTGCTTAGGCTTTTGTGTACAAATATCGATCACTTTATTATTACAAAATTATTTAAATCAATAACTCCTATGTTTTTAATAATATTTAATAACATTATTATAAAAATTATTCAAGGCAATAACTTTATACCAGGTTAATTTACGGAAAAATTTACTGCTCTATTAAAGTTACAAACTATATAGTTTTACATTTCTAAAGACATTTATTTTACAAATTCTGATGACTTGTTTTTGGGGGCCTCTTGAACTCTTGACAACGAATAACATTTATTAATACTAGTAATGGGCTGCTATTTCGATATCTGTTAAAACAACAGTGTTATTGTAAAAATAACAGTTAACAACAGTTATTAAAAATATTAACGGTTACCTATGAATATATATTAAGATAGCAGTAAAGCAATTCAAATCAAATAAAATGTAAAATTAAAACACTTGAAATGTCTAAAAATTGATAAAAATACAAAAATTGTATAAACAAATTTCTTACTAACTACTTAATGACCAATTTAAACAGTTAATATCTGCTAAAAACAACCGTCAATGTCAATTTCTGAACGTTAATAATAACCGTTAAATTCAGTTGCGAACTTAGTGTTAGCTAACTGAAACAAAACTGTTATATTAGCTGTTACTTATAAAATGACACTTAACGCTATTTTATTTTACCCATTCTCTAGTAGATACAACTTTATTTCACCTAGGGAAGCTGAATTCTCTTGAGACCTTTTGTAACCAAAGATAACCTTTGATTTTCTTCCAGGAATCCAAGAAAATCCTTTTCAAACTTTCTCTTCAGTGCACACAGATTACTCGGTGTCAGGTCGTAAAGGTAAGAGTGTACGGCGTGTTTTACAGCCCGGTGGACAATGAATGGACCACCAGGGGTGGAACTATTGAACTATATCCCTCTGTAACCGCCTATTGCCTTTGTTGAATTGTCAAAACCACCGCAATCTCCTAAGATCTCGCTTTTATAGAAATAGATGTGGTGTAGGAAGAAAGTGTGAGCAATAAACCTATCGGCCTAATTGTACCTGGAATTTTTAAGAGGAAAATTTAAGGTAGCCCGTGAGATGTCCTAAGGGGACAGAGCTGGGTTCTGGTGGTCAGAATCGAAGCTAGACTGTTTGGGACAAGGGGCAAATGAGGATGGTTTGCATGATATGGTTTGCAGCTACTCACTGAGTACGTGTTTGTTCTGACAGAGTTGGGTTCTGGTGGTCAGAATCGAAGCTAGACTGTTTGGGACAAGGGGCAAATGAGGATGGTTTGCATGATATGGTTTGCAGCTACTCACTGAGTACGTGTTTGTTCTGACAGAGTTGGGTTCTGGTGGTCAGAATCGAAGCTAGGCTGTTTGGGACAAGGGGGTAATTAGGATAGTTTGCATATGGTTCGTAGCTACTCACTGAGTACTTGTTTCTTTTTCATATTAAGAGGGATTATCTCTTTGTTTCCCTAAATTTACTATCTTGACGAAATCATGCAATCAAATAATTCCAAACTTTATACATCTATGTATTATCATTTCAGGTATTCACGAAAGTGTGTTTTATGAAGAATCACGCCTGCTAACCCTCCTCGACCTTAAAAGGAAGCTCCTTGGTCGCTGATAGGCATGAACTCTCAACTCTAAGTGATTGTCATTTCAGCATCATATAACTTAATCATATAATTTATCATAAATCCTATAACTTAAATTATTACAACTGTAATAGTGTGACATTATTTCATGATATAGTTTGTTGCTACATACTAAGTACTTGCTTCTTCATATTAAGGGGTTTTCTTTTTGTTTTACTAAAATTTCAGCTTTGGGGAGTTTGTTTCGACGAAATTATGCAATCAAATATTTCCAAACTTTGTACATCCACGTATTGTCATTGAGGTAATCACGAAAATTTGTTTTATGGAGAATCACGCCTGTGCTAACTCTCCTCGATCATGACGCGAAGCTCCTTGGTCGTTGGTTGGCATGAATTCTCAACTCTAAGTGATCATGAACAAAACAAATTGAAAGCGTTTTACTTTATACACTAGCTATCGTTTGATGAACTAGAAAAATTTTGAAAAATATTTGAGAAAGTGTTCACTTCTAAGTCAAATCTAAATAATCGATTTAGCTCAAAACATTGATCGAGTTTTTTGCAATAAAAATATAAAAATGTAACGTGCCGGTGCAATAACTTTTCTGGTGCATTAAGCGATAAAAAGATGTTTTCTCAACATGTAAAAATCTCAAGTCAATCAATCCAATAGTTTTATAGAGTGCTATACAGTACTGTAGATAAGTGTAGAGAGCTGTTGATAAATGTGATATTTTTTTAAATCGTTGTAAATCGATTTTATAGAAGAAACATCTTGCTTTATGAAGTGGCGCACGCACCAAATTCTACATCTGCGAGCCGAGTCTGTTAATGACTTATAACTGGGCCAATTTCGCGAATTTCGACTTGAAATTTGGCACCCATGTTCTTAAAATTCTAAGTAATAAAATAACGTAAAAAATACCAACTCGTTAAGATTATATAATAGCGTACTAAATCTCCCCTTAAATAATTAGAATGATATACCATGTAATGATGTGGCTTTACTGCATGATATTGTTTGTAGCAACACATTGCGAGTACCTTGTTTCTCCGTTAGATAATTTATTTTTAGGCCTAGAATTGATCATTTCTAAAGAATTTTTATAGACGAATTTTTTCTCTCACTCAAATTAATCTGAAGAAATTTACCATTCCTTATATGGGAAATTCGAAATAATTATATAGATCTAGTGTAAAAATTTGATAATTATGAATGTGTGCCGCGTTTAAAATTTTTTCATTCCTTCGAAACGTTAATTGTTTTAATACAGTTCAAAGTGCTAATTCAATTTAAATGCATACGTGTTTTCTCTTTCCATTAATTTGATATTTCACGTGTAGTTTTAAAATGAAGTATAAAGATGTCACCAAAAAGCATCAAGACCTGTCCTCGATGTTATCTTTCCCTGAATAATCTTCTCCGTTTACTCATGATAAATCCTACTTTAGCCAGCTACGTTTCTAACAATCTTACCCACTTAAAAAACAACTCCTTGACGAAACGAAGGTAATTCTATGATAGCTAACGGTCCTATGTAGCCCAGTTGAATGATGTGAGCACTGGGAGATCTTAAAACCAAAAGTTTGAACGGTATTGAAAATACTTGGGTTACTAATAATTCACACTAATCATCCACTTTAAATTGAAGGACCACGGTATCCCAGTTGATAGAGTCGTGGATTAGCAACTGGAGAGTTGCGGGTTCTAAACTTGATCCAACCAAAGACAGTCGTGTATGTGGGGGCTGGTGCATTTTCAATCTGTCGTGTCCTCAAATGTCCTCACGTTGGTGTGATATGGGAGCTTGGAGAGGGGGTGCCAGCTCAGTTGTGACCTCGATCATCTGACTGTGGCTGAAAATTACGAGGTGTTCTCGAATTTTTCCCTTCGGGATTGATCCCCAACCGTTTCCAATACACAACGGGCTCGTTGGAGCTCCAGTGAGATGTTAATTCAACTACCTTCCTACCTACCTATTTTCTACTACCCTACTAGCTTCTTAAAAGACTTCTCAATTACTGTACTAAAAGTGCTATTTGGTACTATCAATTACACTATACGTGAAGGTGCTACAGGTATTATAAAATACTCTACATCTAAATTACTATAAGGTACTATCAATTACTTTCTATCTAAAGGACCTAACAACCAGAAGTTGCTTGGAAATTGCCCTTGAGAGGAAGAAGGTCATCTAAAACAACAATTTTCGTCAAGGTCTTGCCCTAGTCCAAATTAATAATCTTTATTAACCCTTCTTTGAAGGTCAAATGCTAAAGAAAAAACATTTCTTTTTCCCATGCTAAAAAGCATTTTTTGGGGGAAAAACCTCTCACCTTATATCAACGTATTTTGCACAGAAGAAAAATTTAGTACTTTTAATACTTTTAAGGAGAGGTGACACGCAGTATATCCTACTGCCCAACTAGAACATATGACCACATATCAAATGAAAAATACATAGTGGTCATATACCGACCGCACAGTAATCATACCATTCCATTTCTTGTCAAAACCAACCCATAAAAGTGTCCTTTTTCTATTGGACGTGGCTTTCCGGATATATTCGGGCCGAAAGATCTATGATGTCACTACCGGTCATTCGAAGTTTCAGCTCTAAAAACACTAAACTATCCTCTTCGTGTTCCTAACTGAGAGTAAATCGAGGTAGGAAGGTATTTTAATTAACGTCCCACTGGAACAACACAACGGGCTATTGGTGACGGTCCGGGATCAACCACCGAAGGGAAAGACCGAGGATAACACCACATAATTTCGAACCACGATAAGAGGACGAGGTCACACCTGCGCTGGCACCCCACTCTCCAAACTTCCACACCACGCCTACGTGAGAGCTTTTGAGGCCACGGCGGATTTAACATGCACCAGCCCCCTTTGTCCACGACGGTCTTTGGTTGGATTCGAACTCGCAACCCTCCGGTTGCTAGTCCGTTACTCTTCGAACCGGGCTACCGCGGCCCGAAAGTAAATCGATACACACCCACGAAGATAAAGCACCAGATGAACATGTGAATCCGAATTTGTACGTTAAGCTATCAATTGCAGGTACGCATGCCGTCCAATCGAAAAATGGACAACCCTTTTCCGCAGAGGCGAAGCTAGACTTTTTGTGACCTGGGGCAAATGAGGCTGTCCAGAACAAATTTACATATTTCAGAGGAAGATAATTAGGATAAAATATATCACTAACGTACCAGATTAATTTTGTTAATATATTCACGTACCCAATATTAATTATTTATTGTAATTATTTAGTGGCTATACTTAAAATGAGTAAAAGATCGGGTTTTCTTGATGAGTGTCCAGGACGACGTATGTTGTCATGTTTCGGGCTCTCCAGACTGTTGTGAAAAGAGTTTTTATTCCATGTCTTCTCTCTTTTTCTTAATAACAATGCGATTGTATAGCAATACGATTATATCAAAAGCCGAGTTGACTTCCAAAAGTTTTATTTTGTATATGGAGTGTATGAAAGTACATTCAGTTCGCATGTATAACACTAGGAAATACGTCTTGACAAGGACAGTTTTTTTAACTACAAAATTTTTAAAAAAATACTTTTAAATAAATATTTTTGAAATGCCTCTCTGTTAGACACTGGAGCTAGGGGCAGCCACCCCTGTTGCCCTCCACTACGCCACTTGTTACGCCACTGCTTTTTCGGATTGATTTTAACTAGAATCGCGTAGTGTGATTATTGAGTGGTCGCGCTAACGCGATCTGACCACCCTGTATATCTTAGCTTTAAAAAACATAGAATATTTATATGTACTAATGAGGGTGGATCCCTCAGTCACC
Organism: Meta bourneti; assembly: GCA_933210815.1. NCBI lineage: Eukaryota > Metazoa > Arthropoda > Arachnida > Araneae > Tetragnathidae > Meta > Meta bourneti. Next base: position 51,318,755 of record OW119934.1, on the reverse strand, counting down.
CTCCCCTGAAAGGGTAAAATCGACAGATATCTCATAAAGGAAAACTTTCAAGTCCTGAAGTTCTTGAGGCAATTAAAAATTCTAATTTCGGGAAAATCTCATTTGACAAAGTAACAGTAATTAACCTTTCTTAGTTCCTAACGTGAGGAACATCTGGTTCTAGAAATTTCAGGATATTGTAACCATTCATGAACTATGTCTAATGCAGGTTTTAGTTAAGTCTTCCAATGATCTACATTAAATTGAATGTGAGAACAGTGAGTTCTCCAGACTTTCTTAAAAATATACTGGTTTCGAGATCCGTGTAAATCTGGCGATATAGCCTTTACTTACAGATTTCTGGTTCTGGAAATTACAGCATATCAAAACCATTCATAAATTACATCTAAGTCCAAAGGTCAGAATGTTCTAGAAAATATTCGGGTTTCTAATTTCGGGTGAATCTGGTGCAATAACATTAAAGTATCGACATCTGGTTATGGAAATTATAGAACATCTAAATCATTTATCAATTACTTCTGGAGCAGGTCTCGTTCCAGTTCAAACTAACCACCTTTATTTTAATTGAATGATATGAATATGGAGAGCTTTCAAAACCAAAAATCTGGAATGTGATGAAAATAATCGGGGTTCTAATTTCGTGTGAATCTTTCTCGAAGTAACCCTAACTCACAGACATCTGGTTCTGGAAATTACAGGATATCGAAACCATTCATAAACTATAACGTAACACAAAACGTGGCATAAACGCGTCTTCCTGTTACACCCAGGATATGAGCAAATTTCTCTAACACGCTCTGTATCTCCAGACTCAATTCATAAATTGACGCGCGTAAAAACTTCACTTCAGCAAATATTTTTTGCGTCCTAAACTAGATCGGAGAGACGGCATGATGCCGTTGACAAATTCCGATTGTTAGCGAGACTCACCTGATAGCTTGCTCCAATGATTTTGAGCTCTCCACAAAAAGTCAACGTTGTAAAGTTTAACTTTCATATTTAGTGCTAACCTTGAACTATTCCATTGAAAGATAAACGCTCCCCCTTGTGCCATTCTTTTCTCTTTCGCCGGGGCAAGTTATATAACTGCAAATCTCACTGTTCTTGGACAATGGTTGGACTACCTCCCCCCTGGTCCCCTTTCGCATTTCCGACTCCCCTCTCTCGTCGTAATAGCCGTGAAAAGTCCGCATAAAAGGCCATAGTAACATTTACTGCTAATATAGAGATGTATAAAAAAGGTTATGATCACTCGGATGGCAAGAAGAGATTTGGCGAAAAAAAGAAAGTCGCTGCAAAAAAACAAAAAAACGAAAGTTCCTGAACCTAAGTTACGCTGTTAAAAAACGCGGAGAAACGCTTTTCGACATGGATAGTAAAAATGGCCACTCCCTCTGGTGGTGAGACGGTTTACTACGATCGAACCGGCCAATCGAGACTAGGGTTGTCGTATCTCGCGATCACCTGTCGCTCAGCAGATGAAAAGCTCGCCAACAATGGACTTCCAGCTGTGCGACCCGTAAACAAATGTTAACAACTTTTACTTGCAGAATTAAGCTGGTGGAAAATTGGATGCACCGGAGGCAATTTTCGTTTTGAGGCTGACAATTATTGTTCACGATTTTCAAATTTCGAGTGCGATTGTACAGAAGTACGACAGTCAATGTTTCAAAAAATAGAAACCAAGTGGAATAATGAGTATGCACTATTCTGAAGACTTCGTTACTTGACCCAAAATTTGTTTCCTACAAACAAATGTTGACAACATTTACTTGTAGAATTAAGCTGGCGGAGGCAATTTCCGCTGATAATTCCAGTCCGATAATTGTTCACAATTTTCATACTTCGAGTACAATTGTATACAGTCAATGTTCCAAAATTAACACAAGTAAAACAATGAGTTCACATCCTGATGACTGGTACTTGACATAAAATGTGTCAACCGTAAACAAATGTTAACTTTTATTTGCAGAATTAAACTGATGTAAAATGGGATGCACTGGAAGCAATTTCCGTTGATAATCCCACGGTGATAATTATTGTTCACAATTTTCAAATTTCGAATGCAATTGTAGAGATGTACAAAAGTCAATGTTCCGAAAATTGAGGCCGCGGTAACCCGGTGGAAGAGTAACGGACTAACAGAGGGTTGCGAGTTCGAATCCAACCAAAGACCGTCGTGTACAAAGGGGGCTGGTGCGCGTTAAATCTGTCGTGGCCTCAAATGTCCTCACGTTGGTGTGATGTGGAAGTTTGGAGAGTGGGGTGCCAGCTCAGGTGTGACCTCTACATCTGACAGTGGTTCAAAATTACGTGGCGTTGTCCGAGATCTTTCCCTTCGGGTTTGATCCCGGACCGTTGCCAATAGCCCGTTGTGTTGTTCCAGTGATGTTAATTAAATACCCACCTACCTACCAAAAATTATTGACCAAGTGGAACAATGAGTACGCACTATTCTGAAGTCTGCGTTACTTGACCCAAAATGTATTTTTCGTAAACAAATGTTGACAACATATACTTGTAGAATTAAGCTGGTGGAGGCAATTTCCGCTGATAATACCAGTCCGATGATTGTTGTTAGCAATTTTAATGTTTCGAGTACAATTGTACACAAAGTCAATGTTCCAAAAATTTACCAAGTGAAATAATGAGTTCGCATCCTGGGGATTGAGATCCTGAACACAAAATGTGTTACCCGTCAACAACTTTTATTTGCAGAATTAAATTGATGGAAAATGGAATATACCAGAGGCAATTTCCTTAGATAATATCCAGGCTGATAATTATTGTTCACAAGTTTCAAATTGCGAGTACAAGTGTATTGAAGTAGAAAATTCAATGCTCCAAATATTACGGACCAAGTGAAACAATGAGTACTCATTATCCTGAAGACTGCGGTACTTTGCTCAAAATGTTTTACCTGTGAATAAATGTTAACAACCTTTACTCTCAAATATGCTTCACTTTTGTTTCAACTATTAGAAGTTTTAAAAATTAAAACTAAAATAATAAACTTTAACAAACTTAAGTTTGGAACTTTAAATTATATTTTTGTTTCTCAAAAGGAGCATCTATCTTCGAGGTAGCCTTCCTAAGAAACTAAGTATTTTAACCGTTTAAGATTTTCTTTTTGTTTTATATAAAATTTTTGATAAAACCTTTTACCATGTAATACAAATCCTTCCTTTAACAAATCGTCCTTTTAGAGCAGAAACTCCTTAACTGACATTTTTCGGAAATGTGTTTTTTGACACTAAATTCTTATTTTCATGATGAGATATACATTATCATTCTGTAATCTATTTGAAAAATATAACGCTATTAAAATTATTAGAATTTTTATATTTGACCTAAAAACTAATAGTCTTTCATGACTGTACTGTAAAATTTGTTTTTTTGCATCAGTTAATGAGTTTCTACTCTCAGCCGAGGTTTTAAGTAATGATCTATTGAGTAAACAAAAAAATTTCAAACTGGTAATCTTCAGTATATTCTGAGAAAAGATACACAGACTTAACGCAAATTAAGATAGTCTGAATGGGAACCATCCGACTTCCCGTAGAAAGTACCCAAGAAGAATATAGTTTCAAAAGTTGAGTAAATGTAGCTTGAAAACTAACCCAACACAATTATGTCATTCTCGAGAAGTGGAAGAAAATTTGCTCGCTCCATGCAGCATAAAATTTTTATTTTATTTAAAGCAAAGTTTATTGAACTCAAAATTATAAGCAAATCGAACCTATGCGACTTATCCAATAAAGCTGGCCTCACCCAGAAATTTTCTCATTTTGTCAAGCACAGATTAAATTCTGATAGCTTTCCTTAGTACTTTTAAGATGACACAACTCTTCACTGATATGGTAATTTTAATTCCACTTACATAAGTTAATTTTCTAATCAACTATTTTTAAGATGATACAATTCTCCACTAGGTATGGAAATTTTGGTTGAACTTATATAAGTTAATTTTCGATTCAATTATTTGTGGAGTCTTTCTTCTAATCTCGGAGCTCGGGGGGGGGGGGGGCGGGAACCTCCCCCTGAAATGTTCTCGATGTTACCAAATAAATACTGTAATTAGATTAATCGATGTAAATCAAAGTTTCTTTAAGCCCGTAAGTAGAAAATCATGGACAGATCTGTAAATAGTCAAATACAGTATTTGCAAACGCAATGCTCATTTAGTATTGCACCAATTTGATCCGTTACTAAAGCAAACGACACCCTTGTGAACGTATGTTTTGTGAGACCATCGCATTCACAATGACTGAGAGCGTACATTTGCATCAAATCTTTTGCATTAAATTTGAAAATTCGTCCAATTAAACTATTCGGATGATTAAGAAAGCTATCCACGATCTGGAACGCCTTGAACAAGTAGTACACCTGAGAATGCTGAACATGTACGAGATGCAATCAACAAAGATCGGCGACTAGCAGTGCAAAATTGGAAGATGATCTGGGGATTCCAAAAGCTACTGAGTTCAAGATTTCGACGAAGGATCTTAGCATGAAACATGTGGCGACGCCCATTCATCACGTCTTGTGTACGGCTTTTTGGTAAAATTCTTTTTGAAATACATCAAGCCACCCAGTTGAATCAGCCTCCCTACAGTCTGGACTTGGTGTCCTGCGACTTCTGGCTTTTCCTAAAACTGAAATCATAGCTGAAAGGAAATATTTCGGACCGAGGATGCGATTCAAAAAAACACGACGAGGCAGCTGATGATAATTCCAACAATGGACTTAACAGAGTGTTTTGTGAAGTGGAAGAGACGCCATTAGAAGTGCATGAAGTCCCAAGGTGCTTACTTTGAAGGAGACTAGGTGCCAAAAACCCTAAGTGCAATGTATCTTGTTTCATATTACATGGCTGAATACTTTCAGGACCGACCTAGTATGAAACATAAAATAATGTAAAAATGGTTGTTTTAAAATTGGAAAGGCAAAGAATTATGGCTACACCTGGGATGTTAAGTGCTATTTTTCTATAAAACATCGAAAGCTCGATTCCATACCTTTGTTTTTCTTTTAACTAATTTACATAAGCTTATATTTTAACCCTCCTAGTGGTTTCGACGAGATATCTCGTCCATCAAGATCTAACCAATTTTGCAAACGACAATATCTCGTCATCAAATATTGTCGACTTTTTTTACGATGGTGAGATCAAGATCTGGTCAGTTTTATTAATGACAAGATGCTTCGTCGAAACAATCACAGGATGGTTAATTGCACCACTTTTTTAGTGGAATGACATATATCTGTGGTATGTGCAAGTCCATGTGTGTGTGTGAGTCAGTTTTAGGTTTAACACGTCTTAAAGATTATATTCATAATATTATATATATTTTATTTTTACTGGTGGTGGTTGTGCCAGATGATGATTCATGTACGAGATAAAACATTCCAGTCACCATATCGAAATAAAAATTTATTTTACAATGTAAGTTAGTTGACATTGATATTTGGGGGGATTTTCGTCCATGAGTTCTCGAAATCCACATCTGATTGAATATAAAGTTGAGGCAATTGTCTTGTTGATAAAGTATTCAAACGCATTTTTATATGTTGCATGAGTATGTTATTTAGAAAACCACTTCCTACACCAAACCAAACAAATGATAAATGTCCACTTGTGTTATATCTAGGAGATCCATTAAACGTCGTCAAATGTCAAACAAGAACACAAAGAAAACGTCTACGAACTCAGAATAAATACACAACAGGATAAAAGACTATATAAAAATAAAATTATCAATTTACTCCCAGAAATCGCTAACTTTTAAGAAATCGAAAAATAAATCTTGCCACACCTTTAAAAAATTAAAACCATCATCTGAAATTTTATTTGAGCGCTCATATGTGGTCGTAGAAAAATTATGATGCAATTCGAAAACGAAAAAGGCTTAAGCAATTCAGAGCCGTTATAATTGCATATAAAGCACTGAAAACATCAAATGAATTATGAATTACTCCCAAGGAGTAATTCATAATTCATAACAGTTAGACGAGACAAGGGATCAATCCTTCATGATTACTATTATTTTCAGTATTGATGAATTCGATGCAAGAATCAGTCTACTATAAATGACACTTCTGCTAATAAGAAAGCATCTGGATGATATTTATTCAAATTTAAATTTCTGTTTAATCGGATGCTAAAATATCAGAAACAAATTATTACTATTTAGAATTAGGTTGAACGCACTACAAAGGATGTTATGAAGGGTTGAATTATTAGGGAACATTAGTTCTAAAAAAATAAGATTTCGCTTTACGTTGTATGGATGAAATGACAAATTAGTTTCACTGTATACATCTGTTAACTGTGAATTGACATCTTACGACTAGCCTCATTAATAAACAACTCGTAAGCGACAGAAAAATAAAAAATGGATTTTTAGAAACTAAATTTGAATACTTAATGCTACTTAATTGTCATGGTAAATATTTTTGGAACATAACCAAAATTGCAATAAAAATCATTGTATTGTGAAGTGGATAATTCTTGCACTCGGATGAATCGAAATTCTTTTATGCTTACGGAAATTTCTTATTTCGAAAAGGTATATGATATCCAAATATAAGGTATAAAGACTTACAGTGAAATTTTTTACAAACCCAAAAAGGTCTATACCTTTGTTCGGCATAAAATTTTTACTTGTAACTTTCGACCGAAATGAAATTTTGTCTGATACTGTTCCGACCGTGTATCAAAATTCATATAATCAGTTCAGCGTTCTTATAAATTCAGTACACTATCTTGTAGTTGATTCTTTGTTTCGAAAGAAGAGTAGAGTATTATGAATTGAATAATTTTTCGTTGATACTTCTATCCTTCTTATGCATAGAGTAAAGCTATCTTTCTATTAGTAGTCATGAACGGTCAGAGGCGAAACTAGACTTTTGGGGAACCAGGGTAAAAGAGGCTGATGTCACCCTCTGTCCAAAACGAAATTTACGTATTTAAGACTATAATAAAGTAGGTTAAAATATGAACCATGAATAAGTATGGTCAAAATTACTAATTAGCATCATTTAATGTGTTAATTAATTATTGTCCATAATATTAATTCTTGATTGCAATTTTTTATTGACTTGCATAACTCGCAAAAGACCAAGATTTGTCAATGGCTCCAGTCATTGGGTCTTCAGGACGGAATTAAGAAGAGGAGCCTCATTATGTCTTGTTTTCTGCTCTCCATGTGTTTGTAAGACTTTAATTTTTCACTTTATATCTTCTCTCCTTTCTGCAATACTATTGCAGGGGTAAGAATGAACTCTTAACCCTCCCGGTAGTTGTCTCGAAGAGGTGTCCTGTCATTAGCAAAACTGACCAGATCTTGATGAACGAGATGTCTCGTCATTAGAAGAAAACGGACCGGATCTTCATCTCGTCATCATGAAAAAATCAGCAACTTCTTGATGACTAGATATCTCGTCGTTAACAAAATTGGTCAGATCTTGATGAACGAGATATCTCGTCGAAAACACTTGGAGGGTTAGTTAAATATTTTGTCAATGAAAAATAAAAATTTTAAATAAATGTTTCTGAAATGTCGTCCCATTAGACATTCACACTTGACCCCCTTAGATAGTCTCTGTGAAAGATTCAATTCTCTTGGAGGTACTGTAGAGGCACAAAAGTAGCGATAAGAAGCCAAATCTTTCCAGAAACCAAATTCACCATCCACGTGCCTTACCTGTACTCGTAAGAAACCTTTTGTCGGGACTGACCGTATAAAATTGGCCTACAATGCGACGCCCTGGTCGTAAAAAGTCCTCCGTTTAAGGCCTAATGCACCGTTTAGCTAAAAAGCAAAGAATAAGTTTTTTTTCTCACTTCCTCTGCACATAAGACTATGTTTATTGCGACAGTTGGCGGTCATCTCAGTTCGCCAATGAAGCGTAGAGGTGACGTCAAATTCTGAAAGATGAAGAAAAAGCCGGTAAAAAATATGAATGAAATAGATGTTGCATTGTTAGCATGTGTCGTAAGTCTGCGGTTTTACAATCTATTCAAGTGAGATTTTACCCTTCTCAATATTATACATATATAGGTACATGGTATGAATTCGTATGACCCCATTGTGATTTTTTCGTTCGCGCAGGAAAAGACATATTACTACTATAAGATTGCTATAAGATTGCCAGGTTTGTACAAAGAATATTTTTTATTAACCCTCTTGGTGGTTCTCTCGCAAAGATGTTTCGTCATTAGCAAAAACTGACTAGATCTTGATGGACGAGATATCTCGTCATTAGAAGAAAGCTGACCAGATTTTGATCGTCATCATCAAAAAGTTGGCAATATCTTGATGCCGAAATATCTCGTCATTAGCAAAATTGGTCAGATCTTGATGGACGAGATATCTCGTCGAAACTACTGGGAGGGTTTATATGCGATACGATGGAACGACGTATACAATAATTAGATTTTTAAACTTAAAATTATACTTCTATTTTTATGCTGATTGATTTCTACTATACAGCAGTGGTGCTAAAAGAATGTAAGGCAAACATCACATTGGGCAAACAAATGACGTACGACAGCCTGACTGCGCATGATTTACCAAATAATGTCTGCGTGGAGATAATGAAAACGGTTTACGTGTAGATAATGAAACGCTTTTTTCATAAACATGTCGAATGTTTATGTCGGCTTAAGGTGAGGCTTGGCAAATAACTATATATTCGCAAGTGATCAAATTTAATGTGATAAATTTTCACACAACACGAATAACACAAAAGAAAATAAAGTAAAAGTATCGATGCTTTTGGATTGGTTTAGTATGTCACCTATCGTCACTTTTTTCCACATGGTTAATTTATTAGATTGCGAGCAGGAGAGGGCTGGCTTCCAAAAGTTCCGTGGGAAATTTGTAAGCGGCCAATATCCTTAAAATTGCATAAATGTTCACAAAAAAATTTCTTTTCACTTAAATAATAATTTTTAATTATTTTATATTTCACTAAAATATTTGAATTAAAAATGCAATTATGATAATTTCTAGTTATATTGAAGTTATTGCATGCCGAATTGAACTAATAAAAGAGCCGGATAGATTTGATAGATAGGCCGGACCGGCCTTTTTTTTGGGATCGGGTAGACAATACAGTTTGTAAATTTTTGTGTTTCCATCTACACACACAGAGTGTTAAAATCATGTCGAGTTATTTTTAATATTATTAACCAATGGTAGGCCAGATGGATGTATGAGCAAGAACAGACAATTTTTCCTAATCGGTTTTTAATGATCGAAAAAATTAAAAATTGTGTAAATTTTTTGATAAATACATCTTTTCTCCGCAATTTCGTTCAATGTGGAATATTCCACGTCCTCCATGGAGCCTGTCCACCTCTGCCTGTGACCTCAGAATACTGTGGCGTAACGTCCATGTAAGTCCAGAAATACCGCATCCCCTGTTGAAAAAAAATGTAAGTTGTCGACTGAATCAATACATATAACATATTTATTCTCTAGTATTCCGCCCATTCGGCCCATGTGGAATTTTCCACATCCTCCGCGTAACCTGTCCACATCTGCCTGAGCCTACCAATGCAGTGGCGTAGCCTCCATATAAGCCCAGAAGTCCGCCATCCCCTGTTAAAAAAATTGTAAGTTATCGACTGAATCTATGCATGTCAATACATATAACAAACATATTCTCTAGTATTCCGACCCATTCGGTCCTCAAATATACCGGCTCATGTGGAAATTTTCACATCCTCCAGATAGCCTGTCCACTTCTGCCTTTAAATGTTATCGAAATACAGTGGTGTAGCGTCCATTTAAGCTCGATTCTGTCTACTTGTCACTGAACCATTCGGCTGATGCCCCATCGTCCAGGCGTTTGGTTGTCTGTATTTGTTTGGTAAGTGATGTTTCTCATGAACAGGTGCCCCTAACCCATACTCCCCCACGATCCCTAGACTCAGTGCAGTCGATATGAGCAGTTGATTCTTATGCATGATATATCAAGCTTCACTTCAAAACAGCTATTATTGTGCTATTGAAGACGGTCCGAGATCAATCCCAAAGGGAAAAGTCCGAGGACACCACGTAATTTTGAACCACGGTCAGATGACGAGGCAACACCTGAGCTGGCACCCCACTCTCCAAATTTCGAACTATGAGCAGATAACACCGCTTTATCTATTTGTAGAATCAGATCAGAAAAAGGTTTTCCCCAAGGAAATTCATCTTGTTTCTGAAAGACCGCCAGAATGTCAAGGTGCGTGAAAATGTGTTCCACTGTGAATTGAGTTCCAGGGCAATTTCTGCAGTTTTGATTGGCGTGGTATGGAAGTATGGAGATGGAGTACGAACTTAGGTGTTCTTCTCGTCATCTGACCGTAGTTCAAATTACAAGATGTGTCCTCGGATCTTTCCCTTCGGGATTTTTCCCAGACCGTCGTCAATAGCCCGTTGTGCTGCTCCTGTGGGACGTTAATTCAACTACCTACCTGCCTACCGTCTGTGGTAAGACAAGTTTATACTAAGGGGGAAAGGAAATAATTAGCATGGGTTGAAAGGGATATCCTTTCATCACAGAAAAAACTTGATGAAAACACATGTGAAAACCTAAAAATACAGTTACAGGTTTAAATGCAACCAACAAATAAAAAACCCGAATTTTCTGAAAAAATGCCGGATTTCTGAAGTTGCCGGTTTTCTTGTCAGATTTTTGAAGTTTCACTGTGTAATTATTATTTCTAATAAATATTATTTAGTTCGTGCTTGTATCAAGGTAATAATATGAATAAGTTTAAAAGTGACTGTTTAGTTTTAATTAACGTATCTCGTGTTTTGTTTTCCTTAAGATCTGTCGTGGTAGATGACTTACAGTGGTTATTTTATCATGTTAAAGAAATTTTACATCAAGAGCTATTTAAAAATCAACCAATTTTCGAATTTATGAAGATCTCAAATAGTTTAGCTGGGCCGTCGTGGCTCAGTGGGTATCCTCACTGCAATAGTAACCTGTGAGTTGTAGGCAAAGTTTCTATTCTTGCAGGTGTATTTCTTCCTGGGTGTATTTCTCTCTTCTGTATCAACAGAACTTTCATTGTGTGTGTCTATTACCTTATATTGTCTGTCTTGTGTCTGGCGCAGCATGGTGAAATATGGCCCTTGCGCCATAAAACCCCAACTCAAATAGTATACCACTTTTGCCTGAACATTTTCTTTGAGTCATTTTATCATTGACTTTTAAAAACTAAAACTTATTTCTTGAATTTAAATATTGCATGTTTTTTGTTTCTAGTATTTTCATTTAGTTTCTTTGCCGTTTTATTTTTCTGTTTTTTCCTGCTCATGTAAATAGATTTATCTCTATACAATACAACTCGCTATTCCAGCTCTGCTAGCTCCGACTTCACGGTGTATTCTACATACCTGAAAAGCAATGGTCATAAAATAAGAATTAGATAAAATAAAAACATGACTGAATTACACAATTGTCAAGTGTCTTCTTTAAAAGTTCTCACCGACACAGGAACAATACGGTATGAATAAAGTGACGTATTAAGGGAGGGCGACAATGTCTAACGGAGCGGCATTTCAAAAATCTTTATTTAAACATTTTGTAACTTTTCTTGGAAAATGTTTTATAATATTAAGCACAATTTTATCCTTATCACAGAAGTATATTCCAATGCATAGTGCGTGAAGTGAATGCTTTCATGCATTCGATCTTCGGATACAATGTTTAAAAGCCAACCCTTCCTTTCAAGGAGCTCCCGGTATAAGCATTATTTTTCATGTAACCCACTATATTCGTATTGCTATTAAGAAAGAGAGAAGAGACACATATCACTAAAATTCCTTTCTCACAAATGGTGAAGAGTACAAAAAAGGAAAGTGGCCTTCTCTAACTGTTTCGTCCTTGAAGCCCATTAACAGGAGCCCTCATCAAAACTCAACCTTTTGCTAGGTTTTATACATTTTCAAAAAACATTCAAACCAAAAAAGTAATGAGGATAGTAATTTTATTAATGTATAAATTTAATATACTAATTAGTATATTTATGCATTCGTTATTTTAATAATATACCATATAATCATTTTAAAAAGCAAATTTTGTTTTGGACAGGAGGTGGCATGAATCTCATTTGCCCCAGGTCCCAAAAAGTCTAGTTTTGCCTCTATATGAATAAATAAATTCGTTTCTCTATTTTATTTCCATTTACTTAATTTTTATCGTGATTTTTTATTTGAAATGGCGAGGCCAATTCTAGTCCACGAGCGTCCAGCTCGTGGACTAGAATTGGACATTACTGTTAAGAAAAAGAGAGGAAACGAATCACTAAAATTATCTTCTCACAAATGTCTGAAGAGCACAAAAAAGAAAGTGGCCTTTCCTAACTTGAAACCATTAACAGGAGCCATTATCAAAGCCCAGCCTTTTGCTAGTTTAAATACATGTTTAATAAAATTGAAACCAAAAAGTTAATAGTGGGAACAGTAATTTTATCAATGTATAAATTATACTAATTAGTATATTTTATACATTAGTTATTTTAGTAATATACCATATCATCCTTTTAAGTAGCAAATTTTGTTTGAGACAGGAGTTGACTTCGGCCTCATTTGCCCCAGATCCCAAAAAGTCTAGTATGAACAAATAAATTAAGTTTATCTATTTTATTTCCATTTACTTAATTTTTATCGTGACTTTTTACTTTAAATGGCGAACCAATTCTAGTCCGCGAGCCGGCCAGCCCGCTCTAAGCCCAATTCAATTTCCTGTCTCTACAGGGCTTACCGACACCGGGTGTCTTCTGACAAACAGGACACATTCTTCAACATTTATGACTGAAGGTGGCCATAATAATCTATCCCGCCGCTTCCCTGCCGACCCAGTCTCGCACCTAAGTCGTAAAAGTCTTCATTCTATTGCGACGAATTGAAGATGATCCATGAGAAGCGTCTGGGGTCCTGCTGGAGTGTCTCTTTCAATGGACCAGGGTGGGACAGTCCTCTTCAGGACATCTGCCCGAAACAAAAGCCCTCCAAAAGGTCAGGAGTGTTTGTACTTTTAGAGGGGCACATTTTATTGGTGAAAGATCTAGAATTATTACGGATACCTTTGGGTCATTGAAAAGCTGGGATCAAGGGGAACATTCATTCTATTCGAAAGCTATCTCTTTTTCACACAAAGGAGCCCAGAGTAACTTTAAAAAGAAAATCCAAGATAATCCGAGGAGTGATATTCTTTTCATACGAAAGCCATTCTTATGCTACAGAATTAAAAAAAAACTATCGTTGGTTTTATGCCATTAAATGTATGGTTCTTTTTTGATTGACGTTTTTAATTAATATCTAAGATTAGAGTTGTAATGTTTTAATATTCCATCGCACGTAGAATACAAGGAACTTTAGTGGTGATTAGTTATGCAAAAATTACGCATTTACTTTAAATAAGGTTGGTATCGGAAAGGATATGTGAAATAAAAGATGTATTTGAAATATTTATTCATTTATTAATCTTTAAAATTAAGAATAAACATAATTTATCATAACGTAATCATGTAATAGATCCATGAATTCATCTGCATTTAACTTGATTAAAGATAAAGCATCCCACATACAACTTTGTAATTTTCTACATTGGCATAAAAAGTAGAAAAACCCTTAATTTATTTTTAGAAATGTCAGATCTGGTTTTCGTTTTTTCAACTATGGTTTTGGGTTAACAAGATGATGAAGCACCAATAATGAGTGTTACTTACAGGTTTTATTTACATATTACACAGACGTCACAATTAAATGTTACATCAAATGAACACATTACGATTACAATATAGTAGCTATCCAAGTAGTATACTCAGAAAAGGGAACTGAAACTAAAAGTTAAAGTTGTAGTAATACTTACACATAAGAGAAGCGATAGTAGCACCGCCACACAACGCATCCTTGTTAATTAAATTTTGCTTAAAATAAAAAAAATCGCCAAATCCTTTGTTAATGAGAGGGACAACACTCGTATTATGAGGATTGTGGCATATTAAAATTTACTTTGATCTATTTTGCTGGTATTTGGTACACTGCTATTGTTCATTTACCATCGTATTTTCTATAAAAAAATATTAATGTTGTCCACAAAACATAAGAGTAAAGTAAGTGCGTCTTATTTCCTTTACCACAATAGCAATTGCTGTAATTTTGGTAGTGTGCTTGAAAATAGCTGAGAAAAAAAAATCTAGATCTTAAAACCGCTATTGAGAATTTCTGTCGGTAATTTACCTTTATTGAGAATTTCGGTAATTTGCAACCCTATCTTGACCAAGTATTAACATGCACCGAATGCTTTGTTGATGAGAGGAGCTTGTATTATGAGGATTTTTGTGGCACATTAAAATTTACTTTGGTCTATTTTTCTGGTATCTAGTACATTGCTATTGTTCATTTACCATCATTTTGTACATTAAAAAATATTTTTTGCTGTACACATAAAATATGAGCAAAATAAGTATGCCTTAAATGTGCCAAACGCGTTTAAAGTTTTAGTACAGTTAACGGAAGCACATATTCAATACTTGTAGCATTTTCCTGCTAATCTGCTAATCAGTGCCATAAAGTACTCTAGATAAGTGTAGATAGCTGTAGATAAATGTAATATTTTTTAATAACAAATCGTTGCAAATCGATTTTATAAAATTAAAAGCTTTCTGAAGTGGCACACGCTCCAAATTCTACAGCTGCACGCCGAGTCTGTTAATGACTTGTAACTGAGCCAACTTTACGAATTTCGACTTGAAATTTGGCACACAATACTCTAAGGAATAAATAACGTAAAAAATGCTATATAGATAGTTTCGCCGAAAAAAAATCCCTCTTAAATAATTAGAATGGTATACTATGTAATGGTATATCATTCTAATTACGAGCTACACACTATGAGTACTTGTTTCTTTTTCATATTAGTTTATTTTAGCCATGTCGAGCAAATTCGTATATGTATACAGTACATCGTTTAGCACAATCAGTACTTATCCTGATTGAGGATGGTTAGCAAGTATGATTCTCCATGAAAATGTTTTTAAAAATTTTGTGAATACCTGAAACAATAATAAATTTACGTGCAAAATTTGGAATTGCTGATTAGATAATTTCGTCAATAAAAAATCATAGGAAGGTAATAAACCCCATGGGGAAAATAGATCACAAGGGTACCTCGGATTCATGAAGCCCGTACACACCAGAAGATGTACCCCTGAGGGAGCTACTTTTGGGGATTTGGGTCAAGTGAGGCCCATACTGGCCTCTGTCGAAAACAAAATTTACCTATTTAAAATGAGGATAAAAATATTTAATTACGCTCTTGGACAAAAAGATCAAAGCACCTAGGAGTGAGGTCATAAAATTTCAATGTTTATTGTACATGTACAGAAAAATAAATTTGTGCATTTTCAGAACAATTGGACAATTTATTTGTACAAAAAGATCGACACAAAGGGAGCAAGTCAATATTTAGTTGGGCAATTTCTAGCCCTGATACAAGCTGTTACTCGGCGTGGCATGGATTACTAAAGTTCAAGGATCGTATCTTGCTGGATTTCTTGCCTAAAGGTGTTCAATAAGCTGGCTAATTCGTCTGCATTATGGGATGTAGGCGACGTCCCATCATATCCCAAGTGTACTCGATAGGGGAGATCTAGTGATATGACTGGCCAATGGGGGTGTTGCAAGCACGCGTGCAGTCACTAGAGATGCACGCCGTCACAATGTGCAATTAATTCCATTGCCCTGAAGCTTCAGTTTTTCATTCATTAGAGGGAAAAATTTAATCATTTGCATTCTAGGCAGATAGGAATTTGTATTCCAAATTTCATCCTATTCAGATAATTTTGTCGATGTTTTTGTCGAAGATTGTATTTGAATACATAGGATATAAAATATACTAATTACTACCATATCAATTTGTTTATATTGTTCACAATATTAGTATTTTTTACAACCAATAACTGCATTTTTACTAGCAAAAAGCCGAGTTTTGCTAATGGGTCTCCAGGACGAAGCAAGAAAAGTCACTCTCTTGTTTCGTGTTCTTCAGACGTTTGTGAGAACAGAATTTTGTAGCTTTGTCACTTCTCTCTTTGCTGAATATATATATTTGCTTTGTATACAGTTGTACGGAGTAACATGAAAGGAAGTATTGTAAGCTTTGTTATTCTAAAGATGGAATGCATAAAAACATTCACTTCATACTCATAAAATTGGAAAGTGCTTCTATAACAAGGACAACATTGTGCTTAAAGTTGAAAACATTTTTTCCAAAGTAAACTCACAACTTTTAAATGAATATTTCTGAAATGCCGCCTCTCAAGATATTGACACTGGGGTCCGCTGTCCCCTCCTTTGTCGATCCAAATTTTTCTTTTCAAATTTCACTCAAAGATAATTAAGCATAGATTTTTATACATATCTGTAGTGTTAGATATTCTTGCCAGAGGACGCGCAATACTTACTTGATTAAAAAGGAGTCGATAAAGATATTAACGGTCTGACACAGGCGTGCTAGGTCGGTTGACTGTGGACGTATAATCCTTTTTCATCGACCGTGTTGGGCCTTGATATAATTCCGTGTAAACTGTATATGATGTAAATAAAATTTGTGTTTTTGTGAGTACGAAAGTATTTTGGTGTACTGGATCATTGAGAGACATGAGACCTGCCACTACACTGGCGCAGTGACGCCCGGATCTGAATCATCAGTCGTGGTTTGTGGAGTTTTTCCAGTTGACAACAAGGACGATCAGGTAGGCAACTTTTGCTTTGCTGTTTGGTCGTATTCAGTATATGGGATAATTAATTTTAATTGCCTGGTTAAGATTAATATTAATTACCTTTAAAATGTTCCGGGGAGAGAAAAAGATCTTAAGTTAACCGCTGAGGAGATAAGCGAAACAGTTCCCCCAGATATGAAAGTTATCAAGTTAAAAAATCTTATTTTGAACAGCGAAAGTTACGCAAAGGATGAAATATTCGTGGCATAATATGCAGACTCAGTTATAGCGGATAGGAAATTGAAAGAGTGACAAAACTCGAATCGATTTAGAAAAACTAGAAAGTACACGATTGAGTGCGGAACCTCAGTTAGAATTAGAAAGAATAAATTTAGAGAAAAGGAAACTTGTCAGGGAGGGCTAAGTAAGTTGATGTAAATCCTGAGATTGTGAATCAACTTTCAATAGAAAATTTCATTCCTAGTGTTCGCACATTAACACTCCTGTTCCGAAAAGGCTAGAGGGCTGATTTTTCTCGTCGCTAAAGCAAGCATTCAAAACTAAAAATATTAAAGACGAGAAGATAAATGATTGCAATACAATAAGTGCAGTTCTAAGAGAATTTGAACCGACACCATTAATCCGCTTATAAAAATTTTCAAAAAGCCAAACCTATGGCAAATGAAACTCATGTTCAGTTTTCATCGTGACTAGCAACCAATTGGGAAAGGTATTGTAAGTTAAGAGACGTTAATGAGTTCAATCCATTAAAAGAAATAATTGTTAGTGATAAATTATACCAAACGTTAGATCAAGAAACGGCAACACACATAAATAATATAAAGCAAGAATAAGGTTGGTTTGAACCCACACAAATGGACAGAGAATGCGACATGTTCTGTGATTCGAAAGGGGAAAATCGTTAGCAAAGATACATTTGAATCACAACAAATTTCAACTAATATCAGTTTTAATAGAACTAGCTTTCATCAGTAATAATTTTAAATACATCCCACCTCATTTAAGACACGAAGAATTAAAACCAGGGCTTAGAGACAACAAAATGAGTAGGAAAATAGAATATTACATTTGTGGTGAAATATTGTAATAAAATGTATCTCAAAATAAAAACTAACGAAAGGAAAAAATTATGCTGTTGTATCAAAGAATTCATTTCGAACACTTCAAAACCACAAGTTGACCTTCAACCTTTGAAGCATGTTATGATTTTCGAAGGGGAAATATATAGACTATCCGACTCGGCTATTCGAAATCAATTCTGTATTGATTCCTAATGCGGACAGTGATGAATACGGGAAAGTTATTTTGAGTTCATATTTTGGCGAAGGTAAACTTCAAGTTTACCAGCTAAGAGATGTGTCGAAGTAATTAGAAGAAAATTGGAAGTTTTTGGTCTGTACCTTGATAAAGATATAGTATGTATCAATACAGACGGAGCGTCGGTCATGAAAAAGTAGGCATATTGATTAAAGCTGAGCAACAGCTCTGTCTAGCGCATGCCATTCAGCTTGGTGTATCAAAGTGCTATACAAAAAGTACCTGTCGAAATTGAAAAAAATAATTCACAATCGGATAATGAACCTGAATCGGAATGTGACTCTCAGAATCTGAAAGAGAGAATATTGAATTGGATATTGATTGACAATGATGACGATTCGGAATTGGAAGATGAAAATTCATTTGAAAGTGGGTTCAGTATTGCTTACTCAGATGATGTAGATGGAAATTCGGATTCAGATGTTAAACATGAAACCATCTTACCACTTATTACAAAAATTAGAGTGGTGATACGATTGTTCCGCAAATCCCCAACAAAAAACGATGACATACTGCAAAAATATGTGAAATTGGAATTTGGTAGAGTACTCATTGATTTTAGTTTCAAAAACACGATGGAATAGTTTACTCACCATGTTGGAAAGGTTCGGCAAATTAAAATCATGTGTTCAGAAAGCCCTAATTGTTTTGTCATCGAAAATTTAATTCTCTGAACAGGACTTTAATTAGTGGATACTATTTCTGCCTTATTGCCAGTAAAACTTACAGTGGAAGCATTATGTAGAGCAGATGCAAATCTATTGACTGCAGACTGTTTTAATTTCATGCTGACGTCTTTAAATGATCTTTATACAACACTCAGTAATGAACTGAAAGAATCTCTAGAATTATGAATTCAAGAAAGACGAACTAAAGCGTCAGCAGTACTTCAGTTTCTCATAATGGGTATCGAAACGGTGATAAAAGATCGGAATATGTGTTTAAAAACTTGGGGAAACCGGCTATCTGTCGGTTTATAAATAACCTGATAAAACGTGTATCGCCGTCTTCTTTAACACCAGCACAATCCGATGCAAGGGATATCAACTTCGATTACAAAGCCGATGATGTGGAAAATCTTCTGTTTTATACTGGGACAATTGCTGCAGAGGACAATTGACAAGGAGCTTGCTGGTTCGGCATCACTGGATAATTGTACAAGAAGTAGTGATTTTGAAACGAAAATTGAAAAAGATGTTGCAATATTGGAAGGAGGGGGCCAAAAGCACAATTATGGAACTGTGCTACAAATACTTGCTCACTATTCCACCGACAAGCGTGGAGTCGGAACGGGCATTCTCATCGTCAGGTCAATTCCTAACTAAAATAAGATCGAAGTTGAATGATGTCTCCATAAATTCACTATGTTTTCTGCGAGCAAACTTTAATGCCGAGAAAATGCTAACTGTACTGGCAGATGATTTTATAGCTTCAATGTTAGATAATAATCGTTTTATGTATGTATATAAGTTACATACTTAAGAAATAAATTTATTTAATGTTTGTTACACAAATACAGCGTTTTTCGTATTTTTTAAAAAACCGGTTTTGGAAAAAATGAAAACCGAAAAACCGGTTTTGCATTTTACTAAAACTGTGCAATCACTAATTGTGATGATTTGATAATTTCATAGCCGCATTTGAAGTATTGTGATATATCAATAGATGGCAGCACCACAGAACAAGTTCATTCACACTATGTGTTTTGTTTTTTAAGACAACTATTTATTTGATAGTGCTATATATTTTTTAAACATATTACAATAGTACAATGGCATTTCAAATCGTCATGAAAATAAACATTTAATGTCTTCAAAAAAAAGACAGTTAGAGTTTCTGCTCTAAGCCAACGATAAGCATTTAAGAACATACATTCGCTAGAAAAATATAGTTCAAGTCTAACAGACTTTTTAGTCTGAATACATACATTTGACAATGCGATTTTATTTTATTTTCTGACGCTCTAAATACTACCGAACTATCAGGGTCTATTTCTTAATATCTGACCGAAGTGACCTATTCAATAAGATAATTAAATTTTGATCAAATTTAAAAGCGGAGCTATGATTAGTCGGTAATGTTCGTCGAATGTTCTTCAATTAATTACTTATAATTCAGTTTCTATTATTAAATTTTTACCTACTAATGAACTTTTGTCTCTATCAAATTTATAACTTGTTCCCAGTGGTATAATTAAGGGAGGGCGTCGGCTCCGAGCTCCAATATCTAAAGGGACAGCATTTCAAGAATATTTATTTAAACGTTTTGTAGTTTTTCTTGAAATTTTTTGTAATTTCAAGCGCAGTTTTACCCTTGTCACAGAAATATATTTCAGTGCTGTGTGTGTGAAGTGAATGATTTCATGCACTCCATCTTCGGATACAACGTTTAAAAGTCAACCCTTCCTTTCATATAGCTCCCGGTACACGCATTACTTTTTATGTAGCCAACTGTATTCGTATTACTATTAAGAAAAGAGAGAAGAGACAAATCACAAACTTTCCTTCAACAAATGTTTGGAGAGCACAAAACAAAGGGGCGACTTTTCTTACTTCCGTTTTGGAAACCCATTAACAGAAGCCATTATCGAAGCTCAGCCTGTTAGTTTTTGTGCATACTCAATAAAAATTACAGCCAAAAAATTAATATTTAGAACATTGATTTTACAAAAATATGCAAATTAGTATTTTTTACAGTAATTACTTTAAAAATATACTCTATCATCATTTCAAATAGCAAATTTTGTGTTGGACAGGGGGCGGCATCATCCTCATTTGCCCAGGTCCCAAACATTCTAGCTTCGCCTCTGCTTGTTCTCCTAAAATCAAATTAGGTATTATGCACTGAATTAATTAACTTGCCAGGATTTGAATGTTTAAATTTTAAACAAACTTCTAAAATATGACTATAAAATGTGCCCTGGTTATTTTTATGTTACATTCCTTAATTCGTGGAGGATAAAAGATAATACACTGTAGAGTTATCCTTATTTTGAGCACTCCTTTCAAAGATTCTATTGCAAAAAGAACTATACTAATGCAAAAATTAGGGAACGAGTTTAAATGAACTCTTTTCGATAATATGCTTTAAGATTTTAAAATCATTTTTAAAAAGTCCATCGAAGAGGAAAAGTTACAGATCAAAGGAAGTAAGAAAGGAGTACAAGTGTGGATAAATACAGTGTATCGGTAAAAACTTTATTTTAAAATAGTTATATCACTTTTTAGGCTATTTCAAATCAAATGTATTTTTCCAAAAATGGTTTCCATATTATAAATAATATTTTAACCGAATTAAATTACTTATCAGTTCTCAATATAAATTACTTTCGATTTTTACTGCCTTCTATTCAACAGAAAACTCTTCCATCGTGCTTTTTCCTTTACTTGTAATTTCGCATACTTTCAACTAAGAAAAAGTTAATCAGCTAATTTCACTAGTTAAAATTGCAACATCTCAATGCAACGATAATTCCAATCAAATTTTGAAACTCTGATTACTCTTGATAGATGGCAGCACATATCAAACTACTGCTAGCAACAGTTGGTTATTGGTGCGATTACCAGGAGTCAAACTAAACTATGAGCAGATAGGTGGTGATGGCAATTATTAACGTCGCACTAGAGATACATAACGGGCTATTGACGACGGTCCGAGATCAATCCCAAAGGGAAAATCCGAGGGCACCACGTAATTTTGAGCCACGGTCAGATGACGAGGCAACACCTGAGCTGGCACCCCCACTCTCCAAATTTCGAACTATGAGCAGATAACACCGCTTTAGCTATTTGTAGAATCAGATCAGAAAAAGGTTTTCCCCAAGGAAATTCATCTTGTTTCTGAAAGACCGCCAGAATGGCAAGGTGCGTGAAAATGTGTTCCACGGTGAATTGAGTTCCAGGGCAGTTTCTGCAGTTTTGATTGGCGTGGTATGGAAGTATGGAGATGGAGTACGAACTTAGGTGCTGTTCTCTTCATTTGACCGTGGTTCAAAATTACGAGGCGTTGTCCTTATATCTTTACCTTCGGGATTGACCCTGGACCGTCGCCAATAGCCCGTTGTGTTGCTCTATGAGATGTTAATTAACTATCTACCTATCTCTGGCAGTTTTGAGGGCCGCGGTGGCCCGGTTGGAAGAGTAACGAACTAGCAACCGAAGGGTTGCGAGTTCGAATCCAGCCAAACACCGTCGTGTACAAAGGGGGCTGGTGCACGTTAAATCTGTCGTGGCCTCAAATGTCCTCACGTTGGCGTGGTGTGGAAGTTTGGAGAGTGGGGTGCCAGCTCAGGTGTTGCCTCGTCATCTGACCGTGGTTCAAAATTACGTGGTGTTGTCCTCGGATCTTTCCCTTTGGGATTGATCCCGGACCGTCACCAATAGCCCATTGTGTTGCTCCAGTGTGACGTTAATTGAAATACCCAAATACCCCTACCCTGGCAGTTTTGATAAGATCTTTTCTATCCCATCTTCTTTTCATTCCTCTGAGATGGCCACTTAATCTTATAAAACTTTTTATGATTGCTCTGTTCACATTTATTTAATGAACTTGGTGACTTAAAATTGATTCAATGTTTACTCTATACCTCGCTACGACATTAGCATCACAGAGGGATACAATACGTCGTTGTTGGGATGTCTGACTTCTCTGTCCAATTCGTCTGTAGTTTCATTTCCCACGTTTGAAACATGGGATTAGATCCATTGTTGTAGTAGAAAAAAGAAACTGGAATGAAGTGGAGAAAATCAATTAACTAAAAGAAGTTTATTTGGATGTCACATACACATAGATACAGGTACTTGTTCTAAAGAAAAGAAAGATCTTCATTTGAATTTTGTTCCATTGTTGCCACACATCAAGTACTAATATTTTATTGTTTTCAACACCCCCTCTCAATAAAATAAAATTTTTAGTTCAACAGTTTTTGTGCAGTCTCAAATCGGGTCTTGGACAAAGGTTTTGTTAGAATGTCTACAATTTGATCTTGTTTTAATGTATATCAATTTCAATGTTCCATCTAAAACCCTTTATTACACAAAGTGGTAGCGAATGTCAATATGTTTCATCTGCTTATGATGATCAGGATTCTTTGAAACACGAATTGCAGACATATTGTCTTCGTAAATAACAATTGGATGTTCCTCTATCTCTGTAAGACTGAGCTCACAAATTATACCTCGTAGCCAGCAAACCTCACTAGTAGCAATGCAAAGTGCCACATATTCAGCCTCTGTTGATGACAAGGCCACAGATGCTTGCTTCCTAGATGCCCAGGATACAGTGCAACCAAACACCTTAAATGCAAATCCCTTTTTCAATCACTGATATCTGACCCCCAGTCAGCATCTGCATATCTACACAACATCGGTTGTTCTTCATTTCTCTGATAAACTAAGTTCTATAGTTCCTTTGATGTGTGTGTGTATCTCAACAACCTCTTCAGAGCTTTCCACAATGGTTCATCACTTTTGTCTTAATAGTGACAGGTATCCGATAGAAAAACCTAGGTCTGGTCTTGTACCCATTGTTGCATACAATAGCAACCGATCTCATTTGTCTTCACTTCTTCCTTATTTGTTCATCAATCTTTCTACTTTGATTTGTGAGGTCCAGATATCCATCTATAGGTAAAGCGACAGGGTGACAATCTTAAATTCCAAATCTCTGTAATACATTTTTTAGGAATTCTGATTGGTCAATTTATAACTTTCCTTTTTCTAGATCATGAACTATATGCATACCTAGATAAGTTGAAACTCTTCCCAGATCTTTCTTCTTAAAGTTATCAGTTATAATCTTCTTTACAATACCTCCCCCCCTTCCTTCGAACCTACTATCAACAAATCATCGACAAACAGAAGAATAAACATGGCATCTTCTTTAACCCTGATATATAAAAAATAGTCGCATTCCAATCTTCTAAATCCATTTCACAATATAACTTCAGTGAACTTTTCATTCCAATATCGTGGTGATTTCTTCAGACCATACAATGATTTGTTTAATCTAAGTACTGTTGATTTCATAGTTTTCATTCCTTAGGCACTTTCAAGTACACTTCTTCTCTGATGTCCCCATGCAGAAAAGCACTGCATACATCCATTTGATAAATACACTGCTGGCCACCGTAAATACAACACCCTGAAGGAAGCATGCAAATAATATGAAATTTACAACATGCATTAGCGGAGGTGAGATATGCAAATGATTAGAATTTCAGCGCAGACGCACATCACGCGCGCCTGCGGCGCCACTTCAAAGCGCTATTTAAGGCTTGGAGATTTCGACGATTTCAAGTACGGCAATTGTGTTTTTCTTGTGGTTTTTTCAAAAAAACGATCAATTATGCCTCGTAGAAAACAGCGATCATATTTTGATCAAGTATCCGAGTTCGACAGAGGAAGGATAGTGGCCTACCGAGATTGTGGATTATCTTTCAGGGAAATCGGTAGTCGTGTTGGACGAAACCAAACAACTGTAATGCGGATATGTGATCGTTGGATGCAGGAGGGTACGACGGACCGACGTGTTCGATCGCATCCACCTCAGTGCACCACTTCACGTGATGACAGGCATATTGTGCGTATGGCAGTGACGGATCGCTCAGCCACATCACGAACCATAGCACAGCACATTCAGTCTGTACCGCATCATCCAGTGTCTGCGCGTACCATTCGACGCCGTTTACAGCAGAGTGGTCTGTCCGCAAGACGTCCATTGCTTCGTCTACCCTTGACGCAGAACCACAGACGTTTCCGCCGCCAATGGTGCGATGAAAGAAGGATGTGGACGGCAGAATGGAATGAAATTGTCTTTACTGACGAGTCACGCTTCTGTCTGCAACACCACGATGGTCGGATTCGAGTCTGGAGACACCGTGGAGAGAGGATGCTGAACAGCTGCGTTATGCACCGCCACACTGGTCCTGCACCGAGTATTATGGTATGGGGCGGTATTGGATATCACTCTCGCACTCCTCTAGTACGCATTGCCGGTACTTTAAACAGCCAGCGCTACATCTCCGAGGTGTTGGAGCCAGTTGTCCTTCCTTACCTTCAGGGCTTGCCCACAGCCATATTTCAACAGGATAATGCGCGACCACACGTGGCACGCATTGTCCAAGGGTTCTTCGTCAATCGCCAGATTGAATTGCTTCCCTGGCCAGCTCGCTCTCCGGATCTTTCGCCGATAGAAAACATGTGGTCCATGGTTGCTCAACGATTGACCCAGAATACATCCCCAGCTGCCACACCAGATCAACTTTGGCAACGTGTGGAAGCTGCTTGGTCTGCTGTACCCCAAGAACACATCCAAAGTCTCTTTGAATCAATGCCGAGGCGTGTGGCAGCGGTGATCTCCAACAATGGCGGCTACTCTGGCCACTGATTTTGACAGGAACCACACTTCACAGAAGTCTATAAATTTAATCATTTGATACTTGGTCAACATGTTATCTACAAAATAAATTTTGTTGTGATATCTCTTGTCTTTCTTGGTGTTGCAATTTGGGTGGCCAGCAGTGTAGATTTTTCTCTCATTTGCTATTGCCAAAAGTATTCGCACTCTTTGTAATTTTGCTACAGGATAATATAATTCAGAATAATCAAAATCTTTATCTTGTTGAAAACCTCTTGATGCCAAACGCGCCTTGTATTTTTCTATTCCATCTGCTACCTTTTCCTTGAAAATCCATTTGCTACCAATCACATGGTAATTTTCTTTGATTTCTGTTTCTATCCACGTTTTGTTCTCTTCAAGTGCTTGCAACTCATCATTGCTTCCTTCTAATTTTATCCCTCTTTTGATTCCGTAGCTTCTTGAAAGGTCAATGGTTCTTCCATCCCGGCAAAATAACGTTGATAATCGTTGTACTTGTCAGGTTTTCTCAAATGACTCCGATTTCTTAAGTCTCGCCTGCTTGCAACTTCTTTTGGTTCCTCTTGAATCAGATCTGTGGGCTCTTCAAATGTTATGTAATAATCTTCCTGTATTTTCACTCTGTAAATTTTCATTTTCAGGCGTTTCTGTTTTCTCGAGACTTCTTGATTTTGATATTGGTACAAACACCACATCTCTTACAATATCCACTTTGTTTTCATCAGGAAAGAATAATCTGAACCCTTTCACTTCATTTCCATAGCTAACAAACAGTCCATTTCTATTTTTAGAGTTCCACTTTCTTCGTTTTTCTTTTGGTACATGAACATACACCTCACTTCCTAATACTTAAAACGAATTACTGTTCTCAGGACTTTTGCAAATCATATCTCATAGGGAAATGTTTTGTATTTTAAAACTGATGGTCCACTTCTGTTTAAGACATATACAGCCGTATTAGTTGCTTCAGCCCAGAACTTCTTTTCCAGATCTGTAGCCCTGAGCATGGTTCTTGCTGCTTCTATAACAGTTCTATTTTCACGTTCCTCTCTTCGATTTTGCTCTGGTGTATATGGAACACTTGTTTGGTGACGCGCACCTTCTTCCAAAAGTTTCATTATTTCTTTATTCTTAAACTCTGTACCGTTATCACTACGCAACACTTTAACTTTTCTTCCAGTTTGTCTTTCGACCATTTTAAAATATATCTTCAATTTATTTCCCACTTCGGATTTATGTTTTAGGAAGTATGCTGTTCTATAACTTGAAAAGTCGTCCTTTAGCAGTAGTAGAAATTTTGAACCTCCATGGGTTCACATAAATCTGCATGAATTAGTTCACCAATTGTTTGGGCTTTGCTCTCGCTACATTTGAGTGATAGTCTATGTTGCTTTCCTTCGACACATGGCCTGCAAAATATTTGGTCCTCTTTAAATGGAATATTCTTTGATTTTAAGAATGATCTTACAGTACTAAAATTTTGATGTGCTAGTCTCTCATGCCAATGAAGCAGATCACCATCATTTTCTTTAGTCCAAGCAGCAGTTCTGTTTTCAACAAATTTCATTTTTACCCTGAACATTTTCCCAAATCTTACAGCTACTGCTTTAATTTCATTTTTGGTATTTCGTATAGTGAATTCATTTTTATTTGCATTCAGTTTATAACCAAAATTTAAAGCTGCCCCAATAGAAAATAAATTTACCTGTAACTCGGGTACATACAGCACATTCCTTAATTCAGCCCTAGACCATTTTCTTCCATCATACATCAAACACTGAACAGTACCCACTTCTTTAACTTCCGTGGGTTCTCCACTTCCAGTTTTTACTGTACTTTTGACTTCTTTCATTTCAGTAAAACATTCTCTTCTGCATATGTGTTCACTTGCAGTGCTGTCCATGTACCAGGTTTCAAGGTCACGGTCTTCTATATTCATCATAAATGCCTTTCTTTCTGCATCCTGTTCTTTGGATTTCTTAAACCAACAGTCTTTCTGCAGGTGTCCTAACTTTTTGCAGTAATGACATGAACGTGTTTCTTCCCTTCGTTTATGTAGCAGTGAACAATCTTTTTTCATGTGTCCAAATTTCTTTCAATGAAAATACTGTATTTTTTTATTTTCATATCTTATATTCCTTCCTTCAGTCAGAATGAATCCAAATTTGTATAATTTTTCCTAATCTTTCTTCCTCAGTAATGTGTCTTGCTAACAGGTTATTTACCTTTTGATCTACAATAGGAACTGATTGCCATGCTGATATAAGTGAACCCTCTGGATACGGGGACCGGCCCAACCGACCAAACGTTTCGAGTCCCCTCGTTACGAAAGGCTCGGATTCTTTCAGACCTCAAACTCCTGAAGAATCGCTGAAGCCCATTACGATTTCCATCCCCTATTTTCTGTGCTACAAAGAGACCCGCGCGTGAATAGCCTTATCTCCCCGTTGACAAAGATGTCAGGGTTATCGACGGGGAGCCTCGCAAATTGTTTATCCTCGAGCATCTAGTCTGTGAGGTTTAGTAAATGAGAAGAGATACACTTAAAAAGTCACCGCCGCCCTTTCAGTTTATCCGGGAAGAATCTGTCCTTTCTAGGCATACTCACGACCCAATAATAGAAACCGGCACATTAGGTGATAATGGGACCACACATATTCCTCTCCTCCTGGGGGAAAGCATTGTAAAGGCCGTTTCGGCCGGTTTCAGTAATTTGCCTGTAAAGCCGTTGGGCCGGCTGCCGTAACCAAAGAAAAAACGATACTCTGCCCCGACGTATGCAGAGGGTTAAGCTTTTCTTTCTTCATAAACATCAACTCATAATTTTCAACTTATTTACAATGCTTTCTAATTTCGTAACAAAAGGAGCAATTGGTTCATTTTCATCCAACTTGTTGGCCCTTGCGCCATAAAACCTCAAAAACCAACCGATCATCCAACTTGCAATTAAAACATTGTTGTTGAAGTAAATGTATACTAACTTCTGATGTCCTCTCATAAATGGCAATTAACTTGGCCCATATTTCTGCTGAAGGTTTCACAACCCAATACATGCATCATTGCTACTTCATTTAGTCTAGTCACAAGTACCTCCTGTGCTTTTACATCACTTTTATTCCATTTACTTGCTTCAGCTCCCTCTTCAGGTCTGCAATTCTTTAGAAACAATATCATACAGATTCTTTGACTTCAGCAAAATCTTCACTTGAAATTTCCACACGCCCAATTTTCTTCACCTTTCAGTTTCAATACCTTGTTCAGCCATTTGTGTGAGTATACTTTCGTTTTCAAATTAAATATATACACTAACCTCTAATTCTCTTTAAATAACTACTGGACCCATAACCTGTAGAAGAAAAAAGGAAGGGAAAGAAGTGGAGAAAATCAATTAACTAAAAGAGGTTTATTTTAAGGATGTCACATACAGATACTAAGTACTTGTTCTAAAGAAAAGAAAGCTCTTAATTTGAATTTTGTTCCACTGTTGCCACACATCAAGTACTAATATTTTCCCCAGCTGGTTAATTCTGCCCGGAAGATTGTGAATAGGTGTTTTATTCTTAAGGCATCCTTGTTCAATTGCCTCAAGGGCGGTCTTTGAGCCACATAATTGAATTAATCTATTAGTTGTCTCAGTGAAGCATCTATATTCAAAGATTTTAGAATTGCTGTAAGCTCACGCAAAGTTGGAGGCGATATTGACCGTTGTGTTGCTTCAGTGAGATGGTAACTCAACTACGTACCTACCGCTTGCGGTCTGCGCGTTGTAAGCGGTGCAGGTTCTAGTCCTGTAAGTTACCGAGTGAATTCCACTATTTCGTGTCAGTAAAACTTTTCTTGTGTGTATGCAGCCATTACTTGACGCTGTCCGTCTTGTATATTGGGCGTAGCTTGGCTAAATATATCCCCATCCCATAAAACACAATAAAAACCAAACCAGAAAAATGTCAGTATGCCATCATACAGTGTAGCCTCGTCGTCCGACCGTGGTTCAAAATTACACGGTGTTGTCCTCGATCTTTCCCTTCGGGATAGGGCCGTGGTAGCCCGATTGGAAGAATAACGGGCTAGCAATAGGTGTTGTGAAGTGATGTAATCGCGAAATGTAACTGGCCAATGAGCGGCGCTGTAAAAAGTGACGTCAGCTTCCGAGCTGAATTTTGTAAGTCGGATTAAGTTTGTTCTCGGCGGTATGCACAGTCAACCCAATATACATTCGAACATGGGAAACATTTAGATTTCTTACCAAATACATTAAGTTGTGGCAACAACAGATACTAATGTTTATTTTTCCCCCATCACATGTTGCTCACTGATCTAATATGTTACTGCTACATGGTATATTTTGTTGAGTGAGTTACTGCTGTGTTCACCTTTAAATATTTATATTACTTTTGCTATGTTGTTGTCAAGAAATGTAATAACGTCTTTACAACAAGTATATGTTTAAATCTTTCAATTCTAAACAATTAAATGAAATTCTTTATGGAATGGGTGTTTATTTGGTACGAGTTTATAGATATGTTACATGATATACTTCTCTTTGAAATAAAGTTTTATAAATTTTAAATTCCAAATTGTAAAAACCACTTTATCAATTAATCTCGGATGAAACGTTCTCTCTTTCTCAAACATATTTAATTTTTAATAAAACAAACAAAAACCCAATTCCTAACACAAACCTACATATCACGTGGAAAAAAGCAAATAGTCATGACATAACGAGCAAGTGGTGACCCAATTCCTAAGAGAAACCTTTTGTTTGTTTTATTAGTCGGCGCTCATCTCAGTATATATAAAAGAGCAGAGTCGAGTTGAGTTTAGTATCGAAATGTTTACTGCAACTTGCCAGTGGATTTTCCAAGCGGGGAAAAAGATTCCCTTCGAAATTACTTTCGTTCCGGAGGAGGAGGGAGATCCTTGTATCATCAGATGTGACAAGACAACTATGATTTTCTTTCCAAATGATCTCGCACAATATACTACAATCCACCCAACATCTCGTCCCTACAAACGATTTGTTCAAATTGTACAACCAAACGAGTTTTCATACGCTGTAAAAATAGCATATGAAGACGAATGCCAAAAAGGGAACTCGAAGGTGATGGCTATCACGGACGATTGGAGCTTATATTTGTATTTAAAAGAGTTACCAATTAATGTGATTTTTAATTGGAATTAAATAAAACAACGTACTGAATGGAAATATGTATCTTGTATTATTTGCATTACTCGTTATTCAATAATTATATTTTGTTTCAATGGGAAATGGAATAGTGAACACATTATGCCAAGATTTTAAGAATTATGTATGTATTATGGACGGGTTGCTTCGTCCTTTGGTTTTAATGGATTCGAGGCGGGAGTTCTCATCATTTTAAGCAATTTAATTGGGATACAAACATTTACATGTGAAACTATATACAGATGAAAATTAAAACTATTGGGTGATTGCAAATTAGCCAGTTCCTGAGCTACAGTCAACCCAATATATATTGGGTTGACGAACATGGGAAACATTTAGATTTCTTACCAATTACATTAAGTTGTGGCAACAACAGATACTAATGTTTATTTTTCCCCCATCACATGTTGCTCACTGATCTGATGTTACTGCTACATGGTATATTTTGTTGAGTGAGTTACTGCTGTGTTCACTTTTAAATATTTATATTACTTTTGCTATGTTGTCAAGAAATTTAATAACGTCTTTACAACAAGTATATGTTTAACCCTGTAGTTTTTAAAAAACTTG
This sequence comes from Meta bourneti, assembly GCA_933210815.1. Lineage (NCBI taxonomy): Eukaryota > Metazoa > Arthropoda > Arachnida > Araneae > Tetragnathidae > Meta > Meta bourneti. Next base: position 51,287,550 of record OW119934.1, on the reverse strand, counting down.
ATAAGTCAATTAAAATTTTATCTTGACAAGATTAGATTTCAATTCTGTGTTAAGATTATGTTTAATAGATACTAACATTAATTTTTTCCCCCATCACAACATGTTTAACTGATTTGATATTATTTTTAGGTAAGAAAAGTTTTTTGATATGATGCTATATGGTATATTTTGTTGAGTGAGTTACTGCTGTGTTCTTTTTAAATACATGTTAAGATTATATTTGCTGTGTTCACTTTTAAATATTCATATTACTTTTGCTATGTTGTTGTCAAGAAATGTAATGTTTTTTAAACGAGTATATGTTTAATCCTGTAATTTTTTAAAAAAACCTGATGAATCAATTTCAATTCTATCTAGACAAGATTAGATTTCAATTCTGTGTTAAGACAGTTTGCTTTAGAATTCTAATTATGTGTTAAGACAACTTGCTTTATGATTTCAATTATGTTTTAAGATGTGTTGCATGATTTCAATTATGTGTTAAGACAATATGCTTTATGATTTGAATTATCTATCAAGACAATTTGTGAAATAATGATTACTAAATCAATGTTATCCTCAGCTCTTTCAAGTTTAATTTAATTGTGAAATGATGAATACTTTACTATGTTATTTTACATTAAGTTGTAGTAACAACAACCGATACCCATATCTATTTTCCCCTATAGCAACATGTCTATCTAATCTGATATAATCTGTAACATGGTACATTTTAGTTGAGTGAGTTATTGCTGTGTTCTTTTAGACCTGAAGAGCCTTTTTGCTTTTCAAATGTTCTATTGTGTAATTTCCAGGTTTGATATTCAAATGGTAAATACTATTGAGTTAGTTTTATATATATATATATTAAACTATTTAATAGACATTTTACTTTTTGGTGTGTTTTCTACTGGGTCGTTCTGAAAGAAATGGTAGTGTAATTATTGTTCGCTTTCATCTGTGAAGACAAATGGGCTTTAAATTATTTTTTTTTATTTAAGCTTAAAATACAATTTACGAGGGTCTTCCTTCCCTCCATTATTAATCTTCCATGTTCTAAGATGTCTTCTATGTAAATAATCTCTAAAAGAAAACACCTTATTATTTAACTTAAATAATTAATATAAATAGACACAGTAAAGAATTTGTAAATTTTTTTTATTAGAATATATGTTTAATTTTTTTTTCTGAACTGGGGTATTGAATTAACGATATAAATTGCAAGTATAAATACTTGTTATACTGCAACAATGCTGCAGTAGTCACCTCCGCACCTAATAATAAAAATGATAAAATTAGTAGTAATTCTAATTTTACCTTGACAAAATGTAATAATTCAGCTTTTAATTAAATCAATTTGAAATTTCTGGAAGCTTTTAAATTTGACTTGTATGAGGTGTTTATTTTTCAAGAATTGTTTATGTTGGGTATTCTTAACTAATATTTAAAGAAAAAATATATCTTACTGGGGGAAGGTGGTGGCATCATTGGTGGGGCTGCCCCACTCCTTGAATATGGGTGAGACGATGTTGATCTTTTCGAATTTCTCGAGGAACTTGATATAATTGATCCAGTGGATAGTTTTAACTTCTCTGATTTTAATGAAAGAAGTTCAATTTGTTGCGTTTTTATTTGCTCAATTAAATCTGAAATTAAAAACATTTTGAAATAGTAATTGATATAATTTTTAAGGTAAAATTTCCTTGTTTAAAAAACTATTAATTAAGAATAATTGAAATATTTAAAAAAAAATTACTTGTATATAAGAATCCAACTGCTGAAAAATAAAATAATTACCTGGTTTATAAAAGAGGATATTCTCATCAGTCATCATATTGGAGGCTTGTATCCCCCCCAAAAAATGGTTAAAATAAATACCTTTTTTGTTAAAGTAATTTTCTTCAAAACCTTACCTGTATCCATTAGATATCTATAAATACTGAGGTTTTATTATTTGTTTCTAATAGTAAAAAAAACTACTTACTGAGTTCTCGCTGAGTTATGTCTATTCCTTGAATCGGGGGGGGGGGGGGGGGGGGGGGGGGAGTAGGTTGCAAAAAGTCTGAAATTAAAAAAATTTCGAAATATTAATTGATATAATTTTTAGGGTAAAATTTCCTTGTTTTAAAAAACTATTAATTAAAGAATAATTAAAATATTAAAAAAAATTACTTGTAGATAAGAATCCAACTGCTGAAAAATAAAATAATTACATAGTGGATTAATATTTGAGGTTGACTGTATATCCGATCCTCCTTGATTTTCAGATGATTGATAGGTAGCCATTTCTAAAATCAAATTAAATATATAAGAAATTAAATTTAATTTTAATCTATAATAAATTAAATTTCCCTTTCTAAAATAAAACTCAAGGATAAGATGAACTATAGGATTATTTACTGAGTAGGTATAAGATCCATCAACTTAGTAAAGGTTTGATATTTTTAGGTAAAGGTAAGAAAATGACACTTTCTGAAGCATTTCAAAAATTCTTAATTGTGTATAGTTATCTAATCAGGATTATTAGAGGTAGTAGAACAAGATAAACTATAGAAATATTTACTGAGTAGGTATAAGATGAATTATTCAACTTTGAGAATAGCTGATTAATAGTTAAAGAGCAACGCAATGTATTCCTACACTTCCCTTTTCTAGACCCATTCCACAAGTTTTATAGCATAAGTGAAGACAAAGTTTCCTCTACAAAAGCATCAAAATTAGCTGAACAGTTAACGTAAATATTTCTTAAAGAAGATACTTCAAATGAAAGAAACATAAAGTTTAAAAGAGAACTTTATCATTACCAACTTTTTTTTCTCTCCAAGAATTTGTCAAATTCTATTTCACTTGGTTAAAGCTTTCATATTTTAAGCGAATGTAGAAAATAAACAAAGTTATGCCAACCGACCATAGTTACTATTTACGGTAATATTCGCTACAGAATTTTCCCAAATGGATATAAGCAATTTAAACACGTGTAAAGTTTTACCTCCAAGTTATAGAGTTGAAGCTATATCACTGAACGCTGTTACATTACAATAAAGATTAAGCGAATTTAATTTATGAATGATTGCTGTTTATGTGAATGTTTTGCCTGCACTCCTTCTTTATATGAACTTTAATTATACCAAATCTCATACTCCTCCGTGCGCGCAAATTGCTTAAAAAGAGTTACAAAGTTTTTTTTCACGTATTAATATATAGATTAATATGTATTACTTCTTATGAAAATTTTAAACAAAAATTGTACATTTTTTCACAAAACCATGTAACAAACAAGATTTTAGATGAAACAAAATCAACACAGTGCAATACATATAATTAATGAGAAACACATATATTCATAAGAGTTGGTCATTTTAAGGGTACTGTGTCCCATTAATCTAATAAACTCATCCATCAGAGAAATAAAAACTGACGACATTAAATGATTATTAAAAAAATATGGATGGAGTCAATTGAAAGTGGCTTCACCTCATTAATAATATTTATCTATTAATTGCTGGCCACCGCAGCCCAGTTGAAAGAGTAACGAATTCAGCCAAACACCGTCGTGTACAAAGGGGCTGGTGCACGTTAAATCTGTTATGGCCTCAAATGTCCTCACGTTGGTAAAATAGGTATAGACAATTTAAACACATTGTATAAAGTTCTACCTCTAAGTAATAGATTTGAAGCTATTCCACTGAACGCTGTTGCAATACAACGAAGATTAAGCAGTTTTTTACAAAACTGTAACAAACAAGACATTAGATGAAACAAAATCAACACAGTGCAATACAGTCTCTTGTATTCAGAGTATGTAAGAAAAAAAAGTACAAACTATACTTACTTGTATTCAGATGTGCAGTGAAGGGGTCTGGTAGATGTTGTTTCTGAGGTAAACAAATCCAGTGACCGTTAGATACGTTGTTGGAATAAACACAATAAAAGATGCCTAGATGATAAATTCAATTCTTAACACATCAAGGAACACTATTCAAATAAATTCTACTTCATTTCTTGTCTGAAATATATTTAAAAATCAGTCTACAAATCGAAACAAAAGCATACGAACCATAGCTACCGTTAGACATGATGCTAAAAAGGAAAAAAGGACGCTGATTCTATTGTTGCCACAAAGTTTCTACTTAATCTTTTCAATGGAAATCTAAATGCTGCCGATGTTCGAATATCTATTTGGTTGACTGTATGTTTTTGTCGTCTGTTAATCTTGTAAATAAAATTATGAATGTTGTGTTAAAAGGCTTTTTGGCTTAATTCCAAATGCACCCGGCATCGAGTAGATGCAGCCCGGGAAGATTTTTCTGAGATTGTTTTCTAACAGGAGGGTTGCGAGTTCGAATCCAACCAAAGACCGTCGTGAGCAAAGGAGGGGGGTATTTCAATTAACGTCACACTGGAGCAACACAATGGGCTATTGGTGACGGTTCGGGATCAATCCCAAAGGGAAAGATCCAAGGACAACACCACGTAATTTTGAACCACGGTCAGATGACGAGGCAACACCTGAGCTGGCACCCCACTCTCCAAACTTCCACACCACGCCAACGTGAAGACATTTGAGGCCACGACAGATTTAACGTGCACCAGCCCCCTTTGTACACGACGGTGTTTGGCTGGATTCGAACTCGCAACCCTTCGGTTGCTAGTCCGTTATTCTGCCAACCGGGCCACCGCGGCCCCCGTGAGCAAAGGACTGGTGCACGTTAAATCTGTCGAGGCCTAAATATCCTCACGTTGGCGTGGAAGTTTGGAGAGTAGGATGCCAGCTCAGGTGTGACCTCGTCATCTGACCTTGGTACAAAATTACGTGATGTTGTCCTCGTATCTTTCTCTTTGGGATTGATCCCGGATCGTCACCAATAGCCCGATGTGTTGCTCCAGTGTGACGTTAATTGAAATACCCAGGACGTTAATAAAGGGACGTTAATAAACCACCAACTACCTACCTACCATCATACAACAAGAAAGTTTAATGAACGGTTTGGCAACAGCTAAGCGAGGAACGAGAAGTAAACAAACTAGATATCAGCTGTTGTGTTTGCCGCCGATTATCATTAATTGTAAATAACTCATTCTGACTTGGTCGTTCTGTGTGTGAAATGTATTTCACAAAATATATTTTCTCACAACACACTGCGTCTTGTGGATTACTCCTTTAGAACTTGAATTGTAAGTGATCGCTACCGCTAAAGTGAACGAATCTTGATCATACCTTTAAATTATTTATTACTTTACGTTTTTTTAATTTTACCGAAGCACATTTTGAATAACTCCCTACATCAATAATATCTATTAAGTTTCAGTCATATTTTACCATTCTTAGCAATTTTTTTACTTTTGAAAGGACATAAAAATTTGGAATAGTTTTAAAGTAAATTTCCCACCAATGCATGTGTATATTTGATGATTTTAACATTTAAAAATGCTAATTTTATTTGCTTTAGCATAACATGAGGTATCTCATAAGGTAATGCAATGTAATAATTTATTATTTGTTAAAAGTTAATAAAGTTTTCCTCTTTTAGGCTTTTAAAAGTTGAAGAAAAATGAAGATTCCATTCCTTGCTATTAGTATATGGATGTTTATATGTATGACTATATTTGGTGTTTTTGGCTATGCATATGTCTTGTGGAGTCAGTATTGGCAAACAGCACATCAACAAAAACATGTGATCAAACATAATTCTCATCATGTTCAATCAGCTTTTTTACAAGCGACTAAAAATTCTAATGGTGCATCTGATTCTCTAAGATCTAATATTTCAGGAGATGTGCCTTTGGATAAACTTAATCACAAAATCCATACTTATAAAGCACAGCTGCTGATTCAGCTACGTAAAGCACAATTAATGGCTGGCAATGTTCTTTTCCAGAAAGAAAAGCGGGATAGAAATATTTATAAAGTGAAGTTCAAGAGACAGAATGTTCGACTCCCACAAAAAAGTCGTCAAGAATTAGTTTGTGAATTGAAACGAAAAGTGAAGATTGAAATGTTGCGTAAAAATATGGAACCTTTCAGAAAGTTAGGCTATGATAAATATTTCCCTACACAATCGATTTCCAGCACCATAGAAAAACATAGTACTTGTGCTATTGTTTCAAGTGCTGGTTCCATGTACAAATCCAAACTTGGAAAAGAAATAGGTATGTTATACAGATAATACTTTTGAATACTAGGTCTGACTGGTAAATATCCATATAATATGAAACAAGATATGCTGTATACCAAAAGTATGCTTTTCAAGCTCAGAAATGAGGTTTTTCCATTGTGCTCCTGTGTACTTCGCTTGCAACTCCCTCTCATGTCCTTGACTGCATCAGCCTCTCTTTGGATTCAATGGTGGAAAATCAAGAGGGGGCAGCTTCTCTCCTGCTCTGGCAATAAGATCGTACAGACCTGGTCTAGAGAGCATTTTCTAGATCAGGGGGTAAACAACATTGGATCTAGGACTCTTGAAACCTAGTCTCCTTCAAAGTAGACACCTTAAGACCTCACACACTTCTCCCAGCATCTTCCACTTTTCAAAGCACTCTGCAAGGTTCATTTTTTGGAATTGCCATCAACTGACTGCATCATGTTCTCTTGAATTGTATCCAGTCTGAAATTTTTCCCTTTCAGAGGAGATTTTCGCTTTAGAAAAAACCAGAAATTGCCAGGCACTAAATCTGGGATGAGCCATCTAGGTGATTTGGTGTTTTACCAAAAAACCCTTCTCAAAGCGTGATGAATGGGTGCCGTCACATGTTTCATTCTAAGATCTTTTGTCAAAATCTCTAGCTCAGTAGTTATTGGAATCCTCATATCATCAAATTCACATACTGTCAGTTGTTGCTGATCTTTGTTGATTGCAGCATGTGCATGTTCAATATTTTCAGGTAATGTTGAAGGTTTTCCAGATTGGAGATCACAGATTCCAGGCCATCTTTGAAGTGACTACCATATTTTTATTTGTGCTGCACTCATTGCATCATGCACAAAAGTCTTAACCATCTAAATTGTTAACATGAATACATTTTCAAGTTTAGCGCAAAACTTGATGCAAATTCGCTGCTCTTCTCACTCAGTCATTGTGAGTGCACCAGTCTCACAGAACTCACTTGAAGAAGGGTGTCTAGCATCCAACTTAATAGTACAATGGGTTTGTAACTTTTCATACATGCACACCATTAATGTCCCCTCCTTTTTCCTTGGAACCTTCGAGTTGTAGGCAGCGCAGGTTCGATTCCTGCCAGGTTCATTCCTCCCTGGGTGTATTTCTCTCTTCTGTGTCAGTAAAACTTTCATTGTGTGTGTCTATTACTTGATGTATGTCTTGTGCCTGGTGCAGCATGGCCAAATATGGCCCTTGTGCCATAAAACCCCCAAAACCAATCAACCTCTCTCCTTGGATGCAGCACAAACCATTTTCGTTCTTTTAACAATGACTGGATACTTTCCAGACAGACCTTGTACATAAATGTTTCTGATATTGAATGTATGCATTCATCAGTTCTTAAGCATTACCTCTTTACTCTTTCCATATCTTAATCATGTAACAAAGTGCATACTAGAATTGTTTTCATGTAAACTCATTTAAATAGTCTGCTCAAAAAGAATAATGAGCACACATATCATAGGTCTGATTTAAGTTAGAAACTGCAGGTTCTTTCTTCAGAGCCCTGTTTTTATAGAGCAAATTTTTTTTAACAAATTGCAAAAGTTTGATGTAATCTGAAAGCATATAAAAATTTTATAATTGTTTTTCACATTTTGAAAGTAATTTTGTTGCAAATATTTTACCAAATCCTAGGATTTGACCGGAAATCTGAGGTTGATACTTTAAATATTATTTACTGTACGATTTATTTTGAAAATTTAAGTATGACATTTAAAGTGATGACACATTTATCACTTTAAAAAATACATTTTCTTTCCTAACTTTTAGCTGGTCTATTGAAATTTTAAGTTTAAGTCAATTAAATTAAAATTCAATTTCAAGTTAAAAGTGAATTAAAAATTTAAGTTTAATGTATTTTATGAGATTTTGAATTATGCATTTTCTTGAATGCATGTTTTTAGATTATTATGCATGATGTACATGCATGACTCAAATGCAGGAAAATTAAAAGTTATTTAATGTGGTATGAGAAAATTATTTTATATAAAACATTCCCCATATATTTTTCAGATTCTCATGATATAGTTTTGCGTTTTAACAATGCACCAACAGAAGGATATCAAGAAGATGTAGGAACGAAAACAACTATTCGATTTCTAAACTCACAAGTTGTTTCAAAGCCTGAATTTGATTTTTTAAATTCTGAAATGTTTCGAAACATCACCTTGATTGTATGGGATCCTTCAAAATACCATGACTCTCTTGAAGAGGTAATTTTTATTTTAAAGAGTATGAAGGCGTTTTATATTTTGTTAAATTTACACTGAATTAAAATATTTTTATTTTTGACAAAATGTTTTTAACTTGTAATCATGATTTATTTAGTAGCTGTTTAGCTGGTCAGATTTCAGAGACTCTTTGATAGAATTTTCAGAACTCAAAAATAAGCATGGAATACTTTAGGAAACATGCAGCTTTATTGAAAATGTAAGTTATGTTTCAACTATTTAACAAATGAAGAAAGCAAGGAAATTAATATTTGACTGAGACATGACATACTTTTCTAATTTTCCTGAATTTTTTCACACCTATCATTCTGATTAATATAATTTTATGTTATGTTGAACACATAAATATCAATGAGTAATTGATTCCTAAAATTGCACAGTTGAATCTATCCTTATTTTTAATTTATTACTTATTTATGGGTAAAGGTTCTTTATTACTTACCTCATGGGGAAAAGGTTTCCTTTACTTTTATCTTGCAGTGTAGAACTATCTTGAAGGTAATAACGCTCTTCAATATTTTGAACTTTTCGATAACACTTTTTCTTCTGAAGATCCTATGACTAAATTCTCTGACTTTTTCACTATACTTTTCAAAATTTTTCATGTATTTCAATATGTATATTTTTAGTTGTTTGTATGGTTCTTATGAAATGCAATTTAGAAGAGTAAATTAATAAATATTTTGCAAAACATAGTGAAACGTGAACACACACAATGCATCATGATTTTGTAACTGATTTGTAAATGATTTGATTTACATCTAATGAAATTTAGATATAATCGAATTAAATTCTGTCCTTTTAATTCCATTTCATTTCAGTTATAGAAATAATTATTCAGTTACCTTAGACAGTTAATAAAGTGGTGCTCACATTGCCACCACATTAGTGAGGTGATTTCCTGTCAACAAGCAATTACCCTGTTACTATTTTTTATCTGCTAAGTAAACTAAATGTATGATTTTCTGATTGAAAGATAATTTTGACTTGAAATTAGTAAGTGATATAAATCTAGATTAAAAAATAAGTTCTAAATAGAAAACTGAATATAAATGACAATAATTTAAGATGTCAGCTATCTTTTCCGAACATTTTATTTTTTGTGTGCTTATTCTCACAAACTGGAAAGTAAAATACAAACCATCAAGATTGTAAAAGTTGTTGCAAGCGTAAAGATTTAAGTGATATTTCACTTCAAAAGTCACATAACAAATAGCTTACTTATGAGTAATAAGCAGATAAAATTTCTTAATTATACCTATCGCTATTACTAAGTATTTAACCGCATCAAACATCTACCAAACTTTAAAATAATCCCAGCACTCCTTCAAGCAAGCTAGCACAGCTTTTCTGTTATGTGCCATAAAACTGTAAATACCAATCTACCTATCTTCAAACATGCAAAAAGCTGGAATAGAAGAAAAAATGGCATAAAAATACAATACTGTTAGGTTGTAAGCATCAATTTTGTCAAATGCTTATTAAAATACTAAACAAGAAATTTATGGTATTTTTCATGCTAAAAATAGCTTTTAAAAGGGTAATTTTCATTAGATATTAGAGATTAACATTCAAATTTAGGTCAAATTGAAAAATGATTCCACCATGCTTTCAAATTTACCTGAAACTTGAATAGAAAGAAATTAAATAAAATATGCAATGATTAAAAAATTATTTATGGGAGTAAAAAGTTTAATAGGAAGTCAAATATAAAAATGAAAGATAATTTCACATTGAAGCTACATACAAAAGTAGATAGCAATAACACAAAAATTAATTGAGTACATACAATATTAGCATTTTATCTAAATTCTGTAGCTTTTTACACTGGCCGCTCATGACTTTTGAGACCGGGGTTTCACAAACTTTCATCAATGCAACAGAAAACTATTTTAGAGTTCATGGCACTGACCAAATATGGGTTACCTATGTTTATGTAAGGAAACATACATTCACATAAAAGAGCTAGGTAAAAATAAATAGTTTTGTGAACTAATTGTGCTATTTAATTATTATGAACCAGGTGTGTACATAATGGGAGTGTTTCCTTTTGATGGGAGTGAGAAGGTGATTATAGTGATAGTGCTGATAAATAGACAAATGTTTTCATGGAATGGTTGGGATCTTTTCCTTTTATTAGCTGAAATAATCATTCTCCCATATAAGGCAAGAAAATGGGCTCAGGTTTGGAAAATTTAAATTAGAAGTTTGGCTTGTGTGGGGGACATTTTATACACAAAATGCTTCTACAATCATATAAAAATATAGCTATGAGAAAAGCTTGGTCTCGGTAAAATAAAAATTAGAAAGCACAAAGCAAAATTAATTTTTTATCAACAAATGGACTTTGGTGGGTGCAGAACCTATTTGTGCTCCATGCTTATGTTAAACTCCCAGAGTCAGCTGTCCATCACAACATCATAGCCACTATCATTGAATATAGGCCTAGAAAATCATATTAACTCCTTCCAATCTTGTGCGCATACTCCAAGCTTCAGAAAGAGGTATGGAAAAAGGAAATACACCTTTTGTTTTTTAATTAACCAAACAAGTCTCTGGGTCAACTAAAAACCCAATTCATATTTTGTGTATCCCAAGCCAGTTTTCATTATTCGTTTTTCTCAAAATATATTAGTTAATGTTTCTAATTATATGATTCGTATTGCCTTTTCTTATTTAGTGGTACAACAAGCCAGATTTTGATCTGTTTCCTTCATACTGGTTACACAGGCAAATATATCCAGATCAACCATTTTATATTTTAAATCCAGATGTTTTGTGGACTGCTTGGGATTTTATTCAGACAAACACTCAAGTACCTGTAGAGCCTAATCCTCCATCTTCTGGATTTTTAGGTAAGTAAAGTGTATACCTATAGCTTTTTAATTTATATCTACCCCTTTTTCCTGTCCTTTATTTTCATATGTATACATTTTAGAGCTTTTATAATTAGTTCAATGAAATGATGTCTGTAAACATGCATATTTTATTTTGATATTAGAACTAATTTTTCAAAGTTATGCATTTTTATAAAAGCTCAATTAATCTGACTGTCTAGTTGAACCATGCAATCCATCTGTTTCCAACTTACATTCATAAATCCTACATGTAGTATTCAAATAAAAATCCAACAGATTTTTTTCAGGTATTTTACTACTGCTGCAGTTTTGTGACACTGTAGATGTGTATGAATATGTTCCATCTATGCGACTAACTAAACGCTGTCATTATTATGATGTTCATGAAGATATTGGGTGCACATTAGGAGATTGGCATCCTCTTGCTTCTGAAAAACTTATTTCAATTTCTCTGAATGAAGGCACTGATACCAATATTTTTGTCACTGGAAAAATTATTATATCCGGATTTGAAAAGCAGAATTGTTAACATTTTTTAAAGTTCAAACTAGTTTTTCTACCCTTTTACAACTGCTATTTTGTTTTCCTAGTCTTTAATTCTTTATGTTTTAAATTGTAATGTCAGTATTATATGCAACATGTGCATTTTGAATACCTCATTTAGTAATGTTATATTTTTGTGTTATATATAAGAATAAGTATATTTAATGAAAACTTTTAATCACAATTTAAATGTAATTCATATGAATATTGTTATCTTACTACAATAACCCCATCCTCAGTGTTTTATGTTGTAGTTATGTGTTTTATACAAGATTTGTTAAAAGTTCTGGATTTGGTCTCCAATAGAATTAAGTATAGCTCATCAATGCAGTAGGGAAGTACTTTGAAAGAACATAGTGCTCACTAGGTTACAGGTGTATCTGAAATAATTTAAAAAGTTCTGAGCATTTTAAACAGACCTCTTATGAAAGTCTATTTGTTGAATATTGAAAATTTTACAGTACTGAAAATTGTTTAGAACAAAACCGATCCAAATTATATTTAAAAATAAAGTAACTTTTGTGAATTTTGAGAGATGTAGTGTATGTAATTTTCTGCCTCAAAGGATTTCTTGATTTATTTTATGATAGAGATACCTATGAAGAGTTACATTTAATGATTTCTTTTCTTTTATAAAAAGTAATTGTGTCCTTTGTTTTATATTTTGTGCTTTGATGAGCTTTTTTTCCATTATCTTTCCCTGGGAGGAAATTTTTATTATTATTTATGTCCTTTTAATTTTTCAGAAGCTAATTTACAATTTGTTTTATTAATTTTTACCATTTAAGTATTTCTTATTTCAATTGTATCAAGAAACGCTTATCAATTTATGTTCATTTTCTTTAGTTTTTTTGTAAATTGCATGCATTGAAACAAGATTCCCTGGTTTTAATTTTTCTTGACAATCAGCAATTTGTAAGTTGTTTTGATTTTTTATTGATATATTTATTAATGTGAATGGCTTAATAGTATGGCTGCTTTTATATTGTTATTCTGTAAAAATGCAACATGTATAGTATAGTGTTGTAATGTTTTACCGAAATGTAATTTGTATTGTTTCATATTGGTACAAATCCTTTTTAAATCAAGTTTTTTAAGAATGCTTTAGCAATTCATCAGGTGCTCGGAAATTAACTTCATTCATAAATTTTAAGTTACTGGAAGTTTTTTATTGAAGTTTATTTTAATCCTTAAACTTTACTTTTCTCTTGATCCATCATTGAGAGTTGGGTATTTTTTAGGTGTTTTTGTAGTATTTGTAATGACTTGTATGTTTAAATTAAATTAATTTGATTCAAATAAATGTGGAACACAATGGGCATCTATTGATAAAAGTGTCAAATGCTTCGAATGCATTATTTGCATCCATATTGTACAAAGGTGAATGATTTATGAAACACTCAGCTTTTAAGTGTAATTGCTTCAAATAAATGTTGAACACAATGGACATATTGGTAAAAGTGCCAAATGCTTGGAATGCATTATATGCATTCATATTGTATAAAGGTAATTATTTATGAAACACTCAATGCATCCGTAACATTTTACGGAAAATTCTGGTAAATATGTTGAGTATGTCCATAAATATCTGAGTTGATGTAAAATTTAAGTGTGCTCATAATTTAGTATGAAAGCTAGAAATAGTTGTGTAATTATAAAATTATTCTGAGTTTAGATTCGATCAATGGATCATCATTCGATCAACAATTTTAATTATACTTTGTGCATCTCATAATTCAAGTAATATTGAAAGTGATTTATAAATTCAAAGTATTTTTACTTCAAATAGCTTTATTAAAATTTTAAATGTAATGTTTGTTTCTTAGTCAATTTTCAAAAGTCGTGCTACAAACACTGTGTTGATGGCTAAGTATTGAAAATAAAAATATAAAGCTATTAAAGATAACCCAGAAGACTGAAATAACTACGAAATGTAATCTTTCAGAGAAAACCATTTGTCTTGTACCAAAAGTGTAAGTAGTCTATTGTACCAAAAGTGTAAGACTAAAGCATAAACGATTATCGAAGTTATTGTTTAGTTTTATTGGATAACTAAAGCTATGCCAAAAACGTTTAGTTCCCTGTATAGAATAAAAAAAGCCAGTAGTTGCCATAAATCAGCTTTGAAGAGTGAAATTTATTTGGTTTTTAACATTAGAAGTCATTTTGACCCATTCCAAATGTCTTTTTATTCTTGATTTTGTTATGAACGAAGATCAAAGTGGTTTTGTGAATTCCTAAAAAGTAGATGTGCCCATGTTCAAGAATTTTGTCCTGTAATCTTATATTTTATGGAACATTTCATTGTTTACCTACAGACCCTGGCCGAAATTAGCTGATGCACCTTGATTTTTTACTGGGGATATGAAAAAGCTAACTAATTAATTTTTACAAGCCTAATAGTGATAATCTATTGTCTTTCAACATTGAAAAATTATTAAACATACAGATTTGGTAGTAATCCCATATTTATTTTTTATGTGTCTCATGTGTAAGCAGTGAAAGAAGTCACTGTTTTTTTAATTTGCTGTGCTGCCTTTTTGAGGTTATAAAAGCTTTGATGGTGTACTGTTGATGCATATTTGCACCCTTTCCTAAACCTGGATGTTTCCAGGCATGAATAATTTTCTCAATTAGCCTGCTTCATTAGTTCTCGTACCTTTTCAATCAAAATCATAGCAGGAAAGTTTCCCTTCTAAGGCAACAGGAACATTTTCTTCATGCAAAAAAGTTTTGCTGTATGTCAAGAAACTTCATCTTGCAAATAAAAAAAGTGTTTTGTTTAAATATTCTTGTAGTTGATGCGACAGGCAGTCCCTTAACCACTTAAAGCACGAGTTTTTTTCGAAAAAAACTCGTAAAAAATGATAAAGTTTTTTTTTGACAGAAAATGAATATATATATAGGTATAGTGTAAGTTATTTTTTGCAATTTCAGTTGTGGGGGTGGGGTAAAAGTTATAAAAAAATTATTATACAAACAAAGTGTAAACGATTTGATTACATGTTTATTTTGAATTTCAAAATATTAATAATAAAATATTAACTTCAGATTCACTTCCATCACTCAAGAGATCATCACTTTCATCGCTGAAACTTTCTGATATTTTGGCATATTCAAAATCGTCAGAGTCGCTCATTATCAGATAACTTTTTCTAAACAAGTTACAAAAACACTTAGTAAAAATTAATTTATGGTTAACTGTTTACTTTTATGATATTTAACGTAATAAAAATGGATATATTACCATTTTCACACCAAACAACTGCTTTATAACAAAGAATTCCTAACAAACTTATAGCTAATCATCAAAATGCACCACTTGGTTTACACAAGAAAAATGGTGCATAGTGGTGCCATCTACGGTAAATAAGTTTAATATCCATCTATAAATAAGTGGTAAATCATCTATGATAAATAAGTTTATGCCATCTATGGTATAAGTTTAATCTAGCCTATCTATTTTTACTAGAACGGATCTCAGACGGTCATTAGAAATAAAATAACGCGAGATACAAGAGCGCCGGTAATTTTCGCCCGTGTCAAGCACGGGTAAATGCGTTAAGTGGTTAATAACTCCCTGTATTCGTCCTCTGCATTTTCCTCATACCACCTACTGGCCCCCAGATTCCTTGCCATGTATTTGCAGATTATATCAGGAATGTGGTCAGTATATCACACCCTGTGCAACACAACCTTGATTATATTTATCAAAAGATGCTTACTTAAAAACTGATAATTGTTTGCAAGAATTTCAAATGTACTCTTAACTCTAAACCAAGCCTGAAATAAAGTGAAATACCAGACATTTGGTTTGAAAGTAGATGTTAACTCATTACTGATATTTATTGGAAGAACACATAAATTAATCATTCACTGATTTCCAACAGTCCAAATCATGGAGTACTTTCGGGTGCAGGAATAGCTATTTTCCGGCTTGGATTTAATTTTGTAATAAATTTGATTTTTACAACATTTGGATTATGGGATAAATATTGGTTTTCCACCAAATGTTTCTTTCTTGAATGGGCTAATTCCTGGCTTAAATCACTTTTATTTGCCTCAAACGCAATTCAGAAATGTTCAATATTCAACAAATTTCTCGGTTTGAAAAATTATCGATGCCAACTAGATCTTATACTTTTGCAATCTTTCGAGGCATCAAATCACTTCGTTTTACTCATATTTTTGTGTATCATATTGATATTTTTCATACAAAAATATGGTAAATAAGCAATTACTGAAGAGTTTTAAGTTTGACATCGCAAAAAATATTAATTTTAATTACCACAATTCGCAACACATGTAAAATTACATAAAAATGCATTATTTTATAGAATATAGTTACTTTACATAATTATACTGATTAATGCAGTAATAGATGAGCCTTATTATAACACTGGTCTTCAGAAGTCAGTAATCTACAAAATCATAAAGTGCATCTAATAATTTGGCCAGGGGTTCTAGAACTGTCACAGGGTCATTTTGACCCTCTAGTCTTTTGAGCTATAATTTTTAGTGTGCATGTTTCATTTGTTCTCTGTACCTTCTCTGACTCTTAAAGAATCAGCTGTATGTGTGAGTTCTTTACTGATTCATAGAATAGCGTTTAGACATTTTGACTTCAAGTAAAGATAAAGAAAGGTAAGTATATGTGCTTGATCAAAGTGTCATAAATATTCAGCAAAAGCTGCATCAAGTGGATGGTACACATATTTTACAATGTACAATATTAAGCTGCTGTAAATAAATGGATTCATAAAAACCCAACAAAAGTGAAAATCAGCCCCCTATAAACAACTTATCTGCAGAATTCCAAGTTGATCGTAGTGGTGAGGCATTTAGGCCCCCTCAAATGTTGAAGATAATAGGAAATTTTGGTTCTGTAAAAAATACCCTGCCAAACAAGACTCAAGAAAGGTAAAATTTTCTTTAAAAAATGTGCACAAAGACTGATGAAGACATGTGTGGACAAGTAATGTTGGAGTTTTCCCTTAAATGTTAAATGAATTTTTTAATTTATCATTGTTTTAATCGCAGTTCATTCCTTTACTAAGTAAAATCTCATGTACCTTATCTATTTCAAAAGTATCAAGCTTGAAGACATTGAAGAAAACTAGGAAAGGGTCAATTCGACCCCATCAGCAGTTCTAGGAAGTCAAAATGACTGCCACTTCTAGTGTTAACTGATATTAAGATTGACATTTTGCTCAGTTTGTACTTATACTCTGAATAAATTTATGTAAATATAAAAATTATTACAAATTCAATTTTTATACGAAAAGATTTTTTTACATACATAAACTCTTGTAAACTAAGCTTTTTACTTCTATGCTGTAAACATATTTGTAACTGTCCATGTGTATGAAATATTGTTTATATTGTTCTGATTGTATTTCTTTTCTACAAATACAAGAATTAAAAGCATATTTATAAATAAAATTTGCATCTATCATTAATTATACATATACATCTTTGACTTAAAAGTCAAACGTTTTCTTTGTCTTTCATTTTTACTTTGTGAAACTAAATATGATTACTTGATTATTATTTATATAAGGGGATTTAAATTAATATTAACTGGATTAAAATGTGTTATTTATTTGTGTTTGTGAATATAAATATTTACTAAATATAAACATTTCCAAGTGTATAATCATAAATCATGAAAGAGAATCTGAAGGTGATAAAATGTTATTGATTTTAGTGGAAAATTATGAGATATTTTTTGTAATGATTTTTATTTTATACATATCAAGACAAAACAATACATGTTTTACAATTTCGATTTTCAACTAGTTAATGCAATATGGACTTGAAATACATTTTTTGTTATCACAAAATGCTGAGCAGATTGTTTTTGAATACTTTACTTTTAATCTTTATTTTTTTATTTTGTAATCTTATTGTTGTTTAAGCTTACCTTTTTCATTTCCATATGAAAAGTTTTGGGAATGGGTTAGAAACAAAAAAATAAGCCATCTTAATTTTTATGAGTTTCAAGATCTATTGTCAGTAAGATTATATGAAACAGCATTGTGAATAAATAATAAGCGAGAGTGACATTTTCTTCAATTATAAGTGGTATCCTGTTTGATTTACTCTTATTTAATTCAATTTTTATGTTTGATACCGTTCACATACATTTGGGACAAGTGTACAAAATTTTATGAATTTTTATAAATAAAGGTTTAATTTTCACCCAATGCCAAGTAGCATAACCACTTTTTCAGTTGTATAGTATATGAACCAGCACATAATGTACACCATATGGCAGAATTTTATTGAAATTTTTCAAAGGGTATAGTATTACTCATTTAATGGGCTATAAAAAAACAAGTCTTAAAATGAAATATATTTCAGCAATGATGTGCTTCGTGTATATGAAAAATATGATTGTTTGCACTCATTGTTCATAATGGACTTGCAATCAGATGAGTGGATGAACTATTTGCACAAAATTATTTTAATGAACCACAACTAATTTCATAAACTGCCATATCTTCATATGATCACAATATATACACTAAAACAGTATAAAATTAGGGATAGGGAATATGTTAAATTTGATCTGAAACACTTAATTGGGACTAGATAAAAATATCATTTATACATTTCTTAATTAGGGTTCAGTTGTATTACAGTAATCCTCTATGTTAAGAATTGATATAAAAATCCAAGTTAGAAATTAAGATTAGTTTTTATTTTCATATCTTTTTATAAGAATAATTTTTTTACTATTCATAAATTTGTAATTGGTATATAAGATTCCAGATGATGGAATACAAATTATCTTAACCTGAAACTTTTACTGGATTCGGTAATTAAAGCAAACTCACTTTTTTGTCTAGTTAAAATGTATTTATAATATTTCCATTGTTTTCAAGAATATGAAATTCTGTCTTGTTAAATATTACGGAAAAGTTAAAACGTTTAGGTAGCCATAAAAGATAATAGTTTTCATTTGTGAGCTTATCCTGACAACAAAACGTTTAATATGCGATACAAGGTGTGCATAAATTTATAGTAATGTTAAACATTTCCTGAATTTGTGTCAATTCGTACAACTGTATGATTGTCTCTTGTAACACTGTCCTCACTAATTGATGAGGCCGTGGTGGACTGTCTTTTATGTGATATTGACCGACAATCAAACCACCAAATTGATGTTGATCTGGGAAATGGTGGGGATCCAGTGTCCACCTAAAAAAATTAATCATTCCTTAGTTATAATGTATATTAGTTTAAAAATAATTAAAATTTGATGATTATTCAAATTCAGATTAGTTCATCTTTAAAAAGTTATAGAATTATTTTTCTACCAGTCATTTTAACTTCATGTCACTTAACATGTAAGCTAAAATCTGAATTATAATGAGTTGAAACTTCGTTCATTCATGACTAAACAATACATCAAATGAAAATTAATTGTAAGTGCCCATGGAATTTTAATTTTTTTGCACAGGTGGTATAAAAGTTCATACTTGACGAAAAGAACATGTTCAATAGGATAATATTTGGACATTTAAGAAATATTTTTAGACAAATTTTATCTAATGATTACTAAATAAGCATTAGGAGCAGAAAAAGAAATATGCAATTTTGCTTTTTGAAAATATTTTCTTAAGAAATATTTGAAAATATATTTTATCAATGATTATAACATTAATAATCATTGTAAAATTATTGTATGGTGTAATTTTAAGACTAAAAAATTATGTGAGAGCATAGTTTAATTGCTTGATGTTTTCCGCAGTTTTAATTATTCCATTCATGAATATTTTTCTGTAGAGGCGATATTTTCTTGTTAAAAGTTAAATGACATTAAAATACTTTTTAACTAGTAAAAAAATGAAACTTGTACTTCTTATACCTGAAAGTCGACATCATTGAATCTGTAATATTTATCTCCTTTGAAAAAATAGGTGCGACTGTTTTCCCATTGAAATGCTGCATCCAGACTTGTTGGTAGACCATTCCAGTTACTTATTGGCTTTGGATACTGATCACTTACTGGTGGGTCATTGTTGCTATCATAGCGCCAGTACTTGTCGCCTAAATTAAAAATTGGATTAAGTACAATGATTTTATAATAAATATAATAGTGAAAGTAAAAGCAAAATACTCTAATCATCACAGGTTTAAAATTAATTGTAAAATTTTTAATCTTTGCATCACCTTTAATTATCGGTGTACGATACGATTGCTGTTTCTTCTACGGATGCACAAAAATCTATTCTCAAATTCAGTTTTAATTCCTGTGTCCATCAAGACATTACTCAAATTTCTTCAAGGCCAGGTTTTGTTCTAATTGTAAACATAATATTTTTTACTTGTAAATTCATTAGATCAGATTTGAATTTAAAAAATAATTAGTCTGATTCAAGCTAAAGTAAATTTTATCTTGATTTGAGACTTGAGTCCATTGAACGGTTTTTAAAAGATTTCAACGATCAGTTTTTATTGTTGACCTTTGATCTGTGTTGGCTGCGGATTTTTTCGTTTGTACTCTTCTGCACCACAATATATTTTTATACATAACCCTAATATATTTTGATGGAAATCGATTCAGGACTTTTTAGCTGACAGCAAAATTCAGCTCTCCTAGAAGTTCATTTTTGTGCAAAAAAAATCGGCTGGGGGCTGTGCCGGAGCCATGCCCACAGGTCTTGTGGGCGTAGAATACGTCGCGTGCCTATTGGAAATGAGTGAATGCGCAGTTTCGGTTTAGAGAAATTAATTTAATTTTTTTTAATTGTTTTCAGAAATTTTGTAATTTCTATCAAAATATATCAAGGTTCATGTTTTTAATATGAATTCCATACTTTATATCGCATACTAAAAACTATTTTTAAAAAGAAGCATTACGTAGATTTTGTTAGTTCTTTAATAGTCACGTAATAAAAATATCAGCATTATAAGATGAATAAGATGAGATCTAAATCATCCAAACCCATAATCTAGAAACAGCTGATCATGACTTCAAATTTGGTATCCAAGGTTCAATTTTTATATGGATTTCTTCAAAGTAGGGTGTTGCATTGAAAGTTATAAAGATTGATTACAATTTGATATGGAGATGGCACCTTTTGCAAATTTTATGCATATCAGTTATGGTAGACGTCATTCCCTAATGAATATCTTAATGATGATTTACTACTATGAACTAGCTAATGTAAAGAAGTTTTCCGCTCCAGCTGAACAATACAAAATATATAACAGACTTTATAATTTCCTGTATTATTTATCTTTAAGATACAATAAATCCGCTAATTTTATATTTCCATAAAAAGCTGTGTCGCCTATACATATTCCGAAAACAATTTTAGAACCAAAAGTCGTTGATAGGGGAAAATTTTGCTCTGTTGAAGTAGAAAACAGTCTAACATTTGCATTAAACGCAGATAAAATGGATTATGCAAAGTTCTGGTGAATAAAAGATTATTTCCTGTGAGTTGAATCTATTAATTTGTGTATCTATTGCGAGTTTTTTTAAATTTCAATGCGCCACATATCCAGCTGGAATTAGTGGCGTGGTTGTTGCGTACGTAGTTGAAACTTTGCATAGTCCGTTTTTTCTGCTTTTGATGCAAACGTTCGACGTCAACAGCGCCAAATTTCCATCTATCGGCGACTTTTGGTACTAATATTCTTTCGTGGAATGCATCTCATTTCTTCAAAAGTCTCAATTCCAAATTTGGTTCCATCCCGCTTATTCGATTTAGCAACAGATGCCTCCAAAGAGTGAAAGTTATTTTATTGCCATCCTGTATTTTATAATTACCTTTTTGAGGGTAATTCGTATGTTTTTCTAGACAATATAGTGGGAACTAAAACATTTTAGAGTAATTTAAGTGGAGGCAATAATTCACTAGCAAGCACAGAAAGTTACTATTGTGAGGTATGATGACCGAGTTACTCAGAATATCTGAGGAAAACATGGAAGTAGTAAGAACGTAAAAAAAGTTCAAAACTCAAGGTACATGCTTGAAATTGTGTTAAAACAATTAACACTTAAACTATTTTCTTACATTAAAAACAAACAAAACAGTTACCTTTGAAAAAGTATGTTTTACCGTTACCACTCCAGACAAAAGCTGCATCAAGCATGTCTGGAATACCCTCAAAGCCTGTGTCTAGAAGCTTTGGATATCCACTGTCCATTTGTTTGTTCGTAAAGCGCCAATATCGTCCACCCTATGAAGCATTAAAAAGAAAGCGTCATTTTCCTAAAATGGAACTTAGAATTTTTTTGGATAAAATTTTTCTCTAAATTTTACGTTCCTAAATATCACACGTGTAGCAATACTTCAAGGTCAAATATTCTATAGAATGCCAATGCTCATTCTCAAAGTTAATAATAGCGCGTGAATTAGATGAAATACTAAAAGATGAAATATCAAACTTCACGAATCCCGCCGAAGCTTTCGAGAAATTAGCCGTTTCCTAGAAGTAAGCACCTTAACAGCTCCGTGCAATCGTTTAGGATCCTCGTCCCTTGAGGATGTATAGACCACGTGGACATAGATTCGACGCGAAATTAAAAAAACCACATTCACATGAAGTGGTAGAATTTCTCGGACTGTATAACCATGACGGATTAATGCAATTTTGTGGGGGGGGGGGGCAGTTGGTTTGAAGATGCAACAAACCGGGGGCTGGAGGTATGGGATACCCAGAGAAACTAGGGGTCCGGGGGTCCTTCCCTTGAAAATTTTGAAAAAATACCTTCAAAAACTAGCATTTTTAAGCTGTTTTGAGACTTAAAACTGGTCTAAAATTAGTTTAAAAATATACTTTATTTTAGACAAAAAATCACTTTAAATTTCTTGAAATGCGTAGCTTTTAAAACCTTTGCAAAATTGGTTCCATTTAAATAATTGTTAACACAAATTCTATAAGCCTTTTGTCAACATAGAACTGCTAAGCAAATTAAAAGATAAAACATTGAAATTAGCATGAAAATACTTTTAAAATAGTATTTTGTAGATTGTTGAAAGTTACGTTTTTGTTAGCTTTCAATTCCTAAATATACAAACTTTTATTTTAAAAATAACATTAGGAAAGTAATATATAGAAACTTAAATATTCTTTACAAATTATTTTACTTTTTTCAATACAATTTACAATGACACTCATTTTGAAACAAAAGTTGTATGAATAAAAAAAACGATATCCATATTAATTGTATTATTACAAGAATGTATTTTAGACTAATGTCTCATTATATATATAGTCATTATCTGCAAAGAAGTACAATGTAAACAGTAAGAATGATGTTACACCGTTACGGTAACTCAAAAACTTACTTAAGGTGCATAAAACTAGTTTTGAATGTAATATTATGTTCTTATATTCTGAGTAGTTACCGTTTTGAAATAAAAATTCTGTGTACAAAAATTATTGAGTTTATATTGTACATATTAGCACTATACTCGTACAATACATATTTGGTCTCCATGCATATTAGCAGGCGGTTTGCACTTTTTACAGTTTTGATACAAAATTAAAAGAATGTTAACCTAAGTGTATGAATGTTGAGTTCTATTAAACTTTTTGACATCACAAAAGAACAACTGGTTTTAATCTACCTGTACTTAAGAAAACATGTTTTTTCTCTTATTTCCCCCTTTTCAATAAACCTATTTATAATTTTCTCTTTGTCAATAAGGATGTTTCTATGAACATAGTAAAGCAAGTCTAGTTAAGCGGTTTTGCCCACAACGGTTTCTCAATCAAGTTTTGATCAGTTTTAGTGTAGAGAAAAATCTTTCTGCTGTTGCAGTTGACACAGAGAGAGGAAGAGAAGAAAGAATCAACATTAAAGATCTAATTGAGGGGAAAATTTCTGGGTTGCAAAATTGCAAACACTCAACTGCATAGCCTGGTAAAGCGGTTTCGTTTGCATCTTCCCTTTTCCACTTTGCCACCCACAGCTTGATTTCTGCCTTCAGATTAGAAATGCGGTCACTTTCATCCTCTCAAACTCCAATTACTCTGTAGTACTTTTTAGCCAGTGTTTCTGCATCCCTAATCACTGACTCCATGGACGTTGTTGAAGATCATACTTTTGGTAGAAGTGAGTTGAGCTTGTGAGATTGAGAACTTCTTTCGAGAACCTGTTTTCAAAATCACTGTTTATTGACTCAAGAATAACGATAAAGACATTCACCCTAAAGTAACTTTGTGTGCTTGATAGAGCAGTGTCAGGTCTGTTAACTTGTCTAGATGTGATCCTGGGTGTTTGAATAGTGCTTCCTACAGTTTCTGTCACTTTTTTGGCTTGATCATGCAGTTGACTGAATTCTGCATCAGCTTTTTCTCGCCTTTTTTAAGACTTTTTTGAGACACACTGACTTTTTGAAAGTATCGGTCAAGACCGCAGTTGTTTTGGTAACTGCAATAGTCTCTTTCTGAAAACCTATTGAGAGGCAATGTTTGGCTAAGTACATGAGCAAGGCACACGAAAGTTAAGATGAATTATCCATTAGTGATTGCACATAGGTCCTAGCTGTTACGCTAGAGTTGTCACTTAAAAATGTGACCATTGTGAAATTTGCTCAAGGCACGTCACGATTTTTTCAATGTTTTTAAGAAAAGAAGCTACAGACAGATGCCTTTCTACCCATCTTGTTTCACACATGGAAACAAGCTGACTGCCTACATGCTTAATGAGTACAGCATTTCTTTTCGGTGAAACTTTAAAGAAAGATACAACTTCTTTAATGATTCCAATTGAGTTTCGCACTGATTGCACATCAGAACACTTAGAAATAGACAAATTCAATAAGGGGCTCGTTCGGCGTTATTACACTCTTTTTTTATTGCAGTGACTGCTCCCACAATCTCTGAGGTCATCACAGAGCATCCATCTGTTGCAACACCGATGCATTTACCAAGATCGAGATTAAGGCTTCTCATAGTGTTCAACACAATTTTACCTAATTTTTCTCCAGTCATTCGGGGATCTTAATTGTCTTCATCTGGTTTATCTTTATCACACATATTGGCATCTTTATCATCTTCAAAAGAATCGTGTTCATCACTGTCACTTTCAGAAGCTGAAGAGAAATCTTCATTTTCATTATGTTTGAGGTCAACTTTGAGATTTTGTTTCCACAGATTTTTTCAGGCTCACGAGGATTGATAAAACCTGTGAAATCTCTTATCATATCTTGATAAAAAAAAAATTTGCTCTCGGCGGGGGGCGGTCGCCGCCTCCGTCCCCCTTTAATCCGTCCTTGTGTATAACTGCCCTAGACATCGATATCCTGCATCAGATCAACGGCCGACAAAACGGAGTCTCGTATTGAGACATATTGGAGCATGTCATGATCCTTGATGTCCTGGAGAATCACTTTCCAGACGGATATTTTGTATTTCAACAGGTCTTATAAATTTATTTTTAGTTTGAGATATTAATTTTGCACATCAATGCTCAAAACTGCTTTTGAGTTTAAGTTAACAATCAAAATGTTCTTTATTTCCTAAAGGACAACAGATCCATTCACAAAAGTGCCATAGTAGCTAAATGGATAAAGAATCAGCATCAGGGTTCTCGTGTGGCCAAGAAATTCTGTAGACCTCAAAACGATAGAGAATATTTGGTCAATCTGAAATTACCGATTTCACAAGAATTTCCTCTGGTGATCAACTTTGGTCATCAGCTTGTGCCGTACGGCAATTAGCCGTGGTTAAGACCTTGTGCTCAATTTAATTGCTTCAATGCCTCGGAGGTAAATAGGTAGTTGAATTAACGTCGCACTGGATCAATATAAAAGGCTATTAATGAAGGTCCGGGACCAATATCGATGGGAAACATCCGAGGACAGCACCTCGTCATTTTGAATCACTGTCAGATGACGAGGACAGCACCTCGTCATTTTGAACCACTGTCAGATGACGATTATGCTTCGGAGAATCCGAGGAGTAAGAAACAAAATAGCATTGAACAAACAAGAGCGGTCATTATGCCTCCATATTGAGTTATAAACTATTAACTACAATGTATTGAACAAAATAGAGTATTTTGAGCTTTTTTGGTACTTGAAGATTATTTATCATGCAGTCCAGTTAATAATTTAAATAATTTCAATACGGATGTTTTTGGAAATAATTCTTAGTGTTTCACTGAGAAATAGGCAATGTTTTAATGATGGAAATAAAACCTAAAAGTTCAAGAAATTGAACAATAGAGTGCAGATTGGGAAATATACTAAACCACTCTATGCATGATCTGCATTTTAAAATCCTAAATATTGAGACGGACTCCAAATATTTTTTCTTTTATATTTCTGGCAGTTATGGTCCGATTTACATAAAAATTTATATTTAAAGGAATTTTGATATGGGTAATATTTTTATAACATTAAAACTGGTTGTTACAATTTGAAATTTTGGAAATAATTTCTAAATAAATATAAAGATGGACCCTTATGCAAATAAAATGCACGTTTATTTGTAGTAGGCAGTTATAATCTGTCTAACGACACATTTTTTTCATTGTGTGATTCCAGGGACGGAATAGTAGGAGGTATTCGAATACTTTTTGACTGAATGTACTATAAGCTACGTGTTCAATAAATATGAATTTGATTTCTCTGTCTTTTATTGGTGTATTGTAATGATCAGATGTGAAGGAGTGATGAAAAAATGTTTTCTTACTTTGAAAAAGAAAGTTTTCCCATTGGACCAAGTTAGTGAAGCATCTAAATTTCCTTCTAGACCAGTCCAATCTTCCGAAATTTTCCTAGGATAACCGTCTGCTATTGCATCCTGAAGAATTTTCCAGTAAAAATCTCCTATCAAATAATTATTTGAGTTTAAGTAAGCATTTGTAGTGCGAAGAGAGATAAATTGATTAAATAGGAATGGAAATACAACTGAGGTGTGTCTAAAAGTTTATCACATACTTTAACTTGCTAATACTTTTGAATACTTAATAAAACAACTGTTGAATGGCATGCTTGTGTGATAACATTTGAAGTATAACAGAAAAAATAAGTATAGGAAAACTTAATTGTAATAATACTGAAATTTTTTAAAATAAGAATGTTCTTTTGGTATAGAAAGAAGAAACATAGTCCTCTTTGGGATACCTTGACATTCAGCCTTTATTTTACACCCAAGAACTATTAATCCTCAAAGGGGTTCACATTCATAGTTCCACCTTGCAACCTGTAGTCTTCTCTGCATGACTTCTAACCAATTTTGAGCTTATTGACCAATAGAATCGACTCAAAGGATTCTATTCTAAGGAAAGAAGCAATAGAATCTTTCCAAAAAGTTCTATTATAAGGAAAGGAGCAATAGAATCTTTCCAAAGGATTCTATTCTACAGAATGGGTCGATAGAATCGACTCAAAGGATTCTATTCTAAGGAAGACTTATAGAATCGACTCAAAGGATTCTATTCTAAGGAAGACTTATAGAATCTTTCTAAAGGTTGAAAGAATCCATAGATTCCTTAGAAAGATACTGTTATTTAGTCATTAAGTGTGTTGTGGGGTAAAAGAAACACTACACTACTCACAAATCTCGCGACCCTGAGAGGATTTAGGGAAAGCTGTCCCCTTAACACTCTGAGTCCTCCACGTAAAGACTATCATCTAAAGTTTCTCCTAATTGTACAATATATCGTGTCTACTTTGGTTGCCTTACACAAACGCGTTGACACAAGGCAGAAATCAAGATAGCCCTCGCTGTCGATCAGTGAAATATCTCCTAATACAACATTTGCGGTGACATTCGCATTGCACAGATAAACTCAATCACATAGGACGAGGACGACGCTATAGTAATCTTTGGTGCTAGTCAGATAATTCAGCAAAATACAATAAAATCCGAGTGTCCGCGAATATTTTGAATGCGACTAAATACACTGCTGGCCACCCAAATTGCAACACCAAGAAAGACAAGAGATATCACAACAAAATTTATTTTGTAGATAACATGTCGACCAAGTATCAAATGATTAAATTTATAGACTTCTGTGAAGTGTGGTTCCTGCCAAAATCAGTAGCCAGAGTAGCCGCCATTGTTGGAGATCACCGCTGCCACACGCCTCGGCATTGATTCAAAGAGACTTTGGATGTGTTCTTGGGGTACAGCAGACCAAGCAGCTTCCACACGTTGCCAAAGTTGATCTGGTGTGGCAGCTGGGGATGTATTCTGGGTCAATCGTTGAGCAACCATGGACCACATGTTTTCTATCGGCGAAAGATCCGGAGAGCGAGCTGGCCAGGGAAGCAATTCAATCTGGCGATTGACGAAGAACCCTTGGACAATGCGTGCCACGTGTGGTCGCGCATTATCCTGTTGAAATATGGCTGTGGGCAAGCCCTGAAGGTAAGGAAGGACAACTGGCTCCAACACCTCGGAGATGTAGCGCTGGCTGTTTAAAGTACCGGCAATGCGTACTAGAGGAGTGCGAGAGTGATATCCAATACCGCCCCATACCATAATACCCGGTGCAGGACCAGTGTGGCGGTGCATAACGCAGCTGTTCAGCATCCTCTCTCCACGGTGTCTCCAGACTCGAATCCGACCATCGTGGTGTTGCAGACAGAAGCGTGACTCGTCAGTAAAGACAATTTCATTCCATTCTGTCGTCCACATCCTTCTTTCATCGCACCATTGGCGGCGGAAACGTCTGTGGTTCTGCGTCAAGGGTAGACGAAGCAATGGACGTCTTGCGGACAGACCACTCTGCTGTAAACGGCGTCGAATGGTACGCGCAGACACTGGATGATGCAGTACAGACTGAATGTGCTGTGCTATGGTTCGTGATGTGGCTGAGCGATCCGTCACTGCCATACGCACAATATGCCTGTCATCACGTGAAGTGGTGCACTGAGGTGGATGCGATCGAACACGTCGGTCCGTCGTACCCTCCTGCATCCAACGATCACGTATCCGCATTACAGTTGTTTGGTTTCGTCCAACACGACTACCGATTTCCCTGAAAGATAATCCACAATCTCAGTAGGCCACTATCCTTCCTCTGTCGAACTCGGATACTTGATCAAAAGATGATCGCTGTTTTCTCCGAGGCATAATTGATCGTTTTTTTTTGAAAAAACCACAAGAAAAACACAATTGCCGTACTTGAAATCGTCGAAATCTCCAAGCCTTAAATAGCGCTTTGAAGTGGCGCCACAGGCGCGCGTGATGTGCGTCTGCGCTGAAATTCTAATCATTTGCATATCTCACCTCCGCTAATGCATGTTGTAAATTTCATATTATTTGCATGCTTCCTTCAGGGTGTTGCATTTACGGTGGCCAGCAGTGTATTGCTAGGTTTAAGTATACGTAATTTAATGAAACTTAATGAGTAAAGAGTTCGATCCTTTAAATATAGAATATCGTTGTAATTGGAGGTTTAATTTTTTATGTCTATCAGGATGGGCAAAGTAGACCTTCGAAAGCAGTCATTCATTTTTATCTAGTATATTTGCAATACTTTATTCGCGACTTAAATTTGCTGTAAAATGAAATTTTCAGTTCATTACATAAATAAATATGCAATGAGTGTTGCATAAATTGAATACAATATATAACATCACAAAATGAACGAAATCTAAAAAAATGGGTAATAAATCACTGAATGAATGCATTGTCTTATGAAGTGCATTATTATCTGTCCGCATTACTTGTACAATATTCAATTGATTTGAGGACGAAGAAACAGAGGGACTTGAGACAAAGAAAGCCGTTCCATTTCTTTTATAAAATCATATCTTCGATTAACCTTCTAAGGGGGTTTTCACGCATATATCCGTTCTGCAACATAGTTTTCCCTGCGTGATTTCTAACCTGTTTGACTTTCTTGACCAATAGAATATCCAATTATTCTGTCGACTTACGTCTGATGTCGACGACTCTGATGCCTGAACCAGAACTTTGACAAGGCGTGTAGGTTCACTTAAGTCGAATTTTATGACGGTTACTGAAATAAGACAAATGCCTATGTGGAAATTCCACCTAAGCCCTGCAAGCTTAAGCCCGAGCTAGGTTATAAATGGTAGGACAAATAAATCGGGATAAGGCTCTCCCCCCGCTTTAAAGACACAGCTTAAGGTCCATATATGGTTGAGCTGAAGGGCAACTACCGCAGGTCACATATGAACACTTGTGGGGACATTGCCAGCCTGCGGTCGGCGAGCGATGTCTAAATTTTCGGTTTCAAACCATGTGAATAACGGTTCTCGCACGAATTTGTCGAGACCTCTGCCATATTTTCCTCGGGGCCTTCCTTACATCTTTAGTGACTTCAGCTAGTTGGAGCGGAGGGGCTGTTCAACTAAGAAAGACTTGAAAGCTCAGATGGAACTGAACACGAAGAAGGGAATCAATCATTCTCAGGGACCCCTTAAGGATGTAACGAAGGCCCTTTCTTTGATATTTACCGACACCCCACAGGGAAGAAAAATTTCAACAGACGCGATGAGTGTAGATCATAGAGGAAATATAAAAGTAGAGTGAGCAATGATAACCTTTTCCTGTGCCCAGGATCATGTGACAAAAACTAGTATTAACGAGACCTTTGCACTACTTTCATCTACCTGGTAGAACAAATATTCATCATCTGATTGGTTCACGAGACGGGAGGAGGCGCCTATCCATTGATTCATCATCTGATTGGTCCACGCAACATACTAGCAGACTTTGATGATTTCACCATTTTTGTCACCACTCTATAGAAATCCGTATTCTAACATCTACCAGGTCACAAGACGTTATATCACCAAACGAGACGATAAGATGCCAAATCGGCCAACCAAGTCAATTTTTCACAAAGCAGTCAAGTGACTACTTGTCGACATGTTGGTCAAACTTTTTGAAGCTCATCTCAATAGCAAATGCTCAGTCTACTTGTATTTCACGCGTCTTTCGAAATACGTGAATGTGATAATGTCTAGCGTTTGCGAGTGTTGAAAGGTAAAAGCATTACTTGGAAATCTCGTGAAACTCAGACTTAAGAACCAAGTATTAAACAAAAAACAGCAAGTGATATGACATTTTAAGTTTGCTTTGATTTCTTATTATATATGATTTCCTAGATGAAATGCACTTATAGTGAGCTTCTAGTTTTACCTTTGAATACATAAGTACTTCCATTTTGTGTTCTCGTTACAGTATCGATTGTAGCATCTTGACATAAGTCTGGAGCATCGCTAGTGTCAGGTGGTGGACCAGAAGGTTCTTCATCTGGTGGTACTGGCCCTTCGATGGAACCTGCAAGCAAACAAAACTGTTTCAGACATCCATTCAAAACGGAAAGGTAGCAAAACCAAGTGTGTCAGAAACTTGGAATATACATACTGAGTGGCCATTTTATTTGACCCTCCACTAGTATCTTCTTGAACTTCCATTTGCCGATAGATCAACATTAATTTACCGTGATATTAATTAAGAGATAAGATATAGTGTAAACGTTCTACAGGAAAATTACGTCTCGAGCACAGCCTCCTTCAACCAATGTAAACTAGATTAACAAACAGAATGTGAGTACTCTGCTTCATATCATCCATGATGTTTCTTAGGATTGAGATCTGGGGATTTCGCATATCAAAAACAAGCCACGTGAACTCCCCGTAGTAATGCTCCTGTTACCAGTTCATGACTCATTACTATACGACCTTTCTAACAGGGAAGTCACACAGAACATCACTGAAGAATGTGTTGTTGCCCTAAATGGATGAAATTGGTTTACAACGATATTCAAATAGACTGTATTATTTAGGAATTTATAAACAACTATCAAGGAACTGTGTAAGATTCCCAGATGGTTCTGCTACTTTTCTTCCATCTCAGATTACTGTTTCTAATATCCGGTTGGTTGAATTATATCGCTTGTATCGTAGTTCGGTAGCTTTCGAATGACATCACTTATGCAGTCCTTAAGCCACGCAATCCCAAAATTACACCGGTCCAAAGTTCGCCCAGCACCATAGAATTTCGGCATATTGCGAACCCCTTACCCGCGCCCAGTGCTTCTGCGCACTTGGTCCAAAGGTCATGTCAGGTACAGACATCCTTTGTCTACACGATGCTATATTTATCTTCTGGTTGCTTCTTCTTAAATCATGAAACAAAGTTGTAACGTTTTTTTGTAACGCTAGACTTTTCATGCATACCCCCAATACTGTTTTGATTTTAAAGACGTTGTCGAGGCCCACCAAAGAAGCAAGAAGTGGACTGTATTTAAACTAACAATTTATTCAAGCTTAACAAGATCGACAATATAGACAAGGTGGTTCCCGAAAGGAACGCTTGCGATCTCTTAATCGCATCAAAAGCAGCAGTAGCCTATCTACCGCTTCAGAAGTTCTGACTGCAAACTTTGGCTTCCTCTTTTTAACTGCTCAGTTCCGAGCCAATTGGCGCTCGCCAATCATGACGCCAAGAAACTTGAGTCGCCAAAGGCGCGAACAGACGTATTCACGTCAAAACTTAATAAGTTGTCATTCAAGCGAATTCACCACAGAAAGTGCGCAGTATGCATTACTGTAATTTTTTGTACATAGTGAAGAAATGGATACTGTAAATATAGGAATTATATACTTAAACATACATGGTTGTCAAACCTGTTTATTACGTACTGGATACATATGAATGTCTTACTAACTAGAGTGGCAACTAATTGGTTCCTATACCTATATATGCACGAAATGCTTTTCTTTTTTCTTCAAATAATAGTTATTTTAATCTAATTTTAATCTTAAAATAACTATTAATTTTTGGTTGGTAGTAGTTGAATTTACATCACACTAGAGCAACACAATCAGCTATTGGCCCGAAGAGAAAAATCCGAGCATACCTCATTATTTTAAACCACGATCAGATAACGAGGTCAACATCTGAGCTGGAACCCCATTCTTCAAATATCCACACCACATCAAAGTTAGTTATTTTATGAATTAATATTTAACTGGTAACTAGTGAATCAATATACTCGCCACATTTATTGTTTTATTCCAAAAAACCCGATACTTCACACATATTTTTCTATCTCTTTATAACTCATCCCATACATTCTTACCAATAACAGGAAATGACTCTGTGCAGATGACGTCAGAACATCTACAGAAGTCCCCTCTCAAGATGACCTTGGAGTTTTTTTACAATCTTGGTATGGTACAATCGCAGATGAACGCGGTTGCGCTGAAAATCGCTTAGTATCGTATCGTTTATGCATCCCGTCTGTAAATTCTTAAACTGTAGCTCTTTATTATTGGAATGTAATTTTTTTTGATAATATAAGATAATTTTTTATAGAAAGTGGTCTTTTTTATCGTCGATATGGTACAGGGGGCTAATGCAATTCGAAATCCTCATAGGAATAACATCGCGTATTTATACGATCACTGTCAGACCAATTCACACTAAATTTGGTATATTCATCCTGTAGAATTCTACGAGACACATAGGTTAAATATTAATCCCATTCGATTTGTCCTGGGTCTGCAGGGGGGAGGCTAAAAACAATTCGAAACTCCGTAGGAATAATATTGAGTAACATTACGATGAATTATAAACAATTCAACCCGAGCAATACCGGGTAATAAAGCTAGTTGCTACTAAAATAAGTGCTTTGACTGTGGCAGCTGTGATTCAGCCATCTTCTCCACTTATACACATATCGTATCAATCTCCTAACGTTTATACAAAAGTAACAAGCGAATGTCCAAAAACTATGTTTGAATATCTGCTTAATGCTACTTCATGTAATTTATTTGTAAATATTTGCATAACAACCAGTGTACAGTCATTCGTGAACTTGAATCAATTGAGCTGTGCAACGTTTTTCGCGCCTACTGTAATCCTTTAAGTTCGAATCTAGTAACCTAAAGGAGCATTAAAAGACCTTTTAAAAATCGGATAAGATATTGACTTAGCATAAAAATCCATTTTTAACTTTGGGCTCCTTCCGAAATAAAATCCTGGTCACCCTACTGCTATACTATTATACTCATCGAACCTACTACAAAGAGTTTCAGACAATAAATATTGTAATACTTTTGGAAAACTATTTTTGTATTTTAGAAATCAAATGTAAAATTATACATTTATATAGTTTTTGTTTTAATCATACGTGCTATAAAGAAAAGAATCAACAATGCGCCAAGTGTTTTCAGGACAGTTCCTGAGTGGTGTACAAAAAATAGGGGAGACCTAAAGACTAGCACAATATGCTTCCAAATTTAAATAAACATGCACGGCGATATATCCCCCGATGTTATCAATTTTATATTTATTTGGTCTTTGTAGACTATTTTTGCAACTGTAATAAAAGATACTTTTGAATGTGTATATTTTGTTCTTAATATATTTAAAACTTACACGGTTCAATTTTACTCGGTAAAGAAATGCTTGCAATAAACGACCCCTTGTAAAACTTAAATTGACAGTGTAAGACATGTACTCCAGGTACCTGTCTGAAGTGTTTCAGTCAACTATTTTCGTTTTTGGTTTGGTTTGTAGTTATAGGGTCATTTTTGCGATAAAATAGCTAATTAGACCGAACTATTTTAGAAAACGGATTGATAAAACTATAGTACGCAATCAATGGTGTACCAAAATTCTACAAATATTGCAAAATGATTATTTCAACTGTTAAGAATTTCGTATTACTGGGCCTCCACGTAGGTGGAGGGTCACTGGTACAATGGTACCGGGACCCCCGGGAAATGTGAAAAGTTTTTGTACTGTAATATCATGGGTGGGATGTACAAGGTCTGTCTGAAAAGTATCTGGCTTTATAATATGAAGCAAGATACATTGTACCTAGGACTATTTGCTCCTAAGGTACTTGGGACCTCACACATTTCTCTCAGTCTCCCCACTTTTCAAAACTCTCTTCTAAGTCGATCGGAGGAATGGAATTCAGCTCCCGCATGGTGTTCTCTTGAGATTGCACGATCTAAAATCTCTTCCCTTTCAGAGGTTATTTTACCTTTGAGAAAAGCCAGAAGTCGCAGGGTGCCAAATCTGGGCTGCAGGGAAATGAGGCACCTGGGTGATTTGACGTTTTGTTTAAACCCCGAGAATGATGAATAGGGGGAGCGTTGTGTTGAACCTGCCAATTATTAATTGCCCACAGCTGCGGATGTTTTCTTCGTACTGATCTCAGCCGGTGAAGAATATCGAGATAGTACTTCTTATTGATTGTTTGACCTGGAGGAGAGTATTCGTGATGGACAATACCTTCACAATAAAAAAACACAGTCAACAGGGTCTTGACGTTGCTGCGATTTTGTCACGCCTTCGTCGGGCGGGAAGAACTAGCCTCTTCTTAAGGCAAATTCTTAACCCTCTTGGTAGTTATCTACGCTTGGAAAACTGCCCTATAGTGACCAGCCTCTGGCGCAAAACCTGTTGCGAACTGTCAACAGTTCTCGGCAAGGGACAATCTGTTTTTCTTATTTGGACCTGCATTTGCCTTGGAGTATTAGCAAAATTGACCAGATCTTGGACGAGATATCTCGTCAAAACACTTGGAGGATTAATCATCTGAATAGTTTCTGCGGACTAATTTTGAAGTTAAACACAAAATTTGATGCAAATTCGCTGCTCTACTTGCTCGGGCATTGTGAATGCGACGGTCTCATAGAACATACACTCACTCAAGGGTGTCTAGCACCCAATGTCCAACGGGTTCGTGACTTCTCACGCATGTGCATCAATGTCCCCTTTCCTTGGATGGCAAGTTACATCAATACCGCACAAACCGTTCTCGTTATATTAGCAATGGCTGGACAGACTCAAAGCACACCCATCAAGGATTGATGGCGACAGCCTAGGACTTCATTCCTTCCCGAAATGATTTTGAATTGAAAAGAGCTATGCTTAAACAGGTTATATCAGAGAAAATTGAAGTTTCGTTCATTTACAGGTAAAATACTCGTCTGAATTCGTCAATGGTCTGAAAACAGTCGAACAAATCATTAAGCGCAGTGCTCCTTTAATATTACGGCATTTTGGGAACCGGAAGAAAGACTAGGTCATCTGAAATTATTTTCTGAATACGTGCTTGAAGTACTTTCTTTTAGAAAATCAAATATTTGTGCGATGGAACGGCTTGCTGAGGGCTTTTTGCACTTGGACAACTGATATCTCAGGAACGGTCCTGAGTGTTTTGCTTTCTTTTGTTAGATTTAGGATATAGGTTATTTGGTTCTAGTTTAATAAACGAAACCTTTTGTATTCTGGAGCCTTGAACTTTCACACAATGAGCCTTTTTCGGATTGCACAAGATTATCTGAGATATATCTTCTCTCATAGAAATAAAAACGAGTGACTTACCATACAAAGATTGAATCGCTTTTACGTCATCCGTACCCAATTTAAATGTGGGATCATAGCCTCTGTAATATGGTGCCATGAGAGCTTTTTTGTCATCTGAGTGGGAAAGCCCCAAAGAATGGCCGAATTCATGAGAAGCGACTTGAAACAGATTGGTTCCTAAAATAAAATCAAAATAAAACTTTTGGTGTCCCATTGTTTTCACATGAAACAGAATACATATCATCCGAGTGGGGAAGACCCAAGAAAATGGTCGAACTCATGAGCAGCGACTTGAAATAGATTAGTTCCTAAAATAAACTCAAGATAATTTTTAATGCATATAGTTCTGCAATCGACCTTGTGTCAGTTGATTTCTGAATAGCTGCGAAATCGCATCAGAAGGCTACCACACTCAAAAGCATGGATGGCGATCGCCGTGGGATGTTTTCCCTCTGCCAACTCATTATAAACATCGTATCCGGAATGAATGCACTATCTTTCAAGCAGAATTGCTTTGCATTAATCACGCAGCTAAGTGGTTTAAAGGAAACGGAAATTTTTGTTCAAAGTACCTTATTTGTAGCGATTCTCTTTCCTCTCTGCATTTACTGAACAATGTTGCAAGCACAGAAAAATTAGTTGTTGAAACGCTTTTAACACAATAAGTTCTCTTAAAAATAAGAGGAATTGAGATTTTCTTTGCCTATGTGCGTGGACATTGTGAGATTTACGGGAATGAAAGCTGATTTTTTGGCCAGACTCTTTGAATTTAGCAGTTGATGTAAATGTTAACATTCCAAAGTGTTACTTGAAAGCCTTATGTTATGACAAGCGTGTTGCTAAGTGGAACGAAGGATGTCTAATCTAAGAAAGCTGGCCACACCAAAATTTTTTTCCTACTATTCAGCATAGATTTGAACTCAGAATTATTTTTCTCCGCAAATTCAAAATTACACAACTTTTATCTGGCCATGGAAATTTTGCTAAATATCTATATAGGTTTCATCTTCGGACTGATATGCGCGAGTATTCAAAAAAGCAGCCACAAGATGTGGAGCATTTGCTTTTCAGTTGTCCTGCATTTGAAAAGTCAAGAATGTGCCTTCAAAATGATTTGAGAAGACTGGGTAAAACATGGTCAGTGAAACTTAATTTTTTAGTTAAATCTAATCTGCTTTTCTACTCATTTGTTAAGTTCGTCAAATCTTGTAATTTTAGTTAAATATTTTCCTATTGTTTCTTTATTAAAGCAACTTACTTCTGTAAGTCCCGTGTTGTACTTCTATGGTGCACGGGGAGTTCGCTTATGTTCAATAAAAAAACTCATCAATTGTTTTGCTTTCAGCACCGAACGATAAACTTAGAACCAAAATCCGGGCTAAAGATGCCAATTGTGGAAAACATTTGCTGATGTTGCTGCAGCACCCTAATTTAACTAATTTAACTAATAAACTCGTTCAAAACCAAGTGACAGTACTCAACTGCCTTCTCCCAGTAGCCGCAATATACGATTAAAGCGCTATCGAAAACATGACCACCTTTGTATTCAGTTAAGAATAGGCAACGCTGGTGCTAAGTAGATAGGATTTAGCACTGCTTATTCACAAATACCTGATGCTTCGTTTATAGTCCATTTTTCTTCGTCGTCGAAATGAGCGTCACCCCCAAATTGTGGAAAGAAGGCATGTGCTAATGTTTTTCCTGGTCCATCAAAACTATCTCCGTCCCCATGCTCTCCTTTTTCAAAGCGTATATCAATATTTACTCGACCCCTCTTCCTCTCTTGAAAGTCAAGTGTTGTCACACCACTCCAGACCTGAAATGAGTTATAAATTAGAGTTATTCTGAAATCTGGGATTCGGAAACAGGCTTCGGATAACATAATGATAAGACAAATTTTTAAAATTTTTCAGAGGAGCGATTTTCAAGTTTTAAACTATTTCAACATTATAATGGTTTATCCACAATTCAAGAGATAATGTTATCTTAAACTTTCAAGTATTAATAAACATTCATTCAAACAATCAGAAATTCTTTTGACCCTCTTTCGTTTTTAATTATTCTCATAACGGAACATATATTTCTGTGGCTTATCACGATTTTGGCAGCAGCCCTTCGTTTGTAAATGGTTATTTCCTATTTATTTCTATACGTCGTCAAGGATGGAATGCACTAGTCTAATAAAAAAAAGTATTCCACCTTTTTTATCCTACGCCCGAGGTCTCTACGCCATCAGTCGACGAGAAGCCCATAGAGATCTGAAGTGATCAAATATGGTTTAAAAACATTATCTACTGTATTTTCAATTGTATTGTCAGGAATTTTGGAGCAGTTCTTAAGGTGATCTCCAATCATTTCATCCAATTCACAAAGAGGGCAGATAGCTGATCTGGCTACTTCAATACGATGTGGGTGTCTTTATAGGTAGTTATGTCCGGTAAGAAGTTTAAAATTAGCAACTCCTACAGCTCTGGGCAAGGAACTTGGGTTACGAGCTTAATTCTTCAATAAAACATTCCAGTATTTTACTTTAGTGTAAATTAATTGTGTAGATGAAAAAATATTAGTTCTCATAGAATAT
Organism: Meta bourneti; assembly: GCA_933210815.1. Classification (NCBI taxonomy): domain Eukaryota; kingdom Metazoa; phylum Arthropoda; class Arachnida; order Araneae; family Tetragnathidae; genus Meta; species Meta bourneti. Next base: position 51,248,909 of record OW119934.1, on the reverse strand, counting down.
ATAAGCCTCTTGATGTTATGTAGAGGCAAATGAGATTTAGGTTGGAGAAACTGTGCTCCAGCCTTTTCAACTTGTTCATTGTCATAGATACCACAGTGACTTAGGCTATGAGCGAGGCAGACCAAATAAGATACAGCAATTATGATGTATCTTCGGCCGCAAAGTTACTTGAAGATTTTGTTAAAAATGTTTACCAGGTTCATCACGAGAACGCACGATGAACGTTTAGGGATAAACTGTGAACAAGGAATGTTTCCCAACTGTTTTTCTATCTCCTGCTCGAAATTGTTGGACGAAAGAGACCACAACTCACAGTGACGACTGGAAGATCTCTCACCACAAATTTTTTATGCACGCTTCGCACCTCATCGAGATATCCTTAGGCCAAACACAGCTGTACACTGGTTTGACAGTCCTACTTCTCAGACATAGTTCCATGCGACTTTTGGCCGATTTCGTCGCTGAAGATAACGAAGAGCAAAATTTCAGAACCCAGAAGTGATCAAGCAAAATGTGACAAAACACCTGATAAAGATCCTAAAAGGGGACATTGGAAAAATGTTTCCAGCAGTAGTACCACTGGAGGAAGTGTCAGTGACTCAGAAAGGGTTAATTTTGAAGGTGGCGAGGGTTGAACTAAGTATGTAAGTAGTTTCATTTTTCTGATCAAAGGTAGGATACTTTTTCATCAGATCTCGTGCATATATCCAAAAATTTAATTAAAAAAGGTTTTCAGCAGTAGAATCACTGTAAGAAGTGTGTTGACTGAGAAAGGTATAATTTTGTTGGGGACGAGGTTTGAAATAAGTATAGAAAGTAGTTTTATTTTTCTGACCGAATTTGAATTCATATCGTGTACATATACCCTAAAATTCAATTTAAATATTGGAGGCATTTACATTTAAATTCCTCTTAATGTAAATTCCTTTTAATGGATCTCCAGGACGGAAATAACTCTTGTCCTATTTTGTTGGTCTCCAGACTTTTATGAGACGAACCAATTTTATTCCTTCGTCTCCTCTCTTTTCTGAATTGTAATACGATAACAGGGAGCCAAATGAATGTAACAATTCACTACTTTAAGAATTGTATTCTAAAGATGGAGTACATGAAGCAATCACTCCATGCACATCACTAGAAAATTCTGACAAAGACAAAATTGTGCTTAAAATTTCAACATCTTTTCCATGAAAAATACAAAAATTTGTGAATGCCCCCTCAGCAACGTTCTGATTTCTTTTTGAAAGTGTAAGTGTCCCTTCCATACTCAGCGTTATGGAAATGCGAAATTTGAACGAAAGAAAAATCTCTTAGGGAGCAGCACCTCCTGTGTACAATTATTTTTTTTTGTCTCATGTTTCATTTTCAAGTTCAGCTTTAAACGTCCAAGTCAAGGTCAAACAAAGCGAAGGGAGAGGGAAAATACCAGTCGATCTATGGTCTGGGATTGATCTCAAGGACAATACGGTTACTATCCCATAACGAATAACCAAGGGCAACCACTTCAGGAGGCGAACTTCATTTCTTCTTTTAATGACTGAGTACACTGACTGAAACTTCTAGAGAACAACAAACATGATCCATTCAAATAGGAACGGAAATTTGAAATTAAATAGCAGAGTTGGAGTTCAAAACCATAATTGTGCAGATAACAAAGATAGGAGAAAGCTATTAGCTCTCAATACTTTAGTTCTATAATCGAGTTCAAAAGAGCTTCATGTGAAGTATCAGGCGCTTACGAAGCAATCGCGGAATAATCAAATATGCAAACAAAACAGTAGCGTAGCCAGGATTTTATTTCAGAGCGCCCTCAGAAATTCATTTTTCTTTTGGAAAAGGTGGTTTGAACCTCTGAACGTTTCGTTAAAAGGTTTGTATCTCATGTTTAGGAATCACATATTGGTTCTAAGTAAAGGATCATTGTAAGCATAAAAAGTAACGCATTTGGAGCATTCGAGTGCAGAAATCATCCAAGAATGGTTGAGGGTGTCTAATGTTTACAATGACAATAAATAATGTTAAGCAAATATTCAAATCGGATTTCTCGAAATTCAATTAGTACGTTATTAACTGTTATTTCATTTAAGAAAGATTTCAGAAGTATTCTGTATGTATTGAATATTTAATTTATAGATATAAGAATTAGAAAAACAAAAACTTTCGAGGGGGACCTCAGAGATCCCCTCTGAATACGCCACTGCAAGCAACAATAAACATTTTTAAATAGCGCTCCATGTGCTCCATGGTTTGTAGAACACATTTACATACGTATGTATCTGAATAGCATACTTAAATACGTTAATTTACAAATTTATTAATTAAAATACGTTATTAATTTGTTAGAAATGTAATCAGCAAAGAATAAAAGAAGCAAGAAATATTTATGCAATCATCAAAAGAATTTAAATAAAATTAATTGAGGATAGTAAATATACAGTACGTAAAACAAAGAAAAATATAAGTGTAAAAAGACGTGTATTCAGAACAACATTTTTTCTTTACACATGATCATGAACATAAAACATTTGAAAGAATAAAGGTGGTGCAGTCACCAGTATAAAATGGGCTTTTAAAAGTTCTTGATAAAAAAAATATCAATTTTTTTCACCACGCAAAATATTTTCATTAAAAAATTATATTTTGAAACATTGATAATTTTTAAAGCAAAAGGGAAAATGCGCTATATAAGTAAAGATCGAACAGGTGGATGATCTCACTCACCAACACTTCCCTAGTTACGCCACTAATGTTAAGGGTCTATTTAAGGAACTGTAGAAGAGTGTTTTTTATATGAAACGCGTTACATTTTTTATTCATTAAATAAAATTGCATTCTAACACAATGTAAATGTTCCATATATATTAAAAATATATATGGAACATTATATATTCGGAAACTAGTCTTTTATTCAATGTTTTAACGACTTAAAAAAATCTGCATTGAAAGCGCAGCGTTGACTGCGTTATTCGCTCTGTTCAATAATGGTCTTTAGAGACAGAGAAAAAAACCAGCTTTGCATCAATTCAAAACTCGTTTTAAATAGTAATTTGTTGTTCAAATGTTTATGCTTATTATAATACAACTTTATTACGTGAGTCCGGAGCTATTAGATCCTATTTCTCGGTGTTTACTATACAATCCAAAAGCAATGGTCATCAAATAAAAACCAGAAAAAACAGTGATAATCGACTCAGAGTTCAAAAGTTCTCCAAAAAAGTACTCACTGGCACCGGAAAGTAAAATATGTTCCAATGTCTCCTCTTCGGTCAAACAAACAAGACATCTTCCCGAGTCCACAAAACGAAACCTACACAGATCACTTGAGTAACAATGTGACCCAATCTGGCCCTGACTGAAAAGTGGCACCTGTCCGAGGGACCCTTTTAAAGTATACAAGGTCATTAGGTTCCTTTGAAAATTAAAAAAGGTGACGACTTGAACCCGTGTTACTCCAGGAATCGCTCCACTTCCGTCAGTTTCCTTCCTGATCTCACTCAAACTCTCTGTGAGTGTAACCTATGGCAAAGGAATCGGCCCCGACAACGAAGACAACTTCACCAACCCGTCCGCCAATTCATTTCCACAGATGCCACAGTGAGAAGTAGATAGGTAGGTAGTTAAATTAACGTGCCACTGGAGCAACACAGCGGGCTATGCCACAGTAGGAAGGAACCAACTGAAAAATTAAAAAAGTGACGACTTGAACTCCGTGTTACTCCAGGAATCGCACCACTTCCGTCTAATCTCGTTTCTGATCTTACTCAAACTCCCAGTAAGTGTAACCTATAGCAAATGAACCTGGCCCGACAAAGAAGACAATTTAACCAACCTATCAGTCAATTCATTTCCAGATACCACAGTGAGCGGAAATCCATTGAAAAGTAATGTCCAGTCCTTTAATTGAACAGTTAGATTTCTCAATCTTCAACTCGAAAAAAGTAGCTCTGCTCTGCTTTTATTAACCGACGTTGAAGAGTCGCCAAGGGTAAACCTTAAGTATCAGTGATAGCATATACGTATTTCTTTGTTGACGGATATAAATTAAATCAATCTAATTTTTTGATCAGTTGTATTACATAAAACAAATAAATATAAATGTGTAAAGTTTACCTGGAAAGCACGAGCAATTTCTTTATCGAGTTTCACACGGTCCTTCAGCTTTGACGGATATTTACTAATTCTGTATGTTAAATTCGTTTTCCTCCATTTGCTACCTGAAAACGAAAAGAAATGAAAACTGAACCTAGTTTACAGTTTAGAATTGATAGGCATTAACAAACTGAAGGTCATTTTAGTTTTCTAAGCATTTTTTAAGAATATTTTATAGTGGAAATATTCTGAGGATAATAATATTCGTGCTATCGAAAAGATCAGACCCAGAACGTCTAAATAACACATGTAACAAATGTCACTGACCAATCAGCAAAGTATAAAGACATTTTTCCACTGAAATTTAAGATCAAGGCAGCCCGTATCCGGGAGTTCTCAAATCTAGTAACAGTGGCACAGAACACTGTTATTTCCCATGATCGCATTGCAGTGTTTATTTCGAGACCCAAGCACCATGATCTTTTAAAAGTAATAGATCTACAGATTTAAATTTTAATGTGAATAAGAGACAAGGTGTAAATTTGGTGAAGATGTAATTTTATATTTGTCAGCATGCATACAGTATATAATAAGTGTAATAATGCTCTGTTAATGTCGTAATTTACTATTATTAATATTTATTTTAGAGCGTCACAAAAAGTGTATGAACTTGTATATAATGTGCATGAAGATGTATGAACTTTAAAAAAAATTGAAAATATATTCACGAGTAAATGAGTTTTTCTGCGGGGGGAACAGGGTCCTCGTCTAAAAATAGAGAATTTCAGGGTTGCCACATGTGACTAAAAGGCGACTTTTTGCTACTACTTTTCAATATTGGCGGTATCTTTTGAAGCAAAATCGTCTCAAAAGCTCCTATGCATAAAGTGCATAAAAACTTGAAAAATGCGAAATTTAAATTAGTATTATATATAACTTTTAGAGCTCGGATGGGCTTTTGATCAAGGAGCCTAAAAAGAAGACAATGAAAAATTCAGTACTCTAACATCAGGCTGTGTCACGTAATGACAAAACAATAAGTCAAGCTTTTCCATCAAAACGTTCTATTGAGCAATAAAAAGCGCGATTTTTTGTTACTCATTTTGCAATGATAATCATTTGTACTTATCATCTGTACGTAATCTGTAATATGAAAGTTCTGGTCTTAAAAATATCTTAATATCTGACTATTACCACGTTATGACCTGTCCTCGATTTGGTGATGCAACGTTTCGAAACTTGTCAACTGTAATGAAATGAACCTGGAGTCGCTCTAACCATTGACAAATGTTAAATTGAAAAGTTAAAACATGAAATTTATAATCACAAGTACAGACACAAACATTAAAATATCTCGGGGGAATAGGTTACAGGGATGTGTTCATGATCGCAGCCGGCATGAAAACTGTTCGTTCTCACTTTTCGTTCGGCAACAGTTCTGAGGTTTATAGCTCCACAGCTGGCGCTGCGCTCGTAGTTCACTCGTTACACAACTTACTTTTCCTTTTATATGTTCTTATATTTATTTTTACTTTATATATTTTTTCTTTTACATTTTTCTATAGTCTTAGTTTCCGTTGTAAACTTCGGATACTGAGTCAGTGGATAGAGGCATGGCTAGTCTTTTATGGTTGATTGTTTTCGCGTTTTATAGCACAAAGGCCATATTTGGCCAAGCTGCGCCAAATACAAGACTAGTCAAAAATGTCGTGAAAGGAGAAAAAAGAGGGATTAGGGAACAGAGTAATGGGATGAAAGCAGGAAAAGATCGTTTGGATATATCTCGGGAGAGTGACCCCTGTGTTTACTAAAGAGAGTAAACCCTATGGAAAAATAAAAAAATCACTAAAGCACCTTGGGTTCGTGAAGCCCGTAAACACCTAAAGGAGATATGCTTCTAAGGGTGCCATTCTTTTATGACAGTATATTATTGAAACAATCGCTCAGATTTTGAATCAAATATGATTTTGTTCTTAGAAACACATGGAACTTACTTTCCTTAGGAAAGGATACATCTACGGAAGCAAATAACTACCTGCATCCTGTTAGATCTTAGAAAAGACCGATGCTGATAGCAAAAGACAGAAATATTCAGAGTTAGAGGAAATTTTCTTTGATCATCCTGCAGCGATAGAACACGTTTAACATTTGCTTTTTAAAGTAGTACTTTGTATATATTTGGATTACTCACACGGAAACCGGTATCATCTACCTGCATCCTGTTGTATCTTAGAAAAGACAGGCTGATAGCAAAGATAAAATACGTAGCTTTTGTGAAATCTTTCTTTGATCATCCTACAGTAATAGAGCATGTTTGCTGTATGCGTAACAATGCAACAAAGCACTACTTTAAAAAACAAGAGTTACTCTTGTATTTTTAAGTAGCATTTTGTATAGATGTGGATTATCATCGAAACTTCTCAACCTGCATCCTCCTAAATCTTAAAAAAAGATGATTACAAGAGAAAACGCAACTTTTAAGAACTATGTAGAACTGAAAGGTTTTTAATGAGTAATACGTTCATTTGGACAACCTAAATGCAAATAAAATATATTTTCCCTATATATTCACGTGCTAAACACACAGAACCGTTCTCCGTAAGCACATGACGATAACTATCCATCGGTTGACATTCTTCGGCTGTCAAAAACTGCATCACTTCTCACTGAAATCATGTTACAAGTATTTGAACTTAATCATGGTTACAAGTATGAATTTTTAATACGGTCTCTACAGCAGTCAGCGAGTAATATTCCAACTAACAACCAAGTGTTGAAGAAGACGTATAGATCAGTTTCACTGCAAGAGCTCTTCGAATTTCGACAGAAGTTGTGCAGACCAAAAAGGGTAGGAATGAAATTATATGTTCTTGCCCCACTCACAGTACTATCACACAGCAAACAAACAAAAACAGTCTATGTTATGCACTTTCCCCATCATGTGAGGCAAGTGCGACTCCATGAAATATCATTGGGAAGTATCTTTTAAAATTATATCAATGGTTGAGTTTAAACAAATATGAGAGAGCGTAAACATATTAGTAAAAAGTATGGGAGTGTAATAAAATTAGAAATTTTAAAAAATTACTGGGAACAGTAGTATTTGGTTCAATGTGAACTTCGAAGATTTGGATTAGCCCCATCTTACCCTATATGTAAGATATCGAATTTGTACATCCTGAATCGTAGATATCATACAAAATATATGCTTAGATGAAGCAAAATAAAAGTAAATCTTACCTTGCAAAGCGTATCTCTTCCGTCTTCTTGCAGTATTAGATGGTCCTATTAAGTCCTTCACCCCACATCTAGGTGTATTCATCATTATGAGCGTATTATTGTCCAACACACCTGAAACAAACATTTCAGTTTCAGTAATTTCATAATCAGATACTAGACCAAATACACTGAGAACAAATAAAAGGTTTAGGTAAAAGCAGTTTCAATTTTGAGTTTCCCGAAATGACCCTTCCTTAGTGTTTCACGTAATTTTATTTTTATTTTGTGATAAAAAATTCATCTCTCTAGGAGACGAGCACAACAAAAAGTTTCTTATTCAATATTCGGTTCTACTTAACTGATTTTCGTATCTCATCACTGTGATGTTTGGTTCATAGAAACATGAAAGTGATAAAATTACCTTATTCAGCATTCGGTTCTTGTTTAACTGCCTTTTTAATACTGTCGTAATGTGATATTCCTTAGGTTCATTCATGAAAAGGCACAGGAAAATGTATATTCCGCACACAATTAGTTTGCATGGGAAATCTATTTGTAGTTTTTAAATATTTCAATAAGAAATTAAAAATTAGTAAAATAGTATAAAGTTACAAATAAGTAATTAATTTACCTTCCATCACAACATATTCACAAAGCGAGTAATTGGATAAGCAGTTTTATAAAATGATCGTTCACAAAAGTTAGAAAGCTCTGCATTACTCTAAGAACTTGACAAACTTTAATGTAAACAAATACATCAATACGTTTTTATTGCTTGTAAGTTGTAAGTTTGTATGTGCTGGGTGTGGTCGTGTTAGTAGTCTTTGAGTGAGCAGTTCACAGAGAGAAATTATTTATAAATGCGAAAACATTTCGCGTTTGCAGCGAAAAAAGCACAATATATGCAGATAGTTCAAACCTTGAGACATTTTGAATATGTATTGAAACATTTATCAAGATTATTCTAGATTTCGTTAACTTTTAAGCGTTTTCAAAATTAATGTAGAAGATACGATTACTGATTCAATTGACGCGTTAGCTGTAAAATGTGTACTTGAGCGAGGAAAGTGACGTTTTGAGTGGTTTGACGACTCAATTCTATTACCAAGTCAATTTGCCCGCTTTTCAGACATCACGTCTTTTGACATTTTATGGGAGTATTTGAAAGCTAAAGTATTGACTGAAAACTCATAAATGCTATAAGTGCGTCCATTACAGAATTACAGAACGTTCATTGTACGAAGAGCTCGAATATCGCCTTGATTTCATGCAACGAAAGGTGCATAGTCTGCAGGTTTTCAACTACTCAGAAGGAAACGTTTCGAAATAAATTGTCCAAGTATGATAGCATTTTGTTTCGTTCCATATGCTTTTCCAAAATAATTCCCCAAAACGTGTGTAAGACTTTTAGGACATCTTATTATATCAAAGGAGCCCTATATATCTTGTGTCAGGAAGAAAGGGGTTAAGTCTGACTTTTGATGGGTTCAAAGGAGTCAAGTGTATCATTAATTTAAAAATAATATAATGTGCTTAGAATCGAAACTAAATGAATCTAAATTACATTTATTTGTATCATGGCATGCTTCTCTTTCTTTCTGAATATTTGTGAGAAGTATTGAACTTAAGATTCTGAAAAGAAGTCATTTTGACTTAACCTTTTTTTGCGCTGACACGGAAGATATACACCCTATTATATCAAAGGAAAAATTGTCTATAAACAACCCACCTCAAGAAAATTCTCCAGAAAGTTTAAGAACATGAACATTAAGGTACACATTTGCATACCACAGTACCAGTTTGATGACGAGTTCCAGCAATTTTTTCTTACTTTCCTTTGCACACTTGCATAACTTTATAAAAAAACTACAACGAAGATTCATAAATTTTGAATTAGAAAACACTTTCCACATAAAGTACAAAACATGCTTCACATTTTCCGTGTCCCAGTATCATAGTATCGGCGACCCCCACCCATGTATGGGCCAAGTCAACAGCACTATAAGACAAGACTATTCAAAGAGCAGTCCAGTACGGAAGACGGTCGGTGGGACTTGTTTGAATAAAACAATTAGGAATCTTCCCTCGTTCTTTTATTTGTCACTTGGCCTTCGTGACACACCTATTAATGACGTCATACATGTGGATGCTTCCTTTTATTCATTTTTTTACGTTTCGGTATTGCTTCAAAATATTCCTGAAACCGCAAGTCTTATTAGCATTATGTTTTTTACTTTCGTTGTCGTTTTTTGTTTTACTTAGCTTTCCCCTTGAAATATGACCACCGTACAGTTCAGAAAGTGTTTTCTGTTGCAATCGCCGAGATGGTGGTACCGGCCTTTCTTTCGTGCGTTCTTTGTTTAACTCGTGTAATTTAGCATTATATATCGCGCTTTCTTAACCAACTGCAATGATCGTGGCAATTAGTGTTCCAGGCCTGCCTACTTGATTCTCGGAAAGTTTTTGAGCGAATTATATTTCACAAGGCTAAGTAATTAAAATTGTGCTAATTGTATTTTAACCCTCCTGGTGGTTGTCTCGACGAAGTATCTCGTCTTTTGTGAAATATTGACCAAATCTTGATCGACGAGATATCTCGTCATTAGAAAAACTGACTGGATCGTGATCTCGTCATCATCCAAAAGTCGGCAATATTCTCATCATTCGGAATTAATTTGGCATTCTTGATGTATCTCTTCTCATTACCAAAATTGGTCAGATCTTGATGGACGAGGTATCTCGTCGAAACCACTTGGAAGGTTAATGATGCTGACTTGAGGAAACTACAAAACGCTACACGATTTCATTAGTTCAGCGATTGATAACTAATTTATTGTAATTTTATACTTGTCAACATGCCACATCGTATTCGTAAATGTTCTTATTCTCTTTATGACTATGCCATAATTTTTCTTATGTTAGTTTAATACATGAACATAAAAAAATTGGAAAAGTATTTACGAGAAAATTTGTTGGAAACCCTCGTCTTTTATACAAAAAGAATTTACCGAGCCGTGGTCTCACAAAGGTTGAGAACCACTGATATAAAGCTTCTTTCCTTTATTTTCTTATTAATTTATGCTTTGTATTATACTTCCCTTTTCTAGAAAACAAAAACCTAATTTTCTGTAAATACTTACGCAACACTTCATTTTTTCTAGCTTCGTTCCTTTTTTATTTTATTTTTATCGTAGACATAATTTTATGACACTGGGATGTGCTATTCAATTTTTATAAAGCATTTTCTTATTGTAGTGAGAAATAACCTTCAAGTGGATTATATATATGCTTTTTCTCCCTGATTTACGACGGGAATTCATTGCGCGCTCCGCAAAATGAAATCTCATTTGGTAAAGCAGTTATCCTTTTATGGATAATTGTAAAGTCCTGTTTACACACACACAAAAGCAATATGATTTGGCTGAACATATTTTATTGCATTCATTTCTGGCTCTTCTAATTCCACGATGAAAACTTCACATCGATGAAGGTAATGATTACTAGGGTTCGGACCTTGGTGACCTTCATATTTTTTTAAAAACACTATCAAAAATGATGTAATATGCTCTTAAAGTTAAGAGAAAAATTGCATATTTTTTCAAATGATATAAAAGAAACAAATTTATACATTGACAATTGATGAACTAGAATTTCGTTTTTTTTTTCAAAATAAAAAAATTAAAAATGCCCTAAAAATTAAAAAGAGCCTTTAAAGAAAAAAAAGCGCTAGAATGTAAATGCAAAGGTCATCAAAGTCTGTATCTATCCTTTTCATTAACTATACAAACAATCTAATCGCTCGTACTTTCATGTTTCAAATTATCCAGTGGTATGAAACTACAATAAAATGCAAATTTTGAGAACAAATCGTTTGGTTTTATACCTATTTGTATTTAGACGGACATAAAAGTGGATAATTGTTGTATCTTTAAATTGAAATATTGAACAATTATATTTTTTCGCAATGTATAATGAAATGAAATGAAATTATATTGAGTCAATATATTTGACCAACAAATGAAAATTTTTTCACGAGATGAGAATTGTAAAGGCGTCCAAATTGCTTAAAATTGCCCCCACCCCATATTTTACTTCACTTCCAATTCTTCTCCCACTCGAGGCCGGTATATGACTACATTTTCTCGAATCAATTATCCTATCCAGTTCGTCACTGATTATTATATAGGCAAAATTGTATTTTTACGAGATAACAGTATTAACTGTTGTAATTCATGATAACAATTTTATTAATAGTAAGCGGCTTTTTTAATGGTTAAGTGTTAGAAAGTGACGTTAACAGTTAATTTCAACAGTTGGTTCCTGCAAATCACTCATAAAGAAGTTAAAAACATTTAAGGAAAATCAACTTCTTATTTTTAATATATTTCCATTTAATTAATTGATTAATTAATTTAATTTAAAAAAAAAATTAGTCATTGTAAAAGTTATTTTTTAACGTTTGATGAAAATAGCCAATGTTCATCTCATGGAAACATCGTATTCGTTCTTTTGCTCCAACTTCAATAGCCATTGTCATGAACTAGCGGTTATAACAGTTATTTCTTTCCGAAATCATTGCCAACTGTTATTTTGAAATAACACTGTTATTTAAACTGTTGTCGAAATAACAGCCCATCTCTACTGATTATTACGATGCTTAGCCATAGTCTTCATGAAGTTCAAAATGAGTCCATCAATCTTTTTATAGAGGTTTGTTTCGAAGAGCTTATTCATTGTCGTGATGGGTACAACACGAACCAGAGGACCTTGACCTGCACTAACATCTAGTCGAAAGCTACATATAGGAAAAAATAAATTATGCAGCTCAGAACAGCAATAACGGTAAAGGGAAATTCAACATTCCTTTGCTTGTCAGTTCGGTATGTTATAAGTGTTTGCTCGCTAATGAAACATGACTTTTGATCTGTTGAGTTGACGGGATTTTAAAAGAGAAAAACTAAATTCAGAAAGCGAATAACAGTCATTTAACGTAAGAATTTGGTGAGGAAAAAGTTTGGAGTACTTAAAATATTCGGGTGTATGTTAAATAGTTTAATATATGCCAAGGTCTACTCTTCACAATCGACGTCTCGTATGAAACATTTACATTTTGTATCAACATTCATAGAATGCCTACATAATGGAAAGTAATAATCCAACACAAAATAAATGATAACACGAATAAAGTCATTTGAGATAAGTAGAGTTTGATAGGGAAATTGAAGTTTGGAGTAGCATTGAAACTATAATCTATTCAGGTGTAAATTAAATATTTTAATGTGACAATGTCTACTTTTCCTAACTGATGTCTACGTATCAAACATTTATATTTTATATCACCATGCAAAGATGGTTGGTTTGTTTTTAATGGTGCAAGGACCATATTTGGCCAAGCTGCGCCCAACGCAAGACAAAGTCGAGCAATGGACGTACATACAAGGAAAATTTTACAAGGATTATTTACTTTATTCAAGGGGATGGCTTATAATTTATTTTATTTACGGATGGTTAAACTTTTATTAGCTTACATGACGTGTTTAATAACATTTTTAGCCTTAGAATTTTATGAGATTGATTCCATTTTCAGGAGTAGGTAAATCATGTTTCATATTATTTTATTCGATTACATGTTTGTCGACAGACCATAGAAAAGCACTCTTTAGAAAATATATTGCTTTTGTGTATGGGTGTGTGTGTTCTGTTGTGCAATTCTAGACTAATGAAATAAAAATATCTTTTATCATAATGAATAAAAACAAAATTTATCTTTCTTGTTTTCCTTTATAGGGCCTATTTTATGAATAAAATAAAGAATTTAGTTAGACAGAGAAACTGTACAGCTAAATTGTATTTTTAAGACCGATCTTTTGTAACATAGGGTGTTTTGATTATTTTCTGTTTTATATGCGCCTCTTTTGTAAACAATTTAAAAAACAATGTGTAACTTTTTAGGTATATTAGTTTTTCAGGGCATCCATAATTTATGAATGCTCTGAAATTCACAAATGTAATTACATAATAGCGATATTAATAACATTGCATTTGTATTGGGCAGTATCTAGCAATTTTTACGTCATCTGACCGTGGTTCGAAATTACTTGGTGTTGTCCCTCGGGTTTGATCCCGGACCGTCGCCAATAGCCGTTGTGTTGTTCCAGTGCGGTGTTAATTCAACTACCTACCTACCTATAAACTTTTAGGTAATTAAAATCCTAGCCATATTAATCATGTTGCCCTACAAGGCAAGGGGCAAATGTGCAAATTTTGAAAGGTATGGAGTATTTTAGATTCTAGAGATAAGTATCATTTTATTATTTGGATCAGCTTTCTCGATTTTGGACCTTGCGCCATAAAACACCAAATCCAACCCAATCCTCATTTCATTCTTTAAAGCTTATAAGTAGAGAAATTTGTATTCAACAGGAAGTTACATATTTTTTTAATAAATAAATGACATCCACTCACCAAGACATTTTTAAATGACACTCCAAAATTCACTTTGAACTAGCTCATTCTTTTGCTAACAGAGTTGTGGGTTTTACAAAAGGAAGCATGAATTGTTACAAATACTTCCATAAAACCTAAAATCCAATCCTCACTTCATTCTATAACTCTTGTAAGAGAAATTTGTATTCATCACGAAGTTACAAAGTTTCCTCACCAGAACATAAACAAATGACATCCACTCACCGAGCTTCCATTTCGAGCTGAGACATTTGTTTTAAAGACACTCCATTATTCAATTTCAATTTGGTCATTCTTTTTCTAAAGGTGTTATGGATTATACAAAAAAAACGTGAATTGTTGAAAGTGTTTCCATAAAACCTAAACTCGAATCCTCACTTCATTCTTTAACGCTTACAAATAGACAAATTTGTATTCATCACGAAGTTACAAATTTTCCTCACCAGAATATGAACAAATGACCTCCACTTACAGAACTTCCGTTTCTCTTCAGTAGTTATGGATTTTACAAAAGGAGGCGTGAATCGTTAAATGCGTTTTCAAAACACTTTGAGCAATCCATGTCTCTTTTTGAAAAAGAAAATTCGCTTGCCGTGAATTTTTATTCTTACACCGCGATTTTCAACCTTTTACTATGACGCACAAAACAAATTGTTAAAAATCTGCGGCACACCCAAAAATATATATTTTACCGATCTGCCAAAAATAGGTACAATTTTGGTTGATTTAAAAAGTAGTAAAAGTCGACCTTTTTGCTTCAAAGAGGCTCTTTAAAAATCTTTTTGGAACAAATCATTTCTGATACTTTGTAATAAAAAATAGCACTCAAAATTACTTTACACAAGTATTAAAAATGCGGTTTTTCTTCAAATTATTTTTGAATACACTTGCCGAAAGTTAAAAACTGAACCGTTGAAATAAAATAAATCTTACACAATTTAAACAGTTTCACCATCTGTAATTCACATCAGTGTCATTCTTGCGGCACATCGGTTGAAACTAGCTGTTCTTACATACAGTAACCCTATATTGTATGGAATATAACTTTTTGTTTAAAGGCGTCATTGAGAGTTTACCCAAGGGCGTTAAGGGGAAAAGTTTGACCTTAAATTCGACTTTATACAGGAAAAGAGTGCGTGAAATTTCGCTTGAATATTTTATCTCAAAACACACATTTTAGTACTATATTTCATTGCTGGTAGAACCACCCCAAACCTATGCATTTGTATACCTCAATCTGTTGCATGTAGACAGTATGCGTGGTTATGCACTTCCTGGCTTTAGAATTTCAGATAATGACTCAGTAACTTGCAGAGCTATCACCAGTAGATGCCAGACAATCCGGCTGTCTATCGTAATGCAGCTACGGCACGCAATTCACATTACCTTTCCTGTTGGTGAACGCGATATTTGAGGAAAGTAAAGGTATTTACATAGCGGATTTTTATGAACTTGAAAAGCTTCCACCATCATTTTCACTGTGTGGAATCCAAACATTCTAAAAGTCGTTTTTCTTTTCCTTTGGGCACTCATTTCCAATATTTGATGATCTTCCCTGATTTAGGTTTCACATAATTCGATAAAATAAGATTGAAAGTAGAAATCTTAAAATTAAACACCCTGAACTGTTCGGGCCAAATTAAACACAATCACAGGGTTCCTACTCTTCAAGCAAAAGAGCAATTAGGGCCTTTTAAGGCAATTTTTCATTTTTAAGGTTACATTTTGCATAGATTGCAATAAATTAACTCGTGAGTGCATAAGTGAAGAAACTTGCATGAGAGTTATGTTTGGGACTCCCAGACCCAGTTAAAAAAATCATCCATCTTTAGCTAACTGTTAAATACTATGCCATCGACTTATGTCGCTTGAACTTGGACAAGTATCATTGCCATTGGTTTTTAAATGTAGGTGAAGTAAAATATGCAATGTCCTTGTAAAAACTAAGACTTAAAAATATTTTTAAAGGATTTGCAGCAAATATTAAGGTTTTTTTTAATGGTCCTTAAAAATTTAAATGAAAATTCAGTCATTATTGATGTTTTTTAAGTTCTGTGGGAACCCTGAATCACACAGAGCTTCTCTTTACTGTACCTATACAGGGTGTTCTAAAAGTTCATGTACAAACTTTCAAGGGAGGTAGGGAACACAGAATTAAACCGAATTCATGTGGAATGTATGTCCTCAACGCCACATTCTAGAGATTCTACACTGAGGTGGCAGAAATAAAAAGCAGAAAGTAATCCCTTGAAAAATATCTATCAAAGAACATTTCAGTATTTTATTTTATTGCTGGGAGAAACACCCATAGTTTATCCATCTGTGTACCACAATCTGTTTCTTCAAGTTTAATTTTTAAAGTAGAAAAATAATCTTTTAACTTACAAATTACCCTGTTAGTTCGTCTTAAGGGATTGGAGAAATCCGTTCCAAAGCGGGACTTAAAAACGCATTTTACAATTATCCTTGAGGCATCTATCGACTTCTAACTACCAACGAGAAGAGCAAGGTAGAATATTAACAAAACAATGAAGAGGTGCCTGACAAACAAAGAGGTGCCTGAGGTACCTTTCGCCTTATAACTGGGCATAATTGTTTTGCTGCCCATCTGCATAGAATTGGCATTGTCGCCGAGCCTTTTTGCTGGCTTTGTAATCAGCCTGATCCTATGAACCGATCCCACCTGCTTCCATGCAAAGCAATTCATGGATATACACTGCTGGCCACCGTAAATGCAACACCACGAAGGAAGCATGCAAATAATATGAAATTTACAACATGCATTAGCGGAGGTGAGATATGCAAATGATTAGAATTTCAGCGCAGACGCACATCACGCGCGCCTGTGGCGCCACTTCAAAGCGCTATTTAAGGCTTGGAGATTTCGACGATTTCAAGTACGGCAATTGTGTTTTTCTTGTGGTTTTTTCAAAAAAACGATCCATTATGCCTCGTAGAAAACAGCGATCATCTTTTGATCAAGTATCCGAGTTCGACAGAGGAAGGATAGTGGCCTACCGAGATTGTGGATTATCTTTCAGGGAAATCGGTAGTCGTGTTGGACGAAACCAAACAACTGTAATGCGGATATGTGATCGTTGGATGCAGGAGGGTACGACGGACCGACGTGTTCGATCGCATCCACCTCAGTGCACCACTTCACGTGATGACAGGCATATTGTGCGTATGGCAGTGACGGATCGCTCAGCCACATCACGAACCATAGCACAGCACATTCAGTCTGTACCGCATCATCCAGTGTCTGCGCGTACCATTCGACGCCGTTTACAGCAGAGTGGTCTGTCCGCAAGACGTCCATTGCTTCGTCTACCCTTGACGCAGAACCACAGACGTTTCCGCCGCCAATAGTGCGATGAAAGAAGGATGTGGACGGCAGAATGGAATGAAATTGTCTTTACTGACGAGCCACGCTTCTGTCTGCAACACCACGATGGTCGGATTCGAGTCTGGAGACACCGTGGAGAGAGGATGCTGAACAGCTGCGTTATGCACCGCCACACTGGTCCTGCACCGGGTATTATGGTATGGGGCGGTATTGGATATCATTCTCGCACTCCTCTAGTACGCATTGCCGGTACTTTAAACAGCCAGCGCTACATCTCCGAGGTGTTGGAGCCAGTTGTCCTTCCTTACCTTCAGGGCTTGCCCACAGCCATATTTCAACAGGATAATGAGCGACCACACGTGGCACGCATTGTCCAAGGGTTCTTCGTCAATCGCCAGATTGAATTGCTTCCCTGGCCAGCTCGCTCTCCGGATCTTTCGCCGATAGAAAACATGTGGTCCATGGTTGCTCAACGATTGACCCAGAATACATCCCCAGCTGCCACACCAGATCAACTTTGGCAACGTGTGGAAGCTGCTTGGTCTGCTGTACCCCAAGAACACATCCAAAGTCTCTTTGAATCAATGCCGAGGCGTGTGGCAGCGGTGATCTCCAACAATGGCGGCTACTCTGGCTACTGATTTTGGCAGGAACCACACTTCACAGAAGTCTATAAATTTAATCATTTGATACTTGGTCAACATGTTATCTACAAAATAAATTTTGTTGTGATATCTCTTTTCTTTCTTGGTGTTGCAATTTGGGTGGCCAGCAGTGTAGATTTCCCGATACTGGAGACCGAGAGAACTTTTAAGGCGATATAACTACGGTTATAATTCTTTTTTCTGTATTTTCTCTTTTATGTCGGTGTAGAACTTTTTGTTCCATACCAACCCTTCAAGTTTATACAGAAACAATCAAAATCAACTCATCAATTCAATCTAACTACCAACTGCCCTCTAGCAAATCCAAGTGACGCTTGCAGATATACATTCCTGTGTGAATACAATTTACTTCTTTGTTTCCTACCCCCTCTTGAATTTTATACAAGAACAATCAAAACAACTCATCAATTCAATCAAATTAACCACCTGCAGTACAGCGCCCTCTAGCAAATCCAGGTGGCGCTTGCGGATATGCATACTATTGAATACGGTTCATCTTTTTGTTCCCTATCTCGCTTTAAAGTTTGTAAATTTTGTTTGACATTGATAACTTTGATGAGATTCATTGCAATCGCAAGTTTCCGTTTTGTTTAATTTTGACTCATTTTTTCTGGTTACCTCAACATTTCAGTCCTAAACCTAAAATATAACCGTAAAGATAAAAGTCCGTGTTAAAAAATGAACCGAAATGCCTTTTCGTCGTTTTCTGCCTAAACAGCTTCTATAACAGTAGAAATAATTTATATGCTTTTTAGCAATTTCATAAAATATTGATGTTTCTTGTATAAATGCACAAAAACGTATGCTGTTTCCAGATTCAATTTTACCAGTACAACGTCCAGTAAAGGTTTGATTAAGCCAGTTGCGTGTTTTTGCTGAAGGCCTAATTAGTCCTTGCATAGCCATAAGAGGCAGAAGAGCGACAAACCAAGTTCTGCTGATTATCTTAGGAGTTCCAATGCGAGTTTACATATTTAAAAGGGCCTCCTTGATAATGCATATTTGTGCCTTAGTTCTACATGAAAATTAATGGGTATTAAATAAAAAACTCTTTCTAAAATCAAAAACTTTTTATTCAGTTGTTTGCTACACTTTAAAATAAAAAATATGTTATTAAGATGTGTGCTATACTAATAACAGGCTTAAAATTAGGAATCAAATATTTGTTATTCAGTTTTTCCTACACTTAAAAATAAAAAATTGTTATTTGATCTAAATTTCAGATCAACCCAAATTTTAAAGTACAAAAATATCGATTTTCCTATTAAACTGCTGTTCGAAATATTTAAAATTCGTGGACACATTTGCCCTTTCCCTAGCCTGAAGTTCATATCTAATCCATCAAAGAGTAAAAAATACGCTTTTATTTATGATTGATTTGATGATTATCAAATTTTCTTCCAATCAATGATAACGAATTTCAAGGAGATCGTACTTTTCGGCCGATGACCTTCTTTCATGTACGTTATTCTTTATAAAATGAAGAATCAGGAGTTACTCGTGGTCCTTAGAAGACTAATTTCTTCAAGCTTAATTTTTGAGTGTCAGAAAATCATCAAACTTACAAATTTCCTTTTCAGGGTTAAACAAATGTTTAAAATAAAAATACATAGTTTTTAGATGCAGTTCCATTGAATAAAAAGTAACAAAAAATTTCTTTCTTTGTTAAACTAATCGAATGGATAAAACAAGTTTTTTCTCACATGTATTGAATTCCGATTTTACGAAGAAAAATGACCATTTATGTCCATGAATGTGAAGCGTCATTGCAGTAAACTGCCATAATAATATTTAAAGTTTATACCTAATAGATCAGACATTTGATATGTGTAGGTACATTGTATTTCTTATAACTTCGATTAGACCATATACTTATACCAGGCAGTACACTTAAAAATGAAAAATTCTGAATTCTTCTGTATTTTGTATTGTGCTGTTACATTTTGAGAAGAAAAACGTTTGAAAGTAAAAACATAGTTTTCAAATGCAGCGTTATTAAATAAAAAAGTAACACATATTTACTAAATTAAACTAAAAGAATGGTTAAAAGAAGCTTTTTCACAAGTGTTGAATTCTGATGTTAAGCAAAGTGACTACTTTATGGCTTGTGAAGTGGCTATACACTAAGTGGCTGCTAAAATAATATACTTGGTTTATACGTAATATGTACAGAAAATTTGTGCGTACCAGTACAGTGCATACCTTGTCACTTCGACTAGACCACATGCAGTATAAATATTAAATGTGGAATTCTGAATTCGACTGTATTTTATGTTGTGCCGTTACTATTCATTTTGTAGATTCGGAACAGTAAATTCTATGAAACGTAATCAATAAATTGTACGGATGGTTAGCTTTCCCTTATTCAAGAATCTCTAGGCTCGAATTCTGGTCTAGGCATGGTTGTTCGTAGTGGTTCGGATTCTTAGTTAAGCCGTAGGTCCCGGTGTAATTATTTCTTGTGTAGCAAGAAAGGACATTCGGATATGGAGACCCCGCCCTTATCCTTGTGAGGATTTACCGGTTTAGTGGTCTCCCTTGGGTAGTAGATCAGTTTCTGAATCACATACAATCACTGGTGGGTTTTCTTGATGGTCATCTGATAGAGTTCATGTAAGGTTGACCTGAAGGGCACCTACCTCCGGTCACATATAAACACTGAGAAAACTTACCGGCCTGCGGTAGGCGAGCTTTGTCTAATTTTGAGAGACTGTCTAATCCAGGGGTGGGGAACCTTTTTTGAATAAAAGGCCATATTCATTTTCGGAAATAGTGGATAGGCCACACCGATCCTTCGAACCACTACTTACGAAGTAAAACATACTAAATTATCAGCGTCAAGTTTTATTACATATAGCTATAGAAAAGACAAATAAATTTCAGTAAAACATACATTTTTACAATATTCTCATAATACATCCACCTACATTTTATATCAACACAAAATTAAAAATAATATAATTATAAAGATAATAAATAACTTTCAAATTATTATTTAAATGAAAATTTATAGCAATTATTTTACATTCTCTCCGTGTATTGTACAAGAATAAATAGAAAAACTACTATTTTTAAAAATAATTTAATGAGTTTGATGAAATTTTTGGGTTTGTTTTTTATTAGATAATAACTGAATATTAGGCTCCAGCTTAGTTGTACGCAACTTGAGTTGGTCTTTTAAATGAATATCAGTATCTGAATCCTTGAATGAGTTTTAATTTTTGTTAGGTACGAAAAAGTTAATTCGCAACTGTAAGTAGTTGCAAAGCAAGACAGCAGACGACGAGCATGTTGACGTAAGCATGGGTACTTAACTGCATTTTTCCACATTTCAATGGGATCATTTTTGTATCAAAAAATGATAGCTGAATGTTCTGCTTGATTTGTAGTCTGGGACAGATAAATAAATATGTTATTTACCATATAAGTAAAGCCTTTTATTTCATCTTTGTGTGACTGCATTTACTAACAAAGGCCGCACATAAAATCTTAGAAGGCCGCAGGTTCCCCATCCCTGATATAATCTGAGAGCGTTGTCTAATCTGAGATAATCATCCATGTGAAAAACTATTTTCTTAAGAAATTTGTAGGGATCTCTGCCCCATTTTCCTCGGGGCCTTCCGTCAGGGAGTTCCTACATCCGTAGTGACTTCAGCTGATCGGAGAGGAGGGGCTGCGCCCCCAAGAAGATGGTCATCTGATGGTTTTATAAGAATTGTGTTTATGTTGTTTACTATAAAGTCCCAGTCGCGGGAGGCCAGGATATCGATAATTTTGCATATATTCTCTGCATTTCCTGTGTGCTAGGTTCAGTCATCCAGGGTTGGGTCTTGGTTGTAATCAGCGCAGATGGCGTGAGCTTGTGAGGAGACACTCTAAGAAATAGTGCATTGGTATTCCCTTTAACCCACAGGAGCACTAGGTAGGTCTGAGATAATCCAATTCTGTGGAGATATCTGGGTAATGGGCTATGTCCCGTTACATAATGTAATAGAAGTTTATGTTTGATTTGGGTATCCTTGGAAACGTTTGAGAAGAGATCGTATGTTGAGCAAAGGACAGAGCGACAAGCCAAACCAGTAAAATGTAAAGCAAGGGAAATTTTTGAAACAATTCCGAAAATTTAAAATAGAGAATCGACTTTCCGAAATACATTTTGGATTAATTCTACCTAGTCTTTCATTTTAATTTTATATAAGTACTTTTAAACTTCCAACTATGTATGTCATAAATAGGTGCTATCTAAATTCAATACAATGTATTCTAGAATTACATAAAAAAATAACTTACCTGTTTGGTTAATACCAGCAAATCTCTGAAAATGTTTCAGCGCCGAAAAAATACCATCTGGTCCCAAAATAGAGCCAGATCTATAGCTTCCTTGTTCCAGGTATCCATATTTTTGTAAATAAAGCTGAAAACAGAAAGTCAATACATAAATTTCATGTTTATATCACGTAAAGCTACAATAAATCCCGAACTTTTAACGTGTGCGTCACAAGATTATATTAGCAATAAATTTTAGACAGAGGCGAAGCTAGATTTTGGCGGGACCAGGGTCGGACGAGGCTGGCGCCGCCCTGTCCCAAACAAAATTTACGTGTTTGAAATATTAATTTGTTAATATATTAATGATCTCAACATTAATTTGTATCGCAATTAATCATTGACTATGCATAAAGATTAGCAAAACGCCAAGTTTTGTTAACGTCTCCTGTTAATGGGTCTCCAAACGAAGTAAAAGGCACCCGCTGTCCTGTTTTGTGCTCTCAGGACAGAAGATAATTTCAATGCTCGTCTTTTCTTTCTTTTCTGAAAAGCGATTGCAAGGTTTTTTTGTTGGTTTTGGCTTTTTAAAGCGCAAGGGCCATACTTGGCCAAGCCAAACACAAGACAACGTCAAGTATAAAATGCCGTGAAAAGGGGAAAAGAAGCATTGGGGAATAGAGTAGTGGAATGAAAGCAGGAAAAGATCTCTTGGATATCCCTGGAGTGCGATTCCCGTGTTTACTAGACAGCATAAACTCCATGGGAAAAGAAAAGATCACCAGAGAACCTCGTGTTCGTGAAGCCCGTACACACCTAAAGGAGATGTGTCTCCGAGGGCACTATTACAAGGGATTAGGGTTTGACACTGCATGTTCATTGTTTGACCTTGCGCCATTAAACTCAAACCAACCAACCGTATTGATTGATTTCAACTATCAACGCTGTTTTTATTTTTCTGGTCGAGAAAATACTGATAAGTATTAGGAAAATAGAATGCTATTTGATAGCAATAATTTGTAAACTAATGAACTGTTCAGCAAAGGTAGAATTTTTTTTTCGTTATATGATCATCTCCATTCAGTGTTCTTTAAGTTGTATATAATCATGCTAGTATTCTTGAAATAGTCCATCTATTCATTTAAAAATTAATGTTGTATTTGAAGAAAAATATATTACATAATCAGTATGGATAGAAAAGAATCATCCGTGTTTTTATCAACCTGTGCTTTATCTTGAATTCAAACATCCTTTTTGAGTAATTATGTGGACTGACACAAGGTCAGCAAAATACTGTTTTCATTTTTTATTAAAATGTAGGTGGAAACAAAACTTTTTGTTGTGTGTCATTCTTCTACTATTTATGAAACATCTAAAGCAATACAAGTCTGAAAATCTCTATGCAGGCATGCTCTTTCTAATAACGCCGAAATGCCAAATGAAAGTTAGAATGCAAAATTTGTCTTATTTCTTTGTGGGTAAAAGAACACAACTTTGTTTAGTTTTGTGTCAATCTATTATTTATGAAACATTTAAAGAGAGCAACACAAGTTTAAAAATCTATACAGACATAATCTTTCTCTTATCGCCAAAATGCCAACCAAGAATTAGAATGCAAAATTTGTTTGTGGGTGAAAGTAAAACTTTGCTTATAGCTTATGTTAATCTATTATTTATGAAACATCCAGACCATCGTAAGTCTGAAAATCTCTAGGTATGCTCTTTCTTAGAGCTCCGAAATGTCAAACAAAATTAAATGTGTCTATCCTCCCTGCTGTTCCAGTCCATTTATCTCAGCAACAGTTCAAGGACATTCTCAAACAATTTAAAAGAAAATATCTCAGAATTGTTCTTTCCTATATCCTCATTCGTATCCGTTTCCTAAATTTATCGACTTTCGAGTCTGGATCTTTTATTGCGATGAAGATAAAGTTGGTTTCAAGTATAGGAATTAAACACAAAATGCAAAATTTCTTTTTCGCTCAAGCGGGAAAGCATGAAAACATGAATCAATATATTGTCTGACTGACAGCATCCACGTCTAGTTTTTATCTACAAGTAGACAAAAAAAAAGAGGACGTGAAGACTGTTTCGCATATTTGTACTTTATTTACAGCACTTATAGCACGAAAATACTTTCCCAATCTTTGAACAATTATATAGTTAGCATTTTAGCATTCACAAAATAAAATGTTAAAGCTTCTCTAATTCACTTTACAGCAAAATACATCTATATTCATGCACAGTAGGTAATAAAAAGTTTGATTATTGTGAATGAAAAAAAGCTTTCGAAATGCAAATATTGTCCGCAAACTTTTTCATTGAACCGATCTAGTTGTGTTATTGGCATACACGTGATACAAGAAAATAATTTATATTAGGGAGATCGAAAATCGAAGGAATTTCAGGACCAAGTGAGTTATGGTACCCCTATTCTCACCTAACTTTGCTTACCTCTACTCATACCTCCCTCACCTACCTAATACCAATTCCTAACTTCTCTCTGCTAAATAAGTAGGCAGTTTCACAACTTAAAAATCCCTTCCAGCGCGACGAAGTAATTTCCACTGGTACTGTAATCGGAATGGCGGAGGCGCAACTGGGGAGGTGTTAGGAGGGTGAATTTACCCATAAGCTCACCCATCTAACTTCCTAACTACGTTCATATATATCTGAATTTTAAAATATCTTCTAGCATTACAATAATCTCAACTGGTTCCGTTATTGAGATGACAGTGGTGCAACTAGGGAGAGATTAGGTGGATGAGTTTGCCCCATGCACTCACCCATCTAACTACCTAATGCATTCTGATAACCTCTTCAAAATCACTTCCAGCGTTACAGAAATTTCCTCTGGTACTGTAATTGAAATTAGAGGAGCGCAACGGGGGAAAGTTAGGTGGGTGAGTTTACCCATACACAAATTCATTTGCCCTCTTAACTGCCCTTTTCTGATACCTCTAAACTTAAAAATCCCTTCCAGCGTTACAATAATTTCCACTGGTTCGGTAGAAATTGAAATTAATAAAATTGAAATTAGAGTGGCGCAACTAGGGAAAATTTAGGTGAGTTTACCCATACACTAATTCATTTAACCTCCTAACTACCATTTGATAACCTGACGATGTGGTATTAAGTGTTCCGTAATATAAAATTAAGGAAAAAATCATAAATCCTATCTGGAAATGTACCCATTCTCGAAATTTTTGTGATTCGCCGTCCTTTTTATATTTCTACAAAAATTATGAATAAAGATTAAGTTTTTAATATAAAAATAATTTGTAATAGATGTAAAACTTCATACATTAAAGACAGAAGGGTAACTGAAATCTTAACAAAAGAGAGAAGGCTATCCTTTGTAGGCTGTATGACCACATCGAAAACTGATGCAGGCTTTGCACCGAATTTGCATATAGAGAAAAGAGGTTGCGAATGAGTTAAAGCGGTAGCAGAACTAGTTAACGCCTCTAGTCTAGTTCCTAGTTAATGCCTCTGACGATACGATTTCAAAATTTCAATATGCACCAGCTTTCTACTGAATGTCCTCGGTTATGCAAATCGGCACAGGCTTTCGTTTAATTTTGAGGTTGTAAACCTTAAAATAATGGGGTTCCTTAACCCTCCTGGTGGTTGTCTCGAAGAGGTTGGTTTGGGGGTTTTATGGCGCAAGGACCACACTTGGCCATGCTGCGCCAGACAAGACATACAACATCAAGTAATAGAAACACACAATAAAAGTTTTGCTGACACAGAAGAGAGAAATAAACCCAGGGAGTAATGCACCTGACAGGAATCGAACCTGCGCCGCCTACAACTCGAAGGTTGCTAGCGCAGTGGACATGTCTCGAAGAGGTGTCTCGTCATTAGCGAAACTGACCAGACATTTATGGACGAGATATTTCGTCGTTCGAAGAAAACTGGCCAGATCTTGATCTCGTTATCATCGAAAAAATCGGCAATATCTGGATGACAAGATATTGCCTCATTAGCAAGATAGGTCATATCTTGATGGACGAGATATCTCGTCGAAACCACTTGGCGGGTTAAGTTTTGTAAGGCAGTGCAGTATATAAAGTAAAAGTTTGCTTTCGATTATTAGATAAAGTTGTGTTAACCATGCGATTAAACTCAAGTGCATAACTAAGAGTGTTGCTGTTAATGACCTTAATAAATGTTTTTCTTTTACCTTTCATGTTTTTATTTGAATGCATGAAAGAACATGCAATGACACACATAATAATTTTACAAGTATCAGTCAAAATCTAAGGTTATCTCTAGCTGCGTTGACAGATTTCCGGTTTTGCTACAGCATCCATTCTCCAAATCATCGGCATCGAAATTCTCAATCAGAGGAATCATTGTTTTTTCTGAATTCTCGTTTTACAGAAGCAAGAGGGGAGGTACAGCTCTGTAATATTTCTGAAAAAGAGACGGTCAATACAGACACAGCGTTTCTCTTTATTTGTTTTACTTCATCTTTCTTTCAAGGACGAGACAAACAAGGCTTCACCTTGCACCAAACCTTTAGCGCCCTTCTTTTAAACATTGACAGGTTTTTATGCAAGGTTACTTCGTATATGTCGGAGGTAATAATAAAGGGAAACAATGGCGGGCAAATATTTTTAAATTAATGCACGCGCAAAGAATTGAGACAAATGATTCGTTTTTCTTCCCGTGATTCTCTTGTTTTGTCAGTAGTGTGATTGGAAAAAAAGATGAGCTTTACAGTTTCCGTAACAAACAATTTATTAGTTTTTGTTCTTGTGTATTTTCTCCGATTTTGCCCAATGGATTGCAATGTCTTCCAGAAATTTTCCTTTTAGTATGAAGTGAGAAAAACAGTATATATTTAACCATCTGAGGGGTTCACAAGCATAATTCCACCTTGCAATCTTCAGTCTTCCCTGCTTGATTTCTAACAAGTTTTGACCTTCTTGACCAATTGAATCTTTCCATAAGATTCTATTCTAAGGAAATGAGAGCCAATAGAATCTTTCCAAATGATTCTTCTCTAAAATTCTGTTCTACTCGGAAATCTCGCTACCCTCAGAGGGTTAAAAGGTTTTTGCCTAGTTCTAAAATTGAAATTCCGAATTTCCGGAAATGAATGATGCCGAAAATTTTAAAATAAAAAATTATTAAAACAGCCGAATTAGCGACAATTGCGCCAAATTCGGCTTTAAGCAATTCGAAACAGAAAAGTAACCCTGCCCTCTACTATTATTACATGCTTTGCCGCAGTTCGAACTAGACAAAACCGATTTGGCGATATTTACACAAAATGACCTCACTTATAAGTAAAAATAACCAATTAAATTTTTTCTTAAGTATTTCATAGGCATATTTGAAATCTTTCTCGAAAAACCCGAAGAAGGTTTTAGAAAACAGTGCCAAAGAACGTTTTTACGACAATTGAGGCAACCACTGATTTGGATGTTTTTCTAGCATGGTTGCCACGGCTTAGCGCCAAAATCTCGAAGTTTATGTCTCTCTTGAAAATTTTCTCCCTTAAGAAATATTCGGATACTATTCCCGTTCAAAAACTAACTGTTTTTCCAGAAGACTTCCGAAAAGATTGGCATGTATGCAATATAGTTCCTTCATGGACAGCCATGTTTTGGCAGCACATGACGCATTTGTTGTCATTTGAAAAATTTTCACAGTGAAAAGAAAAATCCGGAAGATATTTTTTCTTCCGGAAAAAAGGTGGTTTTCCGGAAGACTTCCGGCAAATCCGGAAGAGTTGTCTTGTTTACTGGATACTGTCTTGTTTTGTGTTGACGTTGTGAGAAAATATTTTTATTGTTTTGTCTCTGCTTTTACATATGAATAATAATACAACTGCAGGATGCTATATGAACGTAAGAATTCATTCTTCCTCATATTTTGTAGATAGAATGTATGAAAGCATTCGCTGTGCATGCTTCTTCACGGAAAATACTTCTGTGGCAAAGAAAAAATTGCGCTAAATTTTTTAAGAATTAAGAATAGAAGAAAAAAGACAAAACTTTCTGACCAATATTTTTGAAATGTAGTCCCCTTAGGTGTTCAAGAAGGATTTCAAATGGATGTTACGAACAGGGGCGCACCTAAGGAGGGGCCATGGGGGCTGAAGCCCTCTCCCAGACCATGTATAAAAAGTAAAAAATATCTTCATTTATTCATTGATGCTTCTTTAAATATCGTGTATAAAGGTGTTTTATATTTTCTCCTCACACAGCCAACTGATATTTATTCATTGCTTTCAGTCCATTTCCAAAACTGCTCTATTTCTTGTTTACAGGGGTTGGATAAAATAATTTAATACTATTCATTGAAACTTTGGCAACTTTTCCCTTCAATACTACTTTTATTCGTTTTGGAATTGTCACTCTAAAATTAGTCTCCAGGTAATCCACTCTAAAACCTAGTCTCTTGGTAACACGGGTCGAAGTAACCCGTTTGTTAGAATAACGGATTAGCAACCGGAGGATTGCGAGTTCGAAACTCGATCCAACCAAAGACTGTCGTGTACTTGGGGGTAGGTAGGTAATTTAATTAACTTCACACTGGACAACTGACTATTGGTGACGGTCCGGTATCAATCCCAAATGGAAACACCCGAGGACAACACCACTTAATTTTGAACCACGGTCAGATAACGAGGCCCACTCTCCAAACTTCCACACCACGCCAACGTGAGGGGTGTACGTGGGGGCTGGTGCACGTTGAATCTATAGTGGCCTCGGATGTCCTCACTTTGGCGTGGTGTGGAAGTTTGGGAAGTGGGGGTGCCAGCTTATGTGTTATCCTCGTCATCTGACAGTGGATCAAAATTAAGAGGTGTTGTCCTCGGATCTTTCCATTCGGGATTGATCCAGACCGTCGCCAGAAGCCCGTTGTATTACTCCAGCGCGATGTAAATTCAACTACCTACCTGCCGACCTACCCTTGGTAACACATTCCAAAACTAGTCTATGTAATGTACTCTAAAACTCAGATAACATACTCTAAATCTAGTCTCTTGCGAACACACTCTAAAATTAGTCTGATTAACACAATCTTAATATACTGTATAATTCACAGAAATTTTGAAATCACCCCCTAAGTAAAGAGCATACAATAAAAAATATAGCCTCCTCCATTTTAATATATTCTAGACGCTCCTCCGGTTACGATGGTTTATCTTCATCATCGTTAATCTAGACACAATTTTCTAATTGGAAAACATGTTCAAATCACGTATGTTGGATATGTGCTTTATTTTTCCAGGAGGCGTTTGTGTATAAAAACACGAAATTTAACTTTTTATACAGACCCTCTACCCAAACAATTCCAATTAGAAAATGTTTCCTACGTCTAACTAGTCTAAAAGCTTCATGTGATAACTGAAATTTGAAATTCAGTACCTGTGCGTTACCTTACTATACAAACACGCTAAATTTCATTATACTCCGATTTCTGGTACGTGAAATACTATCAGGTATAGAGAGTATACTTAGCTATCGGACACCTGTTTAAAGTCGTAAAGATAACATGCCAACGTTTTTTAATTTGGATACATACACCGTAACAATTAATAAAAATTGCCTGTTTAATCTTCTGAGCGACGCAAGAATTCCCAGTTGTGTAGTGTTGTCCTCTTCCCCATAACACACCTGATGATTAAATAACCACATCTTTATAAAGAATCAATGGATTCTTAACCCCTAGAACTATTCTATTGATTCTTTCATTAGAATAGAATCATTTTTGTAACGATACTATTGGTCCTTCCATTGGCAAAGAATCCTTTGGAACGATTCTATTCGCACATTCTGTTGAATAGAATCCTTTGGAAAGATTCTATTGTCCATTTCCTTATAATAGAATCATTTGGAAATACATTTTATTGCTCTCATTTCCTTATAATATAATCATTTTGGGAAATTCTATTGCTTGCTTTCGTAGAAAAGAATCCTTTGGTAATATTCTATTGCTTCTTTCCTTGGAATAGAATCCTTTGGTAATATTCTATTGCTTCTTTCCTTGGAATAGAATCCTTTGGAAATATTCTATAGGTCAAGAAGGTCAAAATTGGTTAGAAGTCATGCAGGGAAAACTGCAGGTAGCAAGATGGAATAATTGGCAAGGTGGTATGTAAATCTTTCAGAGGGTTAATTTAGAAACAATGCACAGCTATAATAAAAAAAGTCTGTTTAATGTAATGTAATGTAACAGTTTATTTCTACTAGATAGACTAGCCTACTATTTACTATCAATGAATTATTCATGAGGAATTGCTATTTCTATTTGATGCGATGGTGCTATCGTTTTTTCTTCCTTTTTCATGTTAATTGTTTAACGACGAGATACATAACGCACTCTAAAAACGAAGATAAAAACAAGCGAACAAGGTTAGAATACCAATTACCCAAGTTCTTTTAATTCTGCACCATGCGGCATTTCGTTAATCGATGCTCATCTCTGGTTTCCCCAAACCGCATATTTACAACTTCTTGAGAATGAGAAGAGTTGAATCAATTGTAAGTTGTAAGCAATTTCATTAATATCATGCGCACATTGCACATTATTAATGCAATTGTTTTTTCAGAATGAATATGAAATACAAAATCTTTCTTCTTTCTCTACTTTAGACGTCTTCAGAGACACATCTTTAGGTGTTTACGGGCTTCAAGGACCCGAGGTACTCTAGTGATCTTTTCTTTTCCCATGGGGTTTACTGTCTTTAGTAAACAAGGGGGTCGTGCACTCGCGATACACAAGCAATCTTTTACTGCTTTTATCCTATTATTCTATTCCCAGTCCTTCTTTCTTCACTTTCACAACATTTTTTACTTGAAGTTGTCTGTCTTGAGTTTGAAGTAGCTTGGCCAAATATGGCCCTTGCGCCATATAAACCACAACATCTCTTCTTTACACAGGACCGTTCCTGAGTGCTGTGCTGTAAGTGTATATCCACGATGTCGGGTAAAAATAGGGTCGAAAAACTTAAAAAACCGACCAGTAAATATGATTAAAATGGACTTCAATGATGAAGCCAACGTTTTATAATAAAAATGTATGAACCAAAATATCACTGCATTGTGTCCCAGGCAGTAATATAATTTCCCCATAAATAGGCAGGAAGGAATGCAGTTATGAAAGTTAATATTTTGATATTTGCTTTATGTTGCGATAAATGATACTTTGAATATATAAATATTTTGAGTTTAAGTTTCATTTAAATTATCAAAAATTATTTATCAAGGGAATTATTATTCGAAACATCAAATACTTTTATAAGGGTCGTTTCATCCTTGAAATGGTCAAGGGTAGTACATAAACATTCTAAGTATATTATAGGCTAGGACTGTTAAGCTTTGTATTCTCTTTTGACGTTCTGATGTACAGGAGTGCTCTAGATGGCCGGTGAGAGAGTATAAGGGTTTCATCACCCATCAATAACACTGAAAAAAAATAATTTTTATGTGCAAAATACACTCATATAAGGTGATAGTCTTCACCCATAAAAGTTTGTTTTACAGCTTAATAAAAAATATTTTTAGTAAAGAAAAGTAAAAGTTTTAAAGAAAATGCTTTAAAAACGTTAATGTTAACAAAACTAAAGAAAAACTAAATTTTT
This sequence comes from Meta bourneti, assembly GCA_933210815.1. Lineage (NCBI taxonomy): Eukaryota > Metazoa > Arthropoda > Arachnida > Araneae > Tetragnathidae > Meta > Meta bourneti. The sequence goes on along the minus strand of OW119934.1, from coordinate 51,217,255 downwards.
ATGTGCAAAATACATTCATATATGGTGATAGTCTTCACCCATAAAGGTTTCTTTTACCGTTTAATAAAAAAAAGTTTTTTAGTAAAAAAAGTAAATGGTTTTATTTTTTTATCATAGTGCCCTTGAAAGGATCAAAGCAGCGGATTTCCTAGTTTTAGTTTTTGAAGAGAAAAGATGGCAAATGAAGACAGAACTCCATTCATCCATTTACCATTCATCCCTAATAGTGTGATCATTTTATCACTTGACAAGTCTTTCACCGTAAATTAGACAGTTTGAGGAAAGTACATTTCGTCGGTTTTGTTACTATTCATGGGCTTGTTCTAAGCACATTTGAGATGAAAGAAAAAACACGAAATATACGAGGGTGAATGTTTGTGAGAATAGAATAGTTGAAAAATAGCTCCTAGCACGACCACTTTTTACCACGCTTCGCCGCTTCAACAAAACAATAAAGCCAGTCCGCAGATGAGGCGAGAGGTAATTTTTATAAAAGTATCTTTTTCTACTGATGCTGTATTATCAAACGCTCTCCCACCTTACGTAACCAACCATCTGCATGTCCGTTCACTGAGATGTCTCTCAAACGCTGTCTTTGTATCCCGCTTAATAAAAATTTCAGACCCGAAAACAAGTCTCCGTCGAAACATTGCGAACTGCACGCGCCCATAAATTTTAGCTAAGTCTTATATAAGAGTCTACCTGCTCGCTCAAAAGAAAGGATTGTTTAGTAAAAACATAAAAGGATGCTCGCCATCGGTAGCGAAATGGAAATAGCCTCTTAGATTCATAAGAATACTTCATTTGAACAGTTTAAGAACTGTTGTACATCTTTTTGCTTTGAATGGAAATATGTAGAAGTGAAAGTACGATGTCCTTTAAACGAAAATGTTTTTAAACATCAGAAAAAGTAACAAAAAATTTGCGCTGTTGGTGCCCGTTAAAAGGTTGTAACGTTGCATAGCATATGATAATTTATGCAGTACTTAGGGAAATATGCTTACTTCCCAAGTAGTAGGGTATGTGTTATGTTATGATTGACGGTGGTCCCTTGCTTGGTGAATTATGTCTAGATTCTGCTCACATGTAGGTGCAAAACCTCAAGATAAGTCACCAAGCAAAGGTATTCATGTTATGTTATGATCGACGGTGGTCTCTTGCTTGAAAAATTATGTTGAGGTTTCGCTCCAATGTGTGATCAGAACTTCCAAATTTCCGCCGGACTGGCAAAACTCGAGGTGAAAAGGTGTATTTTGCCTTGACCTAACTAAAGAAGAGGAGAGACAGCAAGAGGAGGACCGTAATGAATTGTGGAAAAGGACGATCGACACCAACGATAGCATCAGACGTTAACCTTTGTCCATCTTCTGGTCAGACAAAAAAGGTTTCGGGTGCGACGTTAGGATTCCCAGTCTTTCCTCAACCGATGGAGACTCCAGTCTCTTGCCCCAAAGCTCGGCGGATCCTTCATGTAGAATCATTTACCTTTTTACCTTTTAACTGGATACCATGGATGTAGGAATTGACACAAATCCCTAGCAGGGGCACTAAACTCCTATTAAAACTTTCATATACATCTATCAGAGAGAAATACACGAAAAATAAATAACGTCCATGTTGATATCCGTCCTCTGACCAGGCAAAAAAGGTTTCAAGCCAAACATCAGAGGGAGGTAGGTATTTTAATTAAGGTCGCACTAGAGCAATACAACGGTCTACTATTTCAAACATCAGAGGAGTCAGCCTTCTCCAACCGATGGAGACTCCGGCCTCTTGCCGAAGTTCAGCGGATGCGTCATGTTGACTTGTTCATACAATAAAGATCGCGAAATTTAAATTTATATTATTATAATTCATATTAGTTTAACAAATACATTTGAATATAAGCTGCCGTTATTGTCGTCAGTTTAGACTGAGGTACTCATCCATAAATATCGAAGGGCCGCGGTGGCCCGGTTGGAAGAGTAACGGACTAGCAACAGAAGGGTTGCGAGTTCGAATCCAGCCAAACACCGTCGTGTACAAAGGGGGCTGGTGCACGTTAAATCTGTCGTAGCCTCAAATGTCCTCACGTTGGCGTGGTGTGGAAGTTTGGAGAGTGGGGTGCCAGCTCAGGTGTTGCCTCGTCATCTGACCATGGTTCAAAATTACGTGGTGTTGTCCTCGGATCTTTCCCTTTGGGATTGATCCCGGACCGTCACCAATAGCCCATTGTGTTGTGCGTTAATTGAAATATCCCCCCATAAATATCGAAATATTACCCATTAATAATCGATAAATTGCTTAACATAAACTATCCGATAGAGAAATATCCGTTTCTGAATTGAATAGGAAGAATAGAACAAAGCTGGCTCATTGTTTTCAGTTATTTAAGAAGTAAACAAATTGATGTGCCAACCCTTAGTAAGGTCTTAGATTTGTTTCAAGCATCCCAGGCTCAAATACCTCAACAGAAACAGTTTTCACTGATGAGCAATAAATGAACTTATCAGAGAAATCAAAACAGCTTAGAACTAATTACGTCAGAGCCAATTGTAACAATTTAATGACTAGTTGTGCAGAGTTTTTGAAACTTGCACAAGACGATAAAAAATACTTTGTTCCACAGAATCAGTGGACAAATACATAAAGGTTAGGAGTCTAAGAAACTTGCAAATTTGTAAATTTTTATTCTATATTGTGACCTGTATCTTATATATAATGTAAATTAATTGTTTTGTTTACTGTTATCCATTCCATAAACATTTGTTGTAATGATATCGAGCCGCAAAATTTGTCGCGACTTTAACTCCCATTTAAATTCATGGCCAAAAGTTAGTCATAGTAATTTATACTGAGTCTTTCCTGCCTACTCTGTGGAAAAATAAAGCAATAGGCAGATCCCACCTGTTTTTTGCGGAACACTTAGTGATTTTGAGGCTTCTCAACATTTGGAAGCGAGAGCTTATGGGGATCAACCATTGGTTGATTCTTGTGATGTTTCCTACTTTTTAGTTTCTATAATATTTTTTCTTTGTATTCATTTGTTTATACTGAGAGTTTTCTTGTCTCAGAGAGCCAACCTAACCTATTTAACCTGTCTGCCGTATCCTTAATGAGATGATTGCTTTTCAGTAATGATATAGACAATTTCAGTAATGTTTTCGGTAATGATTACATAGAATATTTCGGTAATACGATTACATTTTTAAAACTAACATACAATCATAATTAATAGTTAATTGCGCCCTTAACAGACATAGTAACAGATAAATAGAGAAAGAAAGTATTGCATTCGTTCAAGCGTGATGAGTTGCTTTGGGGTTTTATGGCGCAAGGGGCATATTTGGTCAAACTGCGCCAAGCACAACTTCAGTAAAAATGCCGTGGAAGGAAAAAAGGGATTGGGGAACAAAGTAGTCGGATGAAAGCAGTAAAAGATCTTTCGGGTATCCTGGGATCGCGACCCCGTGTTTACTAAACACAGCAAACCCCATGGGAAAAGAAAAGATCACTAGAGTGCCTCTGGTCCGTGAAGCGCGTACACACCTAAAGAAGTTGTGCTCCTGAAAGCTTGTTCAAGAAAATCTGCAACTAGTCCTTGTATGTGACTTATATTTACATTACAAAAGATTCAGTAAAAACCCTCCATGCAGATCTATGTTTTAAAAACCTCATTGTAATCAGAAATCCTAAAATTGTTTATATTTTTTTACTCAATCCCGTTTGCCACAGTTTTTCCTTTTCAATTCTGAATTTTGGTTAAATTCTAGTTCAAGTTACGGCCTTGGCTCGATTTGAATTTTTTGTCACCAAGTCACTTCCAAGTGATAACAATGGACAGAAAAGCACGTCAAACTTTAATGCGGATAAAATGCGGATCGGAATTTTTGGATTATAGGGCTCCAACTTAACGACGTTTTGTAAATAAAAAAGATAGATCGCTAACTTGGTGATTTTTGGCGACCGCATCATTTTTCTTTCCATCAAGTTTGATTTCCGAAATAATTTCACTATTCGCTGTAATGCCGTAATTAGAGGTGAAAATCAGTAACAATTAAGAAAAATCTCTTATGGTTGGCATCTCTTGTCTGTATATTGTTCATGTGCCCTGGTCATTGGAAATATAAAACAAAATTGAAGGGTAGATTCATTTTTCGAGGAAAGATTCAAACCAGATGTTATGATTATCATTTACCGTTGAAACATTCTCACTATCAGAAAAAGTATTCAAATCTCTACGAATGATGTATAGATTTTATTTCACCAGAGGTATATGTATGAAAATACTAAATTTAACTCTTCATACTGGCTAGTATGAAATTAGGAAAACGTTTTCCTACGTCAATTAGACAACTGAAAAAGTTCGTCTTTCTAAAAGGAATGCTAATTGATGCATCTATATTTTAAGATAATTTATTGCCAAATTTGAGCATCACCAAAGTGATAATGAGATTACTTGTATATTAAATTCACACGCATTCATGCTTTAGTTCAAATGGGATTCCTTAAGTGGTCTTTCAAAACAAACTTTTGCAGTTATCCGATTGTTATGAAATTTGCAGGTTGTTTTTTTACCAAAAAACTTTTTTTAAAGTTTGGTTCAAAAATATTGAGTCATTCGGAAATTATTACACAAAACGTGGTCAGAAATTTTGATAACTTAGCAAACATTGATAGGTTCCATGCGCATTAATTTTCCATGTATTGTCAAAATTTTAATTCACATAATAGTTTGTATAATATAAATCAAATTAACTTCATTTGTTAAATGTATTGCTCAATTTTAATGCAAAAAAATGTTCTAAAACACCTAAAATTTGCAAAACAGCATTGGTTAAGCAACATTTTAAACCAAAATTTAGAAGCATGAATAAATTCTTCATTTGCACAACATACATCTAGGATTATCCAAAAAGTTCAAGTAAATCAATTAGAACCCGATGCGAAAGGAGCGTTTTGAAATCAGAAGAATGTTAATAATCTCAATCGGAGAAAAACGCGTTTTTTCTGATAGTTTTACTATACTTATCTGTTATACCTTTGATGTTGTACATGTAATCCATTAAACATGATCGCAAGTGAATATTCTTCTTTTTCTAACCACAAGAATATGTTGTCAATTAATTTTTAACGTTAAAATTAAAAAATCGATTGTTCAATCGATTTTATTGATTTTGAAAGTCCACTATCCCCTTAAAGTAGCAATTTCATCCAGAGTTACCAACATACCAGGTAAAATATGTTTTAGTTAAGTTTAAATCCATACTTCTCGAATATTTCATGTAAAAACATACTTTTTCATTCGAGTAATTCAGACCAAAAAATCATTTCTTTGATTGGTAATTTCTTAATAGAATGCGCCATAAAAAGTTAAACTGAATATTTTTATACACATACGATCCCTTAATTAATAAATTAATGATGTATCCAGCATCTGCAAAATTTGAAGAATTTTTCCAATTGAAAATATGTTTTTACGACAAACTACACTGCTGGCCACCCAAATTGCAACACCAAGAAAGACAAGAGATATCACAACAAAATTTATTTTGTAGATAACATGTCGACCAAGTATCAAATGATTAAATTTATAGACTTCTGTGAAGTGTGGTTCCTGCCAAAATCAGTAGCCAGAGTAGCCGCCATTGTTGGAGATCACCGCTGCCACACGCCTCGGCATTGATTCAAAGAGACTTTGGATGTGTTCTTGGGGTACAGCAGACCAAGCAGCTTCCACACGTTGCCAAAGTTGATCTGGTGTGGCAGCTGGGGATGTATTCTGGGTCAATCGTTGAGCAACCATGGACCACATGTTTTCTATCGGCGAAAGATCCGGAGAGCGAGCTGGCCAGGGAAGCAATTCAATCTGGCGATTGACGAAGAACCCTTGGACAATGCGTGCCACGTGTGGTCGCGCATTATCCTGTTGAAATATGGCTGTGGGCAAGCCCTGAAGGTAAGGAAGGACAACTGGCTCCAACACCTCGGAGATGTAGCGCTGGCTGTTTAAAGTACCGGCAATGCGTACTAGAGGAGTGCGAGAGTGATATCCAATACCGCCCCATACCATAATACCCGGTGCAGGACCAGTGTGGCGGTGCATAACGCAGCTGTTCAGCATCCTCTCTCCACGGTGTCTCCAGACTCGAATCCGACCATCGTGGTGTTGCAGACAGAAGCGTGACTCGTCAGTAAAGACAATTTCATTCCATTCTGTCGTCCACATCCTTCTTTCATCGCACCATTGGCGGCGGAAACGTCTGTGGTTCTGCGTCAAGGGTAGACGAAGCAATGGACGTCTTGCGGACAGACCACTCTGCTGTAAACGGCGTCGAATGGTACGCGCAGACACTGGATGATGCCGTACAGACTGAATGTGCTGTGCTATGGTTCGTGATGTGGCTGAGCGATCCGTCACTGCCATACGCACAATATGCCTGTCATCACGTGAAGTGGTGCACTGAGGTGGATGCGATCGAACACGTCGGTCCGTCGTACCCTCCTGCATCCAACGATCACGTATCCGCATTACAGTTGTTTGGTTTCGTCCAACACGACTACCGATTTCCCTGAAAGATAATCCACAATCTCAGTAGGCCACTATCCTTCCTCTGTCGAACTCGGATACTTGATCAAAAGATGATCGCTGTTTTCTCCGAGGCATAATTGATCGTTTTTTTTTGAAAAAACCACAAGAAAAACACAATTGCCGTACTTGAAATCGTCGAAATCTCCAAGCCTTAAATAGCGCTTTGAAGTGGCGCCACAGGCGCGCGTGATGTGCGTCTGCGCTGAAATTCTAATCATTTGCATATCTCACCTCCGCTAATGCATGTTGTAAATTTCATATTATTTGCATGCTTCCTTCAGGGTGTTGCATTTACGGTGGCCAGCAGTGTATTTTAAAGAAATCATAAGATCCATTTTGACTTGATGCATCATGTGAAAAATGCCATTCTAACTGCATAAAAAAGAAGTGTTTTGGTTTTGATTTGTCGCTCTACGATCATTTCTTTGGGGTAAAAGAAATGCAGACTGAGGATTTTTGGTCTCGATTATTTAGATGTGTTAATTAATTAATTATTATATCAGCGCAAAAATTCACTTGCTGTTTATACAAAACCTCATTTAAATTAATAGTATATTAATTAATTAATCATGCAGAAAAGTATTTATATAAATAACAAAAATAAGTAATACTTGTGTTGTAGCAAATATAATTTATTTAAATAGCTGTTAACAGATTAACAGCACTCCTTTGTAACATTTTGCTTAAGAAGTATTTGCTTTTACAATTTATGCACAAAAGTATTCACACACACAGTAAATTATACACAACTTCCAATTGCATCATTCGGATTATAGTAAATTACGATATTCAATATACTTGTACACAATCAGAACTCCAGTCCACAATTAAATCCTCATTTAAGCTTGTGCATCTATCTGAATCCTCTTTCCGTATTCAGATCCGTTAAATCAATGAACGACAAAAACGGGAGTGATTAAACCTATAAATCATTCCCGTTCTCCTTGCTCATTGGTTCGATGGATCCGAATGCGGAGAGCGGATTATGGCAGACGTACAAACGTAAATTAGACTTAACTCAAACCTTGAAAATATTGAGATCTTATCAATATATCACATGGATATATAGGTGTATATTCATGAAAGTTTTTAATCTGAAGATCTTTAAATAGCTGATGGGTAAGATTTAGAGGTTCACGAAAGGTAAAAAATGGTTAAATGTTTTACAGACGTATGTATTTCATATATTACCCCAAACTAATCAATTAACATGTTTTGACAGATAAGAGAAAAACCGTCGTTTATTTAACGTACATCAAGTGAGTTGAATGGCAAAAGATTAAAAACTTTAAATCATACTGCAACATTCCAGTATAAGAACTTTTCACATTTCTCGAGTTGCCCATATCTCGAGCTTGGGTACTATGGTACCGGCGACCCCTCCTATGCGGGAGCTGTGAACTATAATCAATTAACATGTTTTAACACATTTAAGAGAACAGTGAAAACAGGTTTTTTTAAAACTCACATCAAGTGAGTCGAATGGCGAAGGATTAAAACATAAGAAACATACTGCACAAGTGAGGTACATTCCAGAACAAATATTTTCACATTTCTTGGGCCGTCCACTAGATAGCCCTAGTAGATGCCATGGCACCAGTGACCCCTCCAATGTGTGTGCCCTAAACTATTACCAATTAACATGTTTTGACAGATAAGAGAAAAGTGAAAAACGATTTTTCACTTTTCGAAACGATGAGCGAAACGAACGCACATCCAGTGAGTTGAATGGCGAATGATTAAAACATAAGAAACGCCGCACAAGTCGGGCACATTCCAGTACCAAAACTTTTCCCATTTGTCGACTCGCCCCTACCATTTCACGGATCGTCCCCTAGGTACCCCTAGCAGGTGATGATACCGTCGACCCTTCCAATACGTATGGCCTAAACTATTATCAATTAAACTGTTATCAATTGACATGTTTTGACACATAAGAGAAAAGTAAAAACTTTTTTTAACTTCCATCAAGTGAGTTGAATGGCGAAGGATCATAACAAAATATTTCACAGGAAAAAATATTTTTGTTTTGCTTGGAGAGAGATTCGATAATATTTAACATCTCTGTCCAAATATGTCCACCCCAAACAGGCTTTCTATCAATATTCTTAATCTCTTTGCTCATCATCCCAACACAGCTCTATTCTTTCATCATGTTTGATGAGGTCTCTTTCAAGACGAACAGACGAAACACTTCACAGGGTCAATGGAAGCTTCAGATGAAGCTGAATCGCCTCTCCATTCCTTCATAAACACGCACGGTTCGAAAATATAAATATACTAAATCAGTCTTCCTGTCTACAAGACTAATTATAAGAGTCCAGTCAAGATTTTTCACTCTATTTTCTTTCTGCGTGGCGGAGATTTGAATTCCAAACATAGGCTATAGCACAGTGGAGGCCTTTATGTCACGTATCGCGACAGTCGCTTCTTAAGAAATGTCGCGTAGTAAGAAACAAATACGAGGAAATAGAGGATATGCCGCCTACGATAAATAGGTTTATTTTCTGGGTAAGTTTTCAAGTGCGTCTTTACTTTAATCGTCGGTCCGTTCTGATTACCTCTCGTGTGGCAAAACATATCCGTACAAAGCACAATCAAATCAAAATACTTCGTTTTGTAAGGCTACGTTTAATTAGAAATATTTTTGATTTTCACGTTTTGTTCAGTTTGCCAGGAACGGAAAAAATTCATTCTGGTTAACATGCATATAAATAATTTTATAATGAATTAACCCTCTGAGGAGTTAACACGCAGAGTTGCATTTCGGAACCTGCAGCCTTCCTTGCATGACTTCTAACCACTTTCGACCTTCTTGACCATAAGAATCTTTCCAAAGAATTTTATTCTAAGAAGAGAAATAGAATCTTTCCAAAGGATTCTATTCTAAGGAAATGACCAACAGAATCTTTTTTAATCAATAATTCTATTCTAAGGAAAGGGTAACGGAATCTTTCCAAATGATTCACTTTCAATAAAGGAGCTTTCCAAGGATTACCTATTCTAAGAAAAGTGTCAATAGAATCTTTCTAAAGTTTGAAAGAATACTCTTGGATTCTTTCAACCTTTAGAAAGATTCTATTAGTTACTCTATGTTTCGAAGTATTGGTATTGGTTAATCTAAGTATTGGTATTGGTTAATCTAAGTATTGGTATATCTTCTAATCACATCTATTGGGTGAAAGAATCCATCGATTCTTTCACCCAATAGATGTGATTAGACTATTGGGAAATCTCGTGACACTCAGAGGGTTAAGTGCTTGAATCTTTAATTGTTGTTACAGCTTAGACCACTGCTTTGTTGTTGAGTGGCATGTACTTTTAATGAATAAATGAATTGATGCGGCTTTACTAGCAGCTCATATATGCCCATATACTTCATGAAGCATTGACGTCGAGGAAGCTATATGGCCTCTTATTATCCATCTCTCACAGCTTTATGGACAACGAGTCTGGGGACCTTGAAATGGTCGGTACGTAATTTTGTGCAGCGACTATAATACCAAATCGGATGCGGAGAATCCTTATTACCGAACTTCACAGAAAACCTATAAATCGTATAACTCATACCAGTCACTCACTTATCAAAATTTTCAAATAAGTGAAGAGCATGACCAGCAGGTTTCACAATAATAAACATTCTGTGTTATCACGAGATTGTCTTATAGATAGCTTTGGGCTCAAACTGGGAACTTCTCAGTAAAAGTTTCGTGTTTTACCTCCTACGAAACACCAATCACTCTTGATGTATTTAGGGTCAAAACAGGAAAAAAGAGACCAAAGGATTAAGTTTCATTTAATTTACCAATTTTACACGCGTTCTATTGTTTAATTGCCTTGTCTTTAGCATGGCCGTATTACGAAGACTATAGGCACGGACAACACTGAGTTCCCTACTCATCAATCAAGAAATAAAATTGTAAACTATCAATAAAATCCCGAAGAGCGATAGTTTCAATAAAATCAAAAAGCATTGTGAAAAATACACAATGATTTCGGAACATAAAATTAGGAAACAAACATTTCAATACACGAATAATAAATATTTGGTAGGTATGTAGTTGAATTAACGTCGTACTGGAGCAACACACCGGGCTAAATACGACGGTCAGGGATCAATCCCGAAGGGAAAGATACAAGGACAACGCCTCGTAACTTTGAACCACAGTCAGATGACGATGTACACGCCTGAGCTGGCACCCCACTCTCCAAACTTCCACACCACTCCAACATGAGAACATTTGGGGCCACGGCAGATTTAACTTCCACCATCTCCCACGTACACGACGGTCTTTGGTTGGATCGAACTTACCCGCGATCCCTCTCTTCTAAGGATATTAGCAATAGAATCTTTCCAAAGGACTCTCATCTAAGGAAATAAACAAGAGAATCTTTTCACAGGATTCTCTTCAACAGAATGGGCCAATAGGGTAGTTCCAAAGAATTCTATTCTAAGGAAAGAACCAATAGAATCTTTCCAAAGGATTCTATTCAAAAGGAAGGAGCAATATAATCTGTTCAAAGGATTCTGTTTTAAGGAAAGGACAATAGAATCTTTCCAAGGAATTCTATTCTAAAGAAAGGAGAAAAAAATTTCAATAGGATTCTAATCTAAGGAAAAGACCAAAATAAAGTGTTTCCAAAGGATTCTATTCTACAGAATGGGTCAATAGAATCGTTACAAAGGGTTATGTTCTAAGGAACGGACCATAGAATGTCTAAAGGTTGAAAGAATGCATGGATACTTTAGAAAGATATTGGCCATTAAGTATGTTGTGGGGTAAAAGCAACACTACACTTCTCGCCAATCTCGCGACGCTCAGGGGGTTAACTGTGTTGGTGGTTTATCTTACCGTCGAAAACTGCCCTATAGTGTCCAGCCTCTGGTGTAAAAACCTGTTCCAAACAATCACCTGTTCTGGGCAAGGTACTATTTGTTTTTCCGACTTGGATTTTCATTTCCCCATGTTGAATTAGAGCAGTTTTGTCTAAACAAGATATCTCGTCCTCAGCAAAATTAATCAGATCTTAGACTAGATATCTCGTCAAAACACTTAGAGGGTTAAGGGCTATTGACATTATTAAAGCTAATATTGCATCTGAAGCTCGTGTGGTACGAATTGAAACGTTGAGAATTTGATGGAAGCTAGTCGTTGAAATGTGTGTAAATGTATTATGTGCCAATATAATCGCATACTTCAGTGAAACAACGATCGCCATACAAGTTCCTTTTTCATAAATATGCATAAACCAATTTTCGCCTTGAAACGAGAGATGAAAACTTATTTTATCAACAAATTTATCTTTACAATAATTTGAAATCTGTAATTGTGTGTCGTATTGTGAACCTTTTTTGATTTAATACCCGATTACTGACCTCTTTGGCCTTCTGCACTACTAGGGGCGAACTGGCGGCTATTTGTGAGATAGTTACCAGTCGGTAAACCACCGTTTCTCCTAAAAGATACCATCACCAACATCCATACGCTTACAAACCGAGATTCGAACCCAGGATCAACTAGGTAGCAGATGAAAACTATGACCATTATACAAGGTAGTAGGCCAATTAACTTTAACTTCAGTACCGTATCAAGTCATTTTGAGTTCTTAGGGGCAGATAACTGAGACCTATTGTCCTCAGTCTCAGATTTGTTGACCAGAATATATTTAGATAATTTTACTAAAATAATTTATTAAAAATTTATAATTAAACAAACAATAAAACTACTTAAATTACTAGTCATTATTAATAAGAGATAAATAATTAAATAAAAATTATAAAATTTCCATCAAAAGTAACCGAACTGATTTCTATCTGAAAAGTAAAGTTTTTAGAAGAAAAATTTATTTTTTTACTTACACTTATTATTTCATCTAAAAAATAATTACAACTTTATAATTAAGCAAACTATAAAACTACTTAAACTATTAGTGTTTAGTAATAAATAGTAATAATAATAAATAAGTTATAAAATTTCCAGTAAAAGTAACCAAACTAATTGCAAACAAAAGAAAAGTTAATAAAAGAAAAACTTTTCATTTCGCTGAAAATTTTGAGAAAAATGATATTTAACCACAATATCGTTTCCATTTTGAGGCTCTTCTATAACAAAAACCCACAGGCGCTTGTCTAGTGGGTGATACACCAATAATTAACTTGTCATCCCACCTGTGAAATTCGAACACCGATCTTTTGACTTTCAGTTTTACTACACAGCATAAGGCATTGTAAAAAAGTATTTTTGTAAAAGATTCACGAATTTTTGAAATACGTCGTAAATCAACGCTGTCGAATTTGTGACATAAGATGATACCATACGCTCGAACAATCAAAGGTCAGAAGGCGCAAGGGAGAATATCGAGAAAACGTCGAATCACTAGACCGAAAAAGGCCTATCAATGGGTAAAATGTATCAGTTTCCATACAAATGTTTGAACATAAAAACTGTATAGAATTTTTCTGAGGTCAATTGTGACTTAGTTCAAACTTACGCATTTGAAAAGACGTTTTCACCAAATTGTTTTAATCAAATGAAAGAAATACTGACCACGATTTTTTGTTGAAACGTGAAGTGACTCTTTTTATTAAACTTGCGTGCAGAACTTAAGGGACAGTAAGGTTTTCAGCTGCTACTATACAGTGAGGTGACCTGGATGTGGAAATATGATATAAAAGATACATCGGGAGTTATACTGAACCGATGGGTAAAAATAAAACGAAAACAAAAACCGAAGTTAACAGTAAACCAAGTCTTTGAACTGAAGTGGTGACACTTGCACTGGGTGGATGAGACCGAAAGCTAACTGAAAACTTAAGAAAAGAGAGGAGGCGATCCTTCTTTATACTGTATGACTCCCTCGAACACTAATACAGGCTTTGCATCGTGTTTGCATATAGAAAATGAGCTTGCGGATGTGTTCCTGCGGCAGCAGAACTCATTCTTATGATAGAGCCTCTAATGTCACGATTCCAAAATTTGAACGTTCACCAGTTTTCTAATGAATATCCTCGGTTACGCAAACCGTCGCAAGAGCTGTTTCGTTTAATTTTAAGGTTGTAACCTTTAAAAATAATTGTGTCCCTTAAGTTTTACACGCCAGTATATGACATTAAGAGTTCTGGTGTAAATAGTTCCTTACAGTCCAAGATCGTTTAGTCGGTTTAGAGCTAATTAATTAACTGCCAAAATTATTTTTATTTACTGCTGTTTAAAGACTATTCGATATTAGGTCAAAAAATAAATATTATAAGACCGTTCATAGTGTTATATATCTTTTAAACATATTATAACATGACAATATATTTCTCATCATCATGAAAATAAGCATTAAGTGTCCAAAAAATGTCAGTTAATGAGTTTCTGCTCTAAGCCGACCGATTTCTTTAATATTTTCCCGGCATCATTTTCAGGTCATGCGTATCGAAAACGGTATGTGCTATAGAGTTTGATACGTAAAAGTTATCGATCTTTTCACTTTTTAGTGAACTGTAAACTTATTAATAGAGTAAATTCTGAAACTAAAACGCACATTATAACAAATAAATTAATAAGTTTATTTCATATTGGAAATATACAAAATCATGTCACTTAGCCAGAAAATGAGTTTCAGTGCGCACTGAAAACAGTATACACGGCAGGCAACGTGTTAAAATTAAAATGATCTGAATACAACTGGTGATGGATTTTGGTATGCAAGGAAACTATGGGAAGGTACTTAAATTTATATAAAAATGCTACCAGGAGCAGTCGTTACATTTCATTATCGAACTACAGTGAAACTTCGATTAACCGTCAGGGTCGGGACCGGGACGGTTAATCGGATAGACGGATAACAGAAAAACCTTAAACAACAACCCACCCCCATCCATTGCATATGAACGAATGATAAAAAATGCACGTTTACGAACTGGAAATACACTGTACATTTATTTTATTTTATAGAAACAAATAATATACAATTTACATTAAGCACAGTATAGTACATATGTACATATTGTTACATGAACTTACGCTCTAGATTTACATACATGAAATTTTAAAATAGTCTGTCGTTTTCTTTTGTTTCTTCGAGGCTCGTGCTGTCTGAGCGGCACAATATTTCGTACTTCATGTAGAAGTATAGTATGTATATATGTGTGAGTACAGTATGTATGCATGTGTGTGTACGTACTAATAACTTTTAATAAAATTAATTAACTTTTAATTAATTTTATTTAAAAGTTAATTAATTTTTAATTTAATTAATTAACTTTTAATAAAACGGACTGACGGTTAACAGAAACTGACGGTTAATCGGAGTTTCACTGTATTTTTAAAGGTTACAATCTCAGAATTAAACGAAACAGACTGGTGATTTGCATAACCTAGAATATTCAGTAGATAGCTGGAGTGCGCATATTCAAATTGGCCTGAGGAAACTACAATACCAGTGCAGCCACAGGCGACTAAAAGGCTACTTTTGCTACTATTTTTAAACCTTAGCGGCAAGGGGTATCTTTTTAGCAAAATCGCCTCAACAGCTCCTATTTTCAAAATTTTGTCAACTTTTCGAAAAGGTCGGCAACTTTTTTTGAAAATTTCACCAAATGTCAACTGGGGCCGTCGTGGCTCAGTGGGTATATCTACTTTGCGCTAGCAACCTTCGAGTTGTAGTCGGCGCAGGTTCGATTCCTGTCAGGTGTATTCCTCCTGTATTTCTTCCCTGTATTTCTTTCTTCTGTGTTAGTAAAAACGTCAAAAAGAATTTACGCCAAAAAGAATTTACCTGGCCACAATCTCACAAAGGTTGAGAACCACTGATCCAAAGCACTCCTTAATATCAGAATATCAAATTGAGAGAATATTTCAAAGCCCTTTCAGGGTCGGTGGGACGTCTGGAGTCCCACCGCCCCTGTAAGGGTTAGGTTTCAAGTGTGGGAATGTTTTGAATCCAATCGGCTTTTGACACAGATAAACTAAGGTCACGACAGAAGCCTTAACCCTTTTCCAAAGCACTGATTGCAGTCGATGTAAACTAAAGATGAGTTCCATAGCTCTCAAATAGGACATGTTTTGATTGATACCTCTCAGAAAACGTTTCATCAGACAAGTAATAGGTTATCCAATAAAAAAGAAATCAGCTTTGCCTTTGTTTATTGATTGTCATGCGTTGATTTTCCGCTTTGATGATTAAAACGATCTGATTTGTCGAAAATCATAAAATTTTATTTTACACTTCAAAATTTTTTTAACCATCTGGGGGTTCACCATGCGTAATTCCATATTCCAACCTCCAGTCTTTCCTGCATGACTTATAACCAATTTTTTGACTTTCTTGACGAATCTTTTCAGAGAATTCTATTCCGAGGAAAGGACCACAAGAATCTTACCAAAGGATTCTATTCTAAGAAAAATTAGTAACATAATCTTTCTAAAGAATTATGTTCTAAGTAAAGGAGTATAAATATATTTCCAAAGAATTCTATTCTAAGTAAATGAGTAATAGAATTTTTCCAAAGGATTCCATTCTAAGGAAAGGATCAATCGAATCTTTTTAAAGGTTCAACGAATAAGGTGTAATTTTTAAGTCATTACATGTGTGGGGTAGAAGCAATACTACACTACTCGGGAATTTCGCGACGCTCAGAGGGTTAATAATTCAAACGATTTGATTGGTCCAAAATCATAAAATTATGTTTTCCACTTCAGAATTTTTAATTTGAAAAGGAAATTTTTCTGTACATTTGTGGCACAATTTTTGCGAGAGCGCCCTAATTTTGCTAAAATTATAGGCTGCTTTGTCGGTTGTTAATACCCATTATTATTATCTAATTAATTTCAGATTTACTCTCCGCTACTTAGAAAACCGCATTAAAAATGCTGAGGTAATTTTAGTTTTTATAATATGTTAAACTATAGTACATTTATTTTCATTCTTATTTCTTGAATTTCACCCAAACAAACTTCGATATATATATATTGTCGGCGTAAGCAAAAACTCTTTTGATGACATTTTTTCGGACACTATCTACTTATTTTCACGATTTTGAAAAATACATTGTCCTTTTTGAATCCTTTATAATATATAAAACTCTACCAAAATGCGTATAATTTTTCGCCTAACAACTAATAGTTAGTCTTTACATACTTGTCACGACACTTTGTGACAATCTTTAAACACTTGTGACTTTAAACAACAGTGAAAAATCTGTTTTGCCAGTTTATGAGTTTGTGCTCTAGGCAGACGATATTAGAAAAGACAAAAATGGCATTTTGAATAATTCAGCATGTCATAATTAAATGATTTTCTTTATATAGTTTTAGATTTTAATATTTTTGTAAATTATGGTATTATTCGTAAAATTCTATTGATAAATTTTGAGTTTCAGCAATATATTATAAAAATAATAATTTTCTATATTTTAGAGTAGAGTTTCTAGATTTTAGAGTAGAGTTTCTATATTTTAGAGTAAAGTTTCTATATTTTAGAGTTAATATAAAAGTACTTTTATGATCGTATTTCTTCAGATGCTTTTGTCAGAATCTTGGTTACAAATTTCATGATGATAAATGCGATTTAAAAATATAACTTTCAATGTCGAAAAACTATCATTGCTTCTTAAATTTTACATTAAAATGCGGTTTACAATGAAGATATCAACTATTGCCCATCAAAACGACCTGGAATCCATTTTACTAAGGCTTTTATATTTTGTGAGATATGAACTATTTTTAATCTAAAAAGAGAAAAATTTCGGAAAATGCTATATAAATACTTCTAATCGAAGCTTGATATATTCTTAAAACTCTTTAAGCACACCTTAAAAAATTGAATAGAAGTGTTTCAATAATCACTTTAGTGAGAAATCTAAAAAAATAGGAAAGGTCTGATTCAATTCATCGCAACCTTTAGTGTATACAAGGCTCTTTTTGGCTTTTTCAACTTGCCTAGCTTTCCCTATAAAAATTGAGCCATCAGAAAAAGTGTTGTTATTTACATGTATCACAACTGCTCTAAAGCGGTTAGTCATATTAATTAAATATTTAGTAGAAATGTTAAATTATTTTTTAATAATAAAAAAAATTTTGGTAGGGCTTCGTTTTTGACCTTTGTTTCTGTTCAACTGTTTTCACCTGGATTAAATGTAGTACAAAAAAAGCCCCAATCCACATCCGCTTCTAGGCCCCAGTACTAGGTTAAATGACAGGCCCCAATGTCTTCCAAGCGCTCAATGTATGAGAGGCATTTTCTGTCTAGCTAAATATAGGTGTAGGTGGCGGTAGTGTTTCCGTTTCGTGTACGTGTTTCCTGTGCATGTTCTGAACGTAACGTCAGATGACTTGTTTTCCGAATTCGGTTTCAGCACTTCTCCAATAAAAATTCCAAAGAACAAGTTCCTAATTGATGTATGATAGTTGATTGATCAACAGCCATGTGGGTCAACAAAAGTTGCCAAAACGGTGATAAACTGCATTTTAAGGTTCCCCAATGCGTATCTTGCGAGAGCATTTGGACAGCAGAAATAAAATCTTAGCAAACCATCTGGTTTGTTTGTTTACACTGAAAATCCCTCTCGTAACTTGTGCAAATGTATTAATTTTCTCTTCATTTGCACCCTTTTACAGTTTTGTTATGATTACAGCGGAAAGATTCATAGCTTTACAAACTTGGAAAACTGGCTGCACATTACAGAATAAGAAATTTTCACATTTCCCGGGCTCCCAAATACCAGTGACTTACTTCTTACCCAGTGGGCTGGTATACGGCAAACATAACATTCGTTTTTATAATTTTATAAAAAAATATACAGTAATTGGGAACAAGTTATAAATTTCTAAAACAATTTTAAACTTATCAGTAGACTAGTCAAAACTTTTCTGTAAAAGGCTTCCTTGCAAACTCCCTATATCATTTCCTCCGTAAATAGGACCCGTTCAATTGAATCAATGCAATAACCCTTCGTTACATCGCACCTCGGTATATCGCGCATTCAGATATATTGCTGTTTTTTACTTGTGCTCCCACCTTGGATCAAAATTATGTGGCGTTGTCTTCTGATCTTTCCCTTCGAGATTGATACTGGATCATTACCAATAGCCCGTTATGTTGCTCCAGTGCGACGTAAATTCAACACCCTACCTACCTTTACTTGTGCCCTCAGTACATTTTCGTTTTGCGAGCAGTAAAGGAAATCTATTTCTTCAGAATCTGAAGTTGAAAGGTCACTTGTCTCAAGCAATTCTCCCAAACTGAATTGGTATACAAGATTTGGGTGCTTCGAAAACGAGGACAAGATGGAACTGATTTTCAAACATATTCTACCGTATTTAGTTTCCTATTAAAAAGTTTTAGCATTGATTGTGTGTTTATTTAACATGTAGTTTTACATGAAACCATGCAATTTAAAGCATAATTTGTGAATTTTTATTTGTAATAAGTAAGTCTTTTCTTAACCCTCACTGTATCGTACCCCTCAGTATGCAGCGCTTTTTGTTCTCCCAGAAGCGCGATATTTCGAAGGGCTATGTATTTGAAAGTTTCTGTATGAAGTAATCGAAACTATTGATTTAGTAACATGTTAGATCAACACGGTAACAAAGCTATAAACGAAATTCCATAAGCATGTAAAAAAAAACTTCAGCTCTTTTCAGAAACAGTGATGACAACAATTCCCTCGGGAAAGTTTGTAAGAGAAAATTGGAAGCCTGAGAGAAAATGAAATTTGTTAAAAGTATCTGGGACAGTTGGACTTTTTGGTTTAAAATCTGAAAAAATTATGAAATTAATCTTAATAAACGCCTCTTTTTATGAAAGATACCGGAAATTTTGAGTTTTTAGTCTGAAAACTAAAATACTGTAAAAATATATTTCAATTTAAAAAAATCTCCCTATCAGCGTATGATATTTCTTTCATTCTAACTTATATATCCATTACCACATTATAATTTATTATTATAATTCAAATTCATTGTTCGTACTAATCCACATAACTCATTTAATTCAGTATTCATTCTAATCCATTACTCATTCTAATTCAGCATTCATTCTAACCCATTACTCATTCTAATTCAACATTCATTCTAATCCATTACTCATTCTAATTAATTATTCGAATTCATTACACATCCTAATTCGTTACTCATTCTAATTCATTGCTCATATCAATTCATTATTTCTTCCAATTCATTTTTCTAATTCTTATGCGTTATTCATTCTTGTTCATTCCTACTTATAACTGCGGAAAATGATTTTTTAATGCAAACACTGACTTTAAATATCAATTGACTTCAATGTCGGTTAAAAATGATTTATATTTCAAACATCGAAAAGAAGATAATTTTAAAATGTTAAACAATTTTTTCCCACTTACCGCTGCCTCTTCTTCATCCTGAATCGGAAATGGCACACACGCGGTGATCAAAGAGCACAGGACGTACACAAAAAAGTATTTCATCGTTCCACTCAAAACAAATCCTTCTCGAGATGTTGAATCTCCCTCAGGCCGAGATCATATTCCAAGCCGCTCCGTTCTGACCGTCAAATGAAACTGAGATTCTTCCCTCGCATTATCAGATTCTTATATAGCCTTCCTCGAGCTGGCGTCACACGTGATTCATTCACTTCCTCTTCTAAACAGTGGTTGCGGGGAAAGTCACTGATCACTCTTCATTCATCAAAAGGTCGCTCATTTTAATTTTACTTCGATTTGTCAAACGCATTCTCCAACGTTCGCTCATGAGGTTGTGAGTCTAGTGGTGTAAGGCTACGTGGGTTCAAATTTCTGTATTTGCAGGCGCATTTCCACGAAATGCGCACGATTTCGCCACCTGTAGGCAAACCTAAAACGTACATACGTACATAACCCATGCCCCCCCGACCAGGAAATCCGAAAATCCCTGAAACTGATGCTTCAAGGACAGTTTCCCCTTAGTAGGGATACTCCTCGCTTGTTTTATTTCTCTCTTCTGTGTCAGTTGAACTATCCTTGTGTGCGTATGTCCATTACTTGATATTGTCTGGCGCACCATGGCTAAATATGGCCCTTGCGCCATAAAACCCAACACAAACCAAAGTGGGAGAGGTGTCGAAGTGGCTCTATGGGTTTACCCACCGCGCTAGTAATCTGCAAGTTGTATGTGGCGCAGGTTCGTTTTCTTCCTGGGTGTATTTTTCTCTTCTGAATCACTTACATTTTCCTTTCGTGTGTATATCCCTTTCCTTGACGTTGCGTGTCTTGTTTAGCGCAGTTTGGCCAAATATTTCTCTTGCGTCATAAAACCCAACCAACTCAACTTGAGCGCTACCACCCCCATGGACAATGCAATTATTAATATTATTCGAATAAGACACTATAAAGTTATTATAAAACTATAAAGTTTTACACTATAAAGTTATAACATTGAAAATTCTCGATTTTAACTTCCATGTTAATAAAAAGTTGTGAATAACTTCGGTTAGACACGAATTGCATTCGCAATTTTATTAAAGTTATAATTATAAAACATAAGAGAGAGAGAGAGAAATTTGGTTAGTTTTCGTAAAAAAACAAGATATCATCATGGGGCCAGTTGAAACACTTAATTTTTAGTTACTACTCGGGTGTATTTAAGGCGATATTTTGTAACTGTATATATACAAATAAACTCTAAAAAGAACTCTATAACAACAATATTGTTTTACAGATAAACGCATTTTTATCTCATACTGTAATTTAATGTTTTCCCAATTGAAAAAGCAGTAAACAGAAATAGATAAACAGTGAGTCTACTGAATAATGGAATATCTGATGGATACTGAAAAACGATACACTTACAAAATTGAAAAATTCAAAATAGATTTCTAAAGACTTTCTTTTAAAGATCTGGGTTTTTGTGAATGTCCTCTTTTGAGGTCCACTGATACAATATGTCCTCTCTAGAGAATTTAGAACTGCCTTCGATATCTAAAAAAAAATTTATAATTTGTTACATAAAACAAAAGAAATGTTCCGGCCTACTCAATGAAATAAATATTCGTGTACCCTCATACAATACTCGCAATAAAATTATTTTTCAGAACACTTTTTTCAGCAAAAATCATTTGAAAAATCTACCAATTAGCCCAATTTATCAGAAGAATTAATAGTTTGCCCCCAATCCTTGATGTTTTCTTTGACGATATTATGCATTTTAGAAACTTTATAACTTTAACGTTTGAAAATTGAGTTTTTGATGTCAAAATGATAAGCCAAAAATGTTTTATTTTGGGCAACTTTACCACCCTTTACAACCCTTTAGCCAGATATTTTCGAAACACCCTGTATAGATAATATATTTAAAATTTAATGTACAGCCGGAGGAAAAAATAAACCACTCTTCTTCATTCGGACATTTTAGAGAGTAGGGCAAATTCGAAAATTGGAACTCGACAGGTAATAACGTCTTCTATAAATTAACATACATGAAATTTGCTTAAGGGGACGTCTTCATATTAAATTGAGCACAAACTTCACAATTTCAGCTCAGATACCAAGTGTCATGTCATTCGGTTCAGCCGTTTCGGAATTATGAGCATAGAAAGTTTGGAGCTCCTAATGTTAAATCAGTTTTCCCAGACTTTTAATCATATCCTTTTAAATAATATTCCTATACCGCTGATATTTCGACTGTTAAGGAACTAAAATAAAATATACCTAATGTTTTATTTTAAAAAAGGTGTTTTACTTTGCAAAATTATTATTAAATTAATATTCGAAAAAGTTATATTAATAGAAATCTTGATATATTTTGATGGAAATTAATTTAGGACTTTTAATATAACCATACAAAATTTCAGCTCTTTCCTCTGGATAGTTTTACCGATACATTTAAATTTTTTTCACTTCGGTGATTTTAGGCGACATCCAGAAGTTGAAAAACTTATGACAAATCAGTGGAATGGGTAAATTTTTGAAAAATATTTGGGAATATCATTTTTGTAATATAACGGACATTGGGCCTCTTAAGATAGACAAAAGTGTTATTTTACGATAGCAGTCTTAACACTTATTGCTTATTGCGATAATAGTTATTATTAACTGTTATTGTGAACAGCTTAGTTAACAGTTAATTACTTAAACCTAACAGATAGTGAAGAATAAGTTTAACAAGTATTATGAACTGTTAAAAATTGACGGAAACGACAAAATTTAAACAATTAACAGTGTTTATAACTCTATCCAATTTTTTAACAAATTTAATAACTTCATATTTTATACAACAGTTGCTACCTGTAAATGTGTAATAGCACTGTTATTGTAGCTGTTATAGGAATAATCGAAAATAATAATAATTAATCGAAAATATCAACAGCTATCGATAAATGTTATTGATACCCATAAAATAACCGGTAATCATTCAGCGTGATAAGAGTCAGAAGTTCGCACGAATCCCTCTCAATTGGACATTGTATGAAGTCCTGTTCTCTTCATGGATGAAAGCTGTGTACAATCGCAAAAAATGATGCAGTTGAGTGTAAGGTCAAACGGTCATAGTTTGAGGTGTACTCGAAATATTCATCACAACGTAAGAGTATATTTCGGTGTGGGATTGTCTGCTTAAGGCATTGGAATTCTGCACTGGATTCCAGGGCGATTGAACGCAGATACATACTGAGATATATTGGAGCACGTAATGGTACTTGATATCCTGAAAAACCACTTCAGAGATGGTTGCTTCCTTATCCAGCAGGTAATAAATATAGATTTTATAACTCGTCGCATTTTGTCAACGAATAGTAGGACTATTTTACGTTTTTCTATTGTGTAAGACTCGCGTTCCTAACTCCAGTGAACGAATGATTCCAAATGCAAAAGGGTGAGACCTTTTAAACTCTAAGGGGGAGGGGGCGTGGTAGCCTAGTTTGAAAAGTAGCAGATTAAAAACCGGAGGGTTGCTAGTTTGAAACTCGATCCAACCAAAGACCGTTGTGTATGTGGGGCTGGCGAGTGTTAAATTTATCGTGGCCTCAAATGTCCTCACTGGCGTGGTGTGAAAGTTTGGAGATTGGAGTGCAGCTCAGGTGTTAACTCATCATCTGACAGTGGTTCAAAATTATGAGGTGTCCCGGATCTTCTCCTTCGGGATTCATTCCGGACCATCGCCAATAGTCCGCTGTGTTGCTCCAGTGCGAAGTTAATTCAACTACCTCTTTTAAAGTTTGAACCAATTTTCCAGTAGAGCAAGTTATACAGATTTTCTTACGTTGAAATAATGATACGCATTATTTTCCTTTTTTATCAATGCTTAATTATTTCATACAAATATTTATATACTATATATATTTATATACAAATTTCCCTTATTATTACTTTTTATTAGAGATGGGCTGTTATTCCTATAAGTTAAAATATTGTTGTTACGAATTAACAGTTATCGAAAATATTAAGTTTGCATTTCCGAAAAACTGAACACTAAACAAGAATTGTCCAAATAAAAAAAGTTTGGTAAGAATGAAAATTTAAATTACTAATACTTGAGCATTCATTAACTGTTAATGACGCTGTTAATAACCGTTAATTTTCGTTTTGCCCCTCTCTACAAAACAGGATAGTATATATAAGTATAGTTTATTTTGTTTTTTAATTACGAAACCACAAAATTATGAACTTTATCGCTTAGTCCTTTTCCCTCTCAAATCGTTTTGGTGATGCACATGCACTTTCTCAAAGAGCGTTTGTTTCAAGCTTCACAATTTACTAGATATATGTACGTGTCAATATTTTTCATGAGATCAACAGCGTTTCATCACAATATTGCTGTCACTTTATATAGAAATGAACCTATTCGATAGATCCCTCATGACAATGCTCCTTATAATTTTGAAAATTCCTAAAAAATTGTGGTGGACCAACCCTTTGAAGGGTTTCAACGAGATATCTCGTCCATCAAGATCTGATCAATTTTGTTAATGACGTGATATCTCGTCATCAAGATATTGCCGAATTTTTTATGATGACGAGATCAAAATCTGGTCAGTTTTCTTCCAATGACAACAAGAGATGATGAGAGCGGGATGGACTAGATATCAAGATCTGCTCAGTTTTGCTAATAACGAGATACCTCGTCGAGACAACCAGCAGAAGGGTTGAGTATTAAAAATTAGTAAACTTAATATTTAATAGGCCCAAATTTTGCTTTTACTTTTCAAATAAAGTCGGTTTTTTTCTGTAATAAAGCTTAACAACAGAATTTCCCCCGAAAACTTGACTGAGAGTTTGAGTCTCTTGAGTTTGCTGGTCTCTGGTTGTGTCAAGAGGTTCTGGTTGTGTTGTAGGAAATTATTCTAGCCACCACTAATTCTTGGAATTTCCTGTACTAGAAGCAATTTCTATTGAATGACAGGCTACTTAAGACCCGACGTATAGTTAAAACAAACTATTTTGACTCTCCTAAAGATCTATACATATCTGCTTCAAGATTCTGGGAAAGTATGAGAAATGATCCGGATATTGTCAATTACCTCTTGAAATCCATGCCACATAGACTTCAAGATGTTATAGATAAGGGCGAAAGTTTCGCCTTAAGTATTTGTAAATATAACTGTATAACAATTGAAATTATATTTAACAATAATGTTTTCAATTTCTCAATGAACCAAATAAATTTTAAATGTACGATGTCATTTTTTAAATTGTAGCATACATTGCCTTCTCCCCATTGTGATTAAATAAATTTTGCAATAATATATTGGCGAATTTTAGTTCAAATAATATTGCAATTAAAAAGTTTCTAACCTGTAATTTGCTCATGTGAAATGGCTAATGGTCTCTAAGCGACGACACTCTCAATAAAAGTGGTTTTAGAATGTACAATTTACTATCTGGTTTTAGACTAAAATGAATTTTTTAAATTCTAGTAATCAAAAATACTGCATAATACTACGACAAATAGTATTTCGTCTTTAATCACTATGCTCTTTTAAAAACTTTCTGGTGCAAAACTTAATGCTAAAATTCATTGATTCATGAATCAGTTTTTCAGTAGTAAGTTGTAAGGGAAAATATTTTTTCGTAGTCAGCTAATAATTTTTCAGATTGATTATTAGCTGCCAAGATTAGCAGTTTATTATTAGCTGTTAATATTGACAGTTATTTTATTAGCTGTTCCTATTAGCTCGTATTGTTAGCTGTTAATTTTTTACAGTTATTATTAGCTGTTGATATTAAGTTTGTTATCAGCATGTGGCGTAAATAGATAGTTACTAAGTTTAACTGTTGTTATTGATTTAGAAATCGACTTAAACAGTTAATTTTAACAGTTATTAACTATTTATATTAACTATTAACTGAATTTGACTTCCAGTTACTAAGAGTTTCAACTTCTTTTTTATCAAATATTTTTTATAAATTTCAATTATTTTAAATGTAATTCAGTTTTATTTGCTTTACAGCTGTCCTAATAACATTTATCGATTACTGTTAGCACTTCTGACAGTTTTTAACTGGTCTTTTGTAATAACGCTGTTATTTTAACTGTTGTCGGAATAACAGCCGCGTTTTTTTTTTATTTTTTTATTTGAAAATGAATATTATATAAAAAATAAACCTTTCTTTTAGAAGGTTATTTTGTAGGTAGGTATTTAATTAACGTCACACTGGAGCAACACAACGGAGTATTTTTTGGTAGGAGTCTTTCAGTTGAACATCAAGAATGAACAGTACCTGATTAACAGCAAATAATAGTGGCTTTCGATGTGGATATGATCCCTGAAGTTGACAACGGATTTAACATTGAATATCTCCGGATCTAATCACAGTAAACATTAAATCTGCCGTGGCCTCAAATATCCTCACGTTGGCGTGGTGTGGAAGTTTAGAGAATGGGGTGCCAGCTCAGGTGTTGTCCTCATCATCTGTGACCACCGTGGCTCAAAATTACTAGGTGTTGTCCTTAGATCTTTCGCTTGGGCATTGATCCCGGACCGTCGCCAATGGCCCGTTATGTTGCACCAATGTGACTTTAATTCAACTACTTACATACCCTATACGAGAGACTCCAACTTTCAGAGAGCGTTGACTGCAAGATCTCTCACCACAATTCTTTGGCGGCACCACATCCAGAATTTTTTTGGGGTGCTGTACATTAGGGTGGACCGAAAACACTCCTTTTTTAATTCGCTTAGTCCTAGTGCGAAAAAACTTGTCTTCGTGTTAAAAAAATTTCAGTGATGTTAAAGAAACATCTTGCCTATACCTTCTGGCTTTGAAAAAAATCGAAAATTATTAAAAAATAGTGTTTCGAGTAAAATATTTGTAATTGGTATTTTATTGGTTATTGTTAATAATGTAGTGCGAAACAATTGTTGAATGGGATCCTTACTCTGCACAAAAATTTTCAGATATACATAAATATGTAGTCGGGTCCCTCTGACCTTGAAGAAAATCACTCAAAAAGCGACGTTTTTTTAAATATTGTTAAAAAATCAGTATTGCCTTACTGCTCACACAGAAACCACTGGTTACTGATCCTCGATAGCATTTGAGAGAATCAGCAAATTTATTGATGCAAGATTGCAAGAAAAACAGAAAGTTTAATCAAAATTGCCTACCTTAAATTTTCATACATTTACCTTATCAATTGGAGAAATGATCAGTTACCGAACTACCTCTCACAATGACATGGTGAACTGAAGAGCTTTGTCAAATGCTGAAACAAAATGAAGTGCCGAGGTTAAATTTTAAAACATTTTCCATTCCATACGCAAGCTGTGGAAAGGTGTATTAAAGCGGTATACAAGCAGCAGTTAAAGTTTGTGTAACTTTCTGTTTTTCTTGCAATCTTGCATCAATAAATTACCTGATTCTCTCAAATGCTATCGAGGATCAGTAACCAGTGGTTTCTGTGTGAGCAGTAAGACAATACCGATTTTTTAACAATATTTAAAAAAACGCCGATTTTTGAGTGATTTTCTTCAAGGTCAGAGGGACCCGACTACATATTTATGTATACCTGAAAATTTTTGTGCAGAGTAAGGATCAGATATACAGATTATGTAAATGAAGTATGCTGCTTTCCATTGAAAATGCAACACCATTTCGCATCCAATAGCCTTGAAATCTGCACGATGTGTAGATCATGAAATGATATGTAAATGATTAGCACAACAGCGATGCAAATCATGTACGCCAGTAACTCCCTCTGTAAACAGTATAAAAAGGGAGAACAGAGTCGGTTTTATGTGCTGGAATTGTTTTCTCGCTGTTTCTGTGTATAGGAAGCTTAATTTTGCCTCGATGAAACATACGGTAGTCATACGAGCACGTTTCTGAGTTTGAGAGAGAAAGAATTATGTCTTATCAAGATTGCGGATTATCCCTCCGGGAAATTGGTGCTTGTGTTAAACGAAATCAGGCTAGTGTTGCGAATATGGAATCGGTGAGTGCAGGAGGGACGAACTCACCAATGTGAACGATTGCAGCAACCTCTTCACACCACCGAACGAGACGACAGACATCTTGAGTGCATGGCGGATCGTATTGCAACATCAAGAATCCTAGCTCAAGAATTAGAGTTTGTAGCATAACAACCTGTGTCGGCACGTACAATACTGCAGCGGGGAATTTTGTCAAGGCGTCCATTACTGAGACTACCTTGAACTCTACTCCACAAGGTTCTTGGCCTGCAATTGTACGTAGAACGCCGCACATGGACAAACGAATGGCAAGATTTCGTCTTTTCAGACAAATGTAGATTCTCGATTCTGTCTACAGCACCACGGTGGTGACATCCGAGTCTGGAGGCACCACGGCGACAGACTGTATGACTCTTGCATTATGCAACGCCTTACCGATCCGTCTTCTGGTGTTACGGGGCACCATTAGATTCTACTCCCTCACTCGCCTTAGTACTCATTGCAGGTACACTCAACACACTACATCTCTGAAGTTTTCGAGCCTGTTGTCCTCCTTTATCTTCAGGGCTTGCCTACGGTCAGATTTTAATAGGAAAACGCTCATGATATGCAAAGTACAATTTCTCAATGTTCACCAGGTTTCACTTCTTCCATGGCCAGCCCCTTCAGCAGATCTGTTGCCCAACGACTGGCACACCACAATTACACCAGATGAAGTGGACTTGGGCTACGTGTGGAAGCAGCATGGACTGACATATCACAAACACACATCCAAAGCTTCTTTCTTTCAATGCCGAGAGGTGAAGACAATTATTGCCTCACATGGCGGCTACACAAAATACTGATTTCTTCGAGTTTCGCAAGTTCAATGGAGTTGTAATTTCATTCATTTCACCCCTTGTGTCTTATGTTATTTGTATAATAAATATGCCTTTGATACCTATTGTCCTTCATGTTGTTGCATTTTTGATGGCCAGTAGTGTATGACATTTTAAGTCGAAGGAAAACTTTAAAAAAATTGAAAAATCCATTGCAGATGTTTTACTTTGATTTTGTTGAAACTCATATTTGAGAACAAAATTGTCTGGGTATCTCCCGCGTACAAGCCTATGGTTAGGCATTGTGTTTCGTTGATCGTGTATGCAGACTAATGCATGATGGAAGCATCTCTCTCATAGTAGTGGAAATTTCTCTCCTGTCAACAGGAAATATATCGCGGTTTTGCATCTACGATTCAGATTTGTCACTATTTTCGCCGCAGTGAGAAGTGAACAAGACGAAAAGGAGAATGTGTTGCATCATTTCCGCTGTGACCATGCATAAACAGAAAGTGCTACCACTTGGTTAGGATACCAATGACTTTTTTCGATCGCCTTGAGTTTCGAATTGATTTGTTGTCTAATAATGCGTCAAACATCTGAAGTTCTTTTAACACTGCATCAGCGGAAGCTCGAAGATTCATGCGGGTTGCAGTCAATATTCAGGAGGCACATCTACGGATAGAGCTTAATCACCTCCCAGGTCGTAAAAATAGCACAGATAACCTTATTTAGTTCATTGATCTGATCTTCAAAAATTCAGGTATAAAGATGTGTTCCACATTAAAGTAGTAGTAGAAAGTAGAAAAAGATCCAAAGGTCTTTTTCTACTTTCATCACACCACTCTATTCCTCAAACCCTTTTTTCCCTTTCATGATATTGTTTACATGACGTTGTCCGTCGTGTGTTTGGAGCAGCTTGACCATATATGGCCCTTGCGCCATATAACCCCAAAACAACAACCAACCATCGTCCATCAAACGGCCAGAATCTCACTTCTGACACCAATGAAACACTGCGTTATCAGTAGATAGAAAAAGTTATGTTTCTACAGATGTTGTATCCGTCGTGGTTATATAGTGAGGTGTTTCTGGTTGCAGCATTGTAATTGTGCCACCTATTTCTTGGTCTTATAGTGAGGTGTTTCTCTACTACAGAATTGTGTGGTCGTCTACCTATTTCTTAAACTCTCTCTTCGTGTGTCAAAAAGGACCATAGAATCACAAACCAAACCATCCTAAACGCCTTGTAAAGCTACTGTAGAGCCGTGTGGTTTCTTCCAATGAAGTTTTTTCTACTGCAGAGATTATGGAAGTGATGAATGGCTCCCTAACTATTGTCAGAAGAGCCTTGTGATGGAAGCAGGTAAAGTTCCTCAGAATATGTCACACTTTATTAGATATTATACGCGTATATTCTCCCATGAACGAGTTATGAAAAAACTTGTTTAGTATATTTTTAGTTCTCGATAAGAATTTTTATGGAGCTAGGTAACGTTAGCCCCTTTATGATCATGTCAATCTGTTTTCATGAATAGTTCTTGTTTTTGTAAAATCCTTATCTTTACCTTAAAATAAGTAACAATTTCACAAGTCTTCTAAAAAAATGACCAAAGAGTAATAAAATCCAAATATAGTTCAGCCCAAGAATTTTTTTATGTCGAAACAACATAAATAAAGTAAAATAGTGATACTTAATAAAGAGGATTCATTGGGCTAAAGCTATTAACCACCTGAGTGTCACCAGATTTCTAAGTATTGTAGTATTGCTTTTCCCCCATAAGGGGAGTATTGCAGTATTGCTTTTCCTCCACAAGTAGAGTATTGTAGTATTGCTTTTCCCTCCACATGATTAAATAATCGCGCATATTGGTTGAAAGAATCCTGGGGAAGATACTATTAGTCAAGGTCAAAACTAGTTAGAAGTTATGCTGAGAAGACCGCAGATTACAAAACGTATATATGGGTATCTCAGAGGGTGTACTGGAAAATTTTTTCGTTCACAAAATCTATAGTAGTCTTGTGAAGGAGTCTTATATCAAGTAGTAGAATCGTTAAAACTTGAAATATTTTCGCATTTTTTCCCAGCTGCATTACATGTTTCCGAAAACGCATGAAAGAGATTTAGAAAATTGATACATTTATGTAATGTATTTTTATTAGTATAAATTTAGTGTTCAATAACCATTTGTTGAAAATAATTTTTCTTGATATCTTTTGATGAATTTCGTTCTATGATACTTTTTATATTTACAGTTCCGAATGAACTATTTAAACAACCCAAAGCCCTCTTAACAAACTCAACACTTTAACAACCTTTAAACAACTCAAACACTTAGTGCATCTGTTAAAGGTGGGGTGCACAGGGCAAGAAAGAAAACTCTTGAAACTTTTTTAGAACATGAAAGTCGTATTCCAACTTCAATAAATAATAATTCAGAGATATTTCGTAAAATTAACACGTACTTTGTAAAATTAGCATCAATAGTTTCAATTGAACAGAAACTTGAACAGTTTTATTGCTCTGGTGGTAATAGTTTTGCTTAACCCTCCAAGTGTTTTCGACGAGGTTTCTCGTCCATCAAGATCTGACCCATTTTGCTAATGACGAGATATCTCGTCATCAAGATATTGCCGTTTTGATGATGACGAGATCAAGATGTGGTCAGTTTTCTTCTCATAACGAGATATCTCGTCATCAAGATATTGCCGTTTTGATGATGATGAGATCAAGATGTGGTCAGTTTTCTTCTCATGACGAGATATCTCGTCCATCAAGATCAAGTCAGTTTTATTAATGACGAGACACCCCTTCGAGACAACCACCAGGAGGTTTAACAAAGGCTACACAATTTATCAGGAACAAAACCGTAGAATTAATGCTACCTCTTTTAATAGATGCTAAGAAGTCGATGTTGCATTCTGGCATTT
This sequence comes from Meta bourneti, assembly GCA_933210815.1. Classification (NCBI taxonomy): domain Eukaryota; kingdom Metazoa; phylum Arthropoda; class Arachnida; order Araneae; family Tetragnathidae; genus Meta; species Meta bourneti. Next base: position 51,185,584 of record OW119934.1, on the reverse strand, counting down.
TTTCGTTCATTCGATTCAAGTGATTTTTGAGGCATGAATTACACGTTATTTTTAGTCTTGTACCGATGACGTAAATGAAAGCGAGACAACGGCTTCATTTACGTAATATTATTCATTTAGGTAACAAGAAAATCGAGTGTGCGTGCAAGAAACCGGCCTCACAAATGCTTCTTATGCGTTCTCGCTGACTGGGGAAATCCTAAATGTGTTTTTTCTCTGGGAATTTTTTTTCCAAACCGAACACCATGAGGAAGAATTGGTGATAGGCGATATTTCTTACAATCGATTTTATGCAATTTCCATTTATTGCAAATCTTCAATGTTTCTCATTTAAATGAGTTCATTTAAAAAACTTGCTTTTGCGAAACATGGACATGAGAAATTTTTTAAATTTATATTTGGTGGAGGTTTTAAAAGATTAAGAAAAGAGAAATGTATCATAATACAGTAAATTATAGTCAATGTAACAAAAAAAACTGAATTTTTAAATTTTATCGCGTATCACCGAGCAATTCCTCGCGTTCAATTGATAGTCCGCATACTACCGATTTTCAACTTTTTTCATCTCATTGCACTCAAATTAATCACTAACATGGTACACAAATTAACTCTACTGATGGTTGTCTCCCAGAGATGTCTCGTCCATTAACAAAACTGACCAGCTATTGATGGACGAGATATCTCGTCATTAGAAGAAAACTGACCAGATCTTGTTCTCGTCATCATCAAAAAATCGGCAATATCTTGTTGATGAAATATCTCGTCGTTAGCAAAATTGGTCAGATCTTGACGAACGATATATCTCGTCGAAACCACTTGGAGGGTTAACACACAAAAAATATTTTTTTGCAGATCTGACAGAAAAAGGTATAATTTTGATAGATATAACCAAAAAGTATGATCAGTTACCTACTCTTTTTGTCCTGTAGTGGCTTTTTAGAAAATCTTTTTGTGAAGCAATTTATTTATGGTATTCTGTAATAAAAAATAATGCTCAAAATTATTTATTCGGGTATTATGTTAAATTATTTTTTAACACACTTGTCGAAAGTTCATGACTAAACCTTTGAAATGAAATAAATTTTACACAATTTAAACCGCTTCACCATCCACAAGGCACACCGATGTGTCGCGGCAAACTCATTTAAAATCACTGGTCTTGAGCTATGCTGTAATGTATGGTCCCAGTCTCATTTTCACTAAGCAAGATCTCAGTCAGAACCAATAGTTCCATAGAACCAATAGTAACTCATTTGCAGGGCTGCCCCAGGCAACTAAAAAGCGACTTTTGCCTCTATTTTTCAATGAAAGGCGACTAGGGGTATCATTTCAAGCAAAATCATCTCTAGAGGCTTTTAATTTCAAAATTGTGACGACTTTTCGAAAATTTTGTCAATTTCTTTTGAAAATTCACCAAAGGTCAAAGATTTTTAGTGCCCTTTTTTTAACTATTAGTGGACGTAAGAAAATTTCGGATTTTTCTTTAGGGAGAAAATTGACTCCAAGTTATGGCAACCCTGAAAAAACATAGGAATCTGGTTGTATGATTGTCATGAAAACCTTAAGAAAATATTTAGTTTTTAATTTTAAAATTTAAATTTCTTGGTAAGATCTTCACGTCTGTTTCATACTTAATTAGCACATTTTATGCTTTAGCCGATTCATTTTGTTTCTGAGCAACTAAAATTGCTGGTAAAATAGGGTTTAAAAGGAGACTTTTTGCTATTTTTAAAAATTTATGCTGCTGTTTTTCAAGAGCTTGGTGTGACTTTTTCCCAGCATTTGAATTTTCTTACTCTTCCCCAAATTCCATTTTTTTTCAAGTTCGAGCCCATGCTTTATGCCGACAGAAATTTGGGTAATTCAGTTTGTACAACCGAATTAATTAAGGAACCTGAAAATAATCAAGTTTGTTTTTTAAGCTCAATGAAATTTCCATTCTGTTTCGTTGAGAACAAAAACGAATTTGACGATTTTCAACTTTCCTAATTAGTTCGGTTGTCGCAGTAAACTTCGTTCGGATTAAGGCACAACTAAGATATTTTTGTAAATTAACCACATAATATATTATGCCTAGGGATGTTGGGAACAATTCGCATTGTCCCAAATTCACGTCATGCGAAACTTTGTTCCAAGTTTGAAATTCTTCGTTATATTTTGATTTATGCAAGATTTTAAATTATTAGATTAAATTATTAAATTATTAAATTATTTATTGTAAAGACAAACTGACTTGTTGAAAAGTGATTCATCTCAATAAGAAAAAGGGGTCGTGGTAGCCCAATTGGTAGAGTAGCGCAATAGCAACCTGAGGGTTGCTAGTTCGAAACTCGATCCAATCAAAGACGTGTATGTGGGAGCTGGTGCAAGTCAAATCTGGCGTGGCCTGAAATGTCCTCATGTGGGTGTGGTGTGGAAGTTTGGAGAGTGGAGCTTCAGCTCAGGTGTTGACCTCTTCATCTGACAGTGGTTCAAAATTATGAGGTGTTGTCTTCAGACCTTTCCCTTCATGACTGATCCCTGACCATCCCCAATAGCCCGTTGTGTTGTTTTCCATTGCGACGTTAATTCAACTACTTACCTCAATAATAGAAAAATAGAAATGATTATTTTTAGATCTTTTGGATCTCTCTCTCTCTCTCGACTATAGAATTAAGCGCAAAAAAAACCCTCTTATACCGATTATAGAATTAAGCGCTAAACAACCTCTCAACCTCTTATATACACGTAAATAAGTGGAATGTTAGACATTTTCTAAAAATCTAAATATAGGTGGCTGTAGTTTTTCTGCGGCGATGCATGTTTCCTGTACATGTTCTGAACTTGACGTCGGATGGCTTGATTTTTAAATACTATTTCAGCACTTCGCCAATAAAAATTCCGAAGTATAAGTTCCAAACGGATATTCCCTCAAGGGCACATCTTTAGGTATGTACGAGCATCACAACCCCGAGGTATCCGAGTGATCTGTCCTCCCTTCTATTTTATCCTCGCCTACCCTTCTGCTTTTTGCTTTTTTACCTCTCTCGTATTTGACGCATCTTGGCCAAGTATGGCCCTTGCGCCATGAAACTCAAAACCAACCAACCGAACTGATATATGATAGTTGATTAGTCAATACCAATTAGATCAAACGCCAAACGTTGCCAAAATGGCGATAAACTACATTTTATGGTAACCCCGATATGTATCATGCAAGAGCATTTGGACAGCAGAAGTAAAATCTTCGCTTACCGTCTGATTTGTTTGCACTGAAAATCCCTCTCATATGTACCAAAATATTCCTAAGGTCCTAGTCTTATTATATTGCTTGATATTGAATCTTTCAGAAACTTATAACAATTTTACTATAAACAGATTTAGCAAATTCCATTACTCTGCCTCTGGAATTGGTACATTTTAAAGATTTTAATACATCAAAGATTTGGATGGCGATAAATATTTTATTATTGTTTTGTCTTAAATAAGCACTGAAAAATATGGCAAAGTGAGACTAGTGTTTATTCTATCTGCTAATCTGGGCCTTAATCTATTTTCTTATATAATTTAGGGGTCGTCGTGGTCAGTGAGTTCGCCCACTAGGTTAGCAATCTGCGAGTTGTAGGCGGCTCATGTTCGATTTCTGTAATTTACCCTGTGTATTTCTCCTCTTCTGTGTCAGTAACCTTTTTCGTCCATTTTCTTGACGTTGTCTGTCATATGTTTGGCGCAGCTTGGCCAAATATGGCTCTTACCCAAAACACCGAACTCAGATAACTTATATAATTTAATTATAATTCGTTCCATCGTATGCTTACAGTCCAAGCCATGGCACTCAAAGTGACAAATGATGCATGGCTATAATGTGAGACAGTGGCAAGATGATGACTAGTAATACGAACACTAGAAGAGCCAGCTCCTAGAACAGCCCCTAATATTTTAATGGTGAGGCTGGGCTCACAAACATGGGGGGTGGAATATTACAAACATTAGTATGATTGGTAGAATATATATAACAATTCTACCTGCCGCTATATCAGGTGACAAGAAACGGAAACCTAGGGGACGAACCTTTTGCGCCCTCATATAATTATGATTGGGGTCCATGGGTCTTTATTGGACAACCAAATAACCACCAGAATAACCCCCGAACTGTCCTTTCGAAGGACTTAGGTTATGAAATGGACAAACAAAATACATTATTCCGAAATCATGCACTCATCATACTCATGAAGCAACTGGTCGTACCTGTTCCCCCCCCCCAATATTTTCCCTAAGTTAACTCCACAGTTTTTGACATTATATTATGTATTTTATGTTTGCTTGTTCCATGTTTTTGCATTTCTTAAACTTGTACTTTCAATTGTTTCTCTTCAGTTGCATTCCTCTTATTGTAGAGAAAACTAAATTAAAAGACCCGAATCTCAAACATATTTCAGATTGCAGTAGAAGTCTTGGTTCGTATAGGATTAGCACGTTTAACCCGAACCAAACATATTTTTTAAAATTGTTTTATGTTACTATATTTAAACCATGGGCCGACTGTTCACTAAATGTCAAAAGGCGGCGAGATTTTATAATACGCAACTTCTTTTCGATTTCAAATACTAATTGACTCCTCGTGTACGCAATACTAATGGAAAATCAGCTGCAAAGTAAACTGTGCTCCTTTTCACCTTGCACCAAGGACGGAAATAAAACACCGCAGCGAAAAATGCGTAACAAGTTAAAAACATCAATCAATATATGAAACAAAACACTCTTTCCAACAAGTACGCCCACTATTAATTTAAATATCAAGTTAGATTTGTTTCGTGGAAAGCACTGTCGACTTTTTAAATGGTCTGTTACTCTTTAAATCGTGAAATCGCGCCAGCAATTTATCTTGATTTTTATTTATATCCGTTACAACGTGTGTGTGTAATTTATTTTCATTTGAGAGGAAAAAGCTCAGCTCATGTATAGACAGTCGTGATAGCTGGTTTCTCTTTACCAAAGCATCTTTTTCTAACATCCCAGTTTGTATTTCCTGTGTGTATTTCTGCCTTCTGTATCAGTAAAACTTTTCTTGCGTGCGCATGTCCATTATTTGACGCTGTCTTATGTTTGGCGCAATTTGGCCAAATATGGCTTTTGTACCATAAAACCCAACCTAATCAACCAACCATACCACTCCAATACGGGGTTTATCCCGGACCGTCGCCACTAATCCATTGTGTTGCTCCAGTGTGATGTTAATTCAACTGCGTACCACTACCATACCACTCCAAAATAAATGGTTTAATCTAATTCATACAATTGCTTCTTGCTTCTCGTGCAGTGTAAAAAGGACAAAAGTAAAAAAATTCCATTTTTAGGCGAAGGTAATGTATCAGATTAAAAAATCGTTATTTTTGGTTACCAGGCTATCCATTTTATAAGGATTACTGGAAATGAATAAGCGACACATCTCGGTTGATCTAAGTACACTTTTGTTTTAACTAGTCGCTCTAGTCTCTAAATACTCAGATGACTGAACAAGGATTATTTCACAAAATATACAAATTAATTGCATTAAATCGCATGAAGTTTCTTGAGTCAGGTTAATCTTGTTTCTGGAAAATCCCTTTGCATTTGTAATACTAGAGAATTGATACGATGCTTTGAAATATGACAATGTGAGATGATTGAGAGGGAAAATCAGTACAGGAGAAAAACAATATCCATAGCCGTCACTTTCTTACTTTATACTGAATATTAAGTCATTGCCATAATATATTATATTACATAATAAATATTAATTTTAAAATAATTGTTATTTTAAGAATGCAATAACTATTATTCTGTAGGAAGAATATAAAATATTTTAAACATTTTTAGTATTTTATGTATAGATATTTTGAAATTCAAAATCCAACACTTTCAGGAGTGCTTGCCCAATAGAGTCATTCCCCTCTCTGACTATACTTCTACCGTAGAGTAAAACATCAAGCCATACAATTGGCTAACACACACACACACACACACATATATATATATATATATATATATATATATATATATATATATATATATATATATATATATATATATATATATATATATCTGGTGTTAGAATGAAAACATTTTCTTAAATCTAAATTGAGTTAAAGAAATAAATATTGTGCATAAAATTAACTTTGTTCTAAATTTTGGTGCTGCTGCAAATTACTTAAAAACTCTTCTATGACACTTATGCTACATTTAAAATGCATTATAGACTCACAAGTATGGATAACCTATTCTAAAGAAAGCCTCACAAGTGGAAATGCGATAAGACATCCAACATGTGCAACATGTCTGTACAAGAAACATAGTGGTTATGAACAGCTTAAAGATTAACCCAAGATTATATTAATTAAATCTATTGTGTTCCAAATTTTGAATTTCTCTGTAGTATAAACATAAATTAAAATTTAATAATATGCTGCTTTCAGATTTATTTATAAAATTTTCAATTTACAGTCACCCTTTATGCAAATGTAAGGAAAAATCAGACTAATTTTTTTTCCCTTTCAGCCTGCCTTTGGTAATTTTCGCGTTATTTCTATTGGGAATATTTTCATAAATACGACAGATATAAAAACAGTTTCTTTAGTTGATTTACTCAACTGAGAGTATCTTTTTCTAATTGGATTTTTTCTTTAACGGACCATATAAAAACATCCATCCTTACTTTTGTAAAAAGATATGTATTTATAATATGTAAAAATATGTAAAAAATATGTAAATTTGTATGAAAGACTTCGCTTTTGATTCTAAAACTTTCAAATTGGCAGTATGTGTTCTACAAAACTAGTAACCTTCCTCGAAAACCAAGGTTAATTATTCTGAGACACACTATATGACTAATCAAAGGTATAATTAATTGGTTTGGTATGTCGCTTTAGGGTAATTTTCTACAACTAATTGAAGAGAGAGTTTATTATTTGTTGTTATAATTTATTTTTCAACTGTAGAATTTTGATTGAAATGAAAGTCAAATAACTTTATTTTTCACATGATTTAATTTGAAACCCCCAAAAGAGAGAACTGTTTACAATGCTAATTCGTAGTCGCTTATTAGAAAAACGCAAATCAGAGAAGGGAGGAAGTTGGAAGTGAAATAATATTACGCATATCGACTAATTATGGAAATTTAGTTCTGCTTAAAAAGTGTTTTGTATAATTAAACATTTTTTATAGTTTCAACTCCAAGCGTTACCTAGAAATTCATGAGATATTATTACTGCCTTGGAAAAAAAACAATGGATAATTTACTTTTTAAAATACTAATACACTGCCCCCGTACAAAATTAAAAGGTAACGCATGAAATGCGATATTACTTCTGATCTATGAAAAGGAATTTTCTATAGTTTTACATAAACGTAATTGGAGACATATCTAGTTTAGGGAATATCTAAAGAATCCGGAACATTTTTCTTTAATATACTCTACAATCGTTATTCATTTCCCTAAACTAGATACGATAGAGTTTTTAGGTAGAGACGTATTAACCCTTCAAGTGGTTTCGAAGAGACATCTCTTTCATTAAGTTCTGAACAATTTTGTTAATGTCGAGACATCTCATCAGAAGATATTGGCGATTTTTTTGTGATGACGAGATCAAAATTTGGCCAGTTTTTCTAATGACGAGATATCTCGTCCATCAAGATCTGGTCAGTTTTCCTAATGACGTGATACCTCGTCGAGACAACCACCAGGAGGGTTAATTTAAAGTTTTGCTTTGCAATCCTATCTCACCAATCCGGTGCTTCCTCCACCTGAATAAGCCCCTGATGACAAGATCGAGTTCATGCACGGAGCGTATAGAAACTGAAAGACTTTTAAAGAACACATCTAAAAATATTGTACAGGGTCGTATGAAAGCACAGACGCGAAATATAAGTAGACTGAGCATTGCTATTGAAAGGATTCAAAAAGTGTGACCATCATGTCGACTAGTAGTCAAGTGACTACGTGAAAAATTGACTTGGTTAGTCAGATTTGACATTTCATAGCCTCCTTTGGCGAAAAACATCTTGTGATAGGATAGATTTATGAATGCGTATTTCTATATAGTGGCTAAAAAATAGTGAATTCATCAGTCTACTACTGTGTTTCGCGGACGAACCAGATGATGCATCAATGTGTAGTCGTCTTCTCTCGTCCCGCAGACCAATCAAATGATGAATGTTCGTTTCCTCAGCAGACGGAAGAAGTCTAAGAGTTACGTTACGACCAGTTTTGGGCACATGATCCCGGGCACGTAAAAAGCTTACCATTGCCCATTCTACTTTTATATCTCTATGTATGAAGTCGTGTGCATGGGGGCTGGTGCACGTTGAATCTGTGGTAATCTCAAATGTCTTCACGTTGGAGTGGTGTGGATGGTAGGTAGATAATTAACGTTGCACTGGAACAACACAACGCGCTATTGGCGATCCCGATAGGAAATCCTCGGTGATCCAAGGACAATGCCTCGTAATTTTGAAGAACTGTCAGATGACGACGTCAACACCTGAGCTGGCATCCCACTCTCCAAACTTCCACACCACTCCAAAGAGAAGACATTTGAGGTCACGACAGATTTAACGTGCACCAGCCCCTGTGTACACGACGGTGATTGGCTGGACCGAGTTTCCTTCTCGCAACTTTCTAGTTGCTAATCCGTTGCTCTTCAAACTGGGCTACCGTTGCCCCGGCGTGGTGTGGGATGCCAGCTCAGGTGTTGCTCTCGTTATCTGACCGTGGTTCAAAATTACGAGGCGTTGTCCTTGGATCTTTCCCTTCCAGATTGATCCCGGACCGTCGCGAATAGTCCGTTGTGTTGCTCTAGTGCGATGTTAATTAACTATGTACCTAACTACCTACCCGTACATCAATTCGAATTTTAATTCTTTGGTATTTTTATTAGGGAAGTGCTGAAATCAGAGTAAGAAAACAAGCAATCTGAAGTCTGAAATCAGAATACGTACATGAAATAAATATCATCGCTGAAACACTATCATCTCTTTCATTTCCGGGATCAATCCCCAAGGGAAAGATCTGGGGACAACACGACTTAATTTTGAACCACGAATTGATGTAAGAGCACGGTAGACCAGTTGGAGGTAGGTAGTTAATTAACTTCGCACAGGAGCCATACCTGGGCTAATCCCGATGGGAAAGATCTAAGTAGACCAGTTGGCAGAGTAACGGATTTGCAACCGGAGGGTTGTGAGTTCGAAACTCGGTCCAGTCAAACACCGTCGTGTACAAGAGGTTAGAGCACGTTAAATATGTCGTGGCCTCAAATTTCTCACCTTAGTGTGGTGTGGAAGTTTGGAGAGTGGAAGACCAACTCAGGTGTTGTCCTCGCATCTTTCCCTTCGGGGTTGATACCGGACCGTTGCCAATAACAGAGCGTTGCTCCAGCGCGACGTTAATTAACTACCTATCTACCTTGATTGGTCAACATGAATGAGATCAAACGCCAAACGTTGCCAGAACAGCGACAAACAGCATTTTAAGTTAACCCCTATAGCATCTGTGTAGCGAAGTACAATCTTCGCCTTTCTTTGGTTTGTTGTTTGTCCGAAAATCCCTCTCACGGATTTATTTGTTCTTTTTATGGAATTGAATATAAATTACTGTCGTAATATTCAGAAATGTATTTCTCTTCCTCTGTTATGGCAACTGAATGAAATGTTGGTATGTTAACCCTCTATTTAAAAATGTTAGTCAGATTTGTGAAATTATAAGTTGGCAACATCAGTGAAATGTCTAATCTTGTTTTGATCTTTTAAATTTGTTTACTTAGTGAGTGTGTCATATAAAATTGCAATTACACATCAAAGATCTTGAAATTTGGTATTCCTAATCATGATAACAGTAATCGGTTGTTTCAAACATATATGAAGAATTATTGCAACAATTTAGCATATCACTTGCAGTGAAATATTTTGTAGTGTTGTGTTTGAATATTTTTTCATTGTGATAAAAATAAACTCATGATTTCTGAGCTAGTGCTTTCATTTTTTGGTAAACTACTTTATACTTCATTTTTTTGTGATTCAATAAATTCTTACAAGTTTTATGAATTATCGTTTTGCGGAAAAGTAATTTGTAAGAACTACATTCAGAAAAATAATGGTTTTCAGATATCAATTCCTAGTCGCGTTTTTCCTGATTCAGAAATGTTATCAAAGCAGCTTCCAAATGTTAGTTTCTGGAATTCAAACCATGTAGACAGACAAGACTACATTCAGAAATCAATTCCTAGTCACGTTTTTCCCGATTCAGAAATGTTATCAAAGCAGCTTCCAAATGTTAGTTTCTGTAATTGAAGCCATGTAGACAGACAAGATCTTTGCTAAAATACTGAACTGAATCGTATTAATTTCTTGTTGACAAAAACTTTATCTTGGTGAATTGGTGCAAAAATACATGCACAGTGAGTGTTTTGTAAAAAATATGGATGGAAATTTGATTATGTTTTGCAATTTAAAACATTCCTGATGATTAGATGTAATATTTCGCTATAAGCTGTCAAAATAAATTTTTATTATGTGCCTTTAATTAAAAAATCTTGTCAACAATACTGATGTGAATCATAAATATAACTTGTTAAGACTCAAACAGAGCTTGCATATCATGAAACGGTTATTAATTATTTTCATCTTTTGAGTTACCAATGTTTCAGATTCCTTATTCTTTAGTTTCATTTTAATTAAAGATCAATTGTAAGGTTTATTGCTTCATAATTATCACTAATTTTACTCATGATGGTAAGAATTAAATTTTGAATGTTCCATTTGGATTTATTTCTATGAATTAGTTACCAAACAGTATTTTGCAATTTTCAGTCAGGTTTTCTCAATGTTATAGGCTTATTATTTTAGTGTTATTTTCCCAGTGTTATTATTTTAAGACTTTCAGCCGGAAAAGATGAAATTTTTATGTTTTTTACCTTTGAACAATAATTAGAAATCAGTCTTGTGATTTGCTGATTATTGATTCAAGGGTTAATTATTAATCAAGTAAAATAGGTTATTTCCAAAACCATTAAATTTGTTGAAAATTAGTGTGCCAATGACTAGGATATCTGGTATTGAAAATATCTGTAAGGTTTAACTAATAACCAATGTCTTTTGAAATGTTTAATCACATTCAGTTATATCAACTTGTGAAGATTATTGGGTGAACTCAAGTGAGACCCAGTTTTACATATATGCATTGGTATTAAAAAAGCAATGTAATGAAAACAGAATGTCTCAATATAACCTATTTTATGTGATGGTATTCTACATGTCCAAAAAGGTCGCGTTGTGAATTTAACATGCAAGTACTGAGGATGGAATGATTTGTTTAGCATTTTGGAAGTTTGCATAATCCTGATGGCAATACAACCTTTAACGTGGCAACTAGATCAACATGCAGCTGATAAGTTTGAAGCAAGCATGGTTGTAGACTTTATATGCAGTCACAGAAAAGTCTTTACAAGTTCAAAAAGGGCCAAATTATTAACTGGTGTCAAGGGCAGAAAACCTGCAAAAAGATTGTTCAAATTACTGGCACCAGATTACAAACGATCCAACACATCATTAAGTCTTGAAAAGATGAGGCTGAACCATCAACTTCCTGAAAAATGTGATTGAAAGAAGTCCTGAATCATGGACAAAGATCATTAAAATGCTTAGTTAAATCTTATCACGAAAAATCAAACCTAGAACTCACAAGCAATGGAGGAAAATCATGTGATTCGATGAGTCCAGATTTACTGTCTTCGAACATGATGGACTCATCAGGATTAGAAGGGAACCACATAAAGCATTGGACTCTTCATGTACTGTACCCACTGTAGAAACTTCAGGAGGAAGTGTTATGATCTGGGGTTACTACTGTCAGCTGGTCTAGACTCAGCAACATTATGCAACTCATCTGAGTTTACTGAATAACTAGCTTATTCCATTAATTTAATTTTTGTCTGAAGGCAAGAGCTTATTTCACGATGGCAATACCACAATTTATCAATCTGAAATTGTGAAGGATTGGTTTGAGAAGTAAGAGGACACCATTCACACACTCCTCAACCCCGTTGAGGCTATGTGTGATTATGTAGTGAAGCATCAAAAAAGTAATTATCTTCCTTCATCAACAAAGGATCTTGGGAAAATGTTAAATCTGGCCAAAAATTTTGTGTTGAGACATTGCATAAACTCACTCAGTGCCATGCCAAATGCAGGCTGTATTTCATGCTAAAGGTGGTCCATCAATGCACAATTTATTTTCGGCAACACAGTAATGTACAGTTAGAACTATTTCGGGCCAAGGGAAGTTATGATAAATCGTGTGCTCCAAATATACCAAAATAAGCATTTGCAACACAATTGTATTATACACAAAACATGAAGTTTTAGTATGTTCATCAGTTATGGCCAAAATTTAAGCAGATGCACTTCAGTAAAATAGGATATAATTTGAAATGGAAAACCAAATGATTGATGCACCAAGTTCACAGTGTAATATTTTGTTGATCCATGTTTGGGTTGATGGTATGAAATGGATTATTTCCCATCCATTTGAGACATAATCTAATTAATTAAAATTATGATATTAAATTTGAAGGACAATTTTATCCTAAAAGTGAATTGTGTTCTTAAGTTCTCAACTGATGTTAGTTTTTTGGGGCAGCTAAAGTATCAGGATTAATTTCTCGGTTGTCCCTGATCAGCTAAAAATTGGATTGGACTGTTAGTGAAAAACCTGTTTTCACCTGTAACAATTTGAAACATGTTACAATGTATGTTCACATTTGAGGATTTAAGAGTAAATTGTGGTTGTTTATTAGAGAAAACCTACTTGTGTAGCTGTTTTGCAATAGTTATGAAAGTTTTATTGTATCTGATTAATTCTATATTCAAAAATATTTCATTTTCCTTCGAATTTTATATCTATTTAACTTGCACAAAATGTACCTAATTTTTTACTATTTTGCAGCTGTGATTACATCATGAAAAGAAATTTTAGGCCCTCTTTGCAAAGATGGATGTGGAAGATACTGTGAATCAGCCATTGCCACCACTAATCAAATCTGCATCTCGGACTTCTTTAGATGAAAGTGTATCATGGTTTCATGGCAAAATTACTAGAGATGCTGCAGTGCATATTCTGGAAAATAGTAAGTACCTGATAGTTTTTGGAATAAGAAATTATTTAGAGGATTATTACTGTATAGTTGCTTTTCTTAATTCAAGTTTTGTTTGCTTCTCTAATTTAAATGATTTGTTGACATTTCGTGAAAAGTTCCACCATCATAGTAATTTAGAGCTGATGTTTTTTATAATTATCTGTAAATCATTAAGTTTTTTTGTTGGAAATAAATAATTGATCTACACTGCTGTAAACTTCATTAAGAAAATTAAAAAATAATAAATAGGTATGAAATTAATAAAAATTTACTGTTGTCAGAACTGAATGACTATTGACATTTATTTTAAAGTTAGAAACTTCTTGGTAGAGGGTCAACATAAAAAGTTGAATATTTTTAAGTGCATGATTCCTTGTAAAATAAAGGATGTATCCAACACCTATTTGATTTTACAATAGCATCCACTCTGAATCATCCTGCATAGTTCATGTTGGAGGGGGGAAAGCACTGGTTCTTATTTCTGTTTTCAGGAAATCAAATGAAAATAAAACATGAGACAAAAAATTGGTTTGGTACTTTTGGTTATTGGGATATGCCACTTGTAATTGTGTGCCAAATATTGGCTTGAAATTTAACTAGAGATAAGAATGTGTGCTAAATGTTAGTGTGAAACATAAATAGAAATAAGAATGATTATTTTATTGAAATCAAAATAAATACAAAAATTCACAAAGAATAAAAATAGGAAAAATACAAAATGGATTATATCATGATTTCAGATTACACAGGAGGCATAAAACTGCCGATGTCCTTTAACATCGTTGAAAACATTTACTTTTCATGTAATTGAAGCCACATGAATTCAATTAAGTAGGAATCTAGGTGGTGGGGTGGGCAGTTTTGTGCTGACATTTATTATGCCATTTTGCACTGCCCTACAGCCTTTCAACTGTTTGCGTAGAGCATCTGGTATCAGGATCAATAAAGTTGTATTTATGAGTGACTCTCAGGTGCTTAAATCTGGCTTTTGCTAATTTATACGCTTTCCAACAGTCAGAGTAAATAATACTTCCTTCTGCCACATTTTCTTGTATAGCTGCAATCAAAGTTGTTACTGAACAGTCCTAGAAAGTATTCTTTTGATTAATGGCAAATTCCACTGAATACCTGGGGCCATCGTGGCTCAGTGGGTATTCTCACTGCGCTAGCAACCATTGAGTTGTAGGTGGCGCAGGTTCGATTCTTGTCACGTGCATTCTTCCCTGGGTGTATTTCTCTCTTCTGTGTCAGTAAAAACTTTCATTTTGTGTGTACCTATTACTTGATATTGTGTGTCTTGTGTAGCATGGCCAAATATGGCCCTTGCGCCATAAAACTCCAACAAACCAACCAACCCACCGAATACCCACTGCAGTGTAAAAATACGACTAATGTTGAATTTTTTTCTTGAGTAGAGACTTTCTTCCACTTCGACGACTTTTTTAGAACCACTGATTTTAACTGAAGGTCAAGAAAGTAATGAATTAGCTCATACCTCCTGCATGTAATTATTCCAATCAACAGTTGTACAATGATTTTAGTTGTAATTGACAGAATTCTACTGACTTGAGCTCTTGACACCAGAAGTAAATGAACTGAAGAGATGTTACAAAGAAATGCACGAATGTTCAGATCAGTTTTCGCTCCATAAACCTTTCTCCTCAGGGCACGATCTTTCGTTGCAGTACCATTTCGATGCTTCCGTAGAAGTAAAATACAGTTTCATTTTATGGTTTCCTCGAACAAAATCTTTCAGCATGAATGATACCTTTTTCTTGGAAGAATTTAATTGCGGACAGTGCATCATTTGGTGATTATCAAATCGTATAATCTGCGTTGATTCTTTCGTCATAAAAACTCATCTCTTCAATGAAATATAAACTGACAATCTTGGAGGGAAATATTTTAATAAAATAGTCACTTTTCATGAAGCTATATATATATCGTTAGGGTTGGCATTCTATCATTCATATCTCTTGTTAAATTCGTGCCAACATTTAGCACACATTCCCATCTCTAGTAAATTTTTGTGCTAACATTTGGTGAATAATTACGAGGGACATCCCGATAACCTAAAAGTACTATTGGTTTTTCACATTACCCCAACAGATTTTTGCAATCAATAGTTTTACCAATGCTTTTTGTACTCAGCTATTGTAATTCTTAGAAACTAAAAAATTCCATAGTAGTTGACAGGTTTACCATTATAATACTCAAATAGTTTAACATTATTA
The DNA here is from genome assembly GCA_933210815.1 of Meta bourneti. Lineage (NCBI taxonomy): Eukaryota > Metazoa > Arthropoda > Arachnida > Araneae > Tetragnathidae > Meta > Meta bourneti. The sequence continues at coordinate 51,170,202 of OW119934.1, read as the reverse complement.
TACTCAAACCACATTAAATTTGTATTCCAATATTGATCGAAAGTTTGATCCATAAATTGTTTCATATTTTTTTATTTCCAGCATCCTTAAAAGTTGAAATTTATGATTTGTAAACCTGAGAGTAAATAAATTTGCTCTTCCCTGTTAGTCATGAGCTAGTTATAGAATAATAAGTCTTACTTGATAAGCAGAGTTGAATAGATGCTTTTTTATGACTTATTTTATTTGTAACTAGCAGAATTTCTCTGCGATGCTCGGGTTGAATTGATTAAATATTGATTCTATTTCATAGAAAAATGCAAGCATTATTTAAGTGTACACAAGATATTTTTTGACATCGTTTTAACTTTTTCATAACTTCTACAATTTACTTTGGACACAAATATGTATGCATAATATATCCATCAATATAATCCATTTCATATTCACACTCTTGTTGTAAGACAAACTATAAAAGCTTTTTCTGATATGACTTCTTCAGAAGTAGATTTTGAGTTTTGGAGTGATTACGAATGCCAATTAAGTTCATTTTCAGTAAAAATGAGGATATTTCAGCATATAATCTTGCACTCAGTTTTCCAATCAATATTTATAATTTGTGGTACCCTTGCACCATGGATTTGATGTTTCCAAATTACGTTATCATTGTGAGAGGAGGGCAAATTAAACTGTTACAGCATTTGTGGTTAATTTATTGAAGCACACATTTTTTTCTTGAAAATTCTATTCAGCTGCACGTGGAATAACAGAGCTTGTTTTAAAACAAATGTCACGAGTGTAGGCAAATCAAACTCAATTGATTGCACTTTTTACAAAATCACTGCTTTCTATGAATGTTTCACAGGTACCTAAGTTGTATACGAACAGTTTCAACTTCAAGTAAGCAACCTCGACCTTCTGCCATTTAAGACAAAAAAATTCAATTTTTCAACAGTCCTTACTATGATATTATTCCAAGATCAGCAAAGTCTTATTCAAATTTTGCTTTCCTCCAACAGAAAAATTTAGTTTTAAATCAAATCCTTAAGATACTTTTTTCAATTGAGGTACTCAGTTTCTATATGGAAACCATGTATCTATTTGGATTGATAGATGTAGTTACTTGACTATGGAGTACAGCTTTCAATAATACCCATGAAACATGAAAAACAAATGTAAATTAAATTTATTTTAATTGTCTTGTAATGAAAATATGTCAAAATTTAGAAATATCTTTGAACTACAACAAATGGCTACCCGTTTTGATTTAACGTAACATATCTTATTTTAGAATAACTTTATTTTAACTTTACCAGTCATTTTAAGATAAGAAGTTATACACCTTACTTAAAGGTTTCCATTTATTTCTATGAAACAGAATTCTACAAACTATAACGTATTTAACCAAAGACTTAAGGAAAGTTCGATGAAATATACACCACCAAGAAATTATCCGTGTCTAGTGGTATTTGGTGGAAAATAAAAATAATTCATTGCAATTTAACTCCTAAATAATATATCTAATATGGAAAGTAATGGAACACATAAATACAAACAGAAACAAAATTCTGGTCATTGAAAAATGTAGAATTCTGAAAAATGAAAGATCTGAGCAAGCTTGTTGAATTTCGATGTCATGAGAATATTCTGAAATAGAGAAATTCGAAAAAAGACACTTGAAAAATATTGATAGACAATAATTTGCAAAAAGAATACAAATTTACAAAACTTAACGTCTTAACTCGAATACACAAACACGGAATTCTAAATCTAATTTATGAAATAAAACATTAACTCTGGCATTGCCGGATACCAAATTGCAAAATTACGCTTTTATGATCAATGAGTTTTTGTTTTGGCTTTTCGTGCTCCATTACAAAATGCAAGTTGTGTAAAATTAACTATTTTAGTTATCCATTTTTCATCATTCAAATATTCCTAAATTATTAATATTGTGGAAAGAAATAAAAAATCAGGTCAAACATAATTAGAATTTTAAATTGTTTGAATATAACGTTTTGGAATTTCTTTTTGAGCAATACTGGTAAAACAAACTGAGTTGTGTACTGCAATCGTTTTATGCACAATGTTTTTCCTATGGTAATTTCGAATTGATTTAGCCCCTCTGCACACCTAGGTTAAAGAGAACGGAGATTAATACAGGGTGTGGCGCGGGAACTTCCTTATTTGAATTGCGCGCCACACAGCAGCTGTTAGTTCCCTAAGAGTGGGGATAGGTGCATTTGAAAGGGCCCAGCCTAACGTTTTTTGAATGGTTAGTTCAGTAATCACTATGCAGTGGACGAGCGAGGAGCACGCGTTCGCCGTTATTTTTCGAACCTCAATTCAATTATTGCAACTCAGCGAGCGTTCAGAAAAAAATTTAAAATCGCTCCTAAAGGTCCTGTTCCTGATCGTAAATCGATTGTCCAATGGGTGGACACTTTTATGAATACTGGTAGTGTGTCTAAAAAAAGCCAGGACCTTCAAAAACAACCAGGACTCCGGAAAACGTCGAGAGAGTGCGGAATTCAGATTTCGACTCTCCCAATGTATTGAGCAGAACGGTGGCCACCTTCAAGATATCATTTTCAAAAAGCAATAAAAAGAAACTTTAAATGTACTGCTATGTAAAAAAAAATTAAAATGATATCTTCAATACTTTTTGTTTTATCATTGTTTTAAATAAGGAAGTTCCCGCGCTGCACCCTGTATGTAACTTGTGTTACTCGCAGAGTTCCAAAGTATAAGTGTACCAAATTTGGCGTGGATTGGTCAAGCAGTGTAGATTTGTAGAGAACATACATACATACATACATTTTATATATATATAGATCATTACTTAAAGAAAATTTCTCAATTGTTCTGAGATATCGCATCTGATAAATTTGGGACATAATTTCCATTTTAAAAGAATAAATCAGAATTGAATATTAAGATGCTTCCATTATGCAAAACATTTTTTATTAGCATACAAAACCTCAATGACTAATGGAAAAAGTATTTAGTGTTTAATATCGAATGGTGTCAAATACTTACTAACTCATTTTTTATGTGGAAATCTATAATTTATTAATTACGCTATTCCATCAGTTTAGTTGCAGAAAAATATATAAAATGTTTTGCTTTTCTATACTCTACTGTTTGCTTTAAAACTCGAGTTTTAGGAGATGAATTAGCTCTAAAGTGGATTCATCGTATTTTTCTTTTATAGATGGGAATAATGAAGGTCTATTTCTTGTAAGAGAAAGTTCATCTTCGCCTGGTGATTATGTTTTAAGTCTCATTCATGATAAAACACCTATTCATTATCAAATACGTCGCCATGGGGAGGATGCATTTTTCAGTATTGATGATGGACCTATTGTTCATGGTAAATTTTTCTGTCATTGCTTATTCATGTTCAAACCTCAATAAAATTTGCATGGAAAATACTTTGTTTTCCACTTTAAGTGTACTTTCCTTCACAATGCAAGTGTTTTACTTGAGCACAAATTCCAGCTATGAGAAAAACAGACTAGGAGACTAAAATTTGAAATGACAAAATCATACTTGGAATTTCAACTAGTGATGGGCAGAATCGAATACTTGGTATTCGAGTACTTTCAAGTATCAAGTGAGTATTCAAATACATTTTCAAAAACGATTAATCGATAGTATGAATCAGAGAACTACGATATATGGTAGTTATTTAAAAATAACACATAGCAATCATGTCCTCCTTAGCCTCCTTTTTTAGAGCACTGGAATTGTAACATGCCGGTTCGTGGTTCAAATCTGCTACAAGAGAAATTTGGTGGATTTTTTTATGCGAATGATAATTTATGAAAAGACAATCAAATTTGTTCTATTTTTCTTAAATATTTTGATCATGCTGTTGTTAAAAAGGGAATTGATTTTTCACAAAACTCAAATTTTAAATCTAAATTATATTTAAACTTTTTCTTTTCTGAATTATTCATGTAAATTAAAAATTTTTTAAGTATAACTACTATTATTAATCTATTTGAACTTAGACAAATTGTATTTTGAAGAACAACAAATATTAATCTCATGTACAAATTACTGAATTTTCTGGTCACGCATATATTCTGCAATTGTAAATATGTATCAATTATTTTTTATCTTGATTTTACAAATCATGATTTTTAAATTTTAATTTTTGCATTGGATAGATTTGATTTTCTACCATATTTTGAGGAAATCGTTAGTTATCACTTTTAACAGGGAACATAGTCAGAATTTTATCTTGAGGGATCCCCAAAGATAAGAATGAAAGTTTTCATACAAAACTCATTAAAAACACTTTAAAAAAAGTTTGTAGTATTTTGTTATTTTTAATACCAGGATCTGAAACTTTAAAATTATATCTGTAAACTAATAAAAAGTGACACATCTCAGTTGATCTAAGTATAAGAATGATTCCGTAATTATTTACAAAATATAAATTGCATTTAAAAAATCAAATCTTGTTCCTGGAAATTCACTTTTTATTTTTGCAACCACTGTTAGGTGTACGAAGAAGTGAGAAGAGGTAGAGTCAAAGCATAGAAAAATATTCATAATCATTTTACTATCGCAATAAAGATTTTGTCAGATATTTTAAAAGAGAATTTCATTTATTATCAGATAATTTAAAGAAAATAACAGCCATCTTAAGAATGAAATAACGTTATTTTGCTTGAAAATGAAAGCATTTCAAGCATTATAGTATCTTATTTGCAAAGATATTTTAAATGTCAGAAATAAAAAAGCTTGAAAATTAAATTTTAAAAAAATTAATAAAATTAAGTATAAAAATCAAATTAAAAATATAGTAAAATTTAAAAAACTTTCAACTTGATTTTCAAAAATAAAAGGCAAACCATATGTGCAATTTACTTATAATTAAGCCTGCCTGTTTGGGAAATGACTTCCAAAAAATTTCAAATCCAATCTCTTAATCAGTGGAATTTTTCAACACTTCATCATCACATGCATTTTCAAGACATGTAAAATTACAAAAAGCAAAATCGAGATTAGAAACAACACTAATGAGAACCATTGATACCCATGCATGTAACACTGCTACTTAATATGAATATTCTTGTATCCAAATACCTAGGATGACTATTGTATCCGAATACTTGTATCTGAATACTCTTTTATCCGAATACCTAGGATTCAAGTATTTTGCAACCGAATACTTGTGTCTAAATACATTGGTATTTGAATACCTTGGAAAAGAATAGAGTACAACGATTATTTTTAAGTATCGAGTACATGAGTACTTTCAACTCATGTTAAATGAAAAAAGAAAAATATTGCCATTTCTATTCACAAATTCTGTCACTTCATGTTTTTTATTTTTTCTACCTTTTATCGGTGATAATTGTAGGACTTGAAATATTGATATCATATTATCAAGAAGATGCTCAAGGCTTGTCTGCAAAATTGGAACAAATGTGTAGAGGTCAACCTCCACCTTCAGATACTCGACGGCATGGTCGAACTAATCTTCTTCATCGGGCCACTAAAGAAGGTTTGTTATAGATAAATAATTTTATTTTTATTATATAAGATAAATCATTTATTTTATTTTTATTAATTATTTTAACCATTTATTTGCATTATCATGGATAAAGTATATTTTCTGTAAATGAAGTAATAACGTGGTGTTCTTTTGATAAAAAAATAGAGATTTTAGTTGTATGCTCTTTAGGTATCTGTTTAAGATTTTTCTTAAATGGCTACTCTCTTGACACTTGCTAAATATAAAAAATAATGAATGATTCTTTTCATTTTGTTAAGGGGAACTTACAGTCGTAAGAGAGCTCTTGAAATCCGGTTACCACAATTTAGATGCAAAAAATCAAGAAGGTCAGACTGCTGTACATTTAGCAAGCATAATGGGATTTGACGATATTCTTGACTTGCTACTTGATGTAGGGGCAAATCCAAACATTATTGATGGAAGTGGTCTTACACCATTACATGTAAGTATTACTGTATTACCTTGAAAATTATATTCAGTAACTCTTTCTATTCGTGAACAGCATAACCTTTTTTGGGTAGTTATATATATAAATGTTTCAGACAAGTCGCCAAAACAGTTTGCATTACTTTATGGGGCAAACAATGGGATTTTGTTAGCCAAAAAGAGTAACCCAAATAGAATAACAAACCTCTAGAATAATATACTTAAGTATGCAATCAGTTCAACAATGCAATTTATTGCTTTGAAATTCATAAAATAAGTACTCCTGACTTAGTAACAACTTTAGAAAATCAGAATTTAGCTTGGTTTATAACCGGGATTGGTTTCAAAATTTTGATATTCTGTTGGTTTAAAAAATTGGAAAAACATTCAGGTTAATTTTAGATGCAGCAAAAAAATCAGATTTAGAGTGAGGACAGTCTACTCCATAAACATAATTTGTAAATTTTTATAACAATCGTGTTCGCATATGCCACAGGATTTGAAAATTGAGTAGATGTAAAATTATGAAATTATATTGAAGTATTTTAAATTTTGTAATTCTAAGGAAGGAATCTTCTAAAATAACAAATCTAAGAAAACTTTTATGTAACAAAAGTGAGCATAGTTCACTGCATCTGATGCTTTTATACAATCTTTAATGCCACTGGCTCTGAAACATAATTTATGTCTCATATCTTGCTATAGGAGCATAGCATAAAAAAGGTTAGTAATAGATTTTCTAACAATTGTCTTAAGCAAGCAAGGCTCTTAAGAGTGTGAAATTATTCAATAACTACACCATTGTAATCAAAAATAATAAAATTTTTACAATCCTAATTTTTCTGAATTATCAGTTTTTATACTAAAATTAAATTATGCATCAAGATGCCATAAGATGAATAATATGGGGAGTTTTCTCCCTTGGCTAAAAAGCCCCACACTTTAGTGTCTCAGAAAAAGACAGAATTAGAAAAAATTAAAACGTGTTTGAGAGCTGTGAAAAATCTTTTTCTCAATTTTAATGCTGGGCGGGTTCAAACATAATTTTTTTTATTTAACGGAAGCATTTAAATATAACTTGATACAATATCCTAGAAAAACAAATGACCCTTTATGCATCTTGATGTTTCAGAAATCAAGAATATAAATTATAAAGGAAAGTAAAATATTTTTAGTTATGATTTTTCACATTCTAAATATTTTGCATAAAACTTAAAGATTATTTTTTAAAATTGTAAATTTTACAACTTTTATATTATTTATTGTAGATTAACTTTTATATTATTTATTGTTACGATGCCATAAATTTGTTTATGTACTTTTATACACTGACATGCCTTAAGTCATGGGATAGCAGTATGCCAATTTACAAGTGGCAATCTTCACCGAGCTATAGGACGCCCCACGTGATATTAGAGAGATTTCGCATGACTTTTGGCACTTCAGTATATGTATCTTTCATCAATCTGAAACTGGTGCAGTGTGACCATTTCAGTTTCTTGTGCTAATTGTGTAAAAATAAAAAGGGAAAATGATTCAACTATCCAATCATTTCAAAAACCAAATAGTTATTGTAGCATCTGTTTTTCTCAAAGTTATGGTCATAAAAGCAAACAATGCATAATCTAAAGCAGTAGTTCTCAAACTTTGTGAGACATCGACCTGGTAAATCCCTTTTCATAATATGAGGGCCCTGTTCCAAAAAATTTTACTTGTAAATACCCCCTGTTTTATTAAATTCAAGTATTAAGCTAATATTATAAATATTACATAGTCAAAGAAAAATAATACATTTATGTAAAAGGTGTGGCATGTTGACTTATAAAAAATTATATTTAAATTAGTTATTAATCACTGGACTAATGAAATCTTGTAGTGTACTGTTTCCTCAGGTCAACATCATTAAATTAATTGGTGCTGATTTTTATTAGCATAGCTCATTCTGATTGCCAAAAATTTATTTGTTGTATCACAAACACCTTCAAATTTCTTAACAACAAAATTAAATCTATAGACCTATTACTTTTAAAAAATTGCCCAGGTTTCAAAACAAACACTTCCACACAGCAATGAGAACCTGCAAAGAAACAGTATTCAGTATTATTAGATTTGAGAACCGGATTCAGACTGCCTTGATCTTCAATTTCAGTGGAAAAAGTTTTTTGTACTGCCTTGCTGATTGGTCACTCACATTTTATACACAGATGTTATTTAGGCATTCTAGATTTCAGCTTTTTGACATTCAAATATTTTCCTCAGAATATTTCCATTATAAAATATTCACAAAAATGCTTAAAAAACAATAATGACAAAATCTAGGAGAATCTCACAGTCCTGTATAATTGGTGCCAGGGGGTTGAAAAACACTGATCTAAAGGAAAACCTAATTTGCCAATGGAAGAAAAGTTAAAATAAGAATTTTGGGGATTCTTGGACGAAAATCAAATTGTTTGCTACAGAAATACTAAAGAATTTAGCTTTGTTGAATGGGATATGTTATTTATGGGATCCTGTTTTCTGCCATACAAGAAATTTTTGAAAATATCTGAAATTTCAAAGCTCTGTAAAAACATTCATTAAATAGAAATTTGCTATATAGACTCAATTTTAACTTTGTTATTCTCTTCAAGCTTGTACCTAAGATATTCAGGGCTTTCATAATTATCTGAAATCATGTAATGTAATCAATGTTAAATATATTTATTTAATATTTAATTATATGGGTTTATAATACTTTTGTATTTAACCTAGTATGCTTGTGAGAATAATCGACCTACAACAGTGAATGTGCTTATAAATCATGGAGCCAATCCTCAATTACGTGCTACTGAAAGTGGTTGGGTACCATTGCATTATGCTGCTTTTAATGGATTTTCAGAAGTGGTGAAAGTAAGCGTTTTTGCTATAAAATTATACATATTCTTATGTTATTTATTAATATTATCTATATTACAAATATTTGCTTTAAAACAGATGGGCAAAATATTGTCTATGATCCATCAGTGAATTGACCATATATTCCACACTTGTTCATAATCGTTAATATCATTAAAATAATCATTTATCACTTAGTGTATCTGGAAGAAAGCAAATAAAAATAAGAGATACATATAAAATTCAAACAATTTTTAGTATGGATAATAGATGCTCACAATGTAATTGTAATTATTTTATACTAGGGATGGTGCACTTTGCCCAAATCATTGTTTTCTCCTGATATTTGTACACTTCAGAGCTTTGAAAAATCAATTAATTAATCCATTATTTTATTAATTTGCAGTGTAGTACTTAAAATATTTATTTTGCATGTGAACAAGATTTTCAAATATTTTCATCAATGAAAAATAAAAACATTAACTGAAAGCCAAATCAAATCAGTCCTCAATTTTTAAGCAAAACAGGAAAAACAAAATTTTATACCCGAGATATATTTTTAAAACTCCTGATCAGCTTGGAAATTATTAATGAATGAATTGGATATTAATTACATTAAATGATAGTCTGCTTAATTCTGCTAGATTCAATTGGAAACACTTTGCAGAACACTTTAAGAGCAGAATTTATGCATACAGAAAAGATTGAATATGGAGTATATTATGACTTTTCTTTCTATGACAAGAATATGGAGTATGTTGTGATTTTTCTTTATGACATGACTTTTTAAGAGGACACTTACACCGCATTGGTGTGCATACTTCTCCTGACTGCCCCTTTTGTTCTATGGGGAGCTTTATGGATTTTCATCATCTTTTATCTTGTACTTTTTTTATCTGACGATCACATCTTAGTTGACTTTTATAGCCGGGCTAATTTGTACTGGGCTGCCCGTAGGAAATTATGGTTCCTGGACTTTTCCTGACGTAGGAAAAAATGGTATGAAAGTATATAGTTAACTAAATATTCCATGAGATTAACCTCCAAAGATTACACTCCTACTGATTTTCAGGAGTGAAAATATGGTAGACTTAAATACTCATTCTCAAAGCCTGTATATACTTGTTATGGGCAGTTACAATTCGATAACAATCAATGTTGACTTGCAGAGTAGACTATAATATGATAGAGAAATTAAATTCTGTAATATCTATTTTCAATGAAATGCTATTTTTATATTCAATATAAAAGTTAAACAAATATTGGAAACCTGCATGAAATATTTCTTGTTTTCCAATAACTGCCACATTCCCTTATGTTCAAAATTATAAATTCCCTTTATTGCAGATGTTACTTTCTCTTAATACTCCCTGTCATCCACGCTCTAACTACAATGAGACACCATCCGATTTAGCTATGAAGAATAATCACACAGATTGCTTATCGATTCTAAGTATTCTTTCATAATTTTATGAAATTTACTGTATATTTTGTAATTCACTATTTCTAAATACATTCTTTTATAACTAAGCCTTTCAAAACACAGCAATTTATAGCTAATAAAGTAATAAGACTTTTCTGTTTTTGTTCTGTTGTACAACTGAACTCTACTTTCATCAAAAAGTATCAAATACAAAAGAGTTTTGTCATTTCTATATTTTTAACCTTTGTAGACATGAAGTATCTGATATTCTTAAAAATAATTAGAGGTTTGAAAGAAATAGCAAATATAATAGAAAAGTGATAAAAATAAGCTGCCTTTTGTCAAGATTTGTGATGCATCCTAAGTTAGTGAAATGGTTTATTAACTTGAAAAATCTAGTTATTCACTAACTATCAAATTAAAAAGAAATTGAATTTTGCTTACTAAAATTCAGAATACATTTTATATATTTATGAAAATTAATAATTTAATAAAAATAAATATATTGAGGAAGAATCTAAGGAATTTATGGTGTATTTTCTTAAGTTGTGTTTACGTATCTCTGTTCCTATGAAGAAATGTATGAAAATTATTTATATAAATGCAAAACTATACAATATTATTTAAAGTGGAACAATATTTTAAAAGTAGAATATTGAAGAGAATTGATTTTTTTTAAGTCTTAAGTATGATACATGAATTATGTATTTTAGATTCTCATGTTCCACCTCAGCCTTATTCATCCAGATCTGCTTGGTTCCATGAAAATCTAGATAGGGAAGTAAGTTAAAACTTTTGACTGCATTAAAATTTAAAGATTTAATTTAATTTTTGTTTATAATAGCTGTATAGTATGTTAGTAGTTTGGAGAATTTTACTGTGATTGTAACATCAAATACTTTATTTACTTAATTCTAATGCACATTTTTATGTATTCTGTATAGCAAGAAACATTGCTGAAGAAATTCATAATTGAATTTCAAATTTTGTACGGAAAAATATACAGTAAACCCTTGACAAGTCGTCATTTCAAGCGACCGAAAAATTTTGATGACTTAAGTGGAGTTATCCCAGAATATACTCAATATGCAATACTGTAATGATCATGTAAATTGAAAAATTCTTGTAATTATGACAATAATATAAATTAAGGGAAGTACTAAAAATTACATAAATGATTTTAAAAAGTTAGCTTCACCTTTTGAACTTTATTTGAACTTAAAGCTTTAATACTATTTTGTGTATGAATTATGTTAAGTACTTCTCTTATTTTGACTTAATCCAACATCTGTCAGTACAATTTACTTCCTTACCTAAACCATTTAGTGCTTTGGATTCATCTGAAGTACCTTGACCTGAAGTAAGGTAATGCTGAATTGTTTCTAAGACTTGTGGTTTATTAGATGGTGAAAGAATTTCCCCATTTTTACTTTCATCACTCGCATTTTCAGGCTTTTCTTTGACTTCAATCTTTTTCCATCAGACCCAAACTCTGCAAATTTACAGACCTTTTCAGTGACAAGTTATCCCTGGTAGCATTTGAATTTGTGATGATTAAACAAGGGTTTAATTACATTGCCATCTATGAAAGCGAGATGGGATTTGAGAAAATTGACAATTTATCTGGTGTGACGAGTTATCCAGGTGACGACATATTGAGGTTTTACTGTGTATTTTACCTCTAGTTAACTATACATTTTATTAGAATTCAGTTGCCTTTGGATTATATTGGCAAACGAGTTTAGTTAATGTAGCATCATCGCCAGGACTGGACAAAGCCTTTTGCAGACTAGGCGAACCTTAAACTAGCTATTTCAGTCCACAATGATCAGAAATGGATATATAGCTTTGTTAAAAATGCCATTTAAAATTATCAATAATTTTTGGATCTTTTATTGCAAATTACAAAAAATTTATATAACAAGTAACTAATTATCAAAGTAAGTTTTTCAAGCAGTAACATAAAAGTAAGTTATTGAACTGGTCAATTTCGCTTGGCACATTGCAGCAATAGAATTGATTCATTGTCATACAAATGCTTGTAACTGCTGAGTTTTTCTCAATACTTCTAACAATTGCTAAATAATTGTTGTATTGTTTCCAAATTTCTTTCGTAGCCTAGAGAACTGCAGTAACTGAAGGAATATATGAAAAGAATAATGACAGTTAATTGTTTAGTGTACTTAAACAATTGTGTAGTAGCTTTTGGTTTATTTTGTAATCTTTAAAATCTTTAGTTGATTTAATAAAATATTTTTGTTATTCAGAATGCTAAGTTACATATGCAAACTGCTAGCTTATTTTGGATTTGTTTTGATTCAATACTTGCCACACACCAATTTACATCATAATTATTGTTACAATTTTAATTTTAGAAAACAGTACAGTTATTCAATTCTCGTGGCATAAAAGATGGAATGTTTTTGGTTCGTCGAAGTACAAGGAGAACAGATATTTTCGTTTTGTCAGTTGTGCAAAATGGTCATACGTACAATTACGAAATACAGTGTAAGGTAAGACGTACATTTTTTACTCTACAAATATTTCTAATTTACAAATAACAGTAATGGTTTTAAAATTTTACTAATCTAGGATATAGTTTGTAAAATTTTATGTTCATGTAGAATCACATGGAAATTATAAAAATAAGAAAGAATACTTTCTGATGAAATTTGGAACTTGTTAATTATTGCAATTAATAACCCAGTTTGTGCTGTACATGACACTGGGTTTAAAATGCTAATCCTCAAAATGTACATTAAAGTATTTGATATGTTTTCCATTTTTTCATTGACAGAACTAGCTATTGTATTGTAAACTACGAAAATCAAAATTTTGCTTCATTTGCTTTTGTGTATTAATTTACTACTTTAAAATCCTACTTTTGAGAAAATGTGCATTTTGTTCCAAATATGTTTAAAATCCTGCAAACAAAAGCGGATTAAAACAAAATTATGCCTAATTTTTTTCTTTAATACAGCTTATTTTTACTTGAAACAACTAACTTTTAACATTGTACCTCCTATTCCTTCGTATTAATAATAGAAGTATGGATATTGGCTTAATTTAAATAAATTATTTTAAATATATGCTTATAATTAATGAATTTTACTTTCTTCAGTGCAAATTGAGTATTGCTTTGTTTGCTGCTGAATATTTCAAAATAAGCTTAATTTACTTGCAGCACATATAAGATCATGGGGTAAATCACCTTTGATAGATTTTAACCAATATTTCTGCAATCAATGAAATGGCTGATGAACTTAATAAAATAACAAAGATTTTTTTAAATAATGCTCTGGTAGAAATGAAAGCTCCAAAATAAGTTTCAAATTCTTAGCTAGACCATTTGAGGGTCAGATTTACAATTGGAAAATGATTAGCCATCTCTCTTATTTTCCTAGTGTTCAACAAAGGGAAAAGGTGTGCTGCTCAAAACATTTGCAGTGTTTTCAAAATAAAAATATGATAATTTATCATAATAAAAGAAATCAATGGCACAAGTATGGCTTGAGTGGTGTAAGCAATCATTTAATGTGGTTTTCATTGGGTGTGTGTTTAGTGCTGAATGTGTTTTTTCCTCTAATTTAATGTTGAGGCCTATAAACATCCAAGAAAAACAACTGCATTAAATCTAAGTTGAGCAAAATACAGGCCATTATGTGTTGTATGTAAAATGACTGCTATCTATCTTCTAAGGGCTCTTGACAGAATGTATAGTTTAAAATTAATGCTCTTGGGGTTAAGGATTTAGCAGATTATTGGATTAGGGAGCCTATTAAGAAAATTTAATGGTAGAAAATACGAGGTTTCTATTAAAGTCGTATGTGCATCTTAAGTGTTGTGGTAGAATGCACTAAGCAAAGGAAAGGAAGAAGAATAAACATATCAAGTGAGCATGGTTGTTTTAAGTCATTGTTAGGAGGTAGGAAAGTTTAAAAAGTTACAGCAGTGTAAACATGCATTGGAGACCAGATTGTTGTAGCAGTAAGACGAAGATTAGCTGGTGAAAAGAGTAGAAATAGGGGTGTTATTCTGAAATATTAAGGTGAATATTATATTTTTGGGTTCTAATTTTAGTATTGTTTCATATATAACACTGGAACTTTTTATTATGAAACATATTTAACTCTTTTTAAATTGTTCATAGCAACCTCAAGTTTTTGTTGGTTATATATTTACATACAGTAATAATTTTCAATTGCAAAAGAAAAAATTTCAATTGCAAAAGAAAATGTCAGATTTAAAATCCTCATAAGTATTTATCTATGATTTCTAAATTTATCTTAATTTATTATTTGTCTTATAAGAAACAACACTAATAAGAGTAATTATAACAGAATGTCAAAATATATTATTAGCTTCTGAAAAATATTATTTTTAAATGGAATATCTTTCTCTTGCTATAGGATAAATTTTATTTCATTGATGATGGTCCTTACTTGGAGTCATTAGAACATATCATTGATTACTATAGTCGAATGGCTGATGGACTTCCAACAAATTTATTATATGCTGTAGCACCTGGTAATCTATGATTTAATCGTCTTTTTATGTAACATATTAGTTTCATCTTAATTACAATAGTTAATTTTTTTAAATATATGTATTCATTTCAATAATTCTATATCATATCTCAATTTGTGATCAATTATTAAATATTCAGTGAAAATAAACAGCTATGAAAAATTTGAGTAAGAATTCAAAAGATTAATAAATATATGAAAGCAACATCCTTTTGTTTCTGATTTCAATTTAAAAATTTGGGAAGTACCAAAGAAACTGATTTTCTCACTTCAAACTTCTATTAATGAATATAACTTTATTATTTCAAAAATTAGTGATGAAATTAATTTGATTGGTAATTGTCATATATTGTAGAACTTAAGAGTACCTCTACAAGATTTTGAAATCTCAGAATTTTGTTTTAAATTGTCTTTGAATATAGAATGTGATGCATCAGTATAATGAAGTTCTTTTCTATAAAAAAATACAAAAGAAACAGTTATGTATTTAAAGTAACATAATCCTATTTTTGTTTCGAAAAGTTTATATCGTGCATTTTTATATTCACAATTTTTATGTAATTTAATTTTCCTTTCCTGCAGAAAAGAATGTTTCTTTAGATATTAGTCCTATATCGAGCAAAGTAAGTATTCTTTTATTTTTTCTTAGTTTAAGTTTATGACAAAGGTAATAATTTCTCTTCAATATGAATTTTCTAATGAGAATCTGATATTTTATTAAAACTCTTAATTTAATTCACTTCTGATGTTTATATTAAATAATAAGTATTAATCTCTGTTTGCTTGTTGCTTAAGGGTAGTTTTTAATGGTTTCAAGTATTCAATGAGACTACTTTCTTCAATTTTGAAGCATAAATGCATAATTCTTTAAAATAAATATTAAAAGGTAATGCTGTAATTTTAAGTAACAAGAGAACAGTTGAAATAGTATAGGGTATATACTATCTCAACTGTTCAACCAAATTATAGCTGTGAAATAATTTCCTTGAAAGCTTTTAACTCTTGTTTATTTCTGATAGCTTGAAGAATTATAAAAATTAATTTTTATGAACTTATTAGTGAGAATTTGTATTATGTTCAGTATTACGTTACTATGTTAAAATATTTCTATCACTATAATTTTACTAAAAACAATGGCAATCCAAGGGAAAATAGATGATGTTTGTATCATGTACAACCAATACTGAAGTATAATCAACCTATAGATAAGTTTTCTGTTGAGTGAAAAAGTTTTCGCAGGAATTAGCTTCCAGATAGATCCTTATGTTCATTTAAAACAAACTGCCAGCAAGATAAGCTGACAGAAAAATTTTTTTTACTTCAGTAAATGTAAGAATTTTAAATAAATGGATGTATCCTCTACTCGGATTGATTCCGGACTGTCGCCAATAGCACATTGTGTTGCTCTAGTGCGACATTAATTAAAATACCTACCTCTGTACTTGGATATTTCAAAACCACTGTTTCCAAACAATTTCAATCTTAAGCAAATGTTGTATTGATATTTTCTGTAAATTTGCTTTAGTTACTTTTCAATTGAATGAGGAATGACTTATATACTATATATGAAACAGCATTTTATGTTTTGACTAAAGATGCCTTATCTTTGTTATATTTACAATTAATATATATTCTCTAAAGTTACTGATCAGTATATAGTAATTTTATGCTATTGTACATTCTGCTACATTGCTCCTTAATGTAATTATGCTTTACAATACAAAATATTACAATTTTTTCTATCCCTTAAATATTAAAAACCAATACACTACATATGTAACAACCACATTTTAATACATAAATTGGTTTAGCTTTAGTATGTATGTTCCACTTTTTCTTTATAGGCAGTTCCTAAAAGTGTTTACGACAGTAAAGAAAAGGCCATAACAAATGGAGAATCTGCAATGTCAGAGTCAAACAAAGTTGACAATTCCAGACCAAATTTAATATGCAGGGAATCATTGAAATTAGGTATTTCTGCAAATGCATACTTTTGATAAATCTAAAAATATTTTCTGAAATGGTTGTTTACGATTAATTTGTTCTTAATTTGAGTGCAAAACGTTTGATGATAACCTGAAATACAAATAGTCTTAATTCTTCAAACATGTTTTGGAAATAAAAATGAAAATGTTTTTCAATCAAACACACACATTAACATTAAATGTGTAATATCAGTTTTATTTGCCTCAATCAACTTGATATTCTTGAAATATGTATACATCAACCATTGTTTAGTTACATTGTAACTAAATCAAAGTAATTGATGAGAAGTTTGTCTGAGGAAATATATATAATCTTTTATGTGCTATTTGTAAGATTCTTTCTCATTTCAATTTCTCCTTTCCTTCTCAAAACTATTTGGTGCTTTTTACATCAAATTAATGGAAAGTGTCTCATCTTTTTTCTGAGATTCACCTGAGCTATCTCAATATTATCATAAAAGGAGAAAAAATTGAACAATTGGTGATAATTTAAAGATGATTGTACTTCGAGATTTTTAATTAAATATTGTGTGAGAAATATAATTTAACTACCTGTAAGTCATGTATACAGCAGTAATTATAGAGTAATGTTCTCAATACAATATGTCAGTTTATATTGCAATGCCTTAAAATATACATGTAGGTGTTTCAGTACCCAAAGGATAATACCTGTTTCTAAGCTCTGTATGTGTTAAGGGATGTCGGATTGTGAGCGAGAGATTCTTGACAAAAATGTTTAGTTACTTGCTCTTTGATGTTCCAAATTTCATGAAGTTAATGATGAGCTGTAATGATTTATTTAAATTTGTAAACGTACCCCATTTACTATTGGCTATTAATGAATTTTACAACAATTATGAAATCTTAAAAAAAATTTAAAGTTCATACTTCCAGATTTTTCCGTGGTAAGCTTTCCAATGTTCTGGAATTATCTATGTAAAGTATGGGGATTTGTGAAAAAAATGTAAGATTTTTCAGTTGCTTTACTGATGCTTAGTTGTAAATAAACTTCGAAAGAAATAAAATAAAAAGATTTCAACATTCACCTATAAATTTATTTTTGAAAGACATGAAAATATACTAAAGAGCTTTCCTCTTAGTTTCATTTTATGTCCCCAAAGACACTTAAAGCACTTAAAATTTTTAGAAATTATTAAAGTAAATTCTTTTGTGAAATGTGTCTAATACAGTGATTTTCAACTTTTGTTTTCTTATAGCACATATAAACTGATAACTAAAATTCTGTGGCACACCAAAAAATATATTATATATTTTGCTGATCTGACAAAAGAAATAAGTACCATTTTGATTGATTTACTAAAAAAGAGCAATCACTACCCAAAGTGACTTAAAAATCTTTGATACAATTATACTTTGTAATAAAAAAGTACTACGCAAAATTCATTTAAACAATTTTTATTTATTATTTTCCTCTTTACTTGCTTTAATATTTAATAAGATCTGAGCTTGATGTTTTAGAATGTCTTGTGTGTAAGGTCGAATTTTGTAGATAACTTTTAAATCTTCCGGCGTTTCCAGATACAATCTTATTTGTTATTATATTATTAATTGCAGAAAAGCTTGATAACCACAAATATGATGTGGAGAAAGAAAGCATTGCTACTATTGCTTATTGTGTAATATTTTGAAGCTCACTTTAAGGGATAACTAATATGTATCTGTTTCATGTTTAAGTTTCAATCCTCTCATTTCTTATCTGTTAACTCATTCTCTTCTATAATCTTTAAATTTGCAGTTTGGGGAAAGCATTCTTGAAGGAGAATATTTTTCAATATATTTCTACTAAGTAATCTTAAAGTTTCAAATTAGATCTATAATACACTCATTTCCAAATTTATCTTTACATACCCAAAAATAATGATATTCCATGAAATATCCAATCTATGTAATCCGTTTTTGCAGGGAATGTGTGAAAGACAAGCCTAATTAGCATTATCCAATCAAAAGTGATCAAATGGTTTCTGATATGCAAATCAAGGAGTAACGTCATCCGACGGTGAATCAAGCGCTTTGCGCAAAGTGAATATCTGAGTGAATTTCTGCAAGTGTTTGTGATTTCAGTGTGTGAGGACTCAAAGCGATTTGTTATGGCTTCGAAGTATCATTTGTGTTGATCTACTACATGCGAAGCACATACAAAGCAGGATTAGCGGAAATAAATGTGTCCAGCAGGTGTACACTCCATATCAAATAGCAGCAGATGAAACCAAATAAAAGAAGACTTCGTAAAAATATGAAGACTGAAGTATTTAAGTTAAAAGGTTTATTTGAACTAAAAAAACAATTACGTTAACTGAAATGTGTGCTGTGGCCACAGACTTTGAATAATTACGATGTGACATCATCAAATAAATGTACATGATTGGCACTTCTGATTTCAACCAATCAGTATAGACACGTGCCGATGACGGAAGTTGAAGTCAGCAGTACATTCATGTAGAACACAATGGGTGTTGCTGAAATTACTTGAACTCAGATGTCAAAAATTCAAAAAAAATCATTGAAATGAAAAATTTTTACACAATTTAAATTGTTTCACCCCCTATACTACTAATTCCTACATAATATGTTTCATCATGGTGTATGAGATAGCTCAAGCATATTGGCTCATTTTATATTAAAATTAACCCTTTCTACTGTTTATATTTTCTATTATCTTTACTTCTCTCCTTAGTTAACATACTTCAAAACTTTACTGTCCTTGCAACTTCCATATGTTACATGGCCACTGAAACTTTCATCTTCATATATGAATAACTTCAAATTTGTCTTGAGATATAATCTTGGTCAAATGAGATGGAAGTGGATGATACTTATTACTGTAGGAGATGAACTCAATTTCTTCTCTCTGCTCTTTTTGTAACATCTGTTCTTTCTGTTATCTGATCTATTTCTCCATTTAGAATAAAGTAAGTACTGTGCCTTTATTTTTGTTTTGAAAATATATTTAAATGCTGTGAACACATATATTAATTTAATCTTTTTAGTTAAAAAAGTTATTTTTGAAATTAACATAAGTGAATATTACATATTTTCAGGATCTGAAAAAATGATTATTTTAAATTAAAAAATCGGATTTTAAAATTTTTTTATGATTTAAATTGATTTCAGCATGTTCCTGGCATATTTTTGCAACCTGCCTAGTCACAACAAAATGCAAAGTTACTAGAAATAAAGTGTAATTTAAGAAGAATGAAATAAAGTAATGTTATAAGAAATACTACACCACATAACACAGCTCTTGAACCAAATTAAAAACATTTAGAACCTGAAATACATAAATCAAACCTTAATTATTTAGTTAGTCTTCATACTTCAGTTCATTTAAGAGTCATACCTCAATTGATTTCCTTCCACGAGGATCAATTAAATAAGCTAGGAAGACAGACACCCCGTGATTAATCCTTTATCAGAAATAGAGAGTGAATTCCCTCTTGAAGGGGTATCAGCTCATGCAACATCAGTTGTAACCTTTCCATGGAGAAGAGGATATCAAAATTAACCAAAGCAGTTCAACCTCTGCTGATAAACAGATTCATGAAAGACTAAAAAGAATACTTGCTGAACAACTGTCAGACATTGTCAACCCAATCAATACAAGCCAATAATTGTCATAAAAGGAGTTATTTTGAAAAAGGTTTTTCATTTTAATTGGGGTGTTACTGAGTAGAAGCAAATTTTTAAACGCATTTGAATAAAATGTGTGTACTGTTCTAGGTTATTTTATTTTCAATATTTCAAACTTTAATGAAGAAAAATAGAGTATTTAAAATTTGATTTAAATCATGATTAAAAAAACCCACTTGATTTAAATCAGTTTTTGTATTAAATTAAATCATATTTTGTATTCAAATTCTTTAAATACTGTTTTCTTCTGTATATTAATTATTTATGTATCTGAATATACATTGAATGATTCATGTAAAATAAATCTTTATAGCATATAAGCAAAGTAAAAGAGAATAAGTAGATTTTTTTAATTACAAAGCTTTTCTATTCCTTTATCGTAATTCTGTAATGTAAACCTCTGTTCTATTTTCATTTAAGAGTTATAACATTTTATGTTATTCTAAAGAAGTTCTTTTATCATAAACTGAATTTTTCTGAATGTTCAGTTACTTTTTATTTCTGTTCAGGTCTACCTGTTGGTGAAGGTGAATTTGGATCTGTCTTAAAAGGAAAATGGTTGAATTCATTAAATGTGGAAGTATGTTTTTCATTAATAAAACCTTTTTATATTATACTATTTAATATAAGCATTTGAGTTTTGTGAGTATTTCGTATAACTTATGTTAACTTTATATTTGATAGCTAGATAGTCGTTTCAAAATTTTTATTTAGAGAAAATACTTCACATTATGAAAATTAGACGTTTTTTGTACAACACATCTTATTTTATCTTCTTTTTAATGTTTAACAGGAGTTTTAAGGACATAAAATCCACAATAAAATATAACTTAACTGTTAATCACAATTAAATTAATACTTTACAAAATGTTGCGACTATTCTGTATTTGAAACAAAAAGCATAGATTGAAGTTTTTTGCCAAATTTATACCCTTTTTTATCTTTTTGAAGGTTGATGTTGCTATTAAAACGATGCGTGATGAACAAATGCAGAGCTGTAGAGAAGAATTTATACGTGAAGTTGAAGTAATGGTTGGATTAGATCATACATGTGTTGTAAAGTTGCTTGGAGTATGCTTAGGACCCCCACTAATGATGGTATGTTAAAAATGTATTTTTGAGCGTTAAAGTACATAAAACCCTAATTACATACACTTTAATATGCACGAAATTTATTAGACTAAATGCTTACAATTATCATTAAATAATGTGTTAACTTATTACATGTATTTATAACTGCAAATGAGCCATGATATACTAAAATAAGAAAATATTGATAAGAATTCTAATGTTGATTTAATTTTTATTGGAGAAATTTCTGTACAACACAACTCAATTTTACTCTTAAGATCAGGAATAGGAACTACTCTAGAATGTATCAAAGCAGGTTTCTTTAGAGTGCATAGCCTGAGTTTTTGATTTTATGATTTAAATGTTCATTTTTCAGAAAGAATGACACTTAAAATTTAATGCTTTTTTTTTATCTGACCCTCGGTTCAACAGGCTCGAGGCATGTATATTTATAGTCCTTAAAGTTGCAGGTTCAGTCTAATTAGCTCTCATGTAAAAAAAATACCAGACAGATTTTAGAGTTTTGCTTTTATTTTTTGCAGAAAATTTTATTGAAAGTAAACTGTAAAGCCATTATCTCATTAAAAGGGGATGGCTTAATGGATCAAGCTTCAATTGAACTAGATGAGTTGAAACAGAAGTTTTAATATATTTTCTGGCAGATTTTCTATTTTTAAAATGTTTTGCACATGACAACACAAATATAATGTAATTGATTTTTATTCTTTTTATGAGACAAATCTCATTGAGGTGTTCATGTAACTTTAAATAGGTTTTAGGATATTTCTTTCTGATTTATAGTTAGCGAACATAATTTTCATTTTGATCATTGGGGTTGTGTTCTACTCTATATACAAAACATTAGCCACACTGTCATGAACACAAAGAAATGCCATTAATTTGAAATGCAAAGCTGTCTTTTATATGAAAATGTAATTAAGTTTATGGTTTGGCTTTGTCATAATTTCTTTTCTAGCTTGTGAAATTACTTTCAAACTAACATTTAAGCAATGTGTTTGAAATTATAGAACAAAGTAGTTTAATGTTATTTTGTCTGTTATTTAAAGTTAGTCTGAATGAAATTAAAAACTTATAACTTTAAAGAATTTTTTTGATATTTTCTGCAATTCTATTTTATTGTTTCAATTCCTTTTCTTAGGTTCAAGAATTAGTGCCCATGGGATCATTATTAGATTATATTTTAGATTATCCTGAGCAGATATCATGTGCAGATATGATATTATGGGCTGCTCAAATTGCTTGGGGCATGACTTATCTGGAAAATAAAAGATTTGTTCACAGAGATTTAGCTGCAAGAAATATTTTATTATCATCGAAAACACTGGTATTTTGATGTGTTTAATTTTTCTCTATAATTTGAAAATTTTTCTTTTATTTATTATCTCCTTAGTTTTTGTATTAAAATTATGTTTTTCCGTAGATTCACTTCAAAATCATTTACCAATGGTTTAGTTTTCTCTTGGTGACTTTTTATTTCTGCATATTTGATGTCAGGTGTTCTAATCATTCTGTCTAATTATCTTTGCACTTCAGTTTTTACTTGTCATACTGACTTATTTAAGTGTCATCATTCTTTCCTGTGAAATTCATATGTATTAAACCTTTCAATGTGCCACAAAAATGAAACCAAGTTTTTCATGACAGTGAATGTGAAGTACTAAACAATCTTGTAAGTTTTACATTTTAGCTTTTCATGACAGTACTGTATCAATAACAAAGAATAGAAAGTAGTTCAGAAGTATCACCAAGTTAGCTGAGGCTTGCAATGTTGCAGAATGTGGTGACTAGCTTAGGAAAGACTGCATAGGCTTCAAAGCACCCATTTTAGGAGCATGAAATATTAATTTTTCAAAACTAGTGTCTGTTGAGTACTTTTATGAATTTTAATAAAAAATTACAAAATTGTCCATCCAATATCACAACAGTATTGTGAAATGTTTCCTTTGCTAGCTTAGGCCCCTTGTATAAATATTTTTATCTAAGGTATACAGTCTTTCTCTGAATGGGGGAGCAAACCAAGAGAGTGACAGGCAGTCTAGGAAACAAATGAGAAGAACTTTTCCTTAAGATTTTAAAGAAAATAGAATTGTGCAAAAAGATACCTAACTGTCTACCAGAAATAGGTAACTTTCAAAACCCATTTTTCACTAAGGATAATCAATATTCAATAGCAAGAATAATTTACTAAGAAATAAACTGAATGTTTCTTTATTTGAAAGCTCATACCACCAGAGGTAGCTAATGGGTTGATTAGAGAAATTTGATGAATAGATGTTAACTTTATGTAGATGTGATGATATTTCAGTTAATATGCAAAGTGTTAGAAGAATGTTGAGGAAATTTTTCATCTTTGAAAAAATTGAATTTTGGAAGATAAACAGAAACAGCAACAATTTGTAAACATTATTTATATCTAAAAAAAATGGACTGACATTCCAGTATTTAATATTTTTTTTGTTTCTTTGAAAGGCTAAAATAAGTGATTTTGGCTTGTCTAGAGCATTGAGATCAGATAGTGAATATTACAGAGCTAGTACGGGTGGCAGATGGCCTGTCAAATGGTTAGTTTTTCTATTTATACTTTTATAATTCTTAGTATATCATTACTTCTATAATTTTAATACTTTCTATAGTTTGTACTCTTATAAAAGTTTAATGAAAACATTTAGTTCTAAACTAATACTATACTTTAAAATTAGTTTGAACAGTTTATCTTTAATTTCATTAAATTTTATATAGCATTTTAATTTTTTGCATTTCCTGCAAGTGTACTGATATTCGGCCAAATGCAAATGTATTGTTTTGTATCCGTTAATATATAAACCAACTGAAACAAATTTTATTTAAGATTTGAATCTTATTTCATGTACTTAACCCTCTTGATACCATGGGTCAGAAATACCCAGTGTCTCCAATGTTCATCTCAGGGCAAGTAGGGAAGAAAAAGAAATGAACTCTTCCTACTTTGGGATCCTTTGTATGCTCTCTTTCTCTTCCCCTTTCTATGGGAATCCTTCTAAGGACCATTGTTGCTCTCCATCAATGTTAGCAAATCACCTAGGGGCAAGGGGAACAAACAGGTAGTCTTTTTACACAAGTTCACTGATCCTTTCAGTTTCGAAATGCGTTAGTTTATCTGAAAAACATATTTGTTTCGAGAACCTATTTTCTTTGCTCATAATTATTGAATACATTTAAAATGTACATCTACAAATATTTTGGACAATTCATCGAACGTGTAAATTACACCCTTATTTGAAAAGTTTCTAATTTGACTTTCAGAAAATTGTTTGCCTATTTGGAAGAGCCTTCATCAAGTATATACAGTTGAGATTGAGATATATCTGTTGCCACTATAAAATTGTTTTACAGTAAAATATTTTATTTGGAAATTTCATCAATGATCTAAGTGACCAAGAAAATTATCTTTATTATTTGGCCACTACTATAAAAATAAAGCCAATGCTCGATCGGAATGTTGGTGTCCCATATGGCCAGTGGTTTGTCAACAAGTCTAACCTGCTTCCCACAGTCCCACACCTTTCAAGGGGCCGTCGTGGCTCAGTGGGTATGCCCACTGCACTAGCAAGTGGGCATAGATGTTGGCGGCGCAGGTTCAATTCCTGTGAGGTGCATTCGTCCCTGGGTGTATTGCTCTCTTTTGTATCAGTAAAACTTTCATCGTGTGTCTGTCTATAACTTGATATTGTATGTCTTGCATCTGGCGCAGCATGGCCAAATATGGCCTTGTGCCATAAAACCTGAAAACTAAACAACCCATCCCTTTCAAAGTCATTCAGTTGAGTATATGGTATTTTTTAGTACATCATCCAGGCATTCCTGGCAGCAATTGATTGTAATTCAATGGCAACACCAAACCAGAATATTCACTGCAAGCCTCTGATACATCTTCAGGAAGCCTCTTCAATAAATCCACCTGACATGTGCCAGAGAATGCCCTTAAGGTTCATTAGCGCCCAAGCTTTAATTATATTTGCATATCTGATTGATTGTGTTTACCAAACTTCATGTGGTTATCGACGAATGTTTCTGGATGTTTCGATTTTTTGGGCACAATATTTGCAGATACCCGAAAAAGGTTTTTATACTATCAGAGAAAGGAATGAAAAGAAAAGTATTTGTAATTACAAATAAAATATTCACACTTTTTCTTTTAGCTAAAAAATAATTTTAAGCAAAGTAAACTGTAACAAGTTCCACCTTTTCAAATTCCCCAATACCTGAAGTTATTTCCTTACAGTGAGAATATATGGTTTCTCATGTTAAGTTAAAGCACAGAAAATGTTTTCTGTGTATTACAAAGCAAACTATATACAGGAACTTTGGTTGGAAGAAACCAAATTCCTTCGGACTTTCACAAATGTTTCCTTTTTATGACTGGCGTAACTTGTCCCCTTTTGGACCTTGCACCATAAAACCCCAACATCCAATCCTTTTTATGACATTGCTTGAAGCAACAGTATAATTCTTGAAGTGAAAGAGTTATTGTTCTTATCTCCCTTACATTTTATGATAATTAAAAGCATTAGATATTACTGATGCCAATGATGTTTTAGCATCAAGGTATCTTGTTTCAATGCAATGTTTCAACACATTTTAAGAGCTCCAGTACTCGGAATGGGCAAGTGAAGCAATAGCTTTAGAATGCGAACAAAAAGTGAGTGTTAGGTGAACTCATTAAATACAGCACACGTTTAACAACACACAAAGAATCCCCAGGAGGGAAGTTGATGAGTTGGGATTGAAAAGGTTAAAAGGGATCTAAAATCATCGAAGGGTAACGAACTGGCTCAACCCATTTTATTTTATTGCAGAATGCACTCATCAATCACTATTTTGTTTTGAAATTATGATTATATTTTACTATTTTTACCCTTGATCTGTGCTCTGCATTTTATTAATATTGTAGCATAGCACATGCTTTCTCCTTTTGACAAATTTTAGAATTTCTATTTGCCAGGGATTATATATAAGAACCTATTCTATAATTACAGCTCTTATTGTGTCTGCACCTCTCCAATTTTTAATTGATTAAAATTTTTTTTTCTTGAGTGATGTAGATTTGCTTTTGTAACTAGAAAAATGCATTGTTTTTATCAATATCAGTATTAGTTGGAAATTTTTATTGTAAACGTTTGTCTGAATTTTCGTAGTTACTTGACTGCATGTATTTTATTTCAAGTACAAGATATTTTGTCTTGCTACTTCATTAATTGATCTAAATTAATAGGTATGCTCCAGAATCTATAAATTATGGAACTTTTTCTCATGCAAGTGATGTCTGGAGCTATGGAGTCACTTTGTGGGAAATATTTAGTTTTGGTGAACCTCCATATGGTGAAATGAATGGATCACAGGTAAAAAGGGGGCAATTATTTGTTGTGAAATCTTTTCATTTAATTTTACACTCTTAAAATTACAAAGGTATGATCGATTTTGTTTTCTTGATTTAAAAATTCTAAGCAAGTAACTTTTCACTTACTAAACCTTTAATTAAAATTTTGTGTAGGATAAGGTGTGATTATTAGTTATGAATGTTTATTTCATGTATGATTTTGATCTTTCAAGTTATTTTTGGATCAATATCTTTCTGAACAGCTATGTTCACTCTCCTGAATCTTGATATCTTTATTAAGATATTCTTAATTTTTGCTACATATGAACAAAATTTTACTGTTAATAAATCAATCCGATTTCTAATTGCAAAATTTTCTTTGTCTTGAATGTGCATTACACTTTTTTAAGTATGTCTACTTCATGATATTCAATTTTGTGTGTTTATTATTAGTTTCAGGTTCCTTTTAAATTGAAATCAAAGAAAGCACAATACCATTTATATTCTGTTGTATAGCACAGTTGTAAAATATTTTATTATTGCTTGATATATGATAATTCTATATGTGAAGAAATTGTTGAAATTTTGTTCATAATTATCTATCAACATGAGTGAAAAAAAATTAGATTTTATATTTTCTTCAAATTTTGGCATTCATCTTTACCAAGAGAGTGGTTCCATTTACCATTCTAATATATGAAGTTTATTGCTTATTTTAAGTTCCTTGTTTAAACAAGAAAAAATCCTTATGGGAATAATTCTCTCTGTAAATATTTTGAAACTTTATTCTTAGTCCCATCTTTGTGAAATCTAACTGCATGGCAACCATTTCCAATCATTGTTAAAACCATTAACCCTCCTGACGGCGAGGGTTAATGGTTTCTCAGAGTTGTGTTGACGAAAATGGCACCCCAAAAAAGCGAATTCCCTTTAAGAGTGTCAGGGTTTGGACAAAGGGAATGCTCTCCCCTTCTTCAGTCATTTGGATACAGCAGTAGACTATTTAGACCAGACCATCAAAGGAGAGCGATGACAGTGATAGATAGCAAACCCACGGGCTACTTCCCAGGTTCCAGAATACCCAAAGTATACATAGAATTTTCTCAAGGGAAATGCTTGTCTAATGACTTTCAAATAGTGCGATAATTCAGGGGATCAAGATACATTTGACTGATCCATACAAATATCTTACACGTGTTTGAAAAAACAAATATTTACTGTAACAATGGGAAACTTTGAAATTATAAATTTATGTGATGTGTGATTACCCGCTAGTCTTCCCACCTCTGATTCACCAACGGTGAACACCGGCGTGGACGTAACAGTGAGAACGTTCGAGAAGAACACGAGCGATTCCCGCCGAAAGTGTTGCAAGGACGTTCGAGCAGTTTCAGACGATGAACCGAGAAGACGTGTCAATGGCAGACGGCCATCCCTTTTTTGTGTTGTTTCAAATATGTTTGTAACTGTCCTGTCCTTAATTGTTATTGTTAAATTAAATGTTTTATCGTTAAAAGAAGTTTCAGTGTTATTTAAAGCCCTTTTGCACTACCACTGAACTTCACATTTATATATTTTTCTTTTAATGAGTAATTTTCTTCTAATTGTAAATAAGTTAAATTCTAGCATTGATTTTCTTCCCCACAAAAGTTTACCTCCATTACACAGATTTACAACCTGTTTTTGTATAAATCAAGCGATGAGATTATTTATCGCAGATGAGTTAGACATGAGAGATTTAAAGCAGAGCAAAACAAAAATATCCAATACTTGCTTTGCTAATGTAAAATATCCAAAAGAGTAATCACAACGGATAATATTACCCCAAAGGTTCCAGATTTTGGGTGTTCAGATATTAGTGAAGAAATTAGTAGAAACAACCGTGCACTTGGTAAACTGAGTTATTTTGCACCAATAACTTTTTAAAGAATGGAAGTATGGGACATTTGGAATCTTCTTGATCACGATTTCGAACGATTATTTTTCATTAAATTTTATGGTCTAGTTTTTTCAAACAAACCTCAGAACCACAATAGAATAAAATGGCATCCGGACAATCAACTATTCATAGGCGCAAGATACAGAATGTAAAAATGGAGGAATTAAGTAAATCCCGAAACATTTATAATTTGTTTCATATAAATGCTAGAAAATAATTTTATAAAATCGACAGTGATAATGGTTTGACGTAGCCTCAAACAGTTTTGCATAATAAAACCTAAATTTCAGCCAGCTTTTTCAAGGGTCTGTGTCATTTATTTTGAAAATGAGTAGCCTGGTTGGAAGAGTAATGGATTAGCAACCGGAGGGTTGCGAGTCCGAATCCAACCAAAGACCGCCATGTAAAAGGGGGACTGGTGCAAGTTAATTCTTTCGATGACCTGAAATATCCTCACGTTGGTGAGGTGTGGAAGTTTGGAGAGTGGGATGCTAGCTCAGGTGTGATCTCGTCATCTGACCGTGTTTCAAAATTACGTGGTGTTGTCCTTGGATCTTTCCCTTCGGGTTTGATCCCGGACTGTCGCTAATAGCCGTTGTGTTGCTCCAGGGCGACGTTAATTAAATACCTATCCACTGAAAATGAAGTGTTTTTCAACCGTCAGGTCGCAGCCAATTACCTTGCCCTAGCATTAGTTATATCGGGTCGTAAGAGGTTATCCTTTGATTTGTCATTTTTGATATATAAGGAATTTTTAGGTTGAAATATTTACAGTGGTAATATTCTGAGAATAATATTCGTAAATGTGCCAAAATGTTCAGACTTGAAACGCCTAAATATCTGTATAGTAATTATCACTGACCAAGGAACTGTAAAGAAAATTTTTCCACTGAAAATGAAGATCAAAGCAGTCTATCCGGGTCTCAAATCTAATAATACTGAATACTGTTTCTTCACAAGTTCTAATTGCAGTGTAAGTTCTTGTTTCGAAAATCGAGTGACGTGATTTTTTAAAAATTAATAAGTCTAAAGATTAAATTTTTTATATCAATACGAGACAAGGGTCTTCGTTTAACTTTGGTGTAAAGAAGTCTCATATGGAAGGTGTTTATGGCCCAACAAATATAAATGTTTGGTGATCAGAATGAGATGAAAATCAGCACAAATTATTTTAATGTTGGTCTGAAAAAACTACAACACGTTACAAGATTTCATTAGTCCAGTGATTCATGACTAATTTAAATGTAACATGTCACATCGCATACATAAGTGTATACACACTCCTTATGACCATGACATAATAATTATGTTTCTATTATGCATGTACTTTAAAAAAATTGTAAAGATATTTACGAGTAAATTCGTTGAAACCGGTCCCTCCTCTTATAAAACACTAGCTGAATTACTCGACGTTGCTCGAGTTGAATTGTTTGTAACTCATCGTAATACTCAATATTAGTCCTATGGGGATTTCGAATTGTTTTGATTATCTCTACAAACCCAGGACAAATCGAATCGGGTTAATATCTAGCCTATGTTTCTCGCATTGTTTTAAAGAATGAGTAATAAATTCGATGTGAATTGATCAAACTGCCATAGTGCGGATAGTCAATGTCATTCCTATGGGTATTTCGAGGGCAGAGGTAGCCCATTCCGAAGAGCAACGGATTAGCAAACGGAGGGTTGCGAGTTCGAAACTTGATCAAATAAAGACCGTCGGATATACGAGTGCTGGTGCACATTAAATCTGTCGTGCCCTCAAGTGTCCTCTCGTTGGCGTAGTTTGGAGAGTGGGGTTCCAACTGATGTGTTCTCGTCATCTGACTGGTTCAAAATTACGAGGCGTTGTCCTGGGATCTTTCACTTCGGGATTGATCCCGGACCATCGCCGATAGCCATTGTGTTGCTCCAGGTGGACATTAATGAACTACCTATTTGGATTTCGAATTGTTTTTAGCCCCTTCTCCCGACCTAGGACAAATAGAATGAGATTAATTTAAAGCCTATGTTTCCTGCAGGATTCCAAAAATTGAATGTGCTAAATTTGGTGTGAATTCGTCTGACAATGATCGTCAAAGTGCTCAAATGTTATTCCTATGGGGATTTTGAATTGTTTTTAGCCCTTCTCCAGACCTAGGACAAATAGAACGGGTTAAACATGTTATCAATATTTACCACAGAATTCTAAAGAATGAATACCAAATTTGGTGTGAATTGGTATGACAGTGATCGTAAAAATGCTCGATGTTATTCTTATGGGGATTTCGAATTATATTTAGCCCCTCTAAAGATAGGTAGGTAGATTTTTTAATTAACGTCACACTGGAGCAACACAACGGGCTATTGGTGACCGTCCTGGATCAATCCCAAAGGGAAAGATCCAAGGACAACACCTCGTAATTTTGAACCGCTATCGGATAACGAGGCAACACATGCGCTGGCACTCCACTCCAACGTGAGGACATTTGAGGCCACAACAGATTTAACGCGCACCAGCCCCCTTTGTGCAAGGCGGTGTTTGGCTGGATTTTAACTCGCAACCATCCGGTTGCCAATCCGTTACTCTTCCAACCGGCCCACTGTTGCCTGCCCCCTGTAAAGACCTAGGACAAATTGAACAAGGTATACAGGGTGTCCCAAAAAGGTTATTCCGCGATTTATCTTTTTACCATTTGGAGATAAGTAGCCAATGTAAATTTCAAAAGTGCACCAAATAAAGTAAGTAATTAAGATATGTGAATAAAATTATCACGTGATAACAATTTAAACGGATAAAGTTTTTAATTTGTATATCACCCCTCTAGATAAAAATCCGAGATAGCAGAAATGTTCCTTACCTGTATCCCTATCGTTAGTAAAAAACCATATTTCTGTAGGTTGAATAGTAACGGAGATACAAGAGTTTCTATTTTAAGGGGCCCGTATCTAATCTAGAACGGAAACTGACCCATGGCCAAGAATGAAGAGCATTCTGCATTGCTGCAGATGGAAAAATGTCCTTTTATTTTTATTTAAACCATTTTTTCTACAATATTTTTATTAAAGATTACATTGTCTACTATTATGCATTGCGATTTTCATCTGAAGTTACAATACTACATTACTTTGCACAATGTTGAACTTTCTGACCGAAAAAAAAATGCTTTTTAGCAGTGTGTATGCTGTCCCTAATCTGACTGCTTCAACAGCTGTGCACAAGCGGTATAAGTCAACTTTTTTGCGTCCTTATGCCTCCGTTACTGTTCAACGTACAGAAATGCAGTTTTCTGCTAACGATAGGGATGCAGGTAAGGAACATTTCTGCCATCTCGCATTTTTATCTAGAGGGGTTGTATAAAAATTAAAAACTGTATCCGCTTAAATTATCACGTGATAATTTCATTCACATATCTTAATTACTTACCTTATTTGGTGCACTTTTGCAATTTACATTGCCTACCTATCTTCTAATGGTAAAAAGATTAATTGCGGAACAACCTTTTTGGGACACCCTGTATATAGCCCCAGTTACCTGCAGTAGACTAAAGAATGCTTGTGTGAAATTTGTTGTGAATTGGTCAAACTGATAATAAGGATACTCAATGCTATTCCTATTTGGATTTCGAATTGCTTTTAGCTCCCTTTGTAGATCTAGAACGAATGGAACTGAGATTAAAATATAACGTATGTTTCTCGCAGGATTCTAAAGATTGAATGTCCCAAATTTGATGTGAATTGGTCTGACATTGATCATAAAAATACTCAATATTATTCCTATGGGTATTTCAAATTTTTTTGGCCCCTCTGCAGATCTAGGACCAATTGAACGGGGTTAATATATAGCCTACGTTGCCAGCAGGTTTCTACATGATGAATGTACCATATATTTGGTATGAATTGCTCTGACAGTGATTGTAAAAATACTCAATGCTATTCCTATGGGGATTTCGAACTGTTTTTAGCCCCTCTGCACACCCATGACAAATGAAACGGGATTGAATCGAATTTTGGGGTTTTATGGCACAATTTCCAAAAGCGGACAAGCTGCTCCGAAATAGAACGGGAGTTAATATGTAGCCTACATTACCTGCAGAGTTCTGAAGAACAAGTGTACCAAATTTGGTATGGATAGGTCAAACGGTGTAGAATTTTATAGAGGACAGAAAGATGCCAACTCAGCTTTATATATAGATTTCTATCCCATTGTTGCATTATGTGCATTAAAGGTGTTTTGTGTGTGATTCTTATCTGAAATTTTTATAATTCATACGAGGCGAAAGGTCTTTACCCATATTTTTTTTTTTTTTTTGCAAAACATATTTTGTTTAGCATGATTTTCAAAGTGTTAATTATCCATTGATAATTAATGTTTGTCCGAAAGAACCAAACTAGGGGTTTTGAAAATTTAAAATTCTTTATCGTATCGATGGCCCACAAGTCGGCGGCTTCACCAAACCTATTCAAACTCTGCTAATTATCGCACTTCGTCAAGTTTTCAATACGTAATGAAATACTAAATTAAACAATTGTGCGTAGTTTAAAAAGTATGTCTTGTGTCACTTCGTGTTATTTGCTTTTTGTTTGGGAAATTTTTAATCATATGAAGCATTTTTATGTTTTCAAAAAGTAAAAGCAAAATAGCAGTGAGAATACATTTTCGAGAAGCTCTCCTAGTTCCAAATTTCCAATTCAACTTCTTTTTCCTGAAGACAGACGCTTCCAAAGTGTAGCTTAACAAAGACAGGAATGCTATCGTGATACTCAACGAACACGCCAAAGGCAGTGACTTGAGGATAGTATTTTAGCGATTGTCTGTTCCCATCAGGACCCCTCGCACAAAAGGTCTCCCGCCACCACCCCTTATTAGGGGTGGTCGAGGGGAAGGAAAAGTGATCATTCAAAAATTCTCGGGGTTGACACTTAAGCTTGCACTTTGGTTTCCGAGATATCTCGGCGTTGACACTTAAACTTGCATTTTGGTTTCCGAAATATCTCGTGGTGGGGGCCTCCTGGAGGGTTAAATTTAAATCAATATAAATTAAGCAATTAATGAAATTTTAAGATTTTATTAAATAAAATGAATGTATGGTTTTCAAATTGCTTCAGTTAGAAATATATAGTGCATGATGGCTCTGAAGTTACGAAAAGTCAACCAAAAACATTTAAATTTAGAAAATTAGAGATCCAAATACAAATGTATGAAGCAAAATTAAATATCTAAAGGCTGATTGGTTTCAATTTGAAAATATTTAAACACTCAAAAACCCTTTTTAAAACTGAAACAAAAATTAACGTACATATTAGTGAACTTATAAGTTTTAAAATATTTCTTTTAGGTGATCCAATTAATAGAAGCTGATAAGAGGCTTAGTATACCAGAACATTGCCCTGAAAAAATGAAATCAATCATTCACAATTGTTGGGAGTACAGTCCTGAGAAAAGACCTACTTTCATGCAACTGTACAATACATATTGCTCAGATCCTGAATTCTCAAAAGTATGGACACACATAAACCACATGGAATCATGATACATTTTATTATAGTCATTATTTTAAACTTAAGCTTGTAATTGCTGACAAAAAAAGTGTAGGAAAAGTTTTTAATTTGCTATAAAGCATTACTGTTTCTATAAGTATCATTTTATACTGTGTTTTCTGAATTATATGAAACATTTTCTTATGAATTTGTTTATCATTTCCGAATGTGTCATTTAATGATTGTTAGTGTTATTTGCTGAGTCAAAAATAGAAACAACTCCTTCAGTTGCCAAATATATAAAATGAATTCTTATAACTTTTACTGTTGTTTTTGTAGAACTGAAAGTATCTGCAATATCTTTATGTGCAATTTTGTTTTATTTTGAAGCACTGAATGTTGAAATTACTTCTGTTCTTTCAGTTCATGCATTTTTAAACTTTACAAAATAAACAAAACTATTTTAACGCTAGCACAATCTGAGTTGAATGCATACCTAGTTTATATATATATATGTGGGGGGGGGCTGGCTGGTTTTTTGGCAATTGGTATTATATGAAACGTTTTAAAGAATAACTAAGTTTAATGATGAGATTGATGAATATTTACAATGAATTTGGCCAAGACAATTAAAGTTAAACAATGCTTTGGTAAGTGCACAGACATCATCATCACAAACTCTATCGGCGCTCACTGCCCGTCAACGTCGCACCGTCCAAGGCTACGTCCTACTCGTAGCTTCGTCGTATTCCTTCTGCGTTGCTTTTGGCTCTGTGTTCCTCCAATGCGCTGTATGGCTGCGCAGTGGTCGGAGATGAGATCAGCGCGGAGGTGCCCTCTAGTGACAGGCTGGGCACCACATGTATACTGTATTCATTGATAATACATGTGTTTGAAGTAATTTCGTTCTTTCCAAATTTTTTAAATTTAAATTATCCATAAACAGCAAGCCCTAAGTTAGGACATATTTCAATATTTGTGATATTATTTTGATTATTAAAATAAAACAGCAGAGCATTTCTTACATATAAATCTTTTCAGATGCATATTATACACTAGTACACTTTTTGCTTTGAGGGCATATAGTGTTTGCTTTATTTTTATTTCAATAACTAATTTGTCAGTATTATATTTAAAGTGTGTATTTAGGAAATTTACATTACATGCATTAAAACAACTCAACTTATTTATGATGTTTATGTTTGTTATAATTATAAAAATTGTAGGATATGGGGTAGAATTTTGGAAATAACTGCTGATATATTTCTGTAAAGAAATTATAAAGAATGTGTGAAATGTATACAAGTCCATCATTTTTTTTTCATGTTTGAGTATTTTAGATGCTTTATTTCAAAAGTAAAGCTATGAAAAATATGCATTTTTAACTATCTTGATTATGACATTCTTTGTTTCAAGACTAAAGCTGTATGAAAAATGTGCATTTATAACCAACCATCTTATTTTGTGAGTGCATTTAGTCAATGTGCATTTATATCATCCTTTTCTTGACTAAAGTCGGCATGTATGACATCTTATCTTCACAAAAGTCAATATGCATTATTTCAATAAAAAGGCTAATAATTTCTAAACTTTGAAACCTGTCATTTTGACAGGATAGTTTGTTTTAGTATTAAACAATTTTATAGATATCGTATGATTATAAAAATAATCAATAAGTTCCTACCTTATGAGCTTGTACAATATGCGAGATTAATTATAATTGTTTTCATTAATAGGATCTCAAAACTTTTTATATTTTTAAGTATTTTCATTTTGTTGAACAGCTTATATTATCTATGTATCTTATTGATTTGTTACTAAATTATTTTCGTATAAAAATTACTAAGTGAAAAGTTAGTTACAATTTTAATGAATTCCTCTATTTTACCTGAAAGTGTTACTGACAAGCTTCATTAAAGGTATTTATAAACATTTCATTTTATGAACGGTGCATATGATCCAGGTAATGATAAATTTCATCTAACGTATTGATTTATTAATATAAAAGGCCTTTATAAATATTGAGATTTAAAATCATCAGTTGTAGGTTGCTATTATATCAACGTACAATTTATAATTATTTTTAATTGATATTGTTTGACTACACGCCTTTACAAATAATTTGACATGTTTCTATCTATTTTTGGATGAATCATTGTCATATAGGTGAGTGGTTCCCAAATTTAATTTGCTTTCTTGTTAAACATGCATTTGCACAACGTTTTTGACATTTTGTGGTAATTGAGCTTCTAAATAAAAATATATATCTTCAGTTACCAAATGAATAGAAAACACATTTTTATATGATACTTAATTCTGAGCTTTGATGGAACAAAAAATGAATACTGGCACATTTTTCTCCATTGATAACTTTGCTAAAATTTTGTGATAAAATCACATGAACTCATTGATTGTAAATGTTCTTTAACATTAATCAGTTGCTTGGAAATTAGGAAATGGTTGAATCTAACCATGGAATATAGGCTTTGCCACCATGAATTATATACGTATTGGAACTAAGTGTAAAATATGTTCCATTTTGAAAGAAACCCTTTTTTTCTAGATTATTACAAAGTGTACTTTAAATTTTAATTGTATATTCTATATAAAAGAAAATGTATCTGCAATGATCCAGAGTAGGTGGGAATGCTGCAGTCTGTTTCAAACAAGGATGGTTTACCGAATGTGGTAAAATGGAAAGAAGCAGAATCGCAGTTGGAGGCAGGCTCTGCACCAATTGACTTGCAAATTTGGTAGGATTGCAATTAATAACTTCTTTGTTATACAATCATGTTGGAATTTTCCAAAATATGGGACAAGTATTAGAACAATATATAGGACATGTCTAAAATAGTGAAGCAATAAAGGTGTGTCATTTCTTAAAACTCTTATAATTATATTTGTACAAAAATTGTATAAAAGGAAGAGTATATATCTATTTTTATTAGAGCTTCAGAATTATTTATATAAGTACTTAAGTTTCTTAATAGCATATTAATGAGAAAAAATCTGCCAGCATTAAGAGTTAATTGAAAAATGTAATGAGTACAGTTTAGTGTACTTGTTATTCCTCACTTTTTATTTTGATATAGTATATTTGTGTTGATGTGAAATAAAAATTCATGATTATATTATGCAGTCACAATTTTCCAACAACTACACACTTCATAGATTTGAAAGACAGACGAAAGATTATTGCTATTAAACAATTTCATACGCACAGTATTTGAAATGTTGGTACCTATGTGTTCAAGATATCTGTTTGAATGTTTAATTATAAATACCTTGCCTTTTGTAAGTATTTCTTAAGGTTACTTATTTCACTTTTATATTTTCTTGCTACTAATATTTTGATTTAATATCTAAAACATTTTGTTATAATATCTTATGGAAGTATCTTATATAAGATGTTTTCATTAATTTTAAAAATTAAGTAATAGAATGTTACGATATCTATTTTATTTATAGAATGAAATAGAATATAATGTTGAAAACATTCTATTAGGAAATTAAAGTGTTTACAATGTGAACTTCAATAAAAATCATTTCCCAAACTACTAGATTAAATTATAACAAAATTTTTAAATGCAAAGTATTTGGGCTTGTGTGATAATTAAGTGCAATGGCATGGGTTGGTATTTTATCGCACTATCCTTTTATAATATATTTCTTTCTTCACAGCCTATTTGTGAATGCTGTACCTGTTGAAAATTATTTCCAAATCTTTTAACTGTTACATAAGTTACTTTATAAAATCTCTTAAACAAATCTATGTTTATCCTGTACCATTAATAGTTTTAGCAAAAGCTATATAAAATCCTGAACCAATTTTTTCAAAAAGAAATCTTACATGTATAATAATGAACCACAGTATATGTAACATATTTATATGTATTGTGTTGAATAAGGTGTACAATTCTTTCTGAGCTGCTAAATGATTTACTTGAGCAAGAAATTTTTAAAAATGCTTAATATTTCATCACTAATTTTTAAAGACTGATCTTTATTTTAAAATTTTTTATGTGTACCAGTATTTTAAAAGAATTTGTAATTAATGTGGGTTAAGTATATATATCATGCATATAATAAATATGTGGTCATTTGCCTTTTAGCCGTTAAATTAAACCATGTTATGTTTTTAAATATTTTCCAGATTAGAAAGGTATGTTCATGAATTTTATTTATTACAAAATAATTCCAGAACTCTTAAACATATAGAGTTATATGCAATAGCCAGAAAAATTATATGTATTGAAATGTTTTAATAAACTAAACTCTGTGGCGCTACAGTCCTCGAAGAACCATGGCCAACGGTGCCCATTCCGCTTACGAGACCTTGATGGCCCTGGGGTGCTGCATGGCATTTTTGTCCCTGTCAGGTGGTCAGCCTGATGCTGGGACCCCAGTGTTAGTTCCCAGGCATTCTTGGTACTCATTTTATCGACCCTCAAAGGGATGAAAGGCTGAGTCGACCCTGCCCAGTCTGAGGATCGAACCCCGGACCTATAGTGTGGCAGCGCGAAGCACTACCACTAGACTGCCAAAAATGTTTTAACAACAGGAGAAAAAAATTCTATTCACTAGAAGTAAATATAAACTTCATTGGCCTATTGTAAAGTTAGAATTTAGTAAGTATTTGCTTGTGGCTAAAAAGGTTGAACTTTATATTCTAAGGTACTTAAAATCAGAACAAATAATGCATTCTTTAAACACATTTTATAGTAATGCTAAAAATATGTTTTAATTAGGACTGTAGAATGCAGTATTTTCAGTTATATTTAACCTTTACACTATACGGCGCTTTTATTCCGCTACCTGAATATGGGACGACTGGTGTCCTGCCCGTAGTCAAAAGATTAAACAATAGCACATACTCTTATGTAGTTTATAAGACATATTTTATAAGATATGACTTGTATTTTTAGAGGTAGCTTTAGAAATTTTAATAAAAACACTATTTCTATTCAATTTTAATAACTAAGAAAACCTGGGACTTAAAGTATAGTATCGTGATAGTTTTCCATTTCATAACAGTAGAAATATTCATATTTTTTTATAAAATGTATTATGTAAAGATGGTAGGATCTTTTTAACTCTCCTATTTAATTTGTAAGGCTTGGCAAAGTTGTGTCAAATATTACTAGTTTAGAGCCTAGTAGTTACTTACTTGTTTAGCCCTTTATACTGTATTCATAAAGGATACTATATTAAATAGAAAATATGCTTGGTGTGTTGAAACTGTTCTGTGATAAACTTGTTTGTTATGTATTGTATTGTTGATTAGTTTTGCTATTGTTTGCTCAAATATAAAGAAAGGCCATTATGATATTTCAAATTCAGATCTATTGCATAGTCCACTTAATTAATATTAGTCTAACATAAAAATATGAAATTAGCTGTATACAAAGAAATCAGA
This sequence comes from Meta bourneti, assembly GCA_933210815.1. Classification (NCBI taxonomy): domain Eukaryota; kingdom Metazoa; phylum Arthropoda; class Arachnida; order Araneae; family Tetragnathidae; genus Meta; species Meta bourneti. The sequence continues at coordinate 51,130,548 of OW119934.1, read as the reverse complement.
TCAATATTATAGTGTACTCAGTATTAGATATAGATTAAGATGTGTATATAAATTCTTGTATATACTTATTTCTTTTGAATGCTCATGCTTTCATTATTATACTCTTATTGATATCTGCTTCAGTTTTTTATTCTAAGTTAAATTGCATGGGTTTTTGATAAAGTTATAAAATTTTGACTTGAAAGGTTATTTTATATTGAAGGAAGTATTTATGCCTTGGGGTACTTATATACTCTTATTTTGAGGTAAAATATACAATGGCTTTGTGTGTAAAAATCATCCAGCGTACTGAATATTCCCATGAAGAGTTTATGTGTCAAGTATTTTCAAGCATCACATATGCTTACTGATTTTTAAAGGTCAACAGTGTTCTATAAACCTAGAGTATGTATACATGTATGTATTTGAGCCTGGAATGATAAAATTTCTAGGCCTTTTACTAGTTTTAAGTCTTGCATTTAGTGTTATTGGTTTATAAAATTTTATTGTGTCCTTATCATTTATTCAACTGTTATGTTTCTTAAATTCTCATTAAGTGTTAAAAGAATATTTGAGATCAATATGTAGATATTTGTGATGCCAAAGTTTCTTGTTAAATAAAACTATTTTAATGAACTATAATTGGTGCTTGTTTTCCTTTTTGATATTTTTTATTCAGAAAATACACTGTTCAAAAATAAAACATCTATGTGACTAATTAATTGATAAGATTGATGAAAATGGTGTTAAGTTCAACCTCGAATTTTGAAGAAAAATTATAATTACAGTTTTAAATACTGATTTTTTTCAGGCCATCCACTTTCAACCTTTATACGATTGAATTTCTGAAATTTGATAATTCTTTTGCACTTTATTCGTTTTGGGATATATATAAGTTATGTCCTGGTTGAACATGAGCAGCCCATTTAGCTGTGGTGATCCTGCCTTTTATGTGTACAGCTGTTGGGCTACTCAAATTTGGTTCCTTTGGAAATATTGCATTGGGCCTTTCCTTGGAATATAACTTTTTGGAAAGATTATGTTTTGCTCATTTATTTATAATAGAATCCTTTCTATTGCTTCTATTTGTCAAGAAGATCAAAATTGATTCAAAGTCTTGCAGCTTGCAAAGTGGAATTATGCGTATGAACCCGTGAGGGACTTAACCATTTTTAAAATTGAATTTGAAATATTTTCTTATTTCCATGCTGACCAATCGGTCTAGTGGTGAGGGTGCTGGTTCCAGGTATGGCATGAATGAATATGTGGTCTCTATAAACGGGTTATGCATGAACAAATGATAACCTGATATTACGTCAGACCGCTCCCTGTTTTGCACCAAAATAACGCCGAGTGATCTGCAAATCCACCCTTGTGCCATAATAGAAATGTTCTATCAGTTGGCCGAGTATTGGGAAAATTTGTTTCCATTGCACTTGATTCATTACGCGAATTAAACCAGCAAGAAATTTTCCTGTTTTGTGGGACTAGTTTTATGTATTAGTTTGAAAATTTCCTAAGAATCTGCTACTTTTTCTCACATTGTTATCTTGTTTTTAAGTTATTTTAATACTAAATAAGTGTTTTCAAATGCTAGGCACATTGCTTTTCACGTAACAGTTAAGCTGTCAGAAATTTTCACAGCACTTTTTAAATGATTTTTCTGTCTTGATGTGATAAAAAAGCTATGAAAAAATTGTGGCGCCATCTATTGTTAGTCTATGTTGATTTACCAATAAATAATCGTGTCACCAATAAATTCGTGACACGATTCAAAGCAGGCTGACATGCTCGTGCATACACCAATGTTTTAGGTACAAATAGAGTGCACATGTGTAATATCAGTTCAATGTGTGGTTTGCCCTACACCCTGTGTTTTAAATTTACAAAATCAAGTTCAAGTGTAAGGAATGTGAATTTTAATACATTTCATTTTCAACCGATCGGCGTAGACCTTTTTTGAAGTCTTGAATACATTTAAAAAATGTTTTTTTCCCACATTGATAAAACCTATTAGATGTATTTTCTGTAAAGCTGTATACGGTATGCTCTTTGTGTTTTGATGATTATCTTGTCTTTCGTAAATTGTCACGTGCTTGGCATGTTACTCGCATGCAATTTCAACACATCGCACATGTTGGAAATGAACTCTAAATATTGTCACAACGGCTAAATATCAAATTAGTTCTCACCCTGAAGTATCTTCAGTCGCGGTCAGTAGATAGAAGGGTGAGCTCTCTTCTCTTGAGACTGGGCGGGGCTTATAGTTCTCATTAGCATTTAAGTTTCTTCTGTTCCCCAGATCGACCATTTTTATTAAATTCACCCACCCTTATGTTACTAGTATTTATTTTAAATTTCTATCTTTTTCTGATGTGGAGATGAGCTGCTTTGCAGCGGGTGCTCCGTAAGTGATATGTCCAGTCCAGTAGACTAAAAAGTTGACATGATAGACAATCTAAAAATAATATTACAGAAATTGCTGAAAACAACTTAGAACTGCCATTTAATGCGTTATTCATTATAAGAATTGTTACGTCAAGATATTCATCATGAAATGTGCTTTAAAAGTAAAATAAAATACGAGAGAAACTACTAATTTTTTAGCGTCAATAGACTATTTTTGAGACCAAGTTGATTCAAACCAGGGCAGCAAATTAATGTCCTTCGACATTATGTTTACTTGAATGCGCGGAGAATTGTGCCTAGTAAATCTCGTAACAAAACAGTTCTTTATAGTTTTCTTGATGAATTTCGTTTGTATACACATTTTTATTCAAAAGTCACAAGGCAAGATCATATTTTCTTGATGTGTTTTGAATATAATTTTAAAACGTTACAAGCTCCTCTGCAATCTCCTAGATGGCAGCACGATACAATTGTCAGACCTTTCTTAGATTTTCTTATCTGTCGCTAGATGGCAGCAGGGTATGTGCTTAAGATTTGTCGTGACAAACAAGTTGGCTGTAGGGCGACGATTCTTTTCTGGAGTTATATGGGGGGAATGTCTTTTTTTTATCTTTCTCTCTTTTAATGTTGTTATATAGCATAACTATCTTTTTGTAAGACGGAATTCCAGTATTTCAGAAAATAGATTGTAACCCACACATTTTTCCTTTCTCATAAATTAAAAACAATCCAATTTGTGTAAATGCAAAAGGAAGTTCGATCGAATAATGTCTAATTAATGCCCATATTTTGTTTGATAGAGGGAAATAAAGAAGTGACGGACTTGCTTCTGGATGTCAGATTAGTGGTCCTCAAGAAGCCAATTTTCAAAAACTTTTTGCAATAGTACATTGCGCGGAATGTCAAATACTCCTTTCTATTTAAAAATATACAGCTACTCGGACCATTAAATTCAATGTCAGCAACTTAAAAAACGCGTTTCTTACTGACAACAGTGATTGTGTTCGTCTAAAAAAACTCAAAATTCACCTTAATATAAAACAACAAAATTGTCTTAATACACAAAATGTCGAACTCACGTGGCTCGAATAATATGTATTGACACATTACGAGAACAATAAGGTTTATCATTCATTTAAATTACCATGCTTCAGACTTGGAGATGAAACTAAAGAATGCAACATCGTTGGTAAAAAGACATGGAATTAGTTTGATGTTATATATCATTCATGAAGTGACTTCACATTATCACAACCTCGTCAAGAGATTGTATGGTCGTTCTTCGTGTATTTAATTCCATATGTTCTTTTCATAGTTGAATGCAAACTAAATGCTGATGACAAATGCAAGTATTTTTTCCTCAATTTTCAAAAATCTTTTACAGGAGTATGCAGAGTGTTTCAAAACTTTCTGCATAAACTTTAAAGGAAGGTAGGGAACACAACGAAAACTGTTCACGTGCGATGATGATTGCAACCAGAACTAGTGTATGCTAGAGGGCACTGTTCGATAGGCGGCAGTTGGGGGGGGGGGGGGGCTCAGTTGGAACCATCGTCTTTTTAACTTCGCATGGGGCAGCTTACGAGACCAGACAAGCCGTTGTGATATTTTATCGCGAATGGTACACCGATAGCAGTGTGCTGAATCACCAAATTAATGCGTGTTTGAACCAGACTTTGTGCGAAACAGGAACATTCTTCAGGAACAGTTCTGGACAGTTTATTAACCCTCTGAACGTCGCGAGATTTCCGAGTAGTGTAGTATTGGTTTCTATTAGTTGAAAGAATCACAGGAAAGATTCTATTGGTCAAGATGGTCAAAACTGGTTAGAACTCATAAAGGGAATACTGCAGGTTGCAGTACAGATAAATGCACGTGAACCCCTCAGAGGGTAAAAGCATTTTTGTGGTTTCAATAGAAATGGAAAGGAGCTTTTCAAAGTTTAAATTAAAACTTTGTTGGCAGACCAATGAAAATCATTTTATTTTTAAAATATGCACCACAATTCTACTTTGCTACTATTCTAGAATGATGAAACAGAAACATTTATTTTGGCATAGCAAACTAAAAATATTCAATTAATTGTTTTCGATAGTAAAATTGAATCTTTAAATTTGACACAGGAACAGTCAAAGGAACAGTAATGACCATCGTTGATGTAGAAATTTTATTTGTTCTGAAATATTTCTTGGGATACCACATCATTCAATAAAGTAATGATCATCGTTAATGTAGAAATTTTATTCATCCTTGAAATATTTCTTAGGATACCACATGATTCAATAAAATATTGACTGCTGTTAATATATATTTTGTTCCTGAAATATTTCTTAGGAATACCATCAAATACCAGAATATTCAATAAAATAATGATTGTAGGTATAATATCTACAGTAATGAAAAGTCTCGTTATCATCCATATGAATGGGATCAACACAATCACTAAACTTACTAGCTTCAGTCGTCAAAGAAGTGAAATAACACCAAACGAAATCTGATGATTGATGACGTCTCAATTTATGCTTCTTCAGTCACGTCAAAATACGATCTACCACAGTCAATATGGAAATCTGTCGAAGCATTTTATCACAATGGGTTAGATGTTGAGTCATCGGATATTTGAGGCTGTACTTGGTGAGAAAAAGCCAATAATTGAATATAAATCTAACGAGGAGTATTTATAAATTGTTAAAAAATACAGAAAAAAGTGTAAACAAACTGTAATTATGAGCATTGGGAAGGTATAGATTTATGTACATCAGATAGCGTTCATTTTTCTTTTCCTAACTTTGGATGTTCAATCTATCTCAGCTGTTATTTTCTCGAAATTTTCTTGTTTAGAATTATTTTGTTTAGAATGAATAAAGAATGACGATCTTTTCTGTTACTAAAAATCAATTGGTAAAATTCCTGATTTATTTTAAAAGTGCATTAAGTTTTTACTGAATGAAGTTCTGAAGCAAATGGGATTTCAACCTTTTTATCATAGAACTGACTACACATTTATCCTTGGTATGTTATTGACAACGGCAGATGGATACATGAGCTGAAATATAAGTAGATTAGGTAGACATTGCTATTGAGAGTCTAATATGAGAAATTTTTACGGATAAAATAATGAAAATTTACAATTAATTAAATCGACAATTTAAAATAAGCTTTATACATATGTTAGGATGGCAATAGTAATATTTCTTTGCTGTGAAATTAATATTTATTATCAAAACAATCGTAAATAATTGAAATAGATAGGCATTTAATTAACGTCACACTGGAGAAACACAACAGGGTATTGGCGATGGTCCGGGATCAATCCCCAAGGGAAAGATTCGAGGACAACACCTCGTAATTTTGAACCACGGTCAGATGACGAGGTCACACCTGAGCTCATAAATAATTGAGAGTATTGAATTTAAATTATAATAATGTTAAAAATGGGGTATTTAACCCTCCAAGTGGTTGGCGACGAGGTATCTCGTCCATCTAGATCTGGTCAATTTTGCTAATGAGACAAGATATCTCGCCAACACAACCACCAGGAGGGTTTAAAGGACTGAACTCTGAACTGAAAGGATCGCGCGTAACTGGAAAACAGTAATTCTTTTTATAAAAGAGAAATATTTTTCATTACTCTGAATTTTTAAAAATGTGCTTTTAAATATTACTGTCAAATATACTTACAAAGTTTGAAACGAAAATCTGATTAAAGTTCAATTATAGAAGCGAATATTTACACATTCGTGTACAATTTATAATATATTATTGAAGGTGCCAATAACAAGGTTTGGACTGGCCGTTTAGCAACTCAAGCAATTGCCTGAATTGTTTTGATCATATGGATAAGTAAATTATAAGCCAAGTTCACTCGATTCAAAATTGCCATAGAAACTGCTCCTACAGCTGACTTCTTGAAATTGGATGGAAAATGTTCATAAGCAACTTCTGTAATATAGATGTTAACATGTGTTCATAAGCTAGACCGATTAGGTCTAAGGATTTTAAAACCCTTTTATGGTGAAAAATATTTTACTCCAATTCAATTATCGAAGAGAATATTTACATTCGTGCACCATTTATAGTATGTTATTGAAGGTGTCAATATCAAGGGGCGTACTGACCGTTTAACAGAAAGGGTAACAGTAGCACAACAGCAAGTGTAAGTAAGCAGCGTAACTCAGTCAAGTGCCAGAATTGTTTTGATCATAACGTTGAGTAAATTATAAGTTAAGTTTACAGGTTGGTCATGAATGATTCTAAATTACCATTAGAAACTGCTCCTCCAGCAGAGTTCTAGAAGTTTCAACGTGGGAAAACTTCTCCCAGTAACTTATGTAAAATAAATGTTAACATGAATTCATGAGCTACACCGATTAGCGCGTAGGATTTCAAAACCTTTTGAAGTTGCAAAATATTTGATTAAAATTCTCCATCGAAGAGAATGTTTACAGTTGTATACCCAAATACCATAGCTTGAAATATTTAGTGTTACTTGCAAGTGGTAAAATATTTTATTTCAGTCCATAAACAGAAGTCTAAAAACAATCACAGCTGTTATTAAAAGCACTGGGTTAATTTTTGCGTACTCACATGGAAATACAATTTCTGGATTCTGACGATTTTGAGTGTTCGCCCAATGAGGTCACAGAATGAGATCAATTTACACTCGCGAAGTGGTAAAATATTTTATTTTATTTCATAGGGCCTGAATCTTCCGTTGAACCAGTAGTTTTAACAATCACAATTGTCTTTAAAAGCAATTGGTTACTTTTGATTCACTCATAGTAACGAAACCCCATAATTCTGACTATATAGAGTGTTGCTGGTGGGTGGTAAAATATTTTCTTTTATTTCATAGGGTCTGAATCTTCCATTGAACCAGTAGTCTAAACAATCACAACTGTCTTTAAAAGCAATTGCTTACTTTTGATTCCATAATTTTAACTATATAGTGTTACTAGCGGGTGGTAAAATATTTTATTTCATTTCATATCCTAGATCTGCCTTTGAACCAGTAATCTAAACAATCACAACTGTATTTAAAAGCAATTGGTTACTTTTTCTTACACTCGTGGTAACAAAACCTCATAATTCTGACTTATTTCGAGTATTACTAGTGGGTGCTAAAATATTTCATTTCATAGTCTAAATCTATCATAGAAAAACAGAAGTCTAAAAACAATCATAGCTGACTTTAAAAGCACTTGGTTAATTTTTGAGTTACACGGAAATAAAATTCCTGGATTCTGGCGATTTGGAGTGCTCGCCCAATGAGGTCACTGTATGAGACCAATTTACACCTCGCGGAGTGGTAAAATATTTTACTTTGTTTGATAGGGGGTCTGACTCTACGGTTGAAAATAGAAGGCTAAAAACATTCACAACTGTCTAGGTTAATTTTTGCGTTACTCGCACGAAAAGGAAATTCCTGGATTCAGTCGATTTCGAGTGTTCATCCAATGAGATCACTGTATGAGACCAATTTACACTCTCGGAGTGGTAAACTATTTTATTTTATTTGAAAGGCTGAATCTACCGTTGTAAAGTAGAAGTCTAAAAAAAATCACAGCTGTCTTTAAAAGCACTTGGTTAATTTTTGCGTTACTCACACGGAAATGAAATTCCCGGATTCTGGTGATTTCGAGTGCTCGCCCAATGAGGTCACTGAATGAGACCAATTTACACTCGCGGAGTGGTAAAATATTTTATTTCATTTCACAGCCCATCCTGTAAGAACTAATGGTTTGTCTAATGGGCTTTGAGCGGCGATTACTCTCACCTAACACGTCCACCACAGTGGGATCCATCAATCGCATTACATAACATCCATTGGATTAATTCGCAAAGATCACTGGCGCTAAGAGCATTAGAAGCTGACGAAAGGGCAATTCATATTTCTGTATGATGAAAGTTAATGGGAGATAATGGGAGCGAGAACACAGCATCGCACGGTAGCCCTCACGAACAAAGAAAGAATTCATTTACGAAAATTGAAGCCCATCAGCTATTGTTTCCCAAAGCGTTTTAGGGTTATTAGAATTGTTGATGCTCGTTTTGGCGATCGGCACCGCCATTAGGGCGAAGGCAGGTACGTACGTGTTCGGGGTGCAAAGTTGCCCCCCGAAACTTCAAGCTGCTTTTCGAGAGGTGGTAATGAGAGGCTTTCTAATTCCATGTCATTGCAAGTTCAGTTGTTAGAAATGGCACATTTATCACCACCAGAGAGCGAATCCGAATTTGCCTAATTACTTGCCTACTCTCTTATTACCCCTGCGCCCTCTGTTTTGCCAGGAGGCAGACAATTCCGTTTCTGACAATGACGGAGGTGGTCAGAAATATGGATGATGCGCAAAAGTTCAAGTTCAGCCCTCCGCAATTATTCAGTTCGGATCGTAAACTTTTAAGCAATTTGTCTGCCTAGTGCTAATATTATAATTTCTAAAACATTGCACTCCGGGCCGTGGATTTTTCGCTTTGAATTCACGGGATGATGAACGGCCTCTTAATCAAACTACGAGATTTAGGGGCCAGCATGTATTTATGTTTAAAGTGTGATCTCTTGTGTAATGCTGTAACCACCGGCTGTATGCCCAGTGGCACTTAGAAGATATCCGAAGAAAAAGTTTCGAAAGTGAATACTTTCTGATTGTTGTACTTCTAAATAATTCATGCTGAAAATGAAATGAGTGAGCTTATTAGTTCAGCGTAAGGCCTCGGTCTTAAAAGCACTATAATGCTGTTGGGAAGTCACCAGCGGTTGCAAGCCCAGTGGCCGCTGGTACGAGGTATTCGAAGAAAATGTTTCGAAAGTGAATACTTTCTGATTGTTGTACTTTTAAATAATTCGTGTTTAAAATTAAATGAGTGAACTTATAACTCAGCCTAAGACTCTTAAAGAGTACTATAGGCCTTAGGCAAGGCAGTTCAATGGGTTCCGTTCTCACCCATTCATAAGAACAAAAATTTAAACAATCAATGAAACAACCTTAAAATTTTTGAAAGAACCAATGAAATTAGTGTTTTAAGGTAATATAATTCCCTAAAAATAACCAAAAATACCAAATTTTTTTTATTGTCCCTCATTAATTATACAGTTTTGAAGAATGTATGTGCAAAATTGCATAGCTCTAGCTATATTATTTTTCAAGTTAAATTAAAAAGCAAGTTAAGTTATTAAAGTTTTCCATGTCAGAAGTGAAAACGACTAACTTTCAAACAATTGAGTCCTATTTCTTAGATTTCTGTTTTTCATGACCGCTGTGTACATACAATGTTAAGGCTTTTTTATAATTAATATAGAAATTTTAAACTTTTTGTGGTCGTTTTTGATACATCTGATAACTTTGTGAATGGAATAAGAGTTTAAAAAATAGTTTATTTTTAAGAATTGATAAAAATCAATTATGACTATTTCTTACTGTCTTTTTAGTCTGTCATAAAAATATTTATAAAAAATAAATAATAGTACACACAAATCCATGCACAAAACTGTGAGAAACACTGCAAGGAAAATAAAGAAACTTTTGAAAAAAATAAATTTTTAGGAATAGAAATTTTAAAATATTGAAATATTTAGAAACAAATTGCATTTTTCAAAAATTGTTAATGCAAAAATGATTTTTCTTTTTGTAATGCATATTTATACTCTGTATTATAATAAAGTACACTAAAGCATTTTGTTGTAAATGTAAAATCAAAATAACTGTTCAAAGGGTACTGTGTTCCCTTAAATATAAAATTCCTCATAGGAAGCGCAGAAACTTCAAAAAATAACATTTTCAAACAAATACAGGGTTATTTGGGTTTTGGATTAATTTTATTTATTTATTTATTATATTTTTATTTAAACTTTCTAATCATGTGTGACAGCAACATTTAAGAGTGAATTAAAAATTTCAGAGCAATGAAAAAATATTTCCTTTTTATGAAAAAATAATTATTCTCTCCAATTATACATTTGATACGCCGTTTAGACCTTTTAAATACCCCATTTAAATGTTATCAAATGTTGTTAAAAATTGAATACTCTCAATCATTTATGATTTTTAATAATAAATATTATTTAACATCATTAATTAAAAAATTGAATACTATCAATTATTTATGATTTTGATAATACATATTATTAGTGCCATTTTACATGTACTATAAATCTTATTTTTTATATGGTTAATTCTTTATTATTTCACCTGTAAAAATTTCTTATATCAGCCCAATCAAAAACAGATGTCAAATTAAATATTTAAAGAATATTTTACTATTTTATTATAATTTGAATATGTATTATTAAATTTAATGTAATAACTTTTACTACTTTTCAGGGGTTTTCCACTTACATGGTTTCCCAACAGAGAATTGCTTTATAAATACGTGAAATGCTATTATATTCTTCAACGATTAATAACAAATAGTTATTAATCGTAAAATACTAGTATTTTATGAATTAATATTCATTATGTGGTACAAAAGTTTTTGATTCAATATTCTTTGCGAAGTATTAAAGTAATAATAATGGAAATAGTTTTTTCTGAGTTGAATCAATCACATACATATCTACATAACTTGTCCATCTCCAACAGTGATATCAAAATGAACAGTGATATGAAGTGAAAAGTGAATGAAAAATTGTTGCACCAATTTCAATAAAATTATTTTCAATAACAAAGATTAAATGTCCAACTAATAACTAACTTATAACTTTAAAACATTTTTATTCATGTGTAAAAATTACTTTACTTTAAATCAATGAACAATTGTTTTGCCTCTAATATTATGTATTAAAAACAGTAAAAGAATACGGAGTCTTTTATGGTATTTTGTAGAATACTAATTTAAATATTTTAAACTTAAAATCACGACCCGTATGTTTTAAATGCAAAATCAACAGTTGTAAATACAACGCGAGCTATTTTTAGTCTAGTTATTTTAAGGTTTTGTCAAATCAAAGTGCTGCTTTTTTTTCGGATAGTAATTCAAAATTCAATCGTAATGTGTTAGCTGTGCTTAACAGTTTGAAAACTTAACAAAAAAGGAGAACCGCCCGAACAGGGACTCGAACCCTGGACCGTTAGGTTAAAAGCCTAACGCTCTACCGACTGAGCTATCCGGGCTCGCACAGAATCGGTCACAAACGAAGATTGTGAACAAAGAATTCAGCAGAACCGAGGATATATTGATTTACAGCAATGTTTTAACCCCTTTCAAGGGAAGTGGGACGTCTAGCGTCTTTGAAAACCTCATTGAGACGAATTCTCTTAATACGAATTACTGATAATATACGAACTTAATTCCAATCCCTATCAAAATATCTCATTCGTTTAAGAAGAATTCGGGTTACACTAATCGCCGGTTAAGACAAACACATTTTCGAAACTTCAGGGCAAACGGATTCTTTTCAATCGTATTATCATAAACATTAAGTGACTCCGATATTGTAGATGATTTATTTGTGAAACAGAGTGTAAAATAAATGCAGATTCCGAAGACGAAATAGTAAGAGCGCCTTGTTTAAAAGAAGCAACTGCTGGCTTAGAAATTGTTTACAGCTTTTTGTTAGGCAGTGAAAATTCATCTGCTCAATTAAACAACGTTGACTGCATCAAAGTTTTCTTAAAGTATGTCACGAAAAACAAGACAAAAATTGCGTAATCAGGAAGTATCTGTGTAATCAAAAATCATCCGCATAAATCAAGAATCATCTGTACAATCTTTGTGATGAAGAGTACCATTTATCTGTGAACCAAGAATTGTACAATAAGTAATGTAAATATATTAATGTTTTATTGTATTGTTGAATAAAGTTTTTTTTATGAATTAGGATAACACAAACTAGTTAACACGATTTTTTATTCGTCTTTCGTGAAATTCGTCTTAACGAGGTTTGGCTGTAGTTAAATCTAGACAAAAAAGTCTTGGTATGTTAAGGTTTTCTTTTATTCGGCGAAATAAAAGATCGATTTTGTACTTTTTACGTAATTTTATTCTTTAGTCTTAAGAACACGTGCGAAATTTCAAGTCGAAATTTATAAACGTGACCTAATAACAAGCCGTTAACAGATTCGGCAGATGCGTGTGCCACTTCCTAAATATGTATATTCTATAAAGCCGATTTAATCGAATTTGTTATCAAAAGATGGAGATCTAAAGATGTTCACCCCTATATCTACAGCTATCTACACTTACAACTATCTACATTTACAGCACTGTATGCATTGGTATAGCAGATTAGCAAGAAACACTTTAAGAATTGAACTTTGTTTCTGTACTGAAACCTTAAACGCGTTTTTCTCCGAACAGCTTTTTCGCGAGCGAAATTGACATGACATCTATAAAACTATTGGATTCATCGACTTGAAATGTTTACAGCATATCGAGCAAACATCCTTTTATCGTTTAACGAACCAGAAAAGAGGTATGTTACGGCTTTGTATTTTTATAGCAAAACTCGGTCGGTTTTTTGAGCTAATTTGATTATTTAGATTTGACAAGTCATTTCCTCAAATATTTAAAAAAGATTTATCGGGTTCAACAAACGATAGCTAGTATATGAAGTAAAGCGCGTTCAGCTTTTTGTTTAAGATCACTTAGAGTTGAGAAGGAGCTTCGAGTCATAGTCGAGGAGGGTTAGCAGGTCTGATTCTTCATAAAAATGATTACAAATTGTTTTGATAATACCTGAAATGATAATAAATAGAAGTACAAAGTTTTGAATTATGTGATTGCATAGTTTCGTCAACACACACTTTGTGGTTGACATGCTATCTATAAACTTATCGGGTTTATCGATTTAAAATTTTTACAGCATGTCGAGCAAACATATTTTATCGCTTAATGATCCAGAAAAGCGATATGTTATGCTTTTGTACTTTTATAGTAAAATACTCGGTCAATTTTTAAGCTAAATTGATGACTTTGGATTGGACATGTCACCATTTCCTCAAATAATTTTTAAAACATTTTCCTGGTTCATCAAATGATAGCTACACGTGTATGAAGTAAAAAGTCTTGCAATTTTTTTGGTTTGTCTTGGAGTTGAGATAACATACCGACCAGCGACCATGGAATTTCGGGTGACGTCATGGTCGAGGAGGGTTAGTGGGCGTGATTCTTCATGAAAATGATTAAAGAATTTTTTGATAATACCTGAAATGATAATAAATAGACGTATAAAGTTTGGAATCATTTGATCGCATAGTTTTGTCAGTAAAAAGTCCCCAAAAAGCGATGATTTTTGCGAGTATTTTCTCATTTGATATTCTAATGAGAAGATATCAAATGAGGGTAGTTGGACTTGGGTTAGGTAGTTGAATTAACATCGCACAGAGGGCTATTGGCATTAGTCTGGGATCAATCCCAAAGGGAAAGGTTCGAGGACATTACCTCGTAATTTGAACCACGGTCAGATGACGATCTAATGTCTTGGAGTGCTCTCTAGATCGATATAAGGGGCCCTACACCACTTAAAAATTAAAGAAATTTAATTTTTATTCTGTGTAAATTACATTCGCGCAAGGCGGTGATTTTCATCCGGTGTACCTCAAGAATGGCACCACTAGTGTACCTCACTGATGGTGAAATATTGTACACTGTAATGTAGTAATAATTACTATGCTTTTTAGATCGAATTCTCTTTTACAGTGGTATATAATCTACAGATAGTCGTGGTTCTCTCCAGATACGTTATCTAACGTGTGTGTAGAAAACGTATTTTTCTAAAAAAATGTGCAGTTCTGAAATACCACTTTTCTAGATATGAGCGTTCGGGGCCGCTGACCATACCACCCCTCTCTTTTATGACAAGAAGCTCCAAGTTGCGTGTCCGCTGTTGCGCCTATGGAAGGACCCCAGTGTCCAGAAAATTTCTAAAGTAGATTGTATTGTGAATGGTGCATGTAGAAAAAATACACTGAAATTCAAAACTATAAAAATAACACATTTAGTACAACTGTAGGAACATGACGCCGACCGTTGAACTGACGAACTCTGTTACGAAAACTAACACATACTCCTTCATCGTTCTTCCAAGTCAGAATTCCAATTTCGGTTAAAGGCAAAATCAAAATTAGTTAGACGCGCAATAAAAATAAAAATTAAAATAAATTGAAACATTGATCGCGAGCTCGAACTCGCACGCTCCAACCTTGCGCTTAAAATTATAACTTTTTAAAAAATCATTTTCCAAGAAAAACACTTTTTGATAAATATTTCTGAAATGCCACCCCTTTAGACACACGCTCGGGGCCACCACCCCTGTCACCCCCCCAGCATCGCGTCGTTTTCATCATAACAGAAAATGAATTACAGCTCGGATCCTGAGAGAAGGCAGTCGACCTTGAGTTAGTTGATTTCTGAATAGGTGTGAAAGCGTGTTAGACGAAGGCTGCCATACATAAAAGCATGAATGGCGATCGCCATGGCTGTTCCCTTCCTCTTCCCCTCTCGTTAACAATGCTATTGCTTTGGGTACCGAAAGATAAACATAGAACCAGAATCAGCGCTAAAGACGCCAATTATGGAAGGGATTTCTTTACTTTACCAGTCTCCTAATTTAGCAAATAGACTCGTTCAAAACCATGTGACTCAACTGCCTTCTCCCTGGAGTCACTAGTATTAAATATATGAGGACTATTTACAGCTGAGCATTTCTATAGAAGCATAGGCCACCAACGTTTCATAAATTTAAATATTCCAATCCCGGCAACCACGACTAGCTTCATCAACTCCATTAGAAGTTCTGTAAATCCAGCCATTAGGTAGATATTTGTTAATTAAAATAGATTGTATTGTGATTCAAAATTTCTAATCAGGAACCTTGAGCTATTTGATTTATTTAGAATTTCTTCGTTTGGCCTCTGAAGAATCAGTATCACTCAGGAACACAGTGAAAAGACAGACTTAAATGGGATAAAAGGGCTGTACAGGTTTTATTTTTGGTTTGGTTGGTTGTTTTTTTATGGCAAAAGAACAATATTTGAAACAGTTGCCATATACACAAGACAAACAACATTAAGTAATGGACGGCCCTAATTTTCCATAAAGTCAGTCTCAAATGATACATTGAGACTAAAAAGTATCTATTCTCAAAATACCTTCTCATAAACGTACCTATTTGTTTTCAAAATATATTTTGCATAAAAGTATCTAATTATTCTCAAAGCTTTTTCTGCATAAAATATCTATTTGTTCTCAAAGTATCTTCTGCATAAAAGTATCTATTCTCCAAAGTATTTTCTGCATGAAAGTGTGTATTTATTCTCTAAAGTAACTTTTGTATAAAAGTATTTATTTGTCTATGTAGACCTCCTAAACTAATCCCCCATAAAGTCTGTCTCAAATGATGCAATGAGAACAAAAAGTATCTATTTATTCTCAAAATACTTCTCATAAAACTATATTCGTTCTCAAAATACCTTCTCATAAAAGTATATATTCGTTCTCAAAGTATGTTCTGCATAAAAGTATCAATTTATTCTCCAAAGTGTTTTCTGCATGAAAGTGTGTATTTATTCTTTAAAAGTAACTTCTGCATAAAAGTATCTATCTATGTAGACATCTTAAACTGCATGGACCTAATCCCTCATAAAGTCAGTCTCACAAATGATACAATGAGAGCAAAAATTATCTATTTATTCTCAAAGTATCTTCTACATAAAAGTATCTATTTATGCTGAGGGGAGGGTAGGGGCCTGAGCACGTTCCGCCCCCCCCTGCACTTCCCTTCAACGAAGTCTGCGTAAACGGCATTTTACAAACATTATAACAAAAGTACTAATTTTTTTGAAGATCCCGTTCTCGAATAAAATTCCAATCCTTTCCTTTTGTACTCGATGAAGATTCAGGCCAGAAAACAATCGCAAGGCGTGGAAACAAATTGATTTGGCTCCATCCGAAATCATTTATACTCCGTGCCTCTGATTCGACTGCGAGTCGAGCCGCTTTTCAACCCGCCCGAGTCGCAAAGGCAGGGAGGGAGTTTTTCAGTAATTTATGAGTCTTTTATAGTGCGAAGTTTAATCTTCGTCTTGATTAACATCGCCACATATGATACATTGCGCTAAATCGATTGGACAAAAGATTGCTTTCATTAATCTAGTCTATTACCATGTCAACACATCGAAGCTAGCAGCGCTTTTGTGCACTTTTTATTTGCTACCTCGGGCCCGCTTTATCGCTGGTAGCAATTAAAACCCTTTTCGTTTCGGTGTAGGAAACAAAGTGCATCTGGCAACCTCCAGCTTGTTCCTACGCGAGTAAATTTATTAAACAGAGTAAGAGACCCATTAGTTTAATTAATGTTCTAATTGAGCTCCGTTCAGAGTATCAGGTTACCCATTCCTGCCCCTCAAAGAACTGAGGGAAAATGAGAAGTTTTGTTACCCTGGGGAATTTGTTTGCCGGGAATTTCGATTAAGCCTGACAATCACAAATTTGCCGCACCTACTTTTACTTTTTCTCGTGGTTTTGTTTGCATTCACGGGGAGTAATTGCGCGGATCATAACGAGATGGATAGAGTTTTGTTTGTCTTGGTGAAATGACACTCTCTAATTGCTCGCGAAGTGGTCGGCCGTCTTTGGTTGGGGGTTTGATAAGCGATGGGTGTGGGCCCGAGCCGATTCTAATCTCGGGTCGCGGTACGAGCCCACTTGGGTTGTAGGGGAACAAAAGATGACATTTTCGGCCGTAGAGTGGATTTTTTTCAAATATCGAGCTCTTTCAGCTTTACCTTTCTAGCAGCTATTTCGTCTTAATAAATGGGTCTCGTCGCTGGGCTTCATGATGTAACCCTCCAAGTGCTTTTGACGATATATCGCGTTCATCAAGATCTGAACAATTTCGCAAATGACGAGATATCGCATCACTATCTCGTCGATTTCATTTTCGGAGCAGAATTTTGTTTTAGCTTTTAGTTTCTCTTGTCTAGCAGGTCTTAAGTGGGCATACTGGGCCTCATGATTTAACCCTCCAAGGGCTTTCGATGAAATATCTCGTGCACATCAAGATCTGATTAAATTTTCTAATGACGATATATCTCGTCACTTTCTCGTCGATGACATTTTCGGTCGTACAGCGGAATTTCTTTCCTCAAATATCGAGTTCTTTTAATTTTACCTTTCTAGCAGTAATATCTTAACAAATGGGTACACTGGGCCTGATGATTTAACCCTCTAAGTGCTTTCGACGAGATATTTCATTCATCAAGATCTGACTTATTTTGTTAATGACGAGATATCTCGTCGATGACATTTTAGGCCATAGGACATAATTTCTTTTTCAAATATCGAGCTCTTTTAGTTCTACCTTTCTAGCCGTACCGTTTTAACAAATGGGTACACTGGGTCTCATGATTTAACCTTCCAAGCGGTTTCGACGAGATATCTCGTCCATCAAGATCTGACCAATTTTGCTAATGATGAGAAACTCGTCGGGACAACCACCATGAGGGTTCATTTGGTTTCCTAATTTGGGAAATTTTTACGATTAAAATAAGCGTATTAAGAGAAGTTTATTGTTCCGAGAACCACACTGGAGCAGCCATGCGACAAAATATACGACATAAACACGCGTACTCCGTTTCTGTACAGAAAATGTGACGGTACGTATGCTTGTTTCAGCCAATCTAGTGTACAAGAACTGATACTGGATCATATGGCTTGCCTAAGCCCGGTGTGATGAAATCCAAATTGCTCTTTTGGAAATAAAAATTATATTTATTTTTACACAAGACTATATACATGGGTTCAACAATGGAAGCGTGCAAAACAAAATGCCCATTTTCATAAAATCTTCGAATTGCCACGGAGACGTCTCGACTAAACGGAGTGTGAAAACTGTTTTCAGTTCTATTTGCAGGCGGAAGCATCAAGGTCACTTAGGAGGCAGAAAGTTTCAGAGACACAAACCCGTTGGACTAGACACTGGGGCGTCTAGGACGTTACACCGGCCACACACTGGACAGCATACGACAAGATATGCGACATGCACATGCGTACTCCTTTTCTGTACAGTAAATATGTGGGTTCGCTTGCGTATTTGAGTCAATTTAGTGTGTTGGATCAATGTGTCGCTTGTGTAAGAACTTAAACATCTTTTTGAATCAGTCTTAGAGCGCAAGTAAGGAGTCGAAAATGAACTTTGATTTCTTGAAGACCTTTCTTTTCCTTGAAGATCTTTGATTTCAAGTTAATTGTAAAACATTTCTCCTCAAGTAAATTTCGCAAACTCTTGCACAATATTAACATTAACTAATAACTTATAATTTAGATATTGAAGTGCTTGAATCTTATATTTAGAAGCTGTACCCAGCGCATCATGCATAC
Source organism: Meta bourneti (assembly GCA_933210815.1). Lineage (NCBI taxonomy): Eukaryota > Metazoa > Arthropoda > Arachnida > Araneae > Tetragnathidae > Meta > Meta bourneti. Next base: position 51,111,846 of record OW119934.1, on the reverse strand, counting down.
ATACGTGCTTTTTATGTTTAAAAGCATTATTTCTTTTGAAATCATCTAAACCTCTCAAGGTTTTTATCGATCGCTTACATTTTTATTTTTAGCCCACCAGTAGCAGTGACTAAAGGCTTCGCTCTTAGCCCGGCCACACACTGGAGAAGCATGTGACAAAACAAACATATGCGCATGCGCACTTCGTCTCTGTACAGAAAACATGTCGGTACGCATGTGTATTTCAGTCAAATTTAGTGTCACGGGACTGATGTTGGACTGATGTTGGTCTGGCTTACCTTACAAAGCTGTTAGACTGGAAGGTTTGGTTGTAAGTCCGAGTCTTCTACGTGCCGAAGTCGGGTTGACTACTTGAAGATTCCTGACTTCTTCAAGACGACACGTAAGTGCGGGGCAGCTTCCCCAAAGATCTCCTGGAAGGCATGTCCCCACAGTTCAATTTGGCAGCACCTAAAATGGTGCCTCGGGGTAAGGCAGAGTCTGCCCTTGTAGTCTGCCAAATTAGAGCCTTGACGAAATACAATCCATTCAAGTTGTCATGGAAAAACTTTTTTATTCCTATAAGTAGGGGTCCCCCTGTGATCTGCTTTGCCTAGTGCGTGTAATGCCTTTAAGACGGTCCATCTTCCTTGAGAGGTTAGCGATATTTATAACCTTTTCAAAAACCTTTCAAGGGAAACTGCTTCAAGCGTACATTCCTAGACGAGTTTAACATAAAATCGCAACTTTTTCAAGAAAAACATTTTAACCCTCCACGGGTTTGGCGAGATATCTCGTCCATCAAGATCCGACTAATTTTGCTAATGACAAGATACCTCGTCATCAAGATATTGTCGACTTTTTTTATGATCGCGAGATCAAGATTTGGTCAGTTTTTCTAATATCTCATTCATCAAGATCTGGTCAGTTTTGCTAATGACAAGATAACTCGTCTAGACAACCACCAGAAGGATTAATTTGGTTTCCTAAATTGTGAAGTTTTACGATTACAATAAGTGTATAAAGAGAAGCTCATTGTTCCGTGTAATTCCTTGAAAATGGAGGTATTCAAGGGTTGGCCCATAGAGCCTGAGCAGTCCCTTCAAAATTTTTGGGGTACAAATGAAAATTAAATGCCAAAAATGGTTTAGATAATGTAAATTGAAAAATAAATATTTTTTTATATTTTGGCAAAAAATACAGAAATGCCTGAAAACTTAAAAGAACCAGTATGTTCAGCATTATAGGAATTTCTTGAGGTTGGTTTGTTTTTTTTGGGTTTTATGGCGCAAGGGCCATATTTGGCCATGCTGCGCCAGACACAATACGAACAATATCATGTAATTGACACACACAGTGAAAGCTTTACTGACACAGAAGAGAGAAATACACCCAGGGAATCGAACCTGCGCCGCCTATAACTCGAAGGTTGCTAGCGCAGTGGACATACCCACTGAGCCTCGGCGGCCCCGGAATTTCTTAAGGATAGTGATTCGGAAAAATAATATTGGCATCCCCGAAATGTTTTCTATTTTCCGCTTGTATTGAAGAGGTATTGGATATAAAATATAATTACTCAAGACTTATTGAACAGTTACCGATATCATGGGAATCAGACGCGGGGTTGCGGGACCAGGTTTCCATCAAAAGTCAGCAGGTATCGGTTCTGGGTAACCCTCAATCTCAAACTCCATTCATATATTCAACGCAAGAAAACAAATTTTAAAAAGAGCTTTTATATAGACCAAATTCCAGCCATTAGAACCGGGATTGAAGTGCTATATCTTTAAGTTGACATTAAATTTAACTGCATATTAATATTTAGGTGTGTAGGAGACAATCTTTAATCAACAACTGTAGAAGATTTTTGAAAAAATGAATTTAAAACAACAGATAATCAACGTCCTTTCAAATTGTTCCACGATTTTTTCAAAAAGATTTGCTGATACAGCTTTGATAAAAAGATTTTGGTGGTAAATATTTTGGCACATTTATTGACGTGCTTTGTATGTCGCCAAGGAAGAATTTCATAGAGAAAACACAGCTTTAGGCTTAGCGAAAAATAATTTAAAAATTTACGAAAATAATTTTAAAAATAGTAAAAAAAACCACACAACTGATTATTTTTACTACTGCCAAGTAAGTATTTATTTCAATGAAAATATCTTTACTTTTTTCCCAGGTTAAATAGTTCATTAATTTTAAGTATAATGAACCAGGCTACATAAAATATGAATGTTATAAAAGATCACATTAATTATAGCAAACTAGAGATATTTAGGCATGGTAAAATAAAAAATGATAATGATTTACAAAAATTTAAGAGGGATTAAATAATAGCATGGTTGTCATAATCCTAATAAAGCGGGGTTGTCTGCCTGCCACAACTCGCTACAAAAAGCAAGCCCAAATACGCTACCAGAAGTCTTTATATCAAAGCTATACCGCTTTGATCGTCACAGAGAAGTACCGTATTTACTCGATCAATCTAGGCAGCCCTTTCTTAAAAACACTGAAAAGACTCCAATTCATTTGCTACAAAATCAAGTATTAAGTGCGTCACCAAGTTTGTCTAAAGTTAACAGTTTAGGTAGATGCTTTTAGTCACGATTCTTCGGAAAAGATGCTCCGATTATATAAGTAAATACAGCTCTCATTAGTGCAATTAAGTCAATATTACCTGCTATCAGAATTAATCTATTCTTATGATTCCTTAGAATACTTATTTGGTACCATTTCGGTATGAGCCCGAATAGCTCAGTCGGTAGAGCGTTAGGCTTTTAACCTAACGGTCCAGGGTTCGAGTCCCTGTTCGGGCGGTTTGTTTTTTTACCATTTCCTTTGTTGCATTTAAAGAATTTATAACTCCACATTTTTATGAAAGAGGTTGTGAGATTTTTAGAGATTCTAGCCTATTTTGCATTTTCTAATTCCAATAAAATTTTCCATTACATTTTGATTGTTTTATTTATGCAAAATTTTATTTAAAAGACTGAAACCGGACTTATTGAAAAATGATTTACCTCAATAATAGAAAAATAAAGATTTTTTAGATATTTTGGGGTCTCACTAGAGTGATGCGCAAAGGAATCCCGTATATATGTACATTTAAATTAGTGGGTATTATAGGCATTTTCTGTGAAGCTAAATATAGGTGGCGGTAGCGTTTAAGTGGAAGTACTTGTTTCCTGTTAATATTCCGATCGTGACGTCAACTGGCTTGTTTTTCGAATGCGACATCATCACTTTGCCAATAGAAATTCCAAAGAATAAATTCCAAATTGATGTATGATAGTTGATTGGTTTAGATTATATTATATTAGAAGTCAAACGGGAATAAACTACATTTTAAGGGTAACCCCGATATCTATGATACGAGAGTATTTGGGTAGCAGAAGTAAAAATCTTCGCAGACCGTCTGATCCGTTTGTTTTGCACTGAAAGTCCGTCTCAGAAGCTTTAAAAACATTAAATAATAGTAATAAACACTGAAATAAACTCTGATTTTGAAATTAAATTAGATATTTTCTACATAAACATTTTCTATATTAGAGGTACTTTTTCTCTGGGAAACTACAATAATCTGGTTAGTAAAACTTTCCCAATGGGTTTTACAAGCATCATAGATTATACCGAAGTGATCGTTTTGTGTTAAAGCAGTGTAATTATTTCTTATAAATTTACAATAAATGTATAAGAGAAGTTTATTGCTTCGTGTAATTCTTTAAAAATGGAGGTATTCAAGGATTGCCTGAGACCATTTAAATTTTTGGGGCAATAAATAAAAATTAAATGCCAAAAATGGTTTAGATAATTCAAATTGAACAATTATTATTTTTTATATTTTGGTTAAAAATGCAGACATGTCTGAAAACTTAAAAGAACTAGTATGTTCAGCATTGTAGGGATTTCATCAGGATAGGGACCCGGTAGATACTTTTAGTTACGATTCTTGGGAAAAAGTGCTCCGATTATACAAGTAAATACAGCGCTCATTAGTGCAATTAAGTCAATATTAGCTGCTATCATAATTAATCTATTCTTGATTCCTTAGAATACTTATTTGGTACCAGTTCGTATGAGCCCGAATAGCTCAGTCGGTAGAGCGTTAGGCTTTTAACCTAACGGTCCAGGGTTCGAGTCCCTGTTCGGGCGGTTTGTATTTTACTATTTCTTTGGTTGTATTTAAAGGTTTTTTAACTCCACATTTTCAAAAAAGAGATTATGAAATTTTTAGAGATTAGGGGTAACCTTTTTTTGCTCTGTTCAATGGCAATCATATTTTCCATTACATCTTAATTGTTTTATTTACGCAAAATTTTATTTAAAAAACTGAAACCGGAGTTATATTGAATAGTGATTCATCTCAACAATAGAAAAATAAAGATGTTTTTAGATGTTTTGGGATTTCACTATAGAGTGATGCGGAAAAGAATCTCGTATATATCTACACTTAAATAAGTGGATTATTAGAGGCATTTGCTGTCAACTAAATATAGATGGCGACAGCCTTTCTGTTGAAGTACAGTGAAACTTCGATTAACCGCCACTCTTTTAACCGTCAGTTTCTGTTAACCGTCAGTTCGTTATTAAAAGTTAATTAATTAAATATTAAAAGTTATTAGTACGTACACACATGCATACATACTGTACTCATACATACTATACTTCTACGTAAAGTACGGAACATTGTGCCGCTCAGAAAGCAGGAGCCTCGAAGAAACGAAAGAAAATGACACACTATTTTAAAATTTGAATATGTATACGTTCATATAACAATATGTACTATACTGTACTTAATGTAAATTGTATATTGTTTGTTTCTGTAAAATAAAATACATATAGTGTATTTCCAGTTCGTAAACGTGCATTTTTATCATTCGTTCATATGCAATGGATGGGGGTGGGTTGTTGTTTAAGGTTTTTTGTTATCCGTTTATTCGATTAACCGTCCGGGTCCCGACCCTGACGGTTAATCGAAGTTTCACAGTACTTGTTTCCTGTTTCTATTCTGAACGTGTCGTCAGCTGGCTTGTGTTTCGAATGTGACTTCAGCACTTTGCCAATACAAACTCCAAATAATAAATTCCGAATTGATGTATGATAGTTGATTGGTTTACACCAATTAGATTAAACGCCAAACGTGCAAACGGGAATAAACTACATTTTTAGGATAACTCCGATATGTATCATGCTGGAGAGTAAAGAAGTAAAATCTTCGCAGACCGTCTGGCCTGTTGTTTTACACTGAAAATCCGTCAGACGTTTTAAAAACATAAATAATAGCAATAAATACAGTGAAATAAACTCGCATTTTTAAATTAAATTAGATTTTTTGTACATTAAATTTTTTATATTAGAGATACCTTTTCTCTGAGAAACTACCATAATCTGGTTAGTAAAACTTTCCCAATGGGTTCTACATGCATTATAGATTATACCAAAGTGATCGTTTTACGTTAAAGCAGTGTAATTATTTCTTACAAATTTACAATCTATACATATAAAGCAGAGTTGGCATCTGTCTGTCTGTCCTCTATACAAATCTATATCGTTTGACCAATCCACACCAAATTTTGGTACACTTATTCTTTGGAATCCCGCATGTAACGTAGGCTACACATTAAACACCATTCTATTTGTCTTGGGTGTGCAGAGGGGTGTAACGTCCCTTCATCCTGGGAAACAGAGCATTTGCTAGGGGGCGCTCTCTCCCCGTCTGGCTGTGCAGAAGATGTCAGAGTTAACATCTACAGGAGCCGCCTCTCAAGATAACCTTGGAGGTTTTTAGAATCTTAGAATATGGTGCAATCGCAGATGGGTGCGGCTGCGCTGAAAATCGCTCAGTATAATATCGTTTATGTATCCCGTCCGTAAAATGTGGAATGGAATTTTCAAGCGTAAAGTGTAATTGCTTGAAATGTTGATCATGATATCGTATCAATATGATCTGTTAGCCTTTCCTAATGATGGTGGAATTCCGAAATTCGCATTCCTTGTTCAAGTTGCTACAGATAAAAAATTATTGATAAGGAAAAACTGACTACAATAATACGATGCATGTCAGTGTTTTTTAGAAAATGAAGTTAAAAGTTATTCACAATCACTCCAAAACTTAAAATCGACTTTTTTATATAGTCATCTCAGTATCAGTTTTTGTAGGTTTGTCTTACCTATAGTATGTGAAATGGATCTAAAGTAAATTATAGAAGCTATAAAAATCTCAGTTTTAAAAATTATTTTGCGCTCTCTTATATTTTCTCTATATTTGCATTTTCTATGACAGAAAAGTGATTTTTTTGGATCACTTTCAATCGACGTTTAACCAATTAAACTCGAGCAACGCCGGGTAAATTCAGCTAGTAAGTGAATAAACAGAAGTTTTGGGTCCCGTGTAATTCCTTACAAATGGAGGTGTTCAAGGGTTGGTCCATAGAGCCTGAGCAATCCCTCCAAAATTTTTGAGCTATATATGAAAATTAAATGTCAAAAATTTTTTGGATAATGTAATTTGAAAAATTAATTTTTTTTTAATATTTTGGCAAAAAGTGCTGACACGTCTGAAAACTAAAAAGAACCAGTATGTACAACATTGCAGAAATTTCATCAGGATAGGGATCCGAAAAAAAAAGATTGGCCTTCCCGAAATTTTTTGTTTGCCGCTTGTCTTGAAGAGGTCATTTTAATGGTTAGATTAAATATACTTACTCAAAACATTGAATGGTTACGTTTCACTAAAGAATATAGGTGACGGCATAAGCTAACATTCGCTAAGAAGGGGAAAAACAGGCATTTCTTATGTTCATGTTACCTTCTACGTTCTTTCCGGATAGTTAATTGAATGTTTAAAAATTATTCACAATTGAAATGAAGCATAATTCGTAAGAAACGCTCACTGAATCTGTTTATCGATTCAGTCCTGAAGTGCCAGTTTTTTAAATCGGATAAAAATTTGACATTTCATCATCCTTAAGTTTGATATCAACGAGTTAATAGTTTATTGGAACCGCAGTTTTAGAAAACCTCGGGTTTTCGGATCCCATTTTTGGGGCCCGCAACATTTCCATAATAGTGTATCATAGTAAATTCATCAATCAACATTTGGGTTAATATTTCAATGTTTCTCAAACTATGCATATAGCTGGAGTTGTGGTAAATATGATTAGAAAGAAAGAAACGATTTTTATGTCTAAAATTATCTTCTCTTTACTTGAAGAAATATTTGTATAATAAAATATTTTTTCCATAACGGTATCGTGGGAATCGGACGCAGGGTTTCGGGTTCAGGTTTCCGTCAAAAGTCCGCAGGTATGGGTTCTGGGTAACCGCAACCTCAAACTCCATTCTACACAGAACAAATTTTAAAAACGACTTTTATGTAGACCAAAGTCCAGCCATTAGAACCGGGATTGAAGTGCTATATCTTTTAAGTTGACATTAAATTTACCTACATATTATTTATATATGTAGGAGATAATCTTTAATCAACTGTAGAAGTTTTTTGAATTAATGAAATTAAAACAAGAGATAATCGACTTCCTTTCAAGTTGTTTTGCGATCTTTTAAAAAAACTTTGCTGATACAGCTTTGATATAAAGACCTTTTTGTGGCAACGCTTTAAGTCTACTTATTCACTGGCTTTTTATGTCACCAAGGAAGAGTTTGCCCAATTTAGATAAATTATTAGTTTTAAGTCTAATGGATCCAGGCTACATACAATATATTATTATGATATTAATTTGAGCGAGCTTTTTACGTGTCTCCACGTGGTATTGGTACGGCACTAAGTAATCTACAATACTAAATACAGAAGGCATGATAAAAAATGATAATGATTTACAAAAATTAATAAAAGAGATTCAAATAATATCAAGGTTGCCATTATCTTAATAAAGCGTGGTTGCCTTTGCCTGCCACAACTCGCTACAAAAAGCAAGTCAAAAAACGCGCCAAAAGCGTTACCAGAAAAAGTCTTTATATCAAAGCTTTGTACGTCACGGAAGTACCGTATTCACTCGAACAATCCAGGCAGCTCTTTTTTAAAGACACTGAATGAACTCCAATTAATTTGCTTCAAAATCATAAATATTAGGTTAAGTCACCAAATTTGTCTAGTTAACAGTGCTGGCAGATACTTTTAGTCACGATTCTTCGGAAAAAATGCTCCGATTATGCGAGTAAATACAACGTTCATTAGTGCAATCTAGTCAATATTAGCTGCTATCAAACTCAATCCATTCTGATGATTCCTTCAATATTTATTTGTGACCACTTTGGTATGAGCCCGAATAGCTCAGTCGGTAGAGCGTTAGGCTTTTAACCTAACGGTCCAGGGTTCGAGTCCCTGTTCGGGCGGTTTGTTTTTTACCATTTCCTTTGTTGCATTTAAAGAATTTATAACTCCACATTTTTATGAAAGAGGTTGTGAGATTTTTAGAGATTCTAGCCTATTTTGCATTTTCTAATTCCAATAAAATTTTCCATTACATTTTGATTGTTTTATTTATGCAAAATTTTATTTAAAAGACTGAAACCGGACTTATTGAAAAATGATTTACCTCAATAATAGAAAAATAAAGATTTTTTAGATATTTTGGGGTCTCACTAGAGTGATGCGCAAAGGAATCCCGTATATATGTACATTTAAATTAGTGGGTATTATAGGCATTTTCTGTGAAGCTAAATATAGGTGGCGGTAGCGTTTAAGTGGAAGTACTTGTTTCCTGTTAATATTCCGATCGTGACGTCAACTGGCTTGTTTTTCGAATGCGACATCATCACTTTGCCAATAGAAATTCCAAAGAATAAATTCCAAATTGATGTATGATAGTTGATTGGTTTAGATTATATTATATTAGAAGTCAAACGGGAATAAACTACATTTTAAGGGTAACCCCGATATCTATGATACGAGAGTATTTGGGTAGCAGAAGTAAAAATCTTCGCAGACCGTCTGATCCGTTTGTTTTGCACTGAAAGTCCGTCTCAGAAGCTTTAAAAACATTAAATAATAGTAATAAACACTGAAATAAACTCTGATTTTGAAATTAAATTAGATATTTTCTACATAAACATTTTCTATATTAGAGGTACTTTTTCTCTGGGAAACTACAATAATCTGGTTAGTAAAACTTTCCCAATGGGTTTTACAAGCATCATAGATTATACCGAAGTGATCGTTTTGTGTTAAAGCAGTGTAATTATTTCTTATAAATTTACAATAAATGTATAAGAGAAGTTTATTGCTTCGTGTAATTCTTTAAAAATGGAGGTATTCAAGGATTGCCTGAGACCATTTAAATTTTTGGGGCAATAAATAAAAATTAAATGCCAAAAATGGTTTAGATAATTCAAATTGAACAATTATTATTTTTTATATTTTGGTTAAAAATGCAGACATGTCTGAAAACTTAAAAGAACTAGTATGTTCAGCATTGTAGGGATTTCATCAGGATAGGGACCCGGTAGATACTTTTAGTTACGATTCTTGGGAAAAAGTGCTCCGATTATACAAGTAAATACAGCGCTCATTAGTGCAATTAAGTCAATATTAGCTGCTATCATAATTAATCTATTCTTGATTCCTTAGAATACTTATTTGGTACCAGTTCGTATGAGCCCGAATAGCTCAGTCGGTAGAGCGTTAGGCTTTTAACCTAACGGTCCAGGGTTCGAGTCCCTGTTCGGGCGGTTTGTATTTTACTATTTCTTTGGTTGTATTTAAAGGTTTTTTAACTCCACATTTTCAAAAAAGAGATTATGAAATTTTTAGAGATTAGGGGTAACCTTTTTTTGCTCTGTTCAATGGCAATCATATTTTCCATTACATCTTAATTGTTTTATTTACGCAAAATTTTATTTAAAAAACTGAAACCGGAGTTATATTGAATAGTGATTCATCTCAACAATAGAAAAATAAAGATGTTTTTAGATGTTTTGGGATTTCACTATAGAGTGATGCGGAAAAGAATCTCGTATATATCTACACTTAAATAAGTGGATTATTAGAGGCATTTGCTGTCAACTAAATATAGATGGCGACAGCCTTTCTGTTGAAGTACAGTGAAACTTCGATTAACCGCCACTCTTTTAACCGTCAGTTTCTGTTAACCGTCAGTTCGTTATTAAAAGTTAATTAATTAAATATTAAAAGTTATTAGTACGTACACACATGCATACATACTGTACTCATACATACTATACTTCTACGTAAAGTACGGAACATTGTGCCGCTCAGAAAGCAGGAGCCTCGAAGAAACGAAAGAAAATGACACACTATTTTAAAATTTGAATATGTATACGTTCATATAACAATATGTACTATACTGTACTTAATGTAAATTGTATATTGTTTGTTTCTGTAAAATAAAATACATATAGTGTATTTCCAGTTCGTAAACGTGCATTTTTATCATTCGTTCATATGCAATGGATGGGGGTGGGTTGTTGTTTAAGGTTTTTTGTTATCCGTTTATTCGATTAACCGTCCGGGTCCCGACCCTGACGGTTAATCGAAGTTTCACAGTACTTGTTTCCTGTTTCTATTCTGAACGTGTCGTCAGCTGGCTTGTGTTTCGAATGTGACTTCAGCACTTTGCCAATACAAACTCCAAATAATAAATTCCGAATTGATGTATGATAGTTGATTGGTTTACACCAATTAGATTAAACGCCAAACGTGCAAACGGGAATAAACTACATTTTTAGGATAACTCCGATATGTATCATGCTGGAGAGTAAAGAAGTAAAATCTTCGCAGACCGTCTGGCCTGTTGTTTTACACTGAAAATCCGTCAGACGTTTTAAAAACATAAATAATAGCAATAAATACAGTGAAATAAACTCGCATTTTTAAATTAAATTAGATTTTTTGTACATTAAATTTTTTATATTAGAGATACCTTTTCTCTGAGAAACTACCATAATCTGGTTAGTAAAACTTTCCCAATGGGTTCTACATGCATTATAGATTATACCAAAGTGATCGTTTTACGTTAAAGCAGTGTAATTATTTCTTACAAATTTACAATCTATACATATAAAGCAGAGTTGGCATCTGTCTGTCTGTCCTCTATACAAATCTATATCGTTTGACCAATCCACACCAAATTTTGGTACACTTATTCTTTGGAATCCCGCATGTAACGTAGGCTACACATTAAACACCATTCTATTTGTCTTGGGTGTGCAGAGGGGTGTAACGTCCCTTCATCCTGGGAAACAGAGCATTTGCTAGGGGGCGCTCTCTCCCCGTCTGGCTGTGCAGAAGATGTCAGAGTTAACATCTACAGGAGCCGCCTCTCAAGATAACCTTGGAGGTTTTTAGAATCTTAGAATATGGTGCAATCGCAGATGGGTGCGGCTGCGCTGAAAATCGCTCAGTATAATATCGTTTATGTATCCCGTCCGTAAAATGTGGAATGGAATTTTCAAGCGTAAAGTGTAATTGCTTGAAATGTTGATCATGATATCGTATCAATATGATCTGTTAGCCTTTCCTAATGATGGTGGAATTCCGAAATTCGCATTCCTTGTTCAAGTTGCTACAGATAAAAAATTATTGATAAGGAAAAACTGACTACAATAATACGATGCATGTCAGTGTTTTTTAGAAAATGAAGTTAAAAGTTATTCACAATCACTCCAAAACTTAAAATCGACTTTTTTATATAGTCATCTCAGTATCAGTTTTTGTAGGTTTGTCTTACCTATAGTATGTGAAATGGATCTAAAGTAAATTATAGAAGCTATAAAAATCTCAGTTTTAAAAATTATTTTGCGCTCTCTTATATTTTCTCTATATTTGCATTTTCTATGACAGAAAAGTGATTTTTTTGGATCACTTTCAATCGACGTTTAACCAATTAAACTCGAGCAACGCCGGGTAAATTCAGCTAGTAAGTGAATAAACAGAAGTTTTGGGTCCCGTGTAATTCCTTACAAATGGAGGTGTTCAAGGGTTGGTCCATAGAGCCTGAGCAATCCCTCCAAAATTTTTGAGCTATATATGAAAATTAAATGTCAAAAATTTTTTGGATAATGTAATTTGAAAAATTAATTTTTTTTTAATATTTTGGCAAAAAGTGCTGACACGTCTGAAAACTAAAAAGAACCAGTATGTACAACATTGCAGAAATTTCATCAGGATAGGGATCCGAAAAAAAAAGATTGGCCTTCCCGAAATTTTTTGTTTGCCGCTTGTCTTGAAGAGGTCATTTTAATGGTTAGATTAAATATACTTACTCAAAACATTGAATGGTTACGTTTCACTAAAGAATATAGGTGACGGCATAAGCTAACATTCGCTAAGAAGGGGAAAAACAGGCATTTCTTATGTTCATGTTACCTTCTACGTTCTTTCCGGATAGTTAATTGAATGTTTAAAAATTATTCACAATTGAAATGAAGCATAATTCGTAAGAAACGCTCACTGAATCTGTTTATCGATTCAGTCCTGAAGTGCCAGTTTTTTAAATCGGATAAAAATTTGACATTTCATCATCCTTAAGTTTGATATCAACGAGTTAATAGTTTATTGGAACCGCAGTTTTAGAAAACCTCGGGTTTTCGGATCCCATTTTTGGGGCCCGCAACATTTCCATAATAGTGTATCATAGTAAATTCATCAATCAACATTTGGGTTAATATTTCAATGTTTCTCAAACTATGCATATAGCTGGAGTTGTGGTAAATATGATTAGAAAGAAAGAAACGATTTTTATGTCTAAAATTATCTTCTCTTTACTTGAAGAAATATTTGTATAATAAAATATTTTTTCCATAACGGTATCGTGGGAATCGGACGCAGGGTTTCGGGTTCAGGTTTCCGTCAAAAGTCCGCAGGTATGGGTTCTGGGTAACCGCAACCTCAAACTCCATTCTACACAGAACAAATTTTAAAAACGACTTTTATGTAGACCAAAGTCCAGCCATTAGAACCGGGATTGAAGTGCTATATCTTTTAAGTTGACATTAAATTTACCTACATATTATTTATATATGTAGGAGATAATCTTTAATCAACTGTAGAAGTTTTTTGAATTAATGAAATTAAAACAAGAGATAATCGACTTCCTTTCAAGTTGTTTTGCGATCTTTTAAAAAAACTTTGCTGATACAGCTTTGATATAAAGACCTTTTTGTGGCAACGCTTTAAGTCTACTTATTCACTGGCTTTTTATGTCACCAAGGAAGAGTTTGCCCAATTTAGATAAATTATTAGTTTTAAGTCTAATGGATCCAGGCTACATACAATATATTATTATGATATTAATTTGAGCGAGCTTTTTACGTGTCTCCACGTGGTATTGGTACGGCACTAAGTAATCTACAATACTAAATACAGAAGGCATGATAAAAAATGATAATGATTTACAAAAATTAATAAAAGAGATTCAAATAATATCAAGGTTGCCATTATCTTAATAAAGCGTGGTTGCCTTTGCCTGCCACAACTCGCTACAAAAAGCAAGTCAAAAAACGCGCCAAAAGCGTTACCAGAAAAAGTCTTTATATCAAAGCTTTGTACGTCACGGAAGTACCGTATTCACTCGAACAATCCAGGCAGCTCTTTTTTAAAGACACTGAATGAACTCCAATTAATTTGCTTCAAAATCATAAATATTAGGTTAAGTCACCAAATTTGTCTAGTTAACAGTGCTGGCAGATACTTTTAGTCACGATTCTTCGGAAAAAATGCTCCGATTATGCGAGTAAATACAACGTTCATTAGTGCAATCTAGTCAATATTAGCTGCTATCAAACTCAATCCATTCTGATGATTCCTTCAATATTTATTTGTGACCACTTTGGTATGAGCCCGAATAGCTCAGTCGGTAGAGCGTTAGGCTTTTAACCTAACGGTCCAGGGTTCGAGTCCCTGTTCGGGCGGTTTGTTTTTTACCATTTCCTTTGTTGCATTTAAAGAATTTATAACTCCACATTTTTATGAAAGAGGTTGTGAGATTTTTAGAGATTCTAGCCTATTTTGCATTTTCTAATTCCAATAAAATTTTCCATTACATTTTGATTGTTTTATTTATGCAAAATTTTATTTAAAAGACTGAAACCGGACTTATTGAAAAATGATTTACCTCAATAATAGAAAAATAAAGATTTTTTAGATATTTTGGGGTCTCACTAGAGTGATGCGCAAAGGAATCCCGTATATATGTACATTTAAATTAGTGGGTATTATAGGCATTTTCTGTGAAGCTAAATATAGGTGGCGGTAGCGTTTAAGTGGAAGTACTTGTTTCCTGTTAATATTCCGATCGTGACGTCAACTGGCTTGTTTTTCGAATGCGACATCATCACTTTGCCAATAGAAATTCCAAAGAATAAATTCCAAATTGATGTATGATAGTTGATTGGTTTAGATTATATTATATTAGAAGTCAAACGGGAATAAACTACATTTTAAGGGTAACCCCGATATCTATGATACGAGAGTATTTGGGTAGCAGAAGTAAAAATCTTCGCAGACCGTCTGATCCGTTTGTTTTGCACTGAAAGTCCGTCTCAGAAGCTTTAAAAACATTAAATAATAGTAATAAACACTGAAATAAACTCTGATTTTGAAATTAAATTAGATATTTTCTACATAAACATTTTCTATATTAGAGGTACTTTTTCTCTGGGAAACTACAATAATCTGGTTAGTAAAACTTTCCCAATGGGTTTTACAAGCATCATAGATTATACCGAAGTGATCGTTTTGTGTTAAAGCAGTGTAATTATTTCTTATAAATTTACAATAAATGTATAAGAGAAGTTTATTGCTTCGTGTAATTCTTTAAAAATGGAGGTATTCAAGGATTGCCTGAGACCATTTAAATTTTTGGGGCAATAAATAAAAATTAAATGCCAAAAATGGTTTAGATAATTCAAATTGAACAATTATTATTTTTTATATTTTGGTTAAAAATGCAGACATGTCTGAAAACTTAAAAGAACTAGTATGTTCAGCATTGTAGGGATTTCATCAGGATAGGGACCCGGTAGATACTTTTAGTTACGATTCTTGGGAAAAAGTGCTCCGATTATACAAGTAAATACAGCGCTCATTAGTGCAATTAAGTCAATATTAGCTGCTATCATAATTAATCTATTCTTGATTCCTTAGAATACTTATTTGGTACCAGTTCGTATGAGCCCGAATAGCTCAGTCGGTAGAGCGTTAGGCTTTTAACCTAACGGTCCAGGGTTCGAGTCCCTGTTCGGGCGGTTTGTATTTTACTATTTCTTTGGTTGTATTTAAAGGTTTTTTAACTCCACATTTTCAAAAAAGAGATTATGAAATTTTTAGAGATTAGGGGTAACCTTTTTTTGCTCTGTTCAATGGCAATCATATTTTCCATTACATCTTAATTGTTTTATTTACGCAAAATTTTATTTAAAAAACTGAAACCGGAGTTATATTGAATAGTGATTCATCTCAACAATAGAAAAATAAAGATGTTTTTAGATGTTTTGGGATTTCACTATAGAGTGATGCGGAAAAGAATCTCGTATATATCTACACTTAAATAAGTGGATTATTAGAGGCATTTGCTGTCAACTAAATATAGATGGCGACAGCCTTTCTGTTGAAGTACAGTGAAACTTCGATTAACCGCCACTCTTTTAACCGTCAGTTTCTGTTAACCGTCAGTTCGTTATTAAAAGTTAATTAATTAAATATTAAAAGTTATTAGTACGTACACACATGCATACATACTGTACTCATACATACTATACTTCTACGTAAAGTACGGAACATTGTGCCGCTCAGAAAGCAGGAGCCTCGAAGAAACGAAAGAAAATGACACACTATTTTAAAATTTGAATATGTATACGTTCATATAACAATATGTACTATACTGTACTTAATGTAAATTGTATATTGTTTGTTTCTGTAAAATAAAATACATATAGTGTATTTCCAGTTCGTAAACGTGCATTTTTATCATTCGTTCATATGCAATGGATGGGGGTGGGTTGTTGTTTAAGGTTTTTTGTTATCCGTTTATTCGATTAACCGTCCGGGTCCCGACCCTGACGGTTAATCGAAGTTTCACAGTACTTGTTTCCTGTTTCTATTCTGAACGTGTCGTCAGCTGGCTTGTGTTTCGAATGTGACTTCAGCACTTTGCCAATACAAACTCCAAATAATAAATTCCGAATTGATGTATGATAGTTGATTGGTTTACACCAATTAGATTAAACGCCAAACGTGCAAACGGGAATAAACTACATTTTTAGGATAACTCCGATATGTATCATGCTGGAGAGTAAAGAAGTAAAATCTTCGCAGACCGTCTGGCCTGTTGTTTTACACTGAAAATCCGTCAGACGTTTTAAAAACATAAATAATAGCAATAAATACAGTGAAATAAACTCGCATTTTTAAATTAAATTAGATTTTTTGTACATTAAATTTTTTATATTAGAGATACCTTTTCTCTGAGAAACTACCATAATCTGGTTAGTAAAACTTTCCCAATGGGTTCTACATGCATTATAGATTATACCAAAGTGATCGTTTTACGTTAAAGCAGTGTAATTATTTCTTACAAATTTACAATCTATACATATAAAGCAGAGTTGGCATCTGTCTGTCTGTCCTCTATACAAATCTATATCGTTTGACCAATCCACACCAAATTTTGGTACACTTATTCTTTGGAATCCCGCATGTAACGTAGGCTACACATTAAACACCATTCTATTTGTCTTGGGTGTGCAGAGGGGTGTAACGTCCCTTCATCCTGGGAAACAGAGCATTTGCTAGGGGGCGCTCTCTCCCCGTCTGGCTGTGCAGAAGATGTCAGAGTTAACATCTACAGGAGCCGCCTCTCAAGATAACCTTGGAGGTTTTTAGAATCTTAGAATATGGTGCAATCGCAGATGGGTGCGGCTGCGCTGAAAATCGCTCAGTATAATATCGTTTATGTATCCCGTCCGTAAAATGTGGAATGGAATTTTCAAGCGTAAAGTGTAATTGCTTGAAATGTTGATCATGATATCGTATCAATATGATCTGTTAGCCTTTCCTAATGATGGTGGAATTCCGAAATTCGCATTCCTTGTTCAAGTTGCTACAGATAAAAAATTATTGATAAGGAAAAACTGACTACAATAATACGATGCATGTCAGTGTTTTTTAGAAAATGAAGTTAAAAGTTATTCACAATCACTCCAAAACTTAAAATCGACTTTTTTATATAGTCATCTCAGTATCAGTTTTTGTAGGTTTGTCTTACCTATAGTATGTGAAATGGATCTAAAGTAAATTATAGAAGCTATAAAAATCTCAGTTTTAAAAATTATTTTGCGCTCTCTTATATTTTCTCTATATTTGCATTTTCTATGACAGAAAAGTGATTTTTTTGGATCACTTTCAATCGACGTTTAACCAATTAAACTCGAGCAACGCCGGGTAAATTCAGCTAGTAAGTGAATAAACAGAAGTTTTGGGTCCCGTGTAATTCCTTACAAATGGAGGTGTTCAAGGGTTGGTCCATAGAGCCTGAGCAATCCCTCCAAAATTTTTGAGCTATATATGAAAATTAAATGTCAAAAATTTTTTGGATAATGTAATTTGAAAAATTAATTTTTTTTTAATATTTTGGCAAAAAGTGCTGACACGTCTGAAAACTAAAAAGAACCAGTATGTACAACATTGCAGAAATTTCATCAGGATAGGGATCCGAAAAAAAAAGATTGGCCTTCCCGAAATTTTTTGTTTGCCGCTTGTCTTGAAGAGGTCATTTTAATGGTTAGATTAAATATACTTACTCAAAACATTGAATGGTTACGTTTCACTAAAGAATATAGGTGACGGCATAAGCTAACATTCGCTAAGAAGGGGAAAAACAGGCATTTCTTATGTTCATGTTACCTTCTACGTTCTTTCCGGATAGTTAATTGAATGTTTAAAAATTATTCACAATTGAAATGAAGCATAATTCGTAAGAAACGCTCACTGAATCTGTTTATCGATTCAGTCCTGAAGTGCCAGTTTTTTAAATCGGATAAAAATTTGACATTTCATCATCCTTAAGTTTGATATCAACGAGTTAATAGTTTATTGGAACCGCAGTTTTAGAAAACCTCGGGTTTTCGGATCCCATTTTTGGGGCCCGCAACATTTCCATAATAGTGTATCATAGTAAATTCATCAATCAACATTTGGGTTAATATTTCAATGTTTCTCAAACTATGCATATAGCTGGAGTTGTGGTAAATATGATTAGAAAGAAAGAAACGATTTTTATGTCTAAAATTATCTTCTCTTTACTTGAAGAAATATTTGTATAATAAAATATTTTTTCCATAACGGTATCGTGGGAATCGGACGCAGGGTTTCGGGTTCAGGTTTCCGTCAAAAGTCCGCAGGTATGGGTTCTGGGTAACCGCAACCTCAAACTCCATTCTACACAGAACAAATTTTAAAAACGACTTTTATGTAGACCAAAGTCCAGCCATTAGAACCGGGATTGAAGTGCTATATCTTTTAAGTTGACATTAAATTTACCTACATATTATTTATATATGTAGGAGATAATCTTTAATCAACTGTAGAAGTTTTTTGAATTAATGAAATTAAAACAAGAGATAATCGACTTCCTTTCAAGTTGTTTTGCGATCTTTTAAAAAAACTTTGCTGATACAGCTTTGATATAAAGACCTTTTTGTGGCAACGCTTTAAGTCTACTTATTCACTGGCTTTTTATGTCACCAAGGAAGAGTTTGCCCAATTTAGATAAATTATTAGTTTTAAGTCTAATGGATCCAGGCTACATACAATATATTATTATGATATTAATTTGAGCGAGCTTTTTACGTGTCTCCACGTGGTATTGGTACGGCACTAAGTAATCTACAATACTAAATACAGAAGGCATGATAAAAAATGATAATGATTTACAAAAATTAATAAAAGAGATTCAAATAATATCAAGGTTGCCATTATCTTAATAAAGCGTGGTTGCCTTTGCCTGCCACAACTCGCTACAAAAAGCAAGTCAAAAAACGCGCCAAAAGCGTTACCAGAAAAAGTCTTTATATCAAAGCTTTGTACGTCACGGAAGTACCGTATTCACTCGAACAATCCAGGCAGCTCTTTTTTAAAGACACTGAATGAACTCCAATTAATTTGCTTCAAAATCATAAATATTAGGTTAAGTCACCAAATTTGTCTAGTTAACAGTGCTGGCAGATACTTTTAGTCACGATTCTTCGGAAAAAATGCTCCGATTATGCGAGTAAATACAACGTTCATTAGTGCAATCTAGTCAATATTAGCTGCTATCAAACTCAATCCATTCTGATGATTCCTTCAATATTTATTTGTGACCACTTTGGTATGAGCCCGAATAGCTCAGTCGGTAGAGCGTTAGGCTTTTAACCTAACGGTCCAGGGTTCGAGTCCCTGTTCGGGCGGTTTGTTTTTTACCATTTCCTTTGTTGCATTTAAAGAATTTATAACTCCACATTTTTATGAAAGAGGTTGTGAGATTTTTAGAGATTCTAGCCTATTTTGCATTTTCTAATTCCAATAAAATTTTCCATTACATTTTGATTGTTTTATTTATGCAAAATTTTATTTAAAAGACTGAAACCGGACTTATTGAAAAATGATTTACCTCAATAATAGAAAAATAAAGATTTTTTAGATATTTTGGGGTCTCACTAGAGTGATGCGCAAAGGAATCCCGTATATATGTACATTTAAATTAGTGGGTATTATAGGCATTTTCTGTGAAGCTAAATATAGGTGGCGGTAGCGTTTAAGTGGAAGTACTTGTTTCCTGTTAATATTCCGATCGTGACGTCAACTGGCTTGTTTTTCGAATGCGACATCATCACTTTGCCAATAGAAATTCCAAAGAATAAATTCCAAATTGATGTATGATAGTTGATTGGTTTAGATTATATTATATTAGAAGTCAAACGGGAATAAACTACATTTTAAGGGTAACCCCGATATCTATGATACGAGAGTATTTGGGTAGCAGAAGTAAAAATCTTCGCAGACCGTCTGATCCGTTTGTTTTGCACTGAAAGTCCGTCTCAGAAGCTTTAAAAACATTAAATAATAGTAATAAACACTGAAATAAACTCTGATTTTGAAATTAAATTAGATATTTTCTACATAAACATTTTCTATATTAGAGGTACTTTTTCTCTGGGAAACTACAATAATCTGGTTAGTAAAACTTTCCCAATGGGTTTTACAAGCATCATAGATTATACCGAAGTGATCGTTTTGTGTTAAAGCAGTGTAATTATTTCTTATAAATTTACAATAAATGTATAAGAGAAGTTTATTGCTTCGTGTAATTCTTTAAAAATGGAGGTATTCAAGGATTGCCTGAGACCATTTAAATTTTTGGGGCAATAAATAAAAATTAAATGCCAAAAATGGTTTAGATAATTCAAATTGAACAATTATTATTTTTTATATTTTGGTTAAAAATGCAGACATGTCTGAAAACTTAAAAGAACTAGTATGTTCAGCATTGTAGGGATTTCATCAGGATAGGGACCCGGTAGATACTTTTAGTTACGATTCTTGGGAAAAAGTGCTCCGATTATACAAGTAAATACAGCGCTCATTAGTGCAATTAAGTCAATATTAGCTGCTATCATAATTAATCTATTCTTGATTCCTTAGAATACTTATTTGGTACCAGTTCGTATGAGCCCGAATAGCTCAGTCGGTAGAGCGTTAGGCTTTTAACCTAACGGTCCAGGGTTCGAGTCCCTGTTCGGGCGGTTTGTATTTTACTATTTCTTTGGTTGTATTTAAAGGTTTTTTAACTCCACATTTTCAAAAAAGAGATTATGAAATTTTTAGAGATTAGGGGTAACCTTTTTTTGCTCTGTTCAATGGCAATCATATTTTCCATTACATCTTAATTGTTTTATTTACGCAAAATTTTATTTAAAAAACTGAAACCGGAGTTATATTGAATAGTGATTCATCTCAACAATAGAAAAATAAAGATGTTTTTAGATGTTTTGGGATTTCACTATAGAGTGATGCGGAAAAGAATCTCGTATATATCTACACTTAAATAAGTGGATTATTAGAGGCATTTGCTGTCAACTAAATATAGATGGCGACAGCCTTTCTGTTGAAGTACAGTGAAACTTCGATTAACCGCCACTCTTTTAACCGTCAGTTTCTGTTAACCGTCAGTTCGTTATTAAAAGTTAATTAATTAAATATTAAAAGTTATTAGTACGTACACACATGCATACATACTGTACTCATACATACTATACTTCTACGTAAAGTACGGAACATTGTGCCGCTCAGAAAGCAGGAGCCTCGAAGAAACGAAAGAAAATGACACACTATTTTAAAATTTGAATATGTATACGTTCATATAACAATATGTACTATACTGTACTTAATGTAAATTGTATATTGTTTGTTTCTGTAAAATAAAATACATATAGTGTATTTCCAGTTCGTAAACGTGCATTTTTATCATTCGTTCATATGCAATGGATGGGGGTGGGTTGTTGTTTAAGGTTTTTTGTTATCCGTTTATTCGATTAACCGTCCGGGTCCCGACCCTGACGGTTAATCGAAGTTTCACAGTACTTGTTTCCTGTTTCTATTCTGAACGTGTCGTCAGCTGGCTTGTGTTTCGAATGTGACTTCAGCACTTTGCCAATACAAACTCCAAATAATAAATTCCGAATTGATGTATGATAGTTGATTGGTTTACACCAATTAGATTAAACGCCAAACGTGCAAACGGGAATAAACTACATTTTTAGGATAACTCCGATATGTATCATGCTGGAGAGTAAAGAAGTAAAATCTTCGCAGACCGTCTGGCCTGTTGTTTTACACTGAAAATCCGTCAGACGTTTTAAAAACATAAATAATAGCAATAAATACAGTGAAATAAACTCGCATTTTTAAATTAAATTAGATTTTTTGTACATTAAATTTTTTATATTAGAGATACCTTTTCTCTGAGAAACTACCATAATCTGGTTAGTAAAACTTTCCCAATGGGTTCTACATGCATTATAGATTATACCAAAGTGATCGTTTTACGTTAAAGCAGTGTAATTATTTCTTACAAATTTACAATCTATACATATAAAGCAGAGTTGGCATCTGTCTGTCTGTCCTCTATACAAATCTATATCGTTTGACCAATCCACACCAAATTTTGGTACACTTATTCTTTGGAATCCCGCATGTAACGTAGGCTACACATTAAACACCATTCTATTTGTCTTGGGTGTGCAGAGGGGTGTAACGTCCCTTCATCCTGGGAAACAGAGCATTTGCTAGGGGGCGCTCTCTCCCCGTCTGGCTGTGCAGAAGATGTCAGAGTTAACATCTACAGGAGCCGCCTCTCAAGATAACCTTGGAGGTTTTTAGAATCTTAGAATATGGTGCAATCGCAGATGGGTGCGGCTGCGCTGAAAATCGCTCAGTATAATATCGTTTATGTATCCCGTCCGTAAAATGTGGAATGGAATTTTCAAGCGTAAAGTGTAATTGCTTGAAATGTTGATCATGATATCGTATCAATATGATCTGTTAGCCTTTCCTAATGATGGTGGAATTCCGAAATTCGCATTCCTTGTTCAAGTTGCTACAGATAAAAAATTATTGATAAGGAAAAACTGACTACAATAATACGATGCATGTCAGTGTTTTTTAGAAAATGAAGTTAAAAGTTATTCACAATCACTCCAAAACTTAAAATCGACTTTTTTATATAGTCATCTCAGTATCAGTTTTTGTAGGTTTGTCTTACCTATAGTATGTGAAATGGATCTAAAGTAAATTATAGAAGCTATAAAAATCTCAGTTTTAAAAATTATTTTGCGCTCTCTTATATTTTCTCTATATTTGCATTTTCTATGACAGAAAAGTGATTTTTTTGGATCACTTTCAATCGACGTTTAACCAATTAAACTCGAGCAACGCCGGGTAAATTCAGCTAGTAAGTGAATAAACAGAAGTTTTGGGTCCCGTGTAATTCCTTACAAATGGAGGTGTTCAAGGGTTGGTCCATAGAGCCTGAGCAATCCCTCCAAAATTTTTGAGCTATATATGAAAATTAAATGTCAAAAATTTTTTGGATAATGTAATTTGAAAAATTAATTTTTTTTTAATATTTTGGCAAAAAGTGCTGACACGTCTGAAAACTAAAAAGAACCAGTATGTACAACATTGCAGAAATTTCATCAGGATAGGGATCCGAAAAAAAAAGATTGGCCTTCCCGAAATTTTTTGTTTGCCGCTTGTCTTGAAGAGGTCATTTTAATGGTTAGATTAAATATACTTACTCAAAACATTGAATGGTTACGTTTCACTAAAGAATATAGGTGACGGCATAAGCTAACATTCGCTAAGAAGGGGAAAAACAGGCATTTCTTATGTTCATGTTACCTTCTACGTTCTTTCCGGATAGTTAATTGAATGTTTAAAAATTATTCACAATTGAAATGAAGCATAATTCGTAAGAAACGCTCACTGAATCTGTTTATCGATTCAGTCCTGAAGTGCCAGTTTTTTAAATCGGATAAAAATTTGACATTTCATCATCCTTAAGTTTGATATCAACGAGTTAATAGTTTATTGGAACCGCAGTTTTAGAAAACCTCGGGTTTTCGGATCCCATTTTTGGGGCCCGCAACATTTCCATAATAGTGTATCATAGTAAATTCATCAATCAACATTTGGGTTAATATTTCAATGTTTCTCAAACTATGCATATAGCTGGAGTTGTGGTAAATATGATTAGAAAGAAAGAAACGATTTTTATGTCTAAAATTATCTTCTCTTTACTTGAAGAAATATTTGTATAATAAAATATTTTTTCCATAACGGTATCGTGGGAATCGGACGCAGGGTTTCGGGTTCAGGTTTCCGTCAAAAGTCCGCAGGTATGGGTTCTGGGTAACCGCAACCTCAAACTCCATTCTACACAGAACAAATTTTAAAAACGACTTTTATGTAGACCAAAGTCCAGCCATTAGAACCGGGATTGAAGTGCTATATCTTTTAAGTTGACATTAAATTTACCTACATATTATTTATATATGTAGGAGATAATCTTTAATCAACTGTAGAAGTTTTTTGAATTAATGAAATTAAAACAAGAGATAATCGACTTCCTTTCAAGTTGTTTTGCGATCTTTTAAAAAAACTTTGCTGATACAGCTTTGATATAAAGACCTTTTTGTGGCAACGCTTTAAGTCTACTTATTCACTGGCTTTTTATGTCACCAAGGAAGAGTTTGCCCAATTTAGATAAATTATTAGTTTTAAGTCTAATGGATCCAGGCTACATACAATATATTATTATGATATTAATTTGAGCGAGCTTTTTACGTGTCTCCACGTGGTATTGGTACGGCACTAAGTAATCTACAATACTAAATACAGAAGGCATGATAAAAAATGATAATGATTTACAAAAATTAATAAAAGAGATTCAAATAATATCAAGGTTGCCATTATCTTAATAAAGCGTGGTTGCCTTTGCCTGCCACAACTCGCTACAAAAAGCAAGTCAAAAAACGCGCCAAAAGCGTTACCAGAAAAAGTCTTTATATCAAAGCTTTGTACGTCACGGAAGTACCGTATTCACTCGAACAATCCAGGCAGCTCTTTTTTAAAGACACTGAATGAACTCCAATTAATTTGCTTCAAAATCATAAATATTAGGTTAAGTCACCAAATTTGTCTAGTTAACAGTGCTGGCAGATACTTTTAGTCACGATTCTTCGGAAAAAATGCTCCGATTATGCGAGTAAATACAACGTTCATTAGTGCAATCTAGTCAATATTAGCTGCTATCAAACTCAATCCATTCTGATGATTCCTTCAATATTTATTTGTGACCACTTTGGTATGAGCCCGAATAGCTCAGTCGGTAGAGCGTTAGGCTTTTAACCTAACGGTCCAGGGTTCGAGTCCCTGTTCGGGCGGTTTGTTTTTTACCATTTCCTTTGTTGCATTTAAAGAATTTATAACTCCACATTTTTATGAAAGAGGTTGTGAGATTTTTAGAGATTCTAGCCTATTTTGCATTTTCTAATTCCAATAAAATTTTCCATTACATTTTGATTGTTTTATTTATGCAAAATTTTATTTAAAAGACTGAAACCGGACTTATTGAAAAATGATTTACCTCAATAATAGAAAAATAAAGATTTTTTAGATATTTTGGGGTCTCACTAGAGTGATGCGCAAAGGAATCCCGTATATATGTACATTTAAATTAGTGGGTATTATAGGCATTTTCTGTGAAGCTAAATATAGGTGGCGGTAGCGTTTAAGTGGAAGTACTTGTTTCCTGTTAATATTCCGATCGTGACGTCAACTGGCTTGTTTTTCGAATGCGACATCATCACTTTGCCAATAGAAATTCCAAAGAATAAATTCCAAATTGATGTATGATAGTTGATTGGTTTAGATTATATTATATTAGAAGTCAAACGGGAATAAACTACATTTTAAGGGTAACCCCGATATCTATGATACGAGAGTATTTGGGTAGCAGAAGTAAAAATCTTCGCAGACCGTCTGATCCGTTTGTTTTGCACTGAAAGTCCGTCTCAGAAGCTTTAAAAACATTAAATAATAGTAATAAACACTGAAATAAACTCTGATTTTGAAATTAAATTAGATATTTTCTACATAAACATTTTCTATATTAGAGGTACTTTTTCTCTGGGAAACTACAATAATCTGGTTAGTAAAACTTTCCCAATGGGTTTTACAAGCATCATAGATTATACCGAAGTGATCGTTTTGTGTTAAAGCAGTGTAATTATTTCTTATAAATTTACAATAAATGTATAAGAGAAGTTTATTGCTTCGTGTAATTCTTTAAAAATGGAGGTATTCAAGGATTGCCTGAGACCATTTAAATTTTTGGGGCAATAAATAAAAATTAAATGCCAAAAATGGTTTAGATAATTCAAATTGAACAATTATTATTTTTTATATTTTGGTTAAAAATGCAGACATGTCTGAAAACTTAAAAGAACTAGTATGTTCAGCATTGTAGGGATTTCATCAGGATAGGGACCCGGTAGATACTTTTAGTTACGATTCTTGGGAAAAAGTGCTCCGATTATACAAGTAAATACAGCGCTCATTAGTGCAATTAAGTCAATATTAGCTGCTATCATAATTAATCTATTCTTGATTCCTTAGAATACTTATTTGGTACCAGTTCGTATGAGCCCGAATAGCTCAGTCGGTAGAGCGTTAGGCTTTTAACCTAACGGTCCAGGGTTCGAGTCCCTGTTCGGGCGGTTTGTATTTTACTATTTCTTTGGTTGTATTTAAAGGTTTTTTAACTCCACATTTTCAAAAAAGAGATTATGAAATTTTTAGAGATTAGGGGTAACCTTTTTTTGCTCTGTTCAATGGCAATCATATTTTCCATTACATCTTAATTGTTTTATTTACGCAAAATTTTATTTAAAAAACTGAAACCGGAGTTATATTGAATAGTGATTCATCTCAACAATAGAAAAATAAAGATGTTTTTAGATGTTTTGGGATTTCACTATAGAGTGATGCGGAAAAGAATCTCGTATATATCTACACTTAAATAAGTGGATTATTAGAGGCATTTGCTGTCAACTAAATATAGATGGCGACAGCCTTTCTGTTGAAGTACAGTGAAACTTCGATTAACCGCCACTCTTTTAACCGTCAGTTTCTGTTAACCGTCAGTTCGTTATTAAAAGTTAATTAATTAAATATTAAAAGTTATTAGTACGTACACACATGCATACATACTGTACTCATACATACTATACTTCTACGTAAAGTACGGAACATTGTGCCGCTCAGAAAGCAGGAGCCTCGAAGAAACGAAAGAAAATGACACACTATTTTAAAATTTGAATATGTATACGTTCATATAACAATATGTACTATACTGTACTTAATGTAAATTGTATATTGTTTGTTTCTGTAAAATAAAATACATATAGTGTATTTCCAGTTCGTAAACGTGCATTTTTATCATTCGTTCATATGCAATGGATGGGGGTGGGTTGTTGTTTAAGGTTTTTTGTTATCCGTTTATTCGATTAACCGTCCGGGTCCCGACCCTGACGGTTAATCGAAGTTTCACAGTACTTGTTTCCTGTTTCTATT
This sequence comes from Meta bourneti, assembly GCA_933210815.1. NCBI lineage: Eukaryota > Metazoa > Arthropoda > Arachnida > Araneae > Tetragnathidae > Meta > Meta bourneti. The sequence goes on along the minus strand of OW119934.1, from coordinate 51,084,716 downwards.
CTGAACGTGTCGTCAGCTGGCTTGTGTTTCGAATGTGACTTCAGCACTTTGCCAATACAAACTCCAAATAATAAATTCCGAATTGATGTATGATAGTTGATTGGTTTACACCAATTAGATTAAACGCCAAACGTGCAAACGGGAATAAACTACATTTTTAGGATAACTCCGATATGTATCATGCTGGAGAGTAAAGAAGTAAAATCTTCGCAGACCGTCTGGCCTGTTGTTTTACACTGAAAATCCGTCAGACGTTTTAAAAACATAAATAATAGCAATAAATACAGTGAAATAAACTCGCATTTTTAAATTAAATTAGATTTTTTGTACATTAAATTTTTTATATTAGAGATACCTTTTCTCTGAGAAACTACCATAATCTGGTTAGTAAAACTTTCCCAATGGGTTCTACATGCATTATAGATTATACCAAAGTGATCGTTTTACGTTAAAGCAGTGTAATTATTTCTTACAAATTTACAATCTATACATATAAAGCAGAGTTGGCATCTGTCTGTCTGTCCTCTATACAAATCTATATCGTTTGACCAATCCACACCAAATTTTGGTACACTTATTCTTTGGAATCCCGCATGTAACGTAGGCTACACATTAAACACCATTCTATTTGTCTTGGGTGTGCAGAGGGGTGTAACGTCCCTTCATCCTGGGAAACAGAGCATTTGCTAGGGGGCGCTCTCTCCCCGTCTGGCTGTGCAGAAGATGTCAGAGTTAACATCTACAGGAGCCGCCTCTCAAGATAACCTTGGAGGTTTTTAGAATCTTAGAATATGGTGCAATCGCAGATGGGTGCGGCTGCGCTGAAAATCGCTCAGTATAATATCGTTTATGTATCCCGTCCGTAAAATGTGGAATGGAATTTTCAAGCGTAAAGTGTAATTGCTTGAAATGTTGATCATGATATCGTATCAATATGATCTGTTAGCCTTTCCTAATGATGGTGGAATTCCGAAATTCGCATTCCTTGTTCAAGTTGCTACAGATAAAAAATTATTGATAAGGAAAAACTGACTACAATAATACGATGCATGTCAGTGTTTTTTAGAAAATGAAGTTAAAAGTTATTCACAATCACTCCAAAACTTAAAATCGACTTTTTTATATAGTCATCTCAGTATCAGTTTTTGTAGGTTTGTCTTACCTATAGTATGTGAAATGGATCTAAAGTAAATTATAGAAGCTATAAAAATCTCAGTTTTAAAAATTATTTTGCGCTCTCTTATATTTTCTCTATATTTGCATTTTCTATGACAGAAAAGTGATTTTTTTGGATCACTTTCAATCGACGTTTAACCAATTAAACTCGAGCAACGCCGGGTAAATTCAGCTAGTAAGTGAATAAACAGAAGTTTTGGGTCCCGTGTAATTCCTTACAAATGGAGGTGTTCAAGGGTTGGTCCATAGAGCCTGAGCAATCCCTCCAAAATTTTTGAGCTATATATGAAAATTAAATGTCAAAAATTTTTTGGATAATGTAATTTGAAAAATTAATTTTTTTTTAATATTTTGGTAAAAAGTGCTGACACGTCTGAAAACTAAAAAGAACCAGTATGTACAACATTGCAGAAATTTCATCAGGATAGGGATCCGAAAAAAAAAGATTGGCCTTCCCGAAATTTTTTGTTTGCCGCTTGTCTTGAAGAGGTCATTTTAATGGTTAGATTAAATATACTTACTCAAAACATTGAATGGTTACGTTTCACTAAAGAATATAGGTGACGGCATAAGCTAACATTCGCTAAGAAGGGGAAAAACAGGCATTTCTTATGTTCATGTTACCTTCTACGTTCTTTCCGGATAGTTAATTGAATGTTTAAAAATTATTCACAATTGAAATGAAGCATAATTCGTAAGAAACGCTCACTGAATCTGTTTATCGATTCAGTCCTGAAGTGCCAGTTTTTTAAATCGGATAAAAATTTGACATTTCATCATCCTTAAGTTTGATATCAACGAGTTAATAGTTTATTGGAACCGCAGTTTTAGAAAACCTCGGGTTTTCGGATCCCATTTTTGGGGCCCGCAACATTTCCATAATAGTGTATCATAGTAAATTCATCAATCAACATTTGGGTTAATATTTCAATGTTTCTCAAACTATGCATATAGCTGGAGTTGTGGTAAATATGATTAGAAAGAAAGAAACGATTTTTATGTCTAAAATTATCTTCTCTTTACTTGAAGAAATATTTGTATAATAAAATATTTTTTCCATAACGGTATCGTGGGAATCGGACGCAGGGTTTCGGGTTCAGGTTTCCGTCAAAAGTCCGCAGGTATGGGTTCTGGGTAACCGCAACCTCAAACTCCATTCTACACAGAACAAATTTTAAAAACGACTTTTATGTAGACCAAAGTCCAGCCATTAGAACCGGGATTGAAGTGCTATATCTTTTAAGTTGACATTAAATTTACCTACATATTATTTATATATGTAGGAGATAATCTTTAATCAACTGTAGAAGTTTTTTGAATTAATGAAATTAAAACAAGAGATAATCGACTTCCTTTCAAGTTGTTTTGCGATCTTTTAAAAAAACTTTGCTGATACAGCTTTGATATAAAGACCTTTTTGTGGCAACGCTTTAAGTCTACTTATTCACTGGCTTTTTATGTCACCAAGGAAGAGTTTGCCCAATTTAGATAAATTATTAGTTTTAAGTCTAATGGATCCAGGCTACATACAATATATTATTATGATATTAATTTGAGCGAGCTTTTTACGTGTCTCCACGTGGTATTGGTACGGCACTAAGTAATCTACAATACTAAATACAGAAGGCATGATAAAAAATGATAATGATTTACAAAAATTAATAAAAGAGATTCAAATAATATCAAGGTTGCCATTATCTTAATAAAGCGTGGTTGCCTTTGCCTGCCACAACTCGCTACAAAAAGCAAGTCAAAAAACGCGCCAAAAGCGTTACCAGAAAAAGTCTTTATATCAAAGCTTTGTACGTCACGGAAGTACCGTATTCACTCGAACAATCCAGGCAGCTCTTTTTTAAAGACACTGAATGAACTCCAATTAATTTGCTTCAAAATCATAAATATTAGGTTAAGTCACCAAATTTGTCTAGTTAACAGTGCTGGCAGATACTTTTAGTCACGATTCTTCGGAAAAAATGCTCCGATTATGCGAGTAAATACAACGTTCATTAGTGCAATCTAGTCAATATTAGCTGCTATCAAACTCAATCCATTCTGATGATTCCTTCAATATTTATTTGTGACCACTTTGGTATGAGCCCGAATAGCTCAGTCGGTAGAGCGTTAGGCTTTTAACCTAACGGTCCAGGGTTCGAGTCCCTGTTCGGGCGGTTTGTTTTTTACCATTTCCTTTGTTGCATTTAAAGAATTTATAACTCCACATTTTTATGAAAGAGGTTGTGAGATTTTTAGAGATTCTAGCCTATTTTGCATTTTCTAATTCCAATAAAATTTTCCATTACATTTTGATTGTTTTATTTATGCAAAATTTTATTTAAAAGACTGAAACCGGACTTATTGAAAAATGATTTACCTCAATAATAGAAAAATAAAGATTTTTTAGATATTTTGGGGTCTCACTAGAGTGATGCGCAAAGGAATCCCGTATATATGTACATTTAAATTAGTGGGTATTATAGGCATTTTCTGTGAAGCTAAATATAGGTGGCGGTAGCGTTTAAGTGGAAGTACTTGTTTCCTGTTAATATTCCGATCGTGACGTCAACTGGCTTGTTTTTCGAATGCGACATCATCACTTTGCCAATAGAAATTCCAAAGAATAAATTCCAAATTGATGTATGATAGTTGATTGGTTTAGATTATATTATATTAGAAGTCAAACGGGAATAAACTACATTTTAAGGGTAACCCCGATATCTATGATACGAGAGTATTTGGGTAGCAGAAGTAAAAATCTTCGCAGACCGTCTGATCCGTTTGTTTTGCACTGAAAGTCCGTCTCAGAAGCTTTAAAAACATTAAATAATAGTAATAAACACTGAAATAAACTCTGATTTTGAAATTAAATTAGATATTTTCTACATAAACATTTTCTATATTAGAGGTACTTTTTCTCTGGGAAACTACAATAATCTGGTTAGTAAAACTTTCCCAATGGGTTTTACAAGCATCATAGATTATACCGAAGTGATCGTTTTGTGTTAAAGCAGTGTAATTATTTCTTATAAATTTACAATAAATGTATAAGAGAAGTTTATTGCTTCGTGTAATTCTTTAAAAATGGAGGTATTCAAGGATTGCCTGAGACCATTTAAATTTTTGGGGCAATAAATAAAAATTAAATGCCAAAAATGGTTTAGATAATTCAAATTGAACAATTATTATTTTTTATATTTTGGTTAAAAATGCAGACATGTCTGAAAACTTAAAAGAACTAGTATGTTCAGCATTGTAGGGATTTCATCAGGATAGGGACCCGGTAGATACTTTTAGTTACGATTCTTGGGAAAAAGTGCTCCGATTATACAAGTAAATACAGCGCTCATTAGTGCAATTAAGTCAATATTAGCTGCTATCATAATTAATCTATTCTTGATTCCTTAGAATACTTATTTGGTACCAGTTCGTATGAGCCCGAATAGCTCAGTCGGTAGAGCGTTAGGCTTTTAACCTAACGGTCCAGGGTTCGAGTCCCTGTTCGGGCGGTTTGTATTTTACTATTTCTTTGGTTGTATTTAAAGGTTTTTTAACTCCACATTTTCAAAAAAGAGATTATGAAATTTTTAGAGATTAGGGGTAACCTTTTTTTGCTCTGTTCAATGGCAATCATATTTTCCATTACATCTTAATTGTTTTATTTACGCAAAATTTTATTTAAAAAACTGAAACCGGAGTTATATTGAATAGTGATTCATCTCAACAATAGAAAAATAAAGATGTTTTTAGATGTTTTGGGATTTCACTATAGAGTGATGCGGAAAAGAATCTCGTATATATCTACACTTAAATAAGTGGATTATTAGAGGCATTTGCTGTCAACTAAATATAGATGGCGACAGCCTTTCTGTTGAAGTACAGTGAAACTTCGATTAACCGCCACTCTTTTAACCGTCAGTTTCTGTTAACCGTCAGTTCGTTATTAAAAGTTAATTAATTAAATATTAAAAGTTATTAGTACGTACACACATGCATACATACTGTACTCATACATACTATACTTCTACGTAAAGTACGGAACATTGTGCCGCTCAGAAAGCAGGAGCCTCGAAGAAACGAAAGAAAATGACACACTATTTTAAAATTTGAATATGTATACGTTCATATAACAATATGTACTATACTGTACTTAATGTAAATTGTATATTGTTTGTTTCTGTAAAATAAAATACATATAGTGTATTTCCAGTTCGTAAACGTGCATTTTTATCATTCGTTCATATGCAATGGATGGGGGTGGGTTGTTGTTTAAGGTTTTTTGTTATCCGTTTATTCGATTAACCGTCCGGGTCCCGACCCTGACGGTTAATCGAAGTTTCACAGTACTTGTTTCCTGTTTCTATTCTGAACGTGTCGTCAGCTGGCTTGTGTTTCGAATGTGACTTCAGCACTTTGCCAATACAAACTCCAAATAATAAATTCCGAATTGATGTATGATAGTTGATTGGTTTACACCAATTAGATTAAACGCCAAACGTGCAAACGGGAATAAACTACATTTTTAGGATAACTCCGATATGTATCATGCTGGAGAGTAAAGAAGTAAAATCTTCGCAGACCGTCTGGCCTGTTGTTTTACACTGAAAATCCGTCAGACGTTTTAAAAACATAAATAATAGCAATAAATACAGTGAAATAAACTCGCATTTTTAAATTAAATTAGATTTTTTGTACATTAAATTTTTTATATTAGAGATACCTTTTCTCTGAGAAACTACCATAATCTGGTTAGTAAAACTTTCCCAATGGGTTCTACATGCATTATAGATTATACCAAAGTGATCGTTTTACGTTAAAGCAGTGTAATTATTTCTTACAAATTTACAATCTATACATATAAAGCAGAGTTGGCATCTGTCTGTCTGTCCTCTATACAAATCTATATCGTTTGACCAATCCACACCAAATTTTGGTACACTTATTCTTTGGAATCCCGCATGTAACGTAGGCTACACATTAAACACCATTCTATTTGTCTTGGGTGTGCAGAGGGGTGTAACGTCCCTTCATCCTGGGAAACAGAGCATTTGCTAGGGGGCGCTCTCTCCCCGTCTGGCTGTGCAGAAGATGTCAGAGTTAACATCTACAGGAGCCGCCTCTCAAGATAACCTTGGAGGTTTTTAGAATCTTAGAATATGGTGCAATCGCAGATGGGTGCGGCTGCGCTGAAAATCGCTCAGTATAATATCGTTTATGTATCCCGTCCGTAAAATGTGGAATGGAATTTTCAAGCGTAAAGTGTAATTGCTTGAAATGTTGATCATGATATCGTATCAATATGATCTGTTAGCCTTTCCTAATGATGGTGGAATTCCGAAATTCGCATTCCTTGTTCAAGTTGCTACAGATAAAAAATTATTGATAAGGAAAAACTGACTACAATAATACGATGCATGTCAGTGTTTTTTAGAAAATGAAGTTAAAAGTTATTCACAATCACTCCAAAACTTAAAATCGACTTTTTTATATAGTCATCTCAGTATCAGTTTTTGTAGGTTTGTCTTACCTATAGTATGTGAAATGGATCTAAAGTAAATTATAGAAGCTATAAAAATCTCAGTTTTAAAAATTATTTTGCGCTCTCTTATATTTTCTCTATATTTGCATTTTCTATGACAGAAAAGTGATTTTTTTGGATCACTTTCAATCGACGTTTAACCAATTAAACTCGAGCAACGCCGGGTAAATTCAGCTAGTAAGTGAATAAACAGAAGTTTTGGGTCCCGTGTAATTCCTTACAAATGGAGGTGTTCAAGGGTTGGTCCATAGAGCCTGAGCAATCCCTCCAAAATTTTTGAGCTATATATGAAAATTAAATGTCAAAAATTTTTTGGATAATGTAATTTGAAAAATTAATTTTTTTTTAATATTTTGGCAAAAAGTGCTGACACGTCTGAAAACTAAAAAGAACCAGTATGTACAACATTGCAGAAATTTCATCAGGATAGGGATCCGAAAAAAAAAGATTGGCCTTCCCGAAATTTTTTGTTTGCCGCTTGTCTTGAAGAGGTCATTTTAATGGTTAGATTAAATATACTTACTCAAAACATTGAATGGTTACGTTTCACTAAAGAATATAGGTGACGGCATAAGCTAACATTCGCTAAGAAGGGGAAAAACAGGCATTTCTTATGTTCATGTTACCTTCTACGTTCTTTCCGGATAGTTAATTGAATGTTTAAAAATTATTCACAATTGAAATGAAGCATAATTCGTAAGAAACGCTCACTGAATCTGTTTATCGATTCAGTCCTGAAGTGCCAGTTTTTTAAATCGGATAAAAATTTGACATTTCATCATCCTTAAGTTTGATATCAACGAGTTAATAGTTTATTGGAACCGCAGTTTTAGAAAACCTCGGGTTTTCGGATCCCATTTTTGGGGCCCGCAACATTTCCATAATAGTGTATCATAGTAAATTCATCAATCAACATTTGGGTTAATATTTCAATGTTTCTCAAACTATGCATATAGCTGGAGTTGTGGTAAATATGATTAGAAAGAAAGAAACGATTTTTATGTCTAAAATTATCTTCTCTTTACTTGAAGAAATATTTGTATAATAAAATATTTTTTCCATAACGGTATCGTGGGAATCGGACGCAGGGTTTCGGGTTCAGGTTTCCGTCAAAAGTCCGCAGGTATGGGTTCTGGGTAACCGCAACCTCAAACTCCATTCTACACAGAACAAATTTTAAAAACGACTTTTATGTAGACCAAAGTCCAGCCATTAGAACCGGGATTGAAGTGCTATATCTTTTAAGTTGACATTAAATTTACCTACATATTATTTATATATGTAGGAGATAATCTTTAATCAACTGTAGAAGTTTTTTGAATTAATGAAATTAAAACAAGAGATAATCGACTTCCTTTCAAGTTGTTTTGCGATCTTTTAAAAAAACTTTGCTGATACAGCTTTGATATAAAGACCTTTTTGTGGCAACGCTTTAAGTCTACTTATTCACTGGCTTTTTATGTCACCAAGGAAGAGTTTGCCCAATTTAGATAAATTATTAGTTTTAAGTCTAATGGATCCAGGCTACATACAATATATTATTATGATATTAATTTGAGCGAGCTTTTTACGTGTCTCCACGTGGTATTGGTACGGCACTAAGTAATCTACAATACTAAATACAGAAGGCATGATAAAAAATGATAATGATTTACAAAAATTAATAAAAGAGATTCAAATAATATCAAGGTTGCCATTATCTTAATAAAGCGTGGTTGCCTTTGCCTGCCACAACTCGCTACAAAAAGCAAGTCAAAAAACGCGCCAAAAGCGTTACCAGAAAAAGTCTTTATATCAAAGCTTTGTACGTCACGGAAGTACCGTATTCACTCGAACAATCCAGGCAGCTCTTTTTTAAAGACACTGAATGAACTCCAATTAATTTGCTTCAAAATCATAAATATTAGGTTAAGTCACCAAATTTGTCTAGTTAACAGTGCTGGCAGATACTTTTAGTCACGATTCTTCGGAAAAAATGCTCCGATTATGCGAGTAAATACAACGTTCATTAGTGCAATCTAGTCAATATTAGCTGCTATCAAACTCAATCCATTCTGATGATTCCTTCAATATTTATTTGTGACCACTTTGGTATGAGCCCGAATAGCTCAGTCGGTAGAGCGTTAGGCTTTTAACCTAACGGTCCAGGGTTCGAGTCCCTGTTCGGGCGGTTTGTTTTTTACCATTTCCTTTGTTGCATTTAAAGAATTTATAACTCCACATTTTTATGAAAGAGGTTGTGAGATTTTTAGAGATTCTAGCCTATTTTGCATTTTCTAATTCCAATAAAATTTTCCATTACATTTTGATTGTTTTATTTATGCAAAATTTTATTTAAAAGACTGAAACCGGACTTATTGAAAAATGATTTACCTCAATAATAGAAAAATAAAGATTTTTTAGATATTTTGGGGTCTCACTAGAGTGATGCGCAAAGGAATCCCGTATATATGTACATTTAAATTAGTGGGTATTATAGGCATTTTCTGTGAAGCTAAATATAGGTGGCGGTAGCGTTTAAGTGGAAGTACTTGTTTCCTGTTAATATTCCGATCGTGACGTCAACTGGCTTGTTTTTCGAATGCGACATCATCACTTTGCCAATAGAAATTCCAAAGAATAAATTCCAAATTGATGTATGATAGTTGATTGGTTTAGATTATATTATATTAGAAGTCAAACGGGAATAAACTACATTTTAAGGGTAACCCCGATATCTATGATACGAGAGTATTTGGGTAGCAGAAGTAAAAATCTTCGCAGACCGTCTGATCCGTTTGTTTTGCACTGAAAGTCCGTCTCAGAAGCTTTAAAAACATTAAATAATAGTAATAAACACTGAAATAAACTCTGATTTTGAAATTAAATTAGATATTTTCTACATAAACATTTTCTATATTAGAGGTACTTTTTCTCTGGGAAACTACAATAATCTGGTTAGTAAAACTTTCCCAATGGGTTTTACAAGCATCATAGATTATACCGAAGTGATCGTTTTGTGTTAAAGCAGTGTAATTATTTCTTATAAATTTACAATAAATGTATAAGAGAAGTTTATTGCTTCGTGTAATTCTTTAAAAATGGAGGTATTCAAGGATTGCCTGAGACCATTTAAATTTTTGGGGCAATAAATAAAAATTAAATGCCAAAAATGGTTTAGATAATTCAAATTGAACAATTATTATTTTTTATATTTTGGTTAAAAATGCAGACATGTCTGAAAACTTAAAAGAACTAGTATGTTCAGCATTGTAGGGATTTCATCAGGATAGGGACCCGGTAGATACTTTTAGTTACGATTCTTGGGAAAAAGTGCTCCGATTATACAAGTAAATACAGCGCTCATTAGTGCAATTAAGTCAATATTAGCTGCTATCATAATTAATCTATTCTTGATTCCTTAGAATACTTATTTGGTACCAGTTCGTATGAGCCCGAATAGCTCAGTCGGTAGAGCGTTAGGCTTTTAACCTAACGGTCCAGGGTTCGAGTCCCTGTTCGGGCGGTTTGTATTTTACTATTTCTTTGGTTGTATTTAAAGGTTTTTTAACTCCACATTTTCAAAAAAGAGATTATGAAATTTTTAGAGATTAGGGGTAACCTTTTTTTGCTCTGTTCAATGGCAATCATATTTTCCATTACATCTTAATTGTTTTATTTACGCAAAATTTTATTTAAAAAACTGAAACCGGAGTTATATTGAATAGTGATTCATCTCAACAATAGAAAAATAAAGATGTTTTTAGATGTTTTGGGATTTCACTATAGAGTGATGCGGAAAAGAATCTCGTATATATCTACACTTAAATAAGTGGATTATTAGAGGCATTTGCTGTCAACTAAATATAGATGGCGACAGCCTTTCTGTTGAAGTACAGTGAAACTTCGATTAACCGCCACTCTTTTAACCGTCAGTTTCTGTTAACCGTCAGTTCGTTATTAAAAGTTAATTAATTAAATATTAAAAGTTATTAGTACGTACACACATGCATACATACTGTACTCATACATACTATACTTCTACGTAAAGTACGGAACATTGTGCCGCTCAGAAAGCAGGAGCCTCGAAGAAACGAAAGAAAATGACACACTATTTTAAAATTTGAATATGTATACGTTCATATAACAATATGTACTATACTGTACTTAATGTAAATTGTATATTGTTTGTTTCTGTAAAATAAAATACATATAGTGTATTTCCAGTTCGTAAACGTGCATTTTTATCATTCGTTCATATGCAATGGATGGGGGTGGGTTGTTGTTTAAGGTTTTTTGTTATCCGTTTATTCGATTAACCGTCCGGGTCCCGACCCTGACGGTTAATCGAAGTTTCACAGTACTTGTTTCCTGTTTCTATTCTGAACGTGTCGTCAGCTGGCTTGTGTTTCGAATGTGACTTCAGCACTTTGCCAATACAAACTCCAAATAATAAATTCCGAATTGATGTATGATAGTTGATTGGTTTACACCAATTAGATTAAACGCCAAACGTGCAAACGGGAATAAACTACATTTTTAGGATAACTCCGATATGTATCATGCTGGAGAGTAAAGAAGTAAAATCTTCGCAGACCGTCTGGCCTGTTGTTTTACACTGAAAATCCGTCAGACGTTTTAAAAACATAAATAATAGCAATAAATACAGTGAAATAAACTCGCATTTTTAAATTAAATTAGATTTTTTGTACATTAAATTTTTTATATTAGAGATACCTTTTCTCTGAGAAACTACCATAATCTGGTTAGTAAAACTTTCCCAATGGGTTCTACATGCATTATAGATTATACCAAAGTGATCGTTTTACGTTAAAGCAGTGTAATTATTTCTTACAAATTTACAATCTATACATATAAAGCAGAGTTGGCATCTGTCTGTCTGTCCTCTATACAAATCTATATCGTTTGACCAATCCACACCAAATTTTGGTACACTTATTCTTTGGAATCCCGCATGTAACGTAGGCTACACATTAAACACCATTCTATTTGTCTTGGGTGTGCAGAGGGGTGTAACGTCCCTTCATCCTGGGAAACAGAGCATTTGCTAGGGGGCGCTCTCTCCCCGTCTGGCTGTGCAGAAGATGTCAGAGTTAACATCTACAGGAGCCGCCTCTCAAGATAACCTTGGAGGTTTTTAGAATCTTAGAATATGGTGCAATCGCAGATGGGTGCGGCTGCGCTGAAAATCGCTCAGTATAATATCGTTTATGTATCCCGTCCGTAAAATGTGGAATGGAATTTTCAAGCGTAAAGTGTAATTGCTTGAAATGTTGATCATGATATCGTATCAATATGATCTGTTAGCCTTTCCTAATGATGGTGGAATTCCGAAATTCGCATTCCTTGTTCAAGTTGCTACAGATAAAAAATTATTGATAAGGAAAAACTGACTACAATAATACGATGCATGTCAGTGTTTTTTAGAAAATGAAGTTAAAAGTTATTCACAATCACTCCAAAACTTAAAATCGACTTTTTTATATAGTCATCTCAGTATCAGTTTTTGTAGGTTTGTCTTACCTATAGTATGTGAAATGGATCTAAAGTAAATTATAGAAGCTATAAAAATCTCAGTTTTAAAAATTATTTTGCGCTCTCTTATATTTTCTCTATATTTGCATTTTCTATGACAGAAAAGTGATTTTTTTGGATCACTTTCAATCGACGTTTAACCAATTAAACTCGAGCAACGCCGGGTAAATTCAGCTAGTAAGTGAATAAACAGAAGTTTTGGGTCCCGTGTAATTCCTTACAAATGGAGGTGTTCAAGGGTTGGTCCATAGAGCCTGAGCAATCCCTCCAAAATTTTTGAGCTATATATGAAAATTAAATGTCAAAAATTTTTTGGATAATGTAATTTGAAAAATTAATTTTTTTTTAATATTTTGGTAAAAAGTGCTGACACGTCTGAAAACTAAAAAGAACCAGTATGTACAACATTGCAGAAATTTCATCAGGATAGGGATCCGAAAAAAAAAGATTGGCCTTCCCGAAATTTTTTGTTTGCCGCTTGTCTTGAAGAGGTCATTTTAATGGTTAGATTAAATATACTTACTCAAAACATTGAATGGTTACGTTTCACTAAAGAATATAGGTGACGGCATAAGCTAACATTCGCTAAGAAGGGGAAAAACAGGCATTTCTTATGTTCATGTTACCTTCTACGTTCTTTCCGGATAGTTAATTGAATGTTTAAAAATTATTCACAATTGAAATGAAGCATAATTCGTAAGAAACGCTCACTGAATCTGTTTATCGATTCAGTCCTGAAGTGCCAGTTTTTTAAATCGGATAAAAATTTGACATTTCATCATCCTTAAGTTTGATATCAACGAGTTAATAGTTTATTGGAACCGCAGTTTTAGAAAACCTCGGGTTTTCGGATCCCATTTTTGGGGCCCGCAACATTTCCATAATAGTGTATCATAGTAAATTCATCAATCAACATTTGGGTTAATATTTCAATGTTTCTCAAACTATGCATATAGCTGGAGTTGTGGTAAATATGATTAGAAAGAAAGAAACGATTTTTATGTCTAAAATTATCTTCTCTTTACTTGAAGAAATATTTGTATAATAAAATATTTTTTCCATAACGGTATCGTGGGAATCGGACGCAGGGTTTCGGGTTCAGGTTTCCGTCAAAAGTCCGCAGGTATGGGTTCTGGGTAACCGCAACCTCAAACTCCATTCTACACAGAACAAATTTTAAAAACGACTTTTATGTAGACCAAAGTCCAGCCATTAGAACCGGGATTGAAGTGCTATATCTTTTAAGTTGACATTAAATTTACCTACATATTATTTATATATGTAGGAGATAATCTTTAATCAACTGTAGAAGTTTTTTGAATTAATGAAATTAAAACAAGAGATAATCGACTTCCTTTCAAGTTGTTTTGCGATCTTTTAAAAAAACTTTGCTGATACAGCTTTGATATAAAGACCTTTTTGTGGCAACGCTTTAAGTCTACTTATTCACTGGCTTTTTATGTCACCAAGGAAGAGTTTGCCCAATTTAGATAAATTATTAGTTTTAAGTCTAATGGATCCAGGCTACATACAATATATTATTATGATATTAATTTGAGCGAGCTTTTTACGTGTCTCCACGTGGTATTGGTACGGCACTAAGTAATCTACAATACTAAATACAGAAGGCATGATAAAAAATGATAATGATTTACAAAAATTAATAAAAGAGATTCAAATAATATCAAGGTTGCCATTATCTTAATAAAGCGTGGTTGCCTTTGCCTGCCACAACTCGCTACAAAAAGCAAGTCAAAAAACGCGCCAAAAGCGTTACCAGAAAAAGTCTTTATATCAAAGCTTTGTACGTCACGGAAGTACCGTATTCACTCGAACAATCCAGGCAGCTCTTTTTTAAAGACACTGAATGAACTCCAATTAATTTGCTTCAAAATCATAAATATTAGGTTAAGTCACCAAATTTGTCTAGTTAACAGTGCTGGCAGATACTTTTAGTCACGATTCTTCGGAAAAAATGCTCCGATTATGCGAGTAAATACAACGTTCATTAGTGCAATCTAGTCAATATTAGCTGCTATCAAACTCAATCCATTCTGATGATTCCTTCAATATTTATTTGTGACCACTTTGGTATGAGCCCGAATAGCTCAGTCGGTAGAGCGTTAGGCTTTTAACCTAACGGTCCAGGGTTCGAGTCCCTGTTCGGGCGGTTTGTTTTTTACCATTTCCTTTGTTGCATTTAAAGAATTTATAACTCCACATTTTTATGAAAGAGGTTGTGAGATTTTTAGAGATTCTAGCCTATTTTGCATTTTCTAATTCCAATAAAATTTTCCATTACATTTTGATTGTTTTATTTATGCAAAATTTTATTTAAAAGACTGAAACCGGACTTATTGAAAAATGATTTACCTCAATAATAGAAAAATAAAGATTTTTTAGATATTTTGGGGTCTCACTAGAGTGATGCGCAAAGGAATCCCGTATATATGTACATTTAAATTAGTGGGTATTATAGGCATTTTCTGTGAAGCTAAATATAGGTGGCGGTAGCGTTTAAGTGGAAGTACTTGTTTCCTGTTAATATTCCGATCGTGACGTCAACTGGCTTGTTTTTCGAATGCGACATCATCACTTTGCCAATAGAAATTCCAAAGAATAAATTCCAAATTGATGTATGATAGTTGATTGGTTTAGATTATATTATATTAGAAGTCAAACGGGAATAAACTACATTTTAAGGGTAACCCCGATATCTATGATACGAGAGTATTTGGGTAGCAGAAGTAAAAATCTTCGCAGACCGTCTGATCCGTTTGTTTTGCACTGAAAGTCCGTCTCAGAAGCTTTAAAAACATTAAATAATAGTAATAAACACTGAAATAAACTCTGATTTTGAAATTAAATTAGATATTTTCTACATAAACATTTTCTATATTAGAGGTACTTTTTCTCTGGGAAACTACAATAATCTGGTTAGTAAAACTTTCCCAATGGGTTTTACAAGCATCATAGATTATACCGAAGTGATCGTTTTGTGTTAAAGCAGTGTAATTATTTCTTATAAATTTACAATAAATGTATAAGAGAAGTTTATTGCTTCGTGTAATTCTTTAAAAATGGAGGTATTCAAGGATTGCCTGAGACCATTTAAATTTTTGGGGCAATAAATAAAAATTAAATGCCAAAAATGGTTTAGATAATTCAAATTGAACAATTATTATTTTTTATATTTTGGTTAAAAATGCAGACATGTCTGAAAACTTAAAAGAACTAGTATGTTCAGCATTGTAGGGATTTCATCAGGATAGGGACCCGGTAGATACTTTTAGTTACGATTCTTGGGAAAAAGTGCTCCGATTATACAAGTAAATACAGCGCTCATTAGTGCAATTAAGTCAATATTAGCTGCTATCATAATTAATCTATTCTTGATTCCTTAGAATACTTATTTGGTACCAGTTCGTATGAGCCCGAATAGCTCAGTCGGTAGAGCGTTAGGCTTTTAACCTAACGGTCCAGGGTTCGAGTCCCTGTTCGGGCGGTTTGTATTTTACTATTTCTTTGGTTGTATTTAAAGGTTTTTTAACTCCACATTTTCAAAAAAGAGATTATGAAATTTTTAGAGATTAGGGGTAACCTTTTTTTGCTCTGTTCAATGGCAATCATATTTTCCATTACATCTTAATTGTTTTATTTACGCAAAATTTTATTTAAAAAACTGAAACCGGAGTTATATTGAATAGTGATTCATCTCAACAATAGAAAAATAAAGATGTTTTTAGATGTTTTGGGATTTCACTATAGAGTGATGCGGAAAAGAATCTCGTATATATCTACACTTAAATAAGTGGATTATTAGAGGCATTTGCTGTCAACTAAATATAGATGGCGACAGCCTTTCTGTTGAAGTACAGTGAAACTTCGATTAACCGCCACTCTTTTAACCGTCAGTTTCTGTTAACCGTCAGTTCGTTATTAAAAGTTAATTAATTAAATATTAAAAGTTATTAGTACGTACACACATGCATACATACTGTACTCATACATACTATACTTCTACGTAAAGTACGGAACATTGTGCCGCTCAGAAAGCAGGAGCCTCGAAGAAACGAAAGAAAATGACACACTATTTTAAAATTTGAATATGTATACGTTCATATAACAATATGTACTATACTGTACTTAATGTAAATTGTATATTGTTTGTTTCTGTAAAATAAAATACATATAGTGTATTTCCAGTTCGTAAACGTGCATTTTTATCATTCGTTCATATGCAATGGATGGGGGTGGGTTGTTGTTTAAGGTTTTTTGTTATCCGTTTATTCGATTAACCGTCCGGGTCCCGACCCTGACGGTTAATCGAAGTTTCACAGTACTTGTTTCCTGTTTCTATTCTGAACGTGTCGTCAGCTGGCTTGTGTTTCGAATGTGACTTCAGCACTTTGCCAATACAAACTCCAAATAATAAATTCCGAATTGATGTATGATAGTTGATTGGTTTACACCAATTAGATTAAACGCCAAACGTGCAAACGGGAATAAACTACATTTTTAGGATAACTCCGATATGTATCATGCTGGAGAGTAAAGAAGTAAAATCTTCGCAGACCGTCTGGCCTGTTGTTTTACACTGAAAATCCGTCAGACGTTTTAAAAACATAAATAATAGCAATAAATACAGTGAAATAAACTCGCATTTTTAAATTAAATTAGATTTTTTGTACATTAAATTTTTTATATTAGAGATACCTTTTCTCTGAGAAACTACCATAATCTGGTTAGTAAAACTTTCCCAATGGGTTCTACATGCATTATAGATTATACCAAAGTGATCGTTTTACGTTAAAGCAGTGTAATTATTTCTTACAAATTTACAATCTATACATATAAAGCAGAGTTGGCATCTGTCTGTCTGTCCTCTATACAAATCTATATCGTTTGACCAATCCACACCAAATTTTGGTACACTTATTCTTTGGAATCCCGCATGTAACGTAGGCTACACATTAAACACCATTCTATTTGTCTTGGGTGTGCAGAGGGGTGTAACGTCCCTTCATCCTGGGAAACAGAGCATTTGCTAGGGGGCGCTCTCTCCCCGTCTGGCTGTGCAGAAGATGTCAGAGTTAACATCTACAGGAGCCGCCTCTCAAGATAACCTTGGAGGTTTTTAGAATCTTAGAATATGGTGCAATCGCAGATGGGTGCGGCTGCGCTGAAAATCGCTCAGTATAATATCGTTTATGTATCCCGTCCGTAAAATGTGGAATGGAATTTTCAAGCGTAAAGTGTAATTGCTTGAAATGTTGATCATGATATCGTATCAATATGATCTGTTAGCCTTTCCTAATGATGGTGGAATTCCGAAATTCGCATTCCTTGTTCAAGTTGCTACAGATAAAAAATTATTGATAAGGAAAAACTGACTACAATAATACGATGCATGTCAGTGTTTTTTAGAAAATGAAGTTAAAAGTTATTCACAATCACTCCAAAACTTAAAATCGACTTTTTTATATAGTCATCTCAGTATCAGTTTTTGTAGGTTTGTCTTACCTATAGTATGTGAAATGGATCTAAAGTAAATTATAGAAGCTATAAAAATCTCAGTTTTAAAAATTATTTTGCGCTCTCTTATATTTTCTCTATATTTGCATTTTCTATGACAGAAAAGTGATTTTTTTGGATCACTTTCAATCGACGTTTAACCAATTAAACTCGAGCAACGCCGGGTAAATTCAGCTAGTAAGTGAATAAACAGAAGTTTTGGGTCCCGTGTAATTCCTTACAAATGGAGGTGTTCAAGGGTTGGTCCATAGAGCCTGAGCAATCCCTCCAAAATTTTTGAGCTATATATGAAAATTAAATGTCAAAAATTTTTTGGATAATGTAATTTGAAAAATTAATTTTTTTTTAATATTTTGGTAAAAAGTGCTGACACGTCTGAAAACTAAAAAGAACCAGTATGTACAACATTGCAGAAATTTCATCAGGATAGGGATCCGAAAAAAAAAGATTGGCCTTCCCGAAATTTTTTGTTTGCCGCTTGTCTTGAAGAGGTCATTTTAATGGTTAGATTAAATATACTTACTCAAAACATTGAATGGTTACGTTTCACTAAAGAATATAGGTGACGGCATAAGCTAACATTCGCTAAGAAGGGGAAAAACAGGCATTTCTTATGTTCATGTTACCTTCTACGTTCTTTCCGGATAGTTAATTGAATGTTTAAAAATTATTCACAATTGAAATGAAGCATAATTCGTAAGAAACGCTCACTGAATCTGTTTATCGATTCAGTCCTGAAGTGCCAGTTTTTTAAATCGGATAAAAATTTGACATTTCATCATCCTTAAGTTTGATATCAACGAGTTAATAGTTTATTGGAACCGCAGTTTTAGAAAACCTCGGGTTTTCGGATCCCATTTTTGGGGCCCGCAACATTTCCATAATAGTGTATCATAGTAAATTCATCAATCAACATTTGGGTTAATATTTCAATGTTTCTCAAACTATGCATATAGCTGGAGTTGTGGTAAATATGATTAGAAAGAAAGAAACGATTTTTATGTCTAAAATTATCTTCTCTTTACTTGAAGAAATATTTGTATAATAAAATATTTTTTCCATAACGGTATCGTGGGAATCGGACGCAGGGTTTCGGGTTCAGGTTTCCGTCAAAAGTCCGCAGGTATGGGTTCTGGGTAACCGCAACCTCAAACTCCATTCTACACAGAACAAATTTTAAAAACGACTTTTATGTAGACCAAAGTCCAGCCATTAGAACCGGGATTGAAGTGCTATATCTTTTAAGTTGACATTAAATTTACCTACATATTATTTATATATGTAGGAGATAATCTTTAATCAACTGTAGAAGTTTTTTGAATTAATGAAATTAAAACAAGAGATAATCGACTTCCTTTCAAGTTGTTTTGCGATCTTTTAAAAAAACTTTGCTGATACAGCTTTGATATAAAGACCTTTTTGTGGCAACGCTTTAAGTCTACTTATTCACTGGCTTTTTATGTCACCAAGGAAGAGTTTGCCCAATTTAGATAAATTATTAGTTTTAAGTCTAATGGATCCAGGCTACATACAATATATTATTATGATATTAATTTGAGCGAGCTTTTTACGTGTCTCCACGTGGTATTGGTACGGCACTAAGTAATCTACAATACTAAATACAGAAGGCATGATAAAAAATGATAATGATTTACAAAAATTAATAAAAGAGATTCAAATAATATCAAGGTTGCCATTATCTTAATAAAGCGTGGTTGCCTTTGCCTGCCACAACTCGCTACAAAAAGCAAGTCAAAAAACGCGCCAAAAGCGTTACCAGAAAAAGTCTTTATATCAAAGCTTTGTACGTCACGGAAGTACCGTATTCACTCGAACAATCCAGGCAGCTCTTTTTTAAAGACACTGAATGAACTCCAATTAATTTGCTTCAAAATCATAAATATTAGGTTAAGTCACCAAATTTGTCTAGTTAACAGTGCTGGCAGATACTTTTAGTCACGATTCTTCGGAAAAAATGCTCCGATTATGCGAGTAAATACAACGTTCATTAGTGCAATCTAGTCAATATTAGCTGCTATCAAACTCAATCCATTCTGATGATTCCTTCAATATTTATTTGTGACCACTTTGGTATGAGCCCGAATAGCTCAGTCGGTAGAGCGTTAGGCTTTTAACCTAACGGTCCAGGGTTCGAGTCCCTGTTCGGGCGGTTTGTTTTTTACCATTTCCTTTGTTGCATTTAAAGAATTTATAACTCCACATTTTTATGAAAGAGGTTGTGAGATTTTTAGAGATTCTAGCCTATTTTGCATTTTCTAATTCCAATAAAATTTTCCATTACATTTTGATTGTTTTATTTATGCAAAATTTTATTTAAAAGACTGAAACCGGACTTATTGAAAAATGATTTACCTCAATAATAGAAAAATAAAGATTTTTTAGATATTTTGGGGTCTCACTAGAGTGATGCGCAAAGGAATCCCGTATATATGTACATTTAAATTAGTGGGTATTATAGGCATTTTCTGTGAAGCTAAATATAGGTGGCGGTAGCGTTTAAGTGGAAGTACTTGTTTCCTGTTAATATTCCGATCGTGACGTCAACTGGCTTGTTTTTCGAATGCGACATCATCACTTTGCCAATAGAAATTCCAAAGAATAAATTCCAAATTGATGTATGATAGTTGATTGGTTTAGATTATATTATATTAGAAGTCAAACGGGAATAAACTACATTTTAAGGGTAACCCCGATATCTATGATACGAGAGTATTTGGGTAGCAGAAGTAAAAATCTTCGCAGACCGTCTGATCCGTTTGTTTTGCACTGAAAGTCCGTCTCAGAAGCTTTAAAAACATTAAATAATAGTAATAAACACTGAAATAAACTCTGATTTTGAAATTAAATTAGATATTTTCTACATAAACATTTTCTATATTAGAGGTACTTTTTCTCTGGGAAACTACAATAATCTGGTTAGTAAAACTTTCCCAATGGGTTTTACAAGCATCATAGATTATACCGAAGTGATCGTTTTGTGTTAAAGCAGTGTAATTATTTCTTATAAATTTACAATAAATGTATAAGAGAAGTTTATTGCTTCGTGTAATTCTTTAAAAATGGAGGTATTCAAGGATTGCCTGAGACCATTTAAATTTTTGGGGCAATAAATAAAAATTAAATGCCAAAAATGGTTTAGATAATTCAAATTGAACAATTATTATTTTTTATATTTTGGTTAAAAATGCAGACATGTCTGAAAACTTAAAAGAACTAGTATGTTCAGCATTGTAGGGATTTCATCAGGATAGGGACCCGGTAGATACTTTTAGTTACGATTCTTGGGAAAAAGTGCTCCGATTATACAAGTAAATACAGCGCTCATTAGTGCAATTAAGTCAATATTAGCTGCTATCATAATTAATCTATTCTTGATTCCTTAGAATACTTATTTGGTACCAGTTCGTATGAGCCCGAATAGCTCAGTCGGTAGAGCGTTAGGCTTTTAACCTAACGGTCCAGGGTTCGAGTCCCTGTTCGGGCGGTTTGTATTTTACTATTTCTTTGGTTGTATTTAAAGGTTTTTTAACTCCACATTTTCAAAAAAGAGATTATGAAATTTTTAGAGATTAGGGGTAACCTTTTTTTGCTCTGTTCAATGGCAATCATATTTTCCATTACATCTTAATTGTTTTATTTACGCAAAATTTTATTTAAAAAACTGAAACCGGAGTTATATTGAATAGTGATTCATCTCAACAATAGAAAAATAAAGATGTTTTTAGATGTTTTGGGATTTCACTATAGAGTGATGCGGAAAAGAATCTCGTATATATCTACACTTAAATAAGTGGATTATTAGAGGCATTTGCTGTCAACTAAATATAGATGGCGACAGCCTTTCTGTTGAAGTACAGTGAAACTTCGATTAACCGCCACTCTTTTAACCGTCAGTTTCTGTTAACCGTCAGTTCGTTATTAAAAGTTAATTAATTAAATATTAAAAGTTATTAGTACGTACACACATGCATACATACTGTACTCATACATACTATACTTCTACGTAAAGTACGGAACATTGTGCCGCTCAGAAAGCAGGAGCCTCGAAGAAACGAAAGAAAATGACACACTATTTTAAAATTTGAATATGTATACGTTCATATAACAATATGTACTATACTGTACTTAATGTAAATTGTATATTGTTTGTTTCTGTAAAATAAAATACATATAGTGTATTTCCAGTTCGTAAACGTGCATTTTTATCATTCGTTCATATGCAATGGATGGGGGTGGGTTGTTGTTTAAGGTTTTTTGTTATCCGTTTATTCGATTAACCGTCCGGGTCCCGACCCTGACGGTTAATCGAAGTTTCACAGTACTTGTTTCCTGTTTCTATTCTGAACGTGTCGTCAGCTGGCTTGTGTTTCGAATGTGACTTCAGCACTTTGCCAATACAAACTCCAAATAATAAATTCCGAATTGATGTATGATAGTTGATTGGTTTACACCAATTAGATTAAACGCCAAACGTGCAAACGGGAATAAACTACATTTTTAGGATAACTCCGATATGTATCATGCTGGAGAGTAAAGAAGTAAAATCTTCGCAGACCGTCTGGCCTGTTGTTTTACACTGAAAATCCGTCAGACGTTTTAAAAACATAAATAATAGCAATAAATACAGTGAAATAAACTCGCATTTTTAAATTAAATTAGATTTTTTGTACATTAAATTTTTTATATTAGAGATACCTTTTCTCTGAGAAACTACCATAATCTGGTTAGTAAAACTTTCCCAATGGGTTCTACATGCATTATAGATTATACCAAAGTGATCGTTTTACGTTAAAGCAGTGTAATTATTTCTTACAAATTTACAATCTATACATATAAAGCAGAGTTGGCATCTGTCTGTCTGTCCTCTATACAAATCTATATCGTTTGACCAATCCACACCAAATTTTGGTACACTTATTCTTTGGAATCCCGCATGTAACGTAGGCTACACATTAAACACCATTCTATTTGTCTTGGGTGTGCAGAGGGGTGTAACGTCCCTTCATCCTGGGAAACAGAGCATTTGCTAGGGGGCGCTCTCTCCCCGTCTGGCTGTGCAGAAGATGTCAGAGTTAACATCTACAGGAGCCGCCTCTCAAGATAACCTTGGAGGTTTTTAGAATCTTAGAATATGGTGCAATCGCAGATGGGTGCGGCTGCGCTGAAAATCGCTCAGTATAATATCGTTTATGTATCCCGTCCGTAAAATGTGGAATGGAATTTTCAAGCGTAAAGTGTAATTGCTTGAAATGTTGATCATGATATCGTATCAATATGATCTGTTAGCCTTTCCTAATGATGGTGGAATTCCGAAATTCGCATTCCTTGTTCAAGTTGCTACAGATAAAAAATTATTGATAAGGAAAAACTGACTACAATAATACGATGCATGTCAGTGTTTTTTAGAAAATGAAGTTAAAAGTTATTCACAATCACTCCAAAACTTAAAATCGACTTTTTTATATAGTCATCTCAGTATCAGTTTTTGTAGGTTTGTCTTACCTATAGTATGTGAAATGGATCTAAAGTAAATTATAGAAGCTATAAAAATCTCAGTTTTAAAAATTATTTTGCGCTCTCTTATATTTTCTCTATATTTGCATTTTCTATGACAGAAAAGTGATTTTTTTGGATCACTTTCAATCGACGTTTAACCAATTAAACTCGAGCAACGCCGGGTAAATTCAGCTAGTAAGTGAATAAACAGAAGTTTTGGGTCCCGTGTAATTCCTTACAAATGGAGGTGTTCAAGGGTTGGTCCATAGAGCCTGAGCAATCCCTCCAAAATTTTTGAGCTATATATGAAAATTAAATGTCAAAAATTTTTTGGATAATGTAATTTGAAAAATTAATTTTTTTTTAATATTTTGGTAAAAAGTGCTGACACGTCTGAAAACTAAAAAGAACCAGTATGTACAACATTGCAGAAATTTCATCAGGATAGGGATCCGAAAAAAAAAGATTGGCCTTCCCGAAATTTTTTGTTTGCCGCTTGTCTTGAAGAGGTCATTTTAATGGTTAGATTAAATATACTTACTCAAAACATTGAATGGTTACGTTTCACTAAAGAATATAGGTGACGGCATAAGCTAACATTCGCTAAGAAGGGGAAAAACAGGCATTTCTTATGTTCATGTTACCTTCTACGTTCTTTCCGGATAGTTAATTGAATGTTTAAAAATTATTCACAATTGAAATGAAGCATAATTCGTAAGAAACGCTCACTGAATCTGTTTATCGATTCAGTCCTGAAGTGCCAGTTTTTTAAATCGGATAAAAATTTGACATTTCATCATCCTTAAGTTTGATATCAACGAGTTAATAGTTTATTGGAACCGCAGTTTTAGAAAACCTCGGGTTTTCGGATCCCATTTTTGGGGCCCGCAACATTTCCATAATAGTGTATCATAGTAAATTCATCAATCAACATTTGGGTTAATATTTCAATGTTTCTCAAACTATGCATATAGCTGGAGTTGTGGTAAATATGATTAGAAAGAAAGAAACGATTTTTATGTCTAAAATTATCTTCTCTTTACTTGAAGAAATATTTGTATAATAAAATATTTTTTCCATAACGGTATCGTGGGAATCGGACGCAGGGTTTCGGGTTCAGGTTTCCGTCAAAAGTCCGCAGGTATGGGTTCTGGGTAACCGCAACCTCAAACTCCATTCTACACAGAACAAATTTTAAAAACGACTTTTATGTAGACCAAAGTCCAGCCATTAGAACCGGGATTGAAGTGCTATATCTTTTAAGTTGACATTAAATTTACCTACATATTATTTATATATGTAGGAGATAATCTTTAATCAACTGTAGAAGTTTTTTGAATTAATGAAATTAAAACAAGAGATAATCGACTTCCTTTCAAGTTGTTTTGCGATCTTTTAAAAAAACTTTGCTGATACAGCTTTGATATAAAGACCTTTTTGTGGCAACGCTTTAAGTCTACTTATTCACTGGCTTTTTATGTCACCAAGGAAGAGTTTGCCCAATTTAGATAAATTATTAGTTTTAAGTCTAATGGATCCAGGCTACATACAATATATTATTATGATATTAATTTGAGCGAGCTTTTTACGTGTCTCCACGTGGTATTGGTACGGCACTAAGTAATCTACAATACTAAATACAGAAGGCATGATAAAAAATGATAATGATTTACAAAAATTAATAAAAGAGATTCAAATAATATCAAGGTTGCCATTATCTTAATAAAGCGTGGTTGCCTTTGCCTGCCACAACTCGCTACAAAAAGCAAGTCAAAAAACGCGCCAAAAGCGTTACCAGAAAAAGTCTTTATATCAAAGCTTTGTACGTCACGGAAGTACCGTATTCACTCGAACAATCCAGGCAGCTCTTTTTTAAAGACACTGAATGAACTCCAATTAATTTGCTTCAAAATCATAAATATTAGGTTAAGTCACCAAATTTGTCTAGTTAACAGTGCTGGCAGATACTTTTAGTCACGATTCTTCGGAAAAAATGCTCCGATTATGCGAGTAAATACAACGTTCATTAGTGCAATCTAGTCAATATTAGCTGCTATCAAACTCAATCCATTCTGATGATTCCTTCAATATTTATTTGTGACCACTTTGGTATGAGCCCGAATAGCTCAGTCGGTAGAGCGTTAGGCTTTTAACCTAACGGTCCAGGGTTCGAGTCCCTGTTCGGGCGGTTTGTTTTTTACCATTTCCTTTGTTGCATTTAAAGAATTTATAACTCCACATTTTTATGAAAGAGGTTGTGAGATTTTTAGAGATTCTAGCCTATTTTGCATTTTCTAATTCCAATAAAATTTTCCATTACATTTTGATTGTTTTATTTATGCAAAATTTTATTTAAAAGACTGAAACCGGACTTATTGAAAAATGATTTACCTCAATAATAGAAAAATAAAGATTTTTTAGATATTTTGGGGTCTCACTAGAGTGATGCGCAAAGGAATCCCGTATATATGTACATTTAAATTAGTGGGTATTATAGGCATTTTCTGTGAAGCTAAATATAGGTGGCGGTAGCGTTTAAGTGGAAGTACTTGTTTCCTGTTAATATTCCGATCGTGACGTCAACTGGCTTGTTTTTCGAATGCGACATCATCACTTTGCCAATAGAAATTCCAAAGAATAAATTCCAAATTGATGTATGATAGTTGATTGGTTTAGATTATATTATATTAGAAGTCAAACGGGAATAAACTACATTTTAAGGGTAACCCCGATATCTATGATACGAGAGTATTTGGGTAGCAGAAGTAAAAATCTTCGCAGACCGTCTGATCCGTTTGTTTTGCACTGAAAGTCCGTCTCAGAAGCTTTAAAAACATTAAATAATAGTAATAAACACTGAAATAAACTCTGATTTTGAAATTAAATTAGATATTTTCTACATAAACATTTTCTATATTAGAGGTACTTTTTCTCTGGGAAACTACAATAATCTGGTTAGTAAAACTTTCCCAATGGGTTTTACAAGCATCATAGATTATACCGAAGTGATCGTTTTGTGTTAAAGCAGTGTAATTATTTCTTATAAATTTACAATAAATGTATAAGAGAAGTTTATTGCTTCGTGTAATTCTTTAAAAATGGAGGTATTCAAGGATTGCCTGAGACCATTTAAATTTTTGGGGCAATAAATAAAAATTAAATGCCAAAAATGGTTTAGATAATTCAAATTGAACAATTATTATTTTTTATATTTTGGTTAAAAATGCAGACATGTCTGAAAACTTAAAAGAACTAGTATGTTCAGCATTGTAGGGATTTCATCAGGATAGGGACCCGGTAGATACTTTTAGTTACGATTCTTGGGAAAAAGTGCTCCGATTATACAAGTAAATACAGCGCTCATTAGTGCAATTAAGTCAATATTAGCTGCTATCATAATTAATCTATTCTTGATTCCTTAGAATACTTATTTGGTACCAGTTCGTATGAGCCCGAATAGCTCAGTCGGTAGAGCGTTAGGCTTTTAACCTAACGGTCCAGGGTTCGAGTCCCTGTTCGGGCGGTTTGTATTTTACTATTTCTTTGGTTGTATTTAAAGGTTTTTTAACTCCACATTTTCAAAAAAGAGATTATGAAATTTTTAGAGATTAGGGGTAACCTTTTTTTGCTCTGTTCAATGGCAATCATATTTTCCATTACATCTTAATTGTTTTATTTACGCAAAATTTTATTTAAAAAACTGAAACCGGAGTTATATTGAATAGTGATTCATCTCAACAATAGAAAAATAAAGATGTTTTTAGATGTTTTGGGATTTCACTATAGAGTGATGCGGAAAAGAATCTCGTATATATCTACACTTAAATAAGTGGATTATTAGAGGCATTTGCTGTCAACTAAATATAGATGGCGACAGCCTTTCTGTTGAAGTACAGTGAAACTTCGATTAACCGCCACTCTTTTAACCGTCAGTTTCTGTTAACCGTCAGTTCGTTATTAAAAGTTAATTAATTAAATATTAAAAGTTATTAGTACGTACACACATGCATACATACTGTACTCATACATACTATACTTCTACGTAAAGTACGGAACATTGTGCCGCTCAGAAAGCAGGAGCCTCGAAGAAACGAAAGAAAATGACACACTATTTTAAAATTTGAATATGTATACGTTCATATAACAATATGTACTATACTGTACTTAATGTAAATTGTATATTGTTTGTTTCTGTAAAATAAAATACATATAGTGTATTTCCAGTTCGTAAACGTGCATTTTTATCATTCGTTCATATGCAATGGATGGGGGTGGGTTGTTGTTTAAGGTTTTTTGTTATCCGTTTATTCGATTAACCGTCCGGGTCCCGACCCTGACGGTTAATCGAAGTTTCACAGTACTTGTTTCCTGTTTCTATTCTGAACGTGTCGTCAGCTGGCTTGTGTTTCGAATGTGACTTCAGCACTTTGCCAATACAAACTCCAAATAATAAATTCCGAATTGATGTATGATAGTTGATTGGTTTACACCAATTAGATTAAACGCCAAACGTGCAAACGGGAATAAACTACATTTTTAGGATAACTCCGATATGTATCATGCTGGAGAGTAAAGAAGTAAAATCTTCGCAGACCGTCTGGCCTGTTGTTTTACACTGAAAATCCGTCAGACGTTTTAAAAACATAAATAATAGCAATAAATACAGTGAAATAAACTCGCATTTTTAAATTAAATTAGATTTTTTGTACATTAAATTTTTTATATTAGAGATACCTTTTCTCTGAGAAACTACCATAATCTGGTTAGTAAAACTTTCCCAATGGGTTCTACATGCATTATAGATTATACCAAAGTGATCGTTTTACGTTAAAGCAGTGTAATTATTTCTTACAAATTTACAATCTATACATATAAAGCAGAGTTGGCATCTGTCTGTCTGTCCTCTATACAAATCTATATCGTTTGACCAATCCACACCAAATTTTGGTACACTTATTCTTTGGAATCCCGCATGTAACGTAGGCTACACATTAAACACCATTCTATTTGTCTTGGGTGTGCAGAGGGGTGTAACGTCCCTTCATCCTGGGAAACAGAGCATTTGCTAGGGGGCGCTCTCTCCCCGTCTGGCTGTGCAGAAGATGTCAGAGTTAACATCTACAGGAGCCGCCTCTCAAGATAACCTTGGAGGTTTTTAGAATCTTAGAATATGGTGCAATCGCAGATGGGTGCGGCTGCGCTGAAAATCGCTCAGTATAATATCGTTTATGTATCCCGTCCGTAAAATGTGGAATGGAATTTTCAAGCGTAAAGTGTAATTGCTTGAAATGTTGATCATGATATCGTATCAATATGATCTGTTAGCCTTTCCTAATGATGGTGGAATTCCGAAATTCGCATTCCTTGTTCAAGTTGCTACAGATAAAAAATTATTGATAAGGAAAAACTGACTACAATAATACGATGCATGTCAGTGTTTTTTAGAAAATGAAGTTAAAAGTTATTCACAATCACTCCAAAACTTAAAATCGACTTTTTTATATAGTCATCTCAGTATCAGTTTTTGTAGGTTTGTCTTACCTATAGTATGTGAAATGGATCTAAAGTAAATTATAGAAGCTATAAAAATCTCAGTTTTAAAAATTATTTTGCGCTCTCTTATATTTTCTCTATATTTGCATTTTCTATGACAGAAAAGTGATTTTTTTGGATCACTTTCAATCGACGTTTAACCAATTAAACTCGAGCAACGCCGGGTAAATTCAGCTAGTAAGTGAATAAACAGAAGTTTTGGGTCCCGTGTAATTCCTTACAAATGGAGGTGTTCAAGGGTTGGTCCATAGAGCCTGAGCAATCCCTCCAAAATTTTTGAGCTATATATGAAAATTAAATGTCAAAAATTTTTTGGATAATGTAATTTGAAAAATTAATTTTTTTTTAATATTTTGGTAAAAAGTGCTGACACGTCTGAAAACTAAAAAGAACCAGTATGTACAACATTGCAGAAATTTCATCAGGATAGGGATCCGAAAAAAAAAGATTGGCCTTCCCGAAATTTTTTGTTTGCCGCTTGTCTTGAAGAGGTCATTTTAATGGTTAGATTAAATATACTTACTCAAAACATTGAATGGTTACGTTTCACTAAAGAATATAGGTGACGGCATAAGCTAACATTCGCTAAGAAGGGGAAAAACAGGCATTTCTTATGTTCATGTTACCTTCTACGTTCTTTCCGGATAGTTAATTGAATGTTTAAAAATTATTCACAATTGAAATGAAGCATAATTCGTAAGAAACGCTCACTGAATCTGTTTATCGATTCAGTCCTGAAGTGCCAGTTTTTTAAATCGGATAAAAATTTGACATTTCATCATCCTTAAGTTTGATATCAACGAGTTAATAGTTTATTGGAACCGCAGTTTTAGAAAACCTCGGGTTTTCGGATCCCATTTTTGGGGCCCGCAACATTTCCATAATAGTGTATCATAGTAAATTCATCAATCAACATTTGGGTTAATATTTCAATGTTTCTCAAACTATGCATATAGCTGGAGTTGTGGTAAATATGATTAGAAAGAAAGAAACGATTTTTATGTCTAAAATTATCTTCTCTTTACTTGAAGAAATATTTGTATAATAAAATATTTTTTCCATAACGGTATCGTGGGAATCGGACGCAGGGTTTCGGGTTCAGGTTTCCGTCAAAAGTCCGCAGGTATGGGTTCTGGGTAACCGCAACCTCAAACTCCATTCTACACAGAACAAATTTTAAAAACGACTTTTATGTAGACCAAAGTCCAGCCATTAGAACCGGGATTGAAGTGCTATATCTTTTAAGTTGACATTAAATTTACCTACATATTATTTATATATGTAGGAGATAATCTTTAATCAACTGTAGAAGTTTTTTGAATTAATGAAATTAAAACAAGAGATAATCGACTTCCTTTCAAGTTGTTTTGCGATCTTTTAAAAAAACTTTGCTGATACAGCTTTGATATAAAGACCTTTTTGTGGCAACGCTTTAAGTCTACTTATTCACTGGCTTTTTATGTCACCAAGGAAGAGTTTGCCCAATTTAGATAAATTATTAGTTTTAAGTCTAATGGATCC
This sequence comes from Meta bourneti, assembly GCA_933210815.1. Taxonomy (NCBI): domain Eukaryota; kingdom Metazoa; phylum Arthropoda; class Arachnida; order Araneae; family Tetragnathidae; genus Meta; species Meta bourneti. Next base: position 51,054,346 of record OW119934.1, on the reverse strand, counting down.
AGGCTACATACAATATATTATTATGATATTAATTTGAGCGAGCTTTTTACGTGTCTCCACGTGGTATTGGTACGGCACTAAGTAATCTACAATACTAAATACAGAAGGCATGATAAAAAATGATAATGATTTACAAAAATTAATAAAAGAGATTCAAATAATATCAAGGTTGCCATTATCTTAATAAAGCGTGGTTGCCTTTGCCTGCCACAACTCGCTACAAAAAGCAAGTCAAAAAACGCGCCAAAAGCGTTACCAGAAAAAGTCTTTATATCAAAGCTTTGTACGTCACGGAAGTACCGTATTCACTCGAACAATCCAGGCAGCTCTTTTTTAAAGACACTGAATGAACTCCAATTAATTTGCTTCAAAATCATAAATATTAGGTTAAGTCACCAAATTTGTCTAGTTAACAGTGCTGGCAGATACTTTTAGTCACGATTCTTCGGAAAAAATGCTCCGATTATGCGAGTAAATACAACGTTCATTAGTGCAATCTAGTCAATATTAGCTGCTATCAAACTCAATCCATTCTGATGATTCCTTCAATATTTATTTGTGACCACTTTGGTATGAGCCCGAATAGCTCAGTCGGTAGAGCGTTAGGCTTTTAACCTAACGGTCCAGGGTTCGAGTCCCTGTTCGGGCGGTTTGTTTTTTACCATTTCCTTTGTTGCATTTAAAGAATTTATAACTCCACATTTTTATGAAAGAGGTTGTGAGATTTTTAGAGATTCTAGCCTATTTTGCATTTTCTAATTCCAATAAAATTTTCCATTACATTTTGATTGTTTTATTTATGCAAAATTTTATTTAAAAGACTGAAACCGGACTTATTGAAAAATGATTTACCTCAATAATAGAAAAATAAAGATTTTTTAGATATTTTGGGGTCTCACTAGAGTGATGCGCAAAGGAATCCCGTATATATGTACATTTAAATTAGTGGGTATTATAGGCATTTTCTGTGAAGCTAAATATAGGTGGCGGTAGCGTTTAAGTGGAAGTACTTGTTTCCTGTTAATATTCCGATCGTGACGTCAACTGGCTTGTTTTTCGAATGCGACATCATCACTTTGCCAATAGAAATTCCAAAGAATAAATTCCAAATTGATGTATGATAGTTGATTGGTTTAGATTATATTATATTAGAAGTCAAACGGGAATAAACTACATTTTAAGGGTAACCCCGATATCTATGATACGAGAGTATTTGGGTAGCAGAAGTAAAAATCTTCGCAGACCGTCTGATCCGTTTGTTTTGCACTGAAAGTCCGTCTCAGAAGCTTTAAAAACATTAAATAATAGTAATAAACACTGAAATAAACTCTGATTTTGAAATTAAATTAGATATTTTCTACATAAACATTTTCTATATTAGAGGTACTTTTTCTCTGGGAAACTACAATAATCTGGTTAGTAAAACTTTCCCAATGGGTTTTACAAGCATCATAGATTATACCGAAGTGATCGTTTTGTGTTAAAGCAGTGTAATTATTTCTTATAAATTTACAATAAATGTATAAGAGAAGTTTATTGCTTCGTGTAATTCTTTAAAAATGGAGGTATTCAAGGATTGCCTGAGACCATTTAAATTTTTGGGGCAATAAATAAAAATTAAATGCCAAAAATGGTTTAGATAATTCAAATTGAACAATTATTATTTTTTATATTTTGGTTAAAAATGCAGACATGTCTGAAAACTTAAAAGAACTAGTATGTTCAGCATTGTAGGGATTTCATCAGGATAGGGACCCGGTAGATACTTTTAGTTACGATTCTTGGGAAAAAGTGCTCCGATTATACAAGTAAATACAGCGCTCATTAGTGCAATTAAGTCAATATTAGCTGCTATCATAATTAATCTATTCTTGATTCCTTAGAATACTTATTTGGTACCAGTTCGTATGAGCCCGAATAGCTCAGTCGGTAGAGCGTTAGGCTTTTAACCTAACGGTCCAGGGTTCGAGTCCCTGTTCGGGCGGTTTGTTTTTTTATCATTTTGGTTGAATTTAAGGGATTTATAACTCCACATTTTCAGGAAGGGGTTATGGAGATTTTTATAGATTAGGTAGTCTATTTTTCATTTTTACAATTCCAATCAAATTTTACATTTAATTTTGATCGTTTTATTTATGCAAAATTTTATTTAAAAAACTGAAGCCGGACTTATATTGAAAAGTGATTCATCTCAATAATAGAAAAATAAAGATGTTTTTAGATATTTTGGGGTATCACTAGAGTGATGCGGAAAAGAATCTCGTATATATGTACATTTAAATTAGTGGATTATTAGAAGAATTTTCTGTCAACTAAATTTTGATGGAGGTAGCCTTTCAGTTGAAGTACGTGTTTCCTGTTCCTATTCTGAACGTGTCGTCAGCTGTTTTTTTTTTCGAATGCGTCTTCAGCACTTTGCCCCAATAAAAATTCCAAAGAATAAATTCCGAATTGATTTATGATAGTTGATTGGTTAAACGCCAAACGTTAAAACGGGGATAAACTACATTTTAAGGATAATCCCGATATGTACTTCGAGTTGTAGGCGCTACATGTTCGATTTCTGTCTTGCATTCCTTGTGGGTGTATTTCTCTTTTCTGTACCAGTAAAACTTTCATCGTGTGTGTTTCTATATCTTGTGTATGGCGTATTATGACCAAATATGGCCCATGCGCCATAAATCCCCAAAACCAAGCAACCCCGATATGTATCATGCGAGAGTATTTGGACAGCAGAAGTAAAATCTTCGCAGACCGTCTGGTTTGTTTTGCACTGAATATCCCTCTCATTAGAAGTTTTAAAAACATAAATAAATGTAATAAATACAATTAAATAAACTCGGATTTTGAAATTAAATTGGAATAAATTAGGTCTTTTTAAAATAAACATAATAATAATAATAAAATTTTCTATATTAGAAGTACCTTTCCTCTGAGGAACTACTTTAACCTGATTAGTAAAACTTTCCCAAATGGTTTACATGCATCATAGATTCTACTGAAGTGACCGTTTTATGTTAAGGCACAGTAATTATTATTTAGAAATTTTTAATGGCAATAAACAGAATTTTGTGATTTTCTAGTTAATTTTATACAAATATTTTTGGAAAATTAAAGTTTATGCAATATAATAATAGATCTTCACTTCATTATATTGTAACTACGCATTGAGCATACAAGAAATTTCATCTTCATTATATAATGAGAAAATATACAGCTAAGGAGCTCTTTACTTCAAGTAGAGAGAGATCGAGAGAGAGGGAGAGAAGTTAGCCATTTCATTTTACAAAAAATGGCTAAACATAGGGAATATTAAATTTATTACATTGAAACAAGGTATATTGTATTAATACAGGGGAAAGAGCTGAAATTTTGCATTGCCATAAAAAGTACGCAACCAATTTCAATCAAAATATACGAAGGTTGCTATTCATAACCTTTTCAAATATTAATTTCATAACTAACATTTCATAACAAAAATTAACTTAAACAGAAATGTATTTCGTAGATTTTGTTTGAGTTCTTTAATCACAATTTATTAAAAGTTCAGAGATAAGGGGCAAGTTCTTGAGACACTGTAGTTCTCCCCTCTGCATGTGTAAACCCGGCTTTAAGGGGGCACAGTACCCTTAACCCTCCTGGTGGTTGACTCGACAAGACATCTCGTCGTTAGAAGAAACTGACCAGATTTTGATGGGCGAGATATATCTCTTCAAAATCATTTGGAGGGTTAAAACTTAAATTACTTTTGTTCAATTTCAATTAATTTAAAAAATCTAAAATGTTTTGATTCTGGTAAAAACCATATTAAAAAAATTCGCATTAGTTCGTTCATAATAAAAAATTTCTGACACTCCTTATTTCAGTTTTAACCCTTTCAGCTTAACTTCAATCGCACTTTTCTCCAGAAAGAGAATTTTCAACACCGGCGCACCATAATTATTAAACTTAGACACATAAAATTTGAAATGAAGTTTAGTTATCAATAGAGCTTCAAAATAAAACCAACATTTTGCCCAAAAGTAAGAAGTTTATTCAAAAATTTGGACACAAAGTGAGAAGAATTTTGCTGAAAATCAATTAAATGAAATCTGAATTGATAATTTCATATTTTTGTGTTACTTGACTTATATTTTTGGTTTTAATTTAAAATATAGGTACTCTGTGTCACTCATTTCAGTCATTATTTTGGCTAAAATGCATGGGTGGACTCAAAAAGTTGCCCGCAAGTTGTTTGGTAAATTTTTAACTTGTTGGTTGAGTTTATATAAATTCGAATAAAATATTACTTAATTTTAAGATAAGACCCTTTTGGTGATATATCTTCGTCCTACAGTGGCCAGCCTGTGGTGCAAAAACCTGTTCCAAACTGTCACCAGTTCTGGTCGAGGGAAATTTGTTTTCCCTTCTTGGATTTTCATACCCCTTGGAGTAGTAGGGCAGTTTTATCTTGACGAAGTATCTCATCATTAGCAAAACTGATCAACTTTTGATGGGCGAGATATCTCGTCGAAAGTAAGTGGAGGTTTAAGGTGGAAAATAAACGCTAGGCAATGAGTAAATAAATTTAAATCAGTACAGCTGTTTTCATTTTATTGGATAACCTATTACTTGTCCGATGAAACGTTTTCTCGGAGGGATCAATCAAAGCGTGTCCTATTTGAGAGGCATGGAACTCATCTTTAGTTTATATCGACTGCAATCAGTGCCTTGTAAAAGGGTTAAGGCTTTTGACGTGACCTTAGTTTATTTGTGTCAAAAGCGATTGGATTCAAAATATTCCCTCATTTGCAAATTAACTCTTTCAGGGACGCTAGACGTCTCACCGATCCTGTAAGGTCTTTGAAATATTCTTTCAATTTAATATTCTTCTTCGTTATCCCATTTTTACATTGGTAGAACGCGTCTGCTATTGATCCTAAGATCTGGGAGCCATCTCTGTTGCAGTCCGACTTAGCCACCCGTTCAATACATACAAGTAATAGACACACACAAAAGTTTTACTGACTCAGAAGAGAGAAATACAACCAGGGAGGAATGCACCTGATAGGAATCGAACTTCGAACCTGCGCCGCCAACAATTCGAAGGTTGCTAGCCCAGTGGACGTACCACTGAGCCACGACGGCCCCAATTTGATGTTCTGATGTCAAGGAGTGCTTTGGATCAGTGGTTCTCAACCTTAGTGGGACAGCGGTCCAGTAAATTCTTCTTTTTATAAGGACGAGGGTCTGATCTCAATGAATTTACTAGTAAATACCTTTCCAATTTTTGTAGCCCTCAGGGGCACATCTCCTTTAGGTGTGTACGGGCTTAACGAACTGAAGCTACTCAAGTAATCTTTCCTCTTCCGATGGGATTTACTGTTTTCAGTAAACACGGGTATAGGGCACCAGGGATACCCACGTGATCTTTTTCTGCTTTCATCTCATTATTCTATTCCCAATCTCTCTTCTCCCCCGTTCATGACATTTTTTACTTGAAGTTGTCTGTCTTGTGTTTGGCGCAGCTTGGCCAAACGCAAAACCACCAACCAATTTTTATAAGTTCATACAATGCTTTCGCTGTAGATTAACTCTCCTGGTGGTTGTCTCGACGAGGTATCTCGTCATTAGCAAAATTGTCCACATCTTGATGGACGAGATATCTCGTCGGAAACACTGGGAGGGGTAACCTAATTTTTCTGTAATGTGAGGTATAGAGTGTACACAAACACTGTTTGAAGTAGAGCACAACAAACTTTAGGAGACAGTTTATCGAAACTAAGCTCGTTTTCCTCCTGATTTGAATGTTTAAAAGTTACTGCGCCCCCTTAAAATATTCTAGGAATCTCACGTCACAAAGATACTTCTGAAGCAGCCGACTGGGCCTTGTTACTTTAGAATTTCGATGGACAAGATACCTTGTCGAAACCATTTGGAGGACTTCTGAATTGTGTAGTATGAGTATACACAAACACTGTTTAAAGTAGTGCACAGAAAAACTTTAGGAGATACAGATTATCGAAATCAAGCTCGTTTTCCTCCTGATTTAAATTCTTAAAAGTACTGGGCCTTCTTAACCGTATGGTGGTTGTCTTGACAAGGTATCTCGTCATTAACAAAACCATAGCAGATCTTGATGTACGAGGTATCTAGTCATTAGGAAAATTGGTCAGTTCTTGGTGGACGAGATATCTCTTTAAAACCACTTGGAGGTTTAAAATATGCTAGGAATCTCACGTCACACAGATACTTTTGAAGCAGCCGACTGGGCCTTGTTACTTCACAATTTTTGCTTCTCCCCCGTTTACGACCGTCCCTGTTGTGTTCGGGTTGTTAAGTAGGCGAGCCACCGCTGGAAATCTTCGTGGGGGTTGTGAATACTTTATTATTATTTCTTTTCGACTCGCCAGGGCAAGATGGCGGTTCCGCAATTTACGACGCAGCAGGGGGCTGATTTGGGCCCTTTCAAATAATGGGACACCGTGTGGGTTAGCGGTGGTGCAGGCCTTGTGAAAAACCGTGTTCAAACGCCCGGCTTTCTGTCTTAATCTCCTTTAGGAGGCTTTCCGATTTCATTAAGTTTCGGCCTGCGTAGTCTGGAATCCATCGTATAAATAAAAGCGTTTTTAATTCATATCTTTTGTCATTTTTACCCCGCAGAATTTGCATAAAACTCTCAAACTCTCACGATTCGTTACATGTATCCATTGTAGCTTTTACAAAATTATTTATATTTTTATCAAGGACCGTTAGTTAAAATTTTAACATGAACTAAAAATTACATTTTGTTATGATTTTTTAAGTTGAGTGTTCTATTTTGTCTGGAGTAGTTTGTCCTACTTTGGACATCGCGCCATAAAACTCAAATGACTAATCAATAAAACAAACAACCATCTTATAAATATCTCACAGTTATAATTTGAAAAAATTTCAAAATAGTTTTCTAAGGCTTATTTCTTGTAAAAATCTGTGTTTTTGTGAAAATCAACTGTCTTTATCCAATGTCCTCTCTAGAATGGAGAACTGTCTTATTCTTTATTCAATATGTCCTCTCTAGAATGATGAACTCTCTTTGTGTTTAATTGTTTTTATAAATTTGTTACATAAAAAATAGATTGTACCAGCCTACTAATGAGATAAATATTCGTATACTTTGTATATACTAATGAGATAAATATTCGTATGTATTGTCAATATTTTAATTCAAATCATAGTTTGTATACATATAAATCAAATTAACTTCATTTTTTAAGTGTATCACTTAGTTGTAAAGCAAAAAAATTGTACTAAAACACCTAACATTAAAAAAAACATAGGTTAAGCAACATTTTAAATCAAAATTTCAAAATTTGGAAACGCGATGAATTTCGTATTTGCCCATTTTGCAAAGATTATCCAAAAAATTTCAAAGAAATCAAGAAAAACCTGATACGCAAGGTACAATTCAAAATCGGAAGAATGTCAAAAAGTATTAATCGGTGAAAAATGAGCTTTTGTAGTAAACTTACTATTGTTACCTTCTCTGTTTTATGTGTTGTTTATTTAACTCCTTCAAAATTGAAAAACTGAAAGGTTCTTTTTGCTATCAACAGAGTTTGATATGAATTAATTTTAATGCTAAAACTAAAACATCGATATTGGTGATTTTGGAAGTTCACAAGTCCTTAAGTAATGAGATTAAGATCCTTAAGTAATGTCCTTAAATAATGAGAATACGTAAAAATTTATATTAACCAGGCAAAATGTAAGAGAAGTTTTGATAATCAAGCAATTCACACATAACAATATAGACATTTGGAGCTAATTATAATGTAATCAAAGTAAAAATGCAATTATAATGTACCTTATGAAGCATAGCTATACCAACGATTGCAACAGTAGTGTAGCTAAAATTTTATTTCCAAGGGAGGCCCCGAAGATAACAATGGATTTTTTTGCCAAATTAAGATTGTGAATTCGTTAGAAAACATTTAAAGAAAGAAAAATTTTTTATTATTGCAAAAATCTATGGAAAGTATAATGATGTCATCTACAAGCAATGCCAACAAAATTGTACACATTAAGAAAGAAAAACAGAAACGTTAAAATCGCCTTTCAAGCAATATTAATTGTAATCCTGAAGCTATATTTGAAGCTAAACACTGTCTAAACATACAATACTTAACCATGTTATAATAGAAATTAAATTTATCATTATATTGGGTTGGTGCAAAAGTTCGTACCGTTTATGGCACTAGATGGCATTGCATCGCAAAACCGTAGTGTTATCTACTTCACACGTGTAAAGTTTTGATGTTTGAAAGAAGGAATTTCAGCGAGTACTTGGGAAAAAAATTGTGTTATTTGGTTGTTTTTAAAATTTTTAAGCAATAAAAATGGCAGAAAATAAGGAGTATTTTCGACATATTATGCTTTTTTATTTCCGAAAAGGCAAGAATGCTTCTCAGACGTAAAAGAAGATGTGTATGGTGAGGGTGCCGTTGACGACTCCACGTGCCTAAGTGGTTCAAAAAGTTTCGTCACCTGGATCAGTTCTTTAGCTAGAAACCTCAAAACTTCTATGAGCGCTGGATTATGCAGATACTGGAGAGATACAGAAAGGTCAACGAACAGATTTGCACATACTTATTGATGAAATGCAATTTTTAGTAAATAAAATTTTTCTTCAATTCTTGTATAAAAAGGGACGAATTTTACATCAACCCAATAAAAAAGAAACGTTTTAATTTACTTCGGATCTTTCGCTTAGGGATTGATTCCGGACGTTCGTCAATAGTCCGTTCTGTTGCTCCAGTGCGACGTAAATTCAACTATCTACCTATTACAATCGACAATTAAATATTTTTCTTTACCATCTCTTTTGCAAACTATTTCGGAATAAAATTGAAGAGTTAAATGTAACACTTATTTTGGGACAGTTGGTTCGTGGGGTTGAATTTTTATGGCTCAAGGGCGTATTATAAAGCTGCGCCAAACACAAGACAACGTCAAGTAATAGACATACACACAAGGAAAGTTTTACTGAAACAGAAGAGAGAAATACACCCAGGGAGGAATCGAACCTGCGCCGCCTACAACTCGCTGGTTACTCGCGTAGTGGACAAACCCATTGAGCCACGACGACCTCTATTTTGTGACAGGGGGAGTAGTTATTTTAAGAACAAAATAAGCATTTCAAAAATACAAGACGGTAGTACATGCATAAAGGGTATTTTATTTATTACTAACACTTCCAGGGAGGGGATAGTGCCCCTAGAACAATGGTTCTTAACCTTTTTAGTGATCGGTACCCCTTTGAATCTAAAAATAAGTTCTCGCACCATATGTTTCTATTTCTTTATTTATGAAATTACTTGTATATATTGCAAGATAATTTATTTATTGAAAAATAAACATACACTTTCATATACATACAAAACAATATCTCAATTTTTAATGGCTACGTTGTTGTTTATTCATAATATTTTTGAAGCAAGGCTCCCTTTTTGAGAGCCACGCGTAAATCATCACTTGCATTGAAGCGATTTCTGCCTTTTGTTTTTATGTGCAAAATCGATGAAAATCCCATTTCACATAGGTAGGTGGTGGCAAATGGTAAAAGTGTCTGCAATACTGCTTTTGCCGGCTGTGTATAATGTTCTAACTGTGTACACCAGAATTGTTCTAAATCCAGTTTTTCAAATTGCATTTGAATATGTGCATTGGCACGTATTTCAATAAGATCGTCTTTTATTAAATCGCTGTCGTCCATCGAAACTTCTCACACTCCTGGAAATGCTTTCTCGCACCCCCAGGAGAGTGCACCCCCCAGGTTAAGAACCACTGCCCTAGAGGCCCCCTCTAGCTACGCCGCTCCATTGGAATACCACCCGCGACCCAATTTTGGGTCTCAGTCCGTAAGTGGCGATTCAGTGCCAAAGAGCGTGGGCGGAAGCACTCGAGTAATAACACAACTGAGACCGAAGAGATTAAGTGAGGTAAACGGCAACATGTTCAGCCTCTTGAAAGAAGGTGTGAACACCGTCTGTACAAGCAGCCTGTGGGTGCGGCCAACTCATGAAGCAGACGGCAATCAGAAATAGCAGGGACCTAAAGGATTGATTAATAAACCGAAATGAAATATTCATGGACTTGTCTTACAAGCACCGTTCAGCAAGTGCCTGTTAATTAAAAACCCGGGGTAGTGTAAGGTATTTTGAATTCCATTGTTTAAATAGGGTATTTGACTTTCGTTTAGCTGGCGAAATGGGTCATGTGTAAAAAGATCAAAATCTGGAAAAGTCACGTCGCTTCCATTACGTGCTTATTGATAATCCAGGAAATGATTTTTATCTCCCGGTTGTTTTTGTTAGCAAAAGTCAAATCAGTCAAATCGCATGATTTTCATCTGAATGTATGCATCAGATTTGTAGGATGGCCAAAATTTATGAATATTTTTCATGTTACATGTTTTATTGCATGCAATGTACGACGCAAATATAACGCAATAAAAGATATTTTTAAAAGCTTTGAATCAGAGGGATTTTCAGTGTAAACAAACAAACCAGACGGACGAGATTTTACTTCCTGTTATACAAATGCTCTCGGATGATACACATCGGGGTTACAAATGTCCTCACGTTGGCGTGGTATCGAAGTTTGGAGAGTGGGGTGCCAGCTCAAGTGTTGCCTCGTCATCTGACAGTGGTTCAAAATTAAGAAGCGTTGTCCTTGGATCTTTCCCTTCGGTTTTGATCCCGGACCGTCGCCAATAGCCCGTTGTGTTGCTCCATTGCGATGTTAATTAACTACCTACCTGTCGTGGAATAAGTACAGGAAACACATTTTGCTTCCAAAACACTACCACCACCTGCATTTAACTTGACAGAAAAGCCTCTCAATTATGCTTTCAATATAAAGCGTGAAATTCGCTTTGGCTGCATTTTAGCGAGGCAACTCTTCTGGCTACCCTAAAAAACTTTATAAGTATAATGGTTTCGTCAGACTTGTACTTAATTTAACTATAAACCGAAATAATTGGGATGGATTTATTGGTTCAATTATTTATGAGGTTTAGTGACTAAAAAATAATAAAAAAAATTCTTGAACACAATGAAAAATATCAACCAATGGAATGAATATCTTGAAAATAATTCCAAAGTGAATTATTAAATTCCACGTCACTGAAATATTTGTAAACTCCCATTGATGATTAAAAAGAGAATAGGTAAGTAGTTGAAGTAACGTCGCATTGGGAGCAACACAATGAGCTATTGGCGACGATCCGGGATCAAACCCGAAGAATAAATAAAAATTAATTAATTTCAGATTAATTTATTTAGATTTATGTATTCTTAAATAAATAATCGGAAGTAAAGTTATCGAAAATTTTGACTCTTTTGCTCTAAATAATACAAAATAAGCAATAATACATAAAAATAAATAAATGTCTGTCATCATCGAGGCTGAAAGCATAAAAATAATCTAATCAAATTTAGCAGTAATTATGATTAGTAATAATTAGCAGTGCCAGGTTTAGGTAGGCAAAGCTGTTATTTCTCAATTACCGTGTTAAATGTTATTACTGATTTGTGATAACACAGTTATTAACTGTTAATATTAACAGCTTCCTTATCAGTTAGCAACTGACATAGAGTTAGCAACTTAATTTAACGGTTACTATTAACTTAGTAATTGAAATTGCAGGTTAATTTTAACAGTTGTTATCGTTAACCATAAAGTGATTTAAAATTTTTGGTATTTTAGTTTAACTTTTTCTTACTTTTTAATTTTCTTATTACAAATTTAACGTTAAATTCAATTTAAATTACTTTACACACACAGTTATCTTAATAACATTTATCTAAAGCTGTAAATATTTTAGATAACAGTTGCTAAATTGGAATAACAGTTCATATCTAGTGTCAGGTTAGGGTTGATTTTAGTATGGATGCGGGCCATTGACTTCATCTGTTAGGGGACGAATTCAAAATACAGTAAACCCTCGTTACGTCGTGTCTTGATATATCGTGCATTCGGCTAAGTTGTTCCGTTTTACTTGTCCTCAATGAATTCTCGTTTTGCGAAAAGGAAAAGAAATAATCAAATTTCTTTACAATTGAAGGTCAAGCAGTTGTCCTGAAATGAATTAGTATAAGAATATAATCAACGAATATGCCAAATATCACATCGTTGACGAAAGTGTTCGAGGTCTACATCAAGATTTTAATTCTAATTGACGAAAATTATTGAGCTATGTCAGACGCTATATGGAAAAGTTTTAACGAAATGGTTTATTTTTCAGACAAATATATCATTGACGAAAGTTCTCGAGGTCTACAATCAGCATTTTCATTCCCATCATAATTGATGAAAATCATTGAGCTATGTCGAAAGCTATATGGAAAAATTAAAAACGAAAAAGCTTATATATTTTTTCAGATATATTATGGACGAAAGCGCTCGAAGCATCTAAAATTTTCATACCCATCCCAGTTGTTGAAAATCATTGATCTATAGTAAACGCTATACTGAAAAATTAAATACGAAACGGCTTATATTTTTTCAGACAGATATATTATTGACGAAAGGGCTCAAAGTCTATATCAGGATTTTCAATATATTCGATGAAGATTATTGAACTATGTCATACACTACATAGGAAAATTAAAAACGAAATTTGTTTTCTCCGACAGATATGTTATGGACGAAAGCGCTCAAGGTCTGCCATCCAACATTTTCATACACATCCTAATTGGTGAAAATCATTGAGCTATATCAACAGCTATGTGGAAAAATTAAAAACGAAACGTCTTTTATTTTTGAGATAGATATATTATGGACGAAAGCGCTCGAGGTCTACATTTAACATATTCATACCCATCCTAGTTGTTAAAAATCTTTGAGCTATGGCAAACGCTATACTGAAAAATTAAATACGAAACGGCTTATATTTTTTTCAAACATATATTATTGACGAAAGGGCTCAAGGTCTACATCAAGATTTTCATTCTATTCGATGAAGATTATTGAACTAAGTCATACGCTTCATGGAAAATTAAAAACGGAACGTCTTATGTTTTTTCCAACAGATATATTATCTACGAAAGCGCTCGAGGGTACGCTATACGGAAAAGTTAAAAACGAAATGACTTAGTTTTTTTTTTTCAGACAGATATATCATTCACGAAAGTGTTTGAACTCTACATCTAACATTTTCATACCCATCCCAAATGACGAAAATCATTGAGCTACGTCAAACGCTATATGGAAAAATTAAAAACGAAACAGCTTACATTTTTCCAGACAGATATATTATGACGAAAGCGCTCGAGGTCTACATCTAAGATTTCCATTTTCATATGCGTGCCCCATCCAGGCAAAAGCAGCGGGGCGCAGCAATTAATCCTAAATCTCATTGACCTGTGCAGAGTCACCCATATATTTCATACCACAGAAGTCCTACCTTCGAAAGTAAAAGACATGCCTTAACAATCTTATGACAGATGGATAATAATTACATCCAACCGGCTCTCTAATCACTTAACTTGTTCTAATAATTTCTGAATGACCACAGATTGAACAGAGCGGTAATCATCAGGATTACCTCCAAAAAGGAAAAGGACGGAAGCCCTCGACTTTGTAAATAATTCGACGTTTACAATTAAAACGTCAACCAGCAGATGGGTTGGAGATATCAGAGGATATATTTTTGATGTTTTATGGGGATCTAATTGATCGAAGGAAGTCGTAAGACTGTTGTAACTTCATTTAGCTAGTTTGGGATGTCGCTGCGTTCAGAAATTTATGGGCACCGCTTTGAATGCGCTCTCGTATGCACTTTAGCGTGTCTTTATTCTTCTTCCCCTGTTTTAGGGAAATTGTTTTGGGGGTTTTCCAGCTGTTTACCGCGGAATGCTACTCCCAACTCGGGGTCGGTATATATATCCTGTTTTTAAACGCATCGAAGCAGCTTGGGGATGAGGATTAGCCTCAAGAAGCGTATTAGGTAAAAGGCTTTCAATGCTTATAACGCATCCAATAAGAGATTTTTTGTAGAGTGTTTGAAGATTTGGGAAAGTTTCAGAATTATAAAAGTTGGATGCTGAAAGTTTGGAAATATTGACACAAAACACCCGTTTGGGATTTTTTCGGGGTGGGGGAATTTTGTTAGACTCTTAAGGACAATAATTTTAATGGATGAAAAAGATGATGTTTTGTCACAACTTTTCTAAAAGGAAGTTAGAATTATACGATACTCTTCTGAATGCACAATTCAACTTAATTAAAAAGTTAACTAGATTAATTTGTTAAAAGTCAATTTTCCTGTAACAACGTTAGAATTATACGATACTTATCCGATGCGCAATTTAACATAATTTAAAAGTTTTTGCTTAAAAATTTTAGATTAATTTACAAAAGTAAATTTTTCTGAGTGATTTTCGAGCAACTACTGTACTCCTTCCGTCAAAAACAAGTGTCACATTTAACACTTGAATTTTGTTTCGAAACATTTGTCACATTTTAAAAAAAGGTGGTTAGGTAGATATTTTAATTAACGTCGCACTGGGAACAACGCAACGGGCTGTTGGCGACGGTCCGGGATCAAAGCCGAGGAAAAAAAGTTGGAAAAGAAAAAAACTTTAATCTTAAATCATAAAATATATTTTCTAACATGGTTAAATATTACATGCTATGACAATGTTTAGCTTTTAATTTTGCTTCAGGATTACAATTCATATTACATGGAAATCGATTTTTATGTAGGCATTGCTTCCAGATTCCGCTTTCCATACATGTATGCGATGCTAAGAAAATGCTTCTAACGAGTGCACGTTTAAGACAGTTTCCTTTTCTATTTTTTACCAACCTTTGTTTACAATAAAAAAGACGGTTGAGTGGCATTCTTAGGTTGTCTTGTACCGTTAACAAATGTTCACGTTGGTACATTTCACTTCAAAATGGATAAAAATTATTAATATTAGAAACAAAAATGTGCAAATGTAGCAGTATTTTAGGACAGAGGGAGTAGTAGTTTAGAGTGTGTATTTGCTTCTAGGAATTCCTCTTTGATTAGTCAGTGGGGTTATTTTAAACTAGCGATGCAAAACTTAAGGAACAGTAAGGTTTTCAACTGTTATTTGGCAGTGAAGTGACCTGGATGTTGGAAAATAATACAGAGGGTACGTTGAGAGTTGCCGAACCGCTGAGTGAAAACAAAATGATAACAAGAACAGAAGCGAAGAGTAAAAAATTCTTTGAACTGAAGTGGTGACAGAAGGTTAAGTGTGAAAACTTAACCTTCTGAAAAAAGAGAGGATGCAGTTCCTTGAAGGCTGGTTGTATGCTTACAGAAAATGAGATTGCAGATGAGTTCCTCGGGAAGCAAAACCCATTCTTATATAGAGCCTCTAACGTCACGATTCCAAAATTTGAATACTCACCAGCTTTCTACTGATTATCATCAGTTATGCAAATCACCAGTCTCATTAAATTTTAAGGTTCTAACCTTTAAAAATAATGATGTTCCGAATGTTTTGCACACCCGTGTAGTAGGGGCTAGAAAAGTGTCAAGGTGGTTAACACCTCCTATAACTGAACCTATAATCCCAACACTTATAGCTTCGCCTATAGAAAGTATATGGGGATAGAGATTGTCACCACCGACGTTAAACTAGGTGTGGATATTCTTTGGACACTTGAACAGAGAAGAGACACACAAATTTGTGATTTATTTATTTTACTAATACTATCGTTTATTATTTTACGAATGCTATTGAAAAATTCCATACTAGCAGATTACAGTTGGACATTTTGTAAGAAAACTTGATTGAGGAATGAGTAATTTTATGTTGTAATAAATACTCATATATAAAGCAATCTGCAGTATAATGTAACTTTATAATTAGCGAAAAATGATGATCTGTTGGAAAATTAAACATCATCAATCACTTCAAGTTTACGTATGCTATCATTCCCTAATCACTAGGGGTAAGAGTTTGATGACCTGAAAATTGCTAGAAAAGGCAAAATAAAATAAACTACGACCTCAATACTTCAAAAAATGCCCTTAAAATCTCAAAAATATTATATTTTACCAAGGAGTTCGACAAAAAAGATGAATGAAATAAAAAAAATTTTAATATTTTCTATCGACAAAAAATACACCTAAAATACAAATTTACTTCTTAGTTTTTCTGCAGAACTGAAAGTCTATTTTGTTAATAAAACACGAGCCTTATTGAAGAAAATTAAAAGAAATACAAAAACAGCTTTTATTCCTGAGTTTCTGTGTCAAATTGAAAATTTGAATTTTACAAACAAGACCACTTAATTTAATATTTTTAATTTCCAATGGCACATTGAACATTTTTATTTCGTCAGTACAAAATTTTAAAAGAGAATAGAAACAGTGTTGAGATTTTCAGAAGAGTATCCTTTTTCCTGTGATCTGCAACCAAGTTTTATACATTGGAAAAATTCCACTTCTACCGAAACCACGAGCACACTTTAAATAAACTATATCTCTTTGTATATATAGTTCCCAACTGAAATTCCTGACAGATGAAATTAGGATCTTATGAAAATTCATCTAAGAATGCTTCTAGGACAACACAAAGATATACAAAATAATGTCTAAAAATACAAAAATGTGGTTTAGACCAAAAAATGAAAAAATGCTATTTCCCGTTTAAAAAATGCATGAAAATGCCCCAACAAAGGCAATTAAATCAGCATAGATTTTTTATATGGAACAAATATCTATTTGCAAGAGTAGTGCTTAAGTCTTCATTAGCTTCTGTCATAGGTTAAGAAATTATATCACTGTTAAAAATTGTTTTTTTTTTTGCTACGACTGCTGCCATCTTAACCTAGGTATGCGAGTAACACATTTCGCACAAAAAGTTTTGTTTCGTATCAACTAAAGGTGTTTTCACACCACACAAAGCTATTGCCATTGTTTCAATAGGGAAACTTTATTTGCATACAACTTACAAACGAATTTGATAACTTCATTGTCTTAAGTGTTTCTTTTCTTCATTAGTTATTAACAAATAAGCTGACCACTTTACTTTTTGAAACAGCGATCTTAGTAGCCCAACCAACGTATTTAACTAATTTGTTTAAACACAAATTTACAATGTGCATTCAAATAAGTAGTGTCATTTTAATTGGCATTGACCACACCCATCTTTTTAGATGAGCTTGCCCCTCCCAAGCTTTTAGAGTAAAATCACCACACCCGGCTTACAAAAAAATATTCCACAAAACAATCTTCTTCTAATGTCTTTAGATTCCGCGAGTTATTAGACAAAAGCTAATTTTTGTTTCTTCTTATATTTTGTTTAATCTGATATAGACCTGTCAAACTACATTGAGCATTATTGAATGCTTTACTTCAAATTGTGCAATCGATCATCCAGTATGTCTATTTCACTATTAGAAGCTAATCTATTTCAAGTCAGCTAATGATGTCATAAATAACAAACAAAGAACTATTGGCGAGTTTTTTAATTCAAAATTGCGCAGTCTAATCCGATTATGGGCTATTTGTCACCTGTCATGCAGCGAGAAAACGAAGAATTAGTACTATGTGGGCAAATTTGAAATCAAATCAAAAACGATTTTATACCCTTTTTATTTTACTTTTTAGAACATGTTTTCCAACTTGACACAAGGAAATCCATCATCCGAACGAGGAGGGGAAGTTTTTGCCCATGCCTTATGGAAATACATCAAACCGCTTAGCTTCTTAGAATTTCTATCAAGTAGACTTTTATTCAACTTAGAAGTACAATATTCTCCGTTTGATAAAATCACTTCTGTTCAAGTAAATTTGATTTAATTATGTGTAAAATTTTTATCCTTTTGGAAATAGTATATCAAACCTCTAAAAATCCCACCGTGGTAGATTTTTGTGCAATTGACGGTTGGATGATTGTTTTGAAGTTTTTGGCCCATGGGTCATATTTGGCCAAGCTTGTGCAACTTAGAAGAACAGTGCAAAACATTTAATAAAGTCACTTCTGTTTGAGCGAATTTGATTCAGAGACTAATTCTCACAATTACTAATTCGTAATGCAGAATTTTAAGTAAGAAATCAAGTACTACTTTCAATGACACCATAGTAAATTCAAAGTGATTGGTAGGGCTAAGATTTTGATGATTTTGTACATTTTTTGTCAGAAACAATGATAATGAATAACATAGCTATCAATACATATAAATCAATTTTACTGATTTCTTCATCATTTGGCATACGTTTTTTCATAAGAACTTTTAAAACAACTTAATTATAAACTTAATTTTAAAGTTTTTAAGGAATTTTCTAATTGAAATTTTTATTAATTAATTAAAAATGTTTATTACTTCACTAGAAAATAAAAGAAATTGTAAATTACAAATGCATGTGAATTTTAAGGTCTGGACCTAGTTCAAACAATTTTCACAGAACATTTGAGAAGTCGGTCCCTCCCATGTTTAAAACTGGTTCTTATGCTAGAAATATTAATGATAGAGTTCTTTTCCATGCGGAACTGTTTGAGAGATTTTTAAACTCAAACGTTTTCCCATTAAACATTTTTTAGCGATTTCAGAACAAAAATAGCTGTTGTTCTCATCGGGATGAGGTGTAACCAGCCCGTCCACAAAAAAAATATGCGTAAGATGAAGGATCATACGTGTAAGAGAAATCAGTTGTAACGAATGGATTGATCTCAAGTCCGGAGACCACACACGACCGTCCAAATATTTTTATTCTGCCCTCAGATCAGACACGGCCCTCCAAATGTTTTATCAGGCCCGCAGACCAAAACGTGACCCTCCAAATATTTTTATTAAGCCCTCAGTCCAGATACGGTCCTACGAACAGGTTTACCCGACTCACAGAGTAGATACGTCCTTCAGGACAGGAAGACGAGATACGATGCTCCAAATATTTTGATTAGGCCCTCAGTCCAGATACGGTCCTACGAACAGGTTTACCCGACTCACAGAGCAGATACGTCCTTCAGGACAGGAAGACGAGATACGATGCTCCAAATATTTTGATTAGGCCCTCAGTCCAGATACGGTCCTACGAACAGGTTTACTCGACTCACAGAGTAGATACGTCCTTCAGGACAGGAAGACGAGATACGATGCTCCAAATATTTTGATTAGGCCCTCAGTCCAGATACGGTCCTACGAACAGGTTTACCCGACTCACAGAGCAGATACGTCCTTCAGGACAGGAAGACGAGATACGATGCTCCAAATATTTTGATTAGGCCCTCAGTCCAGATACGGTCCTACGAACAGGTTTACCCGACTCACAGAGTAGATACGTCCTTCAGGACAGGAAGACGAGATACGATGCTCCAAATATTTTGATTAGGCCCTCAGTCCAGATACGGTCCTACGAACAGGTTTACCCGACTCACAGAGTAGATACGTCCTTCAGGACAGGAAGACGAGATACGATGCTCCAAATATTTTGATTAGGCCCTCAGTCCAGATACGGTCCTACGAACAGGTTTACCCGACTCACAGAGTAGATACGTCCTTCAGGACAGGAAGACGAGATACGATGCTCCAAATATTTTGATTAGGCCCTCAGTCCAGATACGGTCCTACGAACAGGTTTACCCGACTCACAGAGCAGATACGTCCTTCAGGACAGGAAGACGAGATACGATGCTCCAAATATTTTGATTAGGCCCTCAGTCCAGATACGGTCCTACGAACAGGTTTACCCGACTCACAGAGTAGATACGTCCTTCAGGACAGGAAGACGAGATACGATGCTCCAAATATTTTGATTAGGCCCTCCAAATACTTTTATCAGTCCCGCAGACCAGATTCGGCCCTCCTAATAGGTTTAACCGACCGCTGTCCAAATACGGCCTTCAGGACAGGTTTACCCTTACAGATTAAAAGATACGACCCTCCAAATACTTCGATCAGGCCCGCAGTCCACATAGGCCCGATACAGCTCTCCGAATAAGTTTTCCCGACCCGCCGGCCAGATACGGCCTCCGGTTTTTCTGGCGTTGTAGACCAGATACGGATACCATATATTCCTAGAAAATACTCTCTTCATCTGACCGTGGTTCAAACTTACGTGATGTTGTCCTCGGATCTTTCCCCTTCGGAACAATCGCCAATAGCCCGTTGTGTTGCTCCAGTGTGACGTTAATTAGAATATCTATCTACCTAGAAAATACTCGTTCATATAAATAAATATTTAAAAAGGTAGCCAATCTGATCCTAGCAATATCGCAATATCTACGTTGAAATTTGCACCAAGCAGATTTATATATACATTTATTCTTGTTTAGCTTCTCAGCAGACTGTGGGTGGATTGGAAGTGTCAAGTGAACAGTATGGTGAGCGAAGTCTAACGTAAGGTTGGGCCAAATTAAGATTAATGCCATGTGACAGCGCAAAGGAGCCTGGAAGAAATCCAGCATATTTGTTGGAGGGAGTTTACTTTTATGGAGTTAATTGGAAGTATATGACAACTAACCCCCGATCCATCTTCATGAGTCACTTAGATTTCCAAAGCCTTGGCGGTTTCGAAAAGGGAAATAAAAATCGGTAAAGCCCGATGTGGAGAGGGAAGCGAATGAAGGATGATCTCCACTTGTGTGTTGCTAATAGCGAATGCGAGTAAATGCTGGAGATCCCTATTTCAAGTGTTCTCGAATACACAAATGCGTACCTTATTCCCTATTCGTGTGCGTTGAATCAAATTATCGGAAGTGAAACTTAAATATTGATTGCGTGTTGCTAATAGAGATCCCTATTTCAAGTGTTCTCGAATACACAAATACGTACCTTATTCTCTATTCATAAGCGGTGAATGAAACAATCAGAAGTGAAAGAATCCAGAAACGTAATATTGATTGAT
This sequence comes from Meta bourneti, assembly GCA_933210815.1. Lineage (NCBI taxonomy): Eukaryota > Metazoa > Arthropoda > Arachnida > Araneae > Tetragnathidae > Meta > Meta bourneti. Next base: position 51,033,495 of record OW119934.1, on the reverse strand, counting down.
AAGTATTATACAGCGTAGTATACTTTTATACGTTTGGTGATGACATTTATTGGTAACTTAATATTTTCGATAACATGCTAACTGTTAATTTCAACCAAAGACCGTCATGTTCATGGGGGCGGTGCACGTCAAATCTGGCCTCACGTCACGTGGCCTCAAATGTCCTCACGTTGGCTGAGGTGAAAGTTTGGAGAGTGAGATACCAGTTCAGGAGTTAACCTCGTCATCTGACCGTGATTCAAAAGTACGAGGATCTTTTCCTCGTCCTTTTGAGTCACGTTCATCTTCCTCGGTTAAAGATCCTCCTCGGATCTTTTCCTTCGGGATTGATCCCGGACAGTCACAAATAGCCCGTTGTGTTGCTCCAATCCGACTTAAATTCAACTATCAACCCAACAATAGACGATAAACTTGGATTACAGATGCGTTACAGAGTTACAGATTGGCATCTGTAACTCTGCGTTACAGATGCCAATTGTGAAAAGGTGTTAAGTTTTAACCAGCCCCCTAATTGAATGCATAGACTACATACACGTACCCATGTGTTTCAAACGTCCACTCTTCAGAATCCGACTATGAAGTCTGTCCGGAAAGTATCCAGTCATTGTTTATCCTCCTAGTGGTTTTCTCTCGTCGTGATATCTCGTCATTAGAGTAAAACCAACCATGTCTTCATCTCGTTATCGACAAAAAATCGGTAATATCCTGATGACGAGATATTTCGTCGAAACCACTTGGAGTGTTAATATAACGGGAACGGTTTAAGGGCTCCATGCAGAAGGCGGAGGAAGGTTCGTTGGTACAATAGTACCGGGACCCTCCGGGAAACGTGAAAAGTTATTGTACTATGTGTGGGATGCCCGAGGTCTACCCGAAAAATATCCAGCGAATGTTAATAAGACGAGAACGGTTTACGCGGCATCGATGTAACTTTGCAACTGAAGAGGGGGCATTGATGTGCATGTGTGAAATATCACGAACCCGTCGAACTAATCAGTTGGGTGCTATACGCCCTTGAATGAGCGTATTTTCTGTGAGAGAGACCGTCGCATTTAACATGACGGAGCGAGTAAAGCAGCGAATTTGCATCAATTTGTTTGGGCTAAACTTGAAAATTCGTCCACGGAAACTATTCAGATGATTAAGAAAGCTTTTTAGGCGCAATGGTAACGAGTGCTGCACAAATAAAAATGTACTTTAACATCTTCGAAGATGGCCGGAAATCTGTTGAAAAATATCTGCGTTCTGGAAGGCTTTCAACAAGCAGAAGACTTGAGAATGTTGAACATGTACGGACTGCAATCAGTAAAAATCGGCGATTGATAGTGCAGAATTGGAAGATGATCTAAGGATTCAAGAAACTATTGTTTGAGATTTTGGCGAAGAGTCTTAACATGAAACGTGTGGCGGCGCCGATTCATAACGTCTCATGCAGTGTTTTGGCAAAACATCAAATCACCCAGGTGGCTCAGCCGTCCTACAGCCCGGATTTGGAGTTCTGCGACTTCTGTCTTTTCCTAAAGCTAAAACCACTTCTGAAAGGGAAGGGATTTCAGGCAGTAGATGGCGATTCAGGAGAACACGAAGAGGCAGCTGATGGTGATTCCAACAATGGACTTTGCAGAATGTTTTGAAAAATGGAAGAGACGCTGGAAGATGTGTGTAAGGTCCCAAGGTGTTTACAATAGCCCATTGTGCTGCTCCAGTGAGACGTAAGTTCATCTAACATACATACCAACCCAAGGTGTCTACTTTGAAGGAGTGTACGAGCCAAAAGTCCTAAGTGCAATGTATCTTGTTTCATATTACATGGCTGGGTGCTTCTCAGACAGACCTCGTATAATAGCTTTGTGTAAACTCGCCTATTTAACTGAATGCTGTCAATTCAATTAAGTTGTTTTCCAGACCTTCTTTTAAGAACTAATGGGGTATTGTATTGCTTCGAAAAATTATAAAGTCGATTATTGATTCTTATTTATAAGGGGGAAATGAAGAATCATGCGGATTTGGGTGTTTTGACGGGTTTGTTCTCTGTTGCAGGAAGATTAGGTACAGCCAATAAGTCGCCAATGACTGTTTTCCAATTTTAGCTTCATTAATATTCATAGCTTGTCACATGTGTTTATCAAAATTTAACATAAAGAGCCGTGCTTATGAATTATGTTATATTGTTTTCGAGTAATTCATGAAGTTCCGTTGATTGATGAACATTATCATCAATCATCAACTTTTAGTTCTTAGTCAACGAAATCAATATGGAAGGGGATTGAATGTGTTGTATCTTGTTACTGTGGTAAACTGAACTTCTAATTAAATTCTTTTGAATAGGGTCATTCTCAAGTGAATTTGCGCAAGAGTATATACATTTTATAAAAGCCAAATGCCAAATATTTATCTCTACTATACTACGCACTGACGTGCAAAGCTTATATTATTATTTTTAAAGCCATTATTTTTTAAAGGTTACAACCTCAAAATTGAACGAAACAGCCAGCGGCGATTAGATGGTAGGTAAGTATTTAATTAACGTCGCACTGCAGCAACACAACGGGCTATTGGTGACGGTCCGGGATCAATCCCAAAGAGAAAGATCTGAGGACAACACCACGTAATTTTGAACCACGGTCAGTTGACGAGGCCACACCTGAGCTGGCACCCCACTCTCCAAACTTCCACATCACGCCAGCGTGACGACATCGGAGGCCAAGACAGATTTAATGTGCACCAGCCCCCTTTGTACACGACGGTCTTTTGGTTGGATTCGAACTCGCAACCCTCCGGTTATTAGTCCGTTAACCGGGCCACTTCGGCCCTGGATATTCAGTAGGAAGCTGGTGCATATTCAAATTTTGAAATCGTGATGTCAGATGCTCTAACATAGAAAGAGGTTCTGCTTCAGCAGGAGCTCATACACAACCTCATTCTCTGTTTGCAAACGTGGTGCAAGGCCTGCATCAGAGTTCGAGGTGGTCGTACAGACTACAAAGGACGCCTTCCTCTCTCTTTTTAAGTTTTCATTCTCCTGTCTCATGGCATCCTATACAGCGTCACCACTTCATTTAAAAGACTTACATGTCGCTCTTTTCTTGCTTTCGTCTTGTTTTTAGTTTTGCACTCTAGTGTATCTCCAGAGACAGCATACCATTCTACTAATGACTTTACTATCTGCTTAAAGTGAAAGGTTTTTGGACACAATAACAATCTAGAACTCACTTTTAAATTAAAAGTATTGACTAAACACAGTGGCGTAGGCAGAGGGAGATGTTCTGGGTATCTGAGTTCCATAGTGTTGGTTCCTGATTTTTAAAATATCGCTACAAATAAAATAGCGTAAATGCCTGCAACACTTTTTGATATTCTTTAAATAAAATAATAAGTATTTTATTCTTAAATAACTGTAGTGTCATGAATTAATATTCATTAGGTAATATAATAGTTAAATGATTTAATAATCATCACGAAATATGAAAGCAATGATTTTAGACATTTATTTCTGCGATGACGATGAAAAAAAATTTCCTTCACAAGGTTGTGATTATTTTCTTAATACTTTTTATTGTAATTTATTTTGAAAATATTCGCGAAACAGCGTGAACAGTACAGTAATTCGAGTACTTAGATCAATCCGGATGCATCCGTTTATATGCGCTGACAATATTTATAAAGATATAACAAAATATAACGTCTGATAACAAAAAATAACGTTAAAAGTGTGATATTGAAAATGTGATATTTTTCTTTTTTATTTCCAATGTCTAACGCATGATACAAAAAGAAGAATATACAAGAAAAGGAAATATAATAGGAGTTATCGCCCTTAAGTTTCTCTCGCATGGCCAAATATGGCCACGCGCCATAAAATTCCAAATCAAACAACCAACCTTAAGGTTCTCTCGCTATCTAGTATCGGGAAATCTCAGGGTCTCCATGAATTACGTCCAGATCTGTCCATAGAGTCAGACTGTTTACAAAGTGGGCAAAAAAGGCTCGGTGACAATGCCAATTCTATGCAGATGAGTAGCTTGACAATCACGTTCAATTATAAGGCTAAAAGTTACCACCTCACCAAGCAGTGGTTTGTCAAGTTTGTCAAGTTTACACTACTGCAACTCGAACGCGTAGCAGACCACGACCACACCTGCCGGCCAATCAGCGATGTTAAAAACGATCATCCCCTGTCAATCACTGCTGTTTTCATTGCTGATTGGACGGCACGTCCGGTCCGGATCCACTTTTTCGTCAGCGTTCAAGGCAACCACTTCATTGTTTTGCAGATATTCTACCTTGTTGATCTCGTTTGTAGGAGTCCTCGAAGTCCTAGAACTTGAGTGAGTGTTGTAGTAAGGTGATCCTTTTTTTGGTAAGATCTGCCTGTTCATTCCCAAAAATATCAATGTCCAAGTATCCATTGATAAGATCTGATCTTTGCAACTAATTCCATTTTTAGCTTTGGATCTCTTCCGAATAAAATTATGACTACGCAAGTGACTAAACATAGGCATTTGAGCAAATTTCTATACTTCTTGAGGTTCCTATTGGTTCCTTGACCAGAGCTGTAGGAGGCGCTTGTTTCGACTTTTTACAGGACATGACTACCTACAAAGACACTTATACCGTATAGGAGTAGCGAGATTAGCTATCTGTCCCTTTTGCTAACTGGACCAAATGACGGGAGACCACCTAAAGTAAAGGACCGCCCTACAATTCCTGACAGTAGAATTGCAAATACCGTAGATAGGGCTTTTATGCCATATTTTTTCACTTCAGAACTCCAATTGGCTGCTCATCGATTGATGGCCGATAGGCTGGAGACGGACGTAGGATAAAAAATGTATTTCTAGATATTCGACATTTTTAATTATACAACTTCAGTGGATTAGCATTTAATTATTTTGTCCTTATGCTTAGCTTTAGGTAAGCTTTAAAAAACCCGGCAGCACAGAATAGGTGCAGCAGATAAGTGCAAAAAAAATCATGCAACCGAAATAGCGTGTATCACCTTAACGTGAGCAACAACTTCGCAATTACTGGTTTGATACTCTATTCATTTCCTTATTCGAATACTGATTCAATCACTTCTTGAACAGATTCTTTATGCGTAGCTATTTTAAATACTTAGTAACTAGAATGATACAAACTGCCTGGGGGAGGATTCAACTGTCTGGAAGGAGAGGTAAGCCGTAATTACGTCTTTATCAATCTATCAGTCGTGTCTTCGATCAGTCAAACTTAGCATGTAATTGTGAAGAAAGTCTGGCGTAAACATTTTGCAATTAATTTCCCATCACCGGAGTGATAATTAAAGTGGCACATACATTTAACATCACATCAATTTCTAAGCTAAGCTGAAAAATCGCGATCAGCAGCCAAGCTGTTTACAATTTTGTGAATTCACGTATAACAAACTAGAAATTTAGAGAGAATACAACTAATGGCATATTAGCATTTGAAAGTATCTGAAAATGACTTTAAAGTGAGGACATAGTATATATATTTGATGCAATGGTACAGCGTTAACATCACATCAATTTCTAAGCAAAGCTGAATTCGCAATCAACAGTCAAGTTGTTAACAATTTTGTTAATCCGCGTACAACAAACTAGAAATCTAGAGAGAATGGAAACTAATGCATATTAGCATTTGAAAGTATATGAGAATGATTTTAAATTGAGAACATTATATATATTAGCGTAATATTAATGGCGTAGCGCTCATGAAAACCCAGAAGCCTGGCATCTCCTAATAAAAGTAATTTTAAATTCGAAAAAACTTGGTGACAAAAATAAATAAAAATTGATAAAAATTGATGCTGAAGTATAAATGACAATATTTTTAATCGAAATTTGAGTGAGACGTCTGTTTCTATTTTAACATCCTTGATTTTTCTTCTCCAAATGCCAACCAGGGACCGTTGATGCCCGATCCTTTCAACCTCAAATTGTTTCTTACTATGATTGGTTAATGATGTTTGTTTGCGTAATGGATGTCTTCAGCACAGACTCTTCTCCCCCACCCCATACTTCCGATTGAGACCAGCATTCAGTCCAGATAATATGCGCAGTTGGTCCTTACGCATCGTCTCTATTCTCTCATTTCCCCGCCCTTATAGATAGTCTGGCTTCCGCGAGAAGCAGTTGGGTCACGCGATTCTGAACAAGTCTCTATTAGTTGAAATAGGGGACTAGTAGAAACTCAAGCAAGTCTCTTCTTCAATTGGCGTCTTTAGTGCTGATTCTAGAACCGTGTTTATAGTTCGATTCCAAAGTTGGCAAGGGATAAACCATCTATGGCGATGGCTGCACATGTTTCTTTGACTTCTGCGTATGGCAGTCTTTATCCAAGACAACTTTTCACTCCTATTCAGAAATCAACTGACTCAAGGTCGACCATCATCACACTAGAGCAGCACTATAAAAGACTGCCATCAAGCTATAATAGCTTGGATCATCCGTACAGAGTTACAAAGGTTGAGCGCAATTGAAAGCTACTTTTATCTGAGGGCTGAAAACCTTCGGGTTTGATCCCGGACCGTCGCCAATAGCCGTTATATTGCTCCAGTGCGACGTTAATTAAAATACCTACCTACCTACCTGAGGGCTAAAATTGATTTGTGTTATTTCTTTGCGCCAAAAAATAACGGCTAATGGAACTGACTTATGAGGTTGTCTAATGCTAACCTTAAGATAATTTTGCTTTTGATCGAATTTTGGTAGCTTCAACTATCAATGCTACGCTGCGCTACTAATTAGATGTATTCTGGTAAGTAGGTAGGTAGTTGGATTTACGTCCCACTGGAGCTACACAACGGGTTATTGGTGAGGGTCCGGGATTAATCCCGAAGAGAAAGATCGTAGGACAGCACTTCGTAATTTTGAACCACGATCCGATGATGAGGTCAACACCTAAGCTGGCACCCCACTCTTCAAACTTCCACACCACGCCAACGTAATGGAAAAATCCAATGCCAACATTTGACGTCACGACAGATTTAACGTGCATCAGCCCACGTCTGCACTACACTCTTTGGTTGGATCGGGAATGTATTCTAGTCTTTTAGGCAAAATTAATTTTGAAGTGTTGCATATGATCTCAAATTTATCCATGTAACAATATATATCACGCTGTTTGCATCACACATCTGAATATAGAAACGAACTTTTGAAAATTACGTATTGATTAAAGTATAAAAGGGTAAAGATGCAAAAGTTACTAAATTGTTCATAACATTAAAAAGTTGGTTTCAATTTTTCGTACGAACTTTAATTCACTATTGCCGAGAAGCATTTTTTTAACCCAACGATTTGCAGTTTTAATGAATTTGTGCTCTAAGTGATGGCCTCAGCTTTTGATATGTTAACAAATGTACTCTTTATTTTAAATTTAAGGCTCACTAACAATTTTAGAGATTTCTTTACAATTATAGAAATTGTGAAGATTTGATGCTTCTAAAAACCTTGAACTTTTGTTTATTGGTCCTTTTCGCTGTTTTAACAGTGAAAATACAGTCGAGATAGTTCTAAGATACTAAAAACAGTTGAGATCATTTCCGCTGATAGATTTAGTTAAAAATTATATTAAAAATGATTTCTTAACCCTCCAAGTGGTTTCGACGAAATATCTCATCCACCAAGATCTGATCAGTTTTGCTAATGACAAGAGATACCTCGTCGAGACAACCACCAGGAGAGTTAAGTTAAGACAGTGTGAAAGGTAACACTACCCCTAAGCTTATAACAACAAAGACAAGTTTAGTTGTCTTAAAGAAAAAACATCTTAAGATTTAACTGTATTGATTTCATTTAGCCGGTTTGTTATCCATGTCTGGAAATTCGAAATAGATGTTCAGGTGGGCGGCAACAACATTGCGATCTAGAGTTAAAAGATAACAAGGCTGAATTAATGAAACTTTCATCCCGAAAACAAAACAGAAAGTAAGGAAGTGAACAAACCAGCCACAAAATGATTATGCAATCTTTTCCTCTCTGCATATAGATATATATATACGTACGATAGATTAATTTAAGTTTAATAATTTTACTGGATTGGGAGCAAATTTTGCATACAATTGAGAAAGTGGAAAGTATTAAGCACACTGTATTAAGCACTGCATTAAGTGACGCACGACAGAATAATTTTAGTTTAATAATCTTATATATAGAGAGAGGAGGGGATTGGAAGTAAACTTTGCATTCAGTTGAGAAAGTGGAAAGGAGTACAGTATTAAGCACATAGTGACGCACGACAAAATAATTTTAGTTTAATAATTTTATAAAAGGAGGGGATTGGAAGTAAACTTTGCATTCAGTTGAGAAAGTGGAAAGGAGTACAGTATTAAGCACATAGTAACGCATGGCAGATTCATTTTAGTTTAATAATTTTATAGAGGGGGTTGGAAATAAACTAACTCTCTCACTCTTTGCATTCAGTTGAGGAAGTTGAAAGGAGTACAGTATTAAACACATATAGTGACGCATATGACAGATTCATTTCAGTTTAATAAACTTACAAGATTGGAAGTAGATTTCGCATACAGTTAAGAAAAAGTAGAGGCTATTTTCCAAACTCAAACAAGCTGGTGCACATTAAATCTGTCGTGGCCTCAAATGTCCTCACGTTGGCGTGATGTGGAAGTATGGAGAGTGGGGTACCAGCTCGGGTGTGACCTCGTCATCGGACCGTGGTTCAGAATTACGTGGTGTTGTCCTCGGATCTCTCCCTTCGGGTTTGATCCCGGGCCGTCGCCAATAACCCATTGTGTTGCTGCAGTACGACGTTAATTAAATACCTACCCACCAAACTCAAACAAAAGGTTAGATGTGTTGTAAGGCTCAAGGGCCATATTTGGCAAAGCTGGGCCAAACACAAGAGATGCAAAGTCAAGTAATGTACAAGCACACATAAGAAAAATTTTACTGACACAGAAGAGAGGGGATATTTCAATTAACGTCACACTGGAGCAACACAACGGGCTATTGGGGACGGTCCGAGATCAACCCCCTAAGGGAAAAATCCGAGGACAACACCACGTAATTTTGAACCCCGGGCACAGAAGAGAGAAATACACCCAGTGGTAGTTACAGGAATGGAACCTGTGCCACCTACAATTCGAAGGTTGCTAGTGCAGTGAGCAAACACACTGATCTTCGCTGGGCCCCAACAAAAGGATGATGAAACCGAGAATATAGGGCTTTCCGAAGCTGAAAAATTCAGCAAACTAATCGAGAACGAAAGGGCGTACGTCAAAGTATTGCTTATAAAACGAGTTTTGTGCAATATTACATCTAGTAAAACAATGTCTTTAAAAGTTTCTTGTTTTAGTTACAAAACTTGTATTCTTTTTCTGCACTGCAGACAGTTTTTACAACTTAAAAGATAGTATTATAATTAGTACATTTTATTCACTAACGTAATGTGGTATTCAATGGGAAATTTTTTGAATGTTACAAAAATAATAAAATTGCATTAGGCATCAATTATGTAATTTTTTGAAATTTCATCTCACCCATAAACCGGTAAAGATTTTGAGCACATACTGACCGTATCCCAGAAAAATATGAAATTCCACCTCTGATGTGAAGTTAAAAGACTTCTCGCAAAAGCGGATGGTAGTTAACCTTCAAAGAGGTGTCGACAAGATATCTCGTCCATTAATATCTGACCAATTTTGCTAATGGTCATCTCGTCATCAAGTTTTTGCCAATTTTTTGGCGACGACGAGATCAAAATCTGGTAAATTTTCTTTGAATGACGTGATATCTCGTCCATCAAGATCTGGTCAGTTTTGGAAATCTCTACCTCTTTGCTCTTTATTTACTAATTGTGTTGCTCCAGTGTGACGTTAATTGAAATACCCCAAATACCACCCCCCCTTTATTTACTAATCTGTATCCTGAGATATCTCGTTGAAACAACCACAGGAGGGTTGATGCATTATTCTACAGAGAGAGATCTCTCTTCGATCAATGGTTTTCATTGAAATTGCTGGGTTTTTGTGACGAATGTTCCGAGTAATATTTTCAGCTGTTTCCGACCCATCCTCTGTCAGAAGATGCATGCCATTCAGACATAAAAGGGCGTGTTAAGACCAGATCCGCTTTTAGGCAATCGTGAGTGTTGTGCGCAATCAAAATCCCCGGATGAAGACATCACCCAAGAGCATTGTAATTGAAAAAGGTAACCGTGATGCCCCGGGCCCTGACACCTCGTGTCATTCCTTATTCAAAGATTGTCAATGGCTGATAATTACACCATTTTTGTCGGAACACAGCTTATTACAAGCAACGGCACCATCTGCCCGCCGCTTTCTTCATTAAGCAGATGGATTTCCTCAGAAATAGTACTGCCGGGATAATGGACAATTTCAAATAGGTAGTACACTGGGGTGTCGAAAGAGTGATTTAGGGATAATTAAGAGAGAACGATGTTTTCACACCTCTCGAAAAGACTGCTAACGGTAGAAATGATTCCCAATAAAAAAAGACAGCATCATTTACACGGAACATGTGTCTTTGTGTCATTCATCACACAACCTATTATTACGTTTTCTTCAGTTATTAAAGAACAATTTCGCACCTCAGCGGAGTGAATAAATTTGCGCATTTCGGCGACTGCCAAAGTGAATTATTTCGGGTTTACTTATGGATGCTGACGCAGCATTTGATTGTACCAATGGTGTAATTTAGGAGGAATTCTTAATATTTACATCAAAGCTTGCGAGCCTTGATACGATTCGATGCTTCAACTTAACATGCGTCATTACAAGTTTGCAGTCCCAGTATCACTGCTAGCATTCCTTCTTTTCCAGACTTCTACTTGCAACTCACGCGGGTCCAGCCTTCAGTAGACATCTTTTTTTGTTGCATGCTGGTAAGATTGTTCTGAATAAAGTATCCCGACGTAACAGTTCCAAGCACGATTTCAGCGAATAACTCTATTACATTGCATGTTTTGTTAAAGTAATTCAATTTGAGAAGAGTAGAATTTAAAATTACGAGCTCCAGAAACTGAAAATGAGGTCTTTAGTCTGATTTTAGCAAATGCATCTATTGCATTTGTATATATGTAATTTAATTTATTCAATTTGAAATTTAAAAGAATGAGCTTCAGAAACTGGAAATGAGTTCCAGAAATTGAAAATGAGTCTTGTTTGACTAGCGAATATATCTATTATCTTTATTTATTTTGTTAAGTAATTCAATGGCGCTCCAGAAACTGAAAATGGAGTCTTTTGTCTAATTTTAGTGAATGCATGTAATTTATATAGTTTTTTAAGTAATTGAATGAGCTCCAGGAACTGAAAATGTGGTCTATTCTGATATTAGCGAAAGTATCTATTACATTTGCATATTTTGTTAAGTAATTCAATGAGATCATAAACTGAAAATGAGGTCTATTCTGATTTTAGCAAATGCATCTCTCTATTTTATATTTGTATGCTTTGATACGTAAATCATTAGTTTCCAGAAACTGAAAACGTGGTCTCCTTTGATTTTAAGGAATGCATCTATTATATTCGTTTATTTTGATAAGTAATTCAATGAGCTCCAGATACTGAAAATGAGGTCTGTCTAATTTTAGCGAATGCATCTATTACCTTTTTTTGTTACATAATTCAATGAGTCCCAGAAACTGATATTGAGGTCTATTCTGATTATTAGCGAATGTATCTATTACATTAGTACATTTTGTTAAATAATACAATATGCTCCAGAAACCGAAAATCAAGCATGTTGTTTTATAGACGGAATACGCATGTCACGTCAGATGTTACTATCACTTAATTTCAGGATGCAGCTTATCTTGTTCATTTCGTTGAGATCGGACAATACGAAAATACGAATACCGCAATGCTAGTCAAGAAAGCAGTGCTCCAAGTATGAACTTTGAAATGAATTTTATTTTATTTGAAGGATGTAAAAAAGAATTTCACATCTTAGTAGCACTTTACTTGCTTTACTTGTACAGATAATTTAAAAATCGAAAAGCAACACTTTTGGGGAGGGATGGAACCTCCAGAAAGCTTCATAACGTTCGACACCAGTTAAAGAGCATCCAAAATCAACGGGTGGTTGAGTAATCACACTGTTTAGTTTTGTGAAGTATTAGATACTACACTGGGGAGTGCAAAACTTAAGGAACAGTAACGTTTTCAGTTACTACTTTGCTGTGAAGTGACCTGGATGTTAGAAAATGATACAAAAAGGTACATCGGGAGTTACCGAACCAATGAGTAAAAGCTAAACTATAGCAAGGACGAAAACGAACAGTAAAAAGTCTTAGAACTGAAGTGATGACACTGCTCTGGGTGCAATGAGACAGAAGGGTAACTGTGAAAACTTAGAAAAAGAGAGGAGGTGGTCCTTTGTAGGCCGTATGACCACCTCGATGCAGGCTTTCCACCACATTTGCATATAGAGAAAGAGGTTGGGCATGACTTCCTGGGGTAGCAGAACCCATTCCTATGTTAAAGCCTCTGATGTCATGATTCCAAAAATTTGAATATGCACCAGCTTTCTACTGAATATCCTCTGTAATGCTGATCGCCACAGGCTGCTTCTTTTAATTTTTGAGGTTTTTAATCCTCGTGGTGGTTGTCTTGAAGAAGTGTTTACTCATTAGCAAAACTGACCAGATCTTGATAAGGATATATCTCGTCATTAGCAAAATTGGTCAGATATTGATGGATATGCTTGTGAAACTTACCTTGACAGGTACTTTTTCTATGGTACGTATTCAACGAGAATTGTCTAAGCCCTTTGAGATCTTTAATGGAGTTAGGCAAGGAGATCTCTTGCATGTCTCCTATTTAACATAGCCCTGGAAAGGGTTATCAGGGATGCTTGTATAAATACAAGAGGAACTATTTTTTAACAAGTTTATACAAATTTTAGCATATGCTGATAATGTAGACATAATCATAAGATCTGCAAATACGCTGAAGGAATCTTTCCTAACATTGAAAAAGGCTGCAGGAAAATGAAACTAAAAGTAAATGAATAAAAAACAAGATATATGTATTGTAGAAAAAAGGAAACCCTGTTAATATATTCGAAATTGAGAAACATAAATTTGAATCTGTAAAAAATTTAATTACTTGGGATCCGAAATTGAGCTTCAGAATGAGATTGACCCTGAAATCAGAAAAAGAATTATTACGGCTAATCAGTTTCTATGCTCTAAGAAGCCAGTTGAAATCTCACCTCATCAAAAGAAAAACAAAAATCCTGCTGTACAAAACTCTCATAAGACCAGTGTTAACCTGCCTCTGAAACATGGTCACTGACAGCAAAGGAAGAGAAGGCTTTGTCAATTTTTGAAAGGAGAGTTTTGAGGGCCATCTTTGGTGGTGTCCTTGATAATGATATTTGGCGAAGGAGATACAATTTTGAATTAGACAAGCATTTGAAAATGAAAACAGTAAAATTTGTAAAATTGAACAGAATGAGATGGGTAGTCATCTTTTGAGAATGGATCCAGAGAGAAAGCCATTGAAAGTTTTTAATGCAGTCCCTTTTTGTGAAAGACAAAGGGGTAGACCAAAAAAGAGATGGAGGGACTGTCTGGATTCGGATTTCAGTGCCATGAAAGTCATGAACTGGAGATCCATGGCTGGAGAGAGGGTAGTCTGGGGAAAACTTCTGAAGAAGGCCAAGGCTCACAAAGGGCTGTCATGCCAACTATGATGATGATTGATGCATGAGATATCTCGTCGAAATCACTTGGAGGTTTAAGTGTATTTTGGAGAAAGCTACACTACACTTATCGGTTGGTTGGTTGTTCTTGGATTTTATGACGCAAGGGCCACACCTGGCCAAGCTGTACCAAACAAATCAATGCACATATCTGAAACATCGTGATAAGAAATTGAAGCACAAACCATCTTTTTCGAATAAATAACGATCAATTATTTATGTACCATGGAGATACAACATGAAAAAATAGACGAAAATTGGAGTACCTGGTTTAACTTTACTTTTGATCCTTTTTCCACTATTCCATGAACCCTCCTGGTGGTTGCCTCGAAGAAGTGTCTAGCCATTAGCAAAACTGACCAGATGTTGATGGACGAGATATCTCGTCATTAGAGGAACACTGACCAGATCTTGATCTCGTCAAGATTCAAAAATCTGCAATACTTTGTATGACGAGATTCGAAAAATTGCTCAGATCTTGATGGGCGGGATATCTCGTCGAAACCACTTGAAGGGTTAACCGTTAAAAATAGCGGTGCTCCTTAAGTTTTGCACGCTTATGTAATATATGTAGCATGTAACAGTCATCAACTCTAAATGACCAAATTTGGAGATCCACCTTTCTGACCCACTCTAGATAAGACAACGCAGGTGTTGCTTCCCTGAAGCTACTAGATTTTACTGTTTGAAGGCTGATGTCCTAAAGCACTTCTCCTTAAGTCTTCACTTTTTAACATCATTAAGATTCACGGCACCCCAGATAGCTGGAGGGAAAATCGTTAGGATGAAAAAAGGGGATTCGTGTAATAAGCAATTAATGCTCTTTCGCTAATTTATTTATCTCTAATTATGTGTACACACCCGACTCTCAGTTTACCTAGGAACTTTAGAACAATGAATGCAAATGAATCATAATCCATCAGTTAGTGACCTGCTCTCTTGAACTGTGCTCACTTCAACTCAATTACCGATTAATTAAACCCACCGATCGTGATTCGCAGATAAAGGAATTGGATCCTTTCCCATGTGCAATTTAATTAACAGCTTAGAGGCTCTTTAATTTTTCGTTCAGGTATCTCAAGTCAATTTCGATAACTAATCGCATTTTGAATTGGGGTAAGATTTCTCTGCACTTCACTTTTTTAATTACTTGTTCCTTTGGAATTTTTATTGTTGTTGTGCCCTTTTCCCCCGTCGTATGCGGTGCTACTGAACGAGTTAATTAATTTTTTTTGCTCAAGATAGGCTGAGGAGAATGTACAGAATGCCCTTCTTTGGAGACATCGATTAAACTAATAGATTAATTTAAGAGCCTCTTACTTTTTATCTTCGTACTTGTTTTAGTAACTAAATGACCGAAATAAAGTACGAAGCATATTTTTGCTTTGTTCTAATGTACTTTTTCTCGATCGTACGCATTACGCAGTGTTACTGAACGAGTTGATTTTTTACTTAAGATAGGCCGAGAAAAATGCGCAAAATGCCCTTCTTTGGGGACAGATTAAAATAATAGATTAATTTAGGAGTCTCATACTTTTTATCTTCGTACTTGTTTTAGTAACTAAATGACTAAAATAAAGTAAGAATCATATTTTTGCTTTGTTCTAATGCACTTTTCTCGATCGTACGCATTACGCGGTGTTACTGAACGAGTTGATTTTTTACTGAAGATAGGCTAAGGAAAATGTATAAAATGCCCTTCTTTGGGGACAGATCAAACTAATAGACCAACTTACGACAATCGCAAACTTTTATCTTCTTACTTGTTTTAGTAACAAAAAAGCCAAAATAGTCTGTCAAAATAAATGCCCAAAAGCGTATTTTTATTTTGTTCTAATGCCATTTTTGTCGATCGTACACAGTATGTTGTATTACTAAGTGAGTTAATTTTTCAAGATAAGCTGAGAAGAATGTACAAAATGCCCTTTGGAGACATCGATGAAACTAATAGATTAATTTATGAGAATCTCATAATTTTGGCTTTATACATATTTTAGTAATTAAATAGCCACAAAATAATGTCCAAAGCATATTTTTACTTTTTATTCTAATGCCCTTTTCCTCGATCGTACGCAGTGCGCGGTTTTGCTTAACGAGTACATTTTTTGCTTAAGATATGCCGAGGAACATGTACAAACGTCCTTCTTTGTGGACATAGATTAAACTAATAGATTAAATTATGATAATTTACTACCTTTATCTTGATACGTGTTGCTTTTTAGTAACTAAAAAAGCAAAAAATTGTTTAAGGCATAATTTTTTTAAAAATTTGTTTTTATGATGATTCAGAGATTACTTTCTAAATCATAACCTTTGCTGTATATTAGTAGAATTGAATTTTGAGTTTCTCTAAATTCGAAACATTTTTCTTCTATTAATAGAAAAACAGCATTTTGCTTAAAAGAGAAAACTTTTTTAATCCATATAATTTCTCTAAAAAAATGTTTAGTTCATTTTTATATATATTTTGACTTTTAGATTTAAAATAGAACTATTCAATGAAAGTTGATGATGGTGGTCAGAGGATCCGAAAGAGATCTTTTCGTTGATGCTCGTTCCATGGAGGTTTTCATATTTGGTTTTATAATAAAAAATAAATATACTTTATTACCCCAAGCATGCTGAAATACGAGTTTACTTTAGATAATAACCAAATTAGTGAAAAAACTGATGCTACAATACTGTTTTTCATTTTAGTGAAACATCACAAATTGATGTTTTCCCAAAGAGCTATGGACCTTGCGCCATTAAACTTAAAACAACCAACCCAACGAGCTATTCGACTGTAGTTTTATATATAGCTTCTCAACTTTATTGTATCTAAATAATATCAATTTCTTGTTTAACCTTTCGAAGGGCATGATAAAAAAGTAAAACGAAACTTCATATTGTGAAGATCATCACCGCACATTTATGTATTTTGGATGCAAAAAATTTAAAACTTTTAGTTTTTTAAGGGAGCAGTGGATTTTTAAAACAAACTTTTGAAGCTATTATTCGATTGTTATAAAATTTGCTCTGAGTTTTCTCTATAAAAAGGACTGTATATAAAATTTGGTACAAAAATATTACATTGTGCGGAAGTTATATAAAACATGGTCAAAAATTTCGAAAAGTTTGCAAAAATTGACCCATGCGCATTAATTATGCATTTCTTGTCAAAATTTTACTACACTTACTAGGTTGTATGCATATAAATCAAATTAACCTCATTTGGTCAATGTATGACTCAATTGTAAAAACTTGTATAAAAATTTGTATTTGTATTGGATTATCAAAAGAAAATTTCAAGGAAATCAAGAAAAGGCCTCATTCACGGGAACACTTCAATATCGGAAGAAACAAAAAAATCTCAATCTGAGAAAACCTTGTTTTGTAGTAGATTTACACTTTTCTACTATGTTTTATGTTGCATATGTATGCAACTCCGTCAAAACTGAAAAATTCTTTTGTAATCTACAGAGTTTGATATGAATTAATTTTTAACGCTGAAATAAAAAAATCGATTTTTCGATTGATTTTGGTGATATGAAATCCATTGTTCCCTTAAGGGAAGATGAAACACAGCCCTTCTAGAGCACAACATAAAATTAATATTATTATAAACCAAAAATGTATAACTTTTCTGAAACCCAATTTGAACCCAAATTTTTCAGAAATACAACGATGGCCGTCTATTTATAGGAAATGCTAGATGCACGGAGTAGAGTAGCGAATTTGCATCAAATTTTGAATTAAACTTGAATCCCCGTGTGGGGGGGGCGGGTAGTAGAATACCCCCACCGCATCCCAGCGTGTCGTAAGAGGCGACTAACGGTGTACCTCCTTGTCAGAAGCGGGGTTCGGTGGGAACCGTACTAGTGATCTATCTCCCTACTCAGGGTCAACCCTTCGGGGAACTTCGGGCGGAAGGCGTTCCGATGTGTGGGACCCGCCGGACTTCGTTGTCGTAGTTCACTTGTGTGCTTTGCGCATGACTTGGATGGTACAGTAATGGGAGGGTCCCACTCTTCCTCTCATCTTAAACACGTTGTTTGTTCATTCGTTTACTCTATAGTATTCGAATTACAAACGGTCTATCTTGGCGGCGGTAGTTGCCCAGAACATGCTGTCGCCTCACCGGCTCTGGTCCCTGTGGGCGGGTATGGACGAACTATATAAATTTACGTGGGTGGCCGACCAGCCACTCGAACCTGCACTTCAGCGGGATGTGAGGGGGTCGCCTGCGGCGAACAATTAAACTTGAAAATTCCCCGTCCACAAAATCTATCCAGACGATTAAGAAGTCTTTCCAATGAAAGACGCCTAGTTCTCATCCGAAAAAGATGCGACAAAGTCGAAGCAACGTCAAGACCACTGTTGTTGGGTGTGTTTTTTATTGTTAATTTGTTGTCCATTACGAGTGCACCCCTCCAGATCAAACAATTAATAAGGAGTACTACCTCGATGTTTTTCACCGATTGAGATGCAGTACGAAGAAAATGGCCTCAGCTGTGGACAATTGCTGATTGGCAGATTCATCACTATAACATGCCCTCCTGTTCACCACGTCTCGAGCAGGTTTTTTTGTTGGCAAAACGGGAACAGACCGTGGATGCGATTCAGGAAAACACGACGAGGCAGCTGATGGCGATTCCAACAATGGACTTTGCAGATGATGGCGATTCCAACAATGGACTTAGCAGAGTATTTTGAAAAGTGGAGGAGACGCTAGGAGAAGTGCGTGACGTCCCAAGGTGCCTACTTTAAAGGGGACTAGACGCAAAAAGTCTTAGGTGGTTTAATATTACATGGCTGGATACATTTCGGACAGATCTCGTACATCCCCTCCATGACATTACAGTGCAAAAACTTTTCACATTTCCCGAGGGTCCCAGTACCATTGTACCAGTGACCCTCCCCTTCCCAACGTGGAGGCCCTGGTAATGCTAAATTCTTAAAAGTTGAAATTCTTGTTTTGCGATATTTGTAGAAATTTGGTACACCATTGATTGAGTTAAATATAGTTTCATGCCATCCCTTCTCTAAAATAATTTGATCTAATTAGCTATTTTATCACAAAAACGACCCTATTACGATAAACCAAACCAAAAATGAAAATAGATGGCAGAAACACTTCGGACAGGAGCTTGGAGTACATATCGTTACTACCACGTCAAAAGCACCAATCTGCATTTTGACGATTTTCACCTAACGGTATTTTTCGAGTCACTATTTCATGCCTTATACTATGACAAAGCCACGAATCATCTTGATTCTTAATGGAAATGCCGATTTTCATGAGAAAACAACCTTTGATCTCGATTTTTCCCGATGCATCAAAACTTTGAGCGCGTTTTTGTAGAAATGTCAATTTTGCAGATTGGTGCTTTTGGCGTGGTGGTAACGATATGTCTTACAGCATCAAGTTAGAATGAAGAGATTTAAGGGATGGTTTATTTCAAACATTTCACTACCGATTAAAATTAAACCGTGTGAGTTTTAAGTTTCGAGAAAGAAGGAAGTGCTTAGATAAAATACACCCTTACCATAGAATGTATAGCAAATCATTAAAATAACTTGGTAAATAAAATTTAACCGTGTAAGTTTTAATTCTTAGAACGAAGGAAGTGTTCAGATAAACTACACCTTCATCGTAGAATGCCTTGTAAATCATTAATTTGGGAAATAAAATCTAACCGTCAGGTTTTAAATTTTTAGAAGGAAGAAAGCGTTTAAACTTCGTCCTTACTGTAGAATGCCTTGCAAATCATTAACTTGGGCCCTCTTAATCAAACCGTGTAAGTTTTAAATTTCAAGAACGAATGTGTTTAGATAAACTACACCCTAACTGTTAGTTTACCTGTTAATTGGTTGTTGAGATTCTTCTAGTGAATATGAATCTGCAAGATGGGTAAATTGATAGATTGTGTTCATGCAAAAATAAAAATATTTGGTGTTTATTTTAACTTGTAAAATGCCTTTTCTGATTCTTAATTTATTTTTCCATTCTAATTACTCAAAATTATTATAATAATAATGTGCATTCTTAAAATCATGTTTTGACTGATACCAGCTGTATCTTCCGCCGATTTATCCCAGCGCACGAACTGTAGGGGATGCCAGAGCACAATAATAAAACCGGAACAAATGAAAAGTCTACACAGCTTCTGATCAATGCTTTGTCCTTCTGAACACACATTTACCAACGGCTTACAAGAAAATAGACTTTAATGAGTCACGACTGCTTGGAGAGATGAATTGCAATTATGATCGGTTTAGACAGAATAAAAAGCACATTTCTCTTATTAGAGGAGGCTACTCTCCCTTCAGCGTATTGTACTCCGAATAGGGCAATTTCTAACTCAGGTAAAAAGCACTGAGGTGATGAAAGATTGAACCGCAACATGAATTGTCGGTTCGATTTCATGAATAGACTATCTATTCGCCCGTTTTCGCAAGTAGCTATCTAATAATTATTTATCACTCCTAATGTGAAATAAGACTATTAGATTGCCGAACGTGTTTGGGTATACAATTGCCTGTTTGCTGATTGTCACGGGCGTCGTCTTGTACAGTTTCTTGTTGCGGTAAAACTTAGAGAACAGTTTTATCCCCTATATTAATGTCAGGTACATACCTTAATCATTTAATAGAACATAGGTATACAATATATAATGCCAATAATTTTTCATTAGTTTGTTTATCACTAAAAGGGCTGAATTATAAGTAATGTTACTTGTGTTTGCTATTCCTTCTTGCCGTAAGAATAAAACGTTATCAGGAGAAATTTCCAGAAGCGAGAAACTAATTTTTTTACAAGTAGCTATCTAATAATTATTTATCACAGGTAATGTGAAAAAAGACGATTAGATTGCTGAAAGTGTTTAGGTTACAATTGCCTGTTTGCTGATTGTGTCACGCGGGCACCGTCTTGTAGTTTCCTCTTGAGGTAAACACACACACATAAAGGACAAGCCTTATTCCCTTTATTAGTGTTCAGATTAGATCGTCGAAAGTGTTTGGATATACAATTGCCTCTTTGCTGATGGCCACGGGCGTCCTCTTGTTCAATTGTCTCTTGAGGTAAACAAACAAGGGAAATGCCTTATTCCCTTTATTAGTGTTCAGATGCATTTTATTCATTATTTAATAGAACATAGATACACAATAGATAATGTCAAATAATTTTTCATTAGTTTGTTTATCACTAAAAGGGCTGAATTATAAGTAATGTTACTTGTGTTTGCTATTCCTTCTTGCCGTAAGAATAAAACGTTATCAGGAGAAATTTCCAGAAGCGAGAAACTAATTTTTTTACAAGTAGCTATCTAATAATTATTTATCACAGGTAATGTGAAAAAAGACGATTAGATTGCTGAAAGTGTTTAGGTTACAATTGCCTGTTTGCTGATTGTGTCACGCGGGCACCGTCTTGTAGTTTCCTCTTGAGGTAAACACACACACATAAAGGACAAGCCTTATTCCCTTTATTAGTGTTCAGATTAGATCGTCGAAAGTGTTTGGATATACAATTGCCTCTTTGCTGATGGCCACGGGCGTCCTCTTGTTCAATTGTCTCTTGAGGTAAACAAACAAGGGAAATGCCTTATTCCCTTTATTAGTGTTCAGATGCATTTTATTCATTATTTAATAGAACATAGATACACAATAGATAATGTCAAATAATTTTTCATTAGTTTGTTTATCACTAAAAGGACTGAATTATAAGTCGTAAAAATAAAATGGTACCGAGTGTAATTTCCAGAAGCGAGAAACTAGCTGTTTTACAAATTTTTCATTGAAGTTTCAATAAAAAAATCGGCGGGGCTGTGTCGGAATCACTGCTGCATGTGTTTTGTATTAGAAATGAGTGAGTGAGCAGAGTTTAGGTCCAGAGAGATTTATTTAAATTTCTTTTGGCTGTTTACAGAAATCTTGGACAGAGAGTAATGTGTTTTAAGGGAATGGCTTACTGACTTTCGGCCGAGAATGACCCTGTTCATGATATATTTAAACTCAAGATGTAGTTGAATCGGCCGGCTTGATTACATCTTTGAATGTTTTCGAGCGTATCTATCTGCATAGGCTCGACGGGAGCAGTAAACGTACTCGGTTGCGGCTCGAGGCGCTCGGCCGCCTCAGCTTTCTTTCGTTGTCTATAAGTTCTCTTATGACTGACTCTGACATTTTGGGCTTGTTCGATTCCGTTTGACGCATTCTTCCTTGTTTGCGGTAGGTCTGAATCTTCTTTAAATTAGGAAATTTCGGATATTTTCTAAATTTTTCACACACCTAATCCAGTTTCTCACAAATATTATTACAGATATCGATAGATCTCGCGTAGACGAAACGAATGACACCTCGCGGTACGTGCTATTACGTCGCGGTCTCGAGTTATGCTAATTTCACCACTCGCGCCGAGAGCCGATTTCACCAAAAAATTGCGGACTCCTGCGCAGCTCACTATTACATCATTTGACCTTGAACACTATCGGTAGACTCTGAACCTTCCTGTCTTCCACTCAGTTATTACATTTTTGCTTGATTTATAATTTTCAAATTGTTAAATTGTTAAAATAAGTCTGGTGTACACTTTTTGGGACACACGGATTGTTACCGAAGGACCCAGTACTGCAACTAAACGATAGACGTAATCTACATCAAAATTCTGAATGGATGTTATGAAACTCCATAAATATTTTTCCAGCTGAAATCTCTATAGGTCAGTGTTTATTTATATTTTATTTGCGTATCACCTTAATGTACTTATACATGTTTTAGTACAAAATATTTGGGTGGCTCAAAAGCTTGGATGAGATGGAATTTATTTAAAAATATTCAATCGTATTTAGTTTAAAATTTTAAACGTTCTAGCACAAGCGCTTCGTGTTTAACTTGTAGTAAACCATAACTATAAGTAAAAGACATGTAATTTAATGCATAATTTGTTCTTTTTATTCTTGAAATTTTAATTTTGAGAAGATGTATCGCTTTATCGACTTTGCCACTACTGCAAATATCAACCTACTATATATTGGGTTGATGCAAAAGTTTGTCCCGTTTTTGGCGCTAGATGGCATTGAATCGCAAAACCGAAGTGTTATCTACTTCATACGGGGAAAGTTTTGATATTGTTTGAAAGAAGGAATTTCAGCGAGTACTCGGGGGAAAAATTGTGTTATTTGGTTGTTTTTTAAATTTTGTTAAGCATTAAAAATGGCAGAAAATAGGGAGTATTTTCGACATATTATGCTCTTTTATTTCCGAAAAGGCAAGAATGCTTCGCAGTCGCAAAAGAAGATATGTATTGTGTATGGCGAGGGTACCGTTGACGATACCGCGTGCCGTAAGTGGTTCAGAAAGTTTCGTCACCTGGATCAGTTCTTTAGCCAGAAACCTCAGAACTTCTATGAGTGCGGGATTATGCAGCTACCGGAGAGATGGAGAAAGGTTATCGAACAGAACGGTACATACTGTATTGATTAAATGTAATTTTTAGTAAATAAAATGTTTCTCTAATTTTTGTCAAAAACGGGACGAACTTTTGCATGAACCTAATAGGAGTATGTATAGCAGTGGAACTCTAATCTCAACCTCGAAGTACCTTTCAGTAGACTGAAGTTGCACTGCCTTCACGGCGCATTGGCTACAATTGATGACTGGTCAATGTGGGGAATGTGAGAATGGGTGATTTCAAACAAATCAGATAGGGCTTCCGGCAAATTCGATGTCGTTCGTCATAATCAGCGCCCGAACTTCGATGGACGGTCCACGATGAACAGTTCAACTGCCAGTGCGAAACGAATCACTTGCAAAAACTGTCTGAAGCTTTCTGGTATCAGATTGTTTCTATTCATATCACAGCTTCACTCTTCGTTGCCGCACAGCCTCGTTTCAAAACTGCAAGTTCGCATAAACATTCGGTTGCTAAAGGTAACATTGGAAAGTCAAACCGTCGTAATCATCTATTGCCTGAATGCACATGGAGTACTCCCACGATTTTAATGCAGCACTCACACACACACATGGCTTCACGCAATAAGCAGTCAGTCAATTAGTGATAGCGTCTATTGAATTCAGTCACTGTTAATTTCTAGAGGGGGAGTACTGTGAACGAAGGACAGTTAAACGGTCGTGATCATTCATTGCCTGAATGCATAACAAAGTACTATGATTTTAATACAGCTCTCACGGCTTCAAGAACTGGCAGTCAGTCAATTAATGGTAGCATCTATCGAATTCAGCTATTGCTAAATTCTCGAGTACTATGAACGAAGCCTCATTCCAAAATTGCTGGTCTGTATTAAGACTGGGCTGCTAAAGGCAACACAGGGCAGTCAAACGATCGTAATCATCCATTACCTGAATGCATATGATTTTAACATAGGTCTCACGGCTTAGCACAACTGACATTTAGTCAATCAGTGATATCACCTATCGAATTCAGCTATCGCTAAATTCTAGAGGGAGAGTATTGTGGTGATATTAGCCACCATTACAAAATTTAAATTAATAATATAGTAGTATATTGTATATAGCAGCGCAACTAATCTGAATCGTGAAGTAATTTTGGTAATGAATTTCTTCACAGGTTCTGCTCAAACAGTGGGCTTTGCAATACTTGTTTTTCATATAGCTGGTTCAATTTGTAATCAAGAAACTCACTTTGCAAGGGATTTACCTCGAGAGAAAGGATGGTGCATATAATTGCGCAGAGAAAGATTAATAAAACAAAGCGACTACATTGAATAAACATAAACTTTTGAACCCCAATGCATCTAAACCCCGAGTTTTCTCACTCTTTCCAGTAGACAAACTCTGACCCCTTCCACCAACAGCCAAAATTGTTTTTTTATTTCGCCAGGAAGAAACGAGATTTTTCCCAGCTATTATTTATTCAACGCAATCGAGTGGGCGGTAAACCTAACCACGAAGAGGGAAATAATGTTAAACACATTACGCGAGGTAACAAAGGCCACAAAACACTTCGATGCCAAACCGAATGAATCAGATAACAAAATGTCGGCGATTCCGCCCGCGATTTGGAGCCACTTCTCGCCGCATATCGTCTTGCCATAGCACGCCAGGTGGCGATTTACTGCAAAAAGAAAGCCGGCTTTGGAAGATGGCGTCACGTACAAGGCGCTAAGGGGGCGGGAAAGCTCTGTAATAGCGTGTAGATGGCAGTTGCAGATAAGTGACTCAAAAAGTCATCCTCGTTGAAATTGAAAGAAAAGCACTTGTGGCGATCGTAGTTTGTATTCTTTCCGAACACACGTCCTTATTTCCGTAGACATTCTTCAAGCCGAAAGGCAGCGAAATAAATTTTAAGTATGTGTAATCCCACCTCAAACCGTTATGGTAGGGTTCAGAGATGGTATCGGGTCTGGAGTTGGGATGACGCTGTTCGTTCTCTTCGGTTGTGAGTGTTTTTAACCTTTAGCCTGTTGAATTTGTTCTCATTTACTGACTGTTTTTGTATCTAAAAATGAGATGGAATTGAGTGGAAATTCGAAAGGGCACACGACGAAAAACGCTCAAGTGCCGAGATTATAACTCTTCTTGACTGTATTCCTCGAACTCATCTTTTAAATGGCCTTTGATTATTTTTATGTGAAAAATAAAAGTATTGGATCCTTTTGTATTTGATGTTTGTTTTTGACACGGTGTTTCAAAATTTCCTTTACAACTTTAATCCTCCTGGTGGTTGTCTAGTTACCTAGTCATCGTCGAAACTGACCAGATCTTGATGAACGAGGTATCTCGTCCTTAGAAAAAAATTGACCAGATCTTGATCATGTCATAAAAAAATTGGCAATATCCTGATGACGAATTATCTCGTCATTAGCGAAATTGGTCAGTTTATTGACGAGATATCTCATCGAAACCACTTAGAGGGTTAAAAAAGAACCATTTGTATTTATATTAGACGAAATGAAGGTGCAGAAATGATACAGTAAATATGTAAGTATGCAGTAGTAAGTATGTGAACCAGCAAGTATGTAAATACGTGAACCAGTAAGTATGTAGGTATGTCAACCAGTAAGTATGCAGCAGCAAGTATGTAATGATCAACAAGTATCAATCTCTATGTTGGGGCCTCGATTAGGAGAGCCAAGGGCATGCACAATTTCATTCACAAAAAGTGAAATAAAATAATCGAGAATAATTGATGTTAATAGCAATTTTTTAGGGCTTTTGAATTTATTCAAATTGCATCTTTTAGATTGCAATTATTGATATGCTTGAGCTACCATTTTATGTAACTCATAATTTATTTCCCATATTTTTAATTCTTTAAGACAAACCAAAGCAAATTTCGGTATTTTTAAGAGTTCACCGATGTAATATTCTTTATAGGCTGAGCACTGTTCTTTGGAGTCTGAGCACCACGTAATCATGGTCCTCACAGGAAATAAGGCTTTATTTCTCCGATAATTATGACACCCTAGGGTATAATATTTTTAGAGAATGATGGTCTGTATTTCTTTACTTTTATATTTATTTAGTCGTGTTTCGTTCCAGTTAATGCACCCCGATCCTTTTTCCGTGACAACCGCACGCGTGGTGCTCCATTGTGATGCGATCGCTGAATAACGATTTCTATTGAGAACCTGTACATAAAATTCCATTTTGTGATGTTGCGAATTCTAGGGTGCATCAGGGACAGTAAATCCTCAAAAACAGACATCACGAAAAAAACGTGTTTCGAAATATACCTCGCACCAATCTACCGAAATATACGATGCACGTCACCCACTGTACGCAGGGGGTACAGTGGGTGCCCCTCCAAGTGGTTCGACGAGATATCTCTGATCAATTTTGCTAATGACGAGATACGTCGTCATCGAGATATTGCCGATTTTTTATGATGACGAGATCAAGATGTGGTCAGTTTTCTTCTAATGACGAGATATCTCGTCCCTCAAGGTCTGTAATGGTTTTGCTGCTGACTGGATACCTCGTCAAAACAACCACCAGGAGGGTTAATGAAACCACTTTTGTTACAACAAATTTTATGTTATCAAGTGGCTGATTCTTATAGCCTGTGATATATTGACTTTTCATGAAATCAAGTACTACTTCCATATGCCATAGGGGAGGAGGGGGGTTGGCTGAGTTGGTTGGCCCACTGCTTTAGCAGCCTGCGAGTTGCAGGCGGCGCAGGTTCGAATCCTGCAATTTACCCTGGTAGTATTTCTCTCTTCTGTGTCTGTTAAACTTCTCTTTCGTGTGTATGTCCATTACTAGAAATTATCTGTGTTCTGTCTGGCGTAGCTTGGATAAATATGGCCCTTGTGCTTTAAGAAACCCAACTAACCAGACGCCATAGGTCAAATTCAAGTGATAAACAATGACAAGGTAAACTGAAACTGGTTAACCGTGGGTAATTTTGAAACAGTGAATATTTATATGAACTTATTACGAAATTAATTATGATGACATGTTAAAGATGTCTCTGACGTCACAATGACGTTTCTCTCTCATTCATTGAGAAACCGTTGTGAAAAACATTTTTTTAAATTTCTCTCCCACTTCTAATATTAAACTATCGTAATTTTAAGTGGATTCGTCCTACTGCGTTAGCAATCTGTAAGTTGTAGTCTGGGTAGGTTCGATTCCTCCCTCAGTATATTTCTCTCTTCTGTTAACATAGATAGATAAAACTTTTCTTGTGTGTACTCCAGGTTTCCAATCGCTCTGATTCAGATTCCTCAAATGTATCGAAAGACGAATTCTTTCCCTTATCCCATTCATCGGATTCCCTTATAAACATTTCCAATTTGTCAAATTTTGATTGCACTTAAAGTATCATTTATCAGAGAACAAAGCAGTTTATAACTATCCCACTAATGTATTTAAGAACTCAAAATGCAAAGATTCCTGGAATCCCAATGGACCCCAGGTTTCCGATTCAGATTTCTCAAATGTATCAAAAGACGAATTCAGTCCTCAATCCAGTTCATCGAATTCCCTCGTAAATCTTTCCAATTAGTCATATTTTGAATGCATTTAAAGTATCATTTATCAGATAGTACAAAACAGCTTCTATCCCTTTAAATGTATTTAAAATCTCAAAATGTCTCCGATTCTGTTCTGATACAGATTCCTCAAATGTATCAAAAGATGAATTCTGTTCCCAATCCCGTTAGGGCCGTGGTAGCCCGGTTGGAAGAGTAACAGATTAGCAACCAGAGGGTTGCGATTTCGAATCCAACCAAAGACCGTCGTGTACAAAGGGAGCTGGTGCACGTTAAATCCGTCGTGGCCTCAAATGTCCTCACGTTGGCGTGGTGTGGAAGTTTGGAGAATGGGGTGCCAGCTAAGGTGTTGCCTTGTCATCTGACCGTGGTCAAAATTATGTGGTGTTGTCCTCGGATCTTTCCTTTTGGGTTTGATCCCGGATCGTCTCCAATAGCCCGTTGTGTTGCTCCAGTGTGACGTTAATTAAAAATACCATACCTACCCAATCCTGTTAATCGAATTCAATGAAATATTTCCAACTAATCATATATGCATTTAAATTCATGAAAATGCCGTTTATAATTATCCCATTAAATGTATTTAAGATCTCAAAGTGCAAAGGTTCCTGGAATCCCAATGGACCCCAAGTCTCGGATTCTGTTCTGATTCATATTCCTCAAATGTATCGAAAGACGAATTCTGCCCCCAAACCCGTTTCATCGGAATTCCCTCATAAATATTTCTAATTAGTCAAATTTTGAATGCACTTAAGGTATCCTTTATCAGATAGCACAAAGCAGTTTATAACTATCCCATCAAATGTAAAATCTCAAAATGCAAGAGTTCATGGACTCCAGGTCTAAGATTCGGTTCTGATTCAGATTCCTCAAACGTATCGAAAGGCGATTTCTGTCCCCAATCCCGCTCATCGATTTTGCTCATAAATACTTCCAATTAGACATATTCTGAATTCACTTAAAGTACACTGCTGGCCACCGTAAATGCAACACCCTGAAGGAAGCATGCAAATAATATGAAAATTACAACATGCATTAGCGGAGGTGAGATATGCAAATGATTAGAATTTCAGTGCAGACGCACATCACGCGCGCCTGTGGCGCCACTTCAAAGCGCTATTTAAGGCTTGGAGATTTCGACGATTTCAAGTACGGCAATTGTGTTTTTCATGTGGTTTTTTCAAAAAAACGATCAATTATGCCTCGTAGAAAACAGCGATCATCTTTTGATCAAGTATCCGAGTTCGACAGAGGAAGGATAGTGGCCTACCGAGATTGTGGATTATCTTTCAGGGAAATCGGTAGTCGTGTTGGACGAAACCAAACAACTGTAATGCGGATATGTGATCGTTGGATGCAGGAGGGTACGACGGACCGACGTGTTCGATCGCATCCACCTCAGTGCACCACTTCACGTGATGACAGGCATATTGTGCGTATGGCAGTGACGGATCGCTCAGCCACATCACGAACCATAGCACAGCACATTCAGTCTGTACCGCATCATCCAGTGTCTGCGCGTACCATTCGACGCCGTTTACAGCAGAGTGGTCTGTCCGCAAGACGTCCATTGCTTCGTCTACCCTTGACGCAGAACCACAGACGTTTCCGCCGCCAATGGTGCGATGAAAGAAGGATGTGGACGGCAGAATGGAATGAAATTGTCTTTACTGACGAGTCACGCTTCTGTCTGCAACACCACGATGGTCGGATTCGAGTCTGGAGACACCGTGGAGAGAGGATGCTGAACAGCTGCGTTATGCACCGCCACACTGGTCCTGCACCGGGTATTATGGTATGGGGAGGTATTGGATATCACTCTCGCACTCCTCTAGTACGCATTGCCGGTACTTTAAACAGCCAGCGCTACATCTCCGAGGTGTTGGAGCCAGTTGTCCTTCCTTACCTTCAGGGCTTGCCCACAGCCATATTTCAACAGGATAATGCGCGACCACACGTGGCACGGATTGTCCAAGGGTTCTTCGTCAATCGCCAGATTGAATTGCTTCCCTGGCCAGCTCGCTCTCCGGATCTTTCGCCGATAGAAAACATGTGGTCCATGGTTGCTCAACGATTGACCCAGAATACATCCCCAGCTGCCACACCAGATCAACTTTGGCAACGTGTGGAAGCTGCTTGGACTGCTGTACCCCACGAACACATCCAAAGTCTCTCTGAATCAATGCCGAGGCGTGTGGCAGCGGTGATCTCCAACAATGGCGGCTACTCTGGCTACTGATTTTGGCAGGAACCACACTTCACAGAAGTCTATAAATTT
Source organism: Meta bourneti (assembly GCA_933210815.1). Classification (NCBI taxonomy): domain Eukaryota; kingdom Metazoa; phylum Arthropoda; class Arachnida; order Araneae; family Tetragnathidae; genus Meta; species Meta bourneti. Next base: position 51,003,562 of record OW119934.1, on the reverse strand, counting down.
AATCATTTGATACTTTGTCAACATGTTATCTACAAAATAAATTTTGTTGTGATATCTCTTGTCTTTCTTGGTGTTGCAATTTGGGTGGCCAGCAGTGTATAATGCAGTTTATAATCATCCCATTAAATGAATTTAAGATCTCAAATTGCAAAGTTTGCTGGAATCCAATGGACCCCAGGTCTCCGATTATGTTCTGACCGATTCAGATTCCTCAAATATATAGAAAGACGAATTCTGTCCCCAATCCTGTTGATTGGAATTCCTTCATCAACATTTCCAATTAGTCATATTTTGAATGCACTTAAAGTATCATGAAAATGCAGTTGATGACTATCCCATTAAACGTATTTAAGATCTCAAAATGCAAAGGTTCCTGGAATCCAATGGACCCTAGGTCTCAGATTCTGTTGCTCGGAGGTTAATTGTTTTAACTTTCTTGGACGAAAATAATGACTCCCACGCCCCTTCTCATTCTCATTATTCTGATTTAATTTTTTGTTTCATCTGAGTGCTGATAAGACAAGATGAAAAATGTGTAATCTTCGCCGGAGATCTCTTCAAAATGATAGGGCCGCACATGGAGATTTGTTAACCTCAATTAACTGGCACTTCGTCAAAAAGAATAGGTGGGATGATGTATCTGACGAAAAGGTGGGCTCTGATTTGCATAGGAAGTCCTTGTCCATTCCTGAAAACAGAAGCCCTCAAGAAACTTCCGTTGCAAGATGCATATGCGTGCCCCGATTCGGAATCATCGATGTATGCACGCAATATAATTCATTACGGTATGCTCTACGAGTCTTTTAGCTTTATTAATGATTAATGGCGTTTGGTTAATGAATATGTAACGTGTACTTTAGATGTCGCATTAGATCAATACTGGAACAGTATCGAAACAATTAGTCAGACTAGGAAAAATTAAGTCGCATGCTTTTAAGCCAGCAATGCCTTCCAGATGGGGTCTTTGGGGGCCCGATAACCCCTCTGGTTACGTCACTGGCTTTGGGGGCCCGATAACCCCTCTGGTTACGTCACTGGCTTTGGGGGCCCGGATCCTCTCAAAAGTGCTGGGTTCTGATTTTTAAAATTCTTTATAAATAAAATTCCCAAATGCATGAAATTCTTCTATCCTTCAAATAAAATAAAAGTTATTTCATTCTAAACATTCTGAAGAGTTCACACACATCTATCCATTCTGCAACTTGCAGTCTTCCCTGCATGACTTCTAACCAATTTTGACCTTTTTGATCAAGACTCTTTCCAAAGGATTCTATTCTACGGATTGGGCCAATAGAATCTTTCCAAAGGATTCTATTCTAAAAAATGGGCAAATAGAATCTTTCCAAAGAATTTTATTCTAAAGAAAAGAGTTATAGAATATTTCTAAAATATTCTATTCTAAGGAAAGGAGGGATCAATCTTTCCAAAGGATTCTATTATACAGAATGAGCCAATAGAATTTTCCCAAAGGATTCGTTTCAACAGAATGGGTCAATAGAATCTCACCAAATAGGTTTATTCCAAATAAAAGAATAACTGAATCTTTTTGAATAAAAACGCACTAAGGAAAGGAGAGATAAATCTTTCCAAATGTTTATATTCTAAGGAAAGATAGAGAACCAATAGAATCGATCCAAAGTATTTTATTCTAAGGAGAAGAGCAATAGAATATTTCTCCAAAGTTTTCAATTCTACAGAATGGGATAATGGAATAGCTCCAAAGGATTCTAGTTCAATAGATGTGGTTATTATGTGTAATGTGGAGAAAAAAAGTAGTACTACACTACTCGGAAATCTCCTGACGCTCAGAGGGTTCCAGTTCTTAGCTTTTCAAAATGTCAACCCAATACACAAGTTCCAGAACAAATTTTGGGCCACGAAACAAGTTTTTCATATTTACTACTAACACTGAGAAATCGGTCTAATTAGCCCTCGTGTAGCCGAAAATAACCCTTAAGATAAACTAGACCAATCACCGGAAACACGGCTATTTCTTTTAACTCAAACACACTTCGAAGCATTTTGGCACGAGTTGATTGGTTGTTTTTGGGTTTTATGGCAAAAGTTCATATTTGACCAAGCTGCGCCAAATAACGTCAAATAAGTACAACGAGGCAGGAAAAAAGACAAAAGCGTGTGAAGAGATGAGGGTAAAACGAAAGGGAGGACAGATCACTGGGGTACCTCGGGGTTGTCATGCCGGCGCTTACTTAACCCTCTTGCTAATTTATCTTCGCGTTGAAAACTGCCCTGTAATGTCCAGCCTCTGGAGCAAAAGCCTGTTTCAAACTGTCCCCAATTATAGGCAAGGGACAATTTGTTTTTCCTACTTGGATCTTTATTCCCTTGGAGTAATAAGGGAGTTTTGACTCGACGAGATATCTCGATGAAACATTTGGAGGGTTAAAGAAAGTAACCCCCTGAGGAATTGGTACGAGAAGGCCGACCGGAAAAGTAATCGAAACTTTACCTATTGATCTTAACATAGAGAGAAAACTCTGTGTAAGGCTCACAAGAACATAGAATTATTCTCTATATTAAATGTTATGTTCTCTCTGTGGGTTAAACATAGAAAATAACTCTCTGTTTACCCCACATCCCACACTATTTTGCAAAGAGCTTTCTTTTTAACCCTTCAAGTGGTTTCAAAGAGATATCTCGACCATCAAGATCTGACTAATTTTGTTAATGGCGAGATATCTCGTCATCAAGATATCGCCGATTTTTTATGACAAGATCAAGATCTGGTCATTTTTTTAAAAGACGAAATACCTCGTACACCAAGATCTGGTCAGTTTTTCTAATGACGAGATACCTCACCGAGATAATTACCAGAAGGGTTAATGGGCTGTTTTCCACAAAATGTATTACTCTTGTATCAACGCAAAACTGTAGCTCGTCAATTATATTTTTATACAAGCGTTATATGTGCACTGATTTAAATTTTGTTTACATAAAGAAATGTGAACGGAAAGTGTTTTTCGGAAATAATAAATTTGATAATAGCTATGGCGCCCCACCGTTTGGAAAACACTGACTTAGATGATTGTCCAGTAATATATTGAAAATGGTAGACCGCGGATCGAATGTATGTATAGATTTTCAACCTTTTCGAACAGTCACTTAACGGAAAGCGGCAAGTGGGTTCATGTTTTTGATTTGGTTTGGCGTTCTTGTGATCATTTTTAGGATTATTCTTTCCATTTCATCATTTTGGAATTCGTCGTTTTAGTTAATTTTTCACAGCTTTATATATGAAGGGCTTCCGGCCACATAATGGTAAACCACACTTCAAATTTTTCAGAACGGTTATCAAATCTTAAAAATTCCAAAATTATAATGGTTTATCCAATATTAGACAGGACGTGTTATCTTAAAGTTTCAAGTAAGCACTGATTCAAATAATCAGAAATTCTTTTGATCCTCTTGAATATTTTAAGTATCTTGAGTAATTTCTTTTCATTACATATATTTATGTGGCTTATCAGTGTTACCGGGAGTCTTTCAATATACACTAAGTCATGGGATACCTATCTAGTATCGTGTAGGACCTCCTCTGGCCGGCCGAAGTGCGACAACTCGGCATGCCTGGAAAGATGTTGACTTCTGGACATTCCCCTGTCAATCACTGCTTTTTGTAGCGAATAGTCTTTAAAATCGGAACAGTACTAGGGCTTGCATGAAAAGTTGTTACAACTGTTTTGTTTTGTGATTTCAGAACCAGAAGATAAATATATTGTGGCATAGACAAAGGATGTTTGCACGTCGAAATTTCATGGTGCTGGGCGAACTTTGGGCCAGTAAAACTTTGGATTGCGTGGAGTGACGACTGTGTAAGTGGTGTCATTGGAAGGCTACCAAACTGCGCTACAATCACAGGTCTTTAATCAATAAAATTATCCTTCAGTATTAATATCAAATTGCTCTTTAATCGTTCAAACTGTAAATTAATTGTTGAAAATTTACATAATAAATAATCGTTCAAACTGTAAATTAATTGTTGAAAATTTACATAATAAATAATCGTTCAAACTGTAAATTAATTGTTGAAAATTTACATAATAAATAATCGTTCAAACTGTAAATTAATTGTTGAAAATTTACATAATAAATAATCGTTCAAACTTCCTATGTGCTTCATTCATTCTACGATCTAACATCAGGTCCAAGTATACTTGTCAAAACTACGGTCTGTGTCGTCGACACAACCTACCATTTTTTTTCGTCGCTGATTGGCCGTGGCACGTGTGGTCCGCTTCCGCTTTGGTCTAGTGTAAACCAAGCTTCAGGGTACCTCTTCAAGATAACCACTAGTCCATCGTTTTGAAGATATTCTACCTTGTTGCTCTGGTTGATAGAAGTTCTCGAAGTCCTAGAATTTTAGATTACCATCCATTTCACTCCTGCCGTCATTACCATCTAGACTGCTTGATGTTCTTATTACACGTCTTCGCATTGGCCATTCCAGGTTAACGCATACATTTGTTTATGAATGAAACCGCTCCATCGTGCCATCATTGCCATCAATCATTAACAATACGCCATATTTTAACTTCTTGTTCACATTTTAAATATCTTTATCGTCGATATTTTAATACCTCATCACCAATTTTATCGGATTTGTTGGATCACCCACCGCATCCACCACTTTTTACCTTCCTTCATCATTCAAGATTTTTAACACATCTATAATTGATAAGATTCTAAATCGAATTTTATAAGGTTTTATCTAAGATGGGGACACCCCATCTTAGTAATCATTTTTTAAAAATAAGGCTTTACACTTCTCAATTAAAACTTTACCGTTATATTTAAATTTCATGCAATCCATTTGTTTTTATTCCTTGCATTCCTTCTTTTAATGTTGGTCTGATTATTACATTTTCTCATTTTATTGTGTTTGGAGCAGCTTATCCTGCTCTGGATCTTGCGCCTAAAACTCAAATCAACCAACCTAGGTAAATTTGGGTGAGTGTTGTGAAGTGGTCCTTTTTTGGTAAAATCTGCCTAGTCATCGCTAAAAATAACGCAATGTCCAGGTATCCATTGAAAGACAATACTTTTGTTTTTGGACTTTAAAAGTATTATAGGTAGGTAATTAATTAACGTCGCACTGGAGCAACGCAACGTGCTATTGGCGACGGTCCGGGATCAACTCCAAAGGGAAAGATCCGAAAAAGTATAATTTTTGGTATTAGTGAACCTCATATGAAATTGGAGTTCCTATGGCAGTACGTGAGTCAATGTGTAGCACTGCATCGTTAACATAACACTGCATATTTTTAGATATTATTTTCCGAAAATGGAATTACAAAGAATAATTCAAGTTTCTCAAAACTAAGCTCCGTATAAAAATAAAAATAGCTTAAATAGAATTTTTTGATGAAAGAACAATAGAAATATAAATTAATTAAAAGTAAAAACTAAATTGAAACTGAATGAAGAACATGATTTCGAGTTCTCTTATACCGCCCGTTCGAATTCTCATCCATCAAAACTCGAATTATTACTTTGACGTAGTTTTTTGTCATCGCGTATTGCTTTGTGTTGTTAGTTCGGTGTTTTGGTTTGAACCTAACGTTTGAAAAATGAGAGAATGGGTCAGGATCACTTCCCATCGTTTCCCGAAGTGTGAAAATTCATAAATGAGCGATTGCTTCTCGTGATGGATCATCTACATTGAATTGAAAAGAACTGCTGCAGGAACTTTCTGTCTTAAATTTATTTTATCAGGTCTAACAACTTGTCAAGTAATGAGGATATTAAAATCCCTCGTGTTGGTGATTGAATTCTTAGATATAAAGCTACCTTTATACTCCTACCAGTGCGAAAGTGTGAGAGCACGCTTATTTTGTTTTTTAGGTACAAAAGGAGTAATCGATAACACTATTCTTTGGACGTGGAGGGTTATACATCATATTCATGTACTCTGAATCCATTATTTTGGCATGATAGGGTTTTTCAGTGTAAACATAAACTACCGGAGAAGAAAAAGTACTTTCGGTTACGAACTAATCTGATTTATTGCCGTTTTGACGATGTTTGGCGTTAATGTTTAGTGTAAGCGACATACTGAAATTTCTTTCTAGTAGCATACCAAAATATGCTACACTTTACGAAATAGGTCACCAGAACACTAGTGTCTTTTGTATTTAGCTTTATAGAGAACACCTCTTATATTCGTGGCTCAGTGGGTTTGCCCACTGCGTTAGCAATTGTAGGCTGCGCTGGTTCGAATACTGTAACTTACCCTAGGTGTGTTTCTTCTGTGTCAGTAAAACTTTCCTTCTGCGTGTATGCCCATTACTTGACATTGCCTTGTGTTTGGCGCAGCTTAACAAAATATGGCCATTGAGCCATAAAGCCCTACTAACAATCCACTCATATTCCGAGGAGCTTATTCAGACGGTTGCTCATCAGTTTCCATCAGTGATTGACATTGTTTGGTCAAATAATGTCAAATACGGCCCTCACGCCATAAAAAAACGCAACCAATCAACTAAATTCAACCACAGCATACATTATCGTGAATAGGTTTTTAAGTACAAGTTTCCGGTTGGTTGGTTTGAATGGCAGAAGGACCAAGCTGCGCCAAGTAATGTTCTTCTGTCGTAAATGGTAGGTAGGTAAGTGAATCTAAGTAGCGCTGGAGCAACGGGCTATTTCACATAAATGGATATAGACATACAAGAAATGTTTTATTGACACAAGAAATGTATCCTGGGATGCAAGGAGATGTACAAGAAAGTTGTGCATTTTTGTAAACGGCAGGCTTCTTTAGTATAGTAAAACCCCATGTATAAAAATTCTTTTAGCATTCTGCAACTTACTTGTGTATTTATTTAAATAGAAGCAGCACATATATTATAGATAAAAAAATTGACCGGATACCTGAAATATTTTTATAAATTCTGTAACTTCCAGGCTTGAAAAGATTAGTGAGCTTAGATAATTGAACTGTTATTGTGATGTTCATAAATTCATTGTTGTCTATATGTAGTGATCATGGAAATAATTGACATTGCTAATAACTATTGAACATGAAAATAAATGACAGCTATCTATTGGGCGTTCAGATTGGCAACTATATCTAACCATTAACTATGCAAGTAATTGGTACTGTTATCTGACTACAAGGCGGAAAAATCGTTGGAATTGCTATCCAACTCATGGACATGCAAAATCATTGGCACCGCTATTTAGCTATAGTATGAAAACCACCGATATTGATATCTTATAAAATAACACAATACAGCCGTGCTAGTCACAAAGGCAGTATATCCAAGTTCGGTCTTTGCGAGATGATGGTTGTTAAAATTTACTCATTTGTTATCTAACACCTCGCAACACGCACGACCCCGATTCATAACTGCATAATCACTCAACGAGCACTTGATTGAGTGTGCTCTGTTTTCTAGTGTTATGATGTATCGGATACCTTCATGAGCAGCATTTTATAAAGGTATCTGATTCCTCATAAGGTCGGATTGTTAACTAAGCCCGGCCACACACTGGAGAAGCATACAACAAAACATACGACATGAGCGTGCGCACTCCATTTCTGTACAGAAAATTTGTCGCTAAAAAATGCGTTTTTCAGCCAGCTCCAACAACGCAAAATTTTCCCCCAAACTGCGACTTTTGGTACTAAATTTTTTAACATAATATGCATGCTATCCAAATTAATATAATACGAATTAGTATATTTCATACAAATGATCTTCGTTTTAACGCTGGTGGTTGTATCGACAAAGATCCTCGATCCTCGTCATTAGCAAAACTGACCAGACCTTATGGACGAGATATCTAGTCATTAGAAGAGAACTGGCCAGATCTTGATCAAGTCATACAAAATTGTCAATATCTTAATGACGAGATATCTAGTCATTAGCAAAATTGATCAGATTTTGATGGACGAGATATCTCGTCGAAACCACTTGGAGGGTTAAATACGTAAATTATGTTTTGGACAGAGCTCATCAAGCTCATATGCCGCAGTTCACAAAAAGTCCAGCTTCGCCACTGCATGAATGTCCATCACTCGAAGAGATCTATCTTGCGTTTGGCACAGCATGGCTAAACATGGTCTTCGTGCCATAAAACCCCAACCCCAACCCTTACAATCCGTATTCAACTGTCTATCGAAATTAGGTCCAGCAGAAGCAACATCAGAAATGAGACGACTTGCCCCATTCTCGCTCCCAAGGCAGTGAACCACTCTCCTGGAGGTTTGACAGATCACTGTGTGCGGGATAGGGGAGGTCCTGAGCAGGTCACGAGGTTGATTCAATTTCCGTTTACCTTAATTTTTAGCTGAGCTAATCGTCCCTCAGACGATTCTTCCATTAACATTTCTATTTCACAAGTGGTTCCGAGGAACAGGGCATGAGGTTCTCGTTCCGTTGCGAGATGCTTATTGCCACCGTAAATTCTACTTTATCTGAGGATCAAATGTCAAAAATATTCCTCCACGAATTCTCTAATTGAAAGCACACCTTAAATTTCAACTTTTTCATTGCGTCGAAAGAAATATGAAGGCTCTAGATTTTGTATGTGCAGAGTGTATAAAAACAAATGAAATTTTTGGAAATTAAGGATTGGTTTCTTCGATTAATCCGCCATATATCTGTTCTTAGGAGGAAAAAGGACCAGTGTCCAAATCCGCTGATATTGAAGTGTACACTAGATTTTTTACATTTTCCAGTTTTTACAATAGGTCATTGGTTTATGCTTAAAATAATTTCAGTGTGAAAAAATCAGACTAAGCTAATCATTAATTATCTAATTTAGATATAATTAGCTAATTAGCATGGTTTTGAATAGCGATATCTCAAATTTTAATTTGATCAGAAAGACAATTCCTGTTAGAAATTAATCCAATATAATATTCTTCATGTTTTGACCCACAATCAAGTTGCTAGAGGGAATATTATTTTACAATTTTTTTCACCAAGGAAGCATGAAAAAAGTTGAGATTTTTTCTGGAATTTTAACATTTAAAAATCAACTTAAAATTAATTTCTTAACGAATAACTCGCATTGAAAGTAAAAACATCCACTGTATTATATAGATCATAATGATACAAAAATAATTATAATAGATTAATTCATTGTTGAGTTATCACCTTTGAAGCATCATATTGCAAAAACACAGTTATTCAGAAATGGAGTTTAAAGTTTTGGAAACGTGTTTGTACATGGTGACAATGCCTAACGAAAAACCCTTGTTGCTAGAAAAATATTCCGAATATTGACAAGATCCTTGTATCGTTTGAAAACTAAGGAGCTGGAGAATATTTTGAATCGAACAAAAATCGATATTTTGGTCGATTTGTATGTGTGTGATTTCTAGTGTATATATACACCTTAAATTATGTCAACAAATCACTTCAAGGTTATGAAAGTTATAATAAAAAGTGTTAATGTATACTCCTGTCAATACATTTTGATAGTATCAAAATATTGGAAACTATTTTTGTATGCCTTATTAAATATAAAAATAATAAAAATAACTGAATCAGCTGGTTACCAAAAAACTTGTAAAGTGGACTTTGGCCCTTTTTCTATTAAGGTACAGATATATTGCATAAATACATGACAAATATGGCTGAATTTCACAATAATTAATATATAATTTAGGCGTTTTCATTTTTAAATTTAGGCTTTTTCATTGATTCATTCATTCAAGATACGTATCCAACGTGAAAGAATTTTTGACGGAGAAATTAAGTTACTGCATTGTAAAGAAAGGAATATTCATTTAAGAAGTACAACCATTTTCAGGTACACTTAGTAAATTTCGAAGGGAAGTATTGTACAATGGGAAAAAGTTCCCCAAAATTGCAGTACCCACATATACGGGCTCTTTTCACTGTTGAATAAATATCAAACTGAACACGCATTAGACTAAAACTGAAAAATTGATTCATACGTTTCAATAAATTAATGATTAAGTGGTAGTGGATTATTCTTTTGGGTGCGTCGTGGCTCCCTTCGGAGCCGCGGCCATCTGTAAGTTTGGTTAGTTTTATGGCGTAAGGGCCAGATTTGTCCAAGCAGTGTTTTTATCGTCAAATAAATGGATATACAGTCAAGGAAGTTTTTATTGACAGACAGACGATAGAAATACATACTACATGGCAGTTACAGGAATAGAACCTACGCCACCTATAGCTAACAGGCTGCTAGCACAGTGGGCCAAAGCACTGAACCACGGGGGCTCCGCCAACTGCCCGAAGAGCCGGGGAAGTTTGATCTTCGATAATTTTCAGGATATAAAATGAAGGAAAAAAATCATAATCTTTTTGCTGATCAGAATATTTTACAAGGTATGTAGATAGTTGAATTTACTCTGCACTGGAGCAACATAACGGGCTATTGCCGACGGTCTGGGATCAAAGGGAAAGATCTCAGGACAACACCTCGTAATTTTGAACCACGATCAGATGACGAGGTCAACACCTGAGTTGGCATCCCATTCTCCAAACTTCCATACCACACTAACGAGAGGATATCTGAGGCCACGAGAGATTTAACGTGCACCAACCCCCTCGCAAACGACGGTCTTTGGTTGGATCTAGTTTCGAACTCTCAACCCCCCGTTTTCTAATTCGCTACTCTGCCAACTCGAATGCTGTAAGGTAGGTAGATAGTTAATTAACGTCACACTGGAGCAATATAAAGGGCTCCACACCACGCCAACGTGAGGACATTTGAGACCACGACAGATTTAACGTGCGTCATCGAATGCTGTAAGGAATGGAATGCATTGGAATATGACCCCAGTAATCTTCCGATATATCGCTCTAGGATATAAACGGCTGCATCGCTCTTTTTTACCGGTTCCCTGATGAATTTTGGAATCGCGAACAGCAGGTGGAATCTCAATCTGTTTCTTTAGAATTGGGAGTTGAAAGCCATATTATTCAAGCAGTTTTCTTTTAACCCTCCTGGTGGTTGTCTGGAAAAGGTGTCTCGTCATTAGCAAAACTGACTAGAACTTGATGGACGAGATATCTCGTCATTAGCAAAATTTGTCGGATTTGTCAGTGGACGAGATATCTCATCGGAACCATTTGGAGGGGTAAACTCGATGACGAGATATATTCGTCATTAGAATAAAATTGACCAGATCTTGATCTCGTCATCAGAAGAGAATCAGCAATACCTTTATGACGAGATATTTCGTCATTAGAGAAATTTGTCAAATCTTGATGGACGAGATATGTCGTCGAAACCACTTGGAGGGTTAAACTGAATTAGTAAAAAAGATTTAGTTACCTCGAGGTGTGGGATAGAAGGACTTTCTTTTTAAAAATCTATTCCAAGTCTCTGGAAAGCTAATTTACCATTAGGTCCTTCAAAAAGTTTCTATACTCATAATCAAGAAAAATACCAAATGGCTTGAAATTTGGTATCAGGTTAAATTTTGATACACATTCGAAATCTGGAGTCAAAATTGGGTGTTGCCGTTCTAAAGTATGAAACTTCTGCATAATTTGATATGCAAATAATATTCATAAAACTTATAGAAGACGTAAATCATTATTGAATGTGTGGGATCGCTGTGGCTAAGTGAGTTTGCCGACTGAGCTAGCAGGTTCCAGTTATTTTGCGAAGTGATTTTTTAGTTGGAAGTCTTGAGAGTGCCTAAATGGAAAGTTAATTTTAGTTTGCTATGTAACATCTGTACCACAGCTTCACAAACTAGTGCCGTTTCAGTCTACCAAAAGGTACTTCATGATCGAGATCAGTTTCTTTCCATTTCTTCAACTGTCCTGACATTGAAAAGTGAATAAATCCCAAACTCAGAAATATTTTGAGTGGAATGTCCTTTCTTGAGCCTCATGTAGCAAAAAATTCACGTGGAGCGTCAAAACACACACTTTACACCATTATTGGTATTTCCACAGCAATCCCCATAAAGAAATCCCATAAAATCTCCCTGGTTGTGTTTCCCTCTTCTGTATCAATAAAACTATCCTTGAGTGTACATTTCCATAAGTTGACGTTGTTTGTCTTATGCTCGGGGCAGCGTGACCAAATAATGTCCTTGCGTCATAAAACCCACCCACCCAACCTTATTGAATGGTGCCTTTAAATCTGCTCTACTACGAGAGACGCGTGGACAAAGGAGGGGTGCTATTTTTACCCCAGCTGTACGCAAGTCGGGTGGAGTTGTAGTTTGGGTTTTTAAAGTAATATCTTGCAAAAAACACGAAAAAGTATGTGTAGGGAACTCTGAAATATGCTTTAGATAAAAAAAATATAAATTCTTCATGCAGTACTAGACTAGCAATTAAAATAATTTTTCAAAAGCAACCGGTCGGAAACGACGCAAGGATAATTATTGAATATCATAATTGATAGACATTCCGAAGAACACGAAAAGTATCATTCCCTCGCTCGTTTACTATGTATCTAATTTGGGCTTCAGATATCTACGAAATTGGAGTGTATACTTAATATGCTTTAATTAAAAAAAAGAAACGGCCTTTCATTAATATGGAGCTTCAACGTTTTCTGCTTCTGTTGTCAGGTACATTGCGGTGTCCATTCGCGTACACTTCTATCTTTCAATTATGCGTGAAACACTAATAATAATTGAAAGGTACAGCGAGCGTTGTCCTCCATGCGATTAACCATCTTCGTATCACAGCTAGCTTTTATCATTAATTGCAAATAAGTTACAAAAAGAAAAGTGTCTTTCTTCATTAGTCAACAGGAAAAAAGTGGCCTTGTCATCTGTACTGGATACGGCCTTCCATTCACCAAGAATTCCCCATTTAACCTCTGACATTGGGCGTACAGTAATTAGTTATCGGCGTTGAGCTTTTTAGGCGCTGTGGAAACGGTCGAGAAAAAAAGAAAGTTAGGAGATGCCATTGATCAATGTCAAATTCAGCTCAACAGCGTCCAAGTGCAGTGCCATCTATTGGCGAAATAAAAACTAAGAAATCGAATCGCCCGTATGTCACTTTGAGGTATGCTTATTTAGAGGCGAAGCTAGATTTTTTTGGGGATCTGGGTAGGCTGACCATGCGTAAACTTTTGAACTGGACGGTACGGTTTTTTTTTCACATTTCCCGGCCGTTTAAACCCTCCTGGTGATTGTCTCGATGAGGTATCTCGACATTAGCAAAATTGATCGGATCATGAAGGACGAGGTATTTTGTCATTAGATGAAAACTGACTATATCTTAATCTCGTTCTCCAAAAAGTCGACAATATCTTGATGACGTGGTGTCTCGTCATTAGCAAAATTGATCGGATCATGAAGGACGAGATGTCTCGTCGACCACTTGGAAGGGTTAATATAAATGTCAATTTGGTACATTTTTGATAAAATATTTTAATATTGGTCTAACATATATTATTATTAAAACCCTTTTATCGAACTCGATATCATGGATACTAGTGATTTGTGTAACCATGGAGTCGCATTATTCGATACCATGTATCGATATCTGCTGTGATATATTTAGAGAAAATAAAAAATACTTGTTATTAACACTTGCTTTGCTTAGACGTTCGTTCTGCTGTAGCGCTAGTTTTGTTTGCCTGTATAACAGGTAGCACTGTTATTCAATGCCGGAGTTTTAAAGTTCTTATATTTTAAAGTTTTCAGTCTTATATTTTAAGGCTTTAAGTCTATCCTTGTAATATCAAAGAGGCGAAACTGAAGTTTTAATGACGATCTCCAGAAAGGATTTATCGTGTTATTTTTACACGAATACAGAATACTACATAAACCCCGTCCCGTTTTTGCCACCCAAAATGTCCCGTTTTTGCCTCAAGGAAATACAGTCAGCCTAGATCTTGGCTAAATGAGACTGATGTCGCCCGCTATCCAAAACAAAATTTACATATTCAAAATTATGATAAAGTTAAATAATTAGTCTAAAAGGGCTAATGAGTATCATATTAATTTGTAAATAAATTCTATTGTTCATAACACTATTTGTTTATTACAGCTTTTTATTGACTATGAATAAAAACTATCAAGAGGCCGTGCTTTGTTAACCTTTCTGGTGGTTGCCTCGACGGTGTTATCTCGCCATTAACAACACTGACCGGATAGACGAGATATCTCATCATTAGAAGAAACTGTCCAGATCTTGATATCGTCATCATAAAAAAAATCGGCAATACTTGATGACGAGATATCTCGTAATCAGCAAAATTGGTCACATCTTGATGGACGAGATATCTCGTCGAAATCACTTGGATGGTTAATGGGTCTGCAGGAAAGAAGTAAGAAAGGGCGTGCCCTATCCTGTTTTACGCACTCCAGACGATTGTGATAAGAGCACATTTCTTATATTTTCTGAATAATTACACGATTGTTGGGGCTACATAAGAAGGAAAAGATTTTTGACCCTCCCGGTGATTGTCTCGACGAGGTATCTCGTCATTAGTAAAACTGACCAGACCTTGAAGGACGAAACATCTTGTCATTAAAAGAAACCGACCACAGATCTTGAACTCGTCATAATTGAAAATCGGAGATATGTTGTCATTGGCAAAATTGGTCAGATGATTGACACATGAAAATGATGTTTTGGAAGTGAACTTGAAAACTAAAATAGTAATTTGAAATTATTTATATTTAATATTTATAATTAGGAATGTTTTATGACGACCTGATCTAGTGTTTTCCAAACTGTGGGGCGCGATCCCCTAGGGGGTGCGAGATTATTTGAAGGGGTGGACACAGGCAATAACCAAAAAAATATTTTCGAATGCAGCTTTTTCAAGTCATACATTTTCGCATTAAAATAAAATTCAAATGGATGCGTGTGGGGTAAAACGACAATAATAAGATGGTTATACTCTACCCTGAACAATGTAACAATGAGATTCAATGTTAGAATACTTTAAAAAGCAAACACTGATTACTTGCACTTCGAAGTTCGGAGAGCACCGAGAGTACAGATCCACAACGTATAAAACATAGTCTTACAGTGCGTCAAAAAGTTTCCATTTCGCCCCAGAGATTATTATGGCGTATTAATTCTGTACCTTGGCAGAAAAAGGGCCAAAGTCCATTTTGTAAGTTTTTGATAACGCCCGATTTAGCACTTTTTATTTTAAAATTTTTTTAAACAGGGTACAAAAAATGCTTTCTAATAATTGATACTTTCGCAAAGAATTGATACAAAGACATTGGCATTCATTTAAAATTTCGTCAAAGTTGAAAGATCGTCAATGTCCATTTCTGTGGAGCAAAGACGTTCACCATCATCAAGGCAGAAATGATCATGTAACATCAGGAGACTATCCCCTTAAAGTTGGAAGCATACAGCCTGCTGTTTTCCGGCCGCTCCTAGATT
Organism: Meta bourneti; assembly: GCA_933210815.1. NCBI lineage: Eukaryota > Metazoa > Arthropoda > Arachnida > Araneae > Tetragnathidae > Meta > Meta bourneti. Next base: position 50,988,230 of record OW119934.1, on the reverse strand, counting down.
TTCCGACGAGGGGCAAGTACACACTCAGCACACCACTCAGGAATAGCTCTGCCTATCACAATAGAATTGCTTTAACATATTGGCTCCAACTTGGGGAAATTACTGGATACTGGATTACTATATACGTATATGGGGAGATGTAGAGATGTATTCCGTGAAAGAAAATGTTAGTACCAAAAGTCGCCTATAGGGGAATTTAGCGCCGTTGGAGACGAAAACATTCGAACATTTTCATTAAATGATTATAAAATGGATTATGCAAATTTTCGATTGCGTAAGTAACAGCAGCACCACTAAAAGTCACTAAAAGTCTAAATTTCCCTCTTTCGCAGGTTATTCGTAGGTATTGTCTAAATTTTCCAATTTCGCAGATCATTCGTAGGTATTGTCGACATTTTTCACCTTAGTAGGCCCCTTGTAGGTATTGTCCAGATCTTCCAACTTCGCAGGTCATTCGTAGGTATTGTCTAAAATATCCCAAATCGTTGGTTATTTGAAGGTCAGAGACTAGTGTCTCTTGAAGTCCTGGTCACTATCTTGGATGCTTAATGTCCAATTTGAGCTTGGACGAACTATACATATTTTTCAAGCTTAGAAATGCAAGTTAACTGTCGTTTCTTTCAACTGTCCATTTTGACAAATTCCATTTGAGCAAAATTCGCGTTTTGTGTCTTTCTGAAATTCAAAAAATAAAACGCACTACATATCCAAAAGTAAACTACTTTATAAAATCATGATCAATAATCCGGACTTAGGGTAATTGAAGATTCGTTTACTTTCCAGTTTTATTTATTATCAGAAAGCTGCAATAGCAAATGCAAATGATAAAGTACTAAATATGCATTTGAATTAGATCATCGAAGTAAAGTAAATGTTTGTTCGCATACATAAGCACTCATGGAGTTTCAGTCTTACGAGCTAAGTTGAGCGGTTTGACTCTAATTTATGCATCTTTTGCTTTGTTTTATCGTAAAACTACGTCTTGTGGTACGATACAGATTAGCGGTGGACGCGAAATAATTCTGTGACCGATTTCAACTCGCAATAACTCCGGGGTTATTGGGGGCAACGGTGCTAGTGTCGTTTGATAACGCATAGATGATACTTAGTGACATTATAAGTGATGGGACCGATGGATCGTTGGCAGCTTGTGACAGCCCGAAGTGGATGATCATTCTTGTGCTTTGATTCTCAAGTATACAAGACAAGACATACGTATTTTAACCCTTAAACGCAGCAGCCGAATCTGCTTTGGCCCCATCGGTTGCTTTTCCACATAAATATACCCATGGTTGTGAATGCATTCGGATCTATTCTGATAAAAGCTTGCGAAAATATACAAAACCCAAGACTAATGGAGATATTGATGCATTTCCTTTCTTTAATGCACAAGTATTTTAAGTGTGTAGTTGTAACTAGAATTGCTTTTCTGCTCTTCCCAGTTAACGCTCCTGGTGGTTGTCTCGACGAAGTATCTTGTTTGCAAAACTGACCGGATCTTGGTCCATCATCAAAAACCGGCAATATCTTCATCATTTAGAAATTCAATCGGCATTCTTGATGACGAGATTTCTCGTCATTCATAAAATTAGTCAGATCTTGATGGTCGAGATATCTCGTCGAAACCATATGGGGGATTAATCAAGAGAGTAGTCTAAAAGGGAATAGGAAAGAATGTCTGTTTCTTAAGTCTTGAAACAAGGACGAACTGGCTACGTAGAACGTGTGTTACCACCTGTACCGAATGGTCCTGCATATTTGAGAGCTGCAATTGTTTCCGTCTCTGACCTCTGGGCTATCAGTCGACAAGCAGTCCAATAGAGGCCTGAAGTGATTAAATATGGTTTAAAAACGCAATTTATAGTATTTGCACTTGTATTGTCAGGAATTTTAGGGCAGATCTCGAGGCGGCCTCCAGTCATTTCGTCCAGTTCAAAATGAGGACAGATTGCTGATCTCTCTACTCTAATACGATGTAAATATCTTTGTAGGCAGTCACGTCCAGTGAAAAGTCGAAAACAAGTGATTCCTACAGCTCCGGGCAAGGAACCTGGGATTCAAGCTTTATTTCTCAATAAAACATCCCAGCTCTTTCTTGTAGACATCTTTTTGTATATTGAAAGTCTACAAGTCCTTATGAATGACATATAAGCCTCATGGTGTTCGTAGAGGCAAAAGAGAGTTAGGTTGGTGTATCTGTGTTCCAACCTTAACCAATTGGTCGGATTGTTCATTGCTATATATACCACAGTGACTTGGGATTCATTGTAGGGCAACTTTTTCTTGACCTTCCAATGTGGCTCATTTGTTGCCATTTGTAGCACAAATGGTGACAAAGTCATTTGTGGCAGCCCCATTTTCCAAGAGCTGTAATTACACTTATAAAATTTAAAAAATTTCGAATCAATAAAGATATTGTGAAAGCAGGCTCTTTGCTGCTATTTCCATCCTGCCTATATTGCTTCATCAAATTAAAAATAATTTTTCATTTATTTGATTGAAAACTACCACCCCTTGCGAACAACCCCAAAATTTACAAATTATTTATTTTTCTAATCACTTTAAAAAACGGCTGATCCAGACCATTTGTCGATTCTAATCCTTACAATCCTTCACAAATAACAAATAAATATATTGGTATTATGGAACACCCAATTTCAAAAGATTGTCAAAAGTAGGGAATGTTTTTAACAGATCAAACGCCATATAGGGATAAAACTAACTGAAATTCATCTCTGTGTGTGTGAATAAATAATTTATCAAATTAAAAAGTTTTGAGAACTCAAAAGTTGTCACAATCACACAAAAAAATAACACTTTAAATAAAAAAATGCATATTTAATGAGTGCTGCTAAGTACAAAGAATTAAACACCTTTTATGTTTTTACATTGCCTTTTAATTACATTAAACTTTTACACATTGGAAAAGGTGCGGAGTATTTTCAGTACGCTTTCACAGTAACGAGGTGGTTCTAAATTGCTTGTATCTATGTAAAAGTCACTATTGTTTAAAAAAATATTTAACAAAAAACTAGTATTGAAATTCACAAACAAGCGTATTTAGTAACAGATAACGCATCAAAAATACTCTGGGACTTATTTTCTCTGAAATAATTGACTTTTTACATTAATCTAAAATTCTTCAGCAAGGTTTAACCCTCCTGGTGATTGTCTCATCAAGGTATCTCGTCATCAGCAAAACTGACTAGAGCTTGATGGACGAGATACCTCGTCATTAGAAGAAAACTTACCATATCTTGATCACGGCATCATAAAAAAATCAGTAATATTTTGATGACGAGATATCTCGTCATTAGCAAAATTGGACAGATCTTTATGGACAAATATCTCGCCATTAGTAAAATTTGTTATATGTTGATGGACGAGATATCTCGTCGAAACCGCTTGGAGGGTTACGAATGATATGTAAAATTGCTTTGGTATACACTATGAGGAAGACAAATCCTACATGATTTCAAGATATCTATGTTGTAGAAAAAATAATTTAGGATTTTTATTATTTAGCTCTCTGCTTTCTTATTTTTGTAATATTTGCACATCAAGCATCAAAAATACTCTGGAACTTATTTTCTCTGAAATAATTGAATTATTGAATTTTTAAATTAGTTTAAAATGTGTTTCAGCATCTCGAGGTAAAAAAATCATTCCATTTTTGAAAGGATTATCGACTGGCTCTCAAAACAGAACATGAGTGCCTTCTTTCTGCAAAGTAGTTTATGCAAATTACTATAGATTGTGATAATTACTTATTGAGATATTGCCGTGTTGTTCCATATTACTTGCACTTACCTTATGAGCTAAAGAAACTAACACCTGTCGCAGCAAAGATGTATTACAACAAAAACTCACTAACTTATATTTTTCCAATCAAAAACAACAAAAATGATATAAAAAATTGAATGGCCTTGTTCTTCTATAAGTTCTATCTGACCCATCTGTTAATTCTATCCAGTTAAAATTAGAACTGATTTAAAAAAATTGAATGCATTATAATAATCACAATTAGCACACATAGCTGAAATAACTAACTACAATTTTAGTTAAATTAATGATAGGCAATCACAATAAGTATGAATTAAATCAAAAGTAAAAAGACATTTAATTAAAAATGTTGGTAAATTTTAAGACACGGACCGTTAAAATGTATTCCACAGCAAATTTTGGAAGCCAGCCCTTCTGTCTTTAATATTAGTGTTTTGTTGTTAGACAATTATAACTAATATTAAATAATGACATCTAATCTAATGACATCGAGAAAATGAAAATGTTTTGGTTCTATAGGTTTACTCGGCCCATCTGTTAGTTCTATTCAGTAAACGTCAAAGTAGATTGAATACAAATTTTAAAAAACTGAATGCATTACAATAATCACAATTAGTACACATAATTAAACTAACTAATGACTACAATTCTAATTAAAATAATGAAAAACAATTAAAAATAAGTATACATTAAATCAAAAATAAAATAAGCAATTTTATTAAAAATATATGTAAATTTTAAGAGATACGGGTGGCTAAAAAGGTTTCTACAATAAGTTTTGGAATCTAGTCCAAATGTTAGCTTTGTGTGGTCAGTCTGTTGAATTCTTCACCCTGGAATTTTTCTAAGATATTTAATTAATTAGATTACACCTTGATTGTAGAGGAGAAATAAGTCCAGAAATTTCACCCAAGATTTAACATCAGGCATTTTATATTTCGCCGATTCCAGAAAACGCGCAAAAATTCGAAGAAACTTTCTTCGTATGTTTGATTTTAGCTAGAAAATTTCCTTCAGCTGTGAATAATTTAATAAATTACTTCTTACAAATTACTCGAAATAAATCTTAATTCAATCAACATAGTGGGCTCCAATTATTTCATGGTCAACGAATAAAGTGGAGCCAATGTGTAATTCGCCTTTCCTTGCGCTCTGGCAGGGTGGGTCAAAGAACAACAAGAAAGCACAAGATGGCGACCGGGTCAAGATTAATTATTGCTTTGTTAATGAGTATCCACCCTTATATCAGCTATTTATTCATCTAAGACAGTATTAATGCGACCACCGGCGTTCAAACTCAATAGATTTACGCGGCTCAGATGGAGATTTATTAAGCTAGTTTTTTTCGAGTTTATTAATTAGTTTGGATATCATCCTCGCTTAGTAAAAGAGAAACATTAATTTGAAACAAATTTGTTGTCATCAATTCCTTTACAGCTTGCAGCGGTTTCGCGTCGTATCATGTTATGTAGTTGAAACACGAGTTTATTTTTTCCTGCTTTTTTCGTTTTGTACTCTCAGATTCCTTGAATGAATTTGAAAGACTTAGTGTTCCCGAGGCGTTTTTAATTCGGTTGTACTACGCGTTATCTTCGGAGATCAGTGACTGCTGGCATTTTAAACGAAGTGCGGTTTGTGCCGAGATGATTGGTTAATGAGGAATCCTGAACTTATGAGAAAAGGATTCAAAGCACTTTTCATTGCCTTTTCTTGTACACGGCGGCTTGGTTTTTTTATCTGCAATTATTAATTGAAGTCATTTACAATCGTTATACATTAGATATCAATGCAGTAATTGAGTAGAAATGAATGACTATTTATCCCCCTTATCATATCAACGATTATATCAATAACTGTTTATCCTTTTATCATATCAGCGATAATATAGATAGAATCGTTTATAAGGAATCAAAAACTTATGAGAAAAGGATTGAAAGCGAATGTGTATTTTGGACATTTTTCACTGTCTTTTTTATACGCGGCTCTGTGTTTTCAGTCGATCCATCTGCAATTCCATCTGCAATTATTAACTGAAGTCATAAACAGTCGTTATACATCAGATATCAATACAATAATTGAGCAGAAATTAATAACTATTTATTCTTATCACTCAGTCATTTTCTTATTCATATTACTAGTTATTATTTTAGTATATGGTGTAGTATTCCGTCGGATTATCCCTCATGGTTAATTAGACCTGGATCTGGGATTAAAGTGGATTCCAAACTATTATAAAATCCATACCCAGAGCAGGATTCGAACCTAGTCTGTCGAACTGAGGGTTAGAGAGCTAACCACTAGGCTACGAGTCCGGCCTTATGAATTTGGGTTGGTTGGGTTTCATGGAACTAGAGCCATATCTGGCCAAGCTGCACCAAACAGGATTGAAGAAATAGACATACACACAAGAAAAGTTTTACTGCCACAGAAGAAAGAAATATACCCTGAGAGGAATAGATCATGAAGATATCGAACCCTTATGAATACATTTTCGGGAGAGTTCTTGAATTGTAGTTAGTAACACGTCGTGTTTTTGGCATCTTAATATATGATGTAGTATTTAATCGGATTGTTTCTAGGTTTGGTTTGCAATTTTTGCACAAAGAAGTCTGATTTACGTTAGGTAAAGGGGCCGTAGTTAAAAAATATTTGGAAAAGGCTTAATAAGTATATTTTAGGCAAAAAGAAACGAAAAATCGTAGCTCAAGTATTTAACTTGAGCATAATTGTTATACAAAGGAGCTGCCGAAATTTACGTTTAGGTAAAGAGAGACCAAAACAATTTGAAAAAGGCTGGAATAAGTATAGTTTAGACAAAAAGAGCTGTTTGCGAAAATATATGTTAGGCATATTTTCTTTTCCACTTATTTTGGTTTTTGAAAACGAAAAGTCTCTACAGTTGAATACAACTTTGATACAAAGGAGCATTTACATTTAAATAAAGGGAGCCCTAGACCGAAAAGGTTTGAAAAATGCTGAAATAAGTATGTTTAGGCAAAAAGAGCTGTTAAAATATCTATTTGGCACATTCTCTTTTCCTTTTCATTTTTTTGATTTTGAAAGCGAAAAATACCCCATCCGTTTGAGCTTTATCATTTGCTGAGCGAGGGAACTTCCGATGCACCCTGAAGATACGTAGGTCCTCCGGTAAGGTTCAAGGAGCCGCAAGCACCACCGGGGCCATCATCAATTATCTTTATCTGCGGTAGGCCCCGACAACTTTCATTATAGGAAGATGGACCTCTCCTTACTCAAGGCAGGCCGCCGGTCAAGATTGCTTTTCGGCGACCCTCACTTTAGTCTTCCTCTGTTTGAATGGAAAATGATTAAATGCTTGGAGTAAAAATGGTGTTAGAGAACGGCTCTTTTAGAAAGTGAGGTTTAGTAGAAAAGAGTTGATGACGCAGTGGATAAACGAGAGCTTTTGATACACTTTGCAAGAATAATGTCTCTTTTAAATTTTGTTTTAAACAAATTTTAAATTAGATGCACACCTTAGCCAAGCTGGTAGTCAATAGTGTAGAAGTTTTACCCTCTCATATTTAAATACCCAATAGAGCTCATCGAGGAATCATAATTAAATACTATGCAGGGTAGTTGGAAGCCTAATCTATATAAATAAGAATGGAGTGTTTGCTTGTTCTTTGAGTATTTTCGACCTATTTCAAGTTTTCTATCCGTTTTGGATCCTTCTGATGCAAAATCCGTCTCTTGCGCGTTTGGTGTCTGTATGTATGTATGTGTGTGCCCATGCTACGTCCGAATGGTTGAACATATTTTCATGAAACTTTGCATACTGTGAGTTCTTACATTCATTTAGTGACTGAACTTCGTTGCGTAAGTCTGTCCGTCTTCTGCTTCTATGTTCGATTTTGTGTCTGTGTTTGTACAAGTATCACAAGATTTGTTCAAAACATTTTAATGAAATGCCCTGCATTTGATAAATCATATTTTAGTACAGTGAATCATTATTTGAAATTCCTTTGCTTACGTATTTAAGCAAGTTTCATGTTAAAACATCTGAGTTACTCTACTTAAATCAACCATAATTTGGTAGTTTTGGAGAAGCTGGAATGCATATTGAGCATTGCAATTGCTTAAACTGTTTTACCAGTACTGTTGAAAAATCAATTAATTTATAAAAAACTATTTTTGCAGAATTTAAATTCAAATACTTTTTATTTTGAGCCTTACTTATTTTCTTTGCAATATATAAACTATTTCCGAACATTTGGGACAGACGATATTTTGCAACAAAACGGAAACTCGTGTTCGTTTGCCACGTGCAGTGATATTTTTTTCGCTCCGGATTAATTTCGTATTTTTAAATTCTATCTAATTTTTAGTTGTAAGTTATGGCAACTGTGCTAGATCAAGATATAAAAAAGAATCACGAATATATATCTTTAGAACTTTTCTGCTTTAAATATTTATTATTTTAATAAATTGTAAATCCTTTTCATCACACGCAACACCACCTCAAAGTATTCTGTTTAAAACGGCATGTACGTTAGAATAAAGCAAATTTTAAGTCTATTTTTGCCATTCTTGGAAGAACATTAATGTTAAAAATATCCGAACTAGACTTTTGAAATATAATAAATTCTTTGTCATAGCTACAGATGGCCAAGATGGCTTATTTTACGAATTGAAGCTATATTTAAACAACTTATATAGGGAAAGTTTGTTTAAAACAATGATTTTCTTTAGAAGAAAAGCTGTCAAATTAATTTACCATTTAAAAAAGGTAATAGGTTACCTTTGCTTTATAACTACTGAAGATGTTAAATTTTAAAACAAGTTATTTTATTATTGCACGTGCCACGAAACGGAATTTCCAAGAAAAACGTATTCGATTTTAAAACAAACTTGGTAATAAATATCTAATCAAATTAGTCATCTTTCCCTTAATGATAGCGAAATTCGAAAAGAGTGCCACAAATAAAAAAATTTTGACAGATAAATGATGTGGGAGAGTATCTGCCGTAGATTCGTCATTTTTCGAATTGAGTTGAGCAATTTTACAGGAATAGCACTTAAGAAAGGGAATCCTCCTTCAAATCGTCTTTTGTAGTAGTTACCTTAGTGATATATCAAAAATAATATGAAAAAGCAGTAAAGATTTTTGTTATCGTCAGTATCACTAGCACTAGAACTTTCTTCAGGCTCTGCTTCATCTTCAGAAAAATCACTGCCTTCAGAATCACTGTCTAAAACATTTTCTGTAAACTTTATCATTTTGTCGTCATCAGCACTAATGTATATTTTCGCTGCCATGATCACTACTGATGACAGCGATGGCTACTGAGGACCGCAAAATACGATGATGGACGAAATTATTTTTTCCCGATGAAGAAGGCATCGTGTGGGGCTACATTAGGAAATTACCAATGTCACATGTCTATATTTCATTTCAGAATGCGCGGAAGTGACAAATTTGAACTATATGCATTTATATCGAGCAATGCAGTCTTGCAAGCTGAGCTAGTCATCATAAAATACAAATGGGTTAAAAAATTACTATTAAAGATGATACAACTGATTTATAGCAATTCAGTGGAATCAGTCGTGCAATATCATCAGGACAGAATAAACAACATGAGAAAAACTCGAGTTTAAATATGTCACTCATGGCTTGTAACAGTGCAGTGCCACAACTCAAAAATCACATATTGAGATAAAATGGGCTTAAAGTTTTCGGTACTATGAAAATACATAGTAATACTGTAAACCACTTTTGCCAACTAGCTGTTCGTATTGAATTAGGAGATTGGACTGTTTACTGCTGGAGAGAATGTAGTTTTTCACATTGAGGACATGCATTTACTTCATAAATCACATTCTTTGAACTGTGTCTCTTATTGCAGCTCATGATCACTTTGAGTTGAACCGTTCTTGAGTTAACTGCCCACGCGTAAACCTCAACTAGGGGCCCAACTTTTCAAAAGCATTTGATTTTCCAAAAAAGAAACGCCTTTGACAAATGCTTTTTGAATATTCTAAAGATAGAACATGTTGTTTTATTAGTCTTATTACGATCGAAAAAGAACAATAAATAGATAAAGGAGAATGTGTTTAAAAACCAACAATATCTAAATTATTACTGGACGGTTTTGCTTAAAGTGGAAGACCTTGACAGGTCTTTCGATTTCCCCTATTTTTTTCTGAAGTGTGCTCGAGTTAACCAGCATACCACTTAGATACGGCTGCCAATGAACAATGTCATCACTTAGCCAGGGTGTAAAAATATAACATTTAAATTCGAGTTTTCTTCATGTTGCTTATTTTAGTTCTGATGATGGTGGACGTACCAATTATCAACGCTGTAAAATATAACAAATAAATACTAGTTTCTTTATTTTGTTTATTTTAGTACTGATGATGGATCCTTGGTTCAACCGAAACAGCAAGATCAGTTTCATCATCTCGAGGCATTTGAATTATAGACTAAATTAACATTTGTCTGGTTTAAGCTGTTTAGCGTCTGGTTAAAATTAGCAAGTTACTTGGTAACGAAAAAATATTGAGATTTTCCGTCAGTTTCATTTCCACGTTTCTCCTGAATTATTAGGTAGAAATATTTTTCCTACTTCAAATCAAAACAAAAATCACACACACATGAATCCTTTGTTGAGAATATTTTATAAAATATCGTGTATAAAATATTTTATAAAATATCGTGTATAAAATATTTTATAAAATATCGAAACTAATGTCGGTTGAGATAACTGTTGGCATAAGACGATTAATGGCTGAGGCACTGAATGAAATAGATGGGTTGCAACACACACACACACACACGCACACACACACGCACACACACACAATTACTTAAGACACTTCCCAAATTCTGATACACATACGCATTGTACTATCATACAATAACTGTAAAATATTTCATCATTCATTTTGACCCATAGGAAAAAACCCGTATTACGTATGGAATGACCCAATCAAATGACAATAAATCTTTTCCTTCGGGATGGATCCCGGATAGTCGTCAATAGCCCGTTGTGTTGCTCAGTGCGACGTTAATTTGTCTACCTATTCTCTACCTAAGAGATAATAAAACTCAGAAACGTAACTAGAGGGGAGAGTGGGGGTCAAAATTTTTCTCAAAATGTTAGTTTTTAATTTTTAAATTATCTGTTCAAATAAAACACTATAAATGCATTTCGTTAATAAAAAATATATTTATGAATTATGGTAACCCCGTGTAACCATAGCGATCAGGTTTCATTTTTAGTTTCTTTCCTGATTCATATTTTTCAAATTTAAAAGCAGAGCTCCACAAGATTAAATTTTTTTTCAAACACACGTGAACGTTTTTTCTATTAACGTTTATGCTTGAAAATTAAAAATACATTTTAAGGATTTAAACTATTTTGTTATTGCAAGTCTAATCCCCCAAATAAACTACCAAATCAATTACCTTTTGCAAATTCCTACCAGTCAGTTGCACGAAAATACGAATAAATTTTGACAAAAATTTAATTATGAGAGTATTCGAGAGCTATATGATGGATTGTTGTGATACGTTACTGAATCCGGTGACAGATATTGGAAGTCCAGAAGGTTAATGGTGTAATTCTAAATACTTAGCAGTTCAAATCATCTGGTAGCAAACCAAATACTACAATTTTCTTTTCCTCTAATAAGTTTCGAATTATTTTTCTTCGCTCGCTTTGCAATACCCAACTTGATCTAACCAGTTTCCTCGTACATCATTACGAGTTGACGATTGCTTAGGGTATTTATTTTCTTTACCCCCACAAACAGTATCACTTCACATATGAATCGACAACACTTCCACATCGCCGTTATCTGATCTCGGCCTTCAGAGCGGGGAATTTATGGCTGTATAATTTCTTATCTATGAACTTATTAAATGTCGACGGATTAAGCGTCCCGCTGCTTTGCATATCGTAATTATATACTGATTATATTTCTTCAATATTCAATCAATAAAGGACGGAAGTTTCATAAATTCCGCTCAAAAGTCAGAACCTCCGAAAAGCAATTTTTGTTTCGCAAGGGAAGAACATCCGATGGAGCTTATAATGATAAATGTCAATCGGGCCCCCTGGGGCCAAGGAGGACAGGAGGGCGTAGGTCCCTCGAGACCTGTTCTATTGGTTTCGGAGCTTAATTTCAAGCATCCAATTTGCGAGGTGTGATGCTAGGGCGTGCCTCCAAGCCCCCGGACGTTAATGCGTTTACTGTTTAGGAAGCTGTTTAACGAGAAAAAGACTTACAGCCCCCTAAAACTGGCTTTAATTAGTATCTGCCCTTACTCGTCCCGCGCAGGCAACTTGAAGACACACACCTTTTATATATAACGTGTCACTGCAGCCCAATCTCTGATGCTACCGAACATTTTTTTTTGCGTGAGATGATTTCGTACATTTTTGGTGTACTTCATTAGGGAGTAGGAAATTTTTCAACGGTTCTTAGTACCAAACTAATCGAAAATTATTTTGTGAAACCTCAAAGTTCGAGCTTCAAGGCAGTGTTGCAAAAATTAATTTGCATTAGAAAATTCCCACACTTTTCTAGCCCTCCAAGTGGTTTTGACGAGATATCTCGTCCAGCAAGATCTGACCAATTTTTCTAATGACGAGATATCTCATCACCAAGATACTGCAGAATTTTTGATGTTGTCGAGATCAAGATTTGGTCAGTTTTCTTCTAATGACGAGATATCTCGTCCTTCGAGATCTAGTCAGTTTTGCTAATGACGAGATACTTCGTCAAAACAATCACCAGGAGGGCTAGCAATGCCTATTTAATCAAGGGAGTTCATCACAGGATAGGTTCAGGTACATTCATAGTATATGTCACTGCAGCCAATCTAGGATGTTACCGAGCATTTTTTGCTTGAGATGGTTTCGTACATGTTTGGTATACTTCATTAGGGAGTAAGGAATTTGTCAACGGTTCTTAGTACCAAACTAATCGAAAATTGTTTTGCGAAATCTCGAAATTCTAGCTTGAATGCAGTGTTGCAAAAATTAATTTCCATTAGAAAATTCTCGTTTCTTTTCTAGCCCTCCAAGTGGTTTCGACGAGATATCTCGTCCATCAAGATCTGACCAATTTTTCTAATCACGAGATATCTCGTCACCAAGATACTGCAGATTTTTTATGGTGTCGTGATCAAGATCTCGTCAGTTTTCTTCTAATGACGAGATATCTCATCCATCAACATCTAGTCAGTTTTCTTCTAATGACGAGATATCTCGTCCTTCAAGATCTGGTCAGTTTAGCTAATGACGAGATACTCCGTCGAAACAACCACCAGGAGGGCTAGTAATGTCATTTTAATCAAGGGCGTTCCTGGTCACTGCAGCCAATCTCAGATGTTACTGAAAATTTTTTTGCATGAGATGTTTTTGTACATTTTTGCGAAACTTCATTAGGGAGTAAGGAATTTCTTAGCGATTTTTAGAATCAAGCTAGGTCGAAAATTATTTTGTGAAACCTCACAATTCTAGCTTCAAGGCAGTTGTGCGAAAAGTAAGTTCATTTAGGAAATCCCCACTTTCTTCTAGTAATGCCCATTTAATCAAGGAAGTCCATCATAGGATAGGTACAAGTACATTCCTGGTGTGTGTCACTACAACCAATCTCGGATGTTCTCGGACATTTTTTGTGTGAGATGTTAATAAGTTAAGAGCATAGATGCATTTTCAATCGTCTAATTTCCTATTACTTTCTTGAAGTAAAAAAAGCTAAGTTTAATAATTTATGGGATTCTCTTTTTTGTGCTAAAATTACCGATTTTTAAGAATTTTTTATTGACAAATTATTCACTCAAATAATTCCGGTCTGTTATTATTTCATGTATTCGCAAAATTTTTAAAGTTATTTTCATTAATAATCATGCCTGCTAACCCTCCTCGACCATGACGCCGGGCGAAGTTTCGTTGTCGCTGGTTGGTATGATTTCTCAACTCCAAGAGATCATAAACAAACAAAATTAAATGACGCTTTACTTGTAGCTATCGTTTGATGAAGCAGAAAAATGTTTTTAAAATATTCGATTAAATTGTGACTTGTCAAATCCAAAATTATCGATTTAGCTCATAAAATTGACCGAATTTGTTGCTATAAAAACATAAAAACGTAACATATAATTTTTTAGTTCATTAAACGATAAAAGGATGTTTACCGGACATGCTGTAAACGTTTCAAGTCTATACATGAATCCAATAGTTTTATATATATGCCAACCACCCGCTATAAAGCCGTTTCGAGAAAAACGCGTTTAATTTCAGTTCAATTAACGGAAGTATATTCAGTACTTATACAAGTACTGAATATACTTGTAGTACACTTCTCTAATAGGCTATACCAGAACCACATACAGTGGGATTACATTTTTATCGCCATCTTTTGAAGACAAACAGTTGGAAATGGGCTTTAAAGAAATTTGCATCTTATGAAGTAGTTCATTAATTTTACATTTGCGCGCGTTTGTTAATGTCTTATAACTGGGCTAATTTTACGATTTTCGAATTAAAATTTAGCACACATGTTCTTAAGAATAAAATTACATGCAAAAAATACGAAATATATTTTTTTCAGGAAAAAGAAAATCCTTTTAATAAAACAATAGAAAACGTGTTTGAAACAAGACATGCTATTTTAATGAATATGGTTATTTTCAGCCATCAAGATTATAAAAATTATTCTCGACCATAAATCAGGTATTTGTTATTGATCATAACACGTAAAAAATGACTCTTGGATCGATAAAAACAACTGAGGGAATTACCGAAATTGTAATTATCCCACACCTGCTTCCTATGTAAAATGAACCACAGAAATGTTAAAGAAATCTATTACGAAAGCGTCTGCTAGAATGCAATATGATCAGTTTAGGCGAAACAAGATAGCAAAACAAAATAAGCAATAAAGCATGAAAAATGCTGCTTGATAAAAATTTTGCTGTCTAATAACCAACAAGATTAGACCCCACATAAACTTCTGATAAGTCAGAAATTTTAAGTTTATCTTCATAACGTGGTCTCAGAAATTGAAGGTGAGGCATTTTGATTCCTTATCCGAAACTGATCAACTCTAATTTGCTTTTGCTTGTGCAATGATTTTCTCTTTCTTGTTTTCCTTACAACCCCCAGATCCTTGGTATTGTTTTCGTATAAGTCTCAACTAATAACCCTTGGAAATATCAGGTTTCCAGATTTGGCACTGTATCTCTACCTTTACATTTGGAAGTGGAATAATGACGAGGATTTTATACGATCGACCATTGAAACAATTGGTATGTGTGCTTCGCATATTTTGTAAAACTTTCCTCCAATACACTATTCATAAATATTAATATCTTCCGAGATTGATTTTATCGGTTTTAAATTGTTAATTTTTTTTCTCTTTCTCGTTATTGCTCTATGCCAGCGATTTTCAACCTTTTTCATCTCATGGCACGCATGAACTAATTACTATAATTCTGCTGCATACCAAAAAATTATATATTTTTTGCCGATCTGACGAAAATAAATAGGTATAATTTTGATTGATTTATTAAAAGTACATAATACTTACTATCTACTCCCCTCTTTTTGCTCAATGGTGACTTAAATCTTTTTGAAATGATTTATTTATGATACTTTGTATTAAAAATAAATACTAAAAATTATTTATATGGGTATTAAAATTATTTGTTAACGCTCTTGTCAAAAGTTCAAAACTAAACCGTTTAAATGAAATAATATTACAGTTTAAACCGTTTTATCATCCGTAAGGCACACCAGTATCATTTTGGATGTTCTAATGGTAAATGTTATGGTATGACTGTAATTCAAATTTGCATTAAAGGTAGACCTTTTTTATTTAAAACTCATCTTAAGAGCAAAATAACAGACTATAGTTTGTTACATTTTTCCAATTCAAAAAATGTATAGAGGGGCATTTTAATATAATCTCAGCATTTTTAATAATTTACTCTTATTTCCACTTCCTTTCTTTGCTTTGAATAGGTGTTTGAACTATTACAAAAATTTAAAGATTGTTAAGTAACACACACATTTCCCGTATTACTTTTAATAATTTACTCTTATTTCTTTTTCCTTTCTTTGCTTTGAATAAGTTTTAAATATAGTGTTGGACTGTTACAAAATTTAAAAGATTTTTAAATTAACGCACATGCGCACACATTCCTGTATTATTTTTAATAATTTACTATTGCTTCCTTTTATGCTGTGAATAGGTGTTTAAATAGTATTTGAACTGTTAGGAAATTCTAAAGGTTCTTAACACACGCTCACATATATGCACACACGTAGCAGATTCCTTCCATTCTCTTATTTTTCGTACCCAAAGAACCAAACAATCAAAAACTCCCTTATATAGAGCACTCTTTGACGGATGTCTTAAACCAATCTTAAGCGATTCGTCGCTCTGATGACCTGAACTAGAAGGTTGCGGCAAGCACTTCACAAAGCAAAGTTGTAACAGCCTAACCAGGCACCAGCTAATTCCCGTATTATTTGATCCAACTCCGCCCAAAAGTGAGGGTTCAAATAGCAATTACAAGGCCTAATAAGCCTCATAGATTAGCTTACGATAAATTTCTCCCTCCCCGTGTGGAAGATAATTTGCGACCCTGGTGGGAGGGCCAGGTACCATTGCTGGGTACTCTCCCACCTTTTTTGCAGCGAAATTACGCACCGTGTTTCAGATCAGGTTGCTTATTGGACTCTGGCGCGATTGCAGCTGCGGAGTCAATTTCGGAGGGCGATTTTTTTTACGGTTCTTGTTGGCTTTTAATACTGATTAATGATCCAGAGTCGAGCCCGTATTGTTTGCGTGGCCATCAATTCGTGAAGTGTATTAAAAACTGGTTCCCAAAGGCTCATTTGTTTTTGTCCCTACTTAATAGATATCTGTCCAATACCATCTTGAGAATGCTCGTCAAAATAGGTAAGAATCTAGAGCAATGCTTCCATGACTGGAACTCCAAGATTCCGAAAATGCTTTTAGGTTCATTCCGAAATTTTCATTGTTTTTGTAATTACTTAACAGATATCTGTTCAATACCATCTTGAGAATACTCGTCAAAATGGGGTAGTATCTAGAGCAGTGCTTCCATGACTTGAACTCTAAGATTCCGAAAATGCTTTTTAGGGTTCAATCCTAAAGATCCATTAGTTTCTGTCCTTACTTAATAGTTATCTGTTCAATATCATCTTAAGAATGCTCGTCAAAATGGAGTAGTATCTAGAGCAGTGCTTCTATGACTGGAACTCCAAGATTCCGAAAATGCTTTTAAGGGTTCAATCAGAAAGGTTCATTTTGTTTTTGTCTTTATGTAAGCGTTACGAGATTTCCGAGTAGCGAAGAATCGTTTTATCCCACAACACACACTTAATGACTAAATAACCACACTTGGTTGAAAGAATCCACTTATTCTTTCAACCTTTGGAAATATTACATTGATCCTTTCCGTGGAATCGAATTCTTTGGACAGATGATTTTGGACTTTTAATTAAAAAAGAGTCCTTTGGAAAGATACTATTGATCCTTTCCTTAGAATAGAATGATTTGGAAAGATTCTGTTGGTCCTTTCCTTAGGACAGAAATTTAGTACAAATTCTATAGGTCCTTTGATTAAAATAGAATTCTTTGGAAAGATTCTATAGACCCTTTCCTTAGAATAGAATCCTTTGGAAATATTATATTGGTCAAGAGGGTCAAAACTGGTCTGAAGTCATGCAGTGAAGACTGCAAGTTACAAGATGGAATTATGCGTGTGAACCCCTCAGAGGGTTAAATTACATTTTTTGGAGACTCTTAAATACTTATTTCATGGTGATGAGAAATACATAATCAAATTGCAATCTGTTTATAAGATACTAATACTATCAAAATGCTTATTATTTTTTTGACTTAAAATCAAATAGTAGCTGTATAGTAAAAAAATCATGAGTTAAATAGTAAAATGAATCATACACGCGCTACACAAGAGTATTCTCTCTCAAAAATGATGCCTGTAAATAAAAGTTCCAATACCGAAGATGGGTTTTATATTACATCGGAGTGTCGTACTGGTAAGCAGGTCATAATGAAATGACTGTACGAATGCTGTGAAGTTTGTTGTGACTGAATGACCTAGTCGTTGCGCCAATCGGTTCACATGATGTCCCAAATTTCAGTTAAGGTCAAGTGACCTTTGAACTCATAATTCGGAAATAGATTGAGATTACCTTTGCTTTTCGAAAACGAAAATTCATTGGTAGACAAATAAAAAATTGATATGTTATGTAGAGGACACAACCCGTAGTTTTGACGTGAATACTCGGGCTGATGTCAGATTGTAGAATGAATGAAGCACATAGGAAGTTTGAACGATTGTTTATTGTGTGAATATTCAACAATTAATTTACAGTTTGAACGATTAAAGTGCAGTTTGATCTTAATACTGGAGAATAATTTTATTGATTAAAGGCCTGTGATTGTAGCGTAGTTTAGTAGCTTTCCAATGAGACCACTTACTCAGTCCTTACTATACGCAATCCAAAGTTACACTGGCCCAAAGCTCGCCCAGCACTGTAGAATTGACATATTGTGGACCCTTCCCCGCTCTCAGTGCGCTTGGGGATTTGGGTATGGTCAGGTATGGATATCCTTTGTCTACACGACGCTATATTTACCTTCTGGATGTTTCATCAAATTCTGAAATCATAAGACAAAACAGTTGCAAAGCTTGACTTTTCATGCATGCCCCCAATATTTTTCCAATTTTAAAGACGTATTCACATCAAAAAGAGCGATATAGGCGATTGTGCGATATATCGAGGGGTTACTGTATTTTTAACTTTTGGTCCCTCCGAAGTAATCCATGCTACGCTATTGGTTTTAGTGATAAAATGTATCTGAAATTATTAACTTTTAACTAATATGCATGTGCTACTGTATTTTTCACAATCCGGTAAAATTGTGAAATTAATTTTAATCTTATCTCCTTTCATGATTTTCCTGTGACTTTTATCAGTACGATTCTTTTTTATAGTCATCTTTAAAAAATCTTTGTGTTTTTCCTCTAATTGCGTTACTTTTAACAAAAGTTACTCTTTGAAAGGTAAGACTTAACATAACTTTTATGGCACCTCGTTTCAATAAGACTTTGATTTTCCCGTGAGATCCACACTACGATATTTTTTCATAGTAATCTTAGCAAGTTCATCATGTTTTCTCTAATTGCTTTTATTAACATTTGCTTTCAAACAGTCCCGTTAATAAACGCTACTTTAATAGGTAAGACTAAAAATGACTTTTTCGTACATCATGTCAATAAGACCCCGTGAGATCATTTTTCACACCGCAGTAATTTTCATAGTAATGTCTTCGGAAATCCTTCGTGCGTCATCCAACTGCGTCTCAAATTTTGCTATCAAACAGTCCCGAATCATCGCCGCAGCAACTTTGACACCGACGGACTGCAAGAATAGCACTTCTTATTTTATTTGCAGCATTATCTGATGAAGGGGAACCCGTGTTCAGCATGAATGGGAGAAAACAATTTCTCCGCGCGAAATTAGCTGCATTACCGACCAACAGGTCTTAACTATACACCTTTCCCTCCTACTAAAGCTTCATTAAATTGCAGCCTTTTTAAGACTACCAATTATTTACCTAAGGCATACCACACTGGGGTATTATCTACTCAAGCATCGGGCTCTCTACAATTAACAGGGTACAAATTACGGGACTTAAACCATTAAAAGATTAATCAACGATTAACGAGCTATTTGACAAATAACTCCTAGCAACCTCTTAATTCCGAACTTTTGACTAATAAGACGGTGTATAAAGAAGAGAGGGGGCTTATTAACTAAATTGCGAAGAGGGCAATTTACCTGTCAACCTAAAATGTTAGTCGAACTACCAAAATGTGTGAACACATAGTTTTCGGCGCCGTTTCCAAGGTATGGGCTGTATAATAACTGCTGCAGAAAAAAGATATATACGTACTACTTATATTGCAAACATGCAATTATCACGTAATAACGTAACATGATTTCCCTCTTTTAGAGCATACTAAAATAAGATATTTTTAATTCTTTAACGATTAATTGCGTATTGCAGCTCACTCTTAAGAAACGTTTATGAGCATAATGAATGAATGGGCGATTGGAAGAAAAAATAGGTAGACAATTTTTTTTCTGAGAGCGTTAGTCTTACTGGGAGAATATTAAATCATGAGTGATTAAGGCTTATAGGAAGAAAAAATCCTTTAAAGATCCGATTTTTATCAGGTTCTAAAAACGTGATGACCATGAAAATTTGCTTAGTTTGAGATTCCGGACTAATTGATGTGGCTTTAGAAACTGGTTGAAAGGAGAAGATAGCAAAACAAATGTAAGCGTGCTCGATTCGCTGTATTATTACTAATACAAAACACGTTGTTACAGTTTAATCAGGCAACACGACCTAATGCAATCAGATCTGATTAAATCAATAGCCGAAAGGTAATCCTCGCAAATGATAGGCAACGTTAGAAGTTTATACTTCTGGAGCATCTATTGTATGTAGTGAGGTGAATGTAAATAGGTATATGTATCTATGTGTGGGATATTTGTTTTCATTATATGTTATATGAGTCATGTATTTGTGGGATATTTGTTTCTGTTACACGTTATGGGTTACATGTATGCGTGGAATATTTGTTTCTGTTACATGTCGAAGGATATGTTTATGTGTGGGATATTTGTTTCCTTAACATGTTATGGGATGCATGTATGTTTAGGATATTTGTTTTCGTTATATGTTATAGGATTCATGTATATGTGTGATAGTTCTTCCTTTAGATGTTGAAGGATACATTTATGTGTGGGATATTTATTTCCGCTTATGTGTGGGATATTTATTCCGCTACACAGTATGGAATATAAGTATGTGTGGGATATCTGTTTCCGTTATGTGTTATAGGATTCATGTATGCGTGCGGCAGTTCTTTCCGTTACATGTTGAAGGCTTAATGTATGCGTGGAATATTTGTTTCTGTTATATGTTATAGGATAGATTTATGTGTGGGATATTTGTTTCCTTTACATGTTATAGGATACACGTATGTGTACTTGCTTTAGAATTCGTTTCTGTTTATTTACGCTATTACCTTGCCTATTTCATAAAACAAATATAAATGGGGAAAGCGTTTAATTTTTGAGAATCATTTTATCGTAACTTTTGAAGTTTGTTTTGATAGCAATTACATGGAAAAAAATTTTAAACAATGTAATTGAGAGCATCAAGTTTTGAGGATTTTTTGAGAAGGTGCTGGGAAATGCAATTCATACGTCAACATTCCCAATCAGTCAGTGAGAAATTAGGGATTACAAATTACCGACACTTTTATCACAGGTAAGTTTTCAACAGAAATTCTCCGTACCCTTTAAGGCCGATCAGATCTCATTGCGAGAGTGAAGCTTTTATCTCTCTGATAGTTTTGTTTACACTTTTGTTTTTTATAGTTTCCTCTAGGACACTGGTTCTCAAACTTTGTGAGATGGCGGCGCGGTAAATTCTTTTTTATAAGACGAAGGCCTGGTCCCAAAAAAATTTATCGTAAATACCTTTCCAATTTTTTAAAGTTCATACATTAAACTAACATAAGTATTAAGTATGGCCTAATCATAAATATTATTAGCATAGTTATGTATACTGTATGCAGACAAATATAAAACTATGCTTGAATTAGCTGTCAATCACTGGACTACTAAAATCTTGTATTGTATAGTAGTTTTCCCATGCCAACATCATTAATTAATTTGTGCTGATTTTTATAGGCATATTCCATTCTGATCTCATTTGATGCGTCACAAACATCTTCAATGCCAGATTTTTTAATGCCAACACCCGTTTCTTAGCCCCTTAACAGTTTCGCGTTTCTTATTCATATTAAAATTTAAATCTATTAGCCTATTGCTTTTTAAAAATCACATCACTCGAGTTTTATAAAACAAGGAACTCTTATACACTACAATGCGAACTTGCGAAGAAACAGTATTTATTAGATTTGAGAACCGTCGAGACTGACTTGATCTTCAATTTCAGTGAAAAAATTTTCCTTGTACTTTCTTGCCGATTGGTCACTGACATTTGCTAAGCATATGTTATTTAGACGTTCTGGGTCTGAGGTTTTCGACACTCACGAATATTGTTCTCCTCAGATATTTTCACTACAAATTATGCATTCATAAAATGTTCAGAAAACAAAAATGACAAATTTCAGGTGAAACTATCATAAGTTGAAAGAGGTGGGTGAAATTGTTATTTTACGATAAGTGTTGCCGGTTTTTGCATATTTCCAATAACAGCTATTATTAACTGCTAATATTAATAGTTTCGTTAAAATTTAATAACTAACAGTAGCAGTTAGTAAATAAATTTAATGGATAGTTATTTATTGTTAGAAGTTGATGCATAACGAATAAATTTAAGTCAGTAACTGTTTAAACCGTTAACTAAACAAACGGTTAAAACTTAACAGTTTGTGACTGTTTAAAATAATTGTTAAATTACTAAATATTTTTAGTAATTTCATCTTTATATTTTCATAAACTTCTTTATAGACTCAATTTATTTTTAATTGAATGTAATTATTTTAAAAATTGTTTTTAAAGGTTTGGCGATAACATCTATAGATAGCTGTTAGTATTTTCGATAAAAGATAACTTGTAACAACACTGTTATTTTAACTTCTATCAGATAACAGTTCCCAATCCATCCTTTAGCGTATTCTTCACCTCATGTCGAACGCTTGCAACAACTCTTTACATAACGCCGCTTGCATTTGATTTGTTATCTAAACTACAACGATCCCACGCGAGCTACCCAATTAATTAAATAATTAACAAAACACTCAATCGAATCGGCGTCCAACCCCCTACGCATGAGAGCGGCATCATCACAACTTATCACCCTTTTTTATTTTCGTTTCTTGCACCACCTTTTGGAGGGTGCCTTATCTATAATTCGCATCGCTTACTTTCTGATGAGGGGGCGTGTTGGTCTATAATGGAGGAGAAAATTCTTCAGCGATGAATCTGTGGGCGGGGTAACAAAAAATGCGGACATCAATAACTAATCTCATTAACACCTGGTCGGCTCTAGAAGTTGAGATAATTGCGATAAAAGCGGCGGATCACTTCTTGAAGAGTTCCTCTTCACCGCATGCGGTGTTAGTTTCGAGTGTGTGGAATTTGTAAATGAGGGAGGAGCTGAAGATTAAAGTTCTGATGAGTTCATACCTGGAGATCATGTCCACTGTGGAGCCTCAGATAAAATCGCTGGGAATGCTTTTCCGTTAGATACCAGATGCCGCGAGTAAAATCCATCCACAGCATGTTAAGATTGCTTAAGCCGAGTACTCAGCAATGAATGTAACCAGTTTCAGATGTACGCGGTATATCTGTTACCGTTAAAGCTCGAAAGCCATTAATGGGCATATTACCTAGGTAATCTGCAGATTAGCTGATTTGTTCCATTAAAGTGCGGAATCATCTACAAAATAAGAGTTTTCCTCACTTTACCTAGGTAATGTGCCCATTAACGGCTTTCGAATCGTTAACGTGCAAAAGTTTGTTTCTCTAATTTCCTTTCCCTCCTCCTTCTCTTTCTCCTTACGCTTCCGCTTTCTAAAGCTCGTGTCGCCGGCTGTTTTTACTTTCTCATAATTTGCTCGGCTGCGAGTGCTTAGCATAGCTAATTCCGTTTTCAAATTCGTTTCAGCCTGTTAGCGCGTGTCTTATAACTTTATGGGATAAAAGTATAGCACGTTTTTCAATTAGTAGTACCAAGTATACTGAGTTGTTTGAGTATTAATTTAAGCGTACAAAAACGTTGCAGTTGTTCGAGCAAAGATCTTATTTATTTTCGTTTTAACGAGTGCCTAGTAGGTAATGTGCAGATTATCTAGGTGATCTGCAGATTACCTAGGTAATTTGAGAAATGAAACAATTTTCAGGTACACATCAATTTTCACATTACCTAAGTAATCTGCAGATTACCTGATTTCCTTACTTTAGCGGTAACATATCCACAGATGCCTTTTAATACGTCGAGAACAGTAGGATCCACAGTATTCAGAGAGTGCTCGCAAATTCACATTCTGTAGTGTGTGGAAAGGAAAAATGCTCAATTAAGCAAGATAACTAATTTTTCCGACACTAGTCCTGCGATACTAAATGGGTTGAAATATGCATGAATATCGGCTTGTTTTCAGTACAGAAACGGAATTCACATGAACATATCGCATGTTCGATCAATGAAATGAGTTCTTGAAGAGTTCTGCACATGTGGTGTTAGTTTCGAGTATGTGGAGTTCATAAATCAAGGAAAAGCTGGATGGATTCAAGTTCATACCTGAAGACCATGTCCACTGTGGAGTCTCAGATAAAAATCACTGGGAATGTTTTCCGGAAGATACTAGATGCCGTTAGTAAAATCCATCCGCAGTGTATTAAGATTGCTTAAGACTAGTACTCAGTAACTAATGTAACAGCTTCAGATGTGGACGGCATATTCACTGTCTCCATTTAACGCGTCGCGAACAGTCGGATCCACAATGTTCAGAGAGTACTCATAAATCCACTCTGTAGCGTGTGGAAAGGGAAAATGATCGATTAAGCAAGTCAAACATTGATTCTGGTAATGCAACCTGCTTGAGATGTGAACGGAATGTCTACAGTCGCCTTGGAAGTGTCGCGATCAGTTGTATCAGATGTTCAGAGTGTACTTGTGAGCGGAGATGAAACCACATTGCTATAGAGTGTAGGAAGGGAAATGCTCAGTTAGGTTCATTGGTTGGTGCAAGTGCCATATTCGCCATAGAAACCATCCAACCGGAAACTTGTACTAAAAACCTATTCATGATAATGTATGCTGTGGTTGAATTTGGTTGCGTGAGTTATGGCATAAGGGCTATATTTGGCGCTGTTTGGCCCCAAAAATGCCAAGCAGTGGTTGAAATTAATTAGTAACCGTCTCAATAAGCTCCTTAGAATATGGTTGGGCTTTATGGCTCAATGGTCATATTGTGCAAGCTGCGCCAAACACAAGACAGACAATATCGAGTAAATGGACATACACGCGAAGAAAGTTTTATGGACACTGAAGGCTTGGTTGGCAAGTCACATATTGGTCAAACACCAGTCCTGCGGCACTAAATATGCTGGAATATGGGTGAGTACTGACATGCTTTCTGCACAGAAACGGGGTACACATGCACATATCAGGTGTCTGATCAATGGTAGGTAGGTATTTTAATTAACGTCACACTGGAGCAAAACAACGGGCTATGTCTGATCAATGAGCTCCTTTCAGTTTTCCCTATCCTACTGGAAGACCTTTCAAGCAGTGTACATATTAGCTAACAGTAACATGCAGTTTTAACCTTCAGATATGAACGGTATGTTCACAGTCAGCTTGTAACATATCCCAAACAGTCAAATCCAGCGTTTAGAGGAAGCTCAATAGCAGAGGAATCCACACTGCTGTAGTGTGTAGAAAGGAAAAATGCTCGGTTAAGTTGATCATTTTTTACACCAAAATAATGTTTACAAACCTGGAGAACTATGAACTCATGCTCTCCTTTTAAATGATCTTTTCCTATTACACAAAAATAAAGTTTACGAAACTAGAGAATTATGAACTCGTATTCTTAGAATATACCCGAAATCTCATGCTCTCCTTTTACATAGTGATTGAAAACTACGAGGTGTTTTCCTCGATCTTTCCCTTTGGGTTTGATCTCGGACCGTAGTAAATAGCCGGTTGTGTTGCTCCAGCGCGACGTTAATTCAACTACCCCTCCAACTACCCACACTTTTACCTAATCATTTTCCTTTTATACAAAAATGCTTAGAAACTTGGAGAACTATGAACTCATATTCTTTGATTATGCACGAGAACTCATGTTCTCCTTTAACGTAATCATTTTCCATTTATACAAAAATGTTTACAAAACGAAGAACTATGAACTCTTACACTGCTCATAGAATGTAACAGAGAGCTCATGCTCTCCTTTTACACAAAAATAATGTTTGCAAAACTGGAGAATTATGAACTCTTAGAATATAACCAAGAACCCATGCTCTCATTTTAGATGAACTCTATTACTCCTAGAATATAACCGAGAGCTTAAGCTCTCCTTTTACATAATCATATTATTCAAAAATGTTTATAAGACTGGAGAACTGTGAACTCTTATACTACTCTTAGAATATACCTGAAAACTCATGCTCTCCGTTTACATAATTATTTTCCTTCTATACAAAATTTTTACAAAACTGGAGAACTATGGACTCATATTCTTAAAATTTAACCGAAAACTCATGCTCTCCTTATACACGATCGTTTTCTTTTTACACATAAATATTGCTTACAATACCGGAATGTGCTCAAGGTCATACCAGCCTTAAAATCTATGTCGTCAAATACTTCAATATATTTCGCAGACAAAGCGTTCCCATTATCTACCCATAACAAAAACTCCTTTCCAGACTGTCCATTTTCATTTTATTTTCTCCCCCATTCCTTAAATTCCAAATTAAAATCTCGACTTTCATTTCAGAGACAGCGGAAAACTCGCCACAGCGCAATTAACTATCCAATTAATGAGTACCGAGAAAAATCTATCCAACCTATCTAGTGCAATTTCGAGTGGCTTTCTACGAATTCATTTCATATTCCATTGAGTATATACCACTCCGTTTCACACTCCAATGCTCCTGACTGATAAATATTGCATCAAAAACGTTGAGGTGGCCTTTCCACCTCACTGCAAGCGATGATTATGAATGAAATATGTTTAAAGAAACTAAAAGTGGCTTTTTAAGAAAATAACGGATAGGGAATTTTTTTAGTACAGCTCGCACGCATCCCTCTGCAGATTGGGTACCTAATGATGTCTTTCCGTAACATAAACATAACGTAGAACCGTGCGCCACCCTTTTATCTCATTATCGTCTGAGTCTTTTTGCTCGTGCCCTGTGCTTTTGCTGTCTGCGTTTTGTTCATGCTTCGTGTGAGCTGTTTGGATTAAGATTTCTTGTGAACAATGGTCCAGAACTGAACCGTATTAGATGGTAGTCGCTGAAAGGTTTCTAGACGCTTCAGGTTAACTTCCCCTCTAAGTCCGTCTATTTTCTATTTATTAAGGGGGCACAGTACCCTTTGAACAATTTTTGGTTTTACTTATCTAGCAAAATCTTTTAGTATACTTTATTCCAATACACGTGAAATATGCGCTAAAGGAAGGAAACTAGTTGAATTAACTTCGCACTGAAGCAACACAGCGGGCTATTGGTGACGGTCTAGGATCAATCCCGAAGGGAAGGATCCGAGGACAACACCTCGTAATTCTGAACCACGGTCAGATGACGAGATAAACACCTGAGCTGGCACCAAACTTCCACACCACGCCAACGTGAAGACATTTGGAGCCCCGACAGATTTAACGAGCACCAGCCCCCACGTACACGATGGTCTTTGGTTGGATCCGGTTTCGAACTAGCAAACGTCATGTTGCTAATCCGCTACTCCTCCAACTGGGCTACCATGGCCCCTTATGTGCTAAAAATGTTTTTATGTAAACAATAATTAAAAGCTAAGTTCCCTTTTTTTCTTCCTCTATCTTCTCACGTCGGTGTGGTGTGGAAATTTATAGAGAGGAGTGACAGCTTAGATGTTGACCTTCTCATCTGACCGTGATTCAAAATTAAGAGGTGTTGTCCTCGGATCTTTCCCTTCGAGATTGATCCCGGCCCGTGGCCCGTTGTGTTGCTTCCGTCTATTTTCTATCTATTAAGGGGACACAGTACCCTTTGAACAATTATTTTTGATTTTACATTTGCAGCAAAATGTTTTAGTAGTGTAACTTATTCAAATACACATACACGCGCTAAAAAGATTTTTGTATAGACAATAATTATATAATTAAGTTTTTTTCCAAAATGTTTTTAATATTTTAAAATTTCTACTCCTACAAATTTCAATTTTTTTTAAAATAATTTTTCTTTATCTTCCTCGCAGTGTTTCTCACAATTTTATGCATGGATTTACATGTAGCACTGTTACTTATTTTTATAAATACTTTTATAACAGACACTATGTAGAACAGTAAAAATTCATAATTGCCATTCACAAGTCAAAATTAATTTGTGTCATTTTTTTCAAAATCGCCTATTCTCCTAAATCCTTATTTCATGCACAAAGTTTTCAAACACATCATAAAAGCAGCAACAAAAAATTGAAATCTTTATTAATTACAAAAAGCCTTTGCAATTTTAATATACTGTAGGTATGAAAACCAGAAAGCTTAGAAAAAGAACTTCAGAGTTTATAAATTGGTCAGTTTAACACCTGATATTCGAGAGAAAAACTGATAATTCGTAAATTGATGTACTGCAGCTACGTAATTTTGCACACATATTCTTTAAAGCTGTACAACTTATATATAACAATAATAGAAATTGGCACTTTTGTCAACTTTAGGTCCCCTTAAATAAGTATTATGAGATGTAAAAATCATTTAGGATCTCTCTCTTATGCTTAGGACTATAGTATATAAAACAGCGACTGTTTTAGTTTTAATATCGGAAAAAGTTTAAAAACTTAAAATTAAACTTTATTTACATAAAAGAAAAGAACTTAGTAGGGAACTTGGAATTAAACAAAAATTTTGATTCACTCCTTTTTGAAAAATAGAAGTTTACGAGTCTGAAGCAAACACTCACTACCACTACTTACAAACAGTTTTTCTATTTCTAATATTGGTTGCATTTCAACATTTTCAAATTAGACTGTAAAATAAATTTTCATTCTTTGTTTCGTGTAACATAAAATACTGATAAAGCGACAAACCAAATCAATCATTCTTTCTAATATTAACAATTCAAAAATTATTTCTGTAGCTTACGTGGAAGTATTTCAATACATTTTAAAAGTTCACATACTGTTAAAATCGTACATCGTTATATACGATATTATAAAATACAAAATTTCATCTTTCACAAAAATTTAATTATGACCACAAAAGAACGTATATATTCGAAAATATACTATATCTAAATGCCTAAAATATTTCAAAGGGCTTCATCATATATTTTACTTTCTTAAATACATTAGTTAAAACTTATGTCTCAAATATAAAACATACGATTGGATACAAAGTGTTAGAATAAAATAGTGCAAGTTAAGAATATTTATAAAAAGAACTAGATAAACAAAAACTAAACAAATATGTTATTTATTCTATACAAAAAATCCTACGCTCCGGTCGGAGAAATGGAAATTTAAGAATACTCATCCAAAAGAGTATCATTTTTCATGAATACCCCAAAATAATACTTCGAAAATTCAAAAACAACAAAAAATGCTTTGAAAAATACCATTTTGAGTAAAAATTATGAAAAACGCCCCAACTACACTTAAATCAGCTTAATTTTTTATGAAACGCATTTGAATCAACTCGAATAACGTTTCGGTTTTGCCAAGAGGAAAATACTAAATCATCAAAATCTTAATCCTCTCTATACCCATTCAAGCTGGGATTCATAATAAAATTTATTTTGCACTGAGAGATGCATTACTATTCTCCAATCTAAGTGCGGAACATTACTTCGAATTCTTCACGGAAATCTTAACTTTGAGAACGTTAACACATTCACTATCAAACACGAGTATACTCGTGTTTGTTAGGGTGTTCAATCAGCATCACAAGTATATTTGTGGTAGTAGTGTTGTCAGTTACCACGACGAGTATAGACGTGGTTGGAATGGTGTTTAATCAACACCACGAGTATATTCGTTGTGATAGGGTGTTCAGTTACCACGACGAGTATATTCGTGACTCGAATGGTGTTTAATCACCATCACCAGTATATTCGTGGCGGTAGGGTGTTCAGTTACCACGACGAGTAAATCCGTGTTTGGCAGGATGTTTAATCACTATCACGAGTATATTCGTTGTTGTAGGGTGTTCATTTACCACGGCGAGTACATTCGTGGTTGGCGGGGTGTTCAGCATCCAGTTAAAATATCCCGAGTATACTCGGGATATTTTAACTGTGTTCTTATGATAACAACAATAGGGACAAAATTGAATAATTTGGTCTACCAGTGAATGGGTTAAATGAATGGACGTTTATTTGCGATGACTGTAATGGCCGTATGCAACTCCAAAAACTGCGAGCGAAATTAATTAAAACTGCTACATGCGCAGATTTGTGTTTGTATACAACCCCTGCGCTACTCGGCTCTTGTGCCAGGTATAATGTAATGAGTAGGTTTTACTAGCTCAGTCGTGATGTGTTAATGGTTGTGACCCCTGTTATCTCAGTTTAGACTCCCTATTTGTTTAATGAACGATTCGAAGTAGAATATACTGGATATTTATTGACGATAACAGGCGCTGAACATCCTCATATTATCTGAGAAGAAAAGGAAGATCGTTTTTTTGAAACATTTCTATCTATTGTGGTATCTGAAGGGCGTTCTCAGTCTTCACACCTGCCTATTGATAGAAGATCTTCTGTTCTGGAGGTAAAAGGGGGCGTTCGTTGGAGGGGCGTCCATTTTTTCTTTGTTATCATTGTTGTAGCGAAAGGGGTACCATATGTTGAAAAAATACGCCGTTTCAGGTTTTAGATTGATTACCGGTACGTGGTACGTCCTTACTTCCGAAAATGCTACACAGGATGCCTTAAGAAAGAGCAGATGTGGCAATAAATCAGAGAAGTCGTAATACTTAAGCAGTACTTTTCCATCGCTTAAGTTAGTTCATATATTAGAAATAAACAATACATTCGTGATACCTAAGAGGTTCAACCAACATGAAGTTGTATAGTTCTCGCCACTTATTAAAATCACTTCTCCAACAAATTTGAGTTTCTTAACGCTCTAAGAGAGATTTCGACAAAATATCTCGTCTATCAAAATCTGATCAATTTTGCTAATGATGAGATATCTCGGCAAGAAGATATTGCCGACTTTTTATGACAACAATATCAAAATCTGGTCAGTTTTTCGAATGACGAAATATCTTGTTCATCAAAATCTGATCAGTTTTACTTTTGACGAGATACCTTCTCGAGACAATCACCAGGAGTGTTAAGCAGCTTATTCTTTTTACCGGCGATTCAAAATTTAGACAAACAAGGTTTTATTTAGAAATGAGTAAACTTGAAGTGATTATAGAACCAGTAAATCACACACATGCGCACGCACACACACACACAGGGATGTTCTAATAGTTAATCAAAGTGTTTTATGTTTAAAAAGTTGAACCAATATGAAGCTGTATAGCTCTTGCCTCCTATTAAAATCACTTCTCCAACAAATTTGATTTTATTAATCCTTCAAGTGGCTTAGACGAGATATCTCATTCATCATGATCTGACCAATTTTGTTAATGACGAGATATCTCGTCAGCAAGATATTGTCGATTTTTAGTCAGTTGTTTTTCTAATGACGAGATAACTGGTCGAGACAACAACCAGGAGGGTTAAGGGCTTATTCTTACAACCGGAGATTCAAAATTTAGACAAAAGAGACTCTATTTAGAAATTAGATAAAAAATGATAAAAAATGGCACTAAAGTAAGCTTGGAGTGTTTATAAGACCAATAAATCAGAGTCCTAATACTGAAATTCTTTTACATCTAAGAGGTACGACCAATATGAAGTCTCATATTTCTTGCCGCTTAATAAAATCGCTTTTCTCAAACAATTTTTTTATTAGGCGAGTGATTCTAACCGGCGATTCGAAATATTGACAATAGAGGCGTTTGTCTAGAAACGAGACTACAAAACCGTTTCTCTAAATTTCTCTTCCATCCTAAAATAAAACTATTGTTATCAATAATTGTTGGCAATAAAAAATTCATAGAAATGAACAATTTGCTTTTGACTTCGATTCTTTTTGCTAAGTTGTTATGTTGCTCGATGTTGTTAGACTGAAATCTCTTGATTTTAATAAACGACGGTGTTTATTTTATTAACCGATGATTTTTCAATAGTACTTCATTGATTTGAATCCCTTTCTTGGAATTTAATTGTATCAAGTGACTGATTTTATTATAGATGGGCGCTGTAACAAGTATAGAAAGAATATAAAGTAATAACCAACGAAAAAGTTGTGACTTATTATTTACAACTTAAAAAAAGGCTATGCACAAACTAATAAAAAATTTGTGACGTTATCAAATTTTGTACACACGTATGTGAAAATAATGACCCAAAATTTATCTCCTGTTGTAGGTTCCTTAAGAGTGAACGAGATCTGCATTGTCTCAAGATAACCAACTTTAAGAGCAAGTTTGGTAAGAAATGAGTTTAATGATTTCTCTAAGCATTTAGATTCGAAACTTTAAGAAAATGCTGTAAAGATGAGCGTCTAGTTGATATAACTTTTGCTTAGATTTTTATTGAATGTCTTAAATTCGTTTAATAGTTTTTTTTAATCTGTGAAGCCTTTAAACAAGAGATGTATTTCCAATCAATATACGAGGTAGTGAATGGATGACATGGTCCAAAGTGGGTGGATGTTATGGTTTTGAATCAAAACAGGTCAAGCCATTTTTAAAACCAGAGTAAAAAATAGAGCTTGAAGTTAACTTACTATACAAAATAATTATAATGCATGTTGTTGAAGGCATGAATGGATCAACTGGGATTGATTTTCGAAACCAGAGTAAAAGACATGGTTTGAAGTTAAACTTACTATACAAAATATTTCTAATGCATTCGTTGTTGAAGGCATGAATGGTAGGTAGGTTGACCACTGGACTGAAGTATTTCATACGCTAAGCTTTACTAACGCCATTCACAGATTTTGATATGAATGAAGAGGATGTGTCTTCTCGAAGAAAGCCCGGAGCCTTTCGGTTGTTTCCTATCGAAAAAAGCAATACTACGAATAAGAAAGGCAAAAAAATCTGTCAACTGTTGCTGCAGTTTGCCACAGCGTGGGATGACTAGGAAGTGTGGCCCCAGGCCACATCCAGCAACAAGTGAGTGCCTTGATTATGAGGGAGGTTTTACCAACTAGAGATCGGTATACGTGCAATTACAGCAGCGATAACATCAGCTATTTAGGTCTGAAAAGTTGGGGAAGGCCACTTAAGTATAAACTTGTGATCTTTAATCGCTAAATTCAAGCACGACAGGAAAGAGCCGAGGTTAAAGGGAGTATCGATATAAAGAGTATTATTGTGGGTATTTGGATGGAACTTTTTTTTACATCGCTTTCAGGGGACTAACCACAAAATCTGCCACGAGTTATCTATCATTAGCCTCAAAAACGCATCAATTTGTAGATTTTTCGGATGCGTCGGGGAAGGCTGTAGTTTGAGTGATAAGTGCCAAAATTGCCTTGAGAACAGAGCCGTCTTGAGAGCATTATAAGTTCGGTTTGTCACACCGGCTGATATTCCGACCAAGGTCATGGGAATTAGTTCAATGAGGACATTACTCACTTATTCACAATAATAAAAATGTTAACAATGAATAAAAATGTGAGATTTTTTGGTTGATCAACAATGTACTTTATCCTCCACAATAGTAAAAATGTAAGCAATCAATAAATATGTTTTAATAATTTCAATAAAATCGATATGTTTAAATATTAAAAGTACCATTCAGGAGAGGATTGGCTATATGAGGATGCGCAAAATTCCACAGGAAGCCGAATGGATCGACATAATAGAGAATATTTATGTCATGTCCCAATCATACCCATCAATCTGTAAATTTTTTTGGACGATCCTGAGTTGCCCTTTGGCAAATAGTTCAATGAGTACCATACTCACAGATTCACCAGAATAAAAATGTAAACGATCAATTAAAAATGTTTTGATAATTTCAATAAATTCAAAATTTTTAAATATTAAAAGCACCATGAAGGGGCAGACTGGCTACGTGAAGGATGAGCGAAATTCCACATAGGCCAGTATATTTGAGAACCAAATCGGCCAGTATACTTGAGAATATTTATATCATACTAGAAAATTGAATTTTCTTTTGTATTTTTTCAATCAATAAAAATAAATTGAAAGAAAACGGTTACTCCGAACCATTTATATTTCTATACGACCTAACATTGATTCATCAAGTTAAAAACAATTATACGTTTTATTAGGAAACTATTACGAACTGTTTATGTGTGCAAATAAAAAAACAGAAACAGTATACTTAAAAATTGTTGTCAGTTTTGTTTCAGTGCTTATGCACTTAAAGGAGACTTTTTAAGGTATCTTCATTTGTTCTTTATATAGTTCTTGAACACATGGAGCGTTATCTAACACATCTTATACATCATTAACTAATGCTCGTTAGTAAAGTATACAGAATTATGATGGCGCACATGTTGACACGTATTTGCATATGTGCGCTCCTGAACACTCAATGTATTTTTACTAACACGCGTTAGATAATGATGTCCAATACGCGTTAGATAAGTCTCCATGTATACAAAGCTTTATTATTTGATCTGTTATCATATAAGGATCCCAGCCATTCGTTCTTGATGAGTCCGTACTTTAAAAAGAAAAAGTCTGTCTTCAAAGAAAGTGAAATATATTTACTTCAATTTACTCAAATTAAATGAACTATAGTGAGTTCTGAGTGTCTTTTCTACATATAATGAAACAATTTATAAGAAAAAAAATCTCGAATGCGAGCTAAAGTGCGTTTGCATGGTGTGCGCTCCTGTACAACTCTGTATTTTTACTAACGCGTATTGACTAATCATATCCAACGCGCGTTAGATAAGTCTCTATGTGAATACCATGTGTGTCTGTATACCATGAGAACAGCTCCAGACATTGTTGCCATAGAAACGAACCTTACCCTATTTTCCTTAGAGAATGCTTGAAGAAATGTATTCAAGTTTGTTGGGTATTGCCAGACTTGATCATAAATTGTAAATATATTTAAGATTTTTACTTGTCGCCGAGATCTATACTAGTAAACTACCTGTTTAAGCCGCAACACTTGCGAAAAACAAAATAAGATTTACTTATTCGCGAGAGACACCGCTAAACAAAAAGAACGACCCCTGTTTCTATGACGACCCCCACCACCCAGACTTGGTGTTGGACGTAGTTCTCGCGGTAGACAAACAGTGCAAGGCTTTATACTTTAGTATGCATTCATATAAAGGTACCAACAATTCGTTCCTAATAAGTCTCTCTCAGTACCTTGTTATCAAAAAATTATCAAACATATTTTCTCCAATTTACTCAAATTACATCGAGTATGATGAGCTCTGAGCGTCCTTTCTTCATATAATAAAACCAATTAGGAAAAAACAATGGAATATGAGCTGAACTAAATATTTCATGACAATTTACTACACTTATTCCTAATTTGAAATGATAAAGCATTGCATCAATTACACGAGATGTCCCAGTTTCAACGCGAATTCCTTAATATTCACCAACCACTACTTTAGACCTCTCATGTTAATAAAAAACTCTTTGCAATGCCTACCTTTAAACCTCTGAAGGATTCAGGCGTATAATTCCACCTTGCAACCTGCAGTCTTCCCTGTATGACTCCTAATCAGTTTTCATCTTCCTTTAAAAAGGATTTTATTCTAAGGAAATAAGCAAAACAATCTTTCAAAAGGATTCTATTCTAAGGAAACCAACGGAATCTTTCCAAATTATTCGTTTCCCAGGAACAGAGCAGTAGAATTATTCCTAAGGATTCTAGTGTAAAGAAAGGATAAAAACATCTTTCCAGTGGATTCGATTCTAAGGAAATGAGTAATAGAATAATTCCAAAGGATTCTATTCTAAGGAAAATAAACAAAAGAATCTTTCCAAAGATTCACTTCCCAGGAAAGGAGCAATAGACTATTTCCAAAGGATTTTATTCTAAGGAAAGGACCAACAGAAACTTTCAAAAGGATTCCCACTTCAAAGAAAAAAGCAATAGAATCTTTCCAAAAGTTGAAAGAATTCACGGATTCCTGAGAAAAGGTGTGGTTATGTAGTCATTAAGTGTGTTGCGGGATAAAAATAACGCGACACTACTCTGAAATCTCGCAACGCTCATAGGGTTAATAGTGCATTTGAGTTGAGAAACATCAACTCGGTGAAATGCGACACGGTAGCGATGAAATGGCAAGGCTTACGATAACATTGTGAGAGTAATCTCAGAAATTTGGACGCCTATCCTCTCATCAGTCTCAAACATCATCCATTCGACTCCCAAAGCACGCTAAATTACGGGAGCTATAATTTTCTGCCCTTTCTTAATGCGAATTACATGGTGCGCTCGCTCTCTGTCCTACCAACAGGAAATGGAAATTTGAGAGAAACGATTTACGGCGAAATGACGCGTAGACCTTCTGACCCCTTGCTTTCGAAAGTCACCTTTAGAAAATAAATCCAGTCCCATTACCTGATGAAATGCGTTCGTAATGCAATAGAGACGACGGGATGTAATTTCGGGGTTTTTTTGGGTATGGAAGAAATGTTTTTCATTGTTTATGTAATGAAAAATGGGTGCTTTTTCGATGAAATTTCTCAGTTATTTTGCTATTATGAAATTTTCTTAATAAAAGTCAATTATGTGATGAATTTACTGTTTACTTAACCCTCTGAAGGGTTCATATGCATAATTCCACCTTCTAGCCTACAGTCTTTTATTTCTAATCAAGTTTGACTTTGATCATTTGAATTTTGCCAAAGGAAATGAGCAATAGAATATTTCCAAAGAATTCAATTCTGTAGAATGGTTCAATTGAAACTTTTCAAGAGATTCTATTATGAGGAAAGGACAAATAAAATCGTTCCAAAGAAAGAATATATTCTAAGGATAGGACAAATAGAATATTCATAAACGTTCCCAAAAACCATGGATTCCTTGAACCAATACAGTTCATCATTAAGTGTGTGTATTGTTGGGTAAAAGAATACTACACAACTTGGACATCTCAAGACGCTCAGAGGGTTAAAAAGTGATAACCAAACCATTGTTATTGAGCGAAGTTTTGAAATTTATTTAAGATTTTTAAAAATACAGTAGACTATTTTTGAAAACCTCCTCCTTTATAGCTACCTCAATTTAACGACTCGCTGCGATTTTCCGATTAACTGAGGTCTCTGCCGTTCTCTTATATCTGTAATGCTATTTTATGATCTATATAATGAGCAGGAAAGGTAGGTAGTTAATTAACGTCGAACTGGAGCAACACAACGGGCTATTGGCGAACGTCCGGGATCAATCCCGAAGGGAAAGATCAAGAACAACGCCTCGTAATTTTGAACCACGGTCAGATGACGAGAACAACACCTGAACTGGAACCCTACTCTCCAAACTTCCACGCCACGCCAACATGGGGACATTTGATGCCACGACAGATTTAACGTGCACCAGCCCTCGTGTGCACGACGGTCTTTGGTTGGACCGAGTTTCGAACTCCAACTAAGCTCTGCATTGTCCATTAAGACAAAAATGAAAATCTGAGAAAGCTTAGACAAAAAGCATCTTTCGAAAAAGATTTCCAAATTGTTTAACATTCCAAAAAGTACTCTTTACCACACGGTTGAATTGATTTTTAACCGTCTGAGGGGTTCACACGCATATATCCGTTCTGCTAGCTTCAGTCGTCCAGCTTGACTTCTAACCAGTTTTGGCTTATTGACCAATAGAATCTTTCCTAGGATTTTTTCAACCAATAAACTTTGTTATTTAGTCATTACCTGTACTATAGGCTTAGGAAATACTACACTACTCGAAAATAAATAAGGGTTAATTAAGGGAATAGCAGAGGGTTAATCTTCCAGAGAGTGTTTAACTTTAATTCTTCATTTTAAGTTTTTACTACGCTATAGTTCATACTTTATTTTGTATTGTTATTCATTGAGGATAGTTTCTTAAGCAATAAGTGCTTCTGAAGTTGCAAAAATTTATGAGGTGTGAAAAGGACATTCCCTATTACACATCCCAACCCGAAAAAATAACAATCCCGAAAGAATGTTTGATATAACGACCATTTGATATAAAATCTCTGGAGCGAAGGTCGTTATAACTCGAATCTACTGTAGTATTTCTTCTGAACTTAAAAAGATTTTTTACTACATGTGATTATTTTTTATCTTTCACTCCTGTCCATATAATCTTAATAAAATGTAATAAAATGTTACATTAAACATTACATTAATTAATCAATAGGTTCCTAATATTAATTTTAACAAAACTTCCTGTTGTATTAGTTTGTTATTAAAAATTAGATATTTTAGTTACATCTTAAAACAAAAATTTTGTCACAGTGATTTGATATTTGGTTTCAAAGCCTACACGGGGATAATATCTTAAATTATAGTTATAAGTTTTCTTAATTCCCTGAAATTGATTAAATACTTTTGTTTAAGAAGTTGGTTGGTTTGGGTTTTATGGCGCAAGGTCCAATAGCGGACAAGCTGCGCCATTTTTTAAAAAAGAAATAAACTCTTTTGAATACATTCTACGTGTATTTAAAGCGGTTTCAGCTAATAAAATGAAAATGGTATCAATTTTAATTGCTATGAAAAACAAAACGGGAGATAAATTCCTTAAATTTGTACTTCGAAATTATTCTTAGAAATATTTGACTTGGTGGAAAAAGAATAAATTAACTCCACAAATTTTTTAGTATGATTTTGCAGTATCCTGAATTTATCCTTCAAAGCATCGTTATAGTGTGTGTATTCGAAAGCTGTATTGGATATAGCAACTTCCACTAAAAAGAGCCAGTCTCAGGCACTTGGCTTTATCATGTGCAGACTTTCAGATTAGAAATCAAATACCCGGCTTCTAAGGGCATTATAAGTCTATATAATACGTGACTAGTAAAGAACTATGCAACTTTTTGTCGTCGCTATCAATGTCTTCTCAAATCTGACGTTAAACACCTGTAATTATTTGATCATTTCACGGATAGTGCATTCGACTGGTGAAAACGTGTGGTACTCACATCTAGAGCTTTCGTTTTTCTCGATATGGAGTCAACTTTGATGTTTGTATCGATACTTCTATGACCAATGAAGAGAACCAATTACACGAAACACTTTTTTCTTTTTGCTTAGCTGAAGTCGTTTATATATCAAAACAACCAATACTTCTTATAGCAGTAGGAACGCATTTAACCCTTCGTTAGTCGGATTGGTGCTGAAAGGTGTACACTGATTTGTTTTCAATGTGTAACGCAATAAAAAGAAAAACTAAAAAATTTTTAATCTCTTTTGGGGAAAGGATTTGTAAATTTAAATACTTTTGCACTTGTCTTTTTAGTAAGTCTAAAATATTCTACACATTTTTTAGAAAAATAATAATTAATGCGTGTGTAACTGGAGAAAAACGGCGAGCACCTAACAGATGCATTACGATCTCATTGTTAAAAAAGACCCGCAACTAAGGATGTTAAGGGGCCGCGGTAACACAGTTGGAAGAGCAACGGATTAGCAAGCGGAGGGTTGCGAGTTCGAAACTTGGCCTAGCAAACACCGTCGCGTACAGTGAGGCTGGTGCACGTTAAATCTGCCGTGGCCTCAAATGTCCTCACGTTGGCTTAGTGTGGAAGTTTGGAGAGTGGGGTGGCAGTTCAGGTGTTTTCGTCATCTGACCGTGGTTTAAAATTACGAGGCATTGCTCTTGAGTCTTTCCTTGGGGATTGATCCCGGACCGTCACCAATAGCAAGTTGTGTTGCGCCAGTGTGACGTTAATTAACTACCTACCTACTAAGGATGTTAATGGAGTTTATCACACCACTGCTTGCAATTGAGCAAGAGATGCTTGACAAACCAGATTACCCTACAGAACGATCCATCATGACAGAATGCTTAGCACATCGAATCTGAATCAGTATAAATCTGGAATAATTTTTAAATTAATTTTTTGTCATATTTCCATCAACTCCAATAGTGATGTTTCCTACTCTTCAATCTAACTACCTGTAATCACATACACGTGAGACGCGTTAATTACCTTTTGACGAAACTAATCTGTTTTGAATAATTGGGGTTTCAAATATTCTGAAATGAAGCGGTTTCCAATATGCGTATATTATCTGTTACTCAGTTCTCCACTCTTCCTCGGAGTTTACAAATTCAGATCGCTGAAGAACTTTAATATCAACATTCAAGAGAAAGGACCATGCATCTTTTCGTTATCGCTATCACTGACTCTTCTCAAATTTGACGTTAAACACCTGTAATTAACTTTCGGAGATAATGTATCCGACTGCCGAAAACTCATGGTACTGATATCTGTAGTTCCCATTTTTCTCGATAGATTGCTAACTTTGATATTTGAATCCAAACGTCTATGACCAATGATGCCCAAATTACATGAAAAGTTTCATTACCAGCTGAAGCCGTTCAATAGATTAAATTAATCAATACCTATTAAAGGGCAGGACCACAATTAATGATGCTATATGAAACTGCATGCAATTGAGCAATATAGATGCTTGATTGGGTGATACATTATAATAGAATATTCTTTCCAAAGAATCTGAATCTGTATGAGTCTGAAATAATTTAATAACTTATTTGGCCATGTTTCCACCGAACTCTAAAAGTGACGTTCCATAATCTTCAATCTTCAATCTACTACCTATAATCACCAACACGTGAGACGCGTTCGTTACCGCAAATTATGACAAAACTTATATATTATTGAATAGTTAGGGAGATTCAAGTATTGTGAAATGAAGCAGTTTCCAATGTGTGGATATTATCTGTCACTCAGTTCTCCACATGTCTCCACAGTTACCAAATTCAGTCATTCTTCAGATCGCTGAAGAACTTTAATTGCTACATTCAAGAGAAAGAAAGCACCTACTATGCAACTTAGTTCTATTTAACTTTTTCTGTCGTAGCTATCAATGTCTCTTCTCGAATTTGACATTAAACACATTTAATTGATCATTTCGGAGACACTGCATACGACTGTCGAAACGTCATGATATTGACATCTATACTTCTCTTTTTCTAGATATAGCGTTAACTTTGATATTTCTATTGAAACCTCTGACCAATGAAACACCAATTACATGAAACGTTTCAGTACCAGCTGAAATCGTTTAACATATTAAAATAATCAATACTTCCTAGAGAGATAGGATCTCTATTAATGTGGTTATATGACAACGCTGTACGCAATTGAACAATAGAGATGTTTGATAAACGAGATTGCTTGACGGGACGATACATCATAACAGAATATTTATCACACCGAATCTGAATCTGTAAGAATCCGAAACGATTTAAAAATTTATTTTCCCATATTTCCATCAAACTCTGAAAGTGATGTTTCATACTCTTCAATCTAACTACCTATAATCACACACACAGGAGACGTGTTCATTACCACTTGACAAAATTCATATGTTATTGAATAGCTGGGGTTTCAAGTATTCTGAAATGAAGTGGTTTTCAATGTGCGGATATTATCTGTCACTCAGTTCTCCACATGTTACCAAATTCAGTCGTTCTTCAGATCGCTGAAGAACTTTAATTGCTACATTGAAGAGAAAGGACCATGCAACTTTTCGTCATCGCTTTCAATGTCTCTTCTCAAATTTGACGTTAAACACCTGTAATTAATTGATCATTTCGGGGATAATGCATCCGACTGGCGAAAACGCGTGGTACTGACATCTGCAGTTCTCGTTTTTCTCCGCGGAGTGTTAAATATGTTTCAACTTAATTATTAATCGAGACATCGCCGAATCTTCACAAACTCAGCAAGGGCGTGTAATTTTCGTGGAAATATTCCATTCATCGGGATATGTATTTCAATCATTCGAAAATTGACATGTCAGAAGTTTTCTTTGTTGATATTTGAGATAAAAATGTCATGTGAATGTTTGTGCTTTTATGAAAATTGTCCTCTGTAAAGGGACGGTTTTTCCCTGGGTGTAATTGTCGCGTGCTTTGTTGGCTTTTACCGCGCAAAGAGATGCTAATGAATGGCTTAGAGCGTTGCGTTGAAATAAATGGTTTCTTTTTTGTGTATACACTTGACAGGAAATCATTGCCGGCGAAAAGTCTAATTGTCGAAGGAGTAAAAGGAAAAAGTTTTTTTCAATACTTGTTATTTTTTTTAAGAAGGCTCGCGGTTTTGCTTTTATTTGGGAGGGTCGAAAAGACGCCTTTCTCACAAAACGCTATTTTCCTATGAAAACTAAATGCTGGAGTATTCATAAAAGCACACTATGCCCTTTTGCAGATAGTTTTTGATTTGAGAGTCAATGTTTCGCTTGTTCTCGTTTCAACTCCTGTTTCGACGAAAGTAAATCACTGCTGTATGGCACTTGCCGCTAGCACCATTAAAAGTGCATATGTATCGTCGGCTTACATTGAAATATGCTAAGTCAAAAGAAAATGATAAAAACTATACCTCTAAGATTAAAAAAATTAAGAAAATTATATTCATTATTTCATATTTTTACAATGTAGTTTGCTAAATTGAATTCAGACATATTCTTAGTCATTATGAAGTACAAACGTTCCGATTTGTTGTTTGTCGTGTTAGTCATCGCCAAGTTATAGTCATCGATTAATAACCACGAGTGGCACCAGCTTCTAGGGGCTCAAACCCGTCTCACCCATCCTCAATTTATTTATTGGAACTGAAGATAAATACAGAAATAGAAAATGAAGAAATGGAAAACCCAAAACGGTATTTTTTAGTTAAGAACTCTTGCGATATTTCCGCAAGTAAGTCACTATTTCTTTCTGAAAACATTATCCGCATTCAGTTACGCACAATGACTGTTACTTAAGAAATGATTTAATACGAATTTGTATTTATATCATTCATTTCGATATGAAAAGCCAAAATACACGGCTCTACGGAAATTTTTTAATCTGACGAATAGATGTTATAAATAACTGCATTGATATAAATTTCAGCCATCAGTAAACAGGATGATTTAAAATTCCCCGACCAAGCTTTAACCCTCCTGGTGGTTGTCTCGATGAGGTCATCATTAGCAAAACTGAGCAGATGTAGATAGACATCATAAGAAAATCTGCAATATCTTGATTACGAGATATCTCGGCATTAGTAAAATTGGTCAGATTTTTGATAGACGACATATCTCGGCATTAGTAAAATTGGTCAGATTTTTGATAGACGAAATATCTCGTCGAAACCGCTTGGAGGGTTAAAGGATGGTAGGGTGCACTAAAATAAATATTTTTTGTCAAAGAATATATGCCCGCAACTGTTGCGCTGAAATACTGAAGGGTATTTTGAGGTTTGGTGCTGTTGCAAAATATTCTTTAAACTTCGTTATTCGCAAAGCGGACTTAGCACGAGATTGAGCATTATAAGGATTGTGATATGACTGACTTGCATTCGACTTATGGGACTGCCAATGGAAACGGAAGAGTTGCTCAAAGATTGCACTGTGAATGTTTCCCCAATAGAATTACCGAAAACATCTGAGCGTTTACACCGACAGCTGTGTGAAACCATTTCATGTCAACAGGCATGATGGGGTCAGTCGAGATCTTTGATCACTCCAGAAATGAAAGAACGCGCGGGTGAAGAAAATCTGAGCACAGCACGCAAGTTGTTGCAAGTAGTCTAGGCGTAGACCAATCTATCGTATGGAAGGTTTGCAAGAGCATCAATTGCATCCTTTCCATTTACAGAGAGCTCAGAAATTGAACATTGAGGATTATCCTCTGTGCGTAGAATCGACTCATTGGTTTTTACATCAGACATCAGTACAGTCAAATTTTCCAGCATACGTGCTCAATTGGGGAGAATACATTTTTGACAATTTTAAGGATAATATTATTTTAACTTGATAGGAAATTGGACTTGATATATTGACTGCAAACAAATCGCAGCCGACAAACTCCTTATTAAATAAACTAGAGCTTGATGAATCTGCTCTTTGATGTACTTGTAATATAGAAGAAACTACAGAGCATTCAGTGAAACATTGTAAAAGGTACTCCACTTAAGGAGAATAATTGCACAAAAACTGGGTATCAATAACATAGATATAAAATTCAGTTTTCAGAATTAGTGGCCTTATCATTTAACGAAAAAAAACAAAAATTAGCTTTTGGGGAATTTTTATTGTCCTCAGACAGATTTTTCTCGATTTCATTTTTGACAATGCAATGAACTGGTTTTTTTTGTAAAAAATTTTACGATGTTTTTATTTAATATTTTTAAAAGATTATTAATGGGTAATGTACATGAAGTAACTTGAGCTCCCAATAATTCCTCAAGTTAGAAACTGGTTCAGTGGGTGATAAAATCATTCTAGAATATCTCTTAATGTTGTTTCATTAACAGCTTTTCCATCCAGCCAATCTCGAAAGAGATTACGA
This sequence comes from Meta bourneti, assembly GCA_933210815.1. Lineage (NCBI taxonomy): Eukaryota > Metazoa > Arthropoda > Arachnida > Araneae > Tetragnathidae > Meta > Meta bourneti. The sequence continues at coordinate 50,944,077 of OW119934.1, read as the reverse complement.
ATGGAGATTTGCACCTATTTACGTAACAAGTTACCGTGCGATTTGTTTTCAGCCAAGGAACTTTGGTTCGTTTGGTGTGGTCTTTTAACCTTTTACCTGTGATTAAACTACTAAAAAATTTTCTTTTAAATAAATACCAGAATGTCTTCCAAGTTTGTGGGATTTCATAATGAGGCAAAACTCCCAGATTCTTGGCTATTGTTCCGTTGTCGGCAGAGATCTTATGTCACGACTTTATCTAATTGTACCATAAGTTTCTTAATGACTTTGAGAATCTAACAATTGCTGCGAAATACAATTACAAAATATGAAAGAGAGATTACTGAATATCCTGTGTCTGGCCATTGCTTTAAAGTATTCTTAAGATAACACGAGATAATGTTCTGTTTATATCGTTGGGATTGCAGTTCAGTGGAGTTCTGGAGATATACGAGTCTTATCTAGATTTAAACTTCAGGTATTTTCGTTTAAAACAAGCTTCCAAACTTTATTTAACTACTTACTGAAATATAAGCCTCAATCTGCAGTACATTTTTTTATACCTGCCATTCGAAACAACGAAAGTTCATAAAAGAACAATATATCTTTTCGATAGGTAGGTAGGTAGTTAATTAAAGTTGCACTGGAGCAACACAACGGGCTATTGGCGACGATCCGGGATCCATCTCGAAGGGGACGATATCGTAATTTTGAACCACCGTGAGATGGCAAGGCCAACACTTGAGCTGGAAAAGCACTCTCAAACCTCCACCTCGCCAACGTGAGAACATTTGAGGCCACAACAGATTCAACGTACACCAGCACACGACGGTCTTTGGTTGGATCAAGTTTCCAAGTCGCAATCCTCCGGTTGCTAATCCGTTATTTTTCAAACTGGATTACCGTCGGTTTTTTGAAAGATGGGGTGAAGTTCAAGCAATAACATTATAACTTTAAAATTTCCTTTAGTTTAATTATTATTATCTTACCAGCCCGTTGTGTTGATCCAGTGCGACGTTAATTAAAATACCTATTATCTTACCATACTATGTCTTGCGGCTTTAGCGCACATATATGAAGAATTCTGTTTGATTAACGTTTATTCCCCGCTTTTTAGCTTTTTCACTATTTTGCATTTTTTGATTTATTTAGAGTTATTTCGGCTTTTCGCGGCGTTGATTGAAGTTCCGCCCAAACACGATCTCTGTATTTAAATATAGCTCTTTTTTCCACCCTGAAATCTTGAAAATCAAACAACAATCGTCTCAAAGATCGAGGGAATTAATTCCGACTGCGCAGGACACCGAAATCAAATACTTCTAACAAAACAACTGGGAATGTCTAGACGAGACTTGATTTTAAGGCACAACTCAATAATTAAAACTGCGGTGTAGATTACAGGACAGCATTATTTGGAGAAAGCGCATGGGGTAAGGTATGATTACACGTTCATTGTCTCTGCTTTGGCGGCAGTTTTGATCTACCCGGATATCAGTGACTGACAATTATTGTATTCGAAGTGAAAAGCGCAAATTAGTTTTTCTATTTTAGAACTCACTCTTGGACTTGTCTGAAAAAGAAATCGTGCTCCGCCATTTTTGCAATTGCGGTTGGAGGTAGGAGAGTACACCTTGCTTCTGGATTACGATATAAGATGTCGATTGAACTAATTTAAAAACGGTAGGTAGGTATTTTAATTAACGTCACATTGGAGCAACACAACGGGCTAGTGGTGACGGTCCGGGATCAATCCCAAAGATCCGAAGGGCCACGGTGGCCCGGTTGGAAGAGTAACGGACTAGCAACCGAAGGGTTGCGAGTTCGAATCCAGCCAAACACCGTCGTGTACAAAGGGGGATGGTGCATGTTAAATCTGTCGTGGCCTCAAATGTCCTCACGTTGGCGTGGTGTGGAAGTTTGGAGAGTGGGGTGCCAGCTCAGGTGTTGCCTCGTCATCTGACCGTGGCTCAAAATTACGTGGTGTTGTCCTCGGACCTTTCCCTCTGGGATTGTTCCCGGACCGTCACCAATAGCCCGTTGTGTTGCTCCAGTGTGACGTTAATTGAAATACCCCCTGAAATTAGATTGCGAGTAGACATTGCTGTTTATATTGCTTTTTCAGTTTCTTACGTTGTCTCTGGAATTAGATTTTTCCAATGGATACCCTTTCCAGATACTCGCCTCTCCGACTCACTAAATGGTGTAGTCCTTGTGTGGAGTACCCTTTATGGTAGGAGTACCCTTTATGGTCATTATGGTAGATTGGTAATTGAATTTAAGTAGCACTGGAACAACAGAACGGGCTGTTGGTGACGGTCCTATACTTACGGGCCGCTGTAGCGCGGTTGGAAGAGTAACGGATTAGCAACCGGAGGGTTGCGAGTTCGAATCCAATCAAAGACCATCGGGTATAAGGGGGGATGGTGCACGTTAAATCTCTCGTGGTCTCAAATGTCCTCCCGTTGGCGTGGCGTGGAAGTTTGGAGAGTGGAATGCCAGCTCCGGTGTTGACCTCGTCATCTGACAGTGGTTCAAAATTACGTGGTTCTGTCCTCAGATCTTTCCCTTCGGGTTTGATCCCGGACCGTCGCCTAAAGTGCGTTATGTTGCTCCAGTGCGACATTAATTAAATACCTACCTATCTATGTTATCTTGAAAACCTGCTGCATTTAAACTTTGATAGAGATTTTAAACACACTACACGTGACCCTTGCATTTCAAATCATACAGGGAGGGTTCACCGGTACTATGGTAGTGAGGCCCGATAGTTACGGTGACCAGGAAAATGTGAAATGTGGTTTTTGTTGTAATATGCAATCTGTTTTCAAAATTTAAAATTTATAAGCCTTCATTATATTTATAATAAAGCTGTTTAAGTATGTAAATGAAAGAGAAGGGAAAAATTGAAGTGAGCAAGTTTTTAATTTAATGAAGGCCCCGTCCTCATAACTAGTACTAAGACTCGTCATCTAAACTGGTACAGGGGTTCGTCATCTAAACTGGTACTAGAATCCCTTAATCTGCACTGATACTGGGGTTCATCATCTGCCCTAGTACTGGAGTCCATCATCTAAACTGGTACTAGAGCACGTCATCTAATATGGTATTACCCTTTATCTAAACTGGTACAAAGGTTCGTCCATCATCTAAATTGGCCACAGTGGTTGGTCATCTAAATTGGTACTGGAATTCTTCATCTACATTCATACTTTTACCTATAATCTAAACTGGTAGTAGGGTTGGTCAAATAATCTGGTATTAGGGTCCTCTATATAAACTAATACTAGGGTTCGTCATCTAAACTGATACGTGAGCCTGTCATCTAAACTCATACTTGTACCCGTCATTTAAACAGGTACTGCGGATCATCATCTAAACTGATGCGATTCTAGGACTAATCATCTAAACTGGCACTTGAATTCGTCATCTAAACTTGTACTAGGACTTGTCATCTAAACTGGTACTAGGGACTGTCATTTTCGCTGGTACTGGGACCTCATTAGAAATGTGGGGTGGGCCTAGGAACAAATGAGAAAAAATGACGGGAGAAGTTTTACATTTATGTTGAGCTCTTTGAAACACGTGAATCAAAAATAACTTTTAATTTGTTTCCATATGTATGATTAAAAATGAGAAACCGTTATGTAGATGCATTCTGTTTAGTTACAAATTAGTATCAAACCCTGTAGAAAAATGGTCAATAATAGCTTTTAAAAAATAATTAATTTCCTTTCATTCATAAAAATATATACTCTCGGAATAAATAATCCTTTAAGAGGAATGGATAATTATAATTCTTTTAGAAAAAGAGTAATCACACATACATACCTGATTGAATAGATTAAATTTGACTGATAACTTTTGAATATAAAGTACTTCAGCTGTAATCCGATTGAGAAATTGGGATCAAACAACACTGAACTAGATGGGAAGTTGATATTAAATACGTCGAATAAGATACATCTATAAAAATGTAGCCAAGAGAAGATAGGAAACTTATATTTTTTCAAATCAAATTTTGCATCAAATTAAAATATACTGCTCCATCAAAAATGCAACATCATGAAGGACAAGAGATATCAAAGCCATATTTATTGTATAAATAACACAAGGCATAAGGGTAAAATGATTGTAAATACAGCTTTGACTTGCGGAATGAGAAGAAATCAATCAGTATTTTGCCGTATTCCCCGTTGCCGCATTGTACATGCTGACACAGGTTGTTGTGCAACACCCTAAGTCTTGAGCTAAGGTTCTTGACGTTTCAGTCCGATTCGTAATTAGCCATGCACACAAGATGTCTCTCCTTTCGTTTGATTGTGTGTGACGAGACTTCTGCAATCATTCACAGAAGTCAATTCGTTCCTCCTATACCCATTGATTCCATATTCGCATCACCGTGACTTCATTTCATCCAACACGAGCACCGATTTCTTGGAAGGATAATCCGCAGTCTCGATAAACCACAATTCTACCAAACTCAGAAACGTGTCCGTATGACTGCGGTACATTTCATAATCAAGTGAATAAATAAGCTTCCTATATACATAGATAGCGAGAAAAACAATTTCAATTCTCAAAACCGTCTCTGCTCTCTTTTTTACACTGCTTACAGGGAGCAGAACATGGAGACTTCTGCAATCAATCACATAAGTCAATTCGTTCCTCCTGTACCCATTGATTCCATATTCGCATCACCGTGACTTGATTTCATCCAACACGAGCACCGATTTCTCGAAAGGATAATCCTCAGTCTCGATAAACCATAATTCTACCAAACTCGGAAACGTGCCCGTATGACTGCGGTACATTTCATAATCAAGTGAATAAATAAGCTTCCTATATATACATAGATAGCGAGAAAAACAATTTCAATTCTCAAAACCGGCTCTGTTCTCTTTTTACACTGCTTACAGGGAGCAGAACATGGCACATGATTCGCGCTGCGGTGCTAATCATTTGCATATCCTTCCTTGATCTACGCATCGTGCAAATCTCAAGGCTATTGGATACTTTCCTCATGATATTGCAATTTTGATGGCCAGCAGTGCACTATAATTTATTTAATTTTCAAATTAATTTATAATGCCATTTAACTTCGTTTAAAAGAAGCGTCAATATGGCGGCAATCACTTTATTTTTGCCTTTCAGATTAATTCAGGATTATAACATTTATCTGTTACTCATATCAGCAACTGTAAAACCTCCAGTTTATCAGGAGTGATTGTATTCAGAAGATACAGATTGAATTAAAAAAGAAGAAGCACCTAGGGGATTATAAAATAACTCAAAAATTTTTTTCACCATCAGCCATTTTCTTTCACTCATTGCAGAATATTCGGCCGAAGAAGGGGAGACGGATTACAAATATTAGTCTTAATCATCAATTTAATTTCAATATTATTCACTGCACAGTGTTCATGTTTCCCTGTGTGTCAGTAATGTAATGCGAATCCTTTACCAACAACGCCAGATTCTCTTCGTGAATTTCCAAATATTTAAATATTTAAAGCATGATTAAGTGACAATGGAAGTATTTTAAAAAATATTTCATCGCCTTTTTCTAGTTACATTTTCCATACAGTAATGTTTCTATAAAACCGTAATTACAAATTTATCTAAGCAGTTTTTGAGTTACATATGGGTTTAGAAGTTATGATGTTTGACCTAAACTTTACAAAATATTAAGGCCGCGGTAGCCCGGTTGGAAGAGTAAAGGACTAGCAACCGGAGAGTTGCGAGTTCAAATCCAACCAAAGACCGTCGTGTACACTGAGGGCTGGTGCACGTTAAATCTGCCGTGGCCTGAAATGTCCTCACGTTGGCGTGGTGTGGAAATTTAGAGAATGTGGTTCCAGCTCAGGTGTGACCTCGTCATCTGACCGTGGTTCATTACATGGTGTTGATCTTACCTTTTGGATTATATCCCAGCCCGTCGCTAATAGCCCGTTGTGTTGATCCAGTGCGACGTTAATTAAAAATACCTACCTACCTACCTAAAAATATTATTCCATAGCTCTTGTCATTTTTGTGCCGCCGTGACTCAGTGGGTTTGCCCACTGCTCTAGTAACCTTCGAGTTATAAGCAGCGCAGTTTTGATTCCTGTAGCTTAACCTGGGTGTATTTCTCTATTATGTGTCAGTAGAAGTTTTATTATGTCCAGTAATTGATGGAACCGCGGTAGCCCGGTTGGTAGAGTAGCAACCAGAGAGTTTGGTGTTCGAAACTCGATCCAACCAGAGACAGCCTTGTACGTGTGGGGGGTGATGCAAGAAATCTGTCGTAGTCTCAAATGTCCTCACGTTGGGGTGGTGTGAGAATTTGGAGAGTGGCGTGCCAGCTCAGGTGTTGACCCCGTCACCTGACCGTGGATCAGAACGAGGTGTTGTCCTCGGGCCTTTCACTTCGGTATTGATTCCGGACCGTCGCCAATAGTCAGTTGCGTTGCTCCAGTGCGACGTTAATTCAACAACCCACCTACCTACCATTGATTGATGTTGTCTGTCTTGTGTTTCAAGCATTTTGCCGTAAACGTCCCTTGCTTCTCAAAATCCAATACAAGCAAAATAGTGTCCTATAAAACCTTAGACTTATTTGTTCAAATTGAAGGACACCAGGTGGGGAATTGGAAAAGATAAATATTTAATCGATACATAACAAAATTCTTAGTGTGTTTGAAGTCCATTTAGGTTTTTACCACCTAATGCTGCCGACTTTGCATTTTCTAATTGGCTACCCACTGCGAGAGTTTCTTTTCTAATTGGCAACATACTAAGACGCTAATGTACGTCTGAGTTCACTATTTGCGTGATGTGTCATCGCAAGACCCCGTCATTTTTATGAAGGGAGCGCATTTTCTATCGGTTCATTATGTAAATACAAAACTTTTGAATGACTACTGTGTTGTTGAAGAATGCCAATTAAGACGTTGATTTTGGTCGTTAGTTTCAGTTCCTGTAGATTCTAGAACTTGATATTTTCGATAGCTTTGTAGGTTCGATGGCTAAATGGCTCACAATACACACACGAAAAACCATTTAACCCTCTTAAGATTTCATGCACATAATTTCGACTTGCAACCCGCAATCTTCCCTGCATGACTTCTGACCACTTTTGACCTTCTTGACCAATTTAATCTTTCCAACGGATTTTATTCCAGAGAAAGGAGCAATAAAAGTCTTTCAAAGGATTCTATTCTAAGGAAAAGATCAATCTTTCCAAAGGATTCTATTCTAATGAAAGGACCTATAAAATTTTTCAAAGGTTTATAGTTTATATTCAAAAGAAAGGAGCAACGATATATTATACCAAAAAATTCTATTCTAGGGAAAGAAGCAACGGAATCCTACCAAATAATTCTGTTCTAAGGAAAGGAGCAATGGAATCTTATAAAGGATTCTCTTCCAAGGAAAGGATGAATAGAATCTTTCTCGAAAGAATTATATTCTAAGGAAATGAGGAATAGAATATTTCCAAAGAACTCTATTATAAGAAAAGGACCAATAGAATCTTTCCAAGGGATTTTATTTTAAGGTAAAGACTTATAGAATCTTTCTAAGGATTGAAGAATCCATTGATTCTTTCAACCAATAAATATGGTTATTTAGTCACATTAAGTGCTTTGTGAAGTGGAAGGAATATTACACTACTCGGAAATCTCGTGATTCTTACTGGTGTTGTCCTCGATCTTTCCCTTCGGGTTTGATCCCGGACTCTATATCTGAATATGGCTAGACCCATAATAAGTTACGAAAATTACTAAACAGATAATGTTATGAATATGAATAGTTAAAATACCTTTATACATCCAAAGGAACTGAAATTAACGTTGAATGCAGAAACAACTCATATCTTCGTTGTGCCAACATAACGAAGTAAGGTTAAAACGTTTGCACCCCATGGGGATTGAAGAGGTAATACAATCAAACAATAATTTTTATTTTTCATTATAATCACATTTCACAACATTTTTAGATTGTTAATTAACTTTCTATACTGATAAAAAGTAATCTTAACTTTTTTGGCCATAAAATGGTCTAAAACTGCAGAAAAGGATTAGAAAAAGAAAGGCAGACGAAAGACAGCAAGCTTTCAATTTTAAGCTAAAACATTCTCTAATAATTTTTGTATTGGTAATTTTTACGTTTTATTCATCTACTAGCAAAATTACCCAACTTCACTCGGGTTGAATTGGTTAACTATATATTGAAAGTGACCAGAAAATAATCACTTTCCTCTTTCGTAGAAAATGCCAAATCATTTAAATGTGAGTAATATAATTTTTAACACCTTTTCGACATTTTTATAATTTCTACAACCTACTTTGGACAAAAATCCTATACATGCATATCCATCCATGTAATGCATTTAACATATATGGTACCCTTACTAAAGGTACTTTCTTGAACCAGGTTTGCGATATTTTCGAATTTCGCCATCATTAAGGGAATGATGACAAACTAATTTGATAAGATATTTATTTATCACTAAGTTTGTTTAAAAGTGGATACGGGTTTTTTCTTGAAAATTCCGTTTTGCGGCACGTGTGCAATAATAAAAGAACCTGTTTTAAAATTGAATGTCTTCGGTACAAAGGTAACCTATTCCCATTTTTTTAATGGTAAATCGATTTGATAGTTTCTTATACAAATCATTGTTTTAAGAAAACCTTCCTTATATGTATAAGTTGCTAAAGTATAGCTTCAATTCGTAAAATAAGCCACTTTGACCTTCTGTCACTATATGACAAAGAATTTGTAATATTTCAAAAGTCCTAGTTCGGATTTTTTTAACATTAACGTTCTTTCAATAATGACAAAATTCCATTTAAAATTTGCTTTATTCTAACTTATATGCCACTTTAAATCAAATAATCTGCGTGGTGTTGCGTGTGATGAAAAGGGGAATTACAGTTTATTAAAATAATAAACATTTAAAACAAAAACAACAGAAAACAGAGAATTAAAACGAAACAAAAGTTGGCGGGGAAAAGTTCTAAAGATATAAATTCGTGATTCCTTTTATCTCTTGATCTCTCACAGTTGCCACAACTTACAATTAAAAATTTAAAAAACTTAAAAATACGGAATTAATTCCAAGCGAAAGGAATAGAAAATAACACTGCACGTGGCAAACGAACATAAATTTTCGTTTAGTTGCAAATTATTGTTTGTCCCAAATATTCGGAAATACTTTATAGTTCGCAAAGAAAATAAATAAGGCTAAAAATACAAAATATAATTTAAATTTCGCAAAAATAGTTAAGAAAAATTATTGATTTTTCAGCAGTACTGGTAAAACAATTCAAGTAATTGCAATGCTCAATATACCTTCCAGCTACTCCAAAACTACCAAATCATGGATGATTTAAGTACAGTCACTCAGACGTTTTAACGTTAAACGCACCTAAATATGTAAGCAAATAAATTTCAAATAATGCATTCACTATATAAAGATGTGATGTATCAAATATAAAACAATAAACTAAAATATGTTGAACAAATCTTATGTGATACTTGTACAAACACACAGACACAAAGTCGAACATAGAATGGGAAGACGGACAGACTTTCGCAATTAAGTTCAGTTACTAAATGAATATAAGAACTCACAGTATGTAAACTGTTTGGACGTAGTACGGGCACACATATACAGACAGACAGATGGACAGACAGACACCAAACGTGCAAGAGGGATTTAGCATCAGAAGGGTCCAAAACGGATAGAAAACCTGAAATGGGTCGAAAATATTCAATGTACAAACACTCCATTCTTATTTATATAGATATTCTTCGATTCTTATTGTGTTTGAAATAAAAGACATTTATGATCTATGCTTATTTTGCAGTTAATTTGCATTTGAATATTTAAAAAGTGCATCAAAGCGAATTTGTTGGAAAAATCAAAAGTTTTTAAGTAAAGCGACTTGTTGAGGTTTACACGTGGGTAGGTAATATCACATGAACGGCCTAGTCAACTGAAATTGAGCCTTATTCGATTCTAATTTGGTTGGGCAGCCTAAAGACTGTAAGCTTCCAACCTTAAGCCAGCATTTCCAGTAATGGTTGTTCTGATATTGTTAAGTTTCAAACTTATCCATCTATGTTCTTAGATTCTTTTGTGTTTGTAATAAAATATACTTATATGTGCCTTATTTTATAATTGATTTGCATTAGAATAATTAAAAAGCACACATCAAGAGGATATTTTTGAAGAAATCATAATTTTAAGAGGACCGACTCGTTGAGGTTTGCACGTGTAATATACATGGTAATATCACAACTTACTGACTATATTTATATATACTTAGGAAATCAAGCCTGATTCAATTCAAACGTTGGTTTAAAATTCTTAACTGTTTATAATAGAAATGCAGCTTTGAGACTTTAATTTTAAGGAATTCTTTTCTCGATCATTGTCGACCGTGGTTTAAAATTACGATGCGTTGTCCTGGGATATTTCTCTTCAAGATTGATCCCGGATCGTTGTCAGTAGCCCGTTGAGACGCTCCACTGTGACGTTAATTCAACTACTTACTTACCTACCTACCTCGAGCATTGTCCAATAGGAATCAATTTCAAGAGACACCTTATCTCACTGAAGTTTGGACCTGATTCTAAATTTTGTGCTTATGATTCCTAACTTTGTTTATGCTTAGCATTTTGCTTATAATTCCTAACTTTGTAGAGAAATGCAAATTTGAGGTTTTAATTTTAAGAAATTTTTTCTGGAGCATTGTCCAAGGGGAATCACCTTTTCAGAAAGACACCTCCCTACTTACCTCACTCAAGTCTCGACCTGATTCTATTTTGATTGCTGAGTTGCCAAGAGTATGTTGAAAAACAGGAAAACGGCTAAACGCACCAAATTGTTTCATAGTCCAAGCAACTGTGGTTGATCTGGGGATTATGGACACGGAATTTCCGATAATTAAGTTTTTCTGATCATTTAGAAGGAAAGTACCCACACTATCGCAAGACGAGCGAAATCAATCATCTCGTATCCCCCTCTTCTGATCACATCATCTTGTTGGCCGCAATTTCTAAAGAGTGATTGAAACACACTACCCGGATTAATTAGCATTTTTATTGCCTACTAATTTCCATATACATTATGTGTCATCCTTTATTTATTAAATAGAAATAGCACGGCTGACGAATTTCCGCTTTTTGCTTTATCACTGTTTGGAATCTTGATGCCTTATAATTCATACTCCGGCCTACTGATATCTTACTAAACTCAAAAACTCTGCTTCCTTTCATTAACAGCTTTGATATTGAGGGGGCTCTCCTTGGAATTTAACTTCCAGGGGGCGAGTCCAATATTGTGAGACGAAATTTTTCGGTTGTCTCTTCTATTTTCACTTTTGTAACTGATGAAAAATCAAGCAAGTATTCAGAAAATTATTTCGGAGATGGTCCAGTTATCTTTAACAGTATGTTTTACTTGTATGATTAACGTATCTACCTGTTTTGCTTGTATGATTAACGTATCTATGTATCTTTTACTTGTATGATTAACGTATCTACCTGTTTTGATTATATGATTAACGTATTTATGCATATTTTACTTGTATGATTGACGTATCTACCTATGTTTTGCTTGTATGATTAACATATCTATGTATCTTTTACTTGCATGATTAACGTATATATCTACGTATATTTTACATGTATGATTGTCGTATCTACGTATGCTTTACTTGTATGATTTATCTCTCTATGTATGTTTCGCTTGTATGATTGAAGATTCTACGTGTTTGACTTGTAAGACTAATGTATCTACGTATGTTTTACTTGTATGATTAACGCATCAATGTATATTTTACTTGTATGATTGACGTATCAACGTATATTTTACATGTATGATTAAAGTATCTACGTATATTTTGCTAGTGATAGAAGTATCTGCTTATGTTTTACTTGTATGAGTGACGTATCTACATGATTAACCAAACTTTGATTTGCGCTGATTGAACTCGTTCCAGCGTGTATTTTAATTGTTTTTAAATTGCTCGTTAACATAAAATACATTTCAGGGAAGACTCGAACCCATTCGGGGCACTTCCCTGAATGCGTCCTTGCGTTTACGGACAAAACAGAAGCTATTTTATTTGTCTTGACCCATCACTTCCTATTCAGACAGTCACCCAACGTATAGATCGGTTCTTCCTTTGCTTCAGCACCACATCGAATTGCTATAATGCCAAATGAAAAAAAATTTGCTGTTATTTTTTACTCTTTTCAGATCTGCGTTTTTTCTAACTGATGGGTTTTTCAAAACTTCGATTTACGTAGATTAGGCTAAGTATTTATTTTGCTAAACCAGGAATATATAAGGGTGACCAAGTCCCTTGATTCCTTCATCTTAATATGTTCCTGAAATGTATGAAATTCAGGTGAAGCATTCAATTTTAATAAAAACGTCAACAATGCATAAGATTTTATTTCGTTGTCTGCTTACAATTTTACCTCTGAATGTCAATTCTCCCTTGAATTGCCTCGTCTACAGTGTGCAATACAGCACAGCTCTGGTGTAAAGTCATACTTATTAAATATAATAATTTATTTTCTATAAAACATTCAGGAGAGGCTTTCATTTCCTTAAAAGCGTCAACAATATATAAGATTTCACTTCATTGTCTGCATACAATTTTACCTCTGAATATCTCTCCTCCCTTGAATTGCCTAGCCCAAGGAGTGCAATACAAGACAGCCCTAGAGTAAAGTTTTGCTTATTAAATACAATAACATATTTTCTTTAACATAAGTAATTTCTGATAAATTTGATTCAATTAAGTCATCCTTATATTGAAATGTTTTGGGTTTTAAAGCTCAGGTTTAAGTTTTCGTTGCTTAATCCGCGATTCAAACGATATTTCTAATGTTTAAGCATCGATTCTTTTTAAAAGTTTCAAGAATTGTAAGATTCGATTTTATTACTTGCTTACAAATTTACCTCTGTGAATAAGGGGGATATATTGCCAAGGCATACAATACTGTTAAGACGGCCTAGGAATAGCCTTACTTATCCGAATACAATTTATTTTCTTTAACATAGTAATTATAAATAAATTTTATTTAAATCGCTCGAATCTTTCTTTATATGATATTTTATAATAGTGATGCTGTGTAACACATTGTTTCAGAGAGATGGCCTACCATCAACCAAGTAAAATAAAACTAAAATTTTCATCCTGACATTAGTAATCTCATTTTAGTCGTTTTCAGTTGGAATATTGGACTGAAATCGGGCTGATTTATACAATAAATCAAGAAGTTTCGATTACTTTGTAATCAAATATTTTCTAGCTCTTAAATCAAAGTATTTTATATTTATACATAAATTTTTATAGCTACAAAGAAAGGGCTTATTTAATTAACTATTTTTATAAGAAGAATGAAAGAGTTAATTTTTAATTAAGATGTGCTTAAGTTATATACTCACAAGATAACTTTTGAAATCATACACTATAAGCAGTTTTATGCAAATTAAAGGCAATGATGGTGCAATTCTGCGAACTAGTATTACAGTATAAGGTTAAATGTAAGCATTTTTAAACATAAAAAACTTTAAAATACCAAAATTCATTAAATTTAGCATATTCGGGGAAAGGCATGGTTGTTAGTCTGTCTGGAGTGAATGTGTGAACTCTATAAAAACGGGCTGTGCCTTAAATGTACGGTATGTATGTAAGAAGTAACGGGAAACCACCCCCGTGGTGCAACAGGGTTACGTCAAGTGGTTTATAATTCCGCTCTTGTAGTGCCATGATGACTTATGTTCAATTGGCTAATCATAGGAAAAAATTTTAATGTAACATGTTAAAAGCTTTTATTTTTTTAAATATTAAACCAAATTATTAAATTTAGGTTCAGAAAAAGTAAAAATAGTACTCTCTAGGCCCCAAAATGAGTGTCACATTTGAACATTTTTGTTTTGTATACTTACCCTCCAAGTGGTTTCGACGAGATATCTCGTTCATCAAGATTTGATAAATTTTGTTAATGACGAGTCATCTCGTCATCAAGACAGCCAATTTTTTCATAACGAAGAGATCAAGATCTGGTTAGTTTTTTCAAGTGACGAGATATCTCGTCCATGGAGATCTGGCCAGTTCTGCTAATAACGGATTCCTCATCGAGGCAATCACCCGGAGGGTTAATAGTTTTTCTTCAATTCTGAAATTAACTTTATCAACAAGGACAACATTTGTTAATGCATAAGGCAAAATAAGATTACCACTCGATCATCTTTTTTACAATGAACAAAGGCTAATGAACATTGAAAAAGGAACTTTTTAGAAGTTCACCTAATGGAAAAATGAAAAAGTCAGAAAGCATTTTCTTAACAATGCAGATGTGTGTGGAAAGTGTAATGATGTCACCTGGAAGTAATACCTACAAAGTACACATCAAGAAAGGAAAACTAAAACACTTAAAAATCGCCTTCCACGTAATATTCTTTGTAATATTAGACCTATTAAATCTATTAAAAGCCAATTACTGTCTTAATATATAATAGTTAACAATGTTAGAAAAATAAACCTTTAAATTTACGATTAAGTCTTTTTCTTTTCCATCATTTTTACAAATGTGACACCTATTTCGGAATAAAATTCAAGTGTTAAATGTTACACTTGTTTTGGGACAGAAAGCGTATTAAAAATGCATTGAACACTTGTAACATTCTTTAAATAAAATAAATTTTAATTCAATAAACAGATTATTAAATTAACCATCTGAGCATAGTTTTAAAGTGTAATATTGCTTTTTACGCACAACACATATGACTCAGTAATCACATCTATTCGTTGAAGGAATCCTAGGACAGGTTATATTAATCCTAGGATAGTCAAGAGGGCCCAAACTGGTTAGAACTCATGCAGGGAATCCTACAGGTTGCAGAACGTATAAATGCGTGTGAACCCCTCATAGGGTTAATCCCTAACTATGGTTTCTCGATCTACTATCATATTTTGCTACACTCGGCTAATACTTCACGAAGAATTCGAAAGTAAGAAGACTGAATGTTTTTCTTCATTGAAAGACATAACATTTAACATTCTACTTATTGTATAAATGCTTCAAAAGTAAAAATTAAAAAAAAATAAGATTTTATTCTTTGAATATGAGATACAAATATTTTACTAACCCAACGACTGAAAAATTATTTCTGTACTCAGATCAACCGATATGTGTCATTTTTTATGTTTACAGAAATCTCTTCGTCATTTGAATGTGATTCAAAATTACGTGGTGTCCTCGCATCTTTCCCTCCGGGTTTGATACATGACCGTCGCTAATAGTCCGTTGTCTTGCTCCAGTGTGACGTTAATTAAATACCTACCTACAGAAATCCCTTATTTTAATAATTGGTCTGCTGACTAGATATCTGATACAGACATAGCGAAACCTTTCTTTAAAGCTTTTACCCGGATCTTCTTTTGGCATAAAAATTGTTTTCCTAACTTTGGGTCCGTTCCGAAAATTTGTGTGCGTTTATGTTTATACTGAAAGCCCTTCTCATATTTTAAACACCTACCTTTTATTTACGGTAGGTAGTCGAAGTGATGTCGCACTGGCACAACATAACGGGCATTGACAACGGTCCGGGATCAATCCCGAAGGGAAAGATCCTGGGACACCTCGTAATTTTGAACCACAGTTAGATGACGAGGTCAACATTTGAGCTGGCACCCCACTCTCCAAACTTCCACACCACGCCAAACCTTTTATTTACGAGCTTTTTCTGTTGTATCTACGAAATTCTAAATGCATCGTAAGTCCCGGTCTAGTTAGTTGCAATAAATAATCGTAGAATTACAAAACCAAACCAAATTGATTCATTTCTCTTGTATACTTCTAAATCCCTCTTATTGCTCTGCGACATATTCTCTGCGACTTATCCCATATCTCCAAAACCTTCTAATATTTTAAACATCTACCTTTTATTTACGATGTATTTTTCTGTATTATCTATGAAATTCTAAATGAATCGTAAGTCCAGTTTAGTAAATAACAATTTTGTAGAGCTACAAAACCAAAACATACCTAATTGATCCATTTCTGCCTACATACTTCTAAATTCCTCTTATTGCTCTGCTCATTTTTCCCATATCGTAAACTCAGTAAGAAGAGGTCCCCTTATTAATTATACTCCTCCCCCCTTTCCGATCATTTTTTGAGTAGATTCCTCAAATAGCCACAAAACAGCTGCGTCAATTTGAGTCTTTAATAGCTTCATTTAGTTGAAGCAATTTATCAAGACGTATCCCTTTTAATTGCCAAATGAACATTCTTGACTTGACTAATATTCGGTGTCAAAGTGTCGAGATTCATTTTTTAACTTCTCGACATACCTTTAATAATAGGCTTGCCCACAGGTGTCGGCTGGAATGATCTTTGCGAGTGGCACTTCATTTATTGGTTCAAATAAAAAAGTTCGTCTTCATTGTAGCCTCTTGGTTTTCGTTTGGGCATTATGCATTCATAGACTATTTCACAGTTTAATGGTGTGGTTTATTAAGTAGACTTTTCCCCTCTGGCATGCGTCGCCAGGATTTTATTTCGGAGAGGCCCAAATTCAGAGATACAATTGCCAGAGTGACAACCTCATTTATGGGTTCAAATAAATAAGTTCGTCTTCATCGTAGCTTCTTGATTTTCGTTTGGGTATTATGCATTTATAGACTATTTCGCAGTTTAATGGTGTAGCTTATTAAGTAGACTTTTCTTTGGCATGCGTCGCCTGGATTTTATTTCGGAAGGGTCCAAATTTAGAGATGCAATTGCCAGTGGCAACCTCATTTATGGGTTCAAATAAATAAGTTCGTCTTCATCGTAGCTTCTTGATTTTTGTTTGGGTATTATGCATTTATAGACTATTTCGCAGTTTAATGGTGCGATTGATTAAGTAGACTTTCGCTCTAGTAATAGCGTATCCAGAATTTTATTTCGGTTGGGTCCAAATTTAGAGATACAATTGCCAGAGTGGCATCTCGTTTATATGTTAAAAAAATAAGTTCGTCTTCATTGTAGCCTTTTGTTTTTAGTTTGTGCATTATGCATTCACCATAGACTATTTCGCAGTCAAATGGTGTGATTTATTACATAGACATTTCTTCCGGCAGTAGCGCAGTCAGGATTTTATTTCGAAAGGAATCAAATTTAGAGACACCATTGCCAGAGTGGCACCTCATTTATAGGTTCAAATGAATACGTTCGTCCTCACTGTAGTCTGTTTCTTTTGGGCATTATGCATTCATAGACTATTTCTCTGTTTAATGGTGTGGTTTATTAAGGAAACTTCCTCTGGCAGTAGAGTAGCCAGGATTTTATTTCGGTGGGGTCAGACTTAGAAATATAATATTTATGACATGAAAATCCAAACTTTATGACGTTTTTAAAATGACGTTAGATATGCCAAGTCTTTGTATAATGCTGTATTATATTTGGTCATCAGACAGAGAATTTTACAAGCACAAGTTGTATTATTTTGGCACATCGCAGTTGAATTGAGAACAGAAATGACTCTACAGGGGTTGTTTTGCAAATATTCATATATCATAAAATAATAAATAACTATAATCGAATATTCGTATCATATTTTTGAAAATCCACTTTTTATATCTGTCTCTATTGGGAGTTGGTGCGATGCACAGGTATGTGGACATGAGAAAAGGTGGTTGTTATTACAAAAAAGCAAATGCTATAACTACTTTCATGTTTCGTAATGAATATTTAATGTATTGCGAAACACATAAAAGTATACCGGTTGGTAATAAAGTTCCTTCCCCTAAAGGCGAGCCCCAGGCGATCGCAATTTTCAACGAATCGGAATAAAACTTGAGATTTAGAGATTTCAAGGCATGTGCTAGAGTTATGTAAATAACAAGGATCCAGCTCTCATGGTTACTGATGTAGTTAACAAATTTTGAATAGTGACACCCACTTTTTATCACAATGTAGTCGGCACAGAGATAAGCCGAAAATGACGTTACAATTTTACATTGAGCACTAAAAGCGACTGCCCAAAAGCACTATCAAAGATGAGAATGAACGACAAAAGTAGAAAGGAAGGTAACTAGTAGCATTGATAACGCACGTAATTTGCACAAATCAAAGCGCGGTCCTGAACTCTAGTACTTTTACTAACACGTTATCTGATGCTCGTTAGGCATTAGTAGCTAACGTTTGTTAGTAAACGTATTAAAATTGTTCAGGTGCGTACACATATATAATGTGCATTGTAACGCGCGTTACATGCGTGCGGCTTTTGATCATCTCTAGCACTTTTATTAACAAACGTTAGGTAATGATCTGATCACTGTACAACTCTAGTACTTTTACTAACGCGTTATCGGACGTGTGTTTGAAATCAGTGTAGCTGACATGACGTTAATAAAATTATTAAAGTTGTTCAGAAGCGCACACACAAGTATAACGTGCAGTTTAACGCGCGTTTACATGCGTATGAGCTCCCCAACAGTTCTACCACTTTTTTACTAACGGGCTTTAGATAACCCGTAAGCGCCTCTACATCTCTAGTACTTTTGCTAACGCATATCTTAGTGTTAGAAATCAGTAGCTGACAAGGCGTTAGTAAAAGTACATGTATAATGTGTAAACGCATTTATGGCGTGCTCTCTTGAAAAATTCTAGTACTTTTATTAACGAGAGTTAGGTAATGATCTCGAACGACCTTAGCAACTCTAGTACTTTCACTAGTGTGTTGTCTGACGCGCGTTAGAGATTAGTAGCTTACGCGCATTAGTTAAGTTTTACAGTTGCTCAGTAACTTGAGTTGCAATGCACGTTATACATGTGTGCGCTCTTGAACTACTGTAGCACTTTTACTAACGAGCGTTAGGTAATTATCTCGCAAACGCTCCTCCACATCTCTAGTACTTTTACTAATGCGTTATCTGACGCTCGTTAGAAGTCAGTAGTTGACGAGGCGTGGTGTGTTAGTAAACGTACTTAATTTGTTCAGGAGGGCGAGCATGTATAATGTGTAAACGCACATTTGTAAGCGTGCGCTCCTGAACAATTCTAGTACTTTTACTAACGAGCGTTAGGTAATCATCTGGAACTCCCATGAACAACTCTAGTACTGTTACTAATGAGTTGTCTGACGTTGTGTTGTCTGCAATGCACGTTATACATGTATGCGCTCCTGCAGTACTCGAGTATTTTTACTAGCGAGCGTTACGTAATCATCTCCAACGCGCCTCTACATTTCTAGTACTTTATACTAACACGTTATCTGACGTGTGTTAGAAATCAGTAGCTGACGAGGCTGTTCAGGTAGGTAGGTAGGTATTTTAATTATCTTCGCACTAGAGCAACACAACGGGCTATTGACGACGGTCCGGGATCAGTCCTCAAGGGAAAGATCCGAGGACAACACCGTAATTTTGAATCACGGTCAGATGACGAGATAACACTTGAGCTGGCACCCACTCTCCAAACTTTCACATCAAGCCAACGTGAGGTCACGACAGATTTAACGTGCACCAGCCCTCTTTGTACACGACGGACTTTGGTTGGATTCGAACTCGCAACCCTCCGGTTGCTAATCCGTTACTCTTGCAACAGGGCTACCACGGCCCCGAAGTTGTTCAGGAGGGCACACATGTATAACGTGGAAATACGCATTTGTATGCGTGCGCTCCTGAACAATTTCAGTATTTTTGTTAACGAGCGTTAGGTAATGATCTCGAACACCCCTGAACAACCCTAGTACTTTTACTAATGAGTTGTCTGCAATGTATGTTATACATGTATACTCTCCTTAAATACTCTAGTACGTTTACCAAAGAGCGTTAGGTAATGATCTCTAACGCGCGTCCGATAACGCTCAATTGATACAGGACCTAAGAGCATCTGCACCTCTGATTTATCCAAACCTATCGTAAATGCAAAGTTCTAGAGCGCGAAATTATTTAGACTCCAAATTAAATCGCTAAATGAGCATCCTCCGGGTTGCAATTCTTGGTTTTCGCCACATTAGGGGAAGAAACCGTCTTGATGACCGGTTTC
The DNA here is from genome assembly GCA_933210815.1 of Meta bourneti. NCBI lineage: Eukaryota > Metazoa > Arthropoda > Arachnida > Araneae > Tetragnathidae > Meta > Meta bourneti. Next base: position 50,924,055 of record OW119934.1, on the reverse strand, counting down.
AGGGGGTCTCAGTGTGTGGGTGGGGCACAGGTAGCCTGATGCATGATGGTCCGTAATCAGGGGGAATGACGAGGTCAAAAGTCTTAAACTCTCCTGATGGTCTGGTAGCTCAACTATTATTTCCGCTAGATTCCACGATCTGTTACAGATCTACGCCAATGGGTAAAAGTCGTTTTGCAAAAAAAATATTCCAATAAAACTTACTGCTCCCCGTCACTTTGTTGATGATCGCAAGGCATGAGTAGGAATGAAAACAAGGATTGCTCGAGGTATTGCCATTTTAGGTCTTTGTTCAGCGATAGTGGGAGACATCAGTTGGGTTTTTATTATCCTCTATTAAAGTGGTGTGGCTCAAAAGATTTTTCTCTGCGTTTGCTGATGAGTCACCTCGACTTTCTGAATTCAATATCATTTATTAGAATATTTTTTGTATACATCTATGGTCAGTTTTAAGAAGGTATCTCAGGGAAAGGGTAGTTTGAATACACTGCCATGCTATTCAATAAAGTAGAATCTCCAAGTTGTCTTTAAGGGTTTACTATTGTGCAAAAACTGCGTATAAAAGTGTCTGATGCTTCATCTGAGGTCTTTGTTCAGAGATAGTGGTAGACATCAGAGGAGTTTTATTATCCTCTATTAAAGAGTGGCTCCAAAGATTTTTCTCTGCGTTTAATATTAGGGTCATACCGACTTTCTGAATTCGATTTATTGTATTCGCATATTTTTTGTACACTTCTATGGTCAGTTTTAAGAAAAGATATCTTAGGAAGAGAGTTCCGTTTGATACACTGCAATAAAGTAGTATCTCCAAGTTGTCTTTAGGTTTTAACTGTTGTGCAAAAACTACGTATATAAAAGTGTCTGATGCCTCACTGGTATCATGACTTATCTGATGAAAACACCACACTCAATCGACAGTTGGTTGAGGGATCATACTGTCATCAAGAGTTTAAGTGTTAGATACTTACATATGTGCAGCGTGCAACAATCAGGAATGCGTAAGTCCAAACTTGGTTTATTACTTGGTTTGATGGGGTTTCATGGACAAGGGTCATATTTGGCCAAGCTGCGCCAAACAAAGTCAAGTAAATGGACACACACACAAAAATCCAAACTTGGAGTTATTGTCTTTTTCCTAGGGTAAAATAGAGATTTTTCTAAACGTTTTTCTCAGAATTCAGAATTTTCTTAATTTAATTCCATGTTTCGATTTTTCTATTTACGTTTCCTAAGTAAAGTTATCGATGCGTAAACAAAACGCTTTTGAAAAGTTTGCAAAATTGAGTTTAAATAATCTACATCTACAGAAATTTTATAAACTTCCGTTTTTCCTGAAACAGACTGAGGTCACCGTGGTTCAGTGGCTCTGTTCACTGTGCAACCTGCGAGCTGCAGACGTCTCAAGTTCGATTCCTGTAACTTACCACTGGGTATATTTCTCTCCTCTTTATCAGTAAAACTTTCATTGTGTATTTACTTGGCAGAAAAACGTTACTTGGCGCGGCTAGATTAGATCAAGTCCTTGAGCCTTAAAAACCAACAATTTGGTACAAACTGCCTTCTGCACCTTGGTTGGTTGTTTTGCTGTTTTATAGCGCGAGGACCATATTTGGCCAAGCTGTGCCAAACACAAGACAACGTCAAGTAAAAAATATTGTGAAAGGAAAAATAGGGTTTGGGGAACATAGTATGGGATGAAAGCAGAAAAAGTGGGGTATAGGAACAGAGTAGTGGGATGGAAAAGAGGAAAAGATAGCTCGGATATATCCTAGGAGCGTGACCCCCGTGTTTTGTAAAGACAGTAAACCCCCATGGGAAAAGAAAAGATCACTCAGGTACCTCGAGTCCGTGAAGTCCGTGCACACCTAAAGGAGATGTGCCCTTGAGGGCATAGATCTATATACACTTAAATGTGTTTTCTATTGATCATACTCTAACAACAATTTTCCTGTGTGTGAATCACTATGAAATTGATATAATAAATACGCAACCAAAATGGTCTTTTGTGGGTCATACAGAAAAAATCTAATTTTTAATTGCCAACAAATCTCCTTGTTCACAAAACTTAATCTCAAATTTAAAAGACTCAAAATTATCAATTCCTTAATTCAACTTTAAGAAAAAACTGCCACAAAAGGTAGTGTTCTTTAAAGTTGTATTAAGGACATATACTTGATATGAACCGGAATAAGCGATAGTTTTCTGAGGCTAAAACCTTTCAAGCGAAATTCTCTTTTCTATGGACTAACTCTTCCACCATAAAAACATTTTTTAATTCACTCTTTATATCGCGAACATTTGAAATAGTGCCTATGATGGTAATATAATCTATGATGCAGCTAAAATAAATTCAACCCTCCAAGTAATTTCGAAGAGATATCTCATCCATCAAGATTTGACCAATTTTGATAATGACGAAATAACCCATATTCAAGATATTCTTGATTTTTGGATGATGACGAGAAATCAATATCTGGTCAGTTTTCTTCTAATGGCGAGACATCTCGTCCAACAAGATCAGGTCAATTTTGCTACTAACTGGCTCTACTGATTTACCGAAACCCCAAAGACTAAAAGATTTTTTGATATATTAGTTAAAATTTTAAAATTTGTAAGAACAGATATTTAGTATAGAAGCAAACGGCAAAAAATTGTTTTTAGAATTTTTTGTTTCACTGATCAAGTAATTTTTCATTGTCCCAAGCTCCTTTAGGAAACCTCACCTATGAAAAATAAAAACAAAAAGAATGAACGTATTTTTTCGCGTAGAAAGACATTTTCAAAAACACATTTTTCCCGTCGTAGGTTTTACAGCGTGTTTCAGAGTAAGTTTTGTTTTTGACTCGCTGTTAAACAAGGCGTTTGCTAAACATGCGAATGAAGATCTCTCCTAACATCTTAAGCCAGTGCCTAATGCTACCCGTCGCATGGAGCAAAATTTCTTCACTGGCACGAGGTTTGGAGGTTTGATAGTGTCATAAAAGCCACGATATTTTGTGATGGATTGTAAGGTCATATTTGGGGATACACCTGCTCGAATAATCACGATTCATTTTTTCCTCTAAGACTCTTTATAAGCAAATGTAAATTTGAAAAGATTTTGTCATGTAAAAAAGATTTTAAGTTTAGGTAGCTAAAATTCTTGCTTCAACTCAAACATCATTGAAGTAATTATGGAATAATGAAACGTATAATCTGTGTGATTTAAACGGATTGCCTGATATGAATGAATTTTTAAGAAATGCTTGTTAGGCTTATTATTAACATCTTTATTCGGTTGGCTTTGGGTTTTATGGCCATATTTGGCCAAGCCATCTTAGTTGGGATATCCATCTGATTTTTGACTCTTAAAACCCAATTATAGGCAAACTTTTTTATTGTTACCCAGGATTCACATTTGCGAATGTTCAATGAATATAAAAATATGGGAATCCGGGGTTGCAATAAAGAATTTTTCCTCTTAGGATTTTAAGAGACAAAATCAATGATCCATATATGTAGACCTCGGGTTCGACGAGGTTGCAAATCCTTATTGTTTTCTGCCGGCTTGGTAGTCGAGGGTTAGTACTCTGACTCCCGGTTCACTAAGTCGCAGACTCGAATCAAAGGATTTCAATGAAGAATTTCATTAAAGAGACGAAATCAATAATCCCATATTTGTAGACCTCCGATTCGAAGAGATTGCAAATGCTTAATAAATATAATACCAAGGCACCCTAACGTTTACAAGTACGCTAGTACCACAGTTGACATGCGCAATAAAAATTAAATCCATGGAGCGCTTGCAAGCGCTTACAAATTTCCATTATTGCTATGGCATTTACTTAATTTATTTATAGAAGCTAGGCAAAATAATTTCAAATAAAAAACAATTGATTAGGCAAAGTATTTTAAATTCTTTGTTATTGAAGAGTTGGGGTACCTTTTGCCATCAATATAGCTTTTATGTCTTTTAGTAGTCACTTTAAAACTGGTCTCTAGTATACTCTTTATATAAAACTACTCTACGGTAAAGAAATATTTTTAAATTTAAATACCCCTCAGCTCGACGATTTAATCATTTACTACCTTCTAATATAAAAAGTTACGATACCAATATGGCCCTACAGATTAATATCCTGGGTGGGCCCATACTAATGACACTTGGTTTGACTGTGTGTGAGACTCCAGGAACCGGAATAACGAGATGTTCGGATAGTTTTCTGACTTCTGACCGGCTGTACATTACTTCTAACACTTTATTTCACTAATGTAGTTCAGTAGTACTGTTCAGAGGACGTTATTTATTCGTCTAACCAGGGTTGGGTACTTTTCTGACAGGCTATACATTAGTTACACGTTATTTCACAACATAATTCTGTAGTACATTTAAGAGGACGTTGTTTATCCGTTTAATCAGGAGTTCAGATACTTTTCTGACAGGCTGTACAGTACTTCTTACACGTCATATCTCTAACATAATTCAGTGGTACAGTTCAGAGGACGTTGTTTATTCGTCTAACCAGGAATTTTTTTTTAAATACTTGTGCTAATCTTTCCAAAAATGACTTTCCTATACAGTTATTATACACTGGAGTGCTAAACTTAAGGAACAGTAAAGTTTTCATTTGCTACATTGCATGTGGGAAGATGATACATAAGGTACGTAGGGAGTGAACAGGTACACAGAACACACTCAACCAACAGTTGGTTGAGTGTGTTCTTACTGTATTTAACGTTACAAAACACCAGATACAATTGAATCGGCAGTTGTAAAAAGGATATGTGACATTTTTCCGAAAAATGATTTTATTGGCGGAAGCATACCTTTATACCAAAACCCACAAACTGTGTAAAAAGAGGATTCCATGAAGTAAACTAAATGGGAGAAATGGATGGTCTAATATCCGAAACTTTGTAAGAAGGTGACATGTGCTGCACATGCCACCTTTTTCAACTTCTGGTTGGCAGAGACATCTGTGAGCAGACGAACAGTAATGTAGTCTGCCAACAGTCCTCTACACATCTTTTAATGTAACAACTTGTGCGTTTTGTTTATTTGGGTTGGAAGAGTTAGATTAAAAGTGTGCTTTTGAAAGTTTTTGTATAATGGAATCAGATTGTTCTGAAGGCAATGTGCTTGATGGAAGTATCAGAAAAGAAAAGGCAATCGAGAACTGTACCAAAGAAATGTTATAAAGAAAGCAAGGAGTAAAGGGGGGGGTTGGGTATTTCAATTAACGTCACACTGGAGCAACACAATGGGCTATTGGTGACGGTCCGGGATCAATCCCAAAGGGAAAGATCCGAGGACAACACCACGTAATTTTGAACCACGGTCAGATGACGAGGCAACACCTGAGCTGGCACCCCACTCTCCAAACTTCCACACCACGCCAACGTGAGGACATTTGAGGCCACGACAGATTTAACGTGCACCAGCCCCCTTTGTACACGACGGTGTTTGGCTGGATTCGAACTCGCAACCCTTCGGTTGCTAGTTCGTTACTCTTCCAACCGGGCCACCGCGGCCCGCAAGGACTAAAGGAACAAGCTACGTAAACCATGCTGGTAAGTAAATATTTTTCAATGAGTATCAATCGAACGCGTTCATGCTTATTGTGAATTTCTAAATGGGCTGATTTTTCAATGCAGGTAATGCTGTAGCTGCTAGATCGACAGGCCATGACTGTGCGTGCAAACTGGCTTGTTTCTCCAAGCTCACGGAGGAAGATTTTTCAAAAATAACAATCGACTTTATTGAATTTCCTAATAAAGATACACAAAATTTATTTTTGACTTCACTTATATTAAAAAGAGGTGTTACTCGTAGAAGGAGGAGTGATACACGCACGTCTACAGACGGATCTATGCAATCCAAAGACTAAAGAAAACAAAAAAATTATCTTACAGCGTCAGGGTAAACGTTTCGACAGTAAATGTCTGCAAAAAGGCATTTGTTCTATACACGGGATAACAAAAAGAAGAGTTGAGCGACTATGCAACCTGATAGCTTTAGGAAAATGTCCAAGAGATATGAGGGGAAAGAAAATAGGTTACAATACCATTAACCCCGCCACATCAAAAGAAATTCATGATTTTCTGGCATCACTTGAAACAAAAGTGGCCCGATACTCAGGGAAAGAAAAAAGTATGTAGATGCTCGTCTTTGTGTTAAAATACTATATGAAAAATTGGAGGCGGACAATCCTAATGCAAAAGTGGGATATGACTACTTTCGTCTGGATTTCAATGAAAACTGACTATTACCTTAAGTTGACGTGTGCGTTACATGCGAGGAACTTGAGCAAAAACTGAATAGGTCACTTTGTGGCACAGCATGAAGAGCTACGGCAGCAGAGCTGCTGGTTTACAAGAATCGGGCTAAAATTTTTACGTCGAAATAAAGAACGTCTCGCTGAGCATGAAGAAAGAAGCTAACTTTAAAAAGAAAAATTCGGCAATTTGCTATGACTACATGCAGAACTTGCCACTCCCAAACATACTGGTACAAGACATATTTTATTTACGCCAGCTATGGGTTAATACGTTTGGGATACATAACCTGGCTACTGGGAAAGCTGACTTGCACGTGTATCATGAAGGCATAGCAAAAAAGAGTCCAAACGAAGTCTGCAGTCTGTTACTAAGTTATATAAAAACTGGAATAAAACCAATGAACATGCAAATCTGCTTATCTTTTCTGACGGATGTAGCGGACAAAACAAAAATCATTCTCTGCTGAGAATGTGTATGGCCTTAGTTGAACTACAAGTGTTTGAAAAGTTGAAATCTTTTACCCTACGACAGGGACTAATTCGAAAAGCTGATCGGATCTACTCACCTGACGAATATGAGGAACTCATGAGAAAATCAAGCAATACCGGAAGATTTAATGTTATAAAGGTTACTTCGGAAGATGTAAAGGAGTTTAAAAAGTGGTGGCCCTCATTTTATAAGACATGCATTTCTGATGAAAGTTATGGCAGACATATAAGAAAAGAGGACAAAGTAGCATTCAATATATCTTCTGTCCACCACATTATCATCAACGAGTCAAATAAAGTTACAGCATCGACTTACATTCATGGTTTAAGTAAGAACACTTTTACGCTGAGGAAGCCAAAGGTTCTTCTCACTGAATTGCCGTACCAACCAGCATACAGGAACTGAAATGTTCCAATCAATGAAAAGAAGATAGCTGATGTTGGAAAATGCCTCCAGTACATCCCGGAGCTACACATGAACTTTTACTTGTCTATAATGCAGTGGCCAACCACCAGTGCAGAAGTCAGAGATAGTGAGGCTGATGATTAATTTTTATTTTCCATTTGTCGCTCATTTCTAACTTTTTTATAGCAAAAACTTTGTTTTTATAATGTCATAAAAGTATTTTTGAAGTTTTATTGCTAAAAATAAATAATTTTGTTCATAATATTATGTTTTTTATTCTTTCCCAGTAATTTCTGTGTAACACTAGGTAAAATGTGTAAAAAGGGGATATGTGCAAATTTTTTGGAATTTTGTAGTAACAAAATTCATGAATTACACTTGGATTATAAGTGGCTATATAATATCAATTATCTGAATTTTTTTCTTTAGTTTATGAACATCGCGATTAAAGTGGTACACCTTTTAATCTCTCCTGTAAAATTTGAGTTTTGTAACATATCCCCTTTTTACATCTGCCGATTCAATTATACACTGCTTTTAAACCCTCCTGGTGGTTTGTCTTTGTGTCGAAAACTGCCCTCTGATGCAAAAACCTGTTGAAAACTGTTACCAGTTCTGAGCGAGCGACAATTTGTTTTTCTACTTGGATCTTTATACCCCTTGGTGTAATAGGGCAGTTTTGTATCGACGAGGTATCTCGTTATTAGCAAAACAGATCACATCTCAATGGACGAGATATCTCGTAGAAACCACTTGGAGGGTTAAAGACCGTATACAGACCAAGTTTGGAGATTTAGTAATCCTTCGTCACGCGCAATCAGTTATATCGTTCTTTATCTGTCCCCAACGAATTTTCATTTTGCAACAGCAAAGGAAATCTCGATCGACTTCTTTAGAATTGGAAGCTCAAAAGTACTTGAGTTAAGCATTTATCCTAAACTGAATTAGCATAAAAGATTTGGGTGCTTCGAAAGAGTAAAAGAGAAGGGAATTGCCTTCAAAAATATGTACCATATTTAATTTCATATTAAAAAGTTCTAGAATCGATTTTGCGTTTAACTTGTAGACACAGTTTTAATTGAAAAACGTGGTATTTCATGTATAATTTGAGCATTTTTTTTAATAAACAAATTTTCATCGACCCTCGCTTTCTTGTCCCCAAGAAGCGTGATAAATCTCGCTGTATCACTTTTGCGTTTAACTTGCAATTTTACATAATTTTAATTTAAAAGAAAACTTGGCATTGCATGTAAAATTTGAGTATTTTTTTAATAGGAAGATTTTTACCGACCCTCGCTATATCCCTTTTTCTTGTCCCCCAAGAAGCGCGATAAATCTCATTGTATCGCTTTTATGTTTAACTTGCAATTGCACATAATTGTAATTAAAAAAGGTGGTATTTCATGTATAATTTGAGCCTTTTTTCATAAGCAAGTTTTCCTCGATCCTCGCTATATCGCTTTTTCTAGTCCTGCAGGAAGCGCGATATATCAAAAGGTTACTGCTCTACCTTCTTGACTAACACTGCAGTGTATGGCCATCCTGTGAACATGGTTTTTATTTTACGGAAGTGGTTATTACAATTCCCGGTTGTAAAAATGATGCATGAACTTTTACAAAGGGATTTTTCTCGACCGTGGCTATATCGCTTTTTCCAGTGCCCCAAGAAGCGCGATATATATTGCTGTATCGCTTTTTTTGTTTCACTTGCAACTGTACATAATTTTAGTTCTAAAAAGGTTGTATTTCACGTATAATTTGAGGTTTTTTATTCCTTACAAGCAAGTTTTCCTCGGCCCTTGCTATATCACGCTTTTTCTTGTCCCGTAGGAGGCGCGATATATCGAAGGATACTGCGCTATCTTCCTGACTAGCACTGCAGTGTGGAACCATCCTGTGAACAAGATTTTTATTTTACGGAAGTGGTTATTACAGTTCCCGGTTGTAGAAATGATGGCGTGAATATATAAGAAAAATATGTATCATATTTCATCATATCATGTTTACCATTCTTTTACTATTAACACGTTCGCTATACGTGACTTCAATACTTTTATTACCACTTTTACTATTCCACGTGAACAAATTGTTAATCTTCCAAATTTCCATGCTTATTAAATCTTAATTTGACCAAGTTCTCTTGGTTCAACACTATTACAGGCAACTTGAAAATGGTACTCAGCTCTTTAGTATGGATATCACACAGTTGACGGACTCTATAATTCACTGGTCTTAGCCTTGAAGGAGGACCATTTGGATGAATGGATATGACAGCAAGCGAAACATTAAATCACCTGACATAGCTTGCAATTCAAGATGCTACTCTTGTAATAATTTGTATTTAAAATTCCATGTTTATACTCCGGTTTCTATTCTAGTAGTATTTTACAAACTTCCAAAACTTTTATGCTCCATTTTCGAGTATTTGAGCATTTGGAAGACTAAGAAAACCTGGTGTATGAAAATGTCATTATGATTTTATTGTTTTACTACTATGGGTTGATATCTCGTTAAATAATCCTTACTAGGCTTAGAATTATTGTGGAATAACATTGTCTTACTTGAGTTTGTAAACCCGATTGCTCATTCCAATTTTAGTTAAAACACAGTCTAGACATGCTCGATATTCCCTATCTCAGTTATGACACACGAATTCAAACGGCGCTTTTGTTTATTACTTCGAATTCCGAGCTTGTTTCCAAGATAGCAAAATAAAATTCCACTACTCCTTAACTAGTCTTTGCGAGGAAATTATTAATTTTGAAAAATCTGTGCATCTTATTTTTTGAAAAAAAGACGATATAAATATTCCACATAAAGATTTGTATAACTTTCCAAACATTAATGGTTTTGGAAATTAAATTTTTGTTTCTTTCCATCAAAAAGTTTTTAATATTCTTATTCCTGAAACTAAACATGTTATTGAAAAACGGTGCTCCCATACGTAGACGAAACAAATGGTTTAATATTCTGCTGTTTAGGTCAACTTTTAGGAATGTTGAAATTACGCGGATTGGACTAACGGACTGGAGTCATATCCCCAGTCTGTTCCCCCTCTTCAGGATAATAATTTACTTTAACCATCTTTCGTCTGGGCTTTCCAACACGAGATCTACCTTGAGTCACAAAACTCAAAACGTAATCCGACTCAAATGTTATGCCTCAAGATTTTTTTTGTCTCGTAAGGAAACTTTGAATTGGTTTTGAATTGTCAAACGGCTTAGCTCCCTAGAAAGGGGGCTGACTAGGACAAATTATCATTATTAAAAGAATTATGAAAATATTTTAGGACGCGTGTTCTTTTCTGAGAAATGATACTTAACGAAAAATAGTCGATGAACCTCTCGTTAGGTTTAATCACTTAAATATATAGCTGTATATTAGTTAAATCTGAAGTTAGATTCGATGAAGTTTATAAGATTTATAAGCTGCAGTCTCTCTTGGCTGTTTGTCTATATTGTCCTGAGTGGTGTGCCAGATTAAACTTCCGTAGCCAGCTTAAACTTCCAGTAAATAAGAATAAAGGCGGCTCTAAAATGATGAGGCCATCATTTTAAAATTAATATATAATAAACTGAACATTATACTCCATTATTAGCAATAAATAGGTAGTCGTGATGACGTTTAGCTTTGATTTGAGTTGCGGTGAAAGGTACCCTTGAATCTATGAGTATTTTGAGCTTAACTTACATTTGAGTTATTGAAAACTATTTTTCAAGTGGTAATCATTTGGAATATCAAATGTTTTTGAGAAACGCGGCTTGTTGAGGTTTACAAGTGGGCTGTCAATACCTCAGGAACGATCCTACCTTTGGGTCAAAAATGTTATTTCCTTTAATGATGAGAACGACGTTTTAGAATTAAAGTATATGATGAAATAAAATATTTATTTATTTATACTACATACTCTGTCGAACAGATTATTCCAAATATATGACTACCTTAGGTGTGACTGGTGAATACCTTCGAATCTGAGCTTTCTGAGCATAACTCCCATTTAAATTATCAAAACTTATTTATCCATGAATATTTATTTGGAACATCAAATATTTTTGAGAAATACGGCTAGTTGAGGTTTGCATGTGGGCAGTTAATAACTCAGGAACGGTCCTGCCTATGGAATGAAAATATTATTTCCTGGTTACCAACTTAAAAAAATTCAAGTACAAGTAAGACTTAAGGCAACTTTAATAATGAGAACGAAGTTTTAGAATTAAATATGACAAACTGAAATACTTATTTATACATACTGTCAAACAGATTACTCCAAATATATGACTCTTAGGTGTGCCTGGTTAATACCTTTAAATCTGAGCTTTCTGAGCATGAATTTTATTTAAATTTTCAAAACTCATTTATCCGTAAATATTTATTTGGAACATAAAATGTTTTTGAGAAACACGGTTTGTTGAGGTTTGCTCTGTACAGTCAGGAACAGTTTTGCTATGGGGTGAAAATATTATTTCCTGGTAACCAACTTAAAAACTTCCAGTAAAATTAATGCTGAAAGCAGTTTTAATGATGAGAAACGACACTTTAGAATTAAAACATGAAAAACTAGAATATTTATTCATTTATACATACTGCCAAACAGATTATTCCAAATATATGACTATAATTTAGGTGTGCCTGGTGAATACCTTTGAATCTGAGCCTCTCTTTCTGAGCTTAACTTTCATTTAAATCGTCATAAACTATTTATCCATGGTTATTGATTTAGAACATCAAATGATTTTGAGAAATACTGCTTGTTGGGGTTTGCACGTGGGCAGTCGATACCTCAGGCACGGTCCTGTCTATGAGGCAAAAGCATTATTTCCATAGTTAGATTGGTTGGTTTTCTTGGCGCAAGGGCGAGATCTAGACAGGGAGACGAAAGCTTAAAAAACCTTTCCGTGGTTAAAGATGTCGGTACTTGACTGGCTCCGTGCAACAAGTATGCTTATGGGTATCAGAAACGTCAAAACAGGCGGATATAAGCGTTTAACTGCGAAATTGAGAAAAGCTGACTTATTAAGGGCGCGCGTTCTCAATTGCTACTTAATCGTGTTTCTCTCTAAGTCATGGCTCAAAGATTTTTATGCGCCATGATCATTTTCCAGTTGACGTTTCTCCCAAACCCATCATTTGCACTGCACGAGCCACAATCAACGGGGCTCTTTTTTATGAGCCCATTTGATGCCAAGCACTTACATGGCTCCTTCGCCGGGACTTGTGTGTAGAAAGAGAAAAGAGTTCTCGGAATGTGGGAATGGGTTTTTCAAATCTTTCTCTCTCTGTTCCAATTTTACAGAACTGTTTTGTTTTGATGGATCGTGCAGCGATCACTCAAAGTGAGGCCTTGAATGACACGACGTTAAGTACTTTCCTGAGGGTAAGATCTGATACGCGCTAATGTAAAAGCCGGGGCGATTTGATTGTGGAAGGGAAGCGGCGAGTAATTAAAACAGTGTTAGCAAGTAAAGATCCCAGTTATTTTAGTACAGAATTTACACTTCCAATATCGGAGCTGATGATATTTTTAGATTTTAGACTTGTAGAAGGGATGGTTGGTTGGTAACATAGACACATATACTAAGGACTACACACATACAACGAAAAATATTATTAGACTGAGCATTGCTAATGAGGGAAGCTTCAAAATGTTTGACCAACTTGTTGACTAGTAGTCACTTAACTGCTTTGTGAAAAATTGGATTGGTTGGCCGATTTGGCATCTTATCGCCTCGTTTGACGATATAGCATCGCATGCCAAGGTAGATGTGTAAATGAGCATTTCTATAGAAATGCGACAAAATGGTGAAATCTCCAAAGTCTACTACTACTAGTCGTATGTCGCGCGGACCAATTAGATAATGAATCAATGGACGGTCGTCTTCTCCCGTCCCGTGGACCAATTAAATGATGGTTATTAAAAGTTAAAATAAAGTCTTTTCCAGTGAATTTTATATTTTTTCATATAAGTTGGTTGGTTGTTTTGGCGTTTTATGGGGCAAGACCATATTTGGTCAAGCTGCGCCAAACACAAGACAGAAGTAAAAAATGTCGTGAAAGGGAAAGCTAAAGGAATTGTTGAGCAGAGTAGAGAGAGAGAGAGAGAGAGAGAGAGTGAGAGAGGATGAAAGCAGAAAAAGGACGCTTGGGTATCCCAGGAGTTCGACCCCCGTGTTTACTAAAGATAGTAAACCCCATGTGAAAAGAAAAGATTATTGGAATACTTCGGATCTGTGCCCGTACACACCTTCTTCTCCACCCTCACCCATCCGACTCGGTAGCCCGGTTGGAAGAGTAACATATTAGCAACCGAAGGGTTGCGAGTTTGAATCCAACCAAAGACCGTCGTGTACAAAAGGGGCTGGTTGCACGTTAAATCTCTGTCGTGGGCTCAAGTTGGCGTGGTGTGGAAGTTTAGAGAGTGGGGTGCCAGCTCAGGTGTGACCTCATCATCTGACCATGGTTCAAAATTACGTGGTGTTGTCCTCGATCTTACCCTTCGGATTTGATCCCAGACCGTCGTCAATTCCCCTTCGTGTTGCTCCAGTATGACTTTAAGTAAATTACCTACCTACCTACCTACCCATCCGACTCACCAGACTATGCATAAAGACTAGCAAAAGGCCGAGCTTTGTGTTTGGGTCTTCAGGATAGTCGTAAGAAAAGGTTTTCCCTGTGGCTTTGCATGCTCTCCGGACCGTTTTCCCTTGGCAAAATATGACCCTTACTCCATAAAACCTAAAAACAACCAAGTGAACCATTTGTGAGAAAACAATTTAAATACTTTCCTTATACTCCCTTTTCTGAGGATCGTCGTGTCTCAGTTGGTTTGCCCTCTGCTGTAGCAATCTGCGAGTTGTCGGCGGCCCAGGTTCAATTCCTCCTCAGCGTACTTCTCTCTTCTGTATCAATAAAACTTTCTTTGTGTGTATGTCCATTACTTGACATAGTCTGCCTCGTATGTGGTGCAGCATGGCCAAAGGGATCGCGCAATTTAATTAAAACCTACTGCTATAGAAATAAGCAATTTCATCATGGGAATAAAATAATCCTTTATTGATTAAGCCACAGTGAAAAGTTGCGAAAACATCCTGTTAAGTGAGAAAATTTCTCACAATCAGTGTTATTCATTCAATTTTGTAAACGCAAGATTTAATTTACTGGAGAAAAAGAATGATGTACTCTGATTTCTTGTTTCTTGGTATTGACCTCTATGGATTTTATACGGGAAGACAAACAATCCGGTTCCAAGTGGGCAATTTTTCTAAATACAGGTCAGAATTTAATCGATTAGTTACGAACTGGGAACCGATAGATTGCAACTTCTTTTCTGTTAATCGAAATGCGATTTTTTAAAAATTAAACTGGATGCTCATTGTTTTCAGGAAGGTCAAGAGATTTCCTGCTGCAGGAGCGGTGATAGAGTTAAGGTCAGGGGACATTTAGATGCATTCTACATTTCCTGAAAATAATTTAATCTCTGTGTTAGGTATTATTTATTTTAGGTATTTTTTAATTAACGTCACACTGGAGCTCTGTATTTAGGAAGTAATTATTCATGTAGAAAAGAATAGAGGTTTACTTCTTTCTTGATAGCTTTTGATCACATTGCGTTGTCAAAAACTATCACCAACTTTCTTAAAGCATTTTATGTGTTAAATTGACCTTAGGCGATTGCATTTGTTAGTTGCTTAGACAAAAGTACATTTCGATGTCTCTCCCACAAAATTGTTGAGGGCCGCGGTAGCCCGGTTGGAAGAGTAACGGATTAGCAATCGGAGGCTTGCGAGTTCGAATCCAACCAAAGACCGTCGTGTACAAAAGGGGCTGGTTGCACGTTAAATCTGTCGTGGCCTCAAATGTCCTCACGTTGGTGAGGTGTGGAAGTTTGGAGAGTGGAGTGCCAGCTCAGGTGTGACATCGTCATCTGACCGTGGTTCAAAATTACGTGGTGTTGTCCTCGGATCTTTCCCTTCGGGTTTGATCCCGGATCGTCGCCAATAGTCCGTTGCGTTGCTCCAGTGAGACATTAATTAAATACCTACCTACCCACAAAATTGTTGGGTTTCGGCTTTTAAAATGTATCTGCAATTAAAACACTACTTCTTCAATTGAAATAATTATTTTATTCTTAAAACAACTTACTTTATGAATAAATAATCCCGTTTCGATGATGGATATTTGCCTACTAAATTAGAGATAATTTCAGTGTCTTCTTTGGGAAGATTTTTCTTTGTATTTAAATTCTTCACAATATGCACTCCCGGGATACCCAGGCGGTCTTTTTCAGCTTTCATCCCACTACTCTATTCATCTTTGTTACCCTTTCGAGACATTTTTTATTTGGCGTCGTCTTGTCTTTAGCGCTGCTTGGCCAAATATGGTCTTTGCGCCATAAAACCACAAACCAACCATCTTTTCATTGCATTACATAACCAAATTAATTGGTCAAGACTTCTTAACGAGACAAATATTCCTGTTCATTCATATAATTCTCATTCAACATTTTTAAAGAAACATTTTATATCAAGAGTTACAAAATCAATCAATTTCCAGTTTATGAATATCACTAATAGTTTACCATGGAGTCCTAACACTTTCTTTGACAGTTTCGAAGTTTTCTAAAATTTTATCAGTGATTTTAAAAATTAAAATCTTGTTTCTTGAATTTTATTAATTAGGTTTTTCACATGCCTAGTGTGCCTTTTTTCTTGTGTTGTTATGGTGTTTTGTACTTTGCCATCTATTGTTTTTGGTACTTTTTCCCACTGTCAGGTTTTTTTCATTAGAGAGGGTTTTTCAGTGTAAACAAAGAAATCAGACAGTCTGGGAAAATTTTTCTTCTGCAATCTAAATGCTTTCGGTTGATGCATACCAGGGAGTACTTTAAAATGCACTTTATCGTCATTTTGGTGACGTTTGCCGTTTAGTTTAATTGTCATTGACCAATCGACTATCAGATATAAATTTGGAATTTATTTTTTGGAATTTTTATTCGCGAAGTGCTGAAATCGTATTCGAAAAACAAGCCAACTGAAGTCACATATATGTACACGAAACACGTATTGCCGGAGAAACACTACCGTCACCTGTATTTAGCTTGACAATAAATACTTCTCATATCAGTTGAATAAATATTCATTGCATGACTTTTTTCTAATTTAATGACTTAATATACCTTATGAAGTATGAAAAATTTTATTACATAAATTATTTTTCTATGTTGTTATGAATTTGGTGAACAAAATTTAAGTTGAACTAATTCTTTAAGGGGGACACAGAACCTTTAAGCATTCAATTCATGATGTACAGCACCTTTAAGCATTCAAATCATGACATCCTATTTTCGATAGACTAGCTCGTAAACTATTATGCATATCAAAATGAAATTTTACCATAGTTAATTTGTATTCTTTACTACAATATAGAGAAAAATGTTGTCTTTGTGGGAAAACTAAACAATATTTTATTCACATATAGTCAATTTTTAAGCAAATATCTATAATCGTGCTTTGTGCACAGCATTGTGAGTACACAAATGTATAAGATATCAAAATAACGATTGAAATGAGTTACAGAGATAGATTTTAAATTGAAACCAAAAATGTTATTAATGTTATTTATAGATGTAATAAATTATTTATAATCTTGTTTAATTACATTTTAGAAAAGTTTTATTCACATCCCCGGAAAATCAACAAAACACCTATACTTTTTCAGAATATTTTGGCGTTACTTTTTAAGCTAACCACGTTACTTTTTAGCTAGCCGCAGGTTCGATTCTTGTTAGGTGCATTCCTCCCTTGGGTGTATTTCTCTCTTCTGTGACATTAAAACTTTCATTGTGTGTGTTTGTCTATTATTTGATATCGTATGTCTTGTGTCTGGCGCAGCATGCCAAATATGGCCTTTGCACCATAAAACCCCGAACATCCAACCAACCATATTTCACGTTTATGTTCAACGATTGAAAAATTAACTCAGTGCGCAAAGTAAAAATATTATAATTTTGAGAGATATGCGAAGTGGAAATTACTATTACTATAGAGAAGGGGGAAGTGTCCCCCTGAAAAATCTTACTATTACAAAGTTTTAAATGGGATTTTCTCCCTTACAATCAGAAGATTTCAGACTTGCAAAATACATCAAAATTGAAAAACTGATTTTTTCAATGTTTTATAGGTAGAGTCCCCTGATTCGTTGAAGCATATTATTATATGCAGGTCAGGATTTATCTGCGAATAGAAAGATACTTTTAAAGTTATATTCAAGTTATATTGTTTATATTCAAAGAAATCTTTACTACCAACATGGACGCTGTATTTTAAAGAACCATAAGCTTAATTACTAAAACAGAACTTACGCTTTGAATTCCATACTAAGCACAAAATATCAGGATTGCCCACCGTTCAGTACAAAACAGTAAGTTTAAAAGTATAAATCACACTCAAAACAATCACAAAATATAGGAAACGTTTTTTGTATTGTGAATATACATATCACACACGGGCTTGTGGTCCAATGCAATTGTGGAAGTTTGGATAAGTACATGTCTCAATGTGAAAAACTCCAGCAGGGAACTGGTGGATCTATAAATTCACTGATAGTTTGTAATTTTTTAATTAATTTTGATACATTAATTTGTACAATAAACTCTTGCATCTACAGCGTTCATGCTGATAGTAAACATTTCTATTAAATCATAACTTTAAAACTATCTTCTAGTTACATATAAAATGCTTTGAACTAAGTATTAGTTCAACTTCAACTTAATTCTCCAAATGTGTCAAGGGAGTATTCAGGGAAAGATTCACGGTGCCTGGGCCACCTCAGAAACATTTTTGGTGGTAAAATAACTATAAATAGATGCTGATAATTTGTAATTTTTAATTAATTGTTATGTATAAATTTGTACAATAAACTCTTGTACCCGCAGCGTTCACACTAAACATTTACAGTTACTACCAGCATGTATCATTGCACTCAATTATCTGGATGCAAGAGTTTACTGTGCAAATTTATACATCAAAATTAATTAACAATTACAAACTATCAGTATCTCTTTTTAATTATTTGGTGCTAAAATAATTGAGAATAGATGATGATAGTGTGTAATTTTTAATTTGATGAATAAATTTGTACAATAAACACTTGTATCCAGATAATTGAGTGCAATGATACGATACAAAATAACTTCAGGATTTTTTATTAATATATTAAAGTAAGCTTTTTTGTTGAGAATACTTCCTACGTCTTTGACATTGAAAAATATTTCTGTAGAACGAGTATTATAAGCCCTCAGGCAAATCCCATCTGCAGCCTAAGTACCACTAAGGACCTCAAAACGATGTTGCTCTATTCAGACAGTTTAATTACGATTGAGTCTTAAACTTCGGTCCAACACATTAAGTAATAAGCCGTATTCGGAGGTCCCGATACTGTGGACCGATCCCGTGCGAGTGGGCAATAAACGTAATTTATTGCGGAAGTGCCACTATTTATGAGACATTACAGAATTCCTCTGCTTCAAACCAGCAAACAATTAAGCCTACAACTTGAAAGCTAAAAGCTCATTGGTTTACCAGACCTGATGTCCTTTTTTGTTATTATTGGCTTGGAGTTCAGAGAAGCTCAAGAAACGCCCACCAAGCTGTTTGTGGTCTATCGACGTATTGGACCGTCCACGAATGTAGGATCGGTAAGGTTGTAAAATGCAATTGAGATTTTCCTTTGCTTTTGTCAGCCGGTGCTAAACATTTCTTTTAGTTTCTTGCACCAGATAAGGCTGGTGATGTTTGTCAACGGGCGTTTTCTCTGAGCCGGATATGTTGGTTTTATCACCCACAATTATGCACTTAAGGTAGTGACGTTGCCAGAGAGGGGGAGGGGTGGGTAAGCTCTCCAAGGAACTGTAGGTTTCTTAGTTTTACTATACCATCAAATTAAAATTTGTAAATGCATAGAATACTTTAAAAGCTTTCTTTAAGTGTAATAACAACATTCTCTCACACACAATCCAGTTTTAAGTTAATCATTCACTAAATTATTTTAAATTATGAATATTGTTAACCCTCCTGGTGGACGTCTCGACGAGGCATCTTGCCATTAGAAGAAAACAGCAGACATTGATGGACGGGATATCTCGTCATTAGAAGAAAATTTACCAAATCTTGATCTCGTCATCATCAAAAAAGCAACAATATCTTGATGACGAGATGTTTCGTCATTAACAAAATTGACCAGATCTTGATGGACGAGATATCTCGTCAAAATCACTTTAGGGTTAATTTGGTCCAGTATGATTAGTAGTTTTAAATTTTATTTCTACAAGCATCACAAAAGGGACGTATCAGAATTATCAACAGTGGCTTAATTTTTATAAAAAGTTATTTTAGAAATAAAGTTTTTAAATGTAAACGGATATAATTCTCAGTAGAGAGCAGATTGTACTGGGGTGGCCAATAGTCCCCAAGAGAAGTAGCAAGATTAAAGAGGAATCTATCATAATCAAGTAATGGAAATGATTGATTGGGTTTTTATGACGCAAGGGCCATGTTTGGCCATTCTGCGCCAGAGAGGATGAAGAATTTTTCAAAGATTCATGCTTTATTTAGCCAATAACTTTTTAAGTATGCGCTCTTCGTGCATATCACTGGAATCAGTATACCGTTGTGAGATTTCTTAGAATTCACCGCGTTCTTCCTGTCTTTTCCTTCAACTTCACTACAAAACAGTGATCAAACTATATACATATCCATCAGGCAAAGGAATTAACACGTGCGAACTTGGTCAAAGTATTAATTTATTTTCAACAAACACAAAAAATACACAAAACTCAACCCAGTGGGCTGAGTTTTGTGTATTTTTTGAAAAAAAAAAGAACAGTCAATGACAGCACACTCAGGAGGAACTGAGACAAGAAGTTAAAACTACCGATGGGGCAGAATCGAGTACTTTTTAGAATCAAATACTTGGTATTCGAGTACTTTCAAGTATTGAATAAGTATTCGAATAGATATTCAAAACATGACTAATCGATAGTAAGAATCAAATAAAAGGCATAAATTGGATAATACTTTGGAATTCGAGTACTTTGGTATTCAAATACTTTGGATGATTACTTTGGTATTTGAGTATTTTGGTATACGAGTACTTTTGTATTCGAGTAATTTAGTATCGAATACTTTGGTATTCGAATTGGTATGCGAGTCCTATAGTATTTGAATGGGGGAAATAATCAAATGCTACGAATACTTTTAAGTATTAAGCACACGAGCATTTTTGTATTTGAATACTCCCCATCTCCAGTTAAAACATTAAATAACATTTGTAAAAAATTGAAGATCAGAAAAATATCTCTAGATTTGAAGACAAGGCTTTAAATGTACTGTAAATTGGACTACTGATTGATGTCTGCATATATTTGAACGACAGAAAGGTGTTTCAAACAGAGCTCTGTGTCTAGTATTATAGCTAGACGGAACATGAATATCTATTTCAATCGATTGAAGCCGACGATCAATCTTTTTATTTAGGATCTTATAGCGTATAACACAAACAATTCACCTAACTGGTGGAAATGTTTTCATCACAAGATTTAAAACAAAGATAACATAGCATATTGTTCTGAAGCTTTTCAAAACTATTAGAGTGATTTTATAGTAAATTAGATTCCAAATAATACAAACATTTTCCAATTTAGATCTGATAAATGAATTAAAGAGGAGTTTAATGGTTTTGATTTGTTTCAAAGTGTATTTTGTTCTCTATGTAACCGAGTATTTTGTAAAACTGACGTATCTATCATGCCTTGAATATGATAAGTAAAAGTACAATTAGAACTATGTATGACAACTAAATCTGATACAATATTTTTCCTGAAAATCTTTCCTGTGACGTTCGATTCCTTTTCCACTTCAGTGCCAGTAAACCGTTTCTCGTGTATGTATATGCATTTACTTGACATTGGCGCAATTTATCCCAATTTAAAACCCAACCCAAACAACCTGGAAATCATAACTTCGTTTGAAGGATAGGATCTGGTAATAAGACCTATTTTTCTGGAATAAATCACAGCAAAACATTTATCTATGTTTCAATATAGCACATACCAATGTTATTAATTCATCCAACTTTTCTCTAACTTGCTGTTTAAAACATAAAATAAAATATTTTTGCCATTTCTCAGTTTCTAAGTATCTTAAGATAATTTGGAAAGTACGTTGGACTACGTGCTGAAAAGTCGATTTTTTGACTAAAATTTCATACTTCATTTTATTTGGCATTTTTCATATTTAAACATTTACTTTACAGAACTGCTTTTATTTATCTAAATTTTCCAATTTTTGCCAATATTTTAATAAATTACAATAATTTGTAGTGATTTTTTTTGTTTTATAATGTGTTTTTATATAAATTGTTTACCTTAAAAAGAAAAAATAGTATAATTTGAACATTAAAAGAAAAGGACTGATCGAATAATCAGATACCCAAAGAAGAGTCAACTTTTTGCACGAGAAACGTGGTGACTAAAAATGTATTATATATTTTTGAATGAAATTTGGTGTACTGATTTTTATATTTGTTTTGGAGGGCCTGAACTAGGATAGAAGAGTTATCTTGAAATGAAAAATGGACATGTTTATTTACTTAAAGTTGTATGGTCCAGCTTGGTCAAATATGGCCCTTGCGTCATAAAACACAACCAACCATCCTACATTTTAAAAGCAGTGACAGAAAGTCTCAAACATTAGCAGCGATCGAGCCCAGCATTTTTTTCTTCGGCCGCTGCCTAATAGGAAAAGCGGCAGAAATCGGAGTTGAGACAGGTCAATTATAGTTAACTTTTCAACGAGGAAAGACAATATTATAACCTTCCTTAAATATAGTCAAGCAAATTGACATGTTCATTTACTTAAAAATGTTTGGTCCAACTTGGCCAAATATGGCCCTTGCGTCATAAAACACAACGAACCATCCTACATTTTAAAAGCAGTGACAGAAAGTCTCAAACATTAGCAGCGATCGAGCCCAGCATTTTTTTCTTCGGCCGCTGCCTAATAGGAAAAGCGGCAGAAAGCGGAGTTGAGACAGGTTAATTATAGTTAACTTTTCAACGAGGAAAGACAATATTATAACCTTCCTTAAATATAGTCAAGCAAATTGACATGTTCATTTACTTAAAAATGTTTGGTCCAGATTGGCCAAATATGGCCCTTGCGTCATAAAACTAACCAACCATCCTCCATTTTTGAAGCAGTGACAGAAAGCCTCAAACATCAGCATCGATCGAGCCCAACGTTTTTTCTTCGGCCGCTGCCTAATAGGAAAAGCCGCAGAAAGCGAAGTTGAGACAGGTGAGAGCGTGGTGTAGACAGATGACGAAGAGTCATGTTACCTACTCAGGTGGGTCGCATTTACAATTAAGTCCTTATACCCCACAGGACGACGACTCCCCGCCAGGTAGGAGGGGTGGGTAATTGGTAGAAAACGACCCTCCGGAGTTTTTTGTTTTTTGCTGGCTTGTCTGGACCGGAGGGGGTGGTGTTGGGGTCTCCGGTGTCATAAAATCCACGCATGGTTTATGACTGTATTTGCAACGTCGTAAAGATACGTGCAGCGGATGTGAGATTGTCAAAAGCTTCACGAGGAAGCGCTTCTCAGTCTTGGAGTCTGTTTTGTTTGTTCTAAAGGGAAAGTATAACTGGCTAATTTGTTTGGTAGTCATTAGTCTTTGCCACGCAGATCAAAGTTTCGCAGGATTTGTTGTTCAATAGTTTTCCAGAAAAAGCAGGTGATGTGTAAATCTCGGGGACTAGTACTGTCTTAGAGCAGTTCCCCGAGCCCGCAAAATTTAAGAGCCCTGTGGTTGTATTCCAGGCCTTAACCCTCCTGGTGGTTGTTTAGATGATGTAGCTCGTTATTAACAAGATCTTAATAGACCAGTAATAATCAACGATTAATAGACCAGTAATAATCCAGTCAATTGATAGTTTTTAAAATTAATTCTTGAAAATAGTACTCATTTAGCCCTCCTGGTGGTTGTCTCGATGAGGTATCTCGTCATTAGAGAAACTGATCGGATTTTAATAGACGACATATATCGTCATCAGAAGAAAAATGTCCAGATCTTGATCTCGTCATTACCAAAAAATTGACAGTATCTTGATGACGAGGTATCTCATCATTAGCAAAATTTGTCAGATCTTGATGGACGAGATATCTCGTCAAAAGCACTTGGAGGGTTAAAGAGGAGGAGGGCTACAAAATTTGAGAGGGCAGTATTTACACCATATTTAGTAATATTTTTGTTTTGAGGCCGTTAATATGCACCACAGAATTATTTTGTCCATAGTCGTAAACAAGAAATAATTCTTTGAAGAAACTGAAATATTTGACAGTAGACATAACCCTTGAAGCCCCGAGCACCATCGTCTATACTGATACTGGAGCCTATCATCTATCCTGGTACTTGGGCATACCGTCTATCCATGTACTAGATCCCATCGTCTATACTAGTACTGGAGCCCATCGTATAACCTGAGCCTCTGCCCTCTGGCAAGATTGTCTTCATGAATCTGATGAAACAATTTGCATGATTTACACCATATTTAGTAAAATTTGTTTTAAAGCTTTCAATATGCACCACAGAATTATTTTTTTCGTAGTCGTGTACAAGAGTGAGTTCTTTTTTTGTTGGTTTAAACTGTAATCTTTGACTAAATACTACCACTGATCACATTTAACCTTTTACAAACAGTTTTTAATTAGAATTTTACTGCAAGGGTGTTTATTTTATAAATAATTATAAGTTCCATTTTAGTTTTTAATAAGGCATGATTGATATCATGTGTGGATTGTGATAAATAAATATAGAGAATCTAGCGCGCGCTTTCTGCAAAAGTATTATAAAACCCTTGCCTTTATTTTTATTTCAGTCCCTGCGCCTAACTAGCTTTCTGTATCGAGTTCCGAGTTCCAAAAGGGTATTTCCTGGGTGTATTTCTCTTTTCTTTGTCAGAGAAACTTTCCTTACGTATATCCATTACTTGACAGTATCGATCTTGTTTTTGGCGCAGCTGGGATAAATATGACCCTTGCGCCGAAAACTGAACCAACCAGTCTAGAAAATTATTCTTTTCCCGGACAGAAATGTTTAGTCTCAAAAGGGATAAGGTCAGGGTCTCCGCATATGCAAAAGAAGGCTGGCAGTAACATAGTACCAGGACCAGAGAGTCACAGGGCCAGAGAAATGTGAAACAGTTTCTTCTGCTATAATATATAGTCTGTTTTCTAAGTAAAAAAATACTACTATTTGGTTCTGTTTATAAGCAATTTATGTATCGAAATCAAAAGAGAAAAATTTATATACACTGCTGGCCACCCAAATTGCAACACCAAGAAAGACAAGAGATATCACAACAAAATTTATTTTGTAGATAACATGTTGACCAAGTATCAAATGATTAAATTTATAGACTTCTGTGAAGTGTGGTTCCTGCCAAAATCAGTAGCCAGAGTAGCCGCCATTGTTGGAGATAACCGCTGCCACACGCCTCGGCATTGATTCAAAGAGACTTTGGATGTGTTCTTGGGGTACAGCAGACCAAGCAGCTTCCACACGTTGCCAAAGTTGATCTGGTGTGGCAGCTGGGGATGTATTCTGGGTCAATCGTTGAGCAACCAAGGACCACATCTTTTCTATCGGCGAAAGATCCGGAGAGCGAGCTGGCCAGGGAAGCAATTCAATCTGGCGATTGACGAAGAACCCTTGGACAATGCGTGCCACGTGTGGTCGTGCATTATCCTGTTGAAATATGGCTGTGGGCAAGCCCTGAAGGTAAGGAAGGACAACTGGCTCCAACACCTCGGAGATGTAGCGCTGGCTGTTTAAAGTACCGGCAATGCGTACTAGAGGAGTGCGAGAGTGATATCCAATACCGCCCCATACCATAATACCCGGTGCAGGACCAGTGTGGCGGTGCATAACGCAGCTGTTCAGCATCCTCTCTCCACGGTGTCTCCAGACTCGAATCCGACGATCGTGGTGTTGCAGACAGAAGCGTGACTCGTCAGTAAAGACAATTTCATTCCATTCTGCCGTCCACATCCTTCTTTCATCGCACCATTGGCGGCGGAAACGTCTGTGGTTCTGCGTCAAGGGTAGACGAAGCAATGGACGTCTTGCGGACAGACCACTCTGCTGTAAACGGCGTCGAATGGTACGCGCAGACACTGGATGATGCGGTACAGACTGAATGTGCTGTGCTATGGTTCGTGATGTGGCTGAGCGATCCGTCACTGCCATACGCACAATATGCCTGTCATCACGTGAAGTGGTGCACTGAGGTGGATGCGATCGAACACGTCGGTCCGTCGTACCCTAGTAGTATACCGGCCCGTATATGCGGCGGAAGTGACGTCATACCACGTGACCAGAAGTGGGCGGGGCCATGTGACGTCACAGCGTGACGTCATCCAAAAGCGGAAGTGACGTATTGTTTATTTACATTTGGAATTTTTTTGTCATCGTGCAGGCGTTGAGTTGTTTCAAGATGGCGTCGTTTCGTTGCCATGGTGATGAATCACTCGCAGTGCCATCTGGTGGAGAAATTCGAAACCCTATTATTTTGAATTAAAAAGCAATTTCGTGGATTCGAACCGAGGACCATAGGATCCGAAGTCAAGCGCGCTATCCGTTAGGCTGTAAGAGAGTTAACTTAAGATGGTGAATTAATGTAGTGTTGGATTTTTCTCTCTTTTGGACTTGTATTTTTCTTAGTATTAGGAATGCGTTATTTTTAGAAAATGGTTTGAATAATTGCATAGGGGTTTTAATAAATGCTTTTACAAAAAGGACTTATGGCGCCATCTGGTGATTTTAAAAGTAATTAATCTAAGGAACGAATTGATTTCTTAATGTTTTTACTTTATTCATGACCGGTGACGTCAGTGTGTTTACGTTTGGGACTTGAATTTTTTTTTCGTTATTCGTACCGCCATCTAGTGTCATTTACTGGAGTGAATGGAATAAAATCCTAAGAAAATAAAAAATATTTGATATTTTTACAAAAGTACTCATGGTCGAGGGTTAGTTGAATGACTATAACCGTTCGGCCACGAATACCTATTCTCCAGAGATTTAAATGCTTAGAGACCTTTTTTTTTTAAATTGGCGCACGCGTGACGTCCGTGTGTTTACGTTTGGGGCTTCGATTTTTTTTTCCTTCTGAGATTTCGATGGTGACGTCACAAGTCCATCAAGTCTGAACTTGAAAAAGCCAAGTCTGAACTTGAAAAACCTACTCACAGTACATTTCCTACGCAGGTTACGCGGAGGAATACATGAAATGGACCAATAGGAGGACAGGAATGTGACGTCATTACCGTTTCGTCGAATCGGAGTAGCGGATAGCTTTTAGTGAATCACAACACCGTATGATTACAACATGAATTAGAATTAGTTACTGTGCTATACCAGTCAATCTATACAGTTCTGTCGTCGAGCCCGAGTGCACACACACACACATCGTGTCCATTTTAATTGTGATATTTGCTGTTTGCTTCCTTGACTTTTCGTAAAATGACCACAACTAGCCATAATAAGAAACGAAATCTTACAGAAAATATGCCGACTGAAGAAAGCCACAAGAGAATTAAGAATGCACATAAAGTAAGTAATAGTCTTGATTTGTTATGATTTTTAAAATTTAATCTTTATGAATTTTTACTTGTTTTACATGTAATTGATATCTTATTATTTTAATCTTATTTTGCAGGGTGGAATCTTTACAGAAGATGGAATTCCAGAAGAGATGTTTCATATCGGAGATTCCATATTCGTTTATCCAAATACTTTTCGAGGAAACGTATTGGTGCACATCAGACGGTTTACAAAGTATGGATCAACTTTTTATCCTACGAAAGAAGGTGTGACACTCTACCCTGGATGGATTGAATTCATCATGAAACCTGGTGCTTTACCACAAGAACCCCGTGATCTGAGAGGAAGTTTTTTCTTACCCGAAGATGAATTCAAAGTTGATAGTGTGGACTTCGAGAACTTTACATTCACTCGATTCCAAACTACACAATGTGGTGATACCTTCAAAAAAAGCATAACTATCTCTTCTTCTCAGTGGACTGAAATGAAACAGCAGTATAATTTTATTGCTGCGAGTGTCTTGGATCATGTTTATGGCGCTATGGACCTTTTGAGTGCCTACAAGACTTTCGAACAATGTGTGAACATCGACGAAAGTTTGCCGGACTCTTTAGATGTTAGTCTTGGGACTCAATGCCTGATAGAACTGCTGAAAGATTCATTGAGCCATTGCCTAAAAGAAAGGGGTTTGAAAGAACCCGAATTATTATCTGAGGAACTATGGGCCAATAGGGTTGAGAGTTTTAATTCTGCAGCATTTTCTTTGGAAGTTACTGAAATCGTCGATTCTTTTTACCACAGATTGTGGGAACATAAAGACTTTTTGTGCTTGTCAAAACCTGCAATGTATGTTACATCACAATTTTTAAAGGACATTCGATTAAAAGATGTTCTGAGAGAGGTAAGAAATGTGCTATGTCCTCCATATACGTTTGAATATTTTGACGATTGTAACTGATTCATTGTATTTTTTTCTGTGCACAATTTGTTTAAATAAATAATTGTACTAGCATTTCTCTTTGGTGTTTTATTTTCTCATAACTGATTGTCTTAATATTTGTGTACTTGATTATTCAGTTTTAATATCTTAAAAGGAAAAAAACTTTATTTCCTTTTGTACTTAGTAGTGGAGATTGTCATGAGGAGTATATAAATACTGTGTTTCTTATAATTTAACAGTCATTATGAATATCAGCTTTAGGTTAGACCACAACCGCTGCTGCAATGGAAGAAATTCTGAATCAGACATATCGGAATCCCAAACTTCCCGGCAGCTTTGGTGGTATCAATGCTTTACAGCGTGCTTTAAAAGGTCGCGTGAAAAGAAAACAGATAAAGAATTGGCTACAAACGAAAGATTCGTATACTTTACACAAGCCTTTACGGCACAAATTCCAGAGAAATCGTGTAATAGTAGGAGGATTAAACGATCAGTTTCAATCTGATTTAGTGGACATGCAATCTCTCGCCCCTCATAACGATGGGTATAAGTATTTACTTACTTGTATTGATATTTTGTCTAAATATGCATGGGCCATTCCTCTGTTAGATAAAAAATCTGCAACTATATTGAGCGCTTTTGAAAAAATATTTTCCGAACGTACTCCTCAATCCTTACAGACAGATGCTGGGAAAGAGTTTACCAATAAACTAGTGCAAAATTTCTTAAAAAAGAAGAAAGTTCATTTCTTTACCACACATAATTCAACAAAAGCTTCAATCGTTGAACGCTTTAATCGTACCCTTAAAACTAAAATGTGGAAATACTTTACTGAAATAAATACGAAAAGATATATTGACGTCATAGACCAATTGATGCATAGTTATAACCATACTTGGCATCGTAGTATTAAAACAGAGCCTTCATTAGTCACATTACAAAATGAAGGAAAAGTATGGGATACATTATACGGTCAGCAAACTGTTGCAAAACAGAGCAGTTCAGAGTTAAAGGTTGACGATACTGTTCGTATTAGTCGGGAGAAAATGCACTTTGAAAAAGGATACGAACAAAACTGGACAAAAGAAATTTTTACTATTTATAAAATAATACATCGGATACCTGTTGTGTATAAACTGAAAGATTTAGCAGGGGAAGTGATACAAGGAAGTTTTTACAAAGAGGAATTGCAAAAGATCTCGGATTCCGGATTTTATCCAGTAGAAAAAGT